>OZ010786.1:589124111-590415837 GCA_963932465.1 Maratus speciosus | reverse complement strand
TTAATACTAGAACTACCAAGACCGTCATTTTGACGGTTTTCAAATTTCATGCTTAAAAATTTGATATAATTTATGTATTCTTCTAGAATTTTATGATACGACTTTTAATGAAATATAAGAATAGTTAAATATTCCTATTCAGTTTCCACTCACCCACTTTAATTTCCATAATCAGTATGACCTATACCTATTTATACCAAGACCCGTCAAAATGACGGCTTTGGCAATTTCGAAGTTGAATATTCCAAAGTGTTCGACAGCCGTTATAACGGGAACGGGATCCAATTTGCTCCGATTACGATTCAGTTTAGACTGAACGGTCTGTCTGGTAAATGTAATCAGGACGCAATCATTATCATTTGTACTTCTAACGTGATAAAGTTCTTGGTGAAAAGTGCAATCTGTGCAAAGTGTAATCTGTAAAAAGTCCAATCTCGGAACATAGTATTGTAGTAAAGCTAATTGCTTTCATACACAGCTTGATTTCGAACAGCCGATGTCACTCACTAATAGAGACACCCTACAAACCGTCGGAATACCAGAAGGCGTGGCCTAAAAGTAAGAGAGAGAAAGGAAGTAAAAACTGAAATGAAGTGAGAAACGACGAGGTACATGTTGTTTGCCCTGCCCGCGAGTATGAGATGTGATAGATTGTGTGTGTTCGAAGAATGTCGTCTTAGGACATGGCAAAATATATGAGCTTTAAAATTTATTTCTTGTAAATTGTAGGGAACAATGAAACTATTTCCAGGAAGCAAAAAATTATTCGAAGAATTCAAAGAACTCACTACTATAAATGAAGACTGTTCGGACACTAATTCAAGAAATAATAATTTGGACATATCTTGCGTGGAAAATAAAACTGAATTTTCAGACTCTGAAGAAGCTGAAGATGAAATTGAAGTACGAGATATAGAAGAAAGGGAAGAAGATGAATATGAAAGTGAAGATTCAGGGAGTGAAAATTAAATTCCCCAAAAGAGCCACAGACGCAGAAAGCGATTGCGAATATGTTCAGATACTCAATCAGATAGCCAAACAGAAACCGAAAAAAGACAGAACAAAAACATTGCTCTCGACGGTACTGAATGGGAAGTATTAGGGAAGGGTTTTGTTGGTAGACTCCCACCACATACTATATTCAAGGATAGTTCAGGCCCATTTGGTTTTGCGAAGTGGAACATTATGCTTGGTAATGTTAGCAGTGCATTTAGACTTATAATTGATAATCGAATGATGAATCAAAAACTTGCACTGAGCTCGAGGCTAGAAATGTTTAACAGAAGGACGATTGGAAAATTACTATTGAAGAATTATATGCGTTTGTAGCTATTTTGTATGCTCGAGGAGCCTACGAAGCGAGAAATTTGAAATTATCATATTTGTGGTCAGAAAAATGGGGACCTTCTTTATTTTACGAAACTATGAGTAGAAACAGATTTTCAGAAATTATGAGACTCGACAAAAAAATCGAGAGGAGTGTTCGCTTAAGAACTGACAAATTTGGATTAGCTTCCAAAATGTGGAAGTCCTTTATTGATAACAGCCAAGCTTGTTACAAACCAGATCAGAATATAAGCGTAGATGAACAACTGTTTCCCACAAAGGCAAGATGAAGATTTCTGCAATATATGCCCAACAAACCGGACAAATTCGGAATTAAGTTTTGGTTAGCTGTAGACGTGCGAAGTAAATATCTTATAAATGACTTTCCCTATTTAGACAAAGATGAACTTAGACCATCAGGAGTACCTTTGAATAAATTTGTATTTTTTAATCTTGTAAAAAACTATGTAGATTGTGGGAGAAATATAACAACGGATAATCTTTTTACAAGAACACAACTCGCAAAGAAGCTATTGGCGAAAAAAACAAGTCTCGTTGGAACTATGTGAGTTAATAAAAGAGAATTACCGAAAATAGCTAAAGTTAGAAAAGATAATATGTCTCTTTTCTACACAAAACTCTACAAATCAAATGATATTGTTCTAACAATTTACAAAAGTAAGCCTCGTAAAAAAGTACTACTTCTTAGCTCAAAACATTAACCCGTAAAAATTGCTTCTAAACGAAACACAATTCCTGCAACTGTGTCGTTTTACAATGAGATTAATTTTGGAGTAGATGTAGTTGACCAAATGGCCCGCAAATATAGCGTAAAAGCAGGGTCACGTAGATGCCTTTGCAGGTATTTTACGATATTTTGGACTTGGCAGCAATAAATGAGTGGATTTTATATAAAGAGACTTGTGATGAAAATATAACTAGAAAACAATTTTTATTTCAATTATCCGAAGAACTCTCCAGTGAATATAGGTGCTGCAGAAAAGAAGCCTCCTCCCAAAAAACAAGAACGGAAAGCTACGGATTGAACTCCAGAAAACTAATAAAAGTGTTTATGAACACAAATCTTGCCAAATTCGATTGTGCAACAAAAACAAACAGAGCGATTTATACCTGCAATGTATGCAACAAATATGTTTGTGGCAAGTATTCATCTGAAACAGCATGTACTTGTAAAATATTTGCCTCATAGTTATTTGATACACATAAATGTGATATACTATGAATGAAATATAAACTGTTTAATTTTATTAATAATAAATTACTTATTATATTAAATGTGGTTTTTATTAAATTATGTTATTTTATTTACATTAACTGAATGGCAAGTGATCATCTAAGATAACATGTACTTATAAAATATGTGCCTCATAGTTATTTCATACATATAAATGTGCTATACTATGAATGCAAATAGAAACTGTTTTTGTTTGGTTTTTATTAATAATTAATTAATTATTATATTAAATGTTATTTTTATTAGATTATGTTATTTTATTTACATTAACTAAGTGGCAAGTGTTCATCTCAGACAACATGTATTTGTAAAATATGTGCCCCATAGTTATTTCAATCATATCAAATGCACTACACTATAAATACAAATAGAAACTGTTTTTGTTTTTTTTTATTAATAATTAATGAATTATTATATTAAATGTTATTTTTGTTAAATAATATGTATTTTTTTTTTACATTAACTAAGTTAAAAGTTACAATGAAAGCCATGATCAAAAATCCGTCAATTTGACGGGTGCGGTAAAACTAGGTATATATAAAACATCGGTAGTTCTGGTGTTAAACGAAAGGTTAATCTCGTGAATAAATTAATTTAGGCCCAACTCGATGATTTACTATTTTTTTTTCAACTTAATTTGGAATATAAATGAGTAAAAAACAGTTTTCTATGTAACAAATTAATTTAAATAATACTTTTTGTATAGTTTTTAAATATTTATAGATCGTAAAACAATAACTAAGCAAATGAATCCCATTTCAATCACGCAAATAAATGAGTTGTCCCAAACCGGGAACTTCCCGGTTATGTCCGACGACCCGCATCCCGGCTTTGTCCGACCATGCCATTTTCAAAAAATGTTACCCTAGAGTTGTTCAAACAACTCATAGACACCAATACAAAACGTTAAAATAAGAAGTGAATAATTGGCTATCATATGTTTAACTTACCTAAATTAAATCCTCAGGCATTTAGGATTGGTAACGTAATATTGCACACGCCGAATTGTTAACTTTTTCACGTGAAACTTTAAAAATATCACCACTGCGAAATGAGTTGTTTTACACGACTACTGTTTACTGGGTGTTGTCAAGCCTTTAGCCTAGAAGTAATTATAGAAGTTTCCGCTAGATACCATAACAAATCAAGCGAATTGTCATTTTCATTCAAATATTTTAATCTCGAGCATAAAAATATTTAAACAATTATGTTTCAAGTTTAACAAATGATAATTTATTAGAATTTTAAAAATCTTTTCAAGTTTATTTAAAAATAGAGTTATTTTTATCATCCCGCGTCCGATGCCGTCAGATTAATAAATTTTATCAGAAATCTGAAATGAATATCTTACATACGATCTCTTATCAGCGTTAAAAATATAAATGATTTCGATGCGAGTTTAATGAATAAGTAATGTAATAAGAGCTTGCAAACTGCGATCGACCGTAGCATGCGACGAAAGTACTGGTTCACCAGATTCCAGAAGTCAAGCAGCATCGAATGCAGTTAGAGCGTGGGAGGGTGACCACACGGAAACAGCTGCGTTCGGCAAAATTTGAATAATTTATGGAATATATTCGAAAATTTTATAGAAACACTATAGACATTTCTATTGAACTTATACAGATATTTCTGTAGCTTTTTGTGAAACTAGCTTATAAAAAACGGGCCATAATTCTATAGAATTCTATAATACTTTTTCTATATTTTTTTATAGAATTCTATAAGAAAATTTTGTAAGGGATCCTTCATGTTCACAAAGCGAACCACTACTGCAAACGCATACCTCAATATGTTAGAACAGTTTTTGGTGACCAAGTAGCTATCTGATGAGATTATGAACTCTGTTTTTCAATAGATAGGGAACTTCCCCATTTTTTTCCTTATTGTTCGAGATTATCTGAATCAAGCTTTTATCGGCAGATGAATTTGTTGTGCCTCGTCAAGCATATGCCTACCCACCCCCCCACACACACTCACCTGCTCTTCTTACCTGACACACTTAGTCTTTTTTTGCATGGGTTTTATCATATCCAAGGTTTACCTGGGGATAATCCGCTGCATTGAATACTTAACCCTAGAACTACCGAAAATTTTACTCAAGTTTTATAAAAACATTTTACACCAGAATTTTTACTTAAAACTATTTAATTTGTTTATTTAACTTATTATTGTCTGATTTATAAATTTAGTTTGTTTTGAAGAAATTTCTGGTTTGAATAAATATTTTGAATGTACATGTCGGGTCCATTGGACCCTTCTGGTAGACAGAGGGTTAACACAGTTCATTGGATACTTAAAACCAGCCACAACTACTGAGATTACAGCAGCACGGCTTGAGAAACCTTTTCGGCCTACAGACGATCGCTGTGGGTTTTGTCTAGACATGCAAGGTGGAACTATGGCCCTATTGTGACAGAAGTTCCAATACTATTTCATATTGTGTAATAAAATCTGTTTAATTAGAAAATGTATAGTAACTTTACAATCACTTTGTAACCAGTTGACATTACACTTCCAGCATACTTTATAACTTCCAAATATTCTTGCAAGAAATGTAGTTTAATATGACCCAAGGTAAACACGTCTTGATGCAGAAAATTTATTGGACGCATCTTTATTAAATGAATTACATGTTTCTTAACGAAATTTCCATGAATTATGTGTATCAAATGAATTATGTGTATTAATATGTTTAACTCGAGACGAATTAAACCACATTTTATAGAAAAAGAATGAGAGATTGGCTGGTATTTAAGGGGACAAGGAAGGGACCGTGAAAATCACGAAAATCGCTCTAATTCTCGAAAAAACTTTTTTGGCCCTTAAAAATCAAGCTCCATGTAAACTTTCATATCGAAGTCGAATTTTAAAACTCGGATGATTTTTTCGCATTTTATTTAGTTTTCTATGATTAATTAAAAGGGCCCTCGTGATCAGCTGATCTTTGTTTACAAATGTTTGCAATTGAATTTCTTCTACTAATTAACTGTTTATTTTTAATTTCCATTCAATTAATGGCAGCACTATTTAACTGCAACCGTATCTCGTACATTCTGTTTGTTTGCAGGCGCCGTATGCATGTGTTTATCGCTCATATTTTAATTTTGATAGTTATTTCAGTTGATATTCTGTGATTTATTTTTTGTTTCGCTTTTCCTGCTGCTTCAAGCTTACTGAAATTTAATTGCACAGCTGTTGTTTACAAGCTTTTATAATGGATAAGATATGCTGCCATTGGAAAAAGCCCGTCGGTCATTCTTAAAAAAAAAAGCTTGCTTTATTGAGAGCAAAAGACAGATGGAGTAAACAAAAAAAAATGAAGATGAAGAAGCATCGTTGTCACAAATGCGCCTACCGAAGAATCTGTAAGCAACTCCTCAAATGTTTTATGTGGTATATCTAAACCAAGCTGTTCTAACAGCAGAAGTGAAATGGAGTTAACACGATGACTGCCTCGCTACGAGGTTAAATTAATAAAAGTTCCTATTAACTTTTCAATTTATACTTCATAAAATTTTTTCATGCTTCTATAGCAATTTTTCTCACCTTCATTTAATCAGTTTTAGACATTTTTCTTTCTATCAATTACCCCAATTTACTGTAGTTTTACAGAATAAATGTATATTATTTTAGAAATATAATCGTTAGCCCTTCATTATGCATGAAATTTCCAAAAACAATTAAGGAGCTTTATCATCTGGTCAACCCACTGTCTGGTCCACACTGTCTGGGTCAATCCTCCCATATATGTCATTTTTTAAAGTATAGCACATGGTTATGTTTAGCCTAATTTACTGTACAATCTTTATGCCTGGAATGAAAGCTCAATGTTTCTGCGTTACATAAAACATTTTTACTTAAATTTCTATGATATATTTTATCCTTACAAAATTTTAAACCTTACAAAATGTTTCTAAAAATACACTTTTTAAGCTGAAAACTATTCACAATTGATTTTTTCATAGCTGTTTCAATTATCTTCATGAAACAAAGGCTATTGTTTGAGCATTTCAGTTGTTTTGGCTATTGGAAAAACTCTGAAATTCTTTTAAATATGAAATCTGAAGGGTGGGTCAACCCTCCCTAGTCACCCCTAGGGAAAGTTGACCATAGGGGAAGCAGTAGATACAGTGTATATACAGTGGAACGTCCTTCTAAGGAAGTCCCTGTTAAACAAAGTTTTCTACATAACGAAGTTTTCTGCTGAATCTTGACTTTGGATTCCATTCACGTGTAAATTAATCTCCGTATTACATGAAATATATTCTATATAACGAAGTTTATTCCACTTTCATGTGTGTATAACTGAAGTGCAGCATTTAAAGGAAGAAATTGCTGTTGCGATGGATGTATGAATTTATTTCCGCGGATTGTATGAAAGTGCAATTATTTATTTAATTAATTAATCATTTCTATTCCTCTTGAAGCTAAACAACACATTTTTTTTCACACGAAAGTAAACACTTGCTATCGCCACTTTGTCACACAGACAATCTTGAGCTGGCAGTTCAGGGAAGCCTTTTATACATTAAGAAAAGATTCCAGTTTCACGAAAATTTTACAGATGAATTATTCGGATACGCGGCAATTTTAATGAACAGTGTAATTTTTTTTAAATAAAAAATCTGTACAATGTAATATTACAGACTTTTTAAAAATTATTAAGGATCTGCAATCCTGATAAAAAAGAGAAAAGATACTCTGGCTAATTCCATGGGTTTTTGTAGTGTAAGTCACACAGCTGATAATTGCTGTGCTGGTTTGCCACCGTTATTTTCGAAACGTTTGCTTGGCCTTATTCAAATAATGAGATATCTCCGAAAAAATAAGTCACATTTTTCCTTTCTAAAATACTGGTAATCAAAAATCGTAGCTCGTGACTTTCACTACAAGTACTCATGGAAATAGCCCGCTACGATTCAGTTATCGTTAATCTCTCTTTATTAAGTGATTTTTTATTCATTATTCTAATTAATTTTTTCTCGTAGGGCTATATTGCATAAACAAATTACTGCATAAAAAATTACTGCCCGAATTAAAATACATTTTCCCAATATTTCCATTTTATGTGTATTTAGTTATACAAATTTCATGAATTTAAGTTGATTTATATTTAACGAATTTTCTATATTTATTCTTTCTTCGAATTTTATTTATTTCTTTATCTATATAGCGAATAAGTGTGACGATTAAACTTCATTAAATGGAAGTTTCGCGATATAAATATATATATATAAACATATATATTTATTAATACAATACATATTAATGCAAAACATATATATATTAAACATATATACTTATTGCATCAAAACTACTTGACATGCTATAATAACATGTGGAGAGTTGCTAATCGTAGGATGATTACTATACATATAAAAGATTTTTTTCTTTTGGTTCAATTAATGGTGCTGGAGCATTTTACTTTCTCTTATTCTCCTATTTCGTAAAGCTATCTGAAAAAATCTATCTGATTTTTAATGCAGTTCTTCGCAGCGGAGTTATTCAATAATTTTTATGTTTGTGTTCAATTGAACTATTTCTCTATGGGCGAGATTTCAGCTGATCGGGGAGGGGGGAGAGGCGTAAGTGAGAATTCAGCGGCGAAGAGAATTGCTAGAGTTATTAAAATTTTATATTTTTAACGCGCATCTATTCACGTATTGAAAACAAAAATACCAAACCTCCCACACAAAAAGAGTACATTTGATTTTCTCTTATAATCAGTGGGCCCCGCCTTTGGGCGTGACTCTTGCTTTATAGCATTATCACAGAGGTTTTCTCTATTACTTTTTCTAATATAACTTGATATCAGTATTGCCAGTTTGGCCTCCATCTCTATTTTGAAATTTCACATTCATACCGGAAAGTTTGAAAGGAGAAGCTCTACATTAAGTAATCACAAAATTTTTGTCATTAAATAAAGCAAAAAATACTATTTTTAATTTCTGGCAGGAATTCGGATTTTTAAAATAAAAGTGGACGCCAAACTGACAACCCTGCTTGATATGTATGATAAGGACATTTGTGTGCACTTAATGAACTGTAGTACACTGAATTGCTAAATACAAATATTATGCATAGTTTTGAGAAATAATGTAGCATGTAAAACGCCAAAAAACGATCGTAAGTGAAGTTACCAAATTGAAATGAAAGTAATTCACATTGGCTGTCGTGAATTTGTTAATTATATCTACATTTTCCATATATAGTACTCATTCATTTTATCAGTTTTAAAGAACCACATTCAGCTTGCTTCAAATTTAATAAGCCCATTAATTAATTAATTTAGCAAATTTAAAAAGCTTATCGGATTTAATGTCTAATTTTAATTTTAGAAGCTCATACTTAGGCTTCTAAAAAACTTTAGCAGGATACTAAAAACCTCAAATAAACTTAACCTCAAGCTGATGCTCGTTGAGTAAATATTAAAATAAAATATTTTTTTAGGTTAGATATCCTAGTAAAAATAACCCGATCCAATTAAAAAATATCCTACTGCCACAAAGGCATGTAAGTTTTAAAGGGGATTTTTTTTTTATATACATGAATGAATCAAAGTTTGAATGCAAGAATGATTGAGCTCGAGCCTGTGCCCAAGCTTAAAGACTAATATCAAAATTGAGCCTGTTTCATCTCCATCTTCCACGTTTGCGACATTTTGCGTCCCATTTAATCAGGGGTGAAAAAATTAAGCTTCAGAAGGCAGTCTTTGACAACTAATTTTTATTCGTTATTTTTCATCTAATATTTTGTCTAAATTTTTTGAAAGAATGCTAATAAAATTTAAGCGAAAAAAACTATTTAATGGTTAGTGACTGCGCGCTGGCACCTAGATTTTTACACCCCTGCATATAAGTGTTTTGATAGAAAATAATGCAAAACTTGGAGATGAAAGGGAAAGGAAAGGGTAATTTAGTCTTCGGTTTTTTGTAACCGCTATTGCACTGGGCTCTGGAGTCTGGAGCCCTGTATTTAGAACTCCAGAGAATTCCGACCAATATGTAATAAAACTAGTATGTTCTGGCCATCACAATACTTTCTTCTATGTAAACCATGTCAATCAAATCATTTAAACACTACAAGAAATTACATCAATACAGCACCAATTCATATCAAATTATATCCGAATTTGAAGTTTCATGGAAATTTGTGAATCAGTTCTTGAGATAGAGCTATAAGGAAAATTCTGAAAAAGGTAGCATAGCAGCGTCACTTGTTGAGCGATTTACACCAAAACATAAACAGCACTAACTGATATACAGGTATACCTAAATCTGAAATTTGAGGGAAATTAGCACATTAGTTCTTGAGATAGAGCTATAGAGAAAATTCTAAAAAAGGCAGCATATCAGCGCGCCACCTCTTGTGCGATTTGCACCAAAACATAAACAACACTAATTCATATCAAGGTATACCTGAATCTGAAGTTTTTTGAAAATTCAAGCATTAGTTCTTGCGGTAGAGCTATTGCGAAAATCGCAAAAAATGCAGCATGGCAGTGCAAGAAAATGCATGTGTGTATGTAATATAAAATTTCATTACAACAAAATGTATAAAACTTCAATTCATGTCAAGGACTAACGGAATCTGTAGTTTGATGAAAGTCCGTGCATTAATTATGGATATTGAACTATTTTGAAAATCGTGAAAATGACTGCATAGCAGCGCCATCTGTTGGGCGATTTACACCAAAAACTAATCAGCATCAATTTATATGAGGGACTAACTGAATATAAATTTTTATTAAATTTCGTGCTTTAATTCTGGAGATAGAGCGCTCACAAAATTTGTGTCACATACATACAGACAGACAGACAGACAGGCAGACAGACAGAGTCACAGACTGCCAGACTCACAGACAGACATTTTGTAAGAACATGTGTTTTGGAATCTCTGACCCCTAAAACGTGTAAACCGTCAAAAACCGGAATTCGAAAATTTTCATAAATCCAATACTTTCTTGTAAAGATAGAAGAAAGTAAAAACACAGAAGTACCTTAGTTGACCTCCGGTGGGCTCTGCTGCAAATTAAGCATACACACAAAAATTTAATCGTTTTAGCATTTGTGATTTCGTTATCTAAAGCTAGTTTTCCGTAAACGGCAAAGTAAAAACTACTTTTTTCTAGTTTTGATTGATGATCCTAGAAAATTTTATTGGAAAATGGAAGCAGATATGACCAGACAGATGTCTGGATTTCATTACCGTAAACTGGGGTAAGTTTGGCCCTTTAAGTGTAACTTTGGCCCAAGAGAAAAAAAAAAGATTAAATCTGCTATATGTTCTACATTGTTTGAGTTATCGACAAAGTTTTGGTCTCAAAATATAGTTGGTAGCATTAGCTTGAGGCTGGCATCTCATTGTAAGTAATTCCTCAGGTTCCACCATTGCAGCACCAATCAAACAAAAACGTGTGTAGAAAGTGGGAATTTTGCTCTTACAACTTTTGTCTTCCAAGCTGTAAATTAATCCATTTCGACATTAGTAAGTACGTGTTATTATAACCTCATTAGTGTAGAACATGGTCTAATGTGGGATTATGTGTTTTACCTGAGATAAAAAATAAAGCCTTTTGATAGTTGGGGTAACTTTGGCCCAACATTTGGGGTAACATTAGCCCAACGAATTATCATTTAAATTTTTGCATATATTTCATGTCAATGCATAAAAAAAATTATATGTGAAGGTTATGTTATATTATATTATTGGTTCCAACTCAACCAAACAAGAAAGCTATTGACAAAGATGACTGTAACGCTGGAAATTTTGTACTTATGCTGTTTAAAGGCAATATCTATCCGAGAAGGATTTCTTTTAAATCAAAGGAAGGATGTGTTGTTGACTACATGGGAAAAGAGTTAATATATTGACGTTGATGACAGCAAACGGACTCCGTGGTGTACGAATAAAATTATATTCTTGCAAAAACTAGATTTCGCAGGATACATAACATTGATTCGGAAATGCTTTTTTTATTTACCATCACCTTCAGAGTAATATTTTTCTATAATATTCAATTTATGTAACATAGATAGCGCCTTAATTTTTATTCTATCACTATACTTAATATTAACAGAAAATTTGCTAATAGTCGACAAAACAATAAGATACCACTTCAATTCACGAAATTTGCGACGCAAGTAACACACCGGCCATGAATAAAATAGTAGCAAGTTGACATCAGAAGAGAGTAGAAATGAAATAGAATTAAAAGCAAAATAACGTTTTTTTTTTTTTTTTTTTTTTTTTTTTTTCTCTTCAAACACGTTTTACCATTTGAGGCGCTATCAATTGTGATTCTGAAATGTTGAATTCCCACTGGAAATTTGGAAAAAAAAATATTTCAAAATAAGGAAAAGCAATTTTTCAGCATTTTTCCACCAGAGATATAAAAGTAAAACTTATTGAAAGTTTCTGGTGCAAATCTTAGTTAAAATAATGTGGGATATAATATATCCCACAACCACTCAAGGTGTTAAAAGAACCAGTACTCGGAAGGAAGTCTATATTTACTACAATATAGACGTACTAGGAAGTCTAAATTTACTACAATATAGACGTACTAGGAAGTCTATATTTACTACAATATAGACGTACTAGGAAGTCTATATTTACTACAATTTACGTGAGGAGAAAACTAAAATTGACAACCTGCATCTGGCAAAGAAGGAAGAATAAGAACAAATAACTAAAAATAAAAATCTATTTACTATCAATTAGGTGCTTAAAAATCGAATCCATGTAGCATCTTTATTATGTTTAATTGTGATTTTAATATCATTGTTTTTTTCAGTTCTAAAAGATCAGTTCATTTGTAAAGGAATATTTAATAATTTTTTTAGCACCTTTCTAGTAAATAAATTTTTAGTTTTAGTTATTTTAACGCAAGATGAATGTGTCATTCCGCTCTGAAGTCGTTTTGTGTTTTTAAATTTTTCAACAAGAACAAAACACGACAAATTTATGTTTATCTTTCTCTACTGCATTATAACATCAAGCTAATCGCACTTTAACTGCTTCTAGTTTCATCAGAAAAAAACTGAAACAAGATAAAATTAGTTAACTAGTTTATAGTAGCTTTTACTAAAGAGCTCATTTAGAGCTAATTTAGATGAAGAAGTTTAGTTGTAACTGATTTTGAGTTTTGATAGTAACATAACAACGGAATTCGTGTGATAGAAAAGGGAAATTTTAATTTAAAATCTCACACCACAAAATATGAAGAGCAGTAAGTAATATGTAAAATTGTTGGTATTCATCAACACAGTGTGCAGTGCAAACAAAATTCATGACTGTCGGTTGATAATGCGATCGAAAATTACTGGTAGATTTAGAAACGCACGATGATTTTCAAAGAAATTGATTGAATTTCGATTGAAGTGTGCAAGATTTTAGCATTTGTTTTTTTTTAATTTTCGTAAAGAAAAAATAGTTTTAAAATCCGGATTCACTACTCCTCCTTTTATCAGTTCGCGAAATCGTACGTCAAGGGAAAATTTTATTTTGTGATAAACCATTACGTCATATAATTAAGAGTTAATGTTTTGTATAATATGAAAAAAGAGCAATAAAAGAATTTCTAGGACTCAAAAAATAACTTCGTTTTTGAGAGCTTTTACAATTTTTAAAAAAGAAGTTACCGAAAAATGATATTCTCTCGTACAATTTAAGTATTTACTGTAAAGCTATGCTAAAATGTTACTAGCAATTTCATGCAGCTTTTCAAGTTGAATACACAAAAGTTCTTTTATTACATTCATAAATACAATTAAAAAAATAAATTTTACTTAAGTAGAGTTTATCTAAGAAACTCTTTTTGAATGTGTCACAAAATGTAATTTTTTTTCAAAAGCATTCCTATAATCCTCCAGCCGCGGGCGACTTTTTCAGTGGGTTACTTTTTTAAAATTAAGATTGTTTGATTCCCACGAAATCCATGTGGTAGAAAATGGAAAATTTAATACAACCCACACTGTAACTTGTAAAAGGAATGTTTATTAATGTGAAGCTTATTGTAACATGGGGGCCTTTATGGGGGTCGTCGCTTTTTTATACTCTTTTTGTTAACTTAATTACACTTTTATTAGCTTTGCTACAGTTTAACTTTATCCCAATGGCTCATAAAAACATAAGACATTTCAATTTCCTAGTCCGGGTGTTAAGCTGTTATCAGCTAGGAAACCCCTTAATGCTGCTCACCTGTTCAGCATGGGGTCGTTAATCTCCTCGGCTTGGTATTTTGTTCATGTCAATTGTTTTCTCAACAGCGATCAATAATTCTGTAATTTATGTCAGTTGCGGCCAAAGCACCAAACCGATCAGAAGTGGCCTTCTTCGTTTTAAATTTATTGACCAATTCTGAAATTTTCTTGCCAATTCGCGAAATGGCTAGTGACGGGTACCCAAAGTCGAAATAAAGAAAGTCAGAAGCTGATTTTGAGTGTCTGTGTAATTTCTTCTTAACAAATCCTAACATATTGTTGGGATGGAAGCTGTTCATTTGTAGATTAGACCGCACAACATACACTTTTTCTTTTTTTTTTTTTTTCGTTTTAAACAAATGTTTTTAACGAAATCTCTTCAAAATCATTGCAATTAGGTTACTTCTATTTTTCAAAAGCTGAATTACTTTATTTTATTAATTCTATATTTTTATTAGAATACAGAAAATATTTTCCCATTAAAAAAAAAAAAAAAAAAAAAAAAAAAAAAAAAAAAAAGTTGGAAAGATGCAAGGGCAACGCATATGCTCTAAATTTAACGTGAATGTGTGTGTCTTTATGTTGGCACTCCTTATTCATCATAAAAGTAAGTACAGATTTTGAAAACACTGGATATATTTGTTCGTCAATATAGGCGCCCACAGAATAAATTTCAAGAAAGGGCACGATCTCCGAACATAATTTTATTGCAATCCAATTTTTTATTTTATTTTTAAATACAGAATATAAACA
The DNA here is from genome assembly GCA_963932465.1 of Maratus speciosus. Taxonomy (NCBI): domain Eukaryota; kingdom Metazoa; phylum Arthropoda; class Arachnida; order Araneae; family Salticidae; genus Maratus; species Maratus speciosus. The sequence continues at coordinate 590,401,296 of OZ010786.1, read as the reverse complement.
TCAAATAAATTAAAGCGAGATAGATTTTTTTTTAATCAGAACCATACGTGAAAAATAATTTTTAAATATGTAAGCATAAAAAACAATATAAAAAAATACAACAAATATATTAAAAATCCAATAACACATTAAACATGACGAATGGAAACAGTCTATTTTGTTTCTTCATTTCGGGGAGAGGAGAGGTGTCTGCCCTCTCAAGCCCCATTTAAAGTTATCTTTAAACACATAAACATAAAACAAATAATAAAAAATTGTTTTCAACGAGTTTAGACACTGGGGGGGGGGGGGGGGGAGGTCGAGGGACTGGGACCCTGTGTCGAAAATTCTTAATTCCTACTACTTCTAGTGTTTAAATATCTTAAATCTTTTAAGAAGCATACATTTTATTATAATTTTTAATAGTTTCCAACAAAGTTGAAAGTGTTTATGACTTCAGTTGGTCGGGCCGTCTGTCCGTGCTTTAACTCCCGTAAATATACTCGGATTGCCCTGAAATTTTTGGATGTTAGTGACATTTAACACAGCACGTTCCATATTTCAAATGAAGTTTGTAGCATGTTTAGTTCATGCAACATTTCAAAATTCAATATAAATTCCCCTATTTGATCAATAAACATATACTATTTTTAACAATTTTATCTTTTTGATAAAATTTTAGTACCAATTTTTTGATAAACCATTAATAATTATTGCAATATAATAAATAACACCCAGAAATTTTGAACAATAACAACTTATACAATACTCTTTAATACTATTACTTAATATTAATTATTAATTTATCAACCTATATAATACTATTTAGTTAATAAATAAAATTTCCAAAATATCTTAGAGATACATGAGACATACCCATTCATCCCCATTTGAAATGTCCTAATCATCCCCATGATGAATATATTCAATTGTCAGCCATTTTGCCTCAAAAATTATTTTGTCACAATGGTTACTATTCATTCATTTTAATTAGCGATATTGAATCTTAAAATAAATAACTACAACATAGCTTAATTTTTTATATTGTATAAGATATTTCACATCTTCAAATGTAAGAAAAACATACTTTTAAGCACTGATTTCAGAAAATACAACTTTGAAGGAAAATGAAAACAGCAGTGTAGTCCTACTTTTTGTTCTGAAGCACATTGTGGTTGAGCTTTATATGAGGATAGGAAGCAATTTAAAATAAATGTTTATTGCCTGAAATATTGAGAACGTCCCATCCATCCTCTGTTCCATTCATCCACCAGCTCCCCTACTTGCTTTTTTTATCCGACAAAGGGGATACATGAGTAATTTTTTTGAATTTTTTTGTTTTATTGTTTTAAAAAAAATCTTTGAACCTTCCTTAATCCATTGATATAACCGTTGCTTAATCCCTTGGGGACGAGCGACCGGTATTCGTGCCGCGTAAAGTTATCAAAATCGGGGATTATTCTCACCAGTAAGTTTTTATTGTAAATTTTGCCTTATTTAATACGAGCATTTTCCCATTCAATTAGCCAAAAATATCTGTTTTAAAAAACCGGTGATTAAAGATTAAAAATTCAGTAAAAGACGCCCGTCCCCAAGGGGTTAAAAACGATTGAAACATCTTTTTGTCAAAATAATGCATGTGTTACTTCTATTAAAGCTTTAGCTTCTATTTGTCTGCGAGGAACCTCTAATGCTTAAAAGAATGCCTCAAAGCGTGTTATAAATTTTGATATTATTTAATATATTAACATTAATAAAACTTATTTGGCGTATGGTAAACAACCCCTGAAATTGTTTTCAATACATAGGGATATGATTATAAATTAGGATTGATAAAAAATAAACGATAAAATATTGCTGAATGTTGCAAATTTTAACATGCAAATATTATTTTATCAATATTGTGCTCTGACTTCTTCTAAATGAGCTATTATTGGATTAATAATGATTTTAAAGAAATATTTTTTGAACATTACGGCACAACAAACAGAAATACAATGTTAGAATAAAAAAAAATATGTATCACAGTTTGGAGTTCATATAATTTTGTTTCGGTAAATTTCTCCAACAAAACTAATATCGAGTTAAGAAAAAGTTTCTGTGCCATTTATATCGAATTTTTTTTGTTACTACACGGATGTACTTCATATTTATGCGGCCGTTCATTATTATACCGCAGACCAGGCCCCTACCTACCTGGCAATATGCCTAGTTTAAGCCCTTGAGGGGCACCGGTATATATTATATACCACTTACGATTAATTAAATTTTACACCAGAAAAATTTTATTAAATTTTACTTTTCTAACGTTGGTGGAAAAAAGACATAAAATTGCTTTTACTTAATTTGGAATAGAATTTTTCAAAGATTCCGGTGGGAATACAGAATTTCACAAACGTAATTGCTTGCCCCTCAAGGGGTTAACGAGATTTGTACCTAACCGCGGGACGAAATTCGCCTGATCACGATGGAGATTTGTCTGTTAGTACCTTGGCTTTCGTGGCTATATCGCTATTTATTTTTATCCCTTTTTTACTTTGTTGGCCGGCTCTAGATTGCTATCAAACTGTTTGGATTTTCTCGTACATTGTCGAAAATGGTAGAGAAAAAAAATAAAATTCGGGGGAGGGAGACAGGGGTTTAAAAATCTAGGCGCCATCAGTCAGACTTTCACCACTAAATTTTATTAGTTATTTTTCGTCGCACATTTCTTCTAAATATATTTTGTAAGAATTCAAATAAAGTTTAAGAGTTCAAAGATAATAAAATTTAGTGGTGAGAGACCGCCCGATGGCGCCTACACTTTTACACCCCTGATGACCGTGATGATATGACCGTATAAAAATTTTAATTTAGTAATTTTTTAATGAATATTTTCCTTGACCAAATCGCTTTAAAAATAATTCTTTACCTTATTTAACCATTTTTGTAACCATTTGGGGCGGCTGTGCTCACACTTCTACAGAACTCATACGAGCCGCCTATAAAAGGCGGCCATCGTACCTCGATTTTGATCTCGTAATTTAGAACCTCGAATCAGGTGACGAGATCTTGATCTGACTAGACACCGCCATAGGGAATTTGGAGGACTTTGCTGCCATGACGGATTTTACATGCACCACATGCCATTAGCGTACATGGTGGATTTTTAGCTGGCGGTGAGCCTGGAACCCGCGAATTATCGGCTATGAGTGCGACGCTCTACCAACTGTGCCACCGCTGCCCGTATATGCCGATTCTCTCGTTGCCAGCCGTTGTGGTTGCCGTAAAGTACGTCACTGTCGTTTGATTTTTGGTCACGTTTCTTAGTTTGTTCTCATTAAAATATTTCATTCACTTTACTTGATAGCGGGTTCTCTTGTCATGGTTAATTATAAATTATAGTGTTACCCCGTCACAACAATTTTAATTAAAACGGTTCACCATACTGTGAACGGGTATTAAATTTTAACAATCTCTCTATTCTAAAAAAAAGTAACTACCGCTGTCACCGCCGCCACCGCCGCCGCCGCCGGTTTTGAATTTTTTGTGATCGGAGGTCTTTCTTCGTTAATATTAAGAAAAATAATGCATACAAAAATATGAAAATCGGTAGTCTTATACAGAAATGTTTGATAAACACACTGATGCAGACAGTTTTCAGATCGAAGAATTATTTAAAGAGATATTTAATGCTAAAGTTGGACAAAATCGTTCCACTAAAAAAGTTTTATAGAAGCAAAAACTGTTCATAGGAATTTAATCATTTTTATATCATTTTATGCGTTGCAATTTGCCGGAGTGGAGATTGCATTAATTTTTTTATTTTGACTAATTTTTTGAGGTATTATTTCTATTTTAAATTCAAATATTCAGCATTTCTAGAGATATTTTTAACAGATTTTAGAAAGTGATATTAATTTAAACTCACACCGTAACTTGTAAAATGAAAATTTATTAATAAGAAACTTATTATAACATGCTATTGTTCGTTTAAATCCCGTTTCAAGTTATTCAAGTCAATTGGTTGCTCAATAGCGATCAATAGTTCAGTAATTTAAATGTATTACGGTCAATGCCCCAAACCGATCAGAAGTGGCCGTCTTCGTTTGAAGTTTATGGATCAATACTGAAATTTGCTGGCCAATTCGCGAAATAGCTAGTGACGAGTAACCGAAGTCGAAATAAAAAAAGTCAGATGATGATTTTGCGGGTCTGTGTGATTTCTACTTAACTAATCCTAGCATTTTGTTAGGATGAAAGCTGCTCATTTGTAGATTAGGCCGCACAGCATATACTTTTTAATTTTTATTTCATATAAAAAAAAATTCTAACGAAGTCTCTTTAAAATCAAGGCAATTGGGTTGCATCTATTTTTTTTAAATGCAATTATGTTATTTTATTAATGCTAATTTTTTATTAGAATAAATAAAGAATTTTTCCATTTGAAAAAAAAAAAAATGAAAAGTTGCAAGGCAACCAAGGCATATGCTCTAAATTTAACGTAAATGTATTTTTCTTTATGTTTGCACTCCATATTCATCATAAAACTAATTATAGACACACAAAACATTGGATGTATTTGTTTGTCAATATGGGCGCTCACAGAACAAAATTCAAGAAAGGGCAAGATATCCGAACATAATTTAACTGCAATCCAATTTTTCTTCTACTTTTAAATAGAGAATATAAACATGAAATAAATTAAACCGATATAGATTTTTTTTTATCAGAACCGTACGTAAAAAACAATTTTTAAATATATAAGCATCAAAAGCAATATAAAAATACCACAACCTTAGTATTAAATATCCAATAACACATTAAAAATGACGAATTGAAACAGTTTACATCATTCCATTCTTTATTTCGGCGAGAGGAGGCGTCTCTGCCCTCTGAAGCCCCATTTAATTTTATTGCTAAACACATGAACATAAAACAAATCATTAAAAATTGCTTTCAACGAGAGACGCGGGGGGGAGGGGTGTCCAAGGTGCTCAGACCCTGTGACGAAAATTCTTACTTTCTACTACTTTTAGTGTTTTCTTTTAAGAAAAATACATTTAATATAACTTTTAACACTTTTCAACACAATTAAAAAGTGTTTATGACTTCGTTTTATCTGTCTATCTGTACACACACTCAGAAATGAATACTCAGATTTCACGAAATTTTCTTTGTTTTTGTCGAAACAGTTTCCTGGGAAATGCTTCGAGCGAATATTTTGTCAAATTGATGAAATTAGTTTCTTCACTTGCTTGACGATATAAATTTCGTCAAAAGTTGGCTGATGGTGCCATGTATCGAACAGTTTGGAAGCTCCTGTATTTATTAACATGGGGAAGAAAAAAAATTCCCTTCTCGTTGTTCTTTGGGTGATTCAAACCCGCGGCCTTCGGCGTGGGAGACCGTTGCTCTTCCAACCTCGCTATTGGGGACTTGTAAATATTTGCTTTTAGATTGATATAAAATTCTGCTGTGTGTTTATGTTTTTATAAGGTAGATTGTAATTTTATCGGTGCTGCTATAATTTCTGAAAATTTTAATTAAGGCTAATTCATTATTATGGTTTTATCATGGTCAATGAATAATTATAATATGGCTTGATTAAATAATTTATTGATGAAATTTTCTTTGCTCAATGAATTGTTAGAATATGGTCTAGTTAATTTGTTGCTCACAGATAACGAATTATGAAGTGCATATAGCGTGAGATTTTAACACTTTGAGTAGAGGGATAAGATATTAACACTTTACTGTTTGTAAAGGGAAGAGGGATCAATTACGTTTATTTTTAATTTGATTGAAAATATAATATATTTCTTAAATAAATTTTAAAAAAAGATAAAGATAATCTGGAAGTTTGAAATTTTATTGTCCAAATTTTCTTTTTGAATGGTTTTGAAGAACACGGGAAATTTATTATTTTCGAATTAAAACATAACGAGCAACATATAAATAAATAAATAAATAATAATAATAATAAGCATTCATAAAAATTTTAACAGCTAAAAAAATAACTAATGAAGAAACAATAACTACCTACATTTCAGTATTTTCTGAAAAGCACTAAAAAGTGCTGTTTTAAAATAAATTATTACAGGACTAACATAAACAAGCAAATATCTGTTTGCTAAAATCGCAAGATTTGAGGAGGTACAGCAACTGTTTCCTTAAAATGCATTGAGTCTAACCATGATTGAAGCAAAACTTTCGTCATATATTTGAGAGTTTACTTTTCTTTAAAAGTCACGTGATGTTGATAGGAAAGGATCGTCAGAAACGACGAAATACAGCTCAATGTTTCTGAATCGTCAAAAGTGAGAGTTTTATTTCTGAGAGCGCATCTGTCCATCTAGCCGGCTATTCGCGCTCTAACTCCCGTAAATATACTCGGATTGTCCCGAAATTTTATGATGTTATTGAAGTTTACCGACTGCACGTCCCCTATTTCAAATAAAGCTTGTAGCATGATCAGTTCTTTTACAGGGACAGTCAAAAGTTTTCCATTACGGACAATGGGAAAAATTGTTTTAAATGATGTTACACGCTTTCAATTATAATACAAATGATAAGCATTTATGAAGTACACTAAAATATGCATTCTGTAGAATATGCGGTGCAAAAAATAGTTATTAGTCATTTACAAGGCTATACAAAAAATTCATCTACAGTGGCAGTCAAAAGTATTCCGTTACATAACGGCAAATGGGAGAAAAATTGTTTCAAATGATTTTTAACGATGTTACACGAATCCAAACATAACAAAATGTATATGCATTTATGAAGTGTACTAAAATATGCATTCTATAGAATATGCCGAGCAAGCTAAAGTATTATTCATTTACAGAACCACACAAAAGAATTCCGTTACATAATGATATATGGCTGTAGGGAATTGTTTGCTGCGTATTTTAATTATGTTAAATTATTTCATGTACAATGAAATTGATATACGTCGCTGAGGTTTACTATAACTTATTTCATGTATAATACGAAGTGCATAGCATTTACAGGGACACACAAAAGATTTCAGCTACTATATTGTATCCGAATTACTGTACACTAGCAATGATTGCTGGAAATGCATTTTTAATTATGTTATGCGCTTTGACGTTTCACTATATTTATGTATAGTATATTGAGTGTATAAATGCTATAATTCATATACAGGGCTACACAAAAGAATTCATAATGGTTACTGAGTATGAGCGTAAATTACTGAAAGGTGGTTTGTAAATGTGTTATGCATTTTTACGCTTAAATGCATTTATTTTACTAAGAAATGTTTGTAGAATATAGATAAAATCATGTACAGAGTCACGCAAGGAATTGGATACATGGCCGTTTATAAATGATAACTTCTGGAAATGTGATTTCAGTAGTTTTAAGAGCGTTTTAGTTTGAATTAAATTTTAGCTAAATAGTGGCGTATAATAAAGGTACTATGTTAACTACAGGGTTGTACATAAGTGTTCAAATATGTTTCAATCTATTAGTATAAATTGCTGAAAGATAAATTTCAACCTGTTATGCGTTCTCTTCTTAAACTAAAGTTCTCCATTATATAGTAATATCGTATAGATATCAACCTAGAGATCTGGGATGGCTGCACTTTTTTTTTTTAAACTTTTACATACTATTTACTTTTTTTTATCCGACTAAAAGAAGACTGGGTGAATTTTTTTGAAAAAATGGTTTTTTTTCGTTTTATTGTGTTAAAAAGTTCGTTGAACCTTCCTGAATCATGTATGTCGGTTTTGTTTTCTCACCATTAGAGATAATCATAAAAATTTAAGGGAATACATCGACTCGGACGCCACTCCCATTCGCATTAATTTTATGCGAACATTTATACGTATTTCTATTTTTAAATTCTATATTTTTAAAATAAATTTTCTAGTATACACATGTTGTTAAAGTACGAGTAAAAGTCTTTCGTATAAAAAAAGGGCTGATAACCGAATTAAATTCGTCTAAGAGATGCTGGTACTGAAGTTACGTGAAATCTGAAAAATGGAAAATTTCTGAAAAATTGATATTGCTCTAAAATAAATAGTTTTAATCGCAGAACAAAAATCTGACTGCCATAAATCATGAGCACATTCCAGTGAATATGGATTTAAAATTTCACGAAAATCGGTCGGGTAATTTCCGAGGAAATGGGTTCTAAAACTGGCATATTTTCCATAGGATTGCACCCAGTCTTGTCTTTCCTTATGTAATATTGAATGATATATAATCATTATCAGTTGGCGATCTTTTGTAACCAATTGGTTATTCGTGTCTCTTTAAGGCGGTCCGAGACATATTTTCAAAAAAAAAAAATATTTATTGAGTTAAAATTTTGAAATTTTTTGTGATGGTTAACCATAGTATTTGTGAACAAAACCGCATGATAAAACTTCTCATAATTCTTTAAAAAAAATTTAAATTTTAAATTTTGTTAAAAAGGTGGGGTAGTTTAAAATCGTTATAACCCGAAATATTATTTATAGAATTTCAATTTTTTTTCATTAACAAACAGAAATATATAAATTTTAATTTAGAACTAGCATTTTAAAAATATTATTTTTAAAAAAATTAAAAATATTTAACGAAAAAAATTACAAAAAAAGTGGTGGAACATTAAAAAAAAAAAAAAAAATCATATTTTCAAAAGTAAATATTTATTCAAATATGCTGGCTCAAAAGTAAAGTAAAATTATTGAAAAATATATGTTCCGAGTTTCAACCCTGTATCTTTAACGGTTCTGGAGTTAAGAATTTAAATATGAGAAAGGGTGAAAAACCTATTATGAAGAAAAACGCAATTTCACAAGAACTCGTTTCCTTGACAACCATAGCTTAGCAGATTTTGAAAACAAACTAAAACGAAACATGTTGGAAATTGCTCGTCAAACGTGGCAAATGAGGTGCGTTCGTACTATAACTAGTTTTATAATTATTTTTTGCACCCCATATTGTACTGAATGTATACTTTTTTGCACTTCATAAAGCGCAGAGTCTGATACATCATTAAAATGCACTTCCAATAATTTTTTCCCATTCCCCGTAATGTAACGGAACACTTTTGACTGTCCCTGTAATTAAACTATACATCCGATTTTCCTAACATTTTAAATAGCTCAACAAAACTTTGCAACAATTATATCTTTAAAATTTCAGACCATTCGGAAGGCTGTAATATCATTAAAATGCACTTGCAATAATTTTTCCCATTCCCCGTAATGTAACGGAACACTTTCGACTGTCCCTGTAATTAAACTATACATCCGATTTTCCTAACATTTTAAATAGCTCAACAAAACTTTGCAACAATTATATCTTTAAAATTTCAGACCATTCGGAAGGCTGTAATATCATTAAAATGCACTTGCAATAATTTTTCCCATTCCCCGTAATGTAACGGAACACTTGCGACTGTCCCTGTAATTAAACTATACATCCGATTTTCCTAACATTTTAAATAGCTCAACAAAACTTTGCAACAATTATATCTTTAAAATTTCAGACCATTCGGAAGGCTGTAATATCATTAAAATGCACTTGCAATAATTTTTCCCATTGGCCGTAATGTAAAGAAAAACTTTTGACTGTCCCTGTAATTAAACTATACATCCGATTTTCCTAAAATTTGAAATGGTTCGACAAAATTTTGCAACAGTTATATCTTTAAAATTTCAGATCATTCGGAAGGCTCTAATATCATTAAAATGCACTTGCAATAATTTTTCCCATTGGCCGTAATGTAAAGAAAAACTTTTGACTGTCCCTGTAATTAAACTATACATCCGATTTTCATAAAATTTGAAAAGGCTCGACAAAATTTTGCAACAATCATATATTTGAAATTTCAGACCATTCGGTTGGGTAGTTTTTGCTCTGTTACATGCGGACAGACAGACGCACGGACAGACGGACAGACGGACGGACTGAACGACGACTATAGGTGCTACGTATTTATATAATTACGAACGCACCTAAAAATTAATATTTCCTGTTCTAATTAAGATAGAAACATGATTTAAACATCATTTTAAGCAGAAAACGACAGAGAAAATTTTAATCCAATAATAATTAAAAAAAATTGAAAAATTGAAGATTTTTGTATCCCGCACCCCCTTAAATAGGTGACTTTTCTGTTCTAGGCTGTAACCACTACTACCGCTACTCCTGACAACTGATTTCCGGATTATGTAAGATCTATTATGAATTTGTAAATGGGTTTATTTAAAATTATTAAGTGAAAAATGACGCTGGCTCCCGGATTTATTTATTGTCTAGAAAAAAGTCTTCTTTTAGACGCTATAAACAAATCGTTTTAAATATAGAATTTGAAAAATTACTTAATTTTCATCATTAAATTATTTTCGCATTTTATACATTAATCACCTTAATTTTTTTATTTCTTTTTTAAAATAATATATTTTTCAATATATAATTATATTTTTATATCAAAATATATTTTTCAATTGAAAAATATTTATAAATATTATTTCAGCTGATTAAAATCTGACAACATGAGATAAAAACGGCTATTCAACGGTATTATAAAACATTGCAATTAATGTAATCATTGAAAGACTTTATATGTGTTTGTAATTTCGTAAACACGTGTAAATAGAAATGCAAAGCTTTGTTTGTGTGTTTATGTGTAGATATGTGTTTTTTAATCAAGTACGGAAAATAATAATCACGTCTGTTTATAGATTTAACAGTAGCGGATGGGGACAGCTTAAGGGGGATCAGGGCTTGAAAACTTTTCAAAAATTGATTTTTTTAGTATCTATTTTGATTAATCAATTACTTCTGAACACAGTGCAAAAAACCGCATAAACATATTTGCATTTTAAACGGAGTTATAAGCATTTATGTAACAATCACTTTCATAGCCGCACCCATTTAATTGCAACTTTAAGTCACGTTTTCTCAAAACTTGATTTTTGACGACTATCCGTAAGATTAAAAAAAAAAAAAAAACTATCCCATGGAATGGCTTAATTTTTTTTTTTTTTTGCATGCATATAACATCATTATCTATAGAATTAATTAATATAATTTAGATAGCTTAATATTTTGCATATTTATAAGGGAAAAAACTTGTATTTTTAGGGGTTTTTAAATTTTCAAATTTGAGAGTGTTTTTAATAAGGTTTCCTTTGAGTGATAGTTATATCCTTAATTCATTCTATAGAGTAAAGTTTCCTGATCATTTTAAAGCAAAAATTAGGTTCATATGTCAGTTCAACGTTAAGATATCTTGAAGGTGGTGATATGACACCTAATTTTTTTTTTTTCTTTAAAGTATCAGGAAGTATAAATTAGTTACATCGAATACTTCTGTTTTTATATGGATTCGAAGTGAGAGCTCTGTTTACATGTTTTTCGGTATCGATCAAGCCTTGAGCCCCCTTATGCAACAATGTTAAAAAAGCGCCTCCGTAATAGAAGAGAGCAGAAAAATCTCTTGGGAATTTCTTCAAACCTGGTTGGAAGTAAAAGAAATAAAAATAAGCTTTTGCATTACTACTGGCGCCGCCTATCCAAATTATTGGAAAATAATATTAAAAACGAAATCTTTAGAACATAATCTTTCTAGCGTTGTAGTAAGAAATTTATAAATAAGTCAATAAATATCTACAACTTTTACTTTTAAAATTTAAAAGCAATTCATCTTTTATGTCATAACAATGTTATTTACTAATTAACTCATTAGATATAAATAAATTTATAGAGATACGTATGTGGCGTTCTAACCGATTTAAGGCTGCTCTTAACTCCTCTGCCCAACAAGCGCAAAATGTTTTGACACATTTACATATTCATTTTCTAACGGAAAGGTATAAAATTGGAAAGCCTGGTCATGGAAGCGATTTGGAATCGAATTGTTTTTTTTTCCATTTTTTGATCAATCAATTACCTATTGAGTTATAAGCCATTTCGAACACGTGACAAACACGTTTTTCGCCGCTTTTGAGTGCTTTTTCTTCCTTCTCGCGGAAATTCGGTTCAAAACGTCCACTTTGACACGATTTTCTTAAAGATCATTTGCAAAAAAAAAAAAAAAAAAAAAAAAAAAAAAAAAAAAAAAAAGGTCGGTTACATAGTTTCTGAACAACAACCTCTGCTAGTTTCATGCATTTCTGAACAAAAATCAATTAAAACTTATATCATAAAGTTGCCCTCTTTGATTTGAGAACAGCCTTAAGCAAATTAGTCTCGAAGGGATACAATAAAGTTATTATTTCTTATCTTAAGCTAAATTTTCTGACCTCGCTGTCAGTCAAGGCCCTATAAAACAATAAATATGATTTAACTAACATACACAGAGCTGCCAAGTCTCCGGCTTTTTGGATACCAGTATACAGAAAATGTTCCTTTATTTAATTGGAACAATCGGCCGATTTAAAAGAACAACATTATCTCTAAGATAATAGTGGTGTGCAAAAAGCCGGAGACTTGGCAACTCTGCATACGCTTCTATTATTATAATATACATAATCCAGGGCTCCCAAATGGTCCGCCAACTGAATACCAATATTTTTTTAGGAAAATTTTCTTTTTAGATTTTTCCTACAAACCGCCCCAAAACCACCTTTGAAAGTTGATTCTAGCGCTAACCAACCATAAAATTCTCTGTTAAAATTTATTGGTATTCAGTTGGCGGACCATTTGGGAGCCCTGATAATCTAATACTTCTTCTCTAAGTTGTATAATTATGTATATGAAACTATGTATTATATATGATACATCAGTGACTTCAATTTTGTTTATTGCTATAAAAAGATTTAAAAGCTATTAATATTTATTTTATCTTTGTTCCTAATTTAAAATGTTTTTTTGTTATATATTTAACCCCTTAACGCTCGATTTAAATTACGGTTAAAAAAATTCAAATTGCTTATTGGCACCACTTTTATGAAAAAGAAATATTCACCTTATTTAATGACAGGAAAAACGATACTAAAATATAGCCAATTTCACTATTTTATAACGCTGGTGGAAATCAAACAATTTGAGTAAAAGACACAGGCCGAGAATATCTCGGGAGCGAGAATTAAGGGGATATATATATATATATATATATATAAGTATCCTCAATCGAATTCAATTTTTTTTATTATTACATTGAACTAAACATATTTAAATTTTATGATTATTTCAGTTCCTATTTTATACCAAATTTATAATGAGAGCATCTCATAAACATTTTAACATTAGAATATATTATAAATTATAATGCATCGAATTCAATTTTTTTTATTATTACATTGAACTAAACATATTTAAATTTTATGATTATTTCAGTTCCTATTTTATAGCAAATTTATAATGAGAGCATCTCATAAACTTTTTAACATTAGAATATATTATACATTATAATGTCTCTCTTCAAGTATTAACATCTTAACCCATTAAGAGCCATTGCTCCCATTTTGGGAACATTACTTTCAGATTTTTTTCTAAAATGAGTATATTATATATTGGCAAAAAGTTTATGTTATTTGTATTATGAATATACGAGATAACTTCTGTAATTTTTTTAAAAAGTTTCATTTGTATTTTGCATTTTTTTAAACGGGTTTAAAAAGACGAAATTTAGCTTTTTGACCTCTTTCGCAAGAATTTTTTTTAGAAAAATAATTTACTAATAAAAATTATATTTTTTATTCAAAATAAGTTTATAACTGTTTATTGTCTAATACTACATAAATCCGTACTTAATAAGTATAATAGATTCATCACAAGTCATGAAAGAACGAGTTGCTCCCGTAACGGGAGCAATGGCGCTTCCGTTAGTTTTCATGACCAGACGGAATGCCGCAAATTAGGAAGACCTAATACGGTGCTTTTATTATGCGCGTGAAAACAGTCTGTATAGAAACTTTAGAAATGATTTTTATTCGTTCCTAGCAAAGTTTATTTGGAAGTGTTACCCTTAAAATCTGTTTCTTACTTAGTAGATATCTTCTTTTTTTCTAAAAGCTATATTTTTAGCAGGCTTTTCTATTTTTTCGTATCGCATATATCCATTTTAAGGAAAAGATGCCTGTGAAAGTTTTAACTGTGTCTCAAGCTTTGTATTATTTTGAACAGATGATTATTCGGATGATACGGAAATCGTTTGTCACCTGATCCCGGAATTATATATTGATAATTTTTTTTATGTCCTTATGAATATTATTAGAAATGAGGGACAGGCATTTTCGGACCACTGGAACAATTCGAGAGAGTACAAAATTGTCCTTTGATAGATTCCAAAGCTTTGAAGAAAAAAGACAGAGGAACATTTGACTCTATTTCTACGGAATCATTTAGCATTGTGAAATAGAAAGACAATCAGGTTGTTTGTCTAGCTTCAGATATCGAATCTATATAACCAGTAGGTTCGGCAAAATCATTGAGCATAGCAGATAAGAAAAAAAAATGATATACCGCAGCCATATCTTGTAGCATCTTATAACAAATCATGTGAGGTGTCGATTTGCTTGATCGGTTTTTGAGTATTTATCGCCCAAAAATAAGAGGGAAGAAATGGTGGTGGCCATTTTTCATCAGCATGATAAATATGGGAGTTGTAGCAGCTTGGCGAATGCATAAGAAATGTAAAGGAAAACTTACTCAGATAGAATTCTCCGTGAAATTGTTTCGTCATTGATAAAAGTAGAACAGAAAATAGAAGAATATCCACGTTCGGGCCCTTCTGGATTTCTGTCAAATGACGTGCTTTTGATGGCGTGAAACATTTTCTAGAAAATATTTGGAAACAATCTAGGTGAAAAGTATGTTAAAAAAATCCTCGAGTTTCCTGCAAAAGGTACAATGTAATGCTGCAAAAAATTGTTCAGTCTTCTTTCATGTAAAATAGAGAGAAAAGATAATGTAATGGTGAAAAATAAAGATATATAATGAAAATGCTTATGAACAAGTAAATTGATTTTTCAAAATTTATTATAAAATTACATGTTTATTATTAATTACATGTTTATTAAATTAAAAATTCAATACAAATTATTTAACACCTAAGCGCCGCACATTTTAAATTTGTACACCGTTGAATAGAGAAAAAATGTACTTTAGATCGAAATTTGTTTTAAAACTGTATCGCAATTTGTTAGAAAAATGTATCGCTATAATATTTTTTCGGCATGATGTTTTTAAATCTATGTATATTTTGTGCAGACGATTACGTTGGATAAATCCGTTTGTACTTTGATTATTGTAAATAGTTCAGCATTTGTTTCTAAAGTATATTACATAACGAAATTAAAACAGTCATCAATCAATAAAACAATGACATATAAATACAATAAAAATTTAAGACATGTGATTAAACTATGCACTTAATCCTTTCATGAGCAAGACATTTCTGCTCCAAAAATATTCAAATAATTAATCCACACCGCGATTTACGAACAAATTTATTTGAAAAAAATTAAAAGGTTGGTTGCAAGTACATTATGAAATCGAAATTGTACAAAAAAATTACTGGCACCATTTTGCAGTTTGGGCATTAAAATTAAGCGTTTGCAGACTGCAAACGGACTCCTGAAAGGGTTAACATTAGAACTGCCATACCGGTCATTTTGACCGGTACGAAATAACAATACTTCAATTCGAACCAGAAATTTCTTTCTAGAATAAGTTAAATATGTAACACGGAGAAATAAGTTAAATAAATAAGTTAGATAGTTTTAAATAAAAATTCTTGTGAAAAATATTTTTATAACACTTGAGTAAAAATTCCGGCGGTTCTAGTGTTAAACCGCTAAAATGATCAGAATAAAAAAATTGCTGATTTTACATAGAGATAATTGCTTACTTAGAGATTATTACTTCTGCTGTTAACTTCTGACGCGAGGCCAATACAAAACTATCACTTTTATTAAATTTAAAAACTTCATTTAAACTAATTACTATTTTTCATCTAAACGATATTTTTGTTTTTGTTATTTTGTATTCTAAAAAATATTAAATGTAATAAATGTTATAAATTATATAAATGATTTAACCCTTTATCTACGGCATTATGATCTACTGCAATTTTTTTGTGTAATATTTTTTTCAGTTACTACAATGAAAATTAAAGGATAAACATAAGCAAAATATTCACCCGTGAGAAATTTAATTATTTAGAGGTAATTAATTAAAGTGGTACTTTAAAATACCGTCAGTACACTATGACTAAAATATCGTAACTGAAAATCCACAGGGTATTTCAACTGGCACCAGGAAATATTTCCGATTTAATGAGTATGTGGAATATAGGCTTTTCCTTATTTACAAATAAATCGTCTGTCAAATTCCGGTGCAAGTCATTTATTTCAACACTTTAGAATTCTCCTGAAAGGGTTAAAGAAAAAACTATTTTTTTTTTTAGATTTCAATCTCGTTAGCAGTCCTTTAGTTATGCGACGTCAATATTCCAGTGACAAGATGTTCTTTCGCATCTCCACATATGCAATATATGAATTTACATATAACATTTCTAACATAGCAAAAACGAGCCGGTGCCACAACCTTTTCCATTTCCTATAAAAAATAATAATGAAACAGAAAAGAAATACCGGGGAAATCATTACTACCCTATATTTTAGTAATTACATTTTAACACTAGAACGCCCGGAAGGAGTCGATTCGACTCCGACCATATGATTAAATATCAATTGGAACCAGAAATTCTTTCACAAAATAAGTTAAATTTTAAAAACGCAGTTTTACGCTAAATAAATCAGTCAAATAATTTTAAATAAAAATCCTGGTGTAAAATATTTTTATGAAACTTGGGTAAAAATTTCGGGCGTTCTAGTGTTAAAGCAGATGGATAACTACACAGACGAAAAGTAAACAAGAAGTTTGTCTCCAACATCTAGTGTACTGATGGTACTTACAAGTACCACAGAGTAATTCAACTGTTAAATCAAATGCATACACCGTTCACCTAAAATAACTAGTCAAATTGTATTCGAAGTTCATAATGAACACATAAAAAAAATCAAACACTTATCTCATATCCTTTACTGTGTTTACGGCAATGAAAAGACGAGCGTAGTAAACTGTACAAAATATCGGCACAAAACACATAGATTGCTTCAAAGATAGCCTCATTCCTCTCTAAAATAACAAACCTAGAGCTACTGCTGCCATGTATTCGGATAAAGTGCAGTTAAAAGAGCGTTTTTTGCAAAGTACCATTTGAATATTAGTAATATTCACTATGGTATAAAAGTTTAAAGTGAGTGGTACTTATAAGTACCGTCAGTAGATAAAGGGTTAAACCCTTACCACTCCGTTGGCTCCGCTGCGGAGTCATCATCTTTCTTTGCAAAATTTGTTTTTGGCACCAGTAATAAAGGAAAATAAAGTTTACTTTATTTACTTTATTTAATCAAAGCATTTTTAAATAGCGTACTTGAAGGAAACTTCTTTTAAAAAAGTGGTGCCGATCGAATAAAATTTGTGTAACAGATGCCGGAGCTTTAAGGGTTAATATATATTCAGTAACCTGAGAAGCCAGGGTACATATAAAATGCAAAAGAGAATTTCGTTACGCCGCTTATAACTTGAGTTCTTCTGAATAGATTTTGATGGTAGTTGCACACTTAATTAGATAATTTTTCAGGAATGTATTTAGTATATAACATATCGTTCTAAATTGCTTAGTTACAGAAAGATGGGGGGAAAGTTCTATAATCAGATAAACTTATTGCGAAAGATTAGCATCTTTAAAAAGTTCTACAAGACAGATTTTTATAAGACTTGCATTTTTTTTTTTAAATAATTTTACTCTGATGTTTATAGTATATTTCATATCATTCTACGTTGCATAGTAATGGCATTATGGAGGAAAGTTCTATTATCAGGTGAAACCAATTATGAAAGATTATATTTTTAAAAAAGTTCTTCTCGACGTATATTGACGAGACCTGCATTGTTCTTTTTTCAGAGACCGTTTTATTACACTGCATTTCATTCTGTCGTTCTTTACCATATTCTACTGAAATTTAAGAACTAAAAGATTCAGTTTTCAACAGCCGAAATGTTATAATAAGAAATTTATAATAATAATTCGAGATCGATCTAAAATTCGGTCTCATTTTCGGCCTAAATCGGATTTTTGCGGAAAATTCGTTTTTGGCGAAAATTCGAACAGATCGAAACTCGGCCGAAACTATCTACTGAAAATTTTTGTTTGTCTTTTTTGTGTGATGTTATCAAAATGTATTGAGATAAGTACGTATTTATACAATAAATTGTGCGTATTTCGTCATACTTCTGGCTATTTTATTGAAACGTTTACACAAAACGGAGTGCGTCGATTTCAGACATTTTTGGGTATATAGGCGAAGATTTATCTTATCCATGTAAAGCAAATGCCGTTTGTACTAATTAATTAATGCTCTAAAACTTTCTAACTGGAAATTTTGCTCTATCTCTTTTCGTTTTCTATTCGCAATGGCTATCCTCCTAATTTCGCCACTAGGGTGTGCTGCTGTCGTTTGCATTAGGTAGGGCGTAGTCACTTTACTATACCGTTACCTCACTTGCATAGCTGTAGCACTCTCCGTTCGCAAGTATTTTCAGGTTAAAGGGACTTTCCCTTGCATCCTGTATATTCAAAAAATCTCGTTTCTGTCTTCTGGAATATTCAATATGTAATTGATTTGAGCTGAATCGGCTCAAATGCGACACTCTTTATTTATTGCTATGACCTTCACTGTTTGTAATTATCAGTCACCACAATCTGCAGACGTAGGTGCAAATTATAAAGCATACGTGACGTTTTTCACGTGCTCATTAAAATCTACAGACTTAACAGTAGTAGTGATTTTTTAGTTTGAAACCGCAGAAGTATGTCGAATACTCTTTGAGAAAGTTCTAGTATAACAGATGATCATTTACACAAATCGTTATAAAAGATAAATGGATGTATGTATACCTATGATATTTTTTAATTAGACGGAATTCACATAATTAGAAAATCATTCTGTATTGTAGAGGAAATAACTACATTTTACTTTATATGAAAATAAAAAGTTTTGGATAGAGCCACAAAAAGCCAATACAGATATTTACACGTATAATTAATTAATAATTCTGTATATTTACGTATGTATGTATTAATTAATTACTTTGAAAAAAAAAGAAATTTTCTTTTCCGTTTTCGGCCGAAAATAGGAAGATTACCGAAATTATGTTTCTGTTTCTGGCTTAAAAACTTCTTTCGATCGACCCTTAACCCTCTAGTTGCGCAACCCGTGATTTTATCCGGCATGCATCTTGTGCTCCTAATTAACCCTCCTTGATTATTCCCACCAGTAATTTTTTATTGTAAATTTTGCCTTATTTAATCGGAGCATTTTCCAGATTAAATTAGATAGAAATTTTTATTTTGAAAAACCGGTGACAAACGAAAAAAAATTCTATAAATACGCAATTTTTGAAGCTATTTTAATAAAACAGTTACGCAACGAGAGAGTTAATAATAAGGACAGATACATTTCTAATAACAATGCCGTTCGTATCGTTTCCAAAAATGCGTAAGGACAGTCCAGGTAAAGATCCGAATTGCTTAAAACATGGTCAAATTCACCGATATAGTTGGTTTGTTCCAATATTGGAGAAACCGGGCAGCATAGTGGATGAAACTTGCTACATTTCAAATATTTTTTGGGGGAAATTCTGGTGTGAATTCAACATTAACCTTCTCCCTGCGCAACCCGAGAGTTTGTCGGGCAACGTAAAAGAAGCAAAATTTGCGCAACCCGAGATTTCATCGGGGAGCATTCTTCCGTCTAATTAACCCTCCTTGATCATTCCCACCAGTTACTGATTATTGTACATTTTGCCTTATCTAATCGGAGCATTTTCCGGATTAAATCAAACGAAAATTTTGTTTTGAAAAACCGGTGACAAAAGAATAAAAATTCTTAAAGACGCTCGTCGCGAAGGAATTAAATGCGCAATTTTTGAAGCTATTTTGATAAAACAATTACTCAGCGAGAGTGTTAAAGAATCGCATTTACTTGCTCCGGAATCAGTTGAATAAATTTCTATATTAACTCCTTATATACTGAATTATGAATTCATGAAAACTTTATCTTCTAAAGCATTTTTCGTGAATTGTTTAAACTACATTAGAAGATTTATATAATCATTTAATAAATTTTAGAATGATTTTAGAAGGATGGAAGGATTTAAAAGGATTCATTAACCCCTTAACGCTCGAATTAAATTACGGTTTAAAAATTCAAATTGCTTATTGGCACCACTTTTATGATAAAGAAATATTCACCTTATTTAATAACAGGTAAAACGGTACTAAAATATAGCCAATTTCAGTATTTTATAAAACTGGTGGGAATCAAACAATCTGAGTAAAAGACACAGCCCGAGAATATGACGAGAGCGAGAAGTAAGGGGTTAAACTTGAATTTATAGGGATTATGTGCAATATTTATAACGCCACTGAAATCTTTTATTTTAAATATTTTTCTTAGTATTCTGTAGAATTAGGAAATGTACAAATATAATGTCCTTACAATAGAAATATAGAAATATTTCCGAATTGAACACCCCCCCCCCCTTCCCAACGCCAAGAAAGCTGAAACGATGCAAAGGCAAAAGGAATCATCCTTTTAAAAACATTTTTGTTTTGTGTAACTGATAATGCTTTTGGAGCAAAATAAAGTAATATATCCATAACGCATTCTAAACTGCTTTACAACTAACCGATGTATTAAATGAATTTTATAACAAGTTATTTCATTGGTATTTATTAGTACCGTCAGTATATAATGGGTTAAAGAATTTGATTCAACAGAGAACTTAAATTATTTGGGATTTAAGAGATTTAAATACAAAATCTTTAGTTGACATTTTTTAGAATATCACTTTCCAACAGCTGGTTCTGATTTTGATGCTTAATTTAGATTCTTTAAACGTTCCAATGAATAAATAAATCAATAAATTTCGTAAATATCAATTTTATAACTTGAATACTTTGAAATACTTACAAAATATTTCCCTACAAACATAAAATTACCCAGAAGCAAAAACTTAGAATGTAAAAATATAATAAGATAATCGAAACATACATAACTGAAATTGAGTACTTTATACATACATACCTAAAACAGAGAAAGTATGATGATGTGTATTTTTTTATATAAACATGAATTTAAAATCATACACTTGGTATTATTTTAAAATATTAGCTTTATCAGGAAACACTTCTTTAAGCTTGATGAAGTATTTAGTGTAGTACTAAATATTTTCGTTACAACAGTGAAATTTAATATCGTACCAGCGATGAAAACCGATATGAGCTCGGTTAAAATTAGCTTTGTGTTCAATTTGATATTAAAATAAATTCTCGCTGTATTATAGCTATAAAGCACTTTAGTTTACAACAGTATTAGTTATAGAAACAATCAATATTCAAACTATGTACCTATTTCTAAATTTTACGTTACGTCCATAGATGAAATGAAAAGGTATCCTTTCAAACTACATTTTTAGTTTGTCGCACATTTTCTGCACATAACTGCCAAACCCCAGAATTTTTTAATACAAATATTTTTATACAGGTCAAAATTTTAAAGATTTTATTTGAATTTTAGTTATCATAATATAAACAAATTATAACGGAATTTCAAATATAAACGTTTAAGAAATACAAGAAGAATAAACAAGTTCTTTACAAAAAAGTAGCATTTATGTGTAGCACAGTTTTTGTAGATTCCTCAAATTTTTTTAATCTATGACTTACGAAATTTTTTAAATGATTGATTCGAATATTTTATTTGATAGAAAAAATCGTGCTGCGAGATTTTTTTTTTACTCTTTCCGGCGCGGAGTAATTCTGTTTATAAACTGATGAAATAATGGGTTGACACCAGAATTTATAAACGAATTTATTAGAAAATATGAACTTGCTTATTTTCACGTAAATTATAAAAGAAAAAAATTAATTAAATATTCTTGCTGTCGTTTCTCAGTTTTGAAATTAACATTAGGTGTCCTTTTTTAAGGACACCGCAGATTTGCCAGATTGGGAACTTTTTTGTCCCCAGATTGTTGGTTGTCACAGCTTTTTTGAAATATAAATATTCGCCCTATTTAACGATAGATTAAACGTTCTGAAAAATAAGCGAATTATACTAATTTAAAAAAAAGCGGTGACAGTCAAATAATCTGAATTAAAAAAGTCCCCAATCTGGCAACACTGGGACACCGCCCTCGATAGGGTTAAAAGTTAACTCCAATAAACTTACTATAATGAATAATCCAATGTAATGTTACATTCCAATAGTAAAATTCGAACCACAAAAATTATTTTGTATATTTTATATGTAAAAGAACATCCATTATTATTTTAACCTTCCGTCTACCAGACGGGTCCATTGGACCCGACATGTACATTCAAAATATTTATTCAAACCAGAAATTTCTTCAAAACAAACTAAATGTATAAATCAGACAATAATAAGTTAAATAAACAAATTAAATAGTTTTAAGTAAAAATTCTGGTGTAGAATGTTTTTATAAAACTTCAGTAAAATTTCCGGTAGTTCTAGGGTTAAATATTCGCTTTTTAGAGTCGATTGTGTTCAGGAAACGAGGCTGGTGCTAACCGCTTAGAAAAGTTGTAGAGTAGCGGTACTTCAGTTAGAAATTTTGAGAAAACGGTGAGTTTAGTTATACGGGTGAGAAAAATCAGGTCTTAAGAATAAGTTGTGAAACACTTTCCAAGACATTTAGAATACTATAACTAAACTTCTCCGTTTACTTCCCCGTTACTTGTTTTACACAATCTCAGTTTTGCCAGTTTGGCCCCTATTTTTATTTCGAAATTTCAAATTCATACCAGAAAAAAAAAGAATCTTTACTTTATGTAATCACAAAATCTCAGTCATAAAATAAACTAAAAAATACTATAGTTAATTTCTGGCAGGAATTTGGATTTTCTGAATAAAAAATGTAGGCCAAACCGGCAACCCTGTGCAATCTCACAATTTCTGCAATTAAATAAAGCGATTATTTTTGTAAGAATTTACGGGCATTTACAAAATTGGGAGGTTGGCAGCTATGGTAACAGGACTTTTAGTCCTGAAGGCATTTTTACAATTCACAAAGCAACTTACCTCATTCCATGCATAAAGACGGAGACCTTTAAAAGGACAAAGTACCTTCAAACTCATTTTTTTTATTTTTTTAAAAATTGCACCATAAGTACAGTTCAAGTCCACCTTATATGAATTATTGCATACAAGAATTTTTTTTAAAAAAAATTGATTTTGTAGAAAAAAAGAATTTTCCTGAATATTTTAAGCGTTATCAAGAACTTTCAAAATATTCCAACCACACTCCATATCAACTAAAATCCCCAATATTTTTTATATTTGTTTTACATATACAAATAAAATATCTAATTTTATATATTGGAATATAAAGGTAATAAAAAATATATTTTCTGAATTTTTTTAAATTTTCAGCATTTTTTAATCCCATTTCTGCACTTAACTGCTTTTAACTTATACAATTCTATTTATTTCCAAAAATCTATGCTCAGTTTTATTTAAATATGTAAACCAAACTTGCAAAAAAATATTCGGGATTTTAATTGATGTGTTGTGAGGTTGGGACATTTTTTTTAAATTCTTGATAACGCTTAAAATATTGAGGAAAATTCCTTGTTTTTCTCATTTTTTTATTAATTTCTTGTGTGCTAAATATATGCTATAATTCATGTAGTGTGTGCCCTTGAATAGAATTTAAGGTGCAATTAAAAAAATAATAAAAAATGAGTATGAAGATCACTTGTCCCCTTAAATCCAATTGAAGGCTCGTCATAATCGTCTTCAGTTTCACAACAGAGACTCTCTTTTTTTGTTACTTGCTGTTGGTAGTTAAAATATTTCATCTCCGTAGGATGTCCATCGGACATAATTCTGGTAGTTCAAAGCAGTCTTCACAATGCAACAGGAATCAACGATTCTGGTAGATCAGAGCAGTCTGCAAGCGCGAAATTCGAGTACAAATTTTATTCGTTTTGTAGATTTCAATCTATTGCAGGTAGCAGTATTGATTGTCCAACTTTACAGACTTTAGGCGTCGGCCGAAGCACATTCTTATATAGTTGAGGGGTTTAATTGCGAGAAAGCTCCAGGTACCCTGTATGGTTAAACTGTATTTTCGAGAACGTTCAATGGACTCTGATTTTTTGGAATTATGTATCTCGGCTTCTATTGGGAATTTCTTGAAAAATCCTTCATATTCTGAAAACCAAATTTTTGCTAAAATGTCGCCAAACATCGCAAAATTTGGCTTTCATGTGGCGTTCAACACGTGCTTCGTCAGCGATGTCCTTCAAAAACGATTTTTCCCACCCAATATCGCCAAACTTGGCGAAATGTTGTCAACTTCGCTATTTCTTTTGCTGCAACAGCTCAACATCTTAATAACTGTATGAACGTCATTACCATAGAAATGGGAATGAAGATTGTTTGGGGACACGTAGTGACTCAAAATGACCCACTGATAAATTTCTCGTGCATGTGCCCTAGTCCAATGGTTTTCTCGTACCCTAAAGCGGCAAGATACCAAATTTATTAAAAATAGTTAGAGGCATTTTCTAGACAAAATTTGCAAATACACACAAATATACATCTCGCAAGATTTGCGCGTATTATAATATGATATATTTTTTTATTTAAAAGAAAAAAACCTTTTACGATAAGTAATGTGTCTCGTAAGTTTTTAATGGAAGCTTTAGATACAGTTAAATTTGAAGTAAATCAGTTTTAACAAGTTGCTAGTATTAAAAAAAATTACGGCACGTGTTATTCCTTTACATTAGCTATAACTGTCAAAATATATTATTGAAATGTAATCCTGTACCTTTATTTTATCATGGAAACTTTAGTCAAAAGCTAAAAATCAAAGAATGTAACTAGCCTATTATATCTTTATCGCATAGAAAGATGTACACTTCCAAAAAATTAATACAATTTTCCTAAACATTTATTTGACTTTTCTAAAATCCTTTACAAACTAGAACTTCATGTTTTATATGTTCTAGTCGTAATGTATTTATTTTTTTATACTTGTAATTAGAAAAAAGGTATTTCATGAGAATTATTACTCCTGTGCGGGTACACTATATTAAATTTTGGCTTTATAATCCATAAAATGTTAAAATATTTCTAATAATTAATAATATTTTTTACTAATTGGAACCAGTATCTTTAAAAAAAATATTATATTAAAATTTCAACGGATGTAAATATATTGGATCTGCTTCTGGTATAAATACGTGTTTAGGAATACTGCTGTATGTAATCAGCAGTTGAAACAAAATATAATGAGGGGTTAATGGTAGTAAATTCTTTGTAGACCTTTGTTCAACTTTTGTTCTGGAACGCATTTTGTAAGAATATGTCGATTCAAGTTCATCACGGCTAGATAAGGGATCAGTAAATGGAAAATCATTGACAATTACAAAATTAACAGCTACTTATTACAAGTCAGTTTTCTTTGTAGAATTATTCTGAACACTTTTAACCCTCTCGCTGCGCAACCGGGGCCCGACTTAGACAGCGGGGGGCCCTGGGGCAAACATTATTCTCTCCCCCCCCCCCTTCGATCTTTTGAAAATTTTCATGAATTATTTTGTAATGATTAAAACTGAACTTCATACCTATTGTATTTAGACTTAAATTTCATACCAAGTACTATTCACATTAGATGTAAATTTCCAACTGGGCGAAAAATGTCCGGACCAGGATTCGAACCCGCGACCTCCTGGCTGAAGCCGCCAGTGCTCAACCATCTGAGCTATCCCGGACGATTCTGGACGAACTTTTTCACCCACCTAACCGTGATGATTACAGCATCTGGTCTGAAACCTGGTTCAGCTCAACAGAATAAATCTCAGGTAATAGAACTCCAGATATCGCTGGATACGAAATTACACTAGATTAATTTTAGCACAATTATTCTAATTGGTAAACAAATCATATTAGATGTAAATTTCCAACTAGGCGAAAAATGTCCGGACCAGGATTCGAACCCGGGACCTCCTGGCTGAAGCCGCCAGTGCTCTGCCATCTGAGCTATCCCGGACGGTTCTGGACGAACTTTTTCACCCAGCTAACCTTGATGATTACAGCATCTGGTCTGAAACCTGGTTCAGCTCAATAGAATGGTAATGGAACTCCAGAAATCGCTGGATACGAAATTACACTAGATTAATTTAGCACAATTATTCTAATTGGTAAACAAATTTTTCGCCCAGTTGGAAATTTACATGTAATATGATTTGTTTACCAATTAGAATAATTGTGCTAAAATTATTCTAGTGTAATTTCGTAACCAGCGATTTCTGGAGTTCCATTACCTGAGATTTATTCTGTTGAGCTGAACCAGGTTTCAGACCAGATGCTGTAATCATCAAGGTTAGCTGGGTGAAAAAGTTCGTCCAGAATCGTCCGGGATAGCTCAGATGGCAGAGCACTGGCGGCTTCAGCCAGGAGGTCCCGGATTCGAATCCTAGTCCGGACATTTTTCGCCCAGTTGGAAATTTACATCTAATATGATTTGTTTACCAATTAGAATAATTGTGCTAAAATTAATCTAGTGCAATTTCGTATCCAGCGATTTCTGGAGTTCCATTACCTGAGATTTATTCTGTTGAGTTGAACCAGGTTTCAGACCAGATGCTGTAATCATCAAGGTTAGCTGGGTGAAAAAGTTCGTCCATAATCGTCCGGGATAGCTCAGATGGCAGAGCACTGGCGGCTTCAGCCAGGAGGTCCCGGGTTCGCACCCTGGTCTGGACATTTTTCGCCCAGTTGGAAATTTACATCTAATATGATTTGTTTACCAATTAGAATAATTGTGCTAAAATTAATCTAAAGTACTATTCACATCTGTATACAGTATAGTACATGAAAGATAACTTTAAGAAATTATAGCATACATTTTTTTTTCGTTATAGGAATATAAGGATGCATGTGAGCTGTTAAAATGTAAATACAATTCTCTCAGTCATTATTGTCTGTTTGTGTTAATACTTTTCTATTTAACTTAATCTTTGTATTCAATCAACATGCATTTGGCTGATTCCATCTTATAGAAAGGCAAGTGGTGGAATGCATTTAATAATAATAGCAACAAATTTCAATACTTGTTATGTGTTTACTGCATTGCCCATGATGCCTTAAAGTACTTTGGTATAAAGTTTCACAATATGAAAATAGAAAGCAACAGACAGATGTGCGATATTACTGTAATATTTTAATTAAAATTATGTATTTAAAAAATTATGAAATCAGTAAGCAAAAAATTAAATATCACAAAATGAAGAACACTTTAAATTAGAATCTAGTCACTTTTGGATATTTTTTATCATTTGGCTCTCCTTTAACTAAAACTTATCTCAGCCCTTGGGGGCAGTGGCGTAGCCAGGATTTCGTTTCGAAGGGGGGAGGGGGTTCCAGAATTTTTCCTTCAGGTTATATATATAGTGAAACCTGTCAAGATGAAATCGTAAATATTGCTAAAATATTCCGTTTTACACAGGTTTTCGTGTTATTAGGTATATTTGTATAGTATTCTTTTCCGTAGCACGGGACATTTCTGTTTAAGACAGAATTCCGTTATAGGCTAGTTCCATTTTTACAAGTTTTGTGTAATTATATAAATATACTTATTTATGACATATGAATAGAATAAAACTTGTCAAAATAGTAATTGTCTATAACAGAATCCTGTCTTTAACTGAAGCGTTACATGGTCTTAATATGAATTGCGATGCAATTAAATTTGCTGAAAACCTGTCTGAAAGGGGATTTTTATCGTTCTTTAGTGAAATATAGTGAAACCTGTGAAAGCGGAATCTTTCTATAACGGAATCCTTTCTTAAACGGAAGAGTTTGAGAATCCCTGCGAAACGAACAATAGATCGTATTGAGGTAGTGTACCTTAGAAGCATAATTAAATACCCTTCTTTCTATGGAAGCCTGTCTAAAATGGAGCTTTTTACCAGTCCCTCGCAATCTTGTGTTGACTGCGCATGTATAATAGAAGTATTTCGAGTAACTTTAAGAATTTAGGGGTATATTCTTGTTTAATTTCTTAATTAAGAAAAAAAAACATGGATAAAAAACTGTAAGACCAATCTCTGTCATCCACGAGTACAGTCATTCAAGGTAACTTTGATCTGCATTTTCTCTATTTTCCTGAGCCATACTCTTATTTTAAGAATATTGTTGCAACTAGGTGCATAAAAGAGAAGAAATGATCCTAAATTATTGTTTGACTATCAAAAATTAAGTAATAATAAGGATAAAAGCAAAAAAAAAATTATTTTTAGCCTGGTTCAAAGTTACCCAGCCATTTAGGGTAACTTTGCATCATATTATAAATATTATCTAAAATAATTCATTATAATAAAAAAAAGTATTATAGTTAGGACAAAAATTTAAACCCCAAAAGATATTTTCAGATACTATACGTAAAGACTCAGAATTTACATTTCCGGACATCACAAGATTTGTATAATTTATGATATTACAACAAATATCATTCATAAGAAAAGTGGAAGAGGAGAACCATAAACATTTAGAAAAAAAAAACCTGTTTATTGTTCATAATAAAACATGAAAATGCAGTGGAAAACAATTTCAATGTTTTATCTCAATAATATATCCATAGTTACTGTAATGCATACTAGTACTAGTATTATTCAAACAAGAATAAAAAATGTCGAATGTATGAAATGTCAAATTTGAGTAGCTCCGCCCCGAAAAACGCCTTTAAATGAATCGTATGTATTTTACACATATTTCTGAAAATATTTATATGTTATATCTAATGTTCACTTTCGGCATTTATATAAAATATATGTGCAAATATGGGAAATTTTACATAGATGCCGTATCTTCCCTCAGCCGTTGTTGTTTTGAATTGTTTGGCGATTTTTTGTTGGCATATTGGCGGTGTTTACGGATATGACAAACTCGATATGGAAACCCCGTGTGACGTGTCGTGTTCTGGCAACCCCTGAGAAGCTTAGAATTTTGTGCATGTATTTTGATATCGTGTATCGTGTTCTATCGTTGTCTTTTTATTTTTATGTTAAATTTATTGGATGTATTTCATTGACTATAATTTCTGTAGTCCGTTTAAACGCTCTTGCTGAAGTAATTAAGAAATATGAGGAAATTTTGACAAGAAAGGGAGGCTTGTTTATAGCGTGTCAATGCGTATTAAGCCTATTTTGGAAAATAACGGCGGTGTTATGAGAGATATTTTGTGCTGGAGGCTTCAAGAAAGCAAATGTCTGTTAAGGTATGTTGATAATTTTATGTATATTTTGTTGCTTTAAGAGTTTTTTACATTTTGAGATTGCTGCAAAACGAGAACTGCTGAATTTTCAGAGTGCTATACCGCGAAAAATGCTGAATTCGGCGATGTTTTTTTTCGGTAAATGAGCGCGAAGCGCTCATACAACTATTGCTGATTGCCACTTTAGGGAGTTTCGTTTTTTATGTATATTTTGCTGCTTTAAGAGTTTTTTACGTTTTGAGATTGCTACAAAACGAGAACTGCTGAATTTTCAGAATGCTATCCCGCGAGAAATGCTGAATTCGGCGGGTTTTTTTTCGGTAAATGTGCGCGAAGAACTCATACAAGGATTACTGATTGCGAGTTTAGCGAATTTTGTTTATTATTTACATTTTATTTTCGTTAACCGAAAACATGCGTATAAACCGGTGCTTGGCGACATTTAC
This sequence comes from Maratus speciosus, assembly GCA_963932465.1. Lineage (NCBI taxonomy): Eukaryota > Metazoa > Arthropoda > Arachnida > Araneae > Salticidae > Maratus > Maratus speciosus. The sequence continues at coordinate 590,371,537 of OZ010786.1, read as the reverse complement.
TACTTGGCGGAAAAGGGGTTTTCACGCCAAGAAGAATTCCAAGATGGCGGCCGGGGGGAACTTATGACATCTGTTCCGAAATTTTTGACAGTAGGACCTATAATCAGTAAATTATAAATATCAGTATAACTTTGAGCCGGTCCAAAGTTATCCTGAAAATGTGATAAATTGTTAGTGCCTTCTTATTTTACATTTTATTAACTATTAATAAATAAATAATCACAAAATATTATCACATTTACAACATTTAGACAATAATATGTCTGATAAATGATGTTACTTACTGACAATTACAACATTTAGACAATAATATGTCTGATAAATGATTGTTACTTACTATGAAAATTTAATTGGATTACAACAACTTCAAAAAAGCATTCAAAATTAACTTGAAAACAGTATTTCACAAAAATAGTTAGATAATGAATTAATTGCACATAATGTTTCTAATTTTTTTTCTAAAATAAAGAGTAGAAATCCCAGTTTAGAATCTTGCCAACAAAGCTCAGTTCTGGAGTTTATTTAGTCTTTTGGAGTCAAAAATATTGAAAAATAGGAGGTGGTGCAAAGTTACACCCCATGGTTCAAAGTTACCCTGAATGACTGTATACTCGTGGCTTTAATTTATTAATTACTTTGTCACCACTATTTTTGAATTAAAAAAATTGACTCATTTATTGGCAGAAATTTCGCTGTATTAGTAAACCGAAATTTACCTTTCTGAATTGTGGTAGCAAACGACTTTTAACAAAAAAATTGAAAGTTATTACTTTATAGTTTCGGCAGCGAATGGGTTAAAGCAAGTTTCATATTACATAACATTTGCCTACAATAAAGTTAGGATCAAGTGGTTAAGTTTAAAACAGCAATTTCCATGTTTAATTTCTTTGCCATTGAATTAAGAACTTGTGCTGTAATAGATATTGGATAATGATTTCACATAAGTGTCAATCGCATAAGCCGTTCATGCGATCCGCCGCGCTCCCCATGGCAGTTTTTGAGATAACCCAGATAGCATGAACATTAGCAGTATGTTTGATTTTTTCTGATATTATCTTGCCGTGACAAATTCGAATTGAGAAATTCGCAGCAAATCTCCCGCAAGTTATACCATCACCCACTTGCATGATTGATTTGTTGTGAAACTGATGCAACACTGTCTTTAATTCACGGAAGTGACGAAAGCAAAAAATCCCTCTGTTGAGAGAATAGACAATCAGCACATACGCAGAAATTGCAGAAATTTTATTCGGTAGGCACCGCTTTTTCTAAGCGCTATACTTATTAAATACCAAAAAATGCTCGAAATGAAGAGTTCGAATATTACCTAGACTTGTTTATGGTGATAAAACCGATGCATGCACCTTCCGACGGCGCTTTCACATCAATAGACTTGATCAGGTCTTGGACCCTTTCGAAGGGGTTAAACTTATAGTGTGACATGGAAAGATTACTACTTTGCAGTATTTTTGATTACTTGTTTGCCGTTAGTTTGCAATAAATTTGATACAGTATGAATTTAACTTGCACGACAAGTTAGCTGCAAGTTCAAAGTGTAGTGACTTCGACGTTTGCGTTATCTTGCTGCAGTCTTGTTATGAACTTCCAGTCTTGTCATGGTGAGCTTACTGCAACTTTGCAGGTTTTCAAAGCAAAACTGTTGCAAATTTTCTGCAAACTAAAAATGCTATGTGGGAAGGTTTTAACTTTTAGAAAAAGATCTTGCATTTTCAGCTACAGAAACTACACAGCTGAAAACAATTAGGGGAGCACATGGTTTTAACGAAATTATGCAAATATTTACAAAGATAAGTAACGTAAAATAAAACATCCATAATTTAAAGGGCTGTAAAAAACAGATAAAGAAAACTTCACACGTAAATTAAAGTTTATGACGTCAAAAACTGGAAAAAGGTGATAAGTGCAGAAATCGGGATTTTGCAGAAACGTCTGTTTCACTGCCTCAGTTGTAAAATTCAATTGCTCAGCTTGTGTTTTCAGAAAATGTGGCTTGAAAATGTCACAACAACATGATTTACCGCAATACATGGCTTGGCGTGTTATCGGGACAGTTGAATTTGGGGAAACACAACGAAGTGTAGTGGACGCTGTTGGAGTCGCAAGAACTGTCCATGAAAGGTTGTGGAATCGATTCCAAGACACATGGAATGGTAGTCATCGACAAGTGTAAGATCGAAAATGTGCTAACACAGAAACTGATTACCGATATATCCTGTTAACAGACCGTCGAGACGGTACGGGCAGTGCTACTCAGCTGCAAACACACTTGTTCTTGGCAAAAGGACGAAAGGTGTCCAGCCAAACAGTTCGAAATAGGATTCGTCAGGGTGGTCTCTATGCACATAAGCCAATGGACTGTATTCCGTTGACCTCAAGTCACTGTGCGGCCCAAAGAAGGTGGGGAACCGAACATCGAGTTTGAAGGCAACGTTGTTGGAGTGAAATTCTGTTTACAGACGAGTCCCGATTCAGTCTGGATGTGACATCTGATGTGTTTTGGCATGGAGAGAAAGAGGCACTCAAAATAATCCCACATTTGATCGTGAAAGATCACATTACAGACGAGGTGGGTTGAGGCTCTTGGCTGGAATCAGCATAGGTGGACGTACGGGCCTGCATATAATTCGTAATGGCACTTTGACGGTCCGGAGTAATAGAGACGAGATATCGAGACCTCATGTCGTATTTTATGTTGCAGTAATTGGTGATTTCTTTTTTTCCCATGCATGATAATTCCAGACTTTATACAGTTCGTCTTGTGGAAAACATGCTTGAAGCTAAAACAATACGTATGGAATGACCAGCATGCTCTCTTGACCTAAATCCAATCGAGAATGTTTGGGACATACTCAGACGACGCATTGCTGCGAGACCGATGCCTCCTTTTACTGTCTGGGACATGGAGATTGCAATTCTTGAGCATTGGAACGGTATTCTCCAAGTCGAATCGATAACCTCATTGCATCCATGGAAAACCGGTGTGCAACAGTCTTAGCTGTTCGAGGAGACCACATGCCATATTAAAAATCTTGCATCATTTAAAGTTCATCATGCAAGTTTTACGTTTAATCGAGCTACAGTAAATTTGTGTAAACGGAATAGCAGGTATACTTGTATAGTTATTCTTCCGTCTCGGGACATTAAAATGTTTTTTTTTTTTTTATGAGAGGATTCCGTGTTTTCAGAAAACCTGCCAAGAAGGATTCACAATTGGAACAAGTTTAATTTCAGATAGGTTTCAAACGTTAGCAAGCACAAATATATAGTGTTGTTTTTGTCGAACCTTGAATTGTTTTCCTTTGAGATAAGTCATTTTCACGAATTTTCCTGTAATAGATTTATGCTCTTCAGAGGTGGTGTTATAGTAGAGGTTTCCAACCTGGGGTAGCGTACCCCTGGGGGTACGTGGCGGGTCTGCTGGGTGTATGTGAAAATAATATCGGTAATGGCGGATGTCACAAAAATGTTAGGAGTATCAATGTAATTTGCATCGATTTATTATATGGTTGTGATAAGAAGATTACTAATGAATAAAAGCATGTTTACATTATCTCCTTGAGTGGAAGGGGGGAAGGAGGGCGTGTTTATGAGAAATGGGGGAACTCCGAAATGAAAAACCTAAGAGAGGTGTACGTGAAAGAAAAAAGTTTGTGAAGTGAGTACGTTTTAGCAGTTTTAAGGGATACTGTGAAAACGGAAAGTGTTTATAACGGAAACCTGCCTAAAACGGAAAATTTCATAGTCCCGAAGAAAGACATACTTTTGAATTATACCTTCTCAGACGAACACCTCTCTAAAGCGGAATTTTTTATAGATCCTTTGTGATTCTGACTTAGCTGTTTTTACAGTTGTATTTGTATCCATGATTCAGTAACCTGGTCTAGTTTCGGTGGGGGGGGGGGGTCCGGACCCCCTGCCCAACCTTGGCTACGCCACTGCTTGGGGGGCCCCACTCAAATCGGGGGGGCCGGGGCAGCTGCCCCGCATGCCCGTGCATTAGTCGGGCCTCGTAGCGCAACCCGAGAGTTTCTCGGACAACGTAAATATAGCAAAATTTGCGCAACACGAAATTTCATCGGGGAGCATTTTTTTTAAGTTTAATTAACCCTCCTTGATAATTCCCACCAGTAACTTTCTATTGTAAATTTTGCCTTATCTAATCGGAGCATTTTCCCGATTAAATCAGGCGAAAATTTTTGTTTTGAAAAACCGGTGACAAAAGAATAAAAATTCTTAAAAAACGCTCGTCGCGAAGGAATTAAATACGCAATTTTTGAAGCTATTTTGATAAAACAATTACGCAGCGAGAGGGTTAAGAATATAGGAGAAACAATTGCTCTTCAGAATTCTCAGTAAATCGTCATTTTCTTAAAGCAAAAGATAGAAAAAAAGCTAATCCCGCAAAGACATTGATGAAATTTATTGGCAAATCTTTTGACTGTAATACATAATCGTTTAGCATAGCTGCCAACTCTTCCGCTTTTTCAGACCACAAAAATTTAATAGAAATTTTTGCCTTATTTAATCGGCAGATTACGGCGATTTAGAAAGGTAAAATTTACTATAAAATTTTTGTGGTCTGAAAAAGCGTAAGATGTTGGCAGCTATGGTTTAGTCCCTTTTTACAGTTCGTTGTTATAGCCAGTTGCATTATAAAAGAAAATGTCAGCTCAGAAGTGTTGATGGAAAGTTTACTTTTTTATGTTAGTTTCGTTAGTGCCCTAGAGAAGAGAAAAGAAATTCATATCTTGATCAATGAATTTGCGTATTAATGGAGATTTTTTCCCTTCAAAGAACAGAAAATTTATTGCGTATTAAACGGAATACCGTAATAACCGTTCGCATATTAAACGTGCTATTTTTTCCATTATCCTTAAGGTCGATGTTCAAATGACTGAAATAAATCCGCCGTTTAAGGAGGGAGATCAGCTTAAAACTTTTAAAAAAGACAAATTGTTTTGTTGTCTATTATAAAAGAATAACATGTTACCGAAACTTAAAAAAAATTGCGACGATACCCCAGTTAAAACCAGTTTTATGATAAAATATGTGTTGCCGATACCTATTCAAATGAAGGTAAATGTTAACTTTAAAGCCATTTTACTCAAATCAGATATTTTTGACTTTGCGCGCATCTTATTTCCAAAACTAGGTAACACAGAAACTTAAAATTGTGAATTATATTCTATCTTATATATCTTAATAACCTCTACCTATTTTTAAGTAAGTACCTGTAATATATTAAAAAGCAGAAAAACCGACGTTCAAAAATGCACAAATAATACATGAAAAGCAGCAAACAGCTGTTTCGAATCTACTAGCGAGATTCTTCTTCAATGCAAGATAGTGTAAAAGGAACATCGTGCTAGAAAAAGCAAGGCAGAGCAAAATGATAGACGGAGACGCGCTGGCTTATATACCCTATGCGGGTAGCGAAGGCGCCAAAAACAACCAACGAGAGAGAAGCAGTGGAAACGACTGGGTGGACAAGTAGCGACATCTACCAGAGCAGAAGAGAAAAAGAAACCAAAAAAGGGGAAATTAAATTAATGCTTTCCAAATACTTGGGAAATCAAGAGTACTAGATAAGTCATTGACTAAAGAGTGAGAATTTTTAATGATGTGGTAAGCTTCCCAAAAATCAAGATCAAGGTTAGAACAACATTTTCTGATAATGATGGCTGAGGAAAAATCGAACCTATGTTGAGAAGACCAAGAATGTTGAGCAATAGATGAAAGAACGTTTGAGCTCCTGATTTTTAACATAACCTTCACGCTCTTTTAAACGAAATCTAAGAGCACGTTTAGTCTGGCCAATATAAGAAAGGCCACACTGGCATGAGATTTTGTAAATACCCCAGTTATCTTATCGATTCTACAGATTCGAAACAGCTGTTTGCTGCTTTTCATGTATTATTTGTGCATTTTTGAACGTTGGTTTTTATGCTTTTTAATATTGTTGCACAAAGGCTTTATTTGCTATTTTTATATACCTGTAACATATTTATTCAATTTAAAATTTCTATTGAAATTTTATCATAGATTTTGCGTTTTAGGTTTTAATTCCCCAAAAGAAATCTTTTCATCTGTAAACTTGGTTATTATTTTAGGTATAAGTTACAGTACGCTATTCTAAGAATATATATATGTAATATTAACCTATTAACCCTCTCGCTGCGCAAACCGAGATTTTATCGCGGATGCATTTTTCCTCCTAATTAATCCTCCTTGATTATTCCCACCAGTTATTTTTTTATTGTAAAATTTCCCTTATTTAATCGGAGCATTTTCCATATTAAATTAGATAAAATTTTTTGTTTTGAAAAACTGGTGACAAAGGAATAACAATTCTATAAATACGCATTTTTTGAAGCTATTTTGATAAAAGAATTACGCAGCGAGAGGGTTAAAGACTGAATTATTTTTTCTCTTTAACCCCTTGGGGACGAGCGACACGTATATGTGCCGCAAAAAGGCCTAAGAATCCTTGTTTATCCTCACCAGTAAAATTTTAGCGTGAAATTTGCCTTATTTAATCCGAGCATTTTCCCTATTTAAAAAGGCGCAAATTTCTATTTTTTAAAACCGGTAGCAAAACAATAAACATTTCTTAAAAAGCTCCCGTCGCGAAGGGGTTAAAATACAAAAATTGCCTCTCGTACAATTTTTTCAGAAAAGCAATATGTATCTTATTTTATGGCAGAGTTTCAGTAATTAAAGAAAGTGGAAATTTTTGTTATAAATTACTGGTATTTAAACAGAAAAAGTGTTGACAGGTATGCTGTGACTATATGGTAACGCTAGTCTTTACTGTGTTAACCCTTTCCGGCACACTGTGCCCGGATACCTAATTTTAATTCCAAACTTACGAACGGTACCAAGAATATTTTAGTAAAATTTTACTTTTACAATGAATAGATAAAACAACATGTTTTAATTTCTAAAAAAGTCGTTTTATAATTCCGGTGTCAGTCAATCATTTCTTTCTTTCACAACAAAAATTGCCCGTGCCGGAAAGGGTTAAGTGGATATATCGAAAATATTTTCTTATAATCTTGCGCGCAACACATGCATGTCATTAATTAAGACAGACTAATTAAGGATTTTCAAACTAAATTCCAATTAAGTATCATTAAAATTGTTTAAAAAATACGTAAACAAAGATTTGCACAATTTAGAAACTTTTTTTTTTATTTGAAGAAATATTTAAAGATCCAAAATTCCTTTTAATATTGTGTTAAAATCAAGCAATATCGAGCTGCTGTTTGTGACCTCCTTCCTTGCGGGATCGCGTATTAACTGTGAGCGTTTTAACCCCTTAACGCTCGAATTAAATTACGGTTGAAAAATTCAAATTGCTTATTGGCACCACTTTTATGAAAAAGAAATATTCACCTTATTTAATGACAGTAAAAACGATACTAATATATAGCCAATTTCACTATTTTATAAAACTGGTGGGAATCAAACAATTTGAGTAAAAGACACAGCCCGAGAATATGACGGGAGCGAGAATTAAGGGGATAAACGGCTCCGACAGCATAGTTCTAACTGTTCCATCTACTTCATTTTTCCTGTAAGATGCCTTTCAGAATTAGATATTATCAGCAAAACAATTAATAAACTTCTAGCATACTTTCAAACATCGAACTATTCTTCCAAGAAATGTAATTTAATTTGACCAGACGTACACAGTGTACATCATGATTTCATAGTTCACCCCTACTAGGCGCACTAGTTATACGTTATGTATAATATATGTGGTGTATGTGTGGTGTTGTTTTAATTGTGGTAAATAGTGCCAAAAAAATTGAGCAAATAATAACTAACATTTAAAGTTCTACGTATTGAGCACCATAAGGCATTGCACTTTCCAAGACAGTTAGAACTCCATCAACTGAGGCATGTGCCATATCCGGATTGATGAAGGCGATTTCATGGCATGTGACGTCTTTAATTCTGCTAAGTAAGATCGGCTACGCCGGTAAACTGGATAATGTATGTAAACCCACAGTGAAAGATCAACCATTACCAAGTTTGTTGATCTGGTGTCAAGCATTTTAACGTCATAGAGTTATAAGCTTTTCTTATTGATATGTTTTTGTCAAGAGTTAAGTCACTGGAGATCTGCTATTCTTGAAGTAATAGCGCCGGGGAAAACTATAAAGTTTCAAAACGAAATGATCAGCTTTCGAATCCAACAAATCTATTCTATTACTATTTGGATACGTGCGTTGGTATTCGGAATGTTGAGTGTAGTAGTTCTAGATTTTTTTTCTTTTTTTAAATCTCTGCCCTGCATTATTTTATGAAATGATATTGCACATTATAGAAAAAAATCAATCAGGTATAAATCTCCCCAAAAAACTTTTCAAAAATCTTTTTACAGTTTGACATAGCATGGAATCAGCTTATCTGATTTGATAGCAAAAGGTTTTGATGCCAATATATAATATATGTGTTACTTATTAAAGCTTTTGATTACATTCTTCTGCGTGGAACATGGCATATTCAGACATGAATAAAGCTTACTTAGCGTATCATAAACAACACTTGAAATTATTTTCAATGCATAGGGATATGATTATTATTTAGGATCGATAAATCATAAACGTATTGATAAAATATTGCTGAATGTTAAAAATTTTGACATATAGAAATTATTTTATTACACTATGCACTGCATTCTTGTGAGTGACCTATTACTGAATTTATGGTGGTTTCTAAATTTTCTTTCTAACATTACAGAACAACAAATAAAACTATTGAGCATAAAGGGTCACTTTTTTTGATTTTGCTAATTAAAAAAATTATTAATCAATGAAAATTAAAAATAAATGAATAAGATCCATCAAAAGCAATTAACTCTCTTTTAAATAAAAAAAATATGGAGATCGGATGAATAGTTATCATGGAAAACGCATGCCTATTTGGAAAAATAAGTTTAACTTATTCACGCCCTTAGCCGAGTCACGCCGAGTGGATGTTTAGTTTTATATAATTATAAAAACTGTCAAAATCAAAATGAACAAAAATTTAATGATAAATTTTTCACTACAGCAAGACTCCTTCACTCCTTCAACAAGAGAAGTAAATATTTTATGTTTTGGCTGCACCGATGAACAATTAGAGATATAAAAATAACTTGAAATAATTTATCGGCAGTCAGTGTTGTTGGATTATTTGAACAAATCGGTAATATTTGATAAAAATAATATAAGATATATTAAATATATTAAGTTTTAATAATTTGCAGAAACGCAAGAAAGAAATTTACTGTTAGTTTTGGTATTCTATAAAAAATCGTTTCATTCATAAATTACTATTACAGGGCTTCCACAGGGGACTATTTTCATACATTGTTCGCACCACTATTTTTGAAAATACATTTTATAATATATTTCCCTTGCAAATGTTGTCAAAGCGTATGAAAAATATTTTTGTTTTGAAAAAGTGGTGCGAAAATGAATTAAAAATAGTCGCCTGTACAAACCTGCCATTTGCACTCAGTGCCACAAATGTTCACATTATTTCCTTTTTGAATTTATTGTTTTTGCTTTTTTTTTTCAATTTGTATTAATATAAAATAGATAAATCGAAAAATAAAAATTAATAATAAAATTATCACCTTTCTTCTTCATATTAAAAAATAGTCCTTGAACAGGTTAAAATTTTAATATAACATTACGTTCAACGAGTCTTTACATTCTCGGAACAAAAAATTCTGTAAAGAACTGAAATGTGACGAAATCACTATAGAAAAACAGTCTATGCCTATTGAGGGATCCGAAAAATATAAAATAAAGAAAATCGACAGTTTACACCCAAAGTGATAGAACGTCTTAATATTAAATTTAGCATACTTGCCAAACTCCAACTATTCTTCCATAAATAAAATGAAATTTCACCCAGGATACACAAATTTCGAACCAGAAAATTTACTTGTGATATCTTTCTTAAATTACTTTTATGTTGTTAGACGGAATTTGTTTGAATTTCTTTTTAAATACGTATTTAACCTGTGTCAAATTAAGTTACATTTTATGGAAAAATAGTGGAAGGTTGGAAGGTCATTTATGGATCAAGGTAAAACTAATTTTAACAACTTATGCTAGTTTTACCTGAGGAATTCGGAAAAGGTTTACTGAAAACGTGAATTTAATTAGGGCTATAAGGATATTAGATTTTTGGATTTGATTGGAACTTAGGATTGCAACTAGATTTAATTATTTAAAATAATTTAAAATGAAAAGTTTTGTTAAACTTGTTCTACCAGTTGAATCTAGATTTTAATAAATTTAATCTTTTTACTGTAACACACATCATACAATTTGTTTTAATTAGAAAAACTGTATGTAGCCGAACAAGTTTTATCAGTTTAGTTAATTTAAATTTAAGTTATTCTTATTCATACCAGTAAAGATTGGACCAAGTTAAAACTAGTTTATATTAGATATTAATAAAGACAGCATTAAAAATTTATTTAGAAAAATGAGCTTAATTGCAACTGCTTTTAACTGATTGTGAGTTATATTAACATAATCGCGAAACCCATGTAAAAAGTGAAATTTTAATAAAATTCACACCATAACTTTTTAAACACAAAATTCGATATGTAAAACTTGTTGTTAAAGTTAGTTGATCGTCTTCATCTAATGCTAAGGCATTGTTCAAGTCAATCGGTTGCTTAAATAACAATCGATAGTAAATAAAGGATAAAGGAGAGTTTTAATACATTTTTTATAAAATGTTTTTTTTTTTTTGTTTTTTTTTTTTATGTTGAACCTAGAATAATGTTTCATATATCATTTTATTCGTTATACAATCAGTTATCAAAATGAAATTGCGACATAACTGTACTATACAATAAACTTGAAAAATGATTGATTTTAAACATGATAAAATAATAGGTCAACATATGGGGGGCTCGACCCACTTTATTTTATATTGAAATATTTGTTAAGGGAAATAAAATCACTTTTAAAAAAGGCAGAATAAATTTATGCTACAATGTTTAATTATTATGAAAAAATATAAGGAAAAATGTGATGTGTAAAGAAACCTGCTTATACGGAATTAAAGGCACAGTAAATAAATTTCGTTTTAAAGACCCATATTTTTACACTCGACCTGGCAACACTAGCTGCAACATAATTTGTTTTCATCTCACTAAGTTCAGCTTAATGAAATTTTTACTGTAAGACAAGGCTGCCACAGGCGACTATTTTTATATTCTCCTAGCACCACTAATTTTAAAAGATACATTTTGTAGTATATTTCTCTTGCAAATGCTGTCGATGCGTATGTCAAAGATTTTTGTTTTGGAAAAGTGGTGCAAAATAGAATTAAAAAATAATCGCTTGTGGCAGCCCTCTGTAAGATGCATTTTATAATTAGTTATTATCAGCAAAAACAATTAATAAACTTCTAGTATACTTTCTAACTTCGAACTATTCTTCCAAAAAAATGTAGTTTAAAATTGACCCAAGATAAACACGTTTCGATATAGAAAATTTATTTGATAAATCTGTATTAAACGAATTACATGTTTCTACATGGAATTTGTATGAATTTAATTTAAAAAAGAATTGTGTCTCAATGTATATAACGCATAGCGAATTAAACCACATTTTATAGAAAAATAGCGAGAAATTGTCAGGTAGTTAATGGACCTATGTAAAAGTAGTCTTTACTAATTATACTAGTTTATTTACCGATGAATTCAGAAAATGTTTCCTGAAAACTGGAATTAATTATGACCAGAGACATGTCTAGATCTAATTGTTGAAAACGAATTAAGATGGATGGCTTTGTTGAAATAGTTCTAACTGTTGTATCTAGATTTTAATTAGTTTGAATTTTTATAGTAACACGCATTTGAAAATTTGTTTCAGTTAGAAAACATTGTCAATAACCGAAAATGTTTTATCGTTTTTAAGCTGATGCCACTTCAACTGCTTCTAGTTTCACCAGAAAAAAGCCTTGACAAGATAAACTAGTTAACTAGTTTATACTAGCTTTTACTAGAGAGCAGAATTAAAACTAATTTAGACGAAGAAGCTTAGTTGTAACTGATTTTGTGTTTTTATAGTAACATAACAACGCAATTCCTGCGATAGAAAGGTTAACTTTTATTTAAAAAACTAACACCGTAAACGTTTAATAGAAATAATGATATGAAAAACTTGTTGACGTGAGTCTTTGTTAAATTGTTTTGCCGCTTCCTTAATTGCTTTTCCATCCCAACCTTGGCGATTGTAATTCAGATCAAGTGCTAACTTTTATTTTTCCTATTTTTCTTATGATAGGCGTTTTTAGCTACAGGTTTACCTACATGCATTATAAATTCAATTTTCTTCTCTAAGTTTTAAGACTTATTTTAAATTTTAATTAGTATCTCTTTTTTAAGTCCTTTATGTTTTTTTTTTATTTTTGATTCTACCCTTAATTTTTATTAAAATCAATGTAGTCTAACTACACCTCTTCTTTTTTCCTCCTACGACTCAGCCTGGGTGTTAAGTTGATAGCAACTAGGAAACCCCTCAACGCTGCTCTACTGTTCAGCACCTCTCAAACCTTACAAAAAATTTCCCTTATACCACCACTTACTGATAAAATGGCTGGAGCTTTCAACTCACTTAAACCTCTTCTTAATAGCAAAACCCTCTCAGTTTATAATAAACTTATCCTTTATAACTCCTGTATCCTCCCAATTATAACATATGCTAGCCCGGTCTTGGGCTTCACCTGCACCACTTCAATGGATAATCTAAGTGTCGTCTGCACAACTGGCACCTGCGTACCTTACGTAACGTTTCTCGTTACTAACGCATTACCACAGTTCACATGAATATCAAAACCATCATCTTACGTAAGGACATCAACGATCTTGCTAAAAACTACTTCAGCAAAATCTATGATCTTCCCAACGAAGTTATAGCGGAGCTACCGGAGTATCTTCGAGTCCCATCACCGCAAACGCCCCAGATTCTCCATTATTATGGACACCCAGTGAAATCTGTGTTCATCACACTAATATTGCTAAACGTCTATTTTTTCATATACATAAAACCTTTTTATATCTTGTTATAAAAAAAATAATATCATCTCTATATTGAAATATATAGGAGAAAAAAATATCGCTCTGATTAGTAGCTTTTTTTGTTAATGTGGCTTTTGCTGACTAACATTTCCTAAAAGAATAATTATCAATCCCATGGTCTGATCATGCTAAATATCTTGGGGTCATCCTTGATCGCCGTTTAACTTTCGGCAAGTACATTCTTTCTATTAGAGGGAAAGTCGCTTGAGCTTTCAACAGAATTAAACCTCTTCTCAATAGCAAAACACTTTCAATTCATAATAAACTTATTTTTTATAACTCATGTATCCTTCCAATAATTACTTATGCTAGTCCGGTCTGGGGCTTCACCTGCAGGACTTGAATGGACAACTTAAGTCGTCTGCATAACAGAGACATGCGCACAGTTCGTAACGCTTCTCGTTACTAATGATAATGAACTGTCCTTAGGGATCTCAAAACCAAGCGCATCAGTGATTTAGCTAAGAATTTCTATAGCAAATTTTTTGATCTTCCAAATGAAAATGTTGCGGAGCTACCGGATTATGATGCCTTCGGTCCCCGCCACCGTAAACGCTCCAGTTCCTCCATAATTATGGACACCCAGTTATCTCTGGGTACACTACTCTAAGATTGCTATTGTCTGTCTCTTTCTATATTTAAAACCCTCTTTATGTATAACCCTCTCTTGTATATATATATATATATAAAGTTATATCCTCACAATACTGATATATACAGGGTGTTCCGTTAAAGGGGTCCAATATTAATAGGGGTAATAGAGGAGATCACATGGAGCAAAAATCAGTATATAAAGCCTGGTCGGATCTCAATAGTTTTCAAGTTACAGCAAATAGAATGAAAATTCGGAAAATTGTAAAAGAACCCTCATTGCTAAACTATCGATAATGCTACATAAAAACGAAGCACATATTTAGAAAGAGCAGCAGAAAACCTACAAAATGACATCAATTGTATTAAAATAGCAATATTTATTGACGAGTTACAAGCCCTGAAACAGTGAAAAAAGTACGAAATCCAATATACATCAAAATAGTTAATCGTTAATTCCAAAAAGACAACTCTAGCTACAACAAGGAAAATGTAGTAAAATTTGGTCCATTCCGAAAACTTTCGAAAAAGCTTACAATGAACCATATCGGTTTAATTGTGTGAGAGAAATTAATCAGTTTCTTAGTTACAACTCCGCTTTCTTTGACACTAGCAAAGGTTAAACTCCGCCCATCACGATTGGAAACACCGCCTTTTTAATTACTCTCAACTATACATTTTCGATCATGCTTCTTCTGAGATGCAACATTTTTAATTATTCAAGAGTTGAGTGAACCAAAATAACTTTACAATAATAGTCTACATTTTAAAGTGGTCTTTTATTGATATAAAGCTTAAGTTAAATTCTTTAAAATTAAACTGGTGGTGAAAATTCGGAAATAATTAAAAATATTGCGATTTGTAACTATGCAAGAAGTTTCAGTACATGTTTTACATGGACAATTATTGTATGTATATGTGCATCATAATTTATGATAGGAAATAATAATAAAAAATAGCATAATAATTTTATTAATTATAAATTTAAAAAAGACACTAAATTTTAAATTAATTCATACAAACTTTGTAATTTACAATTTGAGTACACCACAGTCTGTGACTTACAAAATACTGTGCCAAAAAGTGTTGAAAATAAAAGAAAAATGACAAATAAAGAATTACATTCCACGTACTTTATGACATATGTGAAGCATAGTCTTCTGGCCTGCGCTGCACAGTTCAATGTCGGAAGGCAGACGAACGGACATTATTATAATAGGTGTTCGAAGTTGCGCCCATTAACAGAATCGCACAGCCGACAGCCACGTCGTAAAGATTGGCGAACACGCCGAAAAACTCCGACGGAGTTGGGAATGTCTCCTGCAGCGACAACGATTCGCGCTAGTAAATCCTCCGGTGTATCCACAGGCGTTTCATACACCAGCGATTTAAGGTGTCCCCAAACAAAAAAGTCTAACGGATTGAGGTCTGGAGAGCGTGCAGGCCAAGCAACAGGTCCACTGCGTCCAATCCATTTCCCAGGATATGTTGAATTGAGGTGATTGCGAACACCTATGAAAAAATGTGCCGGTGCGCCATCGTGCATAAACCACATATTGTGGCGCAATGTTGCTGGCACATTTTGCAGTAACTGCGGTAAGATATCCCGTAGGAAAACCAAGTACGTACTGCCATTGAGTACATCTGGAAGTAAATATGGTCCTATGAGATAATCGCCGAGTACACCTGCCCATATGTTCACACTGAACTTTTGTTGTGCGTTCGACGGGAAAACAGTGTGCGGATTTGTATATGACCATGTGTGCATATTGTGCGTGTTTACCACGCCCTCTCTCGTAAATGTTGCTTCATCAGTAAATAAAATATTTTCCAGAAATTGTGGATTATTTTCTGTTACATTAAGCTACCAGCGTACGAATTCTGTCCGCTGAGCACAATCTGTTACTGATAACAGTTGTACCCGCTGCACATGAAAGGGGTGCATGTTTTCTGCACGCAGAACACGCCACACACTTTGGTGAGAAACACCGACTTCAGACGCAGCAGCTCGTGTACTCGTGGAGGGGTTATCTTTAAAAATATTCAGTACATCTTCTTTCATTGCAGGTGTTCGTACATGTCGAGGTTTCCCTGCATCAATGCTTGCTGTATTAAACGATCCAGTCTCCCGTAATCGTCTATCGATTTTTATGAAGAGTTTCGAACTTGGGCAACGTCTCCTTGGAAATTGCTCACGGTACATGCGCTGTGCTAGACATGCATTTCCATGAGCTTGCCCGTACATCAGATGCATGTCCGCATATTCTTCGTTAGAGTATTCCGGCATAATTATTATACATCAACTTACTACAATCCCACTTACAACAGCCTCCCTTTAACATAACGCCCACTGATGACTGTTGTTTTATTACACTTTTCTTCCTATACACATAGAAAATTTGCATAAAAAGTACTTCTTCTTCATCATCCTGAAAGTTCATGGAGGAAACGCAGCAGTCACGGAGTTTGCTTTAACCCTAGATCTACCGGGAATTTTATTCAAGTTTTAATAAAACGTTCTACACCAGAATTTTTATTTAAAACTATTTAACTTATCTATTTACCTTATTTTTGTCTGGTTTATATACTTAGTTTATTTTAAAGAAATTTCTGGTTTGAATGAATATTTTGTATGTACCTGTCGGGTCCAATGGACCCGTCTGGTAGACGGAGGGTTAAGACAAGGCGAGAGCTGCACAATATGTCATTCACTTGACCAGACTGAATAATGAAAGGGTATTGATAGAGGTTGATCAGAAATGTATAATTGAAAGATATTAAAACGGGGTGTTTACAATCGTCATGGGCGGAGTTTCGCCCTTTCCGAGCGTGCAACAGTACAGAGTTGTAACTAGGGAACTGCTTGATTTCTCCCATACAATTAAACTGATATGGTTTATTGTCAGCTTCTTCGAAAGCTTTCGGAATGGACCAAATTTTATAACATTTTCCTTGATGTAGGTAGAGTTGCATTTTTGGAATTAACGATTAACTATTTTGCTAAATATTTGATTTTGTATTTTTTCACTGTTTCAGTGCTTGTAACTCGCCATTAATTCTCAATATTCTAAAACAACTTATGTCATTTCGTAGGATTTTTTCTGCTCTTTCTAAATACGTGCTTCGTTTTTATGTAGCATTATCGATAGTTTAGCAATGAGGGTTTTTTTACAAATTTCCGATTTTTCATTCTATTTGCTGTAACTTGAAAATTATTGAGATCCGGCCAGGCATTATTATACTGATTTATGCTCCGTGTGACCTCCTCTATTACCCCTATTAATATTGGACCCCTTTAACGGAACACCCTGTATATAGGAGACAAAAAGAAAAAAAATGTATGGCCCTGAAAAGTCCCTTTTTTGGTTGATGTGGCTTTTGCTACTTCCTTTCAGCTTCTTCTGCCCAAGCTTGGTGAGAGTAACTCTGAACAGTGCTAACTTTTATCTCTTTTTCATCTTTTTCTTTTATATAGTAGTTTGATAACTACAGCTATACTGTTTATTAAGATTTTTATCATTAAACCTGCTTGATTTAAGTTTTAATTTAATTTTTAACATTAATATTTCTATATTTTCCCCTTTATTTTTTCTTTAACTTTCTTAATGTTTCTTTTAAGTAGTTTTAAACTACAGTTATATTTATCCCAATGGCTCACACAAACATAATACAAAGTTCATAGCAAGACTGCAGCAAGATAACGCAAACGCGAATTCACTACACTTTGAACTTGCAGCTAACTTGCCGTGCAAATTAACGGCAAACAAGTAATCAAAAATTCTGCAAACTTACTGCAAAGTAGTAACCTTTCCACGCCCCACAATCTGTTTACAACTAGTACACTATAAATTTATAGTTTTATGCCTTCGGAGGGGTCCATAGACCTGACCAGGTCTATTGATGCGAACACACCGTCAGAAGGTGCATGCATCGTTGTCCGCACCATAAACAAGTTCAGGTAATATTTGTACCTTTCAATTCGAGCCTTGTTTGGTATTTGCAAGTACAGCATTTAGAAAAAGCTGTGCCAACCGAATAACATTTCTGCAATTTATGCGTATGTGCTGATTGTCTATTCTCTCAACAGAGGGGTTTTTTGCTTTCGCCACTTTCGTGAATTAAAGACAGTGTTGCCATCAGTTTCACAACAAACTACTCATGCAAGTATGGGATGGTATATCTTGTGGGAAATTTGTTGCGAATTTCTCAATTCAAATTTGTCACTTCACGATAATGTCAGAAAAATTCAAACTTGCTGCTAATGTTCATGCTATTTGGGAAATTAAATATAATAATACCGATCTGCCTTGGTCTTCAAGTTGTAAATATCTGGGTATTGTTTTAGACCAGAGACTCACTTTCAAACAGCACATTCACAATACGCGCAGTAAGTTTCGAGTTGCAAAAAATAAATTATATCCCTTCTTGCTCGAAACAGTGATTTCTCTATTAAAAATACGTTGCTCCCGTACAGTTCCTATTTACGTCCCATTCTACCGTACGAGTCGGTAATTTGGTCGTATGCAGCTAAAACGCACATTAAACTTATCATTCAAGCCCAAAATCCAACTGTCCGTTTAATTTATGATGTGCTTTATTATGTCAGAAATTATCATTTATATATTAATAATATATATTAATAAATTAATTAATTTTCCCAGGCTTAGTACTTTTATCCAGCACTTAAATATTACTTTTCACCTTGCATTAGAAACTTATGATAACAGTGCCTTAAATTCTTTATCAACATACGACATCTTCGACCCAAATAATCGCAACCGCCCTAGAATGGGAATTATTTTAGATACTCTTATTTAATTCAGCTTTTTAATCTTTTTAATTGTACTTTATACTAATTCTCTGCATTTCCTACTATCTTTAACCCTTACCGGCGCGGAGAAATTCTGTTTATAAACTGATGAAATAATGGACTGACACCTCAATTTATAAACGAATTTATTACAAAATAAGAACTTGCTTACTTTCATGTACATTATAATAGGAAAAATTTAGTTAAATATTCTTGGTGCCGTTTGTCAGTTTTAGAAGTAAAATTAGGTGTCCTTTCTTAAGGACACCGCGCCTGTAAGGTTTAATGTCTGACTGCAATTGCAGTCTAGACACCATCTTTGGATCCTACCTTTTCCTCCGTAGCCTATGTAAGAGGACGAATTGGTCGAGTCAGCCACGCAGTGTACAGCGAATGGGCCGGTCCTTTTAAGGACCTCGGCGTTAATCGAACGGTTACATCCGGCACTGCGGCGGCGTTCACCGACATGTTTCCAGAAGCTACTTCCCTTATGCCAGGTGATGTATATCCGGGAGGGCTGGTCCTTGTCAGCACAACGCGAATGCGCGTTCCGGGCATTGCCTCGACTCTAGGACGGCACAGGCGCCAGTAAAGTTGCGGTACCCCGTGCGGATCCAAAAGGCACTTTCAGCGGCCATTAGACCTAGGCTATCCTTTTCCCCTTTCAATAATAACACGCTCACTTTTCTTCTTTTATCTAGTCTAGTCTTAAGAAATTATAAAAAAAAATCTATAAAAAATTTTAAAAATATATGAAAAATCTTTAAAAATTTAAAAATTTTACGACATACAAAAATAGATCTTATTGTTGTAATGCCATACTTAAACTTCCTTCTAGACTTTTATTTTTTGTTTTTATTTTTTGAGCTCTTTTCCCAAGAAATTCCTGTTAGATTTTTACTTTCAATGCCCACCCTGCTAACAGCTATGAATTTTGCTATTCCATTTAACCTGCACCATCTTATGTGACGGTGATATGGGACAAGGGTCCCAGGCTTCTCGACCAAACAGTCTTCGTACCCATGTTACTAAATTTTAATTGCTATCATATTTTTTCAAGTCAATCGTTTGCTCAAAAGCGATCGGGATTTTATAGGTACAGAAATATTTATTGCATTACTGCCGCCTGGCAAGCTATAACATATAGGTACAGGAATAAAACTTACTGCATTAGTGCCGCTTGGCACGCTTTAACCTGTACTGTACATAGTTCCCAATTGTACGATTATTTAAGTGCGTGTTCAAGATATTTTTGCTTCGGTTTAGTTGATATTGCTGGAGCATTTTATACAATAATTTCGTATTGTCGTACGGGAATTTTTAGTTTTCTTTCATGAAATTAGTTTTTTTAATTTTTAGATAGGAAAATTTGTTTTAAAATTGCCGCTTAACTAATAGTTCTTTTACCTGATCGCAAAATCGTATGTAAAGAGGAAATTTTAGTTTGTTATTAACCATTACCTAATATAATTAAGAATTTTGTAAGGTTTTGTATAATATGAAAAAAAGCAATAAAGCACATTCTAGAAGTGTGAAAAATATTTTCGTTTTTTGAAAGGTTTTACACTTTTTACCGAAAAATCACATTTGTTAGTATTTAAGTACCGTTATTTGCGGTGTATAACCCGCTCATCAAACATTCATGTTTCGACACAGAAATTTTGTTTAACACCTTAATTCTCGCTCCCGTGATATTCACGGGCTGTGTCTTTCATTCAGATTGCTTTATTTTCACCAGTTTTATAAAATAGTGTACTTGGCTTTATTATGGTACCATTTTACCTGTCATTAAATAAGGTAAATATTTCTTTTTTAAAAAAGTGGTGCCAATGAGCAATTTGTATTTTCAAACTGTAATTTAACGCGACCCTTAAGGGGTTAATAATCGAATTCAAATATTACCGTGATTTAATAAGTTAGATTTTATCAAATAAAATTTTTGGTTCCAAACACGATTCTTTGATTCGCGGATTATACGCCGGAAATTACGGTATTTGCAGAAAACCTAAGCCAAAATGTTAAGAGCAACTTCATGCAGCTTTTCATGTTTAATACCTAAAAGTACCGTTATTTTATTATATTCCTAAATACAATTAAAAAAATACATTTTAGCTAAGTAGTGTCAACCTGGGAAATTCTTTTTGAATGTATTACAAAATGTAATTTTTTTCCAAAACATTCCTTTAACGTGTAGAACTTGCTTTATTCTAATATCTCGAAAAGTTATTTGAAAAATTATATTTTTAATAAAACAATGTAGCTGTGGTATACCTTTTTTGAGTTTATTTATAAATACTGTCTGAAATCACGATCACAGCTATAAAAATATGATAGTTTTACTTAAATTGTATTCTAACCTCTTCGTTCCCAAAGCTAAAATAATACTAGATACTCATTCATTGGTTTTAAACAAACAAAATGACATCATAATTGACAGAAAAAAGAACTTTTCGGAAATTGATACTTTAGGGGACTAGTAATTTAAGTTTACAAATAGAGATCTAAAATTACAAATTCCTTTAAAATATCAATTTAATTATCACTAACCTAAATTCACACAATCACAAATTTAAGGACTTTAATCAAGTGAATGATATATAAATCCTCAAAACATTTTATTGCAAAGGATTTAAGATACGCCGTAAGTAATGAAGTAGTAATAAGTATGAAAATTTCTCAATTTCTTGGCCACACCCTCTTGAAGGCGTTTTGCAAACTCAGATGAAAATAACATCTATTTTATGAAGAAATCAGCATAGATTTTGCATTTTATTGGATTGCTTTTAAAGCAAAAAACATTCTGATACTATTAAGAAATGAAGTCAAAATGTAAAAAAGTCAAATAGGTTTAGTTTTTATGCGGAAAAGAATAAAGGTCCACATATGTGGACCAGGTCGCGGAGTGGTTAAAATAAACTCGTAAAAATTTCTTCTCTTTATTATATATTAAGTTTAATCATGCTTCCAGTCTCGATATTTTAAGACTATATGCTTTCCAAGATTAAATACTGAGATGGATTTGGAAGACAATGCAAAAATGTGATTTAAACTTTGGAAAATAGCCGGTACATAATATATAATACATATATAAGTATAAAATATATAAGTACACAAATTTATGTGAATTGATTATTCTAAGATAGAATTTCAGAAAAGCATACCTAATTACAAGCCACATTCACATTAAAGATCGTTAAAACAAGATTTTTAACAACACTAAAATTTAAGGTTGCAACCTTGATAAAACATAGGATGCAAAATAATGCATATCCTGAATGGCAATGAGTATACATCTCAGGGCTGCCAGTTGCGACTATTTTTTTATTCTATTTCGCACCACTTTTTCAAAACAAGTCTTTTACTTACTCTGACAACATTTGCAAGAGGGATATAATGCGATATATATTTTTTTTTTTTAAATACTGGTGCGAACAGAATATAAAAATAGTCACCTGTCGCAGCCCTGACATCTTTATTATTTCGACAACTCTGACTGCTTCAAAAGCATAGCATCCAGACCACCGACTCCTGAACACTAAGTCTGAGACAAAAAGGGTTTCTGTCGTAGTCGAATTTTTTTCAGCGTTTATATGGTCCCTTGAATTAGAATACCATCAATTCTTAAAATTTTCTTTCGCTTTATTTTTATAAGATACTAGAACCGCCATTTTTACTAGAACCGCCATTAAGGGTCATTTTGACCCCTGCTAAATTTATAATAGTCGATTCGAACCAGAAATTTTTTCATAACATATGTTAAAGGAAAGCAACACAAAAATAGTCTAATTAAATAAGTTAAACCTTTCCGGCGCTCAATAATTCTGTTTATAAATTGATGAAATGATGGACTGACACCAGAATTTATAAACGAATTTATTTGAAATTATGAATTTGCTTATTTTAGAGCATGTTATAAAAAGAAAATTTTAATTATATGTTCTGGGTGCCAATAAAATAAAAATTAGGTGTCCTTTTTTAAGGACACCGGCAGCGAAAGGGTTAAATAGTTTTAAACAGAAAGGGCATAGCCGGATAAGCATTGGAAACATGCCTTTCAATCAAATTTCCTGATTTTTTTCCCAGATGTGGCTACATACCTGACAATATATTTCCCCTATTTCCACCCCATAAATATTGATACTTAATGAGATAAAAATGTTTTATCGATTTTTAAAAAAACGGATTTTCTCAAAAACTGCTGCGCGGAATTTCATGCCATTGACTGAGGATATATATATACCAAAGATGCATAACTGGTAATTTTTGTATAATTTTCTGTTTATAAAAACTGTGTGAAATAGCGAAATAAAAACTAAAAAAAATAAAAATCATATCTTATGGTTATCCGAAAATTACCATTTTCTTGTAAAAAATTCTCCATTTGTGCCCGTTTATTCTATATAAATACCTAAAGTTTCCGTTGGGTACTACATATAAATATTTACAAAAATGTATATTAAAATTATTAAAATTCATTTTAAGTCGTTATTTGGGGCGGAGCTACTTAACTTCAACATCCGAAGAATTTTTAAAACAAAGTCAGCAGACAATATGTCAACTGATGTATTTTAGATTCCATTAAGAATATAAGCCATGTTTTTCAACATCATGTTCATTTTGATATCGACAGTGTTGAGCATGTTGCTCATGTGTTCATTAAAATTTAAAATACAGCAATTCTGTAACTGTTTATTCCAAAAATTCTTCGGGTGTGGAAGTTGAGTAGCTCCGCCTAAAATAACGTCTTAAAATGAATTTCAATAATTGTAATATACATTTTTGTAAATATTTATATGTAGTACCCAACGCAAACTTTCGGCATTTATATAGAATATACGGGCACATAAGGGGAATTTTTTACAAGAAAATGGTAATTTTCGGATAACCATAAGATATGATTTTTACTTTTTTAAATTTTTATTTCGCTATTTCACACAGTTTTTATAAACAGAAAATTATACAAAAATTACCAGTTATGCATCTTTATTATCTATATATCCTCAATTAATGGCATGAAATTCCGTGCAGCAGTTTTTGAGAAAATCCGTTTTTTATAAAATCGCAAAAACATTTTTATCTCATTATATATCAATATTTATATGGTGATAATGGGGGAAATACATTGTCAGCAATGTAGCTATATCTAGGGAAAAAATCAGGAAATTTGATTAAAAGGCATGTTTCCAATGCTTATCCGGCTATGCCCTTTCGGTGGGAAACGTTTTTATAAAATCGGAGTAAAAAAGCCGGCGGTTCTAGTGTTAAATGAGTGAAAGAAAATGCATGGAAAATAGCGGTGTTTAAATTCAGCCGGCCTTACAGGCAAAAAATAACTTACAAAAAATCAGCAAACGAGTGCCGCCAGTTTTGTGTTAGAGCTACGGCCAGGCTAAAAAAATGGCTACAATAAGTTCTTTAAATAAAATTTTCAAATTTCGTCTTTATTATTTTCTGGCGTTCGTTTTTCTGGTATCATCTTTTAAAATCTTATTTTGTTAAAAAGACAGAAGTAAAACACATGCATTTTTTTGTTTTATACTATAATGTTTCTTTGTATTCCAAAAATAATATCAACAGTATTAGTCTATTTTTTGTAGAAAATAATTATCTGTAGAAACGAGTTTAATGGCGCAACTCAGCATACCTATTTTATTTTCTGTTATTAGTACAATTTATGTCTATTTGTCACATTCACTTTTTAGATAATTTTCGGAATGTTAAGGAAGAAGTTAAAAGGTTAACGGCTACACTAGTCTATTTGCATGACATGTGCTTGGATTTTCCTTAACCAAGCACGTAGTTATATAACGATATTTTATTTTATAATACCAGTAATTTATTATAGAATTTTTTTGTCTTCTTTTGTGTCAGAGTTCATTAGCACGAGACAAAAATCACGGTTAAAATATTATGGAACGAAAAAGAAAAAGCATAGGAACCCTAATTGGAAAGTATACATAGCTTCCGTCGAAAATGAGTTAACACATCGCTAATGATTATTGACCTTTTAACCCCATAATTCTCGCTTCCGTTATATTCGCGGGCTGTGTCTTTTATTAACCCTAGATCTACCGGGAATTTTATTCAAGTTTTAATAAAACGTTCTACACCAGAATTTTTATTTAAAACTATTTAACTTATTTATTTACCTTATTTTTGTCTGGTTTATATACTTAGTTTATTTTAAAGAAATTTCTGGTTTGAATGAATATTTTGTATGCACCTGTCGGGTCCAATGGACCCGTCTGGTAGACGGAGGGTTAAGATTGTTTGATTCTCACCAGTTTTATAAAATAGTGTAACTGGCTTTATTCGATAACATTTTACCTGTCATTAAATAAGGTGAATATTTCTTTTTCAAAAAAGTGGTGCCAATGAGCAATTTGAATTTTTAAACCATAATTTAATGCGACCGTTAAGGGGTTAATAAACCTCACATTGTGTCGTTTCTGTTGCTAGTCGCATTTGTTAACAAAAAGATTGTATGTGTTCATAATTACATCAGAAATGAATACATAATAATGGTGCTGTACTTAATGAAAAAAAAATATTTATTCATTGAACACTAATTGTATAAATACGAATACAGCATTGATTATTCAGAAATATTGTAAGATATACATGGATCGTACGGATACCGTTGTTTCCTGGAGAAAAAGTATTTTTTATCATTTTTATTATTATATTACCAGTATTTTTATAAGAAAATAATTAAGATTTCGCCTTCTTTTAAGAAGAGGTTTTCTATAAGATAACACTGGTTCGGAAAAATTTCCTGGTCTGTAAAATTCAAGGAGGCGTACGAACCATGATATAAAATACAAAAGCAACGCTCGTGGAATAAGAAAATATAAAAAGAAAATATAAATTTGGTTCAGTGGTCCTCTGCGTGTTAACCCCTTCATCACCAGGTGTACACTGCATACGTCTTAAATACATCGTGCACGTCAACCAGACGTACAACCTGTTCTGCATGTATAATATTGAAATGTGTGGTGATTTTTATCTTGTGTTAAGTAGCTGTCGAAATAAACAAAATAAACAGAAATAAAAATTTTCGCAAATAGTAATTGGCATATAAATTTCTACGTGTCAGCCTCCATATATAATTGCACATTGCAAGCGTGTAAGAACACCATCAACTGAGATATCCGGATTGATGAAGTAGATTTCATGGCATGTGTCGTCTTTTAATTCCGCTAAGAAAAGCGTACTCTACTGCGGCACACTCGAGACTATGTGTAACCGCACAGCGGAAAATCAATCATTGTAAAATCTGGTGATCCAGGGTTCCAATCATTTTAACTGTAAATACTTAAAAGCTTTTTTCTTATCCAAATGTGCATGTCAAGAACTAATCTACAGGAGATTTGTTATGAGCGCTCTTGCAGTAGTAGCGCCGAGGAAAATTATCATGTTTCAAAACGAAATGTCCAGTTTTCGAATTCAACAGATTACATTCTGCCTGCCACACACACACATATATTTATATTACTATTTGGATAAGTGCGTTGATATTCGGAATTTCAAATGTAATAGTTCTCGTTTTTTTATAGTTCTTACTTAGAAAATTTTCTGAAAAATTGTTGCACACTATGAAAAAAAACCAATCCGACTAAACATCTTTTCAAAATTTGTAATTTTCATTAACGTTTACATATGCAACTCGAATATTTTAGGTTTCCAATAACGTAAACAAAAATCTCAAAATTCGTGTTATTTGACACAGTTTGGAATTCGCTTGTCTGATTTGATATCAAAACGTAATCAATGTGAATGTAATGTATATCTTACTTATATTAAAGCTTTTCCTTATATTCATCTGCGTGGAACATGGAATGCTTAAAACGGGGATGAGAGCGCTTCCACCCAAATGAATGCTTGCTACCACTAAATTTTAAGGGTATTTATCACCTTATTTAATGATCGAACTTCTGAGTTTTATTAAAGCAAAGAAATACTATTAAAATTTAATGGTACAAATCAACCATTTGGGTTCGGGTGCTCTCATCACTGGTGCATGCCTCAAAAGTGTGCCTCAAAATTTATTATAAATCATAATATGATCAAATATATTCGACCTGAATTAAGGTTATTTAGCGTATCATAAACGACCTTTGAAATTCTTTTCAATATATAGAGAGATGATTATTATATAGGATTGATGAAACATAAACATATTGATAAAATATTGCTGAATGTTTAAAAATTTGACACACAGAAATTATTTTACCAACGCAATGCTCTGAATTTTTGGAAAGGTAATATTATTTTATTAATGATGCTTTTTAATAAATTTATTTTAACATTATAGACCAACAAATAGAAATAGTATGTCAGAATATTTAAAAAATATGTATCACAGTTTGTAGATTCTATAATTCTTTTTCATCACAAACATTCTAAAACTGTTAAAACGCAACAAAATGTTTAAAATATTTTCTGCAAATTTTTCAGACAAAACTAATATCGAGTAAAGAAAATGTTTACGTGTCATTTATGTCGAAGTTTTGCTTTCCTACTACTCCGGACACACTGTATATTTATCCGACCTTTTTTCTCCATCACAGGAATTTGAACCAAAACGACTCACCACATTATGAGCGCGTTCAGACACCGAAACACGGGTAACTCTGAAAATTGGGGAATGACGTCATACTGGTTTCTCGGTGTAAGGTTGGGTAAAAACGGCTCTGAACGCTTTCGAGTAAAGTTGCGGGATTTTTTTATTTACATTTACAAACATGGCGGCAGCTGCACTTTCGACAGTGCAAATAGATTCAATTATCACTTTTTTTAGATGGGAAACTGTTCGAAAAGTTAATTTTTATTGGGAATACTATCGCAACAAATAAGTATCACAGGTTTTGCTAGCCATTTTAGGCTGAATCGGAGATTCATTCATTCGTTGGAAAGTATGGTACGTTCAAATTATTATGTGTTAAAATTATTATATGTCAAATTATTATTATTGTAATATGAAAAAACAGAAACAATGTGCGATAAAACTGATCAAAACAGTGATTCCGATTAACAGTCACAGTTAAGCTATAAAATGGTAAACAAATCAGATTTCCCAACCACGTGATCACTTTACCCAACAAAATTTTTCAGGTAATGTGGGTTCCCCGAAATCTGGGTAATCTCCGGCTCTGAACGCTGCGGGAAACTCGGAAAAAGTCACGTGATGCCGGCTCTGAACGCTTCGGGAAACTCGGAAAAAGTCACGTGATGCCGGCTCTGAACGCTTCGGGTTCCCCACGGGGAAACCTGGGGGACCCAGGTGCGGTCCATGAACGCGCTCTATGAAAAATCATTAGATGTTCTGGATCGTATACAAAAATGTAGTTTAAAAAATTGATTTTTGACAAAAATGGATATTTTTTTTTCATTTTGCGTGCTTTAACCCTTTCAGTATCTCTCCCGTCTATACGACGGGCTGAAGGGCGATCATTCTCGATACGACGGGTTGATCATTCTCGATTGTCAGGCTGAATATTTAAAATTGTAACACTGCTGAGAAAAAATCTTTGAAAATTCATATACAGTTTTGGTTTGTACAATCCAAGTATGGGGAAAGTCTGGAACCTGATGAACAAAGCGTTATAAGTAAGCGAACAAACTTAATGCTGGAATCAGGCGTAAATTAACACAGTTCCGCCATCTTGTGGACGGAGTGATAATTCACATACGCGGGTTTTTAGTGTGGCTCGTATTTTCTAAATCATTAGTTATGGAAATGAAATTTGTTTGCCACATTTATTACAAAATAATGGCGTAGCGAAAGGGGCATCCAGATGCACTTGACACTACGGAATTTTCTTTCCCTTAACCTTCCGTCTACCAGACGGGTCCATTGGACCCGACATGTACATTCAAAATATTTATTCAAACCAGAAATTTCTTCAAAACAAACTAAATGTATAAATCAGACAATAATAAGTTAAATAAACAAATTAAATAGTTTTAAGTAAAAATTCTGGTGTAGAATGTTTTTATAAAACTTGAGTAAAATTTCCGGTAGTTCTAGGGTTAACAAGGGTACTTCACTTATTAATCAAGGTGAAATAAACTTTACAATTTTAGTGGTGAGAAAAAAAAACAGTTAGGTATCTACCTGTAGTTCACACTCCGTCCGCTACGTGGCGCATGGCCTTGATTGATGTGACCTCGCTTTTAATCTTGCGGTTATTTCTCCCATTTAAGATAGGACGCTTACTTATATCGCTTTGCTGATGAATCAAGCTTTTTCATGATAATTTTAATTTCATTGATAATCAACATTTTGTGAATATATTATTTTAACCCTTAGCCGGAAATTTGAAAATCGCGTGCACAGATAGAACACTTAATAATTTACCAAATAGTGAACTTAAACATTTAATCTTTCTTAATAATGCATTAACAGGACCAGTTTTTTAATGTAACAGCATAAAAATAATTTTGGAATATCGGAGAGAGAAAATATTAAGGGCAGATATGCAGACGCAAACATCTCACAGGCGTACGTTTCGGGTTAAGGGTTAAATACCATTTATAAAAAAAAAAATAAAGTAGAAAAAATTCAAAAACAAAAGAAAGTTATTCGCATTAATTTGTTTGGTGTATAATAAACATTAAAGTGCAAGATTACCGCATGGTAGCTTTTCTGCAAATGTGATTTGTGTTATTTAACATCTTATTCCTCCCCTCAAAATACAACTATTTGCATATTTTATTTAGAAACCTTATAACACTTAAATGAATTGAGTAACTTAGGGGTTACCTGATCTTTTTTTTTTGCCAGTCGGCGCTTTCTATTGTTTTTTTTGTGAACTATTATGTGTTACACTAGATTAATTTTAACACAATTATTCTAATTGGTAAATAAATCATATTAGACGTAAATCTCCGACTGGGCGAAATTTTTTCGCCCAGTTGGAAATTTACGTCTAATATTATGTGTTACTTACGTTTGATAACATGCATTTAATGTCTTAAAGTCAGCTTTTGTTCTGATTTGTTATCACGGTGAGGTTATAACATCTTTTTTTATACTG
Organism: Maratus speciosus; assembly: GCA_963932465.1. Lineage (NCBI taxonomy): Eukaryota > Metazoa > Arthropoda > Arachnida > Araneae > Salticidae > Maratus > Maratus speciosus. The sequence goes on along the minus strand of OZ010786.1, from coordinate 590,341,974 downwards.
ATTGCAATGTGCTCGACTACCGTTTTTTCTCAAAAAATACTAATCTAGTAATCGATCAAAATAAAAAAGCTTTCTTTTAAATAAAATATTAAGGAACGTAGTTTTCGAGAAAAATGTTTGCCTAGTTGGAATTTTTTTTCCTAGAGAAATAGGTTTACAATTTTAACATAGCATTGCGTTCAGCGACTTTACAATCATTGATCAAAAAATGCTGCGACGAATTGAAATATGACCAAACCCCTCTAGGAAAATAGTCTATTCACTAGTGCTATGCAAAAAATATAAAATAAAATAAATTAGCAAGTTAGACCCAAAAAAGTAGAACGTCTTCTTAACATTAATCTTAGCATAAATGCCAATCTACAGCAATTATTCCGTAAAATGAAATTAAATTTGACACTGGATACAAATTCAGAAAATTTAATTACGTGGAAATTGTTTGAATTTATTTTTTAATAAATGATGGATTGTAACGTGTTTAACCTGTGTCATATTAAATCATATTTTATGGCAAAAAATCGTGGGAGGTTGGTAAGTATTTTATGGATCAAAGTAAAACTATTTTCAACTAATTCTACTAGCTCGACCTGACTAACTCGGAAAATGTTTAGTAAAAACGGAAATTTAATTAGAAGTAATAAAGATATTAGGATTTATGATTAGATTGGAATTTAGGATTGCAACTAGATTTAATTATTTAAAAATAATTTAAAATGAAGTGTTTTTTAAAATTAGTCTTAACTATTGTATCTAGATTTTAATTTTTTTTAAGTGTAACATGCATTATAGAATTTATTTTAATCAGAAAAATTATGTAACTGAACATGTTTCATCACTTTTATTTTATTCTAATTTAACTGATTCTAATTTACACGAGTAAAACTGGGTCAAGTTAAAACTAAATAACTAGTTTATACCAGCTCTTACAAAAGACCACATTTAAAACTAATTTAGAACAAGGAGCTTGTTGCGAGTGCTTTTAACCGATTTAGAATTTTGATGTTAACATATCCCGGAAATCCATGTGATAGACAATGGAAATTTTAATACAACTCACACCGTAACTTATAAAATGAAAGTTATGAATGTAAAACTTATTGTGACGTTTTACCGTATATTCTAAAGTTGTTATTTGTGTTCAAGTCAATCGGTTGCTCACAAGCGGTCGATAGTAATGTGAGATTGTATGCGTTGCTGCCAAAGGCCGTAATCTACCAGTTCGGATAGCGGCCAATTTCGTTTTAAATTCATTGATCAATTCGGAAATTGGCCGGCCAGTTCGCGAAATGGCAAGTGGCGAGCACCCAAAGTCGAAATAAAAAAATAAAGAGCTGATTTTGAGGGTTTGTATGTTTTCAACTTAAGCAATCCTAACATTTTGTTGCAATGTTCATTTGTAGATTAGGCCGCACAACATGTACTTTTTCATTTTTACTTTATTTTAAACAAATGTTTTTAACGAAATCTCTTCCTAATATCAAGGTATTTGGGTTACTTTTATTTTTTAAACTTGGAATTATTTTATTTTATTAATACTAATTCTTTATTAGAATAAAGAAAATAATTTTCCATTTGAAAAAAATGGAAAGTTGCAAAGGCAACGTATATACTTTAAATTTAACGTGAATGTGTTTTCCTTTACGTTGGCATTCCATATTCATCATAAAAATTATTATATATACACAAAACATTGGATATATTTTCTTGTCAATATGGGCGCCTACAGTACAAAATTGAAGAAGGGGTAAGATATCCGAACACATATAACTGCAATCCAGTTTGTTTTATTCTTTGAAATGGATAATATAAACCTGAATAAATTAAACTGAGATTTTTTAAAAGAACCTTACGTGAAAATAATTTTTTAGTATATCACCATAAAAAGTAATACAACAATGCAACAACACATATTAAACATCCAACAGCCAAGGATGAGAACGCTCCGACCCAAATTGCTGCTTTCTATCACTAAATTTTAGTAGAATTTCTCGCCTTATTTAATGACAGAATTTCTGAAGTTTAATAAAGAAAAGCTATGAAAATTTAGTGGTGAAAATCAACCATTTGGGTTCCATCCGTGAATAGCACATATTAAAAATGAAGAATTAAAACAGTTTATTATTTTAATTACTTTCGGGGAGAGGAGCGGTCTCAGAACTATGAAACCCCGTTTAACCCCTTAATGGTCGCATTAAATTACTGTTTAAAAATTCAAATTGCTCATTGGCACAACTTAATAGAAATATTCACCTTATACAATGGCAGGTAAAATGATATCACAATAAAGCCAATTACACTATTTTATAAAACTGGTGGGAATCAAACAAATCAGAGTAAAAAACACAGCCCGTGAATATCACGGGAGCGAGAATTAAGGTGTTAAAATAATTGTTAACACATGAACATAAAACAAATAATTAAATTTAAAAACAAATTCACCTAGTATAGAGACTGTGGTCGAGGGATTCAGACCCTGTGGCATAATTTTTTAATTCCTACTACTTTTAGGGTTTAATTATCTTAAATCATTTAAGAAGAATACTTTTCTGATAATTTTTTTGAATCACAAGCGAAGAAAAATTGTTAAAATTTGAAAACTAACTTTAGACAAGAGATATTTTCAGATATTAAATGTAAGTAAAACATATATTTTAACATAACTATGGGTCTCTTCTTCCCACTAACTACCTATGCTAACCTCTATACACACCCGCAGTTTCTAAAAACATCCTAATTTGCTCTGTTTTTTTTTTTAATCATCCTATTACGTAACATCGAACGATACTATCACGACCAGTGGCGATCTTCTGCAGTCAGATTGTTATTCATTTCTCTTTGACTGGGTGATTTTTGTGGTTATCCTAGGTCGCAAAAACTACTGCAGCGGCAGCTGATACCTGATTTCTGAATTAATTAAGTTCTATTTCAAATCTGTAAATGGGCTTCTGTACAATGGTTAAGTGAAAAATATCATTGCCTTCCGCATTTTTTTAACGTCTAGAAGAAAAGTTTTCCCTTAGATGCTATTAAGAAATCCTTTCAAATATACGGTTTGAAAAATGGCTTAATTTTCAAAATTAAATGCTTTTCGACCTTTATAATATAATTATCTGAAAGTTTTTTTTTTTTTTTTTTTACTTTTTTAAATCCATTCGTAAATATATTTTTCAATTGTAAAATATTTGGCTATATATTTTGAGAATCTTAAAATCTGTATAGATAAATATCTCTATAGATAAATAATGAAATTTTCAAAAAAAAAAAAAAATGAAAAATCCCTAAAAAGTTAAACAAATTTAATAAATAATTGGACACTGCACACCACAATCTAGTAAAGTATATGCTTCCAAAATGTGCTGTTAAACTGCTAGGAATAGCTGGGAATGATTTTTCTTGTATAAAACGCATTTAACTGAACTGTCTTGACAGTATTAAATAAAACTTTCAAAAACATTTAGATTTAAAAAATGTCTACCGCAACGTGTTAATCATATATTTATCTAAAAAAAAATAATCTCATGTGACATTTTTCTGTGCAACAGTTTTACAAGATATCATGGTCAAGTAAAAATGTCACAAAAAATTCAATTACGGTAGCATCAGTATTAGTTACATTCTTTAGAATAGAGATAAATTATAAAATAGTTGTACGCGATATTTTTATAATATACCATACAAATACAAAGAAAAAAAAATTCAATGGATCTGCTATATCAAAATAAGTTGCAGATGCATGAAATTCTACTCATGAACAGAGTATTGTCGCCAAAGCATGGAATGTTTCCTACCACCACGTGCACGTCGGTGGTATTTACCTTACAGCCTGGATCACCACTTGGCATATTGGCCAGGGATATCCGGTCACTTGGGGAATTGGCTGGCCAGAAACTCCGGACTACGACACTTAAAACGCAAAATTATATCCATGAAGACACCAAGGAAAGAAAGTGCAGTAATTTTCCAGTATAGGGACTTCTGGTTCTAGAAAATGAAATCGTTGCCGAATGATATAAACACCTATGAACATAAACTTGATGAATTTTTATGCTTGTTTAAATATAGTACATAATATTTTATATTTATTTATTATTATTGTTGTTTTTTGCATAGAATTTACTTCTGTCTTTATATAAAAAATAAATGACTTGTTTATGTTGAATAAATTGTACAGATAATGAAAAAATTAACTTGTATTTGAAACTGCGTGTAAGTTGTCAGATTGTTGTTGTGAGCCTCACAATTGATTATTTTGAACATTAAGGACTAGCAAGTTTTACAAAAAAATTATTCAGTTCACGCCACTTTTCGTTAAACACTTACTTTTACTTCAAGAATCACTGAAATGCGTTAATTAAATAAAGTAAATTTTACTGTTATCTTTTACTGGTGTTAAAAAAAAAAATACAAAAATCACAAATCACAAATACAATGTTGCGAAAACGCAACGTCCGTATTTAATTTGTTAAGATAAAGTTTAAAGCACGAACTCGACTATATTTATTCTAGTCGAACAATCTAACTTTATACACTTCGTTTTTATCCTTATTCTCTTGAACAAATGAACAACTGCAATTTCGTCGATTGTGGGACATACATGGAATTTGTATGAATTTATCTTTAAAAAGACTTATGTATCTTAATGTGTTTAACTTGAGTCGAATTTTCAGTGGTCGCATTCTATAGGGAACATTGCATTGTTCCTATTACTATTTTGAAAATAATATTTTCATCCAGTGTTGCCAGATAGTCGAAAGTCAATTTCCCCAAAATTTCAGAAATTTTCCCCAAAATCAGTGTTTTTTCCCGAAAAATTCCCCAACTCAGTTTTTGATGAAAAAAGAAATTTTTAAATTTTCAATTTACCACTATAAAAATATTTAAGTAATTTAAGCTAAAACAATTCACTAAATCAATCCTTTTTTGGAAAGAATTCCCCATTTACAAAAAATAAACATTTAAACTCGACAGAATTCTGAATGCCTAATCAATAGCTAAATGAACAGAATGAGAGATACATTTTACAATGATAAGTTCTTTTTGCGATTGTTTTTAAAAGAATTACTAATGAATAATGTTGGCCTATCATTACATTAACTCCATGTGTTTTTCAAATCCCACACATGTGTTTTTTAACACACCTATGTGTTTTTCAAATTATATTCAGTTAATCTCTAATCAGATGGGATTTGAATGAATCCGATATGGTATGCTGCTTTTTTACTTTCTTCTATCTTACAAGAAGAAAGTATTGGAGTCATGAAAATTTTCGAATTCCGGTTTTCAAGGGATTTACACGTTTTAGGGGTCAGAGAACACGAAAAACATGTTTTTACAAAATGTCTGTGTGTGAGTCTGTCTGTCTGTCTCTCTATGTGTGTCTGTGTGTGACACAAATTTTCTGGGCGCTCTATCTCAAGAACTAATTAACGGAATTTAATAAAACTTTAGATTCAGTTAGTCGGTGGTATAAACTGGTGCTGATTACTTTGGCGATGCTATTCTTCATTTTCACGATTTCTTTGAGAGCTTATGGAACTCTCAAGAACTTATGGAACCATTTTTATAAAACTTCAGATTCCGGTAGTCCTTGGTATTATTCGGTGCTAATACTTCTTAGTGTAAACCGTCCAACAGGTGGCGCTGCTATGCAGCATTATTCATGATTATCGCTATAGCTCTATCTTAAGAATTAATGCACGAATTTTCACCAAACTTCAGATCCAGTTAATCCCTGAACCCAGATATAAATTTGTGCTGTTTAGGTTTTAGTGTAAATCACTCAACAGTTGGCGCTTCTAGGCTGCATTTAAGACGATATCCTCAAAATTTTGTATCTCAAGCACTAATGCATGAATTTTCACCAAACTTCAGATTCAGTTAGTCCGTGATATAAATTGCTCCTGATTAGTGTTTGGATTAAATCAAGCAACATATGGCGCTGTTATGTAGATTTTTTACGATTTCCGCAATAGTTCTACCTCAAAAACTAATGCACGGATTTTTATCGAACTTCAGGTTCACGTACAACTTGGCATACATTGTAGCTGGTTAGATTTTGGTGTAAATCAGATAACCGGTGGTAGTAATATGCTTCATTTTTCAGGAAATACTAACATGTATGTGATAGAAGAAAGTTTTGGTATAGACATATCCGACTTGATTTTTTTTTGTCATCCTATTGAAGTACCTAATCATAATTTAACACCTTGAGGGGCGGTGAGTTATATTTATCCCACCTACGATTAATGATGATTTGCACCAGAAAAATTTTAAGAAATTTTACATTTATAACTTTGGTGCGAAAAAGTCGTAAAATGGCTTTTCCTTATTTTGAAATAAAATTGTTCTATGGTTCCGGTGGGAATTCAGCATTACACAAACGCAATTGCTTGCCCCTCAAGGGGTTAAAGAATTCTCATTCAATCAATCACTGTGCTGAGTCTTTAGCCCAAGTTTTTCCTCAAAAATATTGATAGCCCCCAAAATATTCCCCCAAAGGTTTAAACTTCATCGTACCTTCCTATAGCATATTTTAAATGAAAGGATAAGGAAGTTTACTGATTACGGGTTCTGGTAGGTAAAATAAAATTTCTCTATATAATACGATCGTTGAATTTTTAGCAAGATAAATAACATTGATTCTCAAATATTCATTGATTTTGCGAATGCCTTTTTTATTTACCATTTCCTTTAGAGTCATACTTTTTTATATAAAATCCAATTTACGTAAATGTATGTATGTAAATACATAGTATATTAATTTTTATTTTATTAATATTTTTCATATTAGCAGAAAATTTGCAAAAAACCGACAACATAGTAAGAGACACTTCACCCCACGTCTTTCTTTCAATACTGCATTAAAACATACATGAAGCGAGAGACCGAAGACTAGCAAAACGCTGTGTGACAGAAGAGTTGCAGTATTGCTGATGTAGAGGGATTTTCCAGGTATCTACCACTATTTCTAATTAGTAATATTCTCCTTAATGAAACTCATTAAATAAATCAAATATTACTATTTGGTAATAGTGGTAGATAACTCAATAAAATAAATCACCCTTAATTTGCTACACTGGAGAAGAAAAAAGAAATCAGCTTTTAGATCAATAAATTTACGTATTAATTGAGAATTTTTCCTTCAAGGAATCGAAAATGTTTCGCGTATTAACCCTCTCGCTGCGGAACCCGAGATTTTCTCCCGGATGCATTTTTCCGTTTAATTAACCGTTCTTGATTATTCGCACCAGTTATTTTTTATTGTAAATTTTGCCTTATTTAATGGCAGTATTTTTCCGATTAAATTAGACAAAAAATTTTGTTTCGAAAAATCGGTGACAAAAGAATGAAAATTTTTAAATACACAAATTTTGAATCTATTTTGATAAAATATTACGCAGCGAGAGGGTTAAACAGAATCGCCTAACAACCGTTCGCATATTAATCGTGTTTTCTTTTCCCATTAACCTTACGGGCGATATTTAAATGACTGAAATAAATCCGCGTATTAAGGCGGGAAATCAGCTTAAAACTTTTTTAAAAGTCATTTTTCTTTGTCTATTATGAAAAAATAACATGTTACCGAACATTAAAAAAAATTATGAGGATACTTTAATTAAAACCGGTTTTATGATAAAATATCCGGAGCCGATATCTATTCAAATCAAGGTAAACTTTAACTTTAAAACCATTTTACTCAAATCAGATATTTTTGACATTGCGCGCATGCTATTTCCAAAACTAAGTAAGATAGAAACTTAAAATTGCGAATTATATTGTATCTTACATATCTTATATATCTTTATAACCTCTACCTATCTTTAAGCAAGTACTTGTAATATATTTATTTCTTTTAAAAAGTTTATTAAAATTTAATCATAGATTTTGCGTTTTATGATTTAATTGGCTTAACATATATTTTCATCTGTAAACTTTATTATTATATTAGATTGAAGTTAAAGTACGATATTGTAAGAATATATATATGTGATATTAAGTGGATATATCGAATAATTTTTTTATAATATTGCACGCAACACATGCATGTCATTGAAAATCCTTAATTAGTCTGTCTTAACTAAACTAAATTCCAATTATGTATCATTAAAATTATTTAATGAAATACGTAAACAAAGATTTGTACAATTTATTCTAAATTGTTTTTTTTAATTTGAAGAAATATTTCCAGCTCCGAAATTCCTTTTAATATTGTGTTAAAATCAAGCAATATTGAGCTGCTGTAGATGATCTTCCCCCTTAACCCTCTGGCTGCGTAAGTAATTCTTCGCGATGAGCGTCTTTTACAGAATTTTTAATCATTTATAAACGGTGTTTTAACCTTCCTACCCTGTTGAAATTTTACTCAACATTCATAAAAACATTTCACACCAGAATTTTTAACTTAATTGCTGCATTTTTTATTTATTTTACTTTTATAAAGAAATTTCTGGTTCGAATTGAATGAAATGAGTTAAATAAATGGGTCGATTAGACCCATTCTGGATAGGAAGGTTAAAGCAGAATTTTTTGACTATCATTATCGAGAAAATGTCCTGATTAAATCAGACAAAGTTTTCGCTAAAAAATAACTGGTGGGAATAACCAAATAGTATTAATTTGACGGAAAAATGCATGCCGAAGCATATCTCGGGCTGCGCAGCGAGAGGGTTAAGCGGGATCGCGTATTAACCGTGGGCGTCTTAAACCTGTCCGACTGTAGTTCTAATTGTTGCATATAGTTACATTTCTACTGTAAGTCGCATTTTAGAATTAGTTATTATTAGCAAAAACAATAAATGAACTTCTAGTATACTTTCTAACTTCGAACTATTCTTCAAAAAAAAAAAAAAAAAGTAGTTTAATTTGACCGAAGATAAACACGTTTCTATATAGAAAATTTACTTGATGAATCTTTAAACAAATTACATGTCTGTATGGAATTTGTGTGAACTTAATTTTAAAAAGAACTGTATCTTAATGTGTTTAACTCGTGACGAATTAAAACATATTTTATAGAAAAATGGCGTGAGATTAGCAGATATTTAATGGACATAGGTAAAAGTAGTTTTTAATTATTATACTAGATTATTTATTGAGGAACTCGTGAAATCTTTACTGAAAACTCTAATTAATTATGACCAGAGCGATGTCTACAAGGTTCGCACACTCCTTGGAATTTCCAAGGACACTGACACCACTATTAATGACAAGAAAATTTACATTTAATTTTTAAAGCACAGAAGTCATAATCCCCACCTTTATTCACAGATTTTGCAATATTTTCCTGCAGTCAAATACTTTCAAAATACTGTTAAAATTTAGTGGTACACCTGTGCGAACCCTGTGTCTATATTTAATTATTGAAAACTAATTAAAATGAATGGCTTTGTTGAAATAGTTCTATCTGCTGAATATAGATTTTAATTGGTTTATATTTTAATACTCATTTGAAAATTTGTTTTAATTAGAAAATAACCGAATAACCGAAATTTTTTTATCATTTTTAAATCTAATACCACTTTAACAGCTTGTAGTTTCAGCAGAAAAAACTGAAATAAGATAAAACTAGTTCACTAGTTTATACTAGCTTTTACTAAAGAGCTTATTTAGAGCTAATTTAGATGAAGAACCTTAGTTGTAACTGATTTTAAGTTTTGATAGTAACATAACAACGGAATTCGTGTAATAGAAAAGTGAAATTTTAATTTAAAAGTTCAGCGATGTATGCAAAATTAGTCAAGTTAGTCGGTTGCTCATAAGCGATCCATAATTAAATGATAGATATAGAAATAATTACTGCATGAACGTTACAGCATGTGCAGAGCTCCCGATCGCACGATGATTTGCAAAGAAATTGATTGAATTCGATTGAAGTGTGGAAGATATTTTGGCATTTGTTTTTTAATTTTCGGAAAGAAAAAAATGTTTTAAAGTACCGGTTCACTAATTCTCCATTAATCTGATCGCGAAATCCTATGTAAAGGGGAAATTTTAATTTGTGGCAAACTATTACCTAATATAATTATGAGTTAATGTTTTGGATAACATGAAAAAAGAGAAATAAAACATTTTCTAGAACTCAGAAAAATAACTTCGTTTTTTGAGAACTTTTACAATTTTCCAAAAAGAAGTTATCGAAAAAAGGATATTTTCTAGTACAATTTAAGTATCTGCAGTAAAGCTATGCCAAAATGTTAATAGCAACTTCATGCAGCTTTTCAAGTTGCATACACAAAATTTCTTTTATTATATTAAAAAATACAGTTAAAAAAATACATTTTAGCTAAGTAGAGTCGATCTAGGAAACTCTTTTTGAATGTGTTACAAAATGTATATATATATTTTTTTTACCAAAGAATTCGTATAACCCTCCAGCCGCGGGCGACTATTTCAGTGGGTTACTTTTTTTAAAATTAAGATTGCTTGACTTCCACCACTTTTTTCAAGTAGAAAAATCCACTTTATTTAATTACAGATGAAATAATGCCAGAATAAGCCGAATTATACGCTTTTTAAAATGTGGGGGGAATCAAGCAATCTGAATTTTTAAAAAGTAGCCCACTGGAATTCGAAAATTGGGTTTTCAGCTGCTGGAGTGTTAAATAACATGACATTTTAGGGTACACAACTTTATTTTATTCTGATATTTAAAAAAAAATTGAAAAATGATATATTTAACACAAATCTTCACAAAAGCGTATTCAGCATTTTTCATGTTTCGGTACACTTGAGTATACGGTAATATGTCAATGGTGGACCTCAATTGTGCAGACGAAAAAAATATACTGTATAGCTGTAGTATTCATTTTTTAGTTTATTATTAAATATTGTCAAAAAGTATCACCACAGCCGATAAAAACATTCTATTTTATTGCAAATTGTATTTTAAAATAAACCCATATAAACTTCTTTTTAGTATTTATTACATTTAATCATGTTTCCAATATCAACATTTTCAGACTGTATGCTTTGGAAGAATAAATATATAAAGGGTTTACGAAGACATTGCTTAACCCCTTAACCTAATATTTAGTCAACAACAGCTCACGGTTTAGCAAATCTATAGCTACCACTAAAATTTAATAGAGATTTTCGTCTTCTTTAATCATGAAATTTCGACGATTAAATTAAACTATATTTACTGTAAAATTTTAGTGGTAGGAAGAATTTACATTTGGCTCGATCATCGTACGCGAGCGAAGCCCGTCATTGTAGGTTAAGGGGTAAAAACAAATCCGCCTCAAGACTACAAGCCAAACACGAGGTTTCGTGACGTCACGACGCGGGGCTTAGATCAGCCGTGAAGAGCACATGCGTTATTTAAAACATATTAATTCTTTCCTCTATATACCAACTTATTATCACAACATATGGGAAAAAAATAAAAACGTATAGTTTAAAGACGCTAATTAAGTGCTTTTTAATCAATTTCGATCACTCGAAACAATAATAATAACGATAACACAAAAAAAAAATTATGAAATAATATCACTGTGTCAGTCAAAATGTGCACTTAATTAAAGTTACATTAAAGAAAAATGATTGGTTAATGAAAAAAAATCGAAGTATTAAATTTAATTTAGTGAATAGTTTTCATTATTTATTCTACTTTGAAATTTACAAAAATACCAATTATCTATTTTCTATATATTCTAAAACAAGACATTAATAAATATATATAAGCAAAATCTACAAATATGTATATAATATATATATAAACATATATATGTAGTTTTAAACACATAGAGAGAATTACTTTGCTTTCAATTATTTCATTTTGAAAAATAAATAAATAAATACCAATATTCTGTCAATCAAAACCCACATTTAAAATTAAATTAAAGTGGATGAAAAATGATTGTTAAATGAAAACAAATTCAAGTTGTATGCTATTTTTATTATTCATTGTGGCTTGAAATTATACAATAAATATCCTATTAAATATTTAGTTATTTGAAACATGCAAAGGAGTATAATAAATTTAATATAAATAAATACTAATAAAACTACAGAGCGCATGAAATTAGGTAACAACACAGATAAATTTTTCTTACTGTAAACTTTACTTAGCAGAAGTGGGTAATTTTCACATAAAATCGATTAAATTGAAAAAACACAAAGCTCTCATAATAAAACAAAACAAGGTCATGAAACAGAAAATTATTATTTTCTTAATTTTTGTATTATTTTAAGATATTATGCAAGGTACAAGCAATACAGTTTTTAAAAAGTGTACTGAAACCTGATGAGAACAAAAGAAAGAAAGAAAACACTTTCATCCATTGGAATTGAAATATTCCTAACATATATTTATTTTGTTCAGATATTCAAGAATTAAGATTTTGGACTTTGTACTATATATCATTAGAAAACTAATGATTTAAATTTTATTATAACAGCTTAGTATTACATTGTTTTCAAAAGAAATTCTTCATACACGTTTTCCTCATAACGAGTCAAGTTGAAATCATTTATTATGCACCAATTGGGTGTATTTTTTTTAGACACCTTATAACATAAATAGAAAAACAAATAAAAGTTTGCAAACAAATACTCCTTTGCAACAAATCCATGATTTTTTCTACTCTTATTCTACTAATATTTTTTCATAAAGTTGTGACCATCTTTTTGTGATACCCTGTATACAAATGTAAATAGTACCTGGTACGAAATTTATGCATGCATACAATACGTATGAAGTTTAGCACTAGCCACTTATGCATTATTCGCGAATAATTTCTACCGATAGATAAAAGGGGGGTCCCAGAATGGTGCTTGCTCCGAGGACCTAGATAAACAAAGTCGGGTCCTGACTACACAGAAAAGTAAATTTATAATTATGTAACAATAATTTTATTTATTGTTATTTTTAATTAAACGTTAAAAGTTATATAAAAACACACAAAATTTTTGCGAATTCGGAAGGGGGGGGGGGGAAATAAATTGTTTACAGTCATTGTAAAAATAAAGAGATTCAGACATATCATTCCCATATCCGTAATTCTCATGTATAAGCATGCACTGTGTAACAAATATTATAAAATGAATTTTTATTAAGAGTTTAAGATTAAAAAACACCAATAAATTAGTATGTATATTGATCGGGCTTTAAAAGATATATACAAGATAACAATGTTATGCATCCATAGAAATTATGATGAAAGTTTCTAGTACATTTAAATTTTTAAGTATGAAAATATCTATATCTATAAAAATACATAAATTTTGGTATCAAATTAAAGCCCAATCAATTCTGCCTACAGAATAATCAGAGTTATACTATTCTCACGACCAGTGTTTTCTAATAAAAGTCGATCATTAAAAGTCACTCTAATGAGAGAAAACAAAACAAATTAAAAAGATAGGAAGGTGTGACAAGTTATAAATTACATAATAATTAAGCTTGTAATTAAGACTTTTGGCTGAAAATGTTTTAGCATGATTAGTATCCAAGAAACTCAGTCTGACATAAATTTCAGCTATCTGGTGCCAGTATTTCCGAGTAAATAAAGTCAGAAGTTTTAATCGAAATTATTGAATAGCAAGAAAGGTAAAGTTTAAACTAATAATATTTATGCTGTACTTACTGTATACAAAATTTCATCAGTTTTCAGTGGTAAATTTCTGAGTAATAATAATTTTAAAGTTTTTTTTATTAATTTGTTTAAATTAAAAGAACTAATTAAAATTTCCACTTGAAAATATAATAGTTGAGGTAGAAAAATATGTCGCATAGGACATTAAAATTTCAAACTGAATTGGCCGTATAGCTTCCAAATTATAAGGAGAAATGTGCTCTGGCACATATTAAAATGAAGCTATATTTACATATTTATAAAGAATATAATTAAACAATGAAAACTTTATTAATTAATAACTTTTGTGATAATTCGCCGATTCACACCATTCAAGCACCATTTTTTAGCAAATTACGATAGACAGGGAATGATATAAGTCTCGCTACGATTTAGTGATTTTTGCCACTTTAAATTACTGCTGTTTTTGAAATGAAACAGAAGTACAATAATATCGTTTTGTTTTGAAACACGTACACGGGATTGTTGACAATACGATACTGGGATTTAATAGTTAATTTATTTTAAAGAAGTTAAAAATAAAAGATATTCTGAACACAAAAAATAGAGCTAGTACTAATAAAATATAAGTAGTTAATTTGAAAATAAAACTTACCTTCAAAAGAATATGTTCTATTAGTTAAGTAAACAACACGTGCATACGTTACATTTTAATTCTAAACAACCAGATACAAGTTTCAAAATCTCGGCATTGGCGCCAGCCCCGGGTCGTTACGTCACATATGTGGGGGAATGAAATCGTGTCTGGCTTGATAGTCTGGAGAAGGCTTTGGTTAAAATCGATTGAAAGAGCTTTTTCTCAAAGTAATGCATGTGTTACTCCTATTAACCCCGTGAGGGGCAAACAAAAATGTCTCTAAATATTACATTCTCACCAGAAAAATCTTATCTTTAAATAAGTAAGAACAATTTTCAACTACTTTCCCCGAAAGTTAAAAATATAAAATTTAGTTAAAATTTTCTGCTGAGAATCTTGTTTAAATTTGGTGGGTTATATTTTATCCTATTGCCCCTCAAGGATTTAACCCCCTTACTAAAAGCTTTTGCTTCTATTTGTCTGCCTGGAACCTGGAATACTTAAAAGTATGCCTCAAAATGTTTTATAAATTCTAATATTATCAAATATATTAACATCAATAAAGCTTATTTAGAAATGATAATCAACCTTGAAATTTTTTCAATGCATAGGTATATGATTATTAATTAGGATTGATGAAACATAAACGATAACATATTGCTGAATGTTACAAATTTTGACATGCAGAAATTATTTTGTCAACACTGTGTCTGCTTTCTTGTAAATGAGCTATATTTGAAGTAATAAGGCTTTTAAAGAAATACTTTGAACATTACAGAACATCAAGCAGAAATAATAGGTCAGAATATTAATATATATATATAAATATATATATGTATGTATCACAGTTTGTAGCTCATGTAAGTTTGTTTCTGTAAAGGGCATAGCCGGATAAGCATTGGAAACATGCCTTTTAATCAAATTTCCTCATTTTTTCCCTAGACGTAGCTACGTATCTGACAATATATTTATCCTATTATCACCCTATAAATATTGATATTTAATGAGAAAAAAATGGTTTTTCGATTTTTTAAAAAACAGATTTTTTCAAAAACTACTGCACGGAATTTCATGCTATTAATTGAGGATATATAGATAAGAAAGATGCATAACTGGAATTTTTTTTATAATTTTCTGTTCATAAAAACTGTGTGAAATAGCGAAATAAAAATTTAAAATTATAAAAATCATATCTTATGGTTATCCGAAAATTACCATTTTCTTGTAAAAAATTCTCCATGTGTGCCCGTATATTCTATGTAAATGCTGAAAGTTTGCGTTGGATACTACATATAAATATTTACAAAAATGTATATCAAAATTATAGAAATTCATTTTAAGGCGTTATTTGGGGCGGAGCTACTTCACTTCAACATCCGGAGAATTTTTGGAACAAAGTCAGCAGACAATATGTCAACTTGTGTATTTTAGATTCTATTAGCATATAAGCCATGTTTTCAACACCATGTTCAATTTGATATCGACAGTGTTGAGAATGTTGCTCATGTGTTCATTAAAATTTAAAATACAGCAAATCTGTAACTGTTTATTCCAAAAATTCTTTGGGTGTGGATGCTGAGTAGCTCCGCCCAAACTAACGCCTTAAAATGAATTTCAATAATTTTGATATACATTCTTTTAAATATTTATATGTAGTACCCAACGCAAACTTTCGGCATTTATATAGAACTAGCAAACACCGCGGCTTTGCTCGCGTAATAGTTGAAATATGCCAAGTGATATTTGCATGACTATTTTTTATTAGAAGAATACTTTTTGGAATAATTAAAAAATTACAAATTAAGCCACAATTTGACTAAAATTCATTATAAAAGTGCAGTAGACAGAAATGAGATTTTAATTAATAAGAAGAACTAAAAGTAATTCCAAATAAATGATAATTTGGAAAGTATTTTGAGACATTTATGCTCATTTCAAACGGTCATTTCAGTATTCATTTGAAGTTTTGAATTTTTTAGAAATCATCTTAACACATTTACATCTTACAATTAACCCTCATGTCAAATTCCAAGCTTCTTGTCTTACAGTCTACCACCTCTCTGGTGTTAGCACTGAAACAGAGACTGTCACCATTAATTTGCCAACATTAAACTTGAAATCGGTTGGTATTTCCTAATATTCTATAGAAAACGGAATTTAGATGTTTTTAAAGGCTTTCTTGTTGTTCTTGTCAACCAGGTGGTAGTGACACCGGCATAAAATATAGTCTGTATAGGATCAGGGAATGTCACCCTTGATTCGCAACCAATAACGTCTGTAATCGGTTTATTGTTTCCTGAGATTCCAAAGAAATCGTAATTTAGGATCCTTTTAGACTTGTTTTCGCTTCTTTCCTTCGCTTCACACCTTTTTAATTTCGAATCTATTCTCGACTATTCTTAGAGGACATTTATATTTTATAAGTAACTACCGTGCTATATTTAAAGTTTCTAGCCTCCTCAGAACCGCAGAAATCGCAATTTAGAAAGTTTTTTCCTCCTGCAACCTTCTAGGGGTTGTGGCACCGACATAAAATATAGCTTATATTTGAGCAGGTTCTATCACCATCAAATTGCAACCATTATGTTTAAAATCGGTTTCGTATTTCATACGATTGCATAAAAATCGTAATTTAGAACGCTTATAGGACGCTTTTCACTCACTTCATCCTTTTAAATTTGGAATTTTCCTTAGACAATTCTCAGAAAGCATTTGCATCTTTGAAGTAATTGCCATTTCAAATTAAAAATATTATTCCCCCTCTTTAACACAAAAAACGCAATTTAGAACATTTTTTGCTCCTGTAAACCCCAGGTGGTAGTGACAACAACGTAAAATATAGGCATTGTTGGAGCGGGGACTGTCGCCATCAATTTAAACCATTACTTATAAAATCGGTTTATATTTCCTGAGATTGCGTAGCAATTTATATTTAGAACGCTTTTCGTTTATTTTCACCCCATTTAAATTTCAAATTTTTAAGGAACTCTTCTCAGAGAGCATTTACATCTCATAAGTAATTACCATGCCAACTTTCAAGTTGCTAGCCACTAAAAATCACAATTTAGAATATTTTTTAAAATGCAACCGCAAGATGGTAGTAGTGACACCGACATGAAGTACATCCTATATTGAAGCAAGGGCTGTCATCATCAATGTCCAACCATTACTTTTGAAATCGGTCGGGTAGCGTAGAAATCGCCATTTAGAACGTTTTTTAGAACTCTTTTCGCGCATTTTCACCCCTTTTAAATTTCGAATTTTTTAAGAAATGTTCTTAGAGATAATTAGTATCTTATAAGTAACTACCATTCCAAATTTCATGTTTCTAGGCCCTTCAGTAACACAAAATCGAATTTTCGTACTTTTTTTGCTCCTGCACCCCCTTGGGGGTAATGGCACCGACATAAAATGTAGCCTATGTTGGAGCAAGGGTTGTCACCATCATTTCGACACCATTATTTTTGAAATCGGTTTGGTACTTCTTGAGATTGCGTAAAAATCTCCATTTAGAACGTTTTTTAAAACGCCCTTTTGAGCATTTTTACCCATTTTAAATTTCGAATTTTTTAAGAAATGTTCTTAGAGATCATTTATATCTAATAAGTAACTACCATGCCAAATTCCATGTATCTGGGCTCTTCAGTAACACAAAAATCGCAATTTCGAACGTTTTTTTGCTCCTGTACCCTCTTTCGGGGTAGTGGCACCGACATAAAATGTAGCAAATGTTGGAGCAAGGGTTATCACTATCACTTTGAAACCATTATTTTTAAATCTGTTTGGTACTTCTTGAGATTGCGCAAAAATCTCCATTTAGAACGTTTTTTAGAACGCCCTTTTGCGCATTTTCACCCATTTTAAATTTCGAATTTTTTAAGAAATGTTCTTAGAGATCATTTATATCTAATAAGTAACTACCATGCCAAATTCCATGTATCTGGGCTCTTCAGTAACACAAAAATCGCAATTTCGAACGTTTTTTTGCTCCTGTACCCTCTTTCGGGGTAGTGGCACCGACATAAAATGTAGCAAATGTTGGAGCAAGGGTTATCACTATCACTTTGAAACCATTATTTTTAAATCTGTTTGGTACTTCTTGAGATTGCGCAAAAATCTCCATTTAGAACGTTTTTTAGAACGCTCTTTTGCGCATTTTCACCCCTTTTAAATTTCGATTTTTTTAAGAAATGTGCTTAGAGATCATTTATATCTAATAAGTAACTACCATGCCAAATTCCATGTATCTGGGCACTTCAGTAACACCAAAAATCACAATTTCGAAATTTTTTTGCTCCTGCACCATTTTAGGGGTAGTGGCACCGACTAAAATGTAGCCTATGTTGGAGCAAGGGTTGTCACCATCGTTTTGACACCATTATTTTTTAAATCAGTTTGGTACTTCCTGAAATTGCGTAAAAATCTCCATTTAGAACGTTTTTTAGAATTCTTTTCGTGCATTTTCACCCCTTTTAAATTTCGAATTTTTTAAGAAACGTCCTTAGAGATCATTAGTATCTTATAAGTAACTACTATTCCAAATTTCATGTTTCTAGGCCCTTCAATAACACAAAAATCGCATTTTTAGAACGTTTTTTTGCTCCTACACCCCCTTTTAGCCAGTGGCACGGACATAAGATACAGCCTATGTTCTAAGTTGGACTAACACCGTCATTTTGACACCATTACTTTTGGAATCGGTTCGGTAGTTCCAGAGCTTACCTCCTACAAATAAACAATTTTTACCTCTTTATAATATTACTAGCAAACCCCGCGGCTTTGCTCGCGTTATATTTGAAATATGCCAAGTGATATTTATATGTCTAATTTTTATTAAAAGGTACTAACTAAATTTTTATTTTATTAAAAGGTAATATTTTATTTTATTAAAAGGTACTTATTACTTTTAGGAATAATTTTTAAAAAATACTATTTAAAACACAGTTTGATTAAATATCATTGTTACACTGCATAAGGCAGAAATGAGACTTAAATTAATAAAACGAAATAAAACTAAATAAATAATAATTTAGAAAATATTTTGAAACTTTTATGCTCAATTAATACGCCCATTTCAGTATTCATTTGAAGATTTGAATTTTTTAGAAACCATCTTCTTACATCTTAAAATTAACCATCATGTCAAATTCCAAGTCCTACAACCTCTTTCAACATAAAGGGCTATGTTGAAATAGGAACTGTCATCAATAATTTGCCAATATTAATTTTGAAATTGGTTTGTTATTTCCTAATATTCCACAGAAACGTAATTTAGAAAGCTTTTAAAGGCCTTTTTTAGAGCGTTTGTTGTTCCTGTGAATCCCAGGTGGTAGAATCATCGGCATAAAATATAGCCTGTTTAGGATCAGAGACTGTTACCATTGATTCGCAACTATTACTTTTATATTTGGTTTATATTTCCTGAAATAGCGTAGAAATCGTAATTTAGGACTTTTTTAGAATGCTTTTCGCACCTCCCCTTCACTTCCCCCCTTTTTAATTCGAATTTATTTTCGACAGTACTTCGAGGGCATTTATAATTTATAAGTAACTACCATGCCATATTTAAAGTTTCTAGCCTTTTCAGTATCACAGAAATCGCAATTTAGAAAGTTTTTAGCTACTGCAAACCTCTGGTGGTAGTGGCACAGACATAAAATATAGCTTATGTTTGAGCAGGTTCTATCACCAAAAATTTGTCATCATTATTTTTTTAATCGGTTTGGTATTTGAAAAGATTACATACAAATTGTAATTTATAACGCTTTTCGCTCACTTCATCTTTTTAAATTTGAAATTTTCTTTCGACAGTTCATAGAAAGCAGTTCCATCTTGTAAGTAAATAACATGCCATACTTCAAAGTTCTTCGTTTTTTGCATAACCCTTCAGTTATGCAAAAAACGCAAATTAGAACATGTTTTGCTTTTTCAACCCTCAGATGGTAGTGACAGCATATAAAATATAACCTATGTTATAGCAGGGACTGTCACCATTGATTTGCAACCGTTACTTTTGAAATAGCTTTGGAATTTCCTGAGATTGAGTAGAAATCGCAATTTAGAACGTTTTTCGAACGCTTTTAGCGCATTTTCACCCCTTTTTAAATTTCCAATTTTTTCGAAACTGTTCTTAAAGATCATTTATATGTAATAGATATGTACCTTGCTTAATTTTAAGTTGCTAGCCCCTACCGATCACAAAAATCGAAATTTGGAACGCTTTTTTGCTCCTGCAACGTCTAGGTGATAGTGATACCGACTTAAAATAGCGTCTATGTTAGAGTAGAGGCTTTCAGCATCAATTTCTTAACATTACTTTTGAAATCAGTTTGATTCTTCCTGAGATATTGGTGACAAATCGGCATTTAGAACGTTTTTAGAACGCTTTTCGTTCATTTTGCTCCTGCATCTCCTCTGGTTAGTGGAAACATATATAAAAACCTATCTTGGAGCAAGATCTGTCACCATCATTTTAACACCATTATATTTTAAATCGGTTCAATATTTCCTGTGATTGCATAGAAATTGCAATTTAGAACGTTTTTTACAACGCTTTTTGCGCATTTTGACTCCCCTTTTAAATTTCGATTTTTTTAGGAAATGTCCTTAGAGATCATTGATGTCGTATAACTAACTACCATTCTAAATTTCATGATTCAAGGCCCTTCCGTCACTCAAAAACCGCAATTTAGAACGTTTTTCTCCTGCAGCCCCTTTGGGGTAGTGGCACCGACATAAAACATAGCCTATGTTGGAGCAAGGATTTTCACCATCATTTTGACGACATTATTTTTTAAATCGGTTTGGTATTTCCTGAGATTGTGTAGAAACCACCATTTAGAACGTTTTTGAGAACGCTTTTTGTGCATTTTCACCCCTTTTAAATTTCGATTTTTTTTAAGAACTGTTCTTAGACACCATTTATATCTTATAAGTAACTAATATTCAAATTTCATATTTCTAGGCCCTTCAGTAACGCAAAAATCGCATTTTTAGAACGTTTTTTGCTCCTGCACCCCCTTTGGGGTAGTGGCACTGACATAAGATATAGCCTATGTTCTAAGTTGGGCGAACACCATCATTGTGATACCATTACTTTTGGAATCGGTTCGGTAGTTCCTGAGATTATCTCCGACAAATAAACAATTTTTTCCTCTTTATAATATGAGTATAGATATAGATATACGGGTACACATATCGAATTTTTTAAAAGAAAATGGTAATTTTCGGATAACCATAAGATATGATTTTAATATTTTTAAATTTTTATTTCGCTATTTCACACAGTTTTTATAAACAGAAAATTATACAAAAATTACCAGTTAAGCATCTTCTGTATCTATATATCCTCAATTAATAGCATGAAATTCCGTGCAGCAGTTTTTGAGAAAATCCGTTTTTTGAAAAATCGAAAAACCATTTTTATCTCATTAAATATCAATATTTATAGGGTGATAATAGGGAAAATATATTGTCAGATATGTAGCTACGTCTAGGAAAAAAATCAGGAAATTTGATTAAAAGGCATGTTTCCAATGCTTATCCGGCTATGCCCTTTCTCCTACAAAACTAATATCGAGTTAAGAAAAAGTTTATGTGCCATTTATATCGAATGTTTTTTCTTACTACTACGGATGTACTCCATATTTATCCGGACGTTCATTATTATAACGAAAACCAGGCCCTTACCTCCCGGGAAATATCCCCTTGAGGGGCAAGCAAAAATGTCTCTAAATATAGAATTCTCAACGGAATAATCAAAAAATTTATTTTTAAATAAGAAAAAGCAATTTTTCAACGATTTTCTTTCAAAGTTAAAAATATAAAATCTAGTCAGAATTCTGGTCAGAATCTTCTTTAAATTAGGTGGGATATGTTTTATCCCACCGCCACTTAAGGGGTTATGCGTTGTTTAACCCATTAACCGCCAAAACTACACTGATGGAATTTTGAAATTTATTGTTGAAGCTCGTTTGCCACCTCAAATTCAGAAATGTTATTTTCGCTTTATTAAAATAGCAGAATTTCTACCAATAAATGAGCCAATTATTTTAACCCTTAACTAGAAACGTACGTCTGTAAGATGTTTCCGTCTACATATATGCCCTTAATATTTTCTCTCTCCGACATTCCAAACTTATTTTTATGCTGTTTTATTAAAAAATTGGTCCTGTTAATGCATTGCTATTAAAGATTAAATGTTTAAGTTCACTATTTGGTAAATTATTAAGTGTTCTGTTTGTGCACGCGATTTCCACATTTCCGGTTAAGGGTTAAGTTTTAAAATAGTAGTGGCAAAGTAATTTATTTAAGAATGAGTAATTACTTTGACAGTTGCTTGAACGCAACAAGAGCGGGTAATGGGTTAACGAGATTTGTACCTAACCGCGAGGCGAAATTCGCCTTATCGCCTCATGATAGAGATTTACCTGCTAGTACCTTGACTTTCGTGGCTGTATCGTTATTTATTTTATCCTTTTTTTATTCTGTTGGCCGGTTCTATATTGCTAATAAGCTGCCTATTGCTTGTACAGTCGTGGAAAAAAAAAGGAAACACCCCCTACTAACTCCTCAACAAATTATCTTAGAAGAAAGTTACTGGTACCGAACGATTGGAAATAAAGTCTACTTTTAAATGGTGTATATAAAATTTGCTTAGGTGGCATCTACATATTAAAACGAACAATAACTTTGTGTTTTTTATAGCAGTACACAATTTTGACAGCATAAATGCTTTACACCCTTAGTTACAAACCAAATTACACCCTCCAATTAGTCTAAAAACAAATATTTATGCAATTCGAACCATAAGTTTCTGAGAAATTAATTATTTTTAAACGAGCGTATTTTAAGGGCTGTGTCCAAATTAAAGTTCTGTAGTCGATTGTTAACAGAGAGAGCTCCCTTCTTGATCAAGGCACCTTAAGCAGTCAATTAAGCCTGTTACATAGCTGCCAACTTGTACGGATTTTTACTACCACTAAAATTTAATAGAAAATTTTGCCTAATTCAATCGCGGAATTGCAATAAATATTGGTAATTAAATAAGCCAGGAATTTCTGTTAAATTTTAGTGGTAGAAAAAATCCGTAATTGTTGGCAGCTATGCTGTTAGATTACAGGATAGCATAAGAAATTTCAAAATATTTAGTCACTTCTATCATAGTGACTAAACCATCCTTAACCAGGCCCCTTAAACCATCATTTTACCGTTTTTTAACCATAATTTGAAAACTATTTGGAAGAAAAATCTGAAATTTTGGATTTCCATAAAGCAGCACTTAACCCCTTAACGCTCGAATTAAATTACGGTTGAAAAATTCAAATTGGTTATTGGCATCACTTTTATGAAAAAGAAATATTCACCTTATTTAAAGTGAGGAAAAACGACACTAAAATATAGCCAATTTCACTATTCTATAAAACTGGTGGGAATCAAACAATTTGAGTAAAAGACACAGCCGAGAATATGACGGGAGCGAGAATTAAGGGGTTAATAAATCTGAATCCATTAAAAAATTGTAGGTTGCAATTCATAATTTTTTTTAATATTAATTTCATAATTCATAATTCATGTCAGAAAATTATAAAAATTGCAAATTCAATGTATTTATGTTTGTGTATATTAGAATTATTGCTACACAAAAAATTAGGACATTAGGATCATAATTTCAGACGTTATAAATAAAAATATGAAAATGTAATTGAACATTAGAATCACTAAATTTTGAATGTTTATAATTCAAAAACTTATCATTCAAATGACTTGAAATTTGGTTTCTAGGCATAGTTTGAACCAAAGTTAAAATTGGGTATTGCCATTGAAAAAAATGAAGTTTGGATTCGTTTTAATATGTAGATGGCCTCCTAAGCAAATTTTATATACGTTATTTAAAAGTAGACTTTATTTCCAATCGTTCGGTACCAGTAATTTTGGTCTACGATAATTTGTTGAAGAGTTAGTAGGGGGTGTTTACTTTTTTTTTTCCACGAGTGTACATTGTCGAAAATGGAAGTGAAAAAAAGTGAATTCGGAGGAGGGGGAGGGTTTAAAAATCTAGGCGCCAGCAGGCAGTCTCTCACCACTAAATTTTATTCGCCATTTTTCTTCTCATATTTCTTCTAAATTTTTTGTAAGAATTTTAATAAAGTTTAAGCGAAGAAAACTAATAAAATTTAGTGGTGAGAGACTCCCGCTGGCGCCTAGATTTTTACACCCCTGACGCGGGCGGGGGTGCTCACTCTTCTACACAACTGATACTGCCGCATATAAAGGTTGGCCATCGCACCTCCAGTTTGATCTCGTAATTTAGAACCTCGAATCAGGTGTCGAGATCTTTATCTGACTATACACCGCCATAGGGAACTTTGAGGACTTTGCCACATGTTGGATTTTACATGCAGCATATGCCATTAGTATACATGGCGAATTTTTAATTGGCTGTGAGCCTAAAACACGCGAATTATCGGCTATGAGTGCGAAGCTCTACCGCTGCACATATATGCCGATTTTCTCGCTGCCAGCTGTTGATGTTGCCGTAAAGTAGGTCACTGTCGTTTGATTTTTGGTCACGTTTCTTAGTTTTTTCTCATTAAAATATTTCTTTCACTTTACTTGATAGCGGGTTCTCTTGTCATGATTATTTATAAATTATGGTGCTACTCCGTCACAACAATCTTAATCAAAACGGTTCACCATACTGTGAACGGGCATTAAGTTTTAACAATAATTTAAATATTAATAACAATGAATAAGATTCATGAAAAGGGTTGAGCTTTATTTTAAATGAAAAATTAAGAAAATCAGGCATATCGCACTCTAGAACAAGAGTTGCCAACTTGGAAAAAAGTTTTCAAGAAAAATAATTTAAAAGTTTTAACCCCTTAGTTCTCGCTCCCGTCATATTCTCGGGCTGTGTCTTTTACTTAAATTGTTTGATTCCCACCAGTTTTATAAAATAGTGAAATTGACTATGTTTTAATATCGTTTTTCCTCACTTTAAATAAGGTGAATATTTATTTTTCATAAAAGTGGTGCCAATAAGCAATTTGAATTTTCAACCGTAATTTAATTCGAGTGTTAAGGGGTTAATAAAGCATTACGTTGAACTAGCAGCTTTACATTCATTGAGCAAAAAATACTACAAGGAATTGAACTATCACGGATCCACTATAGAAAAACAATCTACACAATGGGCGGATGCAAAAATTTGAAAATAAAGTAATTCACAATTTACATCCAAAGAAGTAGAACATCTTCTTAACATTAATCTTATTAATCTCCAAATATTTTTCAATAAACTAAGTTAAATTTGACTCAATATATAAAAGCTTCCATCCAGAAAATTTACTTCAGATATCTTTAATATATTAATTTCATATTTCTAGATGGCACGTGTTTAAATTTATTTTTTAATAAATTATTTGTCGTAACGTGTTTAACCCGTGTCAAATTAAATCACATTTTATGGCAAAAATAGTGAAAGATTGACAGGTATTTTATGGATTAAGGTAAAATTAATTTTAACGATTTATACTAGTTTGATCTCAGTAAATCGTAAAATTGTACTGGAAACTTTAATTTAATTAGAACTATAAAGATATTAGGATTTTGTTCTTGATTGGAATTTAAGATTGCAACTAGAATTAAATATTTAAAAAGAATTAAAATGAAGTTTTTTGTTTAACAAGTGTTAACTATTGTATCTAGATTTTGATTTTTTTTTACTGTAAAATGCGTTGTAGAATTTGTTTTAATTAGAAAAACTATGTAACCGAACATATTTCATAACCTTCATTTGATTCAAATCAACTGATTGTAATTTACACAAGCAAAGATTGCGTCAAGTTAAAACTAGATAACTAGTTTATACCAGCTCTTACTGAAAACCTCATTTAAAACTAATGTAGAAGAAAGAGCTTATTGCAATTGGTTTTAAATGATTTAAAGTTTTGATGTTAACATAATCGCGAAATCCTTGTGATAGAAAATAGCATTTTAATACAACTGACACCGTAACTTGTAACACGAAAGTTTATGAATGTGAAACTTATTATAACGTACTACCGTTTTGCTTAATACTGATGAGTTTTGTTCAAGTCAATTGGCTGTTCAATGGCGATCAATAATTCAGTAATTTATGTGTGTTGCTGTCAAAGACCCAAACCGATCAGAAGTGGCCGTCTTCGTTTTAAATTTATCGATCAATTCTGAAATTGGCTGGCCAATTCGCGAAATAGCTAGTGACTAATATCCAAAGTCGAAATAAAAAAAAAGTCAGAAGATGATTTTGAGGGTCTGTGTGATTTCTACTTAACCAATCCTAGCATTTTATTAGGATGAAAGCTGTTCATTTGTAGATTAAGCCGCACAACATATACTTTTTAATTTTTATTTCATTAAAAAAAAAATTAACCCCTTGAGGGGCGAGTAATTACGTTTGTGAAATGCTGAATTCCCACCGGAATCTTTAAAAAATTCTATTTTGAAATAAGTAAAAGCAATTTTACGGCCTTATTCCCACCAAAGTTAGAAAAGTAAAATTTAATAAAATTTTTCTGGTGTAAAACTTCATTAATCGTAGGTGGTATATTATATATACCGGTGTCCCTCAAGGGGTTAAATGCATCTTAGAAACATGCAGAACGGAAATTATTGGGTCGATCGGAATGTTGTGCCGTGTTGGGAAAATCAATTCGTACCGGAAAATTCTGCCCGGTAATTATTAGACATTAGATATCGGAATCAATGTCTAGTAATTAAATGATAGAATTTTATTGTAAGAATTGATTTTCCCTAACACGACACGACTTTCCGATCGACCCAATATGTTAGGGTGGGGATTTATTTGTGCAACATTTCAAAATTCAATATAATTTCCCCCATTTGATCAATAAACATGTACTATTTTAAACAATTTTATCTATTTTGATAAAGTTTTAGTACCAATTTTTGATAATCCATTAATAATTATTACAATACAATAAATAACACTCAGACATTTTAAATAATAATAACTGATTTAATACTATTTAATAGTATTAATTAACATAAATTATTAATTTATCAACCTATATAATACTATTTAGTTAATAAATAAAATTTTCAACATGTCTAGGGATGAATAAGAATGTCCCATTCATTCCCATTTGAAATATCCCAATCATCCCCATGATGCATATATTCCCTTCTCTGCCATTTTGCCTCAAAAATTATTTTGTCACAATGGTTACTATTCATTCATTTTAATTATCGATATTGAATCTTAAAATAAATAACTACAACATAGCTTAATTTTTTATATTGTATAAGATATTTCGCATCTTCAAATGTAAAAAAAAACTTACTTTTAAGCAGAAATTTCAGAAAATGCAACTTTGAAGGAAAATGAAAACAGCAATGTACCGGTTACTTTCAATTCTAAATAACACTGTGGTAGAGCCTTATATGGGGAAAGGAAGCAATTTTAAATAAGTTTTTGTTGCCGGAAATATTTAGAATGTCCCATTCATCCCCTAGCTCTCCTATAATTAATTAATAATTCTGTATATTTACGTATGTATTACTTACTTTGAAAAAAAAATGGAAATTTTCGTTTCCGTTTTCGGCCGAAAACAGGAAGATTACCGAAATTATATTTCTGTTTGGGGCTTAAGAACTTGTTTCATTCGATCCTTAACCCTCTCGTTGCGCAACCCGAGATTTTATCGGGCATGCATTTTGTGCTCCTAACTAACCCGCCTTGATTATTCCCACAAGTAAATTTTTATTGTAAATATTGCCTTATTTAATCGGATCATTTTCCCAATTAAATTAGATAAAAACTTTTGTTTTGAAAAACCAGTGACAAAAGAATAAAAATTCTATAAATACGCAATTTTTGAAGCTATTTTAATAAAACAGTTATGCAGCGAGAGAGTTAATAATAAGGGCAGATACGTTTCTAATAAAAATGCCTTTTGTATCGTTACCAAAAATGCGTAAGGACAGTCAAGGCAATGATCCGCATTGCTTAACACATGGTCAAATTCACCGATATATTTGGTTTGTTCCAATATTGGAGAAACCGTGTAGCATAGCGGATGAAACCTGCTACATTTGAAATATTTTTCGGGAGGGAAATTCTGGTGTTAATTCAACATCAAATAATTGCATTTAATCAGTTGAATAAATTTCGATATTAACTCTTTATATACTGAATTATGAATTCATGAAAACTTTATCTTCTAAAGCATTTTTCGTGAATTGTTTAAAATACATTAGAAGATTTATATAATCATTTAATAAATTTTAGAAGGATTTCAGAAGGATTGGAGGAGTTAGAACGATTCATTAAATTTGAATTTATAGGGATTTTGTGCAATATTTATAACCCCACTGAAATCTTTTATTTTAAATATTTTTCTTAGTATTCTATAGAATTAGGAAATGTACAAATATAATGTCCTTACAATAGAAATATAGAAATATTTCCGAATTGAAAAATACCCCCCCCCCCCCCCCAACTTCAAGAAAGTTGAAACGGTGCAAAGGCAAAAGGAATAAACCTTTTAAAAATATTTTTGTTTTGTATAACTAATAATGCTTTTGGAGCAAGATAAAGTAATATATCTATAACGCATTCTAAACTGTTTTACAACTAACCGATGTATTAAATGAATTTTATAACAAGTTATTTCAATGGTATTTATTAGTTCCGTCAGTGTATAAAGGGTTAAAGAATTTGATTCAACAGAGAACTTAAATTATTTGTGATTTAACAGATTTAAATACAAAATATTTATTTGACATTTTTTAGAATATCACTTTCCAACATGAGGTTTTGATTTGGATGCTTAATTTAGCTTCTTTAAACGTTCCAATGAATAAATAAATCAATAAATTTCGTAAATATCAATTTTATACTTACAAAATATTTCCTTGCAAACATAAAATTCCGCATAACAAAAACATACAATGTAAAAATATAATAAGATAATCGAAACATACATAACTGAAATTGAGTATTTTATACATACACACCTAAAACAGAGAAAGTATTATGGTGTGTATTTTTTTTATATAAACATGAATTTAAAATCGTACACTTGGTATTATTTTAAAATATTAGCTTTATCAGGAAACACATCTTTAAGCTTGATGAAGCATTTATTGTAGTACTAAATATTTTCGTTACAACAGTGAAATTTAATATCGTACCAGCGCTAAAAACCGATATGAGCTCGGTTAACATTAGCTTTGTGTTCAATTTGATATTAAAATAAATTCTCGTTGTATTACAGCTATAAAGCACTTTAGTTTACAACAGTATTAGTTATACTAACAATCAATATTCAAACTGTGTACCTATTTCTAAATTTTACGTTACTTCCATAGATGAAATGAAAATGTATCCTTTTAAACTACATTTTTAGTTTGTAGCACATTTTCTGCACATAAGTGCCAAACTCCAGAATTTTTTAATACAAATATTTTTATACAGGGCAAATTTTTAAAGATTTTATTTGAATTTTAATTATCATAAAATAAACAAATTATAACGGAGTTTCAAATATAAAGGTTTCAGAAATATAAGAAGAACAAACAAGTTATTTACAAAAAAGTAGCATTTATGTTTAGCACAGTTTTTATAGATTCCTGAAAAATTTTTAATCTATGACTTACGAAAATTTTCAAATGATTGATTCGAATCGTTTATTTGATAGAAAAAATCGTGCTACGAGATTTTTTAACCCTTTCCGGCGCGGCTTAATTCTGTTTATAAACTGATGAAATAATGAACTGACATCAGAATTTATAAACGAATTTATTAGAAAATATGAACTTGCTTATTTTCACGTAAATTATAAAAGAAAAAATATTAAATAAATATTCTTGGTGCCGTTTGTCAGTTTTGGAATTAACATTAGGCGTGCTATTTTAAGGACACCGCAATGTCCCCAGATTGTTGATTGTCACCGCCTTTTTGAAATAAAAATATTCGCCCTATTTAAGAATAGATTAAACATTCTGAAAAATATGCGAATTATACTAATTTAAAAAAACGGTGACAGTCAAATAATCTGAATTAAACACGTCTCCAATCTGGCAACATTGGGACACCGCCCTCGAAAGGGTTAAAAGTTAATTCCAATAAACTTACTATAATGAATAATCCAATATAATGTTACTTTCCAATATTAAACTTCGAACCACAAAAATTATTTTGTATATTTTATATGTAAAAGACCATCCCATTTTCTCTTTCAATGTTCGTTTTAGGTGTCAGCTAAGTTCATGAAACAAGGCTGGTGCTAACCGCTTTGAAATAATGTAGAACAGCGATGTCTCAGTTAGAGATTTTGAGAATACGGCGAGCTTAGTTCAAAGCGATATAAGTAAGCGTCCTATCTTAAATGGGAGAAGTAACCGCAAGATTAAAAGGGAGGTCACTTCAATGAAGGTCATGCGCCACGTAGCGGATGGAGTGTGACTACAGGTAGATACCTAACTGTTTTCTTACTGACACCACTAAAATTGTAAAGTTTTTTCACGTTGATTAATAACTGAAGTGTCCCTGATAAGGCGACGAAAACGTGACGAAAATGTGACGTATGTGAATTATCACTCCATCCACAAGGTGGCGCAACAGTGTTAATTTACGCCTGATTCCAGCATTAAGTTTGTTCGCTTACTTATAACGCTTTGGCTTAGTTAAATGGGTGAGAAAAATCAGGCCTTAAGTACAGGTTATGAAACACTTTCCAACACATTTAGGTAAGTAAATTTCTCCGTTTACTTCACCGTTACTTATTTTATACAATCTCAGGTTTGCCAGCTTGGTCTCTATTTTTCAATTCCTCCTATTAGTTCACACTTTCCTTATATTTATTTATTTATATATTATATATATTTATTTATTTATATATCTTGTTCAAATTTTCAATCTTTAATAAAATACTTATTATTACATCCTATTATGATTATCCTATTATGATTATTACATCCTATCAAGTTGAAATATTTTTTTTTAAACTTGTACTGGATGACAATTCATGTTAATACAGTTTTTCCAAATATTAATTCATTAATTAAATTTGAATTAATTAATTTCAGTTTTACATGGGAGACAAAATGGCGGCCATTGGTTATTGAAGCATTTAATGCATCTTCATATCTATAAGGGGGGTTACCATAGGGAAGACACTGTCCTGTCGCCAAGAGCCGCCAAGTTCGTCGCCAACGTGGCGATATATCGCCAAATTTGGCGACCAAAATGAGTCGCCAAAAGTAACGCCAACATGGCGATATCTCTAATATTTCGCCAAATCCCCATAGACTTCCATTGTAAACCTACTTACAGAAAATCAACAAATTGAGATATTTTAATGCAACAAAAACTAATATTAGCTTAATGGATTATATTAAATTTTTCTTTGATGACCTAACTAGGAATTGACTTTAAAAACAAAATTTTTATATTACTTGTTATTTCGAAATTTCAAATTCATACCAGAAAAAAAAGAACCTTTACTTTATGTAATCACAAAATCTCTGTCATTAAATAAAGCAAAAAATACTATACTTAATTTCTGTCGCGAATTCGGATTTTCTGAATAAAAAAATGTAGGCCAAACTGGCAACCACGTACAATCTCACAATTTCTGCAATTAAATAAAGCGAACATTTTTGTAAGAATTTACTGGTATTTAAAAAATCGGGAAGTTGGCAACTATGGTAGCAGGACTTTTAGTCCTGAAGGCATTTTTACATTTCAGAAAGCAACTTACCTTATTCCATGCATGAAGACGGAGTCCTTTAAAAGGACAAAGGACTTTCAAACTCATTTTTTTTATTTTTTTTAAATTGCACCTTAAGTACTATTCAAGGGAATGAATAATGAATATATATGAATTATTGCATATATTTATCACACAAAAAAATTTAAAAAAAATTGTTTTTGGAAAAAAAGGTATTTTCTGAATATTTTAAGCGCTATCAAGAACTTTCAAAATGTCCCAACCTCACTGCATATCAACTAAAATCCCCAATATTTTTTATATTTGTTTTACATATACAAATAAAACTGTACATGTAATTTTATATATTTGAATATAAAGGTAATAAAAAAAAAATATTTTCTCAATTTTATGAAATTTTCATCATTTTTGCATCTTATTTCTGTAATTAACTACCTTTAACTTTCCCAATTATATTTAGTTTTAAAAAACTCTTCACAGTTTTATGTGTATACATAAAGCAAACTTGCATAAAAAAATGGTGATTTTAATTGATCTGAAATACGCATAGGGCATTTTGAAAAGTTCTTCATAACACTTAAAATAGTCAGGAATAATTTTTTTATTTCCTTGTGTGATAAGTATATGTCATAATGCATATAGTATGCCCTTGAATAGTATTTCAGCATTTTTTAATCCTATTTCTGCACTTAACTGCTTTTAACTTTTCTAATTTATTTATTGCCAAAAATCTATGCACAGTTTTATTTGAATATGTAAACCAAACTTGCAAAATATATTTAATTGGTTTTAATTGATATGGAGTGCGATTTGAGACATTTCGAAAGTTCTTTATAACTCTGAAAAAATTCAGGAAAATACCTTATTTTTCTCAATTTTTTTTTTTTTTAAATTTCTTATGTGATAAATGTATGCTGTAATTTATATAGTGTGCCGTTGGTCAGAATTTAAGGTGCAATTAAAAAATGAGTTTGAAGGTACCTTTTAGCCTTAAATTCGATTGAAGGCTCATCATAATAGTCTTCGGTTTCACAACAGAGACTCTCTTTTTTTTTTTTACTTGCTGTTGAAAGTTAAAATATTTCAACTTCGGAGGATGTCCAATGGGCATAATTCTGGTAGTCCAGAGCAGTATTCACAATGCAACATGAATCAACGAATCTGGCAGATCAGAGCAGTCAGTAAGCGCGAGATTCGAGTGCAAATTTCAATCGTTTTGTAGATTTCAATCTTTTGCAGGTAGGAAGATTCATTGTCCAACTTCACAGACTTTAGGCGTCGACCGAAGCACGTTCTTATATAGGTGAGGGATTAATTGCGAGAAAGTTCCAGGTACACCGGATGATTAAATTCTGTTTTCGAGAACGTTCTATGGATTCTGATTTTTTAGAATTATGTATCTGGGCTTCTATTGAGAATTTCTAGAAAAATCCTTCATATTCTGAAACCCAATTTTTTTCTAAAATACCGCCAAACGTGGCACAATTTGGTTTTCATTTGGCGCCAAACATATGCTTTGTCAGCTGTATTCGTGAAAGACGATTTTTCCCAAGCAATATTGCCAAATTTTGCGAAATGTTGTCAACTTCACTGTTTCTATTGCTGCAACTGTTCAACATCTACTGTATAACTGTATGAATGTCATTCCGATAGAAATAGGAATGAAGGTTTTTTTGGGGACACGTAGTGACCACAAAATGACCCACTGATAAATTTTCTGTGTGTTCACATTGTGCCGTAGTCCAATATTCTGCTCGTACCCTAAAACGGTAAGATACAAAATTTATTAAAAATAGTTACAGGCATTTTCTAGACAAAATTTGCAGATGCACAAAATTATATACATTTCACAAGATTTGCTCGTATTATAAAATGATATATTTTTTTATTTAAAAGAAAAACACTTTTACGATAAATAATTCTCGTAAGTTTTTAATGGAAGCTTTAGATACTGTTAAAATTGAAGTAAATCACTTTTAACAAGTTAATAGCATTAACAAATATCACGGATGTGCTATTCCTTTACATTAGCTATAACTGTCAAAATATATTATTGGAATTTTAATCCTGTACCTTCATTTTATCATCGAAACTTTAGACAAAAGCTAAAAATTAAAGAATGTAACTAGCTTATTATATCTTTATCGCATAGAAAGATGTACACTGCCAGCAAATTAATACAATTTTCCTAAACATTTATTTTGATTTTTCTAAAATCTTTTATAATTTTTAATTTCAAGTTTTATATGTTCTAGTTGTAACGTATTTATTTTTTTTTATACTTGTAATTAGAACAAATGCATTTCATGAGAATTATTACTCCTGTGCGGGCAAACTATATTAAATTTTCGCTTTATAATCTATAAAATGTTCAAATATTCCTAATATTTTATTAACTTGTCCATTTAACTAAGTTTTTTTTAATTCGTTGGTAGTTTTATAAAAAAAAATTCTGGTTCGAACCGAGATATATTCATTTCCGCGAGCAGTCAAAATGATTGCTCGCTGGCTTACTGTTAATCGTTGAGTCATTTTTTGTAGTTCGTTGTTATAGCCAGTTGTATTGTAAAAGAAAATGTCAGCTCAAAAGTGTTAAGGCAAAGTTTACTTTGTTTTAATGTTAGTTTAGTTCATTGCTACACCCCCCTCCCCCCTAACGTTTCAAATTTGGTTATTCGTTTAAAGGTCTCACATAAAACATATTACTGTTAATGGTATTCTCTCAGTTTATTGTGATGTTCAAGATAAGCAGTGATCTGTGTAAAATATATTATTTCCGTTTAAATAATACATTAGATAATAATGCAACATATACTAAATTCGTTTTATCGAAATCTATTTTCATTCCTTGCGAAACTAGTGAAAAAATTAAATTATTTTTTGTTCTTTTTTTTTTAAATACGGAAAATGCATATTTTTTAAATATAGAAAAATATTATAATTTATTTTGATTCATTAAATTTAGGTAATAAAGTAAAGGATAAGGGATAAATCATATTGTTAAATAAAAACGGCTGTTAGCATTTAGGCATTTTCTTTAAAACAATGTGCATAAATAATTTTGAAATATAGTGCATAATTTTTTCAACCTGAAACTTTTTCTCACGATAATGAACTTATACACTAAAACAAAATCAGTAGATCAAAATGAAATTATGACGTACGTAGTTTTTTATGTTTTAGAAATACATTTACTAAAAATTGCTAATCCATGTCTCACAGTGGGATTAAACAGAACTTTTCAAAGGCATTGCTTGGGCAAGCAGGAAAAAAATCCTTGACTGCACGGCCTACTGGTGCAGGTAGATTTCGAAGTTAGCTTCTAATTTAACCAACAGAAACTTAATCAAGATTAGAGAAAACCCAGTTTAACAATTTTATCTAGCCGCTTTTGACGAGTTTTTCATTTCATTTCTATGCAAGAGGTGATTTTATCAGAATCATGTTAATACAATGTATTGTTAATATGTTTTTGCTTTAACAATTGGTAAAACTTGTCAATATAAAAGTTGTAGATAACATTAAAAAGATTTATAATAAATTTCATTCGATTTGATATCTTGAGAATTGACGAAGTTATGATTTTTTTCCCCCTAAAACCCCATTTTGTTCGCCTCTTGAGCCTATTTTTTATTTTATCGAAAATATGTCATACATAAATTTTTGGCCTTTTTTTAGAAGTAATAATAACTTTAAACTGATTTGATATGTATTATAATTAAGAAGTTATGGGTTTTTTTCCGTTTTTCACAAAACACCTCCCTATTTCAACACCCTCTGACTGATTTTGCCTATTAACGAACTTGACTGCGATTTTCTGTCCCTTGATTTTATGTATCAGTTGAGAAGAGATTTGTGCAGAATTATGGGACTAACCATGTTTATAAAAGTGATATACATAGATAGATAAAGTTTTCAACTGGGTGTGGTTTTGGGTTCTTGGGGTCATTAGCGTCGAAAATCTCCAAAACATTTTCAGAAATTCCAACATAGGAGAGAATGTGACAGGTAGTATTTCTTACGAAATTTACCTAAAACACCTATAATGGTATCAGATAAAGTTACAGTTTTGAAATTTTCATCATTGATAGTGAAAAATGTAAAAATTATATTCAATTACAAGGAAACTTAAGGCACTTCTATAAGATTATTTACACAGCATATTATTTTTAAATATATCTTTGTTCATTTGTATAAAGATTATTTCAAACAGATTTATAAAAAAATTAGCGAGTCAATTAATTCAAATTTTTAGTGGTCTGCAAGAATAAAATTTATTCACATTTGAAATTAAATTAGTATCAGTAAATTCATTTACAATATTTGTTTAAAATACCATTAAATGAACTGAAATTCTGAGCAATATATTTCATTTGTAATAGTAAAATTTCTATCATACTCTAAAAAAACTTCTGATTATTTTACAGGGAAATCCTATCAGAAATGCTGCCAGTTTTCTTCTATAATTTCTACAGAGAAATCCTGTTAAATTGGTACAGATTTTCGCTCTGTGAAACAACATTTATTCATCTTAGACACAGAATGATTATTTAAAATTGTAACAGAGCATGAAAATGCCCAATCTTGCTCAACAGACTCATCCAGTGTTTATGTAGCAAAACCTTTTTTCAACCACCCGAATTAACGACAGAAATTAATTCTGACATGTATATATTTTAAATCAAATACCACCAAAAATGTTTTGTAAAAAAAGAAGTAAAATTATACTTGCCAGCTAAGATAATTTTTTTTAATCAATTGTCTTCAGAAAATTTTGAAGACAAAGAAAATTTTTATATTTTCATAGCTTTCTTAAAATATTTTCAATTAAAATAAGATAATTTTTTCTATACAAAATTTCAAGTAGAACATATATAAACTTTATAATATACTTATAACTACTTAAAAGGTGACAAAAACATATAAAAATATTATTTAATGCAATTATTTTATTTTATTTTATTTTATTTTATATTGGTACGACATGTCGAAAATTTAAGGAAAGATTAAAAGAGCACATTTATGATATCAAGTTTAAAAACCAAATACAGATTTATCCAGACTGCATCAAAAAGAAACTATTAAGATAAACTTCGAAAAAGTTAAAATTATCATTTCAACGTCTAACCACTACTCGTCAATAATCCGTGAATCCATTGAAATTTTACTTAGAAGTGATAATGTTTGTAACGATGTCCTTTCCTATAATCAGTGGTGGAAAATTGGCGCAGAGGAGGAGCCTATTGACACCACTAAATTTTAGTGGTATTTTTCGCCTTATCTAATGACAGAATTTCTGCGTTTTTATTAAGTTGAAGAATACTATAAAATTTTAGTGGTGTCAGTAGGCTCCTCCTCTGCGCTAATTTTCCACCACTGTATAATATTCCCGCAATTTGGTACAATATCCTAAATATTTTAAGACCTCCTGATAATATGAACTGATCTTTTCACCCCTCTGCAGAGAAATGGACTGAACTCCGCTGGCGCATGCGTACTATTTTTGTTTTTGTTTTTGTTTTTAAAATGTATTTCTATTCAATCAGTCATCTTTTTTCCCTTTGAAAATGAACGCGTGAGTGTTCGAAACATTTCGTGTTGCATTAAATAGTATTTTTATATGTTTTTGTCACCGTTTAAGTAGTTATAAGTATATTATAAAGTTTATTAATAACAAGGTAAAAATTTCCTTCACGACACTAGTGTTTCAAACAGTGTTTTGACTCTATAGAATATATATAATACTAAAAGGTTGGCAGCTATGCCTTTGCGCTTGCACGAATGATTCATTCGAATAATAAAATCCTTCATTCTGCCCATCCTTATATTTAGAACATAATAGTGAATTAGAGTACACACTATATAAATATTGACGTATCTACTTGAAATGAATTAATTCATAAGACAACCACAATGACACGTTGATCAAACACATAAGAAAATATGATCATGCTCGACTACTGGACCCAGAGTCACTTGTTTTGCCTCCTTTTTACTTACCCATCATACGTAGTATAGGGTAAGTCTTGCAATCGTTTTAAAAATCGAGCCAAAATTTTTGACGGATTTACACGTTTCAGACACTGGAGAATCCGAAAAACATATTTTTAGAAAGAAAAAAAATGTCGTCCGTAAACGCTCTATCTCCCGATCAAATTGAGAGAGAAAATTGAAATTTGGTATGTACTTAGTATGTAATAATGGAAAGAAGCCTATTGAATATCAGTAACGCCGATTATCTGGTGCTATTTTTTTCGGACTCACGAAATATTCGTTTGGATAAAAGGCACATACATTTTTCCAAATTTGCTTATTTTAAGGAGTGAATATAAAATACAATAAAAACATAAATTTTGCATAAAGAATGAAGTCGATCGGATTATCAGTTGCCAAGATATTTGTAATCACATTTTTCACACTCTTCGATTTTTCATAAACCTGTATTTCATTCAAATGTCAATTCAAAGATAAATTTTAATTGGAAAAGAGACTTTTAACCCAACGCACTAAACTGTTACTTAATACGATTATCATTTTTGGAGTTATAAGGATGTTTCTTTTAAGCAATTCGGTACTACTTGATTATCCCGTAGATC
Organism: Maratus speciosus; assembly: GCA_963932465.1. Classification (NCBI taxonomy): domain Eukaryota; kingdom Metazoa; phylum Arthropoda; class Arachnida; order Araneae; family Salticidae; genus Maratus; species Maratus speciosus. The sequence continues at coordinate 590,303,468 of OZ010786.1, read as the reverse complement.
AAAAAACTACCGCCAAACTATAAGATTAAATGCCAGTGAAGGCTTATCCTAACTGTCACATTCACTTGACATTAAGCACGTTACACGTGTTTGTTGCGTCATTAAGTGATTTTTATTTCGAAGTTTTATTTGCATTTTTATTAATATTTTTATAATTTATTTGTTCTTTCCTTATTTAAAATAAAAAATTATGCCAATTTGTATACTTTTGGGAGCAGTTTGGCTATTTATATAATTTGTCGTAATTGGTCGACGGGATAATTAAGTAATAACCACAATTCAGTAATATAGCATTACTATGTATTAAAAATATTTAAAAATACGTTTAAGTTTCATTTTGAAATTGCAATGCATTTTATAAATAGTTTACACATGTTTTATTTTCATATTTTGTATTATGCATATCCATAATGGGTAAGTATTACGTTGGCCCCCAACGACTAGTTCATTCAGAAATTTCGAATTCATACCTAAAATTCCGATCATTTTTTTTAATGACACCATTTACAGATTACATAAGGTAAAAATTCATTTTTCAGAATCCCCAGTATAAAATCGAACATTTCGAATAAAAAGTAAAACAAACTGATAATCCCTACCCGACCTGAAGTTTGCCCTTATTTAAGTACATGTAATTTTGCTTCCTAATTTTTATTGTTTTTAGAAAATACCATTGGAAGATTGATTCCGCGTCTCGCGCTCTGTATGCAATATTAAATGCCATTATAAAAATATTTTGCATGTCAAAAATGAGCTTATTTCTATGTTCTCTTGAGATTAATATTTTATAATGCAAACACGAAAAATTAAATTGATTGAAATGGCAAATTCGATAGTTAAAAAACACAAGTTGAAAAACAGTAATTTTTAAATGAAAATTTACTTACATGTTAAAATTCATTTAGTGAAAAAAATATTTTTTTCTATAGCTACCACTAAATTCTGATATAAGATGTGTTATGTTTTCTAAATAAATTAAATTCTATTTTCATTAGCAGTTATTAAATTTACTGAAGCATCTGTAATGTACTAAGCAAAAACACGCAAAATTTTGGCCATAACAGCTAAAAAAGGAATCACATTAGGATGCATATTAAAATAAGTTTATAAAGATAAAATTTGTAAGAGGATTTCAATGATTAACCCATTAATGCCGGTTGGTACGAAAATCTGTTATTTAAGTAATACGCAAATTTTAAATATGAAAACCAGTATTTTAGTAAGGAAATTTTCATATTACTTAATCTCAAATTTTGATAGATCAAATAAGTTAAAATTACAATATGGGAAAACTGGTGTCAACTGGTACCTAGGTATTAATAATGTGTAAAAGAAACTCGGCATTAATGGGTTAAAAGTTAATCACGGAAATACAGTAAATCTACAATACCGTGAAAAAAATATATCGATTTTCATATAAATGTAAAAGAATTTGTTATTTTTTGTGTAGTATTGACTGATTTATGTTAACTTTTGAGTTTTTATTTAAACTTAACATTTTCCAAAAGATATTGCTTCGTGTTTCAAAAAATAGCTAATGCACGGCATGCCCTCTCTTTCTCGTTTTTTTTTTTTTTTTTTTTTTTTTTTTTTTTTATTCCACACATTTTGATAAAATATTACAGAATATTTAAAGAAAAAAAGACTATACCGCAGAATATTTTTAAAACTGTTGGACTGAAACGTTTTCGGTGGAATGTTTGTGATTGTTCATTTTACTTATGTCTTCTATGTTTTATTCTTAAAAATTTATATTTATATATTGCAATCCTTCTCTTTATATAAAAAAAGGTAAGGTTTTGGAAATGGACCAATGAAAATCTGCGTCGGTACCACGAAACGCATTTGATTGGTCAGAGCTTTTTGACGTTATAAGGGGGTTACCAAGGGGTGCGGCTATGTCACCAAACTTCGCCAAGTTTGTCGCCCACTTGGCAATTTGGCGACCAAAATTAATTGCCGAAAGTGACGCCAACTTAGCGCTATTTCGAGTATTTCGCCAATTTTTCATAGACTCCCATTGAAATCCAATAGGGTTTACTTGCTTGCAGAAAATAAACAAATTGAAATATTTCAATGCAAGAAAAACTAATATTAGCTTATGAATAGAGCTTAATTGAACTATTTATATTATTTTTAAGCACAAACACTAAATATTTACAATATTCGTAATACTATACATATGATTTTACACATATAAGTTGGCGTAAAAAAGGCGACGAAGTGAAAATTTCAGAGGAGAGAGATTTATAGGATTACATTATTTACTGTAACTACAAATTAGCGACTTCATCACAAAGACAAGAAAAAAATTCCAAATAACTTTAATAAATTTGTACTGAACAGGTACTGAACATATAATCAGCATTGAGGGGTTTCCTAGCTGTTATCAGCTTAACACCCAGACTAGGAAATTAGAATGTCTTATGTTTTAATGAGCCATTGGGATAAAGTTAAACTGTAGCAATGCTACTATAAGAGAAAAAGAATTTAATAAGAGAAAAATAAGAAATTTAAGAAAAAAAGGAATAAAATTAAATTTAAGTAAAATCTTAAGAAGAAAAAAAAGTTAACAAAAAATCTTAAAAAATACATAAGTCTTAAAGTAAGTAAAGTCAAACTGTAGTTGTAAAACTACTATAAGGAATTTAGAAAGTTAAAGTTAGTACTGTTCAGTGAAACACTCACCAAGCAAGGGCAAGAAAAGCTAGGGTGGCAAGACCACAACATCCGACCAAAAAAGGGACAATTCAGGGCCATACATTTTATATTTTTTAAGTTTTTCAATTTTTATAGTCTCTATGTATATAGAGAATTTTTTTTTTTTTTTTCTTTAAGAAAAGTATAAAAAAAGGAAAGAAAAATAAGAGAAGGCAATAAAGATTATTCAAATAATAAATTATAAATATAAAATTATAAATTTTATCTTCTTTTAATGATTTTATATTTAATAATTCTTATAATCATGAAACACTGTAAGCTCTAATAATCATGCGCTTGCAGATAAGGAAATAAAATTGTCAGGAGTTGGGTAAGAGCGCGTTTTTACCAAGTGGAATCTAAAAATTGAATACATAGAAAATAGGGAATGGCGAAGCGATCCAGAATGGAAACGCGAAACAATTACGTTTGGGGTTGGCTAGAAAATAGGGATTGCTTCGCCACATACCGAATCGAAACGCGAAGCGATTACGTGGGGGATTGGTGTACGTAGCAAGCAGGAGGGCGGATCCCCCCCTAGTGCTATATATAAGTGCTCCTCAAATAGTCGTAAATATATATAGTGGTGGCCAAAATTGTGGACATTTTTGAAATTTTCATGTTGAATAAATTTGTGTGCTTATAGAATATATTAATTTTCGCTAAAATACAAATGTTTATATATCAAATTCAAGGAAATGTAATATAGAATTTAATAACAAAAATAATTAAAATATCTGCATTACAAAAAAAGTTACGCTTACTTCAGTCTAAAATACAAACACAATGTCATGAATGCTGAAGTGTATTGTAATAAAAGCTTCCTAGCCAACCGCAATGACTGTTCTGAGAACCAATCAAATGCCAGTAACTAAACTTTAGTATACATATGTTTTTGGCGATCTCTGACACCCAGAACGTGTAAATCTGTCAAAAATGGGAAGTCAAAAGAAATTTCTATTACAATACTTTCTGCTATTGAAGATAGAAGAAAGTAAAAAATACTCACTGTAAATTAAAATGTCTGAAATTCAAACATTTAAGTGTCTGAAACGGGGTGTTCAGTTTTCAGACATTTTAAAATGTCTAAATTTTTTCAGACACTTTTTGTGTCTGAATTTCAGACACTTCAAACGTCTTAATAGCATCCATTTTTTTGTAAGCATCATACGTAGCCATGTTTGACCACGTTGAATCCTGGAAAAATATTTGGCTGGGGTCCTGCCCCCCCCCCCCCCCTACAACCTGATTTTTTTGGTGCTCCCAATTTTGGTACACAATTTTTGTTAAGCTGATAATTTAAATCTTTTACGACATTTTACTGATTATAATCAATATTTTGAACTTCAAGAGTAGAACAAGATTAAAACAAAAAATATTTATCTATATATTATATTTTTAAAATTTGTTTTATTTTTAATCTTATTTTACTTTAAAAGTTCAAAATATTGATTATAATCAATACAATTTCGAAACAGATTTAAAATATAAGCTTTACAAATAATGCACATCAAATTTGTGGGCATTAAAATCGTAGGGGGGCGGGTCACGGCCCATTATGCCCATTCTTTAATCAAGAAGTTATTTTGCAAAAAATGCAACCCTGCATTATTGTTATCTAAATTGAGATGTCCGGTATTCGGGAGTATCCGTTGTGGAGGTTAATGGACATTCCCGAATAGCTATTCTGAAACATCTATTTAGCGAATACTTTTTTAATCCGCATGGCATACATATTTGTATATTTTTACCTCACAAAAGCAGACATCTCCGATTATCGGACAATTTCAACGGCAAGGACTATTGAGGGCTTTTAAAGTACATGGATAAATATATATATTTCTTATAATCTTGTCCTACTCTACTTCATATAATTTAAAAATAGATTTTTTAAAAATTTATATTGCCACATAGGCAATTTTACATACATATCATATGATAATCACAACAGCTATTTAACTATGAATAAATAAATAAATATTCTACTTTATCCCTTTGCACTCGAGGGCTCCGGAGCGGAGCCATTTAAAATTTGTCTTCAAACTCGAGGTCTCCGCTACGGAGACAATGCAAATAATTTTGTGATACCTGTCTAGAAAAGCCAAGATTACACGGTATCACAAAATTATTTGCATTGTCTCCGTAGCGGAGACCTCGAGTTTGAAGACAAATTTTAAATGGCTCCACTCCGGAGCCCTCGAGTGCAAAGGGTTAATATTGAGAAAAAAATTACTTCGAATAACAAAAAATTATTTATATTTTGTGTTTTTTAATCTTGTCCTACTCTAAAAGTTCAAAACTTTCATTATAATCAGTGCAAGATTTAAGATATCAGCTTTACGAAAATTTCATACAAAATCCCCCCCCCCTCCCCGAAAAAAATGAAAATCCTTATCATTTAAAAATTAGATTTTTTTTAAATTTATATTGCCACATGGGCTTATTGTTATCATTCCTATGGGCTACTAAACAAGACATCTTTAAAGCAAAATAAAGCCACAAAAAAAATAAGTTAACACATGATATCAATATGATACACACTTGCGATGCTTATCAGTAAAGTCTAATTGGAAAATGACCTTCGAATCCACACACGCAGCGAAATCGAAATAAACAAATGATTTCCTTTTTCCTGACTGGCTTACTTCTATGTTTCCAAGTCAAAAGTTTTCCACATTAAAAGATTTAATAGCTTTAGAAATATATCTAAGAAATACTTGAGATAAATAATTATTTTAAATCTATTTATATAAAATCCAAGTCTCTGTGTGTCCCTCACTATTCCGGTAGGACCGCCTCATTGAAATGAGTAATTTAAAAAAAATATTAATGCAGAATTACCACAGTAGCACCAAATGTTAGCCAAATTGGCGATAGCTGGCTAATTTGGCGAAATTCCCATTTAAAACCATTAATCTTTCATAATGGAGGTCACCGAAATTTAATTTAAACTCCACTCTTTTAAGATATTTTTTCGAAATCTATGGGTGAGAATTTAAAGTACATCTTTATATCTTCCTCCCGATGCTACTAATAAAATAACCGCCAATAGACAACGGTGTACTGTGTGAGCTCCTAACTGCGCGATTTTAATGTGCTTTAGGTACTTTTCCAGTATAGGTGATTTGGCGAAAAAGGAAATTTGTTAACATATTTTCCGGGAACCTATTCACTGTTTCATTTTATATACACACGCATTTTTGTCGATAATTATGAGACTTATTTAACATAAAAAAAGCCCTTTCTCTAATTTTATACAGAAACAGATGCAATTTGTACATAAAAACATCAATAATATACATATAAAACAAATAAAAACGCTCATCGAATTTGTTTTCATAGCTGTTTATATGATTTGACAACAAATCTCGATATTTTTCCGTTATACGGACACCATGCCAAAATGTATGCTAATGCGCCAATTATTTCAAAATGCTAAAAGATATTTGTAATTTTATGCCAGCAGTTTAATATGAATTTTATTTTATTGCTTTATTTTATAGCAGTTATTTGTTCACTTATTTTAAGTATATATTTGTGATTTGATGAAATAGTTCGTAAAAATCTGGAATTTTCAAATGTTGTATTTTTTAAATGCTCACTTTAGTATCGACAATGGTTTTTTTTATTTTTCAAGTGCTTCAATTCACGATTTTGCGCCAACTATTACGCTTGGCGTCAATGGTGTCCGCATAACGGAAAAGTACCCAAATCTCACTTTCTGATGCCCAAATTACACCAAGCTTTTTTAAAAAAAATGCCAAAGCCCCTACAGTGGAAAAGTACCAAACTGTCTATTATTTTGCGCTATCCGTGTTATAGTTTGTACTATATGCAAGTGGAGTGGAGCGAGGAGTTTAAACATTAAATATTAAAGTTTCGGCACAGATGTCACGCCCCATATTGGCGCGATTTTTTTCTGACGACAATGTCATATACACAACGGGTACTTAACTGGCGCCAAAGTGTCGTAATTTTGCTTGATATGGTAATCCGGATGTTGTTGTTTATGCTGTTGATGTTTTCGCCAAATTGGCGTCGGAAAAAAATCGCGCCAATATATGATAACGTATATGACAACTGTGCCAAAGTTTCTATAAAGCAGTATAAGACTAAAAAATTAAGAATAAAATAAATGCAAATTAAGACTAAAGAAGAAAGAAAAATCATGCGTTAAGCATCGAATATGAAACACTTTCCAACACATCCTGAATGCTTTAACAAAACTTCGTTATTTAGGGAAATAAGGTAAATAAGATAACGTTACTTCTTAGATATCCCGTCGACCAATTTCGCCAAATTATATAAATCGCCAAATCAGTAGTAAAACATTAACAAAAATACAAATAAAACTTCAAGTTAATGGTTTTATTGGCCATTATTGGCATTTAATCTTACAATTAATTAATTAATGGCAACCATTATTGGCAATTAATCTTACAATTTGGCGACAGTAATTTGGTCGACGGGATAACTAAGAAGTACCAAGATAACAAAGTAAACATTTTAGAAAACGCATAAAAAAATTTAAAAATTGATTTCAGCAGTTACCGTCCATAGCCAATAGTACCGTTATTACATGCCACTATTTAGCTAAAATTTAATTTAAACTACTGAAATCACATTTCCAGATATTATCATCCATAGACAGTTATGTATCCAATTCTTTGCGTGACCATGTATATCATTTTATCTATATTCTACAAACATTTCTTAGGAAACTAAATGCAGTTCAGCGTAAAAATCCATAACTCCTTTGAAAACCACCTTTAAGTAATTTACTCTCATACTCAGTAACCTTTACGAATTCTTTTGTGTAGCTCTGCACATGAACTAGCATTATACACACAGTATAGTATGCTTAAATGTAGTGAAACATAAAAGCGCATATCATAATTAAAAATGCATTTCTAGCAATCATTGCTTATGTACAAAATACTTCGGAAAAAAGTTTCTTGGCTAGAAAGAAGTTTGCCAACGTATTTTCTGGCAACCTATTTACTGTTTCATACTCACAAGCAATTTTTCCCATATGTATACAATTTCGCACAGATGTCATATTGGCGCGATTTTTTTCCGACGCCAATTTGGCGAAAACATCAACAGCATAAACAACATTCGGGTTACCATTACAAGCAAAATAACAACACTTTGGCGCCAGTTAAGTACCCGGTGCGAATATGACATCGGCGTCAAAACAAATCGCGCCAATATGGGCGTATATGACATCTGTGCCGACAATTTAATATAAAAAAAAGCTATTTACCCATTCTTATAAAGAAACAGAAGTAATTTTTGCACAGATGTCATATACGCAAGGTTGTTGGCGTTATTTTTCTATGATGCCAATTTGGCAGAAATCTCGCTTTCGAATACCAGTTACTTATATATTTTTCAATTGTTTGCTATCATTTTGAAAAGGAAATAACTATAAATAAATAAAAGTTTGAATAATAACTATAGAACAAAGCTGTTTATATAATTAAAAAACAGAAAATAAAAGTAAATAAACAATTTATTAATAAATAAAAAACAATAGCCGGGTTACCATAGCAGGCAAAATAACACCATTTTGGCGCCAGTTAGGTATCCCGGTTCATATCTGAAATCTGTGCCGTAATTTGTATATAAAAAAATATATATATATATTTAGAAACAATTTTTTTATGTATATAAGTGCATATATAAACACAGATAAAAGTTCATTAGATTTGTTTTCATAGCTGTTTATATATTTTCGCAACATATCTCACTTTCTGATGCCCGAATCGCGCCAAGCTTTTCTTTTTAAATATGCGCTATAATGGAAAAGTACTTAACCCTAGATCTACCGGGAATTTTATTCAAGTTTTAATAAAACGTTCTACACCAGAATTTTTATTTAAAACTATTTAACTTATTTATTTACCTTATTTTTGTCTGGTTTATATACTTAGTTTATTTTAAAGAAATTTCTGGTTTGAATGAATATTTTGTATGTACCTGTCGGGTCCAATGGACCCGTCTGGTAGACGGGGGGTTAAATAAATAATTAACAGAAATAATAAATTATACAAACTAAAACTTTTTATTTCGAGATCAAAGCATTGTTTTTAATTTCGATTAAAAATACATATATCCTTGGATAACTTCAATTTAAATTAGGTTCACAGCTTAATATCTCATTCCATAAACCTAAACAAACACAAGTGATTCGTTCATCGTGAAACGTCAAAAATATTAAATCATTGAGGTAATCATTCACAAAGTAAGTTCTTCAACAACAAATGGGAAATATTCTAATGACGTCATAGTAGGTAAAATGGTGGCGGTATCGTTTGTTTATGGTTTGTAATAACAAAGATTTAATTTTGCAATGTCTCTTGGTTACATTATTTTATTGTCATATTTATGAGCTCAGAACAAAAGCCTATTTTTTCATTATTTAGTTATTAAAGGCGGAAAAAATCATAAATGCATGATTTGAACATTTTAAATAATTTTCTTTCTTAATACTAAAAAATAACATCGGGAAGTAACAGCGGGTTTAAGTTAAATAAGTTTAACTGTTTAATTCTGTTGTAATATTCAAAATAACTGTATTTATTAGACTTCAGTACTCAACATCAGGGCCCGATTAAACTTTGAAGTTAGAGGAATTACAATGTCATTTCAGGACCTTTCTTTTGGAGAAGCTTTTCTAAATTCCATATATACATGGAAAATCTTCAGTGTTAGAAATATTATTCCTTGGACTGACATAACACGAGAACGGCCTGCAATTTTACACAAGTTTTTAACAAACTTTATATCAGAAATTTTACTAAAAACTGGTTACTTTTTTGTTATAGCGGCCCACACTATTAGGATTATGACAAGTTGCAGCTAATTTCGCCAACGTCGTAACCAAGATCGTGAAACACACACATATAATACCATATAATACCATTTCATGAAATCGTATACGATAATTTAATAGTTTTTAACCTTACTTCAAGTGTTTTATTTATTTATTTTTAAGGCTCAACAATCTAAATTGTCCAATATATGAATTTAAAAAAAAATGTAAACAAAGATTGAATAGACATGACCGCAAAAAGCCTCAAATCTGCATAACACTTGGAACCAAACTGTGCAGATTAGTGGTCTTCTGCTGTACACAGATTTCATAAATGTGTTTCGTTCTTAAAATGTGTTATTTTCATCTATCACTGCGGAACAAGTGAGAAAACTTATATTCTTGCACATGAGTTGTATATATCTTTATATCTAAATTTCCGTCATTTTTGACGGGCTACCTTTCTAGTTATATATAAATTTCATAAAAATCAATTGATTTTTTTTCCAAAAGCGAAAGTTTATAAATATATTTTTTAATTTCAGCTGAATATTGTTGAATGAAAAAAAAGAAAAAGGCAATCCCGACAATCCCGGAATTTTCCAGTAAAAATCCCAGGATTTTCGGGATTAAAATTAAAGCGGGATCCCGGGATCTCAATCCGGGATTGTAATCCCTAGCTAGGAAGTAAGAAAACTTTAGGAGATCTTTCAAAGTTTTTTTTTTTTTTTCTGTTCCCTTGTGGTTAGTATGAGATAAGTATTAGCCATTGAAACTAAGAACTGCCATATTGAAAACAAAACAAAACAAGAGAATGAACTTAACTTTTAAATATGTCTATTTTTTAGTGATGTTATTACTTTAAATTTGAGAAAAAAGATGAGAATAAATAATAGATAATTTGTAATAAAAGACAACGTCATAAATTTAGAAATATATACTTCTAGAATTAGTTTTTTTTTTTTTTTTTTTTTTTTTTTTTTTTTTTGCAAAAAGATTCAAAACTAATTAAATTTCATGTAAGATTTTGTTTAGTACAATAAATAAAATCATAAAAGACACTAATTTTAGTACTATAAAGAAATTACAACATTTACTTCAATCGCTGTTTGCAAGAGGTAAGAAAAATTCTTCGATTTGAAATTTTAAAAACTACCCCAACCACAGTGAGGGAGAAAGACTTGCATTAGTTTAAAAGGTAATCCCATAATACATCCGACTAGCCATATTTAAAGTGGTTTTTTTGCCAGCTTCGACAGGACGAAGATGAATAACACAATATTATTGATATAAATTAATACGAGTTAACACTAAGCCCATTGCACACGCTTTGTAGAATTTCCGGGTGTAATCTTGAACCGTCGTCTACTTCTGTTGTGCGTCTATCCCGCCCTTATATCGACGACAGCTTCTAAGAGACATTTGATGTCGAGCACACACGTCAGATGTATGTATTCAATAAATAAATAATCCAAGTTAATACGAATTAAAATCACAGTACTTCACATTTTGCAATAAACGAATTAAAATACACGCGTACATAAAAACAAACTTTGCTTGAATTACAACGTATACCACTTCGAACGAAGACATCTAAAACGCATGCGCAACTGGGAGTGCGAGTGCCCCCTGGTGGTTTTTGCGTCGGAAGAATCAAAACATCTTAAATTAAGACACGTTTAAAGCAATGAAATGTCTTAAAATAAGACGTTTGCGGATATTTTAGACATTATTCTCAGTTCGTTTACACCATGGTCATAGTAAGACACTTATGTATCTTAAATTAAGACATCTATAATGTCTGAATTTTCAGATTAAGACACTTAAGTGTCTAAAATTCTTTTTCAGTCGCATATGTGTCTAAATTTAAGACGCTTCTATTTGCAGTGCTGTTAGGAAATGAAATATCACGAAACCGCTCTAGGAGAATAATCTAAATACTGGAGGGATGCAACAAATGCAATATAAAGTAAATCGAAAATTGAAACGCAAAGAATTATAACCTTTTCTTTAACACTAGCCGGCACAGAACTTTTCACGTCAGAAAAATTATGTTCGTAAAATGATGAAATGATTGACTGACAACAGAATTTACAAGCGAACTTCTTAGAAATTAAAAAGTTGTTCTTCTAAACTTTCCTTGTAAAAGCAAAATTTTATTAAAATATTACTGATGCCGTTTGTAAGTTTGAAATTAAAATTAGGTGTTCCCGCCGTTGGCCACTGTGCTTGAAAGGGTTAAATTAATCTCAGCATACTTGCAAACCTCCAACTGTTCTTCTATAAATAAAGTTAAATTTGGCCGAACATACACACATTTTGATAGAGAATATTCACTTGTGTTATCGTTATTAAATTAATTACATGTTTCTACATGGAATTTGTTTGAATTTATTTTTTAAATTAATAATGTGTCGTAAAGTGTTTAACCTACATCAAATGAAATCACATTTTATGGAACAATAGTGGGAGGTTGGCAGGTATTTTATGCACAACGGTAAAATTAGTCTTTACTACTTATACTAGTTTTTTCTGAGGAACTCGGAAATTACGTTTAGTGTTAACTAGAATTTAATTAGAACTTTAACCCTTTGAGCACCCTAACCGTGTTTTTCCGTCACGCAATCTTTGAATTCAAGAGCTGATTTAACACAAAATTGATATTAATGATCTTTTTTTACATTGCATAAGATTAATAAATATGTAAGGTAATCATAAACAAATCCTCATACAAATTCATTTTATAGCTATCATTTTATGAATCATTAACCATACATGAACAATTTTGCAGGACTCTTAAAGGGTAGATATTAGGATTTTAGACTAGTTTTGAAGTTAGGATTGCAAATAGATTTAAGTATTTAAAAGGAATTTAAAACGAAGTGTTTAGTTAAACTTGTACTAACTTTGGAATATAGAATTTAATTAATTACTTTTTACTGTAACACGCATTACAGAATTTGTTTTAATTAGAAAAACTGTATGTAATCGAATATGGTTCATTACTTTTAGTTGATTCCAATTTAACTGATTCTAATTTAAACCAGTAAAGACTGGGGAAGGTAAAAATGGCTGTTTTCGTGAAAATTTTCAAGAAAAAAATTACCGTTTTATTTAAAAGAGCAATCTTTTAAAATTTCGCATCTGTTTTAATTTTATTCCTACGATTACTAGAACAGGAGTTATGACCAATTTAATAAACAGGAAATAGTGTGTCAACTACCGTAAATGGGAGCTTAAAATATTTTTTTTAATATTTTATAGAATTAGAAAATGTACAAATATAATGCTTATACAACAGAAATATAGAAATATTTCCGAACTGAAACTTTTCACAAGCTATCAACGTCAAGAAAGCTAAAAAGGTACAGATGAAAAATACACCATCCTTTTAAAAATATTTGTTTTGTGCAACAAATAATGCTTTTGGAATAAGATAAAGTAAAGAATCTATAGCTAATTCTAAACTGCTTTACACTCATTCAGGGTAACTTTGAACCATGGGGTGTAACTTTGAACCACCTCCTAATTTTCAATATTTTTGACTCCAAAAGACTAAATAAACTCCAGAACTGTGCTCTGTTGCAAGGTTCTAAACTGGGATTTCTACTCTTTATTTTAGAAAATAAATTAGCAACATTATGCGCAATTAAATGTATCATCTAACTATTTTTGTGAAGCTGTTGTAATCGAATTTAATTTTCATAGTAAGTAACAATATACTCATTTCTCAGACATGTTATTATCTAAATGTTGTAAATGTGTTAATATTTTGTGATTATTTATTTATTAATTGTTAATAAAATGTATAATAAGAATGCACTAACATTTTACCACTGTTTCAGGGTAACTTTGAGCCGGCTCAAAGTTATACTGATGCTTATAATTTACTGATTATCGGTGCTACTGTCGAAAATGTCCCATATTTGCACGTATATTTTATATAAATGCCGAAAGTGTGCATTAGATATAACCAAGGGCGTAGGAACCGGGGGAGCTGGGGGAGCTGTGGCTCCCCCTGGAATATTTCAGACGGACTCAGCTCCCCCGAGAGAAATTCTAGCATCAAATTTGTTTACGATACATTGCTGAATTAAAAAATAGAGTATACTTTTTCTAGGAAATTCATACAATTAACAACAAAGACAAGAGAGAGAGGGTGTGGTGAGAACACTTGTTTGTGCTTCACCCTATTTCTCATTGTTTACAACCCTCCCGATTTCCAAAAAAAAGGGTCTCTTATATAGGTCTACTACAAATAACCTGCACCGGTAACATATTTATAAAGTGGAGGCCTTTAAAATTGATTTAGAAGAGATTTGTAAAGAATTTGTAAGCAAAACAACAGAAAGCACTTTAATTTTTGGTAAATGAAAGTGGGAGAAGCCTTACATTTGCATATTGTATTATGGATCGCACATAAATTAAGTTTCTATGTATCAAGTATATCTATTAAAAATTATTTTTACTGGATTAAAGAGTTGGTGATCTTTTGATATGCTTCTATTTCATACTTCTGTTTGTGAAACGTGCAACACTATATGAAGGAACCCTCCAAAATGAACGAAATGATCCGCGCCACTAGCTTTCCGTAATATGCCCCGGACCCCCCTGTTTGTACAAAGTTCCTACGCCACTGGATATAACATGTAAATATTTTTACAAATATGTGTAAAATTCCTAAAATTCATTTAAAGGCGTTATTCGTGGCAGAGCTACTCAAATTTGACATTTCATACATTCCACATTTTTTATTCTTGTTTGAATAATACTAGTACTGGTATGTATTCCCGTACCTATGGATATATTATTGAGTTAAATCATTGAAAATTGTTTTTCACTGCATTTTTATGTTTTATATGAAAAATAAACAGTTTTTTTTATTTCTAAATATTCATGGTTCTCTTCTTCCACTTTTCTTATGCCTAATATTTGTTGTAATATCATAAAGTATACAAATTTTGTGATGTTCGGAAATGTAAATTCGGAGTCATTATATTTCTGAAAACATTTTTGGGGGGTTCAAAGTTGTCCTAAATATAATACTTTTTTTTATAATGAATTATTTTAGATAATACACTGGCCTCCAAAAGTTAAGGTACAGGGTCTGGATGCTTTCGATTGTCGAATATCTACAAAAATTATTGGCTAATTGTTCTTGAACTTCTGGGATGAAAAGAACATGTTTGATTTCATATTTCTCTGTGAGGATTTAGTCGGGGGTACAATTAGGGGGCTAATAATAAATTTAATAATAAAATAATATTTGCGATCACCTATGTAACAGGAAAGGCTGGAAATGGTTTGTCACTGTAGTAAATAACTATTTGGGTCCTGTTCAACGTTTGTATGCATTTGCGTAAGCATAGCACTCATATTCGTGAAGATGTTAATGTTTTTGTGAAATACTCAAACTTTTTTTTTTATAGCATACAGAGTTTTCAACCAAATTTAACACAACTTTCCAAAAACCTGACAATGAACAGTAAAAACAGTATGCTGCAATTAAAAACATGAATATATTGAATATTTGACAAGATATGGGCATTTTTATGAGATAATTTTTAACAGCGCATGCGCGGAAGATTTCGAAATTTTTATATATTCAAAATTTTTTCCCGATTTGAATAGGCACAAACTTCTGTTTTTTAAAACCGGTAGCAAAGTATTAAACATTTCGTAAAAGGCTCCCGTCGCGAAGGGGTTAAAAAAATCTAGACCTCCATCTTTCACCATTTCTGAGAAAAAAGGTACATAAAGTAGGTGTATTTTAACATGGCCGAGATAGAGCTTGCCCGGTCCCCTTAATTGTAATAGCAGTATGTTATGCAAAAGAAATTGAATTATATTCTGTTGACTTGAGTGTACGCTGTCTAGAGTAAGTATGAAATTTTGCTATTTTTTTTAATGTAATGAAGATATTGGTAGGATTTTATGTTTTTATCATTATTATGAATTACAATTGAACTAAAAATATCTTTATTCCATAGTGTGCATTTTTTTAAAAGCACTGCGAAATTATTATTGCGAAACCTTAATTAGTAGTATATTAATAATAAAAAAAGTGTTAATAACGGAACATGTTTTATAATTTTTTGTTGATTCCAATATAACTTATTCAAAGGGCATAGCCGGATAAGCATTGAAAACATGCCTTTCACTCAAATTTCCTGATTTTTCCCCAGATTTGGCTACCTGTCTAACAATATATTTTCCTATTGTCACCTTATAAATATTGATATTTTATGAAGTAAAAATGTTTTTTCGATTTCTTTAAACTGTTTCTCTCAAAAAGTACTACACCGAATTTTATGCCATTAGTTTAGATTATATAAATATCAAAGATGCATAACTGAGAATTTTTGCATAATTTTCTGTTTATAAAAACTGTGTGAAAGCGATAAAAAAATTTAGAAAAATAAAAATCATATATATTTTGGTTATACGAAAATTACCATTTTCTTGTAAAGAAAATTCTCATATGTGCACCTGTATTATATATAAATGCCGATTAAAAGAAACGAAAATTTCACTCAAGTTTAATAAAAGAAAACGTTCATCAGAAATTTTATTTAAAGCTTTTTAACTTCTATATTTAACTTATTGTTATATATTGTTAAGAAATTTCTGTGTCAAATCGAATTATACATATTTGGTAGCAGACAAATTTACAGATCTTGACGCTTCTAGAGTTAATGGCAGATTTCTGTGGCTATTTAATTCGAAGTTAAATATTAGGGAAAATTGGTACATAATTTGAGGGAGGAAAATGCAGATCCGACAACACTGGATGATGCTTTGTATTTAAAAATATATTTCTTTAATTTTGAGCGGAATAATTTTGATGATATAAAGATGTTATTTTAAATAAATAAATATTAATCTAAAAAAACAGTGGAACAAATACCAGGAGATTAAAATCACTGTTAAGTCATAGTACTGTAAAGTCATAGATAATTTTTTGCAAATGTGTTATAAACATATATGAAAATATACATACCGTATTTTACGACCGAACAAACAATCGTACAGTGGTGGAAAATTTGCGCAGAAGTGGAGCCTATTGACACCACTAAATTATAGCAGTATTTTGCCTCTTATCTAATGATCAAATTTATGAGTTTTTATTAAACTGAAAAATACCATAAAAATTTAGTGGTGTAAATAGGCTCCGCCTCTGCGCCAATTTTCCACCACTGAATCGTATTTCGACCCCAAAGTTTTATTTTATAATAGAAGTTAAATATTTGCGTCGATTTAATAAGTTACATTATACGAAATACCATTTCTGGGTTCAAACGTAATTGTTTCATCCACGGAATATAGGCCGTAAATTACGGTAGTCGGGTTCAGTGATTCAGGCCTTACTTTCAAGAAAAATAACCATAATGAGAAAAAAAAGCTGGCAATGTATTAATGTATTATATTACTTTATACATAAAAATAAAAATTCAAATAATATAAGACAGTAAATATATATATAAAAAAAGAAAAATTTTAATCATGACCACTGTCAGCTTCAATCACACCAGATATGCATTAATTTCTGAATGATGCAGAAAGAATTTCTGTCGCTCTTACAATTTTGGATAAATACCTCCTGTAAGAAAAAGTTACATTCCGATATCGAAGAATGTTGTTTTCATCACAAAATATTTTTCTCTATTGCCTCCGATTCAAAACGCTAGTTTTCGATATCGAATCAGTATCCACGGTGTTGAAAAAGATCGCCTAAATTAAATTGAAATCTAAAGTACAGCAGTTGACACATTGAGACTTTTTGCTGACCTTCCTGGACTTTACCGCTGACATTGCTGACGTTATTCCAAAAATTCTTCGGATGCAGCAGTTCAGAAGCTCCGCCCTAAATAACTCCTTTAAATGATTTTTTTTTTTTTAATTTTCCCATATTTTTGTAAATATTTGTCTGTTATACCCAACGCAAACTTTCGTTAATTATACATAATATACATGCACATTTGAGGAATTTTTTACAAGAAAGTCGTAATTTTCGCATAAACATAAGATATGATTTTTATTTTTGAAAAAAAATTCATCGCTATTTCACAC
The DNA here is from genome assembly GCA_963932465.1 of Maratus speciosus. NCBI lineage: Eukaryota > Metazoa > Arthropoda > Arachnida > Araneae > Salticidae > Maratus > Maratus speciosus. Next base: position 590,285,881 of record OZ010786.1, on the reverse strand, counting down.
AGTTTATATATACAGAAAATTATACGAAAGTTCCAGCTTATGCATCTTTGGTATATATATATAACCTCGGTTAATGGCATGAACTGTACAGTAGTTTCTGATAAAATCAGTTTAAAAAAAAATCGAATAAACATTTTTATCTCAAAAAATATCAATATTTATAACGTCATAATATGGGAAATACATAGCTGCCAACTTGTACGGATTTTTCGTACCACTAAAATTTAATAGAAATTTTTGACTTATTTAAACGTTAAAATTTCTTGAATTTCGGTGATTTAATAAGCTAAACTTTACTATTAAATTTTAGTGGTATGAAAAATCCGTACAAGTTGGCAGCTATGGAAATATATTGTCAGTCAGGTAGCTACATCTTGGAAAAAAATCAGAAAATTTGATTGAAAGACATGTTTCCAACGCTTATCCGGCTATGCCCTTTCCACTAGTAAAGATTGGAACAAGTTAAAAATAGTTAACTAGTTTGTACTAGCCCTTGCTAAAGACCTCATTTAAACTAAAACTAATGCAGCCGAAGGAGCTTTGTTGCAACTCGTTTTATCTGTTTTGGAGTTTTGATGGTAACGTATCCGCAAAATCCATGTGTTAAAGAAGTGCGATTTTAATAAAACTCACACCGTAATACTTTAAAAGAAAAGTTAAATAAGTAATACTTGTATCTACAAAATCTGGAGAAAATTCTGTACTCAATTTTGCTCGAGAACATCGGTCGCTCATAAGCGATCGATGTTAAAGTGATAAAGTATATTCACAGAAACCACTGCACCAAACAAGCTTATAAGAGTGCATTTCTCATTGCAAACTAACTTTAATTACCAATACATTTTCATAAATTTAAAATTAACTGCAATCTACTTATCAAAAAATTTGTTTGAAGGAAATATAACTGCACTAGGTCAAAAGCCTGATCAAAAACCCTTGGTATAAGCCTTTGAGGGGCTAGTAATTGTGCTCCTGTAATGACGAATCCACACCGGAATCTGCAAAAAGATTTATTGCAAAATAAGGAAACGCAATTTTAAGACTTTTCTACACCAAAGTTAGAAAAGTAAAATACAATTAAATTTTTCTGTTGCAAGTATTCATTAATCGTATGTGGGATAAAATATATCCCACCACCCCTGAAGGGGTTAATACATAACTTGTCGTTGTGTGCTTTGTATGTGCATAGAAGAGGGGGTAGTGACATAAGAAATAAAACGTATGAGGATAACCTGTAGTGGAAGGAAAAAAAGTAAATACACCCTGCTAACTCTGAAAAAAAAAATTGTAGAAAAAGTTACTGCTACCAAACGATTGGAAATAAAGTCTACATTTAAATGATGTATATAAAATTTGCCATCTACATATAAAAACAAACCAAAACTTTCTTATTTTCAACATCAATACTTACGTTTGACGCCATAAAAAAATTCTACATCCTTCAATTAGCCTAAAAAGAAATTTGCTTGAAATTCGTACCATTAGAATCTGCGAAATTAACTAGTTTAAAATGTCCCATAAATAAAATTGTATTTTGAAACTTTTACCGTTATGCGTATATTACTTTCAATTACCGTCAAAACAGATGGAATTATCAAAAGTTTACATACTTATTTTGTTTTGGTGGCTACGTCAGTCGAAAATCTTGCTTCACAAACCCATGTCTTTAAGAAAGGCAGCAAAACTAATTTTGCTTTCTTAGGTAAAGTTTTAAATTCATCTGACAAATAAAATAAAAAATGTGACAGGATTTGGTTTTAAAGTAAAATCTTTTAAATAGACCAGGGATTTTACTGTTTCAGTTTTATAAAAAATATTTTAGACCAGAATTTTTATTTAAAAGTATTTAATTATTTTATTTAACTTATTTCTGTTTCATTTATATTAGTTATTTTAAGAAAATTTTCTGGTTCCAATCGAATTATTTAACCCTTTCCGCCAGAGGCAAATTTTGTTGTAAAATGACGAAATCATCGACTGACCCCGAAATTTATATACGACTTTTTTAGTAATTAAAAGGTTGTTATTTTACGCTTTAATTGTTAATGTAAAATTGTATTAACCCCTTAATTCTCGCTCCCGATTTATTCTCGGACTGTGTCTTTTACTCAAATTGTTTGATTCCCACCAGTTTGATAAAATAGTGAAATTGGCTATATTTTAGTGCCAATATGTTTAGTGCCAATTTAACTGTCATTAAATAAGGTGAATATTTCTTTTTCATAAAAGTGGTGCCAATAAGCAATTTGAATTATTCAACCGTAATTTAATTCGAGCGTTAAGGGGTTAAAATAGTCTTGGTGCCGTTTGTAAGTTTGGAATTAAAATTAGGTATCCTAACCCGGGCACACTGTGCCGGAAATGGTTAATACTACAAAATAGCCGGTTGTTGGAATATTCAGTGTTAACTTGCAATGAGATGTCAAATTGTCAAAAGATATTTTTTTCTAACGCTGAGCGCACTCAGTGTACATATAGAGTCGTCCAAAATCTTTTCTATTCAGCTGTTGAAAAATGTTGTTTAAACGAGTTTTTCAAAGTTGTGGATACCCTGAATATTTATTTGTATTTTTTTTCCATTTGGTGTTGTTTGCATTCTTTTTTATTAAGAAGTATGTAATCGATATCATCGTTTCGCTCAGAATCCGTCCCATACATGTCTCATCTTAAAGGAAGACACGTTTGTTAACCAGGGAGAACGCGCGCATAACAAGGGTATGAATGATTTTTACTTTGTCACCAATAAAAACAAATAACAATCGTCACATTATTTAATCCGAGAGAATTTTGCGATAAAAGAAGTTGAAGTTTACTTTTAAAAAGATAGTGGTGACAATTGTAACAAGTTGGAAATTGCTCGTCAAAAGTGGCAAATGAGTTCGTACTATGATAAGTTCGTACTATAACTAAATTTATAAATATATTTTGCATCCCATATTGTACTGAATGTATATTTTTTTGCACTTCATAAGTGCATTGCTTGTAACATCATTAAAATGCACTTGCAATATTTTTTCCCATTGGCCGTCATGTAACGGAAAAATTTGACTGTCCCTATAATTAAACTATACAAGCGATTTTCATAAATTTTGAAACGACTCGACAAAATTTTGCAGCAATTATATATTTAAAATTGCAGACCATTCAGAAGGCTGTAACATCATTAAAATGCACTTGCAATAATTTATTCCCATTAGCCGTAATGTAACGGAAAACTTTTGACTGTCCCTGTAATTAAACTATACATACGATTTTCATAAATTTTGAAATGACTCGACAAAATTTTTCAACAATTATATATTTAAAATTTCAGACCATTCGGTCCAGTAGTTTTTGCTCTGTTATATGCGGACAGAGGGACGGACGGACTGAACGACGAATATAGGTGCTACGTATTTATATAATTACGAACGCACCTATAAACCGTACGCACTCCGGGTCTATCAGGCCCGGCACGCGTCCTACCGGGTTAAATGCATCGGAAATGGGAATAGATTTTCATTGCAATGATAGATACATTTCTTTAAATTTGCTTAAATATATCGGCCAAATATGGAATTAACATTCAAATCTTCATTAATTAAAATTTTTGCAACTTTACAGTTATGGTTCTTCTAATATTGCCTCTGCAGCTGGAACAATCTTGTAAACGCTCTTTCTACATAACCATCTTAATTCGGTATGCAGTAGGAGGGGCGGGTACTGGATTCCAATTGATTTACAAATAAGTTAAAAAAATTGTTTTTAAGAGTTATTGATTTTATATTGTTTATTATTTTAATGGCACCATTCAACCTTTTCATAAGTTTGGAGGATATTTTCTCGGGGATAGCATGTATCTGTAATAGGCGAAATTGATGGTGCTACAGCGCTGTGCCATCTCTTTAACCCCTTTGCGAAGAGCGTCTTTTACAGAATTTGGAACGGCTGTCATAAGTTCCACCGGCCGTCATCTTGGAATATTTCTTGGCGTGAAAACCCCTTTTCCGCCGAGTAGTAAATGTCGCCAAGCACCGGTTTATACGCATGTTTGGCTTAACGAAAATAAAATGTAAATAATAAACAAAATTCGCTAAAATGGCAATCAGTAATCGTTGTATGTGCGCTTCGCGCACATTAACCAAAAAAAGCATCACTGCATTCAGCACTTCTCGAGGTGCAGCATTCTCGAAATTCCGCAGTTCTCGCTTTCTAGCAATCTCAAAATGTAAAAAACTCTTAAAGCAGCAAAATACACATAAAAAACAAAAATCGCTTAAATGGCAACCAGTAATCGTTTTATGTGCACTTCGCTCACATTAACCGAAAAAAATCATCACTGCATTCAGCACTTCTCGAGGTGTATCATTTTCAAAATTCAGCAATTCTCGCTTTCTAGCAATCTGAAAATGTAAAAAAACTCTTAAAGTAGTAAAATATACATAAAATTATCAACATACCTTAACAGACATCTGCTTTCTTGAAAGCTCCAGCTCGAAATATCATCACCGACATTTTCCAAAATAGGCTTATGAATACGTATTCACACACTATAAACAAACCTTCTTTTCTTGTCAAAATTTCCTCATAAATTACTTCAGCAACAGCGTTTAAATGGACTACAGAAACCATAGTCAATCAAATACATTCAATAATTTTCACATAAAAATAAAAAGGAAGAACTATACAACACGATATGAAAATACATTCACAATATTCACAAATATTCACAATATAGTTTATGCACCTGACAAGGTAAAGTTTTGATGAAAATCCACCGACTGAAGAATTTCTCTATTTTTATCAATAATCGAGTGGCAAATTTCGATGATTTTTCTGACGACTGAATGACAATTTTCAAATTTTTTCACGCAACTGATTGACGAATTTTGCAGTTATGAATTTGTACCGTTTGGCGAAATCTGTAGTTTTCTTCTTGAGACTGTTTTGTTAAACTCGTGGGATTTTTTTCATACGGTCGATGGACTAATTTCAACTTTGAGGGCATTTTTACATATTTTCCCTGCAAGCGATCGAAGAATTTCATTACTTTCTCCTGTGAACTTTTGGTGAATTTCCTGACTTTTCCGCACGACTTACTGACAAAACTTGCAAGTATTGTTTTTATGCGATCGACAGAAGAATTAAGCGATTTTTCCCCGCAGCCGACTCATTTTTTTTTTTTCACACGACACAGACAAATTTTGCAATACTTCCCTGCGACCAAGTAGTGAAATTTACATTTATTTCTCACAATCAATGAACATATTTCATGATCCCCCCCCCCCCCCCCTAATTCAATCGGATAAAGAAATGAATCGAAAGTGCACGTATAAATTGGTGCGAAGGGACACCGCGTAAATAAAATAATTCAAAAGGGTCGCCGGATGCAAGACACTAGTTAAAAAGGATCATCAGGCGCATAAACTAGTTAAAAAGGGTCATCGGATGCTGCGCTCTGCCAAATTGTCCTAGAATAAACACTAGTTCATGTGTGTTTTCCAATGTATTCATCGACAAATATTTCGTCACTTAGTGCATTGGTTTTTAGTGATCTACAAACAATGTGATCCTTACAGCTTTGTGAAACTTCCTTTAGACAAGCGTTAGTAAGCACTTAATTTTAATCAAGTTAATGTCCAAACACCAATGTAATAGAGACGTAAAGTCCAGTTCCGGGTACCCATTTCAAAAAAGTAAGTTAAGACTCTTAAGTGACCTAGTCTGAAGTGGATATCAGTATATGTAAGTGAAAAATACAAACAAGACTGCCAATCCAGTCTGGTCCAGTCATAATAATAAATGCCTGATTTAATTTTCAAAATACTATTTTGGTATCTTATAGCCTAGTGATTAGCAAACTTTTTGAGTCGCAGAGCCCTTTTTAGAATAAATTTCTATGGCGGAGCCCCTGAAGCCTACCGTGCCGTATGTTACAAGGTAGGAATTTTAAATGCATTGCTAATGAGCACAGGAAATGGGAATGGATAGTAATCTAAACAATTGTGCATTGTCCCAGAAATAAAATTATATTTTGAAACTTTTACCGATACACTGAATTTATTTTCAGCTACCATTAATACAGATGGAATTGTCAAAAGTTTACATAATTAAAAAATCTCCAAAACTCAAAAAATCGTAAACTTTTACTTTTTTAGAGTGACGAAAAATAACGCAATAAACGTTTAATGTGATTGTATTGTTTTGCACAAATGTCTGAATTGGTGTTCTTTGATAGTAATGGCAGGCGAATGTTTGGTTCTGCATTTAAAACACTTTGGTTTTGGTTTTAAAGAAAGTTCTTTAACACTAAATGTACCAAAAACTTTACTCAGATTTATAAAAATATTTCAGACAGAATTTTTATTTAAAATTATTTACTTCTCTATAACTTATTTATGTTCGATTTATATTTTAGTTATTTTAAAGTTTTTTAAAGTTTTTAGTTATAATAAATCTCTGTTTCGAATCAAAGTATTTTCATTTGGTATCACTGAATAACCGGTTGTTGTATATTCGTTGTTAACTTCCTAAGAGATATCAAATCAACGAGGACTTCGTGTTTCACTGAAATTAAGATGGGTGTTTTTTTTACATCGCTGGACACATTCAGTACACATTTAGAGTCGCCCAAAGCCTTTCCTATTCAGCTGTTGAAAATTGTTGCTTAAACGAGTTTTTCAAAACTGCAGGATGTCTCTGAATATTTATTTGTATTTTTTTTATCTGGTGTTATTTGTATTCCTTTTTAACAAGAGGGGCGTAATAGATATAATCGTTTCACTCAGAATCAGATCAATACACGTTTCATCTTAAAAGAAGTCATGCTTGGTAAATTCATCGGAAGATGTGACAGATTATCATTGCAATGATAGATACATTTATTTCATTTTGCTAAACATATCGGACAAATATGCAATTAGCATTCACAATCTTCATTGATTAAAAGTTTTGCCAGTTTAGAGTTATGGTTCTTCTAATGTTACCTCTGCAGTTTCAACGCTATTCCTCTACAATACCATCTTACTTCGGTATGCAGTAGGAGGAGCGGATGGTGGCTTCAATAATAACTTCACGCATAAGTTTAAAAAGTTTGCTTTTAAGAGTTCGTGATTTTATATAGTTTATTATTTTAATGGCATCATTCAACCTTTTCACACTTTCAAAACACATTTTCTCGGGGATAGCCTGTATCTATAGTATAAAGAATGCAATAGATGGTGCAATAGTGCTTTGCCATTTGTTCAGTTTTTCCATGACTATAGCATTGTGAGCCATCATTGCTTTCGCATCATCAGTGCATTCATGTTCATACGTGTTTTACTATGTATTCGTCAAAAAATATTTCGTCCCTTAATGTTTTTGTTTGTAGTGATCTACAAACAATATGATCTTGATAGCTTTCTGAAGCCTCTTTCAAACTAGCGTTAGTAAGGCACTAAATTTTAATCGAGTTAATGTTCTCAAACACTGTAGTAATAGATAAGTCAAGTCCAGTTGCGGCTGCCCGTTTCAAAAAAGTAAGTTAAGACTCTTAACTGCCATGGTCTGAACGGGATATTAGTATATGTAATTAAAAAATACCATTAAAACTGCTAATCCAACAACGTCAGTAGATTCATGCATTTGTAGTATAAATTTAGTACATCTGATGAGGCTGTTAAACGTTCTTTTATGTCAACAGTCATATACTTAATTTAAAAAAAGTTCTGTTATTTGACAAGAGAATGCTGGACATTAATTCGAGAACTTTTCCGTAAAGCAAATTCTTGACAATATCAATTTTACAACGTTTATTAAATGTCTTTGCAATTATACAATCTTCACGAACTCGTCCGTTAACACGTTGAGTGCTGCGGTGACTGACACTGAAGCTGAAAAATTTACAATGTTTTAAGTAATTCTTAAAAAAGTATAATCCTGTAATAAATAAAAGGTAAGTAAATTTTAAATAAATCTTCAGTAATTACTTAAGACAATATATATATATATATATTTAGTTTTATATTATATTTTAGACCGTCAGTCATCAGTGAATGACGCGTCCTAAGCGGAATGTTCAGTGTCAGTTACCGGTGACTGACGTGGCGCTTAACGTGTTAAACTATCAGGTAAGGCGAAATGTGTATCCGGTAGGTGACATCATAAGCGCCGACTTAACGGCGACGATGGTGTCAAGCCAGGCAAACTTCCATCACTAATTTTAAAACATTATTTTTATCATAATTAATCACAGTGATTAAACAGGACAAAAGTAAAAATTTAAATTAGCGGTGGAAATATATCTTATTGCCTATTTTGACCCAGTGAAGCGCGCGAATATGTCCAGGACATTACATATTTGCTGCAACAAGTGTTCTGATTGTTTGTTTTGAAGCATGAAGACATTACTTTGCTCTACATATTGAAAAAAAAATAGGATGTTTATCTTTCAAATCCGCCCTCATCTGAACAGCATATTAGTATATGTAAGTGAAAAATGCAAACAAAACTGCCAATTCAGTCTGAGCGATAAAATCATTCCAGCGCCTCTCTAACATTGCAATACTTGTCTTGAAGAACAAATTATCTATAGCCTCATTATAGGCGTTTGTTTCAGCGATCACCCGCTCATTCGAGCCAAATCTCCGGCGAGCACTTTTTTCAGGTCTGCGAACAGTTAAAAGTTTCTGGGAGCCAAATCTGGAGAAAAGGCTAGGTGAGGAAGCAATTCGAAGTGTAGTTCGTGCAACTCTGCCATCGTAGGCAAAGACCTGTGACTGGTGCAAGGGTGAGGGGGGACAAGGACAAGGATCATCCAACCGGGGCGCCCACCATATTTGGCATAGGATGAATGCCCCGGAGGAAAAGTCCCCTCTACCATCCTCGAAGGCCCAGTCAAGGCAAAAGGCCCAGAACACAGACGGCAATTATATTATATTAAGAACAATAAACTAAGACGCCACTGCGCCTGAAAATGAAAAATATATATAAACAAGTACAATATCATGTAAAATAAAACAAATGAAAAAAAAAAAAACGATATTACAGACGAGCCTACAGTCAAGGCTGCACCACTGGAAATAACAGTGCAAAAGTCAGTCAAAGTGACTGACTCCAAATTAATACACAAATTGCAGCACAAATATTAACTGAACTGTTCTACATTTATTAACGAAAAGTCCACAAAAGAATATCAGAAGTCCCAATAATACTAGTTATGTTATAACGTATAATTCAAAGTGAAAACCAATCACTTCAACTGAAAAATCATTCCAAATATTGATGTTTTAATGACTGAACATAAGTTCAAACTGCAATAAATATCAATCACATTTAAAGATGAAACTAAGAGGTCTTATAATGTCCTGTATTTCAAACCACTGCTTAGATGGCAAAAATAAAACAGTCAAATGAAAATGTCTTTAAAAATGCATTAAAATAGTTTATCAATAGTCATTAAAATAGTTAATCAATAGTCTATAAAATCACAACACAATTTGGATGTCTGATCCAAAATGTCCCAAAATGTTGCTCTTAAGTAGTAAATAGACACTCACATAGTTACAATAACAAAGTTATAGAAACTCAGAAAACGTATCGAATAAATGAATAGTGCTTATTCAAAATATTGTAAATTGCACGTAACTTTACTTGATTAGAGCTGGATAACAAAAAAGTATGGATATTCCACTCCAAAGTGCGATTTCTTATAAAGTCAAACCTTCCAGGTACTAAGTCACAACTATCAAATAAGTAGTGTTTAACATCACCTTGTTTACCACAGGTACACCTATCATTGTCTCTTTTTCCAATCTTGTAAAAGAAAACGGGAAAAGACCCATGTACGGTCAAGGAGTAAAGACTTACCTGAGAAATACACAAAAAATCCTGATCTACTTTTCTAATTATCCTATAAGTGTCTCTGCCTTTGGTGCTTTGATCCCAATAGGTCTGCCAATCCTGTTTTAATTTATCTTTCAAGAACTTCTTAACAAGGCTTAAAGGAACAGGTAGGTCTATTTCTTTGTCATATTTATTTTCCACAATCACCGATTTAGCCAGTTCATCAGCTCTTTCATTACCACCTATACCGATATGAGCCTTCACCCAGCCTACATGAATAATTTTATTCTGGAGCAACCGAAGATTAGTGAAAATATTATACAAAATATCATCTGTGGGGAAAAGACGTTGTAGTGAACTGTAAGAAGACAGACTGTCCGTATACAGATGAAAACTATTGTAAGGTGCCGAGCGACACCAGTCAACTGCCTCTTGAATTGCGACCAGTTCTGCCTGATAGATTGTATTGAAATTATTAAGCTTAATTCTTTGTTCAAAGATTGTGTTGTTCTTCAGAGAAACAGTAAAAGCAGCCGAAACACCCGTTGTCATCCTCGATCCATCAGTATAAATGATAGGGTGATTCATCAATGGAGCTTCCTTTACCAATGGGTTTACAAAATTAATTCTATGATTTAAATAATATTGTGGATATGTATAACTAGAGAGCTTTTTCATAATGTTGCCAGAATCTATCCGTAAACATTCTATCTCTATACTAGAATTACCATGTATAATTTGATAATATAACGCAGAGCTTGCCAGCTCCATGTGGATTGGAGGTATACCTGCCAGCACACAGAGAGCATCAGTTGAAACGGACCTGTATGACCTGACAATTGAAAGCAAGCAAACCCTTTGACACGAAGACAGTGTTCTGTAACCCGTGTTTTTTTAAATCACCGAACCAGATTTCATGGCCATATGAGATTTGTTTTTTGAGGACTGTAAGGTACCAAATTTTAAGAAAACTTAACGGAACACCTTGATCTCTAATTCTAGTTTTTCTTGCATTACAAGTAAAAAAGGTAAATTTTGCTCTTACCATTTGCAAGTGCTCCAGCCAATTAAAGGTACTATCAAGTTGAAAACCAAGATATAAAATACTGTCTTTCACAGGTTTGCTTCTACTATTTAATTTGAAGACAGGTCTTCTTTTCTTCATCGTTTTTGTACCAAACAGAATAGAAACGGTCTTGCCCACATTAATGGTCAAATCCAAAGAACTACAAATTGCAACAAAATTTGCCACATGATCATTAATTTTATGTTCTAGGGCGGATCTTGTACTAGCCCCTTCTAACACAATAGAATCATCAGCATAGGAAATTGTATCTATTGACAAAGCCTTACTTCTCTTCAGAATTACATCCGCCACTAACAACCAGACCAATGGACCCAGACATGAGCCCTGGGGACAACCAAAATAAACTCTAAACCATCTAACACCACGCAGAAATTTAAAGCCAATTTGTCTGTGAGATATAAAATTCCTTAAAATATAGATAAGATAATTATATAATGGTAGATCCTTCATTATCTCTGAGGCTATCATCCAATTTAGAACGTCGAACGCTCCTGAAATGTCAAAAGATATAGCTGCACAGTATTTAAAAATGCTTAACTTTTCTTTGACAATCATCTTCAATGTGTGTAATGCGGTTTTTGTACTTTTTCCTTCTCTAAATCCATGTTGATTATCGTCAAAAAAGGCGTTTGATTCCAGCATCGTCATTATCCTAATCTTCAAGAGCCGTTCGTAAACTTTCCCCATAATTGGCAATAGTGAAATGGGTCGATATGAGCGAGGACTGTTCAGCGGTCTATTACGTTTACGAAAGAAAATAATCACAGCCTTCTTCCAAACTCTAGGAAAGTGTGCCAAGCGCAAACAGGTATTAAACAATAAAAGCATCAGTGGAGTAAACGTCTTGCAAAGATTTTTAACAACTAGAGCATCTATATTATCATGGCCCGGAGCCTTATTATTATTCTGTTGCCCAAGAACTGCTTTCAATTCTCTTTTCGTGAATGGATGATAATCCTGTGAGTCCTTGAAATCACTATCGCTGACAAACTCATGTCGTACCTGAGGGACCGCATTTATCTTGAAATGCTCTTGCATCAGAGATTCCGCCACCTCGTCATAAGAATCAAATACCTCTGAACTTTCTAAAGTAGAAAAAGCCATGTCGGAGTGACTAGTTTTCTTGCCTGATATAAATTTATATAAATTGCCATAAGCTTCTTCTATCCCGGAACAAAATCTTATCCAACTGGCCCTTTTAGTTTTCCTAATATTTTGTTTATATGCTCGTCTTGCCGTAATGTACGAATCTCTGTAATTCAAGTTTTGCAAATTCTTTCTATACCTCTTGTAATGGGCATTTACCTTGTTTCTCTCAACTCTTAGATCATCTGTATACCATCTAGTACTCGGTTTATTTGTTAATTGACCAAATTTAAAGGATCGATTCATTGTATACTGAAGATAATCATAGAAATTTTCCATCCAATCCTCCAGGCCATCAGTATTCGTCACCTTTTCAAGAGAATTCATTATTTGATCATGACGTAACCCAAATATCCTATTTAATTTTTTCATCGTCTTGTTCTTTGTCTTGAATCTCATTAAACTTTTAAATATAATGTCCATGTCTAATTTATAAGTGATGTATCTGTGGTCGGAAAAGGAAAAAAAGCTATCATCCACTGACCAGTTCTGTATATAGGGCAGTAAATTCTTTCCCACCAAAGTTAAATCTGGTCGTCCAGTTCGATCGCCCTGAACATACGAATGTGGAGCTCCTGGATCGTTAATGAGCCGTAAGTCACTCAACATCAAGTACTCCAGAAATGTCTCAGTTCTATCATCCTCACGTGTGTAACCAAGAGACCGCAGAGGAACATTGAAGTCTCCTCCCACCAGAAGACTGGAGCAGTCGGTAAAATGGTGAATCCAACAAGCTAAATCAGAGTCCAGGTTACCTGACGGAGCTGCGTAAACGGAACCGATGACTATTGATCCATTAGCCAAGGTTAACGTCAAAAATATACTATTATCCGTCACTAGACTAATTAACGGTGTCATGGCATTGTTAGTACATATTGTACAAGCAGTATTAAGAGAAGAGGAAAAGCAAAGCCAGTCCGGGTCCAAACCAACCACACTACCCCCGGAGGTGTGACATAAAAAAAACAAGACATCATGCCCCGACGCATAACGTACCAAAGTATCGTTTGCATCAGAGCAATGATGCAAGTTAATTTGAACAAAATTTAATCCAGCAATTGCCGGGAGAGCCGCAGAAACTACCGCTACAAACGTTTTGACAGCAATGACTCACGATATTTTTTATAGATGGGGCAATCAATGCTATCAGCACGATGATCTGAATCCAGTACTCCGTCGTCTTACGAACAATTAACACAGACCTCCGATTCAGAAGTACAATCCTTTGTCTGATGATTTCCTGAGCATTTTGAACAAACTTGCTGATCATTAGTACATCTCATAGCTACATGACCGAAGGCCTGATATTTGAAACATCTTGTTATCTGTACATATTCAACCAACCTATATCTTTCAAAGTTTATACAAATTCGACGACGTTCAATTAAATAGTCAAAGCAATCATTATCCACATCTATAATCCAATTGATTTTCCCTGCTCTCGTATTAAATTTCCGTATTATCTCCACCTCAATGTCGCCCTCCATTCTTCCTTCCAGCAAAGCTCCTCTCATCGATTTCATTACATCCTCCTCCTCTACATCCGACTCCACATTCAACAATAATATCCTGTTTCTCCGTCTCTTTGAAGTGGTTACCTTCACCCTGTCTTCCCATGTCTCCATCGTTGTTCTCAATTTCTCAGAATCCTGTCTCGAAGTAACTCTAATCACTAACTGACCTGCTTTCGTCGAGACAACATTAGTTAATGTGGGAAAGTCAGTCGCGTCTTTTGCTACCTTTTTCAAATCTTCTTTTATTGTCTGTACATCTGTCATTGACTCCTTTGGCGTCACCACCAGCGAGTAACCTCCCTCCTTTTTCACTCCCTTCTTCTTCACAAAACGGTCCACAGGCCGATCCAACAAAATTTCTGAGGCTCCAGAACGTCGCTTTAACAGAGCGTCATACGCCATGCTATCCGTAACCATTGTTTTTAATTTTGCATCGCTTGCAACACAGTCCTTATGGGCCTTCACCAGTCTCAGCGATATATAATCCATACACTTCTTTATAGTCTGTAAAATCTCTCTTGTAACTTTACCGCCACCAGTCTTCGTTTGCTGAGCCTCCAACATATCGTACAACTCGCTGAACTGCAGCTGGAAACTCCTCGTCCCTTAATTCTTCAAAAAATCTTTCCAGTTTACTCATAATTACTAGAAAGAAAACTCCAAAAGGCCTACTTCCCCAAAACACCGTAAAAAACAAAACTACCGTCGAAGACTGAGCAACTGGTAACCAACAGAATAAACTTTCACTATATATATAGTGAGCCTTCCTCACTGAGGAAGGAAAAAACTATAATAAAAATCAAATAGACAAAGTAACCGACTAGAAAAACCCTGACTAACCGCCGAAAAAATGTAATTAAAAAAAAATCGCCGCTCAATTGAAACAACAAAAGCGCCCTCTATAAGCACTTTTAACTACACTACTACACACGACACGTGAAAAAGCAGCTAAGATCACAAAATAAACAGATAAAAGAAAACACAAAGATCAATAATTCACCCTAGACATGTGATGCTAGGGTGAGTCTAGACATGTGAGCTAAGGATTGTCACCAAAAGTGACAATACTAACTAAACACCAGAAAACTTAAATTAAAATAGGTCACTCCATACAGAACAAACTCCCATCTAATACTAACGACAGAACAGAACCAAGAATAGAAAACAACTCAACACTATACAAAATAAATCACAAGAAGCAGAAAACTACTCAACTTTAACAAGACAGCAAGATGGCGACGTAAATATTTCTAAAGGGAAACGCTAACCGGGAAAAAAAAATGGAGAATAACACAAAAAATACTTAACTGACAGACACAAAACTAGAACCAAAAGATAGCTTATGGGTAAGTGAACACAATTATTATATGTAAAGAATAATAACTTAAATAGATATTATAAATTAAAGTAGACTTGGAAAAAACATGTAGCCAGTATGCGTATATGTGCTTCAAGCTAGACAGAAAAAATTTCAAAGTTCCAAAATGGGCTTTAAAATTGAAATAAATCAAAATAAATATAATACCATGCACTAGTAAAATAGTCAAATTAAATTATAATTACCGAGAAACTTGAATTTTATGCGAGAACTCTGAAAAAAAGGGACGCGGCATCCACTTCGAAAACAGCTTTTTCATAGCCAAATGTTCTCGCAAAATAAAGCCTACATGCTCTTATGATATATTTAGCGTGCCAACTATCTCTTGCAACTTCACTTTACGGTTTTCTAAAACGATTTAGTGGACTTTTTTTTTATGTTTTTCGGTATATCCAACTCTTTTGGGCGACCAGAGCGTTGCCCATCATCGATGCTTATACCACGACGTTTAATCAGTAAACCAGTCAATAATGGTCGATGTTCCTTGTGCAGAGTTCGGATAACATTTATCAAACCAAGTTTTTGTATCCACGGTGTTTTTCCCCATCAAATAGCAATGTTTTACCAAAACACGAATTTCTTTTTTTTTTTCATTATTTTAAAAATACAAAAAGTTGTTTCACTAAAACCACTGTAACTTTTAAAGCAACCGTTAGATCGTCATAAAATGTTTACAGCTACCTTTTTAAGTTTAGTACTTACTAAACAGATTATTAATTCTGTATCTGTGGCGTCATCTGTGTGTCAGACTGGGAACTTATCAGCTGATGTTATGTACGTAAAGCGATAACTCTTGATAGAAATATCAGATTTGCTTCAAATATTATAAATAGATTAATTCTGAAAAGACGCTTCCCTGATTAGTTTTGGGGGTTCATTGGTTAAATATAAAGCAGGGGATTAAGGAACTAATCCCCCTTAGTTTAGTTAAATATGTTTTACATGCGGAATTATCCTATTTACTTCGAATTTGATATACGTTTTATTCTGAAAAGTCGCTTCCAAAAGACGCTCATTGGGTAAGTATAAAGGTGGGAACGGGGGGCTAATCTCCCCTTTAATCTAGATAAAGGGTTTTTTCATGCAGTATTATCCGATTTGCTTCAAATTTTGTATACCAGTTTACTCTGATAAGGAGCTTCCCTAATTATTTTCCATTTTGCTCAAAAAGAGTAAGTTCAATTTTATGAATAACAGAGAATAAATAACAGTATAATATAAAAATAGCAAATAAAGCCTTTGTGCAACAACATTAAAAAGCAGAAAAACCAACGTTTAAAGCATTTGTGCATTTTATTTGTGCATTTTAAACGTTGGTTTTTCTGCTTTTTAACAGTATAATATACAATTAGTGTGAATAGCCTGTGAGCTCAATACCATTAGTCTAATTGGGCACTTTTTTTTTTATTTAGATGAATTATTTTTTAACATTACAGTTTAAATAGAAATGTATTACACTAGAATTATTTAAAAATATATAGATTTCGTAGATTCTGTAAAGACTTTTGTCACTAAAATTTTATATCCGCTATAATGTAGCAAAACGTTTAAAGTACTTTCTGCAATTTTCTCAGACAAAAGTAATATCGAGTTAACAAAAAGTTTATGCGTTATTCATATCGAAGGTTTTCTTCCCTACAACTCATGACGCACGCTATATTTTTTTTAAATGTGGAAAAATTTACAATTCGGAGTTTTCAGGTATAAAATGCTGAAATAGATTCAGATACTGTTAAGTGTTAATGGAAAGTTTTGCAAGTCGAAAATTCTCCCCTCAACTTTATTTGAAATATGTATATATATATATATATATATATGAAATGATAAAAGCTAAGCCCCTTTTTAAATCCCCTTTTTTGTCCCTTTTAAAAATTTAAATTTAGAAATTAAAATTAAAACTTTTAAAATGCTTTTGTAATTGTGTCTCAGTTGATTGAACGCCTTTGCCCCTGGTAAGTTGGTTTTTCAGCATCGCAGCTTATAACTTTCAGAGATCGTTTTGGCACATCTCATAAGAATACTTTTGCTGAATAAGTGCAATTTGTAAGTCTTGCTGCATTCGATCGGTCAACTCAAACCACAGCCTTTATCCCGGGCAGTCAATCATTCAGCTAACGACCAATTATAGTTTAAAGACGCCTCCTTTGACTTCAACGGCCCCTAGCAGGAATAATGCGAAATACAGCATATTTATACCGATGCACGGGTCCCGGACAGAGCTTTTTACCATCAAAAGAATGCACTAACTCCACGTCACTCGGTAAGTAATCGCTTGGCGGTACACAATGCCCAAGCCCGATGTCCATAAAGTAAAGTAGCAGCTCTCAAGCCAAAATGGGCCTGATTTCTCAAAAGGATGTAACAAAGGAACAATAAATCAGGTCCCCGGAAAAACTGTGTCTTTATTGGAACAACTGCTATCTTAAACTGGCTTTGATTTCCCGGATACCACTCACGACCTGTGACTACCTAAATATGCTAGAAGTTCCGAGGGTTCGCTCAGAAATCGGCACGCACGCGTCCGCGGTTCGCGCCCCTGCCCCTAACGATCGGGCACTGACCGACGCCACAACAGAAGATCCATAACTGGAGTAGCGGCTAATTCGTTACACACACACACACACACATATATATATATTCTATCACTTCGGACTTTGTGAAACGAAATTTTTTCTCACAAAACACAGTTGCTTATTTATAAAGTAGAAAAAAGGCGAAATATGTTTGAATTATTATGCTGTGCATTTAAGCTTTAAAGAACATAAACAATTATTAAATAAGATAATGCTCCGATTTTTCCAAAAGAACTAATTTATGATATAATCTTTAAGGGGACCGTGGTCCGTGGACCTATATCTGAGCAGAAATCGTCCAAAAATCGAAAATTATTTTTGTATATATTAGTTATTTTCCAGTTTGTTCTGAACCATTTGCGAAAAACCGCATGCAAATGCGATTATTTTTCTCAAAGTTACAAGTGCCTGAATTTTGTACACAAACAATTTTCAGACCCTTTAATATACTTTAAATCGGTTTTTCTCAAAACTGAATTTTCAACGTCTTTAGATTTTTAAAAAGCTCCATGCTTTTTATCAATGCTCATGAAATTGATGAGGAAGTATTGCGATACTGCTTAAAAAGAAACTCTGCATGTATTTTAAAGTTCGACTTCATTAACCCCTTAATTCTCGCTCCCGTCATATTCACGGGCTGTGTCTTTTACTCAAATTGTTTGATTCCCACCAGTTTTATAAAATAGTGAAATTAGCTATATTTTAGTATCGTTTTTCCTGTCATTAAATAAGGTGAATATTTCTTTTTCATAAAAGTGATGCCAATAAGCAATTTGAATTTTTCAACCGTAATTTAATTCGAGCGTTAAGGGGTTAAGATAATTAAATTTAATTTTTAACTTATTAAAATGATGTAATCTGATAAAATGATATAATGATAATATGATATAATGATATAATGTGATGAAATGATATAATGATAAATTTATGATATAATGATATAATCTGATGAAATGATGTAATGATAAATTTGTGATATAATCTTTAAGGGGACCCTGGAGCTATATCTGAGCAGAAATCGTTCAAAAATCGAAAATTATTTTTGCTTATATTAATTATTCTCCAGTTTGTTCTGAACCATTTGCGAAAAACCACATGCAAATGCCATTATTTTTCTCAAAGTTACAAGTGTCTGAATTTCGTACTCAAACAATTTTCCGGCCCTTTAATATACTTTAAATCTGCTTTTCTCAAAACTGATTTTTCAACGTCTTTAGATTTTAAAAAGCTCCATGCGTCATTATTTTTTATTAAAATTCATGTAATTGATAAGGAAGTATCACGATGCTGCTTAAAAAGAACCTGTGCATGCATTTTAAAGTTCGACTTCATTAAGATAATTAAATTTAATTTTTAACTTATTAAAAGGCAAAATGTTGATGAAAATCTATATGGGATTCAGCAAAAGATCTCTAAACAATTAATTATTCAATAGATTTAAATATCGATGCGCAGGTTTATTCGTAATAGGGTTTAAGCGATTAAAATGCAAATTAGAGGAAATATCTCAAAAATTATGACGCATGGAGCATTTTAAAATTTCGTTTTCAATTATTAATTTTTTTAAAACCTTAAAATCATAAAAAGTTTGAAAATTTCTTTTAACCCCTTGGGGACGAGCGGCACGTATACGTGCCGCATGAAGCGCTCAGAATCCTTGTTTTTTCTCACCAGTAAAATTTTACTGTTTCCCTTATTTAATCAGCGCATTTTCTCGATTCAAGAAAACACAAATTTCTGTTTTTAAAAAACGGTGACTAAAGATTAAAAATTTCGTAAAAGGCTCCCATCCCGAAGGGGTTAAGGGGCCTTCCACAAATGATGTCACGTTGGAGAGGGGGAGGGGGGTTCGTGAAATTGTGACAGTTTGTGACAAGGGGTTGGGAGGGGATGGCATCACAAATGTGACATCACACATTTTGGTTAAATAAAAGCTTTAAAAATCAGCAGTTTAAATGTTGAAGTTATTTTGAAATTAAAGTATTTTGTGTTTATGTAGTAGAATTAAAGCCAAATATATTAAATTCCATTTCAGATTCCAAAATACGACTGTTTTCAACTGCTCTTTCGTATTTATATTTTATTACTATTGTATATTAATTATGTTTTTGTTACAAACCTGAATCTTATTTCATACAAAATAAGTACATGAATCATTTTTATTGTTATGATCTCAAATGTCGTTAAAACACATAGTTAAAGTTTAAAAATAAAGTTTGGAATATGATTTGTAACGCAGTGTTTTGTTTCTGAACTGCAAGTATATGTTTATGTAATATAGCCTGATATGTGGCAAGGGGGGGGAGGGGGTATGGTGAAGTGTGACTCTTTCTGACAAAGGGGGAAAGATGTCAAAAATATTGAAAACAATTGTGACATCATTTATGGACTGCCCCAAAGGTGTTCTATACATTTTGTTGAAATGTATATTTCCACAAAATTTCACATCTCTATAATGAAAAAAAAGTAAGTCCACCGTCACTGTCGGAGTATCCTCTTAGTCCGCACAACTTTGAAGAAATTCCGTTCTATTTATATGCTGCCACCACCGATATGATTACGTGATATCGGACACGCACTGAGAGGATTGTTTAAATGAAAACCAACGCTTTCAATTAACTAATTTAACAATTTATTTACACACTAATTACATAACACAAAACACTATTTACACTTTAAACTCGGATGCAGGTGATCCGGTTCAACATTAAATTAAATACAGTAAATGCTGGCTGTGTACTGTTAAAACTACGTTATCTCACTCTCACTCTATACACGTTAAATCAGCTTTACCGGAGGTCAATCTCAATCTCCCAACACATGGGCTCTAAGCCTAAGCTCTCCGAACCTCTCTCAACCTTACGCTCTCTCTCAGAGCTATCCAAGGATCTACTCTTCCGCTTGGCACTCCAGCCTTCAACTGACTGTATCAGCAGCAGGGCCTGCCCCTAGCAACCTTCTCCCTTTACTCAACGTAAACCCTCGGGGTTTTCTACCTGGCTCGCATTCCAAGCTCTTTTCTTCGTTCGTGGAATGCTTTTGTCTACCGATCTTCCACAGACATCTCAAAAGGTCGGTCAATCCCCTCTGCAACCATCTTTTCTCCCCTTCATTCCATCTGTACATTTCCACCGGCTTAGTTCCAGTTTTAGACAAGGAAATAATGTTATTTTGAAATTCCAGTACACAGACCATACAATATATAATATATTAAGACAAAATAATGTAGAACCCCAGTTCTAATAGCAGATGTTTCTCAGAACCTGACAGTCTCCTTAAATTGAATGGGGTTTAATGCTATTTTATCCTCAAATTCAAACAGGTATGCCAATATAAAAATCTAGGTTTTCTTTGTTATTTTTAGTGTACATTTTGTATTATAAAAACGTGTAAGTTAATATATATTCGCATTTATTTAAGTGCAAGATCCAGGGCATTTTGTCCGATTTTCATAAAATGCCCCATCAGAATCTCATAGAATTTGTAACTGGATTTCATATATTTTACCTATTTTTAAAAAATCCAAGGCGAGCACTCTCCTTTAGAATCGCAAAAAATGGAAAAGTCTTTCGCTTACAAACTTTCTTAATAACAAAATTTCTTGCGTTTCCGAACGAAAATGAATTAGAACTAATAACTTTTCCCCTTTGGGTTTGAGAACAGCATTAATAGTTACAGTTCAAACAACGCTAAACATGATTCTAGTTTTAATTTCTTGAAATATTACTTTTGTCACTTTGTTTTAAAAATATGACTTTATATAGAAACAAACATAGCTAAACCGTTTTCAAAAAGTTACATTACTGTACATGCATTATTTATTTATACAATAACTTGTGTAACACAAAATCTTCGAAAAGAGCAATTATTTAACTATCATTTTCATACCTTTAAAAGAACAAAACCCTACACTGTAAACACATACAGTTAAAATTAGAATTGTTTGTGCATAGCAAATCTAAAAATATTCAAATAAAACTTTGATTAGAAAATATTTTAATACATGAGAAAATTTAAATTTTCTGCAGCGAAATTAATAAAATATACATAAAATTCAACTGAATCATAAATTTAAACTACGTTTAGAGAAAGATTCGCTTCAAAAATTAGATTTTTCGCTGAATCACCCTATATTTGGTGTAAACACTTCTAATATTTCAAAGCATATAAAATGCCAAAGTTAACTCAAGATATGATTCTGTAATTTGCATACTTTATATAAAATTTCGCTGAATAGCGTATATAAAAGTGAAAGTGTAATCAAATCATTTCGCATAATATGTAAATTATGAAGTTTGGGATATTCAAAATGTTACATCTGGGAAAATACTGAAAATAAGCAAAATATTCACGAAATTATCTTTTCGTAAACAAATTTCACCTTAAAAATTTTATATCACGTTACACAAGTTATGTTTATCAAAAAACGCGATGCTATTTTCCAGATATATCGAACAATTCATTAACTAAATATTTTATGTAAATTTCCCATTAAATATCTCAGCGAAAAATATTGTATCTCGACCAGATATAAAGACGAGTTAAAATAATAGTTATGTATAGAAATGTAAACCAAGTTTGAAAAAATATATATATAAAATGGAATTAAAGCTTGCTTACTTCAAATAAGAAACTGGAAATATATAACATCTGTATACTGTATTAGTCACCTATTTCCTTGATATATCTAATGAAATTATTATTGGATGAAAGAACTTTCTATAAAGATGTGAACGTGAAAAATAAGGATGGATAAATTTATCTAAAATAGAATGTATACTTGCAAAGTATTGCAGCAATATTTTATTTATTTGCGATATTATGTATATTTTTCACAGCTTTACTATTGTGCAATCATCTGATATTAAAATAAAATACCACACGTCTATCGTTTTGTCGATACTGCTCGTGTGGATTTACTATGATATTTCACGGATTTTATTTCTAAGAAAATAGATTATATTTAAAAAAGAAAAAAAATATTCTTTTTTCCCATTCGATTTACGTTTATATACTGGTTTAATTTTCTTAAATTTTTAATAAGGCATCAACGCTAGCACAGTCCTGACATTAAATTTCAATGAGGCTAAATACACTTTCGTACCAGAAATTGTAAACAGTGTGATTCATCAAGATCGATACAATAGCCTATTTCTTTAACTATTGCCCCTAGACACATAATACCAATTGCAAAGTTTCATAAAAGCAGGTGTAAAATTTGATTGCATAAGTTGCAACTCCATGGGTGACCTATTTGAGGAAATACAAAACTAAATTTTTATACGGACCCCGTAGGGTAAAATTTCCTTATCCATTCCGGAATTAAACAAAAAAATTTCCGTCTTGATATCTGTGAAACTCAGAAATATTAAATTCCAAAATTCGCAACTTAGACCACTTAAATGTAGCTCTCACCGACGTGATATTGATGCATTTGGAATGCAAGATAGGAATCATCCACGAATTATACGTTATTAAAACTCGATTTAAGACAGTGCCTTTACTTTTGGACATAAAATAGCAGAGTATAGATTTTACGTTATGTTCTTTTGAAATATGTTGGAGGTCAATAATCATTTTTCTTTTTTCTATCTTTTTTTTAAAAACTTTATGGTATTTTAAAGGAAAATTTATTCTTTTCTTGTATAAATTATACAAAATAATTTTCAGGTGAAATTTCTCAAACGTATTTAGGATTAGATTATTCAAATAATGCATATCTCCGAAAGAGTAATAAAATATTAAAGCAGTAATGCTTAAATACAAGTTTTTTACCAGTTGTACAAATTTTTAATACACTGTAAAATATATTTATCTTTAAAGTTCAACCTCAATATCATTTTTCGTTTGCACAAATAAAAAATTACATTTAAAAATATTTTTTTTAATTATAGCAAATAACAACACTCTCCACGTGATTCATAAAAGTTCAACTGGATTGCAAAAATTGTCTGTTAATGAGGTAAAATTTACGATATATATAAATATATTTATATATTTTTTAATCGTCTGCTTCTTTTATTGATCTCGTTTAGCTTCTTTTGCAGACAATTAGAAGATTTGAAATATTGTTATATATAGGGAAAATTTCGGTATAAAAATTAAAAGAAGACTACAAATTGTGACATGAAAGCTAAAGATTGTGTTATGGAAAGAACCAGTGCAGATGCGGAAAATTCTCGTTTGGAAGAGAAACAAAAAGGCCGAATTACAAATGCATTAAAATATTGCGAGACGTTGTTACAAAATAACGATCTGTTTAAAAGTTTTCCACCGGATGAAATATCCGGTGCTTTTATTGATATGCCTGAAGAATTTCATTGTGCAGTTTTAGAAATATTAGAAAATCGACAAATTATTGAGGCCGAGGAAGTGATATTGAATGAAGAAGATGAATTTAACGAATTTACAAAGGTATGATTTTTTATTTTAGCAAAAAAAAAAAAAAAAAAAAAAAAAAAAAAAAAAATATATATATATATATATATATATATATATATATATATATATATATATATATATATATTCGTTATATTTCATTGTTAAAAATAATCGAAATCAAACAATTTAATTTTTAATATTTTGTTATAATATCCGGGATTTCATGAAGATCGTGAGAATTTTGTACCTGAAGAATTTGCACCTGAACCACGCGATTATATTCCATTGTGGTACAAAAAGAATGCTGTTGCATCAGCTGAAGCCTGTAATAAATAAGTATAACAGTAAATAAAAGTAAATAATAAAAATGAAAAAAAAGTGCCCCCGGGTGGAATCGAACCCGCAATGCCCTGATCCGTAAGCTGGCACGCTACCGCTGAGCCATGAATTCTTATAAAGAATGTTATACTAATGGGTATTTGAAATATACGCTGAACTTCAACCCCCAATTTTTCAAAAACTAAGACCCATTTGAAGAAATCCTTTCATCAGAATAATTAATGGTATGACCCCTACAACGTACTTTAAAATCATCAAAATCTGTGCGCATCATGTTTGGTGGTGCCCTTGTCAGTCAATCGAAATATTACCTTCATTTTCGACTCGATCAAATCAGGAAACCACACAATCCAGATAAACAGCAATCGAAGAAGAGAGTGAAACGTGTTTTCTGACACATAAATAATTTGCCCTCGTCTCCCTTTTATAGAGATATAAAGTCTTAAAGTTTGCTCATTTAATTATTTAATGTATTTTTTAGCCGCCGTTATGCTATTTCTTTCTCCCAGCAATTAAAGTGTCGTCTTTGAAAAATAACGCTCCATTCTATAAGCAAGCCGTACAATAAAGCAGATGCATCATTGTACGGTTAACTACTCTAATGTAATTTTTTTTTTAACTTCTAAGCATCGCACATTTAAATTTTTGTACCGTTCTATTGGGGAAAAAAGTACTTTTAATTGCAATGTGTTTTAAAGTATCTCAATTTATTTCTGAGATATTAATTTTTTTGTAGTTTTTAGCGCCATTAGTTTAATGCTGGCAATTCAAGTACTCCATTTCTGTAGAAAGTAAAGGAAAAATAGTTGGCATATAGTAATTATATCTTTTTGTTGCCAGGTTTTCATAACAACTGAAAAAAAATATAATTAAAATACGTGCTATTTTGAAAAAGACATAAATGAATGATTTCTAATAAAAAAAAGAAGCTGTTATAAACTATATTTAATTTTAAATATCTATATTAGTATTTCAAACAAATGAAGGCATATAGATTATTAGAGAGCCGAGTTTTTTTTTTTTTTTTTTTTGTTTCTTGAATGACGACATCACTTTTTTGGATTTGTGTATTTTTCAGTAATATTGACGTTATATGCATATTTACAGTAGATGCTGTTTAAAGATTGGATCGTAATTGTGGAATTTTTCAGCGGATGCGAATGATATCATTTTATATAAAATAAAAGCGTGTGTTTTAAGTCTTAAAACTGAAATATGTTTTGTAATATCTATATTTATATATATACATTTTTTTTTCATCGGGGTCGACACTAAATTCTGAAAAAGCAGAATTCCTGTTTTCTATTTTTTAATACTTTCCAACAAAGTTGAAAATTGTTTATTACTTCGGTTTGTCTGCCCGTCGGGCCGCGCTCCAACTCTCGTAAATATACTCGGATTGCCATGAAATTTGTGGATGTTATTGACGTTTACCATAGTACGATCCCTATTTTAAATTAAATTTGTAGCATGTATAGTTCATCTACATGGGCAGTCAAAAGTATTCCGTTACATTACGGCTAATGGGAAAAAAATTGTTTCAAATGATTTTTAACGATGTTACACGAATCCAAACATAACAAAATGTATATGCAATTATGAAGTGCACTAAAATATGCATTCTATAGAATATGCCGAGCAAACTAAAGGTATTATTCATTTACAGAGCCACACAAAAGAATTCCGTTGCATAATTATATAGGGGGCGGGAATTGTTTGTGGTGTATTTTAATTATGTTAAAGTATTCCATATATAATGAAATTGATATACGTCGCTGAGTTTTACTGTAAGTTATTTCATGTATAATACGAAGTGCATAGCATTTACAGGGACACACAAAAGATTTCAGATACTATATTCTATCAGAAGTACTGTACATTAGCGCTGATTGCTGGAAATGCATTTTCAAATATGGTATGCGCTTTTATGTTTCACTATATTTATGGTGTGTATAAAGGCTATACTTTATATACAGGGCTACACAAAAGAATTCATAAGGGTTACTGGGTACGAGCGCAAATTGCATAAAGGTCGTTTTTTTAATGAGTTATGCATTTTTACAAGGGTCTGCATTTAATTTATTAAGAAATGTTTGTAGAATATAGATAAAATGATATACAGGTTCACGCAAAGAATTGGATACATGGCCGTCTATAAATGGTAATGAAATGAGATTTCAGTGGTTTTAAGAGTGGTTTAGTTTGAATTAAATTTTAGCTAAATAGTGACGTGTAATAATGGTACTAGATAAACTACAGGGCTGTTCAAAAGTATTAAAGTATGTTGCCATCTAGTAGTATAAATTGGTGAATGAGAAAATTCAACCTGTTATGGGTGTTCTTGATTTTTCCATTATATAGTATATATTTCAACGTACAGATCAAATACAGGCTGTTCAAAATAATTGGAATACATATTTCGCTGTGGACGGTAACTGCTGAAATCAATTTTTTTTATGTTTACTTAGTTATCTTATTTACCTTATTTCCGTAAATAACGAAGTTGTGTTAAAGCTTTCAGAGAGTGATATAAAATGTTTCATAATCTATGCCGTTCGCATGATTTTTATTTCTTGTTTATTTAATTAAGGACGAAAAGTGATTAGTGGGATGGGACGCGTAAAACCCTGCCAAATCACTTTAACAGTACTTTATATTTACTGCTTGCCTACAAACCAGTAAGACGAATCTATTGACATGCCATAAGTAGAATGCAACAGAAACTATTCTGCACGGCATAGATTTATGATGTACATAAAAATACAATAAAATTCACAAAAATGCATCAATTTGGATTGGTATAGTTCTGTCTAATATTAATTGTTAGATGTTTTCATACAATTTCAAGAAATTGAAATACAAATTAAGGAAACCAGATCTAGCTCAAAACACTTTTCAGAACAAAAAAGGATTAAAAGATAATCAATAAGAAAGATTATAAGTCATTATAAGCAAAAATACCGATGGTAAAATTCAGATAACTTGTAATTTCATTCCACTTGTGGATTTATACTAGCATGTATTATCATAGTTACCATTATCATTATAATTACCATAATTAGCTAACAGGCTATTAAATCCTGAGAGCTAATGCGCCAGCAGTTTTTGTATGTCGTACGTATGTATGTACGTAACGCGATAACCTTGCCTAGAAATATTCGATTTGCTTCAAATTTTGTAAATAGGTTCATTCTGCTAAGGCGCTACCTGATCGGTTTTGGGTGTTCATTGGTTAAGTATAAAGAGGTGGAGGTGGTAATCCGCCTGAATTTAGATAAATGGGTTTTTCTTGCAGAATTATCCGTTTTGCTGCAAATTTGGTGTACTGCTTTATTCTGATGAGGCGCTTCCCTGATTAGATTTGGAGGTTCATTGGTTAAGTATAAAGGGGGGAAATGGGAGAGCTAATTCCATTCCCTTAATTTTGTTAAATAGGTTTTTTGTAGATCTTTTTATTTTTCTACTTGCATTATTCTTTGAAGTAAGAGTATATTATACAATTAGTGTGAATAGTCTGTGAGTTCAATGCCATCAGTTTAACTGGGCACTTTTCCTTTTTATTAGCATTATTTTGCTCCAAATAGCCCCATTTTAGGCTCCTGCGTGAAACGTCTGTTATACTGAAAAATGTGTCCGATCAATCTTTTACTTGAGCGTTCTATAGTAATGGGCCACTATGAAGTGTATGCAATGGAAAGAAGAGAGCCCTATCCAGAAGAACTACAGTTTTAGAACGTAATTTGATCCACTATTTTTTTCCTTTGTTGGCTTGTTATAATCAAGTCAAATATTTTTATTGGAACAGTTTCACTCGCAGATGTGAAAAATGTCTCCTAGCAATCCTTTACTTAAGTGTTCTATAGTAATGTGCCACTATGAAGCGTATGAAAAGGAAAGAAGATAACCATATCTAGAAAAACTACAGTTTTAGAACGTAATTAAACGTAAGTGTTCATTTGATCCACTAATTTGTTTCCGTTGTTGTCTTTTTATAATGATGTAAAATACTTATTATTGAAAAACTTTCGCTCGCAGATGTGAAAAATGTCTCCTATCAATCCTTTACTTGAGTATTCTATAGTAATGGGCCACTATGAAGCGTATGGAATGGAAAGAAGATAACCCTATCCAGAAAAACTACAGTTTTAGTACGTAATTAAACGTAAGTGTTCATTTGATCCACTAATTTTTTTCCGTTGTTGGCTTGTGTAATTCATGTAAAATATTTTTTATTGGAAAAGTTTCACTTGCAGATGTGAAAAATGTCTCCTATAAAATCCTTTACTTGAGTGTTCTATAGTAATGGGCCACTATGAAGTGTATGAAATGCAAAGAAGATAGCTCTATCCAGAAGAACTACAGTTTTAGAACGTAATTAAACGTAAGTGTTCATTTGATCCACTAATTTGTTTCCGTTGTTGTCTTTTTATAATGATGTAAAATACTTATTATTGAAAATGTTTCGCTCGCAGATGTGAAAAATGTCTCCTATCAATCCTTTACTTGAGTATTCTATAGTAATGGACCATTATGAAGCGTATGAAATGGAAAGAAGATAACCCTATCCGGAAAAACTACAGCTTTAGAACGTAATTAAACGTAAGTGTTCATTTGATCCACTGATTTTTTTTCCGTTGTTGGCTTGTTATAATCATGTAAAATATTTTATTTTTGAAAAGTTTCACACGCAGATGGGAAAAATGTCTCCTATCAATCTTTTACTTGAGTGTTCCATAGTAATGGGCCACTATGAAGTGTATGAAATGCAAAGAAGATAACCTTACCCAGAAGAACTACAGTTTTAAAACGTAATTAAACGTAACTGTTCATTTGATCCACTAATTTTTTTCCGTTGTTGGCTTGTTATAATCATGTAAAATATTTTTATTGGAAAAGTTTCACTCGCAGATATGAAAAATGTCTCCTATCAATCTTTTACTTGAGTGTTCTATAGTAATGGGCCACTATGAAGTGTATGAAATGCAAAGAAGTTAACCCTATCCAGAAGAACTACAGTTTTAGAATGTAATTAAACGTAAGTGTTCATTTGATACACTAATTTTTTCCGTTGTTGTCTGTTTATAATGATGTAAAATACTTATTATTGAAAAAGTTTCGCTCGCAGATGTGAAAAATTTCTCCTATCAATCCTTTACTTGAGTATTCTAGAGTAATGGGCCACTATGAAGCTTATGAAATGGAAAGAAGATAACCCTATCCAGAAAAACTACAGCTTTAGAACGTAATTAAACGTAACTGTTCATTTGATCCACTAATATGTTTCCGTTGTTGGCTTGTTATAATCATGTAAAGTATTTTATTTTTGAAAATTTTCACTCGCAGATGTCAAAAATGTCTCCTATCAATGCTTTACTTGAGTGTTCTATAGTAATGGGTCACCGTGAAGCGTATGAAATGGAAAGAAGATAACCCTATCCAGAAAAACTACAGCTTTAGAACGTAATTAAACGTAAGTGTTCATTTGATCCGCTAATTTTTTTTCCGTTGTTGCCTTGTTATAATCATGTAAAATATTTTTTTATTGGAAAAGTTTCCCTTGCAGATGTGAAAAATGTCTTTTATCAATCCTTCACTTGAGTGTTCTATAGTAATGGGTCACTGTGAAGCGTATGAAATGGAAAGAAGATAACCCTAGCCAGAAAAACTACAGCTTTAAAACGTAATTAAACGTAAGAGTTCATTTGATCCACTAATTTTTTTCCGTTGTTGGCTTGTTATAATCATGTAAAATATTTTTTATTGGAAAAGTTTCACTTGCAGATGTGAAAAATTCCTCCTATTAATCCTTTACTTGGGTGTTCTATAGTAATGGGCCTCTGTGAAGCGTATGAAATGGAAAGAAAACAACCCTATCCAGTAAAACTACCGCTTTAGAACGTAATTAAACGTAAGTGTTCATTTGATCCCCTAATCTTTTCTCCGTTGTTGGCTTATTATAATCATGTAAAATAATTTTTATTGGAAGAGTTTCACTCGTAGATGTGAAAAGGCCTGTGTTCGCTTCTCGAAATTGAACCAATAATATCATGCCGTTATAAATACCACTGATTATGTTTCATAAACAAATTTTATGAAACTTATAAATCGCTGTAAATCTATTGTGATGTAATATTCAGGGATGAGAGCGCTCCGATCCAAATGGTTGATTTTCATCACTAAATGTGAAAATTAAATCATCAAAAATTCTGTCGTTAATAAGGGCGAGAAATACAATTAAAATTTAGTGGTAGAAAGCAGTCATTTGTGTCGGACAGCATTCATCCCTGAATGTTTTACTCTTTAATTCCCATGGTAGTAGAATACGTTCTACAAATTCAGAGAATCTGAATGTCATCAGAAAATTCCAATGATAAATTTCGCTTTAATGCAATACGGAATGTCTGTTATTAAATATTACAAATATTGCTATTTTAATTTTCTGGTATGAGTTTGGAATATCCGAATTAAAAAATCTAGTAAATTCGAAATACTGGTGTTTGCATGTATGCAACATTGCGCGTTAAAGGTTAAAGCGTCTGTGGAATACAATAGAGCTTGAAAATTTGACACTACGTCCACAACATTTTTTAATTCAGATCCTTACTAATTTTTAGATTTAAAAAATTGTGCTTATTTTACATTATTTCTTTTTTTTCAAAACATTTTAAATATGACTATTGAATTATTATTGTTTTTTAAAAGAAGCAAATATTATTTAACTAGCAGACCCGCCCGGTGCTGCCAGGGGTTTGTAAATAATAACCTTAAACAAAACTTAAGTTTGTATGATTTTATATCTTTTGAAATTCTTTGAATTGAACCTAATTTTGTAGTCCCCATTGC
The DNA here is from genome assembly GCA_963932465.1 of Maratus speciosus. Lineage (NCBI taxonomy): Eukaryota > Metazoa > Arthropoda > Arachnida > Araneae > Salticidae > Maratus > Maratus speciosus. Next base: position 590,254,816 of record OZ010786.1, on the reverse strand, counting down.
CTTCCGCAGCGTTTAGTGTGTTCCCAACAAACTTCTTTCCGAACGAACCTGTAACCTGGGTACCCGCTACGTAGGGCAGCATTTACCGGAAGTGCCCCGCACGTTCCGAAGACAATAGAAAATCAGGTTGAGTGAGCCAAACCTCGTAGTAATCAAGCCAATAGAATAAAAAAAAATGCACCATTAATGTTAGAAAATGTTGGTAACTGAAGTCTGAGGATAAAATTTCATAATACAGAGAGTAGCTGAATTGTAATCTAAGTTAAATGAACCAAATCCCGTTGAAATTGGGCCTTTAGAACCCGAGGAAAGAATGCGTGCCCAAGCGCTGGAAGATGCCCACTCCTTTTGTAAATTTTATGAATTACTTTGAACATTAAACGATATTTAATAAAAGGATGAAATCCCTTATCTAAAGTTACCTTTAAAGTACGCGATTTTAAATTTACGACTGTAGTGAGTAGACATAAGTTGATCCTGAAAAAGGGTATTAATGATCGAAAAAGGTGGTAGCTGAGGTATAAAGAAAGACCAGACCATGAGATCCAGTGTCTTAATAGGAATGTAGTTTTTTATAAGCAAATTTTTTAATGGTTTTAAAGTAGCTGGGAGACGCTAAATCTATGTTATAGAAAATTGCAATAGAATTGGATAGTTTTTAAAGAAGCTGCAACAAAGGCCCCAAAAAGGCGATTAATATTTAAAATTGGTGGTAGCTGAAGTCTGAAATTTTTTTTTGTCGTTCATGTTGTAACTGCAGAACCTCAGAAGTTGTTAGAAAAACATTTTGTGAATCGGACTATTTTTAAGGGAGCTGTAACAGGTGCCCAAAAGGATCCAACTGATAGTTAAAAGCAGGGCCTTAACATAAAAACATGTTTAAAAGTTTTAGTACTTAGCGTTTTAGATCTTCAGTTAGTCAAAATTAAGCATAGGATATGAATAAATCATTAGAATAATATTTTTAAGAAATGGGGTAAATGCTTACAAAATGGCCCTAGGACCCCAATAAAAATATGAGGATGTTGGTCTAGGGGAAAGAGTCTAAGACTCAATTTTAAAATTATGCAGTGAGAATGTGATAAAATTAGGGGCTAAAAAATACATGGCACACAAAAAGTTCAAGGGGCTCCGGATCAGGCCTTATGGGAGCCTAGGTTGGCCCAAGATTTTAACTGGGATATAGAAACGGGAGAATAACTATATGGAAAAATGCTGCAAGGAGCCTTTTACAGGGCTCCAGGGGGTCATGGACTTAAGTGGTATGTAGTTTGGTATGAAGATACTTTTTAGTAGTTTTTAAAGTAATCAGAGGATGTTAGAACTATGCTAAAGGAAATTGCAAGCTATTCGGATAATTTTTAAAGAAGCTGCACGAGCGGCACAAGAAGGCCATTAATATTCGAAATTGGTGGTAGCTGAAGTTTTTTTTTGAATTTTTTTTTTCGTTCATGTAGTAGTTGGTGGACCTAAGAAGTTGTTAGAAAAAAAAAGCTAGTGAATCGGACCGTTTTTAAGGGGGCTATAATAGAGGGCCGAAAAAGGAGCCAACTGATAGTTAAAAGCTGGGCCCTAACATGACAATACCTTAAAATGTCTTAGTACTTCACGCTTTAGATCTACAGATAGTCAAAATTAACATTGAGTATTAAGTATTCGTTAGAATAATATTTTAATTAAATACGTAAAAAATTGAGTAAATGCTTTAAGACGTTGAATGCCAAGTCTACTTGTCTGTCTTTCCGTTTGTGCAACGAAATAAGATTCAATTACACAATCTATAAGTGTCAGTCACCGCTAACGGACGAGGCATAAACGGAAAGTTCAGTGTCGGTCACTGGTGACTGACGTGGCATTCAACATGTTAAAAAAGGCCCAATGGCTCCAATAAAAATATGAGGGTGTTGGTCCTGGAAGAAGAGTCCAAGACTCAACTTTAAAATTATGCACTGAGAAGGTGAGAAAATTAGTTGATGTAATTTGCATGGCGCACAAAATTTTCAAGGGCCCTGTACCAATCCCTACGGAACCATAGGGGCACCATTAACTGGAATGTATAGACGTGAGAATAACTAAATGAAAAAAAGTGTTCCAAAAATGAAGATTGTATTAAGATGGGGCAATTTATTAACAATTTATGATGCAAAAATTTCAAAGGGCCCGTTACCGGGCCCCAAAGGGCCAGGGGCTTAACTGGCATGTAGTTGGGTATAAATATATATTTAGTAGTTATTAAAGTAATCAGAGGACTTTAGAACTATGTTAAAGAAAATTTCAAGAAATTCGGATCATTTAAAAAAAATCCGTACCAAGGGCCCCAAGAAGGCTATCAATATTCAAAATTGGTGGTAGCTGAAGTCTGAGAAATTGTTTTGTCATTCATTTAGTAGCTGGGGGACCTAACAAGTTGTTAGAAAAAAAGCTAGTGAATCGAAAAAATTAAAAATTAACTCAAATGAGCGATTTTCTAACTTTTTTGAACGCGACCCACTTACAAATTTGAAAACTTTTCCATGTAAATAAAACCTTTTACATAACCTATCATATGGAATAAACCAAACTCATCTATAAAGTATACTAACGACTTTAGCAATAATGTGAAAATAAAATGATCTTCAAAACAAAAGCCTAATTTACTATGTTAAGATAAACACGTTAATTAATGATATATGTATTAGAAAATAGAGTTTAAAAACTGATACGGTATATGATGTTATTTTCTTCCAACCGAAAATATACCGGTTGTCTAAAAAAGACCGACTGATTTTAAAATGCAATAACTCGCAAACGATGACAGATATTTAAAAAATTATTATCGGAGGGTTATGTATGATGTAAAGAATTTTTTCACCGTGATTCTCGAATTTAATTCGAGTTACAAACAATAGATGGCGCTGCAAGGAATAAGCGCTAAATTCAAGCTGGATTTTTTGGCGTTTCTCTTCTTCCACGCCAAAAAAAAAAGAGATTAAAATATATTGAGTGGGCCCCTAAGTACCACAAATCGGGCCTGGATTTAGTACATAATGCTTATGCTTGCAGCGCCATCTATTATTTGTAATTCGAACTAAATTCGAAAATCACAGTAAAAAAAACTCCTGACATTATGCATAACGGTCAACGGTCCTGCAAAAAATTTTTAAATATCTGTCACCGTTTGCAAGTTATTGAATTTTAAAATCAGTCAGTCCTTTTTAGGACACCCTGTATACCAACCATGATATTTGTTAATTTTAGTGCGAAGTCGCTCACTGTGCAAAATGGGATAAAACGCTCACTTTTAACGAAGTTATTCATCTATATTATTTCCTTTAAATTTGTAAAATGTTTTGTTTGTTATATTTTTATAATATATTTTTGAAGACCTGATTGATCATTCCGTGACCAATCAAAGCATAGCCAGCGACCGACAGTTTGAAAATCGCTGTCCCAATCGGTGTACATTTTATATAATATTTTATATCAAAATTATCTTTTTAATTTTTTTTTGGCAAAATTAGTAGATCCCTAAACAGAAGATTATTTCTATTAGAAAAGTTTAAGAAAATAATAATAATAATAATAAAGATATCTTTAAAAATACTAATACACAGAAAGCAGATCATTTGCGAGCTCTGCTTTCCTAGAATATTTTTGAACTGGTATGTCTTCTGTTAGATCTAAAATAATCATAAATTCTGAAATATTTCCTTTACTTTCATGTCCTACAAAAATTCATGATAAATATATATACTTTAAAAATGTACTTATCTTTATCAGGTTTTGTAGCATTAAATACACCGTCTTATATCTTGATTCACATACATTTATTTTTTTTAATTTTATTCCCAAATTAAAGGATTTTTTAAGGATTTCTACATGGTTACAATATTTTAAACTTTTAATATGAAATGATCTTTTCAGATGTAGAAGATAAAAGTTGTAGAGACGCCAAAGTATTTTGTATATGTTAGATATGTAGGGAAAAATATCTTTAAAATAAAAATTCTCAGATTGAACTCCACATTTTTAAATTCACAAACAATTTTTTTTCAATACACAAACTCTTTTTTTAAATTATGAAATAAAATTCCATTCTAAATTTTAAATATCACAAAGTAAAAAACATAGCTGAAATATCTTTGAAATTTATATACATAAATCTATAAACAGACTTCGATATTTTCTTTTGATAACTGCAGGTAGTTTAGCACTGTAACTAATTTTTTTTTATATAAAATAGTGTTTTATATCTTAAAAAAGAACAAGCACAAGAGAGACCATTCTTTGAACTATTCTGCTTGGTTTTTCATATATTTCAAATCGTAAGCTTTCTTGATAAAATTTCGTAGCATATTTCAATAAAGTACAAGTATACTGCAGTATATTTCTTTCCAGTTTCTTAGTTTTCTAAAAATCGTTCAAAATCCCAGTACAATTTGAAATTTAAAACATATTTTATGTTTGATATTGTTGAATTTGTTATTAATTTATTAAATATCAATTTTGAAGAATTAAGCTACAGTTTATTCCGGATTTAATGATTAAGACAACCATAGCAACTGAATATAATAAACAATAATCGGTCAAGTGCGAGTATTACTCGCGCATAGGGGGTTCCTTGCAATTATATATCATTAAAAGTTGTCTAGTCTTTAAACCCTTCAGAGACGATGGAATATACTTTATCCCACCTAACTTTCATTAAGATTTGCACCAGAAACTTTTAATCAAGTTTTCTTTTTATAAATTTGGTGAAAAAAATCTGAGCAATTGCTTTTCCTTATTTTGAAAAGAAAAAAAAAATCAATTTTCCGGTTGGAATTCAACATTACAGGAGCGCAATTCCTTGCCCCTCAAAGGATTAATAGCCGATGGCGTAGAGTGTACACCACCCATGTCTTTATGTACATCCAAAACAGTGTTGTCAGATTGGGGACTTTTTTGTCCCCAGATTGTTGATTGTCACCGCTTTTTTGAAATAGAAATATTCGGCCTATTTAAAAATGGATTAAAAATTCTGAAAAAAATAAGGCAAATTACACTGTGGCGGTGAATTCGTATGCCCAGGTTCACAATATGAGTAAGAGAAATAAACTCCAACACAAAAGTTTAGAGGACTTACATCTTTATTATGAAACACCTTTAATGCAGAGCCGTGAACAGTATAGCGGAATGGGGGTGTTTCAATAACTGCCCGACGGCGGACGCCCCACAGCGGGGCTTAATTTGCAGACTACATAGCTCGAGATCAGGTGCAAAAGAGAGTTAGATTTTGTTACTATTACGTACAGATTGGCGAACACTAGATAACCATATGTAAGATGTTTGGCGAAAAACAAATTGGGTAGACAAAACAATCCAGAAGTTTTACATTCAATTGAAAAGTATGCCATGGCGGGCTCTTTAGGGTTACTATAAATAACATTCCAGCGGTAAGCAGGGAGACTTAAAGAAATAGGAACACGTGATTTTATATGCACGTTACAGATATAACGAGAGCTACAAATTGGTCAGCAAGGGGCATATGGTTTGTATCCGACAAAGTACAAGGGAGAGAATTGAATACTAATGCAAGCCCAGAGGCTGAGAAAATATGCATTACATATCGTCGGCTGCGAAGCGAAAAGACATTCACTTGTATGTTATTCTTTTATTTTGTTTCGGCGGAAAACGCTGCGGGTAAGATCTTTTTCTATCCGTGTGAATTTGAAAGAGAGAAAAAGGAACCGAGATAAATGATGTCTGCATTTAAAAAGAACTTTAAAAAGTAGAAGTGAAACTTACAGTGGTGTAAAGGGGGGAGGGAGAGAATGACTAAATCCATATGAAATTAACTATAAAATGTCACATTTAAAGGGGGGGGGGGAGAATAGTGACAATTTATAATGAACCAGTAAGGTTAAAAGTTGATTTTTGAGGGCAGAGGAGGAATAATGAATATATAACGGGAAGCCGTTATATATACCATTTTAAAAAGGAGGTGACAGTCAAATAATCTGAATTAAAACAGTCCCCAAACTGGCAACACTGGTACAAACAGTCCGTGTCTTTAAAGGTTAATATCTCGGCGAATTACTAACATTTTTTTTTTTTTTTTTTGAAAATCATTCTCAACACTTCTTTTATACTTCCTTGTCGATAGATATATCGAGTGCCCCTCAACTCCCTTGCTGAGTGCCCACAAAGTGAAATTTGTGTGTAACGAAAATATGCGACTTTTTAAAAAACACTATGAGACCTAGGGTTATTGCTATTGTTTTCCTGCAAGGTTTCAAACTAGAACTATTATATGAATATGTTCCGGTTCAAACCAGACATTTGATTATGAAATACGTTTAAAAGATACAAAGAAGAAAAACGTGAAATAATAAAGTTAAACTGCTTTACATCAAAATTCTGGTGTGAAATATTTTTTATAAAACTTGACTCAAATTTCCAGTAGTGTTGTTGTTAAATAAACTTCTACTAACCCTATTTTTTAAATAATTTTAGATTCAGTAGATTCGGAAATAGAGGGGGGATGGGCTATTAATTGCATTACATGTTCGACGACATCTCTGAAAACATAATACCTAAAATTAAAACAAATGCATTTTTACCCGATTACTAAGAAGGGTTATGTGTTTCACGCGTATCTGGGTACGTGGATTTCTTTATACCATCGAAACAGCCCAACAGCTGGATGTATTTTAATGAATGAGGTCTCTATCGATTCGTCTTAACCGTCCGATGGTTATAGCCTAGATTTCATTTTAATAAATTCAAAATGGCGGTAGAGAAGAAAAAACTTTTACGCACCCTATTAAGTGGCATATCATTGGACAGGTCTTTCAAAATGAAGACGATGTTTCATTGACTATTTTACAGTCGAAGCTCCGTTTAGATATTACACAACCTGAAATTGTGTAGGTAAGATCGCTAGCTTTACTGCCACTAACCTTCATAGACATCTATAGGCCTCATCCAAATAGTGTTTATAGATAGGAACTAACAATTAAACACAACTTAAAGTCACCAATACAAGTAAATAAAAAAAATAGGTAAGTAATATAAAAAATAGTTACACATTGATGAGAAATAATTAATTAGTTTGCTTTTTGCGCAGTCGGGTTTTGTTATTTTTTTAATTTAATTTTTATTTGTTGATTTAAATGTTACGAGAGCTTTCATACGTTACTCCACACGGTATACAACTTTTTTTTTTCATGTTACTTAATTAGCCCCCCGTACAAATTTCTTAAATGTATTTGTGAATGGTTAATAATCTATAAATGTGTGGGTTAATAGCCTTTATTATAGCTGCCAAATTTGAACTTTCCACGTTCCATAGTTTACGAAAAAAACGGCTGTGACAGACGGCGAGACAGATACCCGAGTGATCTTATAATGGTTCCGTTTCTACTTTTTAAGTATGTAACCCTACAAATGTTGTTTTATTTATTAACCCTCTCGCTGCGCAGCCCGAGCTGCATTTTCCCGTCAAATTAATACTATTTGGTTTTTCTCACCAGTTATTTTTTAGTGAAAACTTTGATTTAATCAGTACATTTTCCCCCGGTTACGATAGTCAAAAATTTCTGCTTTAAAGAGCCGGTGATAAACGATTAAAAATTCTGTAAAAGACGCTCATTGCGAAGAATTACTTACGCAGCGAGAAGGTTAATGCAAAAGGGGTTATAACCATTTTCGTTAATTTATAAAATTATCAAAGCGAAAAACAATTGTAAGACACTTTTAATCATTTTTTATATAAACACATTTTTGCTATGGTGAATGAAATATATTCACGAAAAGGATATTTTTTTTTACCTATATTGAAAAAAAAGATTTCCAGCTTTTGAAATAAATCGATCATTAACATAAATATCGAATATAAAATTTTAATACTTTCCTAACGCGAAAAAAAAAATTGTACAACATTAATGAAAATATTTATCAGAATATTTTTTAAAGCAAGAGTAATTTTCAAACTTTGTATGGTTGAGGTAATACAAACATATAAAATAAAATTTCAGTTTTAAAACAAATTGCTTTAAAGTTTTACATAACTGAAATTTTAACGTAAGTTATATAAATATTTCGTATATTTCACATTTCAATAATGGAAGTAATTAGTTCAATTGAAACATTGAAATATAGTCGGGTTATTGAATAGTGTACGCAGAATATAGCTGCATAATACATATGAAGGTATCAGAAAAAAATCATACATGTATGTACATATATATATAACTATAAATATATATTTAAATATAACTATGTGAAATTTCAAAATGCACGTATATTTACATATAATAAACAAATGAAGGATTTCATATTTCTATGAATTATAATATACCTATATAATATAAATTTCATATTATTTAGTTTCACTAAATTTATTCTAAGACACCTAACGCATTTTCGTAGATTTGTTCATGCATTTTGTTGTCAAAGATGCGAACTTTCTAATTTTAAATACCGACTTTTTGAATACGTTTTACAAATTTTGAATACCGAAGTAAACTATATATATTTTCATCTTTATTTTCTCTACAACTTTATATATTTTCATTTTAAGGTGTAAAATAAGATTTAGAAAACAAAAATTATTTAGTTAAATTGAAACTTACTTCTTTTGCATGCAGTCTCAGTATATAGAATTTGAAAACAACTGTATCAAATAAAACATTTCACATTTTCTTAGGCTCTGTATTTTTTAAATAAATGATTGAAAATGTTATTGCATGAATTATAGACGTTCCGCAATCATTTAATCAGGTTGTTGAATTTAAAATCATGCTGGGCGAGGTAAATCTAACTACATACTAATATCATTCCAACTTAGTACTAATATGATGTTTATTGAATTTTCAACGTTATACTATTCAGTTGCATTGCGTTTTATAATCAGGTGTTAAAAAGTTATTAATGATGTTTAAATCAACATTTAAGATACCAAATGATTAAATAATGAATATGTTATCCATACGTGTTGTAAATTTCTAAATGATTTGAAATTTACTATGTATAATATTTGGGTTAAATTGTTGAAATATATTATCTACTAACAAAAGCCATGCTTTGTTTGTATTCGCGAAGCATTATTTGATAAGAGAAATATTTGAAAGTAACAATATTTTTTTATATTATTTTTGCATCTTTATTAAGCAAAAACGTTATTTTATGCATTGGCGCATTTTAATTTTAGAAATGTAAATTCAGCCAAATAACTAAGAGTTTCCTCGGATTTTTTATTTACGATATAAGACTGGTATAAATAAAAAATATTTTCGAAGCAAAACTTTACAAAATATTTTTAAATTTTTAACTAAAATTTCATTTAAAGATGTTTTTACATCTTCCAATAGCGTCTGGTGTTTTCACAAATGGTTTGAAATAGGTATGTTTCCAATCTTTGTAATTCACATCAAATAATCTTTGATAGCAATCTTTGAATAATATACTCGAAGAGAGCTTAAAGAAAGTTACTTCTGCAAAATCCTATTTTCTGGAAAAACATTTGAAATCTGCTCTCGTTGATACTAAGAATTATTACCTTATTATATGATTGTCATTATTCAACCTTCGAATTCGAGTAACACTTTATATGACAAATTTAACAATTTATTTTATTTGCTTACAATTCTTTTGTCGCCATTTCAAAAAAAAAAAAATCATAATATAATTCTTTTAAAATGCGTAATTAACGTATGCGTAAATGATTTCACATAATAAGAATAAATTGTCTACTTGAATTCTTAACCTGAAAAATACTTTTATAATTGAATGTAAATAATTGACTTTTCGCAAATTTTAATTCATTAAAAATATGCCACAATTTTCATAAAATGGTATTTTAAAAATTTCATAAAAGAAATCGTGAAACTATTATATGTTTAAAAGGAATGAGCACCATAATATGCGCCATTTCCAACCAATCTTAATAAAGTATTATATTAAAATAAATATTATCCTCTTAAATAACACCACGTTTAATATAAGAAAGTTTAATGTTGTTTTACAGTTTGAAGTATAAATTCTTCAGTTATTTTCAATATTTAAAATATTTCGTTTTCGTAAAATGCAGATATATAGGTTCCTTTCCTTATTTATATAATAATAAATGAGAAATTTTGATGCAACGATAATATTTCACGTACTTAATCATTTATGACTTTTTATTTTTACAGACTGGATGATTTTTTATTTACTGCGCGAAATACGCAGGTTCATTATCGTTTACAAAAATAAATCTGTATAATGGAAAAATATATTCAACAAAATAATAAATATTTTTGTTAAATCATTCGATAACAAAAATAATATTGTCAGAATCTACAGATCATATTTTATTTCTACCAAGTCCAAAAAATACTTCCTTAATTAAATTTAAAAAACAGTTTTTGAGATATTTTGGCGGAATAATGAAAAAATATTTTTTTTAATTTAATGAATCATGATTCTATCTATAAATAGTAAATTTGTAGATTAGGAGCCCCAACGTCAGCTCTGCAAGTCATTGTGTTTTAATCTCGCTTTACATAAAATTCAACATCCTTTAATCCGCATTTTATTATTATACTTTTAATTACATAAATTTTTATAAGAATATAAAATTTTTAGGAGGTTTCGGATATTAGAAGCGATAAGTTATACACAGTGTGATAGTGATATTCTGAAATGCTGACGAACGGCTTAGTCTGGTATTTTTCAGATGAAGAAGTATGGTTACCCTCATTTTCTCATTAAATTTAAATTAGTAATTTCCTAATAATTGTGCGAATGGTTATAGTATAGCTCAGATTTCGTTTCACACTGTGATTATTTTAGGGTAAACAAGAGTTTGAACAAGGATTTTATGTTATCTTGATATCCAAATAGAAATATTTAATTAAACTGAATCTATTATATCGAATTTAAAAATCTAATAATTTAAAAAATTTTGATTCAGAAAAACCTTTTCATGGTCATAGATGTATGATCTTATCTAAATAGATTCTGTAAAATTACATATGAAAAAACTTATTATCATTAAACTAAAATTATAGCATGATAAAAGTGAAAAAAAGTATATTTAAAGGTATATAAACACCTTTCATCCCATAGGCTAATGTTAGACGAACGTCTATTTGCACGCTTTTTGTTTCAACATGAAAACGAAACACCTTAGCTAACAGGGGTTTCTTTCTCATGTTCAAACAAAAAACTTGCAAATAGACGTTCGTCTGAAAATAGTCTTAACAGTCACGTCCGATACATTCACGGGAATTTTGACCGTGACAGTATCGGGCAGGACGATTAAAGAGTTAAGAAACTGATGTACATGTTATATACGCAAAATCACAAACTTTATCAAGATCAATATTGATAAAAAATATTATTTCAGCATTAAAAAAAATGAATTTAAAAAAACAAAAATCATTAGATCACAGATTTAGTGAAATAAGATACTCTAATAAGAGGGGTCATCTGTGAACCTGACTTATTTTATCCCATTATTTTTAATTTTGAAAGGCATATGTTTCGATATTCTCAGATCAGTTTATTAACAAGAAAGAGAATGATGCGTCAAGCATAGATTATGAAACACTTATCAACACTTCTTGAATACTCAAAGAAAACTTCACCGTAACATATTTTTGTGCATCTCTGTATATGATCTATATGTTTGTATATATTCTACATAGTATGCTAAAATTTAGTTTACTTAGAAAAAGTATATCGGAGATTAAAATTCAACTTCAGTATTTTCTACTTATAGACAGAAACGTAGATAAATTCTTTTCTACAGCCTTGTATATTACGTGAAGATTTTTATACGCGCCACATATTAACTTAACGATATTATTTAAATTTTACTAACATCAGTTATTAAGTACTAAATGTAGCTAAGCTTGAAAATTCATAACTTAAATTTAAAAAAATGTATACTCTGAAGTCATTCTCTGTTATGCTTACGAATTCTTTTGTGCAGTCCTGTATATGGTCTGTATCATTTATTTACACCAAATAGTAAGTAAAAATTAATTAACCTTGAAACACATACTATAATCGAAAACACTCTTCATCCGTCATCCCTAATAGACAATACTTCGGATACAGTATTGTATCCAAATTCTTTTATGTGACCCTGTAAATGAATAATAAATGCGATGCAAATCATATTCAACTGCAAGATTCTTGTAGTAAATTTCAGTAATGTATATTGATTTCCTAATGTTTGAAATGGTACAATACAATTAAAATACATTGCGAAATGTCTTTCCCCGTAGACTTGCATTATATAACCGACTTCTTTTGTTTGACCGCGTAAAAAATGATATATGCTTTGTACCCTTATACGGCTGTTTTACGGCTGTGTTTTGAACGGCTGTTTTAGTGCGTCTCAGAAATCCATATCAATTTTATTATGTTTGAAATAAAGTACCATCATTAAAATACGCCGCAAAATAATTTTTTTCATAGATCGTAATATAATGACTATTTTTGAATTCCCTCTACGCTCATCGTAAATGATAGATATAAGATATTTTATGGTAACCATGTTCTAGTGCACCTTAATAATATATATAAGTTTCATTACGTTTAAAATTGTGTAACAATATTGAAAAACACTGCAAATGATTTTTCGCATAGGCCATAACGTAACGGAATACTTTAGAGTGTCCCAGTAATTGAGCTATGTATGCTACATACTTTATTTTCAAACCAGTCTTAATATGCAAACAACAGTAGCGTATATTAATTACATGTAATTCAAATTACATTTACGCAGATTTCAGCATGGACAGACGACGGAAGATAGCAGACAGACAAACCGAAGTCATAAACACTATTCATCTATGTTGAAAAGTGTTAAAAAGCATTTATATGTGATTAAATGTATTTTTTATTACTTTTAGCACGTTGAAACATTAGTTTAATTACATTTTAATGCTAGCAGGCTGAGCCCGCTGCGCTGGTCCATTTTTCAAATAAACTTTCAATCAAACGAAATCGAGAATTCGACCGTGCTTTTAAAATTAATATGGACCTTCACCTGGAATGCCCTTCCGTTATTTTCTGAATACGCATCGGACGCCATTGTGCTATTATATTATCTGATGCGTTAGACGAAATTCGGGCAATTCAGAAGCAACTGTTTAGTACATCATGAAGAGTTTGGAGGGAAATGCGGCCATTACGATCATCAGAAATTACAATGTTCTCTAATCAAAACAATAGTAATAAAAAGGTATTTATTTAAGTTAAACTTAATCTTACTAACTTCACATGAAGAGTAGAAAAATGTTTTACTTTATAATTATTTATCATACAAAAAAGTATCATTTAAAATTTTATTGTGTCGCCAACCAGCAAATTAAATTTTCATTACTTTTTTACGAACGCTAAATCGAGGTTCTGTCGATTATTTTTATAAACATATTATATGTCATGAGAAGAATATTCTATATATTCCTCATGAGAAGAACATTATATAATTTTTTCAAATATTTCTGAGCATGCGCTTATGGAAACTTCCTTGATATCATCCTATCAATTTTTCAGATGTATTTTTCTTAACCTGACGCAAAAGATAAATAGCCAAATCATATTTCAGTTGCAGTATTTTATCTGAGTAATTTTTTAAACATTACGAACATTCCCTTTCATGTTTAAATTAAATATTTTCGTTTTTAACATTATCACTCATTAAAACGAATTTTTTCTTTTAAATGAAAATTGTAACAGTTTTTTTTCTTTTATTTTTCGAGGTGTCATAGCCGTTTCTTTTTTCTTTTCTTTTCTTTTTTTTATCAACGATAAATTTCGCCAACAAATAAAATGGTAACCTTTGCGTCCAAAATAACAGAACTTTCCGTCATAATTCTATAACTAATCTACGTAGAATTATGCGTTATAGCTTAAAACCTTTCCTTTAACGATACCTATGTAACAGTACAAGTTCCGTCAAAATACATGCAGTAGAACTCGAAATATAGATGTTCGGAACGAAATTTCTGTTTGGATTTTATATATACAATAGATACTCGCTAGCAACAACATACTAAAATTACCCAAAATAAGCACATTTGGAGAACTTTAAATCTACTGGATAATCATTCCTTATCGTATACTCTATTAATTTTATAAATCGCATCCATTTGGCGCTGTAAAATATTTTTGTAATAGCTTTTTAGTAGTATCTGCATTCAACTTAAAACCGTAATTTATTAACTTAGTTCACATTTGACGCAAACCTAGATTTAAGACCATACGTATTACGTATTAGTACTAAAGATTAACTAATCTTTCATTTACCTCAGCCAGATTTTATTCTTAATATTTCGTACTTTGGATTATTTGAATAATTTTCTTTACCGACTACGAATTGCAGTCGCTAGGCAACGGACAAAAGAAAAGAAAAAAATGAAATGTGTATCATGTCAAACATGTAAATTGATGGAACAAAATATTTTATAATATTGGAAATCATGTATAAAGTTTCGTTAAAAATTATACACGTAATTAAAAAAATTGATAAATTTATTGACAAAAATTGAAAATAATAGAAATAATTTAAAATCCTTATTTAGAAATTTTAGTATCCATAAATTAACATTTAAATCAATTAATTAAATGTGCCATTTTGTTTTAACAAATGGAAATTTGAAAATCGTCTGACTTGCAATAGAAAAACATTATGAAGCAAAATTAAATGTTCCATATTTTCAGAACGAATGAACCATATTTAACCAAAAACTATACACTTAAGTCCGGATACCTCACGAACATTCCAAATTAATTTCAAGCTAATCGGATGCTTTTTGAAGCAGTTATCGCCGGACAGACAAACAACAGACTAACATAAGGAAACCAAAACTTTTCTGTCCCCACAGTAAGCCTTCACTGACGTTTCGGCGATAACTGACTCCATGATTTTTTTTTTCCTGAAAATATACGTGTTTCATTTTTTGTTCGCGAAAATGCGTCTGTAATGGAAAAAACATGTAAAATAAGTTAGTTAAAATAATATTTTTTTAAGGTTATTCTGTAAAAAAAATAACATTCTGCAAATCTACTTGTCATAATGTATTTTTATGTTTAATTTCAAGTCAAAAAACTGAATAGTTTTTTTTGTAAAGTGTACGACAAAATGTAAATTGAGTAGCCTAGTAGGGTATTCCCTTCGCTTATCCTAATAATCCTGTTTTGGAACACAGCGCACAAATAATATCGCGAAAATTATGTTTATTTCCGTACAAAGAATATATGGACTGATTAGAAAATATTACGTCCTAGTGTAATATGTATGTAAGAGTCATTATGTATATTTTACATTCATATCGCAGACTTCTATACCTACACGCGATTAAACAAGTCAACAAGAATTAGTATTCTTGGTTAAAGTAATTTTATGAAGTAGAAAATGATAATTCAACAAACATTGGCTTTGCGAAAATAGCAGACTCGCGAAGTCCAAGATAATGATACACTTGCCAAATTTTGCCAAAAATTCTCCCAACCAACCAAGTTTTATTGCTTGCATGTCACAACTATTTTAAGTTTAAAAGCATTCTAAATTTAATTGATTCTATCTACAGGACTTTTATGCAAAGTAGAGTTAAGATTCCTATATTTGAGAGTGGCTACATACGCAAAATCCGTATGTTCAGATTCGGTTCCAGTAGACGCGCCTATTCAAACTATGGCAAACATTCAAACAGAGCCTGGTATCACTCGACTGAAAAAATTCGATTACACGAGAGAGACACGGTAACAAGCATTAAACAAATAGAAAATTACATCTCATATAACAAGCATAGCTAGGCTCTGCTTTTATTGTTATAACTAACTGAGTTAGCCCATTTTTTGAGTTGAACAGTACATATGTAAGGATGCTTTCATATATATAGGATTGCGGTACTTTTCGGTTAGCCGGGCGCCAGTGTTATATGTACATACATATATACATATATATGCACATATATGTACATATATATATGTAAACACATACACACACATATATACATACATATGTATATATATGTCTAAATATATGTATATATATATGTATATATAACACTGGCGCCCGGCTAACCAAAAAGTACCAGGATTGCTTATGTATACATATTTAAATTATCGGGTATTTACGAGTATTTTCCCAGAATGACGATTTTTAACTATACATATATAAAATATTTTTATACATATTTTAGTAACTATTAAATGTTAGCTTATTAAACTCCACGTGAGATTTAATATTTTTAAATAAATAAACTATTCGCGTTAATAGAAAACTCAATTATAGCTAGTCGTGTGTTGATAATAAACACTATAAAATACGTCTATATATTAAAGTTTTTCGTAAACAAATATAACTACGTCAAGGATGTAAATGTTATTGCTATTACGTTTGATTATCTATTCGCTCACGTTTCTGAATATTGCGGGCGTTTTAAAATGAATAAATGTTGCATTTCATAAAGTTTTATGTACTATAATGTAGCCAAATTGCTTATTTATTTACGTATTTGAAACAAAAATAATTTACTTAAGTAAAGTGCGTGTAACATTTCTCCATAAAATTTTGCTTTAGTAAATTATGTAAGCACTTTTGATTAGAGTTTCGCATTTTCTCATACAAATCGTTAATGAATCTATATCGTAAATCCTAAACTACATATAAAAATCACATCAAAATATCAAAGTAACTTAATATTTGCTATAAGTGATAAAAATAAATTTAAAAATGGCAAAACATACCCTTATTTATTTATATTCGCCATGTTCCATTGCATCCGACTGTAACATTATCTAAAATTAAAATGATACAAATATTTTTGCAAAAAAAATTTAAATTGAAAAACTGGTAAACAAAGATCACGCGAACACAAGCATAATGAAATTAAATGCAATATTAAGTATGAATATTTGTAAACATGAATCACTTTATATTATTGATTCATTATTCTGAATAGCACCTCTTTCCAAGTTTTAGGAAGCTCTATGGAGGCTGAATCATTGCATATATCCTCACTGCGTAAGAAGATCTCTAATGATTCCTGGATAACGGAAGTGAAATAAAATATTCATGGATAAATTATTCTACTATTTTAACCCCTTGAGGGGCACCGGTATATATTATATACCACCTACGATTAATGAAGTTTTACACTAGAAAATTTTTGTTAAATTTTACTTTTCTAGCTTTGATGGAAAAAAAGCTGTAAAATTGCTTTTACTTATTTTGAAATATAATTTTTCAAAGATTCCGGTGGGAATTCAGCATTTCAGAAACGTAATTGCTTGCCCCTCAAGGGGTTAAAAATTAATTTGTAAAGGTTCTTTATTATATAGTCTGGCTAAAGTGGTAGTTTGCTTGTTGTCTGGTCTAGTTTTTTATCCCCATTACACTATTTCCCTGGTTTCTTCGAAAAAATGAAATATAAAGTTAAAAAATACGATAACTCCATTGTTTCAAAGCCACCATCCGTAAAATTAAACACAGTATGTAAGAAAATAGACCCAATAGAACAAAATCAATCATCAGGGGCATTTGAAATATCTTTCACCAAAGAAGATGGAACAGTGCAATTTTATATAGGAATGAAAAACAGAAAGCTCAAAACCAGGATCAAAGAGAATATAGCAGACATCAAATACAACAAGAAAATTACACCTTTAACGAGAGCATATAATAAAAAACCTTTATAAATTAATTTTAAAAATAGTAGGAAAATTTATCCATAAAGATTTTATTTGGCATTCATTATCCAGGAATTAATAGAGATCTTCTTACTCAACGATAATATATGCAATGATTCGGCCTCCATTTAGCTTCCTCAAATTTGGAAAAAGATGCTATATAGAATAATGAACAAGCAATATAAAATAATTCACGTTCACGAATATGGAAATTTCTAAAATTTTTCATAATTATTAGAAAAAAAGTTCAGTTTCCCACCTGGTTATTGCAGGTAATTGATTCCGCGATTTTACCGCACAAATCAAAACAACCATAAAAAAGGGAAAAAATTCCTACATATCAACCAACATTTTAAAGTCCAAAAGCATATAAACAACAAAAGAATATACTAAGGCATTATATTGGTCTGTTATTGTAAAACGGTACATATTTAAACCTCATTTGAATAATTTAATTTGATATTATCTATATTACATGAATTTCTATTCATATAACTTTAAAGGAACAATCAAGAAAGATTACAAAGTCAGTTTTAATTTTAGTTATGACCATTTATAATTTTTCAAATTTCACAAAAATCCTTCACTAAAAATAGATGCAACTGAAATGGGTTCTTTTCAAACGAAGGTACGTTAACAAACGTGAAATTTCTAAAATGTATCATAATCATAAAAGGAAAAGTTCAGGTTTTCATCTGGTTTTTTTGGTTAAAGGATTCCGCGATTACATTCACTAGGAAAGACTCCAAAATATTATTAATCAACATTTTAATAATCGAAATGCATACAAACAAACAGCAAAAAATGTACCAGGCATGTGATTTCCGCGTTTTTGGACACCGGTATTTTATTAGAGAAAATGTCATTTTATTTAATCGGAACATTTTTGCGACTTGAGAGAACAATATTTTCTCTAAGAATATATTGGTGTGCAAAAAAGCGGAAATCACATGCCTGATGTACTAAGGTAATTTGTTCATGCATTATTGTAATGCACTATATATTAACCCTCCGTCTACCAGACGGGTCCATTGGACCCGACAGGTACATACAAAATATTCATTCAAACCAGAAATTTCTTTAAAATAAACTAAGTATATAAACCAGACAAAAATAAGGTAAATAAATAAGTTAAATAGTTTTAAATAAAAATTCTGGTGTAGAACGTTTTATTAAAACTTGAATAAAATTCCCGGTAGATCTAGGGTTAAAACTTTATTTGAATAATTTAATTCAAACACATCTATTCTACATGCATTCTAAATAATATAATTTTTAAAGTAAGAAGTATCAAAAAGTCGATTTTATGTTTAATTATGACCTCACTGCAATTTTATATATTATTTATACGAGTTTATTTTTTAACAGATAAGTTATAAAAATCTTGCAGATCTTATTTTCAACTTATTGTTATATTTCACATACCTGTAAGATATTTCAATAAGTATTTAAGAAATCTCTTTTTTTTCTTTATGTTAGAATATATTCTGCAGTATTAAATAATTGCATTTTTATTTCTCGTGGGAAATCTTTGTTTCATTATCGGAACAATTTGGTGTCGCTCGGCCATTAACAGAAAACGGATCGTCCATTTTGTTCTTTCCGCACTAACCTCAAATTTTTCGCGCACTAACTGGTGGAGCATATAAAACAAAATTACACCACTATTTGAACACCGCATTAACTGAAACAGGAAGACACCTACATAAAATAGACCTGTATGCAGAATATATAAAGCGTAATTTATCACATTTCTAACGAAGCATAGAACCAACAATGTGAAAAATGTCCAAGCGGGGCATCTAACCAGTAACCCTTGGAATAACTCTCCAAGTTCTCTATCTTTTAAACTACTAGGACGATGCTTAGCTTAGCATTTCCCACATATGTTAGCAAGACTGCATCTGCAGCACAAGACAAGTTGCTGGGCTTGTTTGTGTCTCATGTTACACCGCAGTATTGTGTCCACATGAAGACTTGTTATTTCTTTTGCTGCACATGCAGCCTTGCCAACATATGTGGGAAATACTAAACTGAGCATCGTCCTCGTAGCTTAATTGGCAGAACACTTGGAGAGCTATTCCAAGGGTCCAGGTTCGATTCCCGACTTCGACATTTTTCACATTGTTGGTTCTACGCTTCGTTAGCAATGTGATAAATCACGTATTATATATTCAATAATTTCGAGCGTAATTTCACTGCTGAAAATTAGTTGAAAAATTAATTGAAATTATATATGTATGCAGAGTCATTTCTAGATTTAAAAAAATACTGCTCAAACCATTTTCTCTCCGAGATGACAAGAATTGAAATTTATTGTACGTGCAATGGGTCCTTCTGAAACCAAGGAATGTTAAACTTAAAAGACACGGTCGGCGTATTGAGTGCTCCACGCTGTGAAAAAAAAAAAACAATTGCGAATTATAAAATAATTATGCGATTATTACTAGCATTCCATTCATCCTCTTCCAAAAGCCCTTCAATTTTGCACAAACGTTTACATTTTAAGTTCACAATTTTCCCTGCCCTGTTTAATTTTTTATTGGCAATCCAACGCTCATGCAAGCAATGCGCCGCATGTATCTAATAATTCTTAGAAATATGATGTATATTACTTTTTATACTATTACTATATGAGAAATCATTCTTCTTTAGCATCAAAATTTAATATTCAGACTATGAAAAGCGTTGACGGTCGGTGTTGACTCGGTAACGTTGACTACCTGTGTCTTTATGTTACTGCAAACCACCCGTGTTATATCAAATTTAATTTAATTCTTTTTTAGTTTATTTTTATGTCTATTACTTGTTTATTAGTAGTGGGCATTGTATTAAACAATTATATCATTAAAAGTTATTTGGACATTAAAATCATACTAGCCTCGCAAAATAAAATTGGGGTTCCGTTTTCGTGAATCCTCCAATGCTACTACTCCAAAGCTAGCCTCGCAAAAGGGTCCAATTGTAGTCAGATTGGTGCTTTTGATAAAAATATTCAATTTTTCTTCAGTAATGAGTTTGTTAATTAGCTAATAACGTCCGTAATTACCGCGGAATTTTCTCGAAACTACAAAGACGGTTTTTCTGAGAAAACGGCGGCCCGAATCGACATATTATAAGACTCTCTGCGTGGCTTGTGAGGAATGTAGTTCCGGCTTTAAGCGCTTTTGTTAACAACAGACAAACAGACAGACTTTTACGTACATTAATAGTAAGTGATGTCGCATAGTCGCCGCTTCGTCCGTGTTTTTATATAACTAAAATCGGACTGTGTCTTTAAAGGAAAACAGATTGGAAATGTATAAAGTTTTTACCGTTGCATGCGTGAATTATTTTTAATTGTATAAGAAATAAATTATTTAGTAAAAATACATTTATAATCGATTAAAGACCAAATAAAATCGAATTCTTACAAATTGTACATATACACCATTAGAAAAATTAAAGGAGCAAGTATAAAAACTAATGTAACTTGCATGATTTTTCAGATAAAATCATGAAACCTGCAAAAGATCTTTATTTTGTCATTCCTAATATATCTTGAAAATGCTAAAAGACCCTGTTTCTGCAAAAAATAAGTGTAAATGAGGATATAAGAAATGCGATACAACATGGAGTAGAAGAAAATGTATGTTATTTTTTCCAACTTTCCAGACATACGAAGAAACATTTTCCAAGCATTTTATTATTTTTTTAAAATAAAAATTTTGTATTTATTTGCGCACGATTCAGCTTTTCTTACTGCTACACTTAAATTACAACATTCATTTAAAAAAATATATTTCTGAAAAAACATAAATTCTTGAACTTTTTTCTGAAGTAAAACATTAAAATGTGCATATCGTTTTTAAATAAAGGACTGTATAAATATACAATTTACATTTAAAAATTTATAACATATAACACGATTTCTCGTGAAAGATTGAATTTAAAACTTAAATTCGCGTGTTTATAATACAAATCTCATGTGTATACAGCAAACTTCTTGGTACTTTTGGATTATTTAGATGCTTGACACATGTTTACATTTCGAAAATAAATTCCTTGAAATAAACGTAATTTAAAAATCTCTAATAAAATTTTAAAATGCTATGAAAGAAAGGTTTTGTTCATCTTGAATAAAGTCTGTTTCACATCTCAAGAGATTGCAATACAAACAAAATTTCAAGAGAATACTCCACTTTTCATGTTGCCAATTAGTTTGTTTGTTGTCATTAGAGAATATTAGTTTAGAAACTCTGAATTTTTTCTAGATTTTACACTAGTTTAAGGATGCCTAGGCGTCAGTTATAAAAATACAGTAAAATTTCAATTTTCGAAATAATATTTGACATTTTACCATGATACATTTATGTTTAACTTCATAAAAAAAATATTATAAAGACAACAAAAATGCATCAAAGAAGTAATGCAATGTTATCAAAGGTATTTAAATTTTGTTGCTTTCTAGAGTAATTATTGAACTCAGCGATCTAAGTGCTTATGAATTCACTCCAGTTGTGTATTTGTGACGCCACTCTTTCTAAACTGTTCTTTCATTGACGATTTAATTCAAGAAATCGATAGCTAGTATTACAAAAAAAAAATCCGGTTTATTAACAGGTTTATAATTAGACAAGTTTTATTTCCATGTTTATTTTGAATAGACCTGGTTTATTTACTGGTTTAATATCCCAATACCCAGTTATATTAGAGAAAACCCGGTTTATTGCCAGGTTTCTAGTGGATTTTTACCAGCCATTACAACTCAAGTGATAGACTCCATCACTGTCATGGTTAGCATACAAAACAGTTGACAGAAACCGTGTCCTTGAAGATTAATTATTTAAAAGTAGCACTATATTGCAATGTGAAAAGGAAATTATTTATAAAAATAAAACCCTACTTTACTACACAAAGAAAATAGTTGTATTAATGAATGTTTTAATAAAAAAAAGTCCTTCCGGCCAGTTCCGGGAGCAAGAGGTAGCTTTCAAATCCCTTATTTTAAAAAAGCCAACTTATATTATTCAAACACACGAAGCTCAATTTAGTGGAAACCGAATATAGGAGATTCAATACTAAATTTTATCAATACTAAATCATTATGAATGAGAATTTCGCGAAATTAGTCAGCTTTATCCAAGCTGCTTTTATTTAAAGTAACTTATATTTGGCTGAGATGTTGATGTATACTATCCACATGCCTTCTTATATGGAAATAGGCGAATACGTGTGTTATCGCATGACAAATACAAGATCGTTTCAAAATGTTAGCCATACTAGAAATTCAAAGTGCTATAATTCAACCATTTTTTAAGACATAAACAAAAGAACAAATTTTCAGAAACAAAATCTGCTCCGGAATCTTTGTATCAAGGCCAAACACATAAAAAATCTTTTTCATTTTCCAATTTTTTAATACCTCATTTTGAATTTTAAATTTAATTTTTTTAATGGCAACCCTTTTGAAACAAGATGGCGAATGAAGCTGGACAACGAACTCGGTCGAGACATTGGTATGTACTATGTACAGACCAAGTTACCTCCAAATCGGTTCATAAATACGCCTGATATCGCGTGACAAAAATCAGTTCGTTTTAAAATGTCAGCCACAATAGAAATTCAAAATGCTATAACTCAGCCATTTTTTTAGATATAGACGAAACAAAAACTGTTCCGGAATCTTTGTATTAAGGTCAAACACATACGAAAAAAATCTTTTTCATTTTGCAATTTTTTGGTATCTCATTTTAAATTTAAAATTTTTTAAACTTTTTTAAATGGCCGCCATTTTGAAACAAGATGGCGGATGAAGCTGGCCAATGAACTCGGTCGAGATATTTTTATGTAGTATGTACACACCAACGTACATCCAAATCGGTTCATAAATACGCCTGTTATCACGTGACAAATATCAGGACGTTTCAAAATGTCAGCCACGCTAGAAATTCAAAATGCTATAAATCAGCAATTTTTTAAGATATAGACGAAACAAAAACTGCTCCCGAATCTTTGTATCAAGATCAAATACATAAGAAAAAAATATTTTTTCAATTTTCAATTTTTTGGTACCACATTTCAAATTTAAATTTTTCTTAAAAATTTAAATGGCTGCCATTTTTAAACAAGATGGCGGATGAAGTTGGCCAACGAACTCGGTCGAGATATTGGTATATACTATGTACAAACGAAGTTACATCCAAATCGGTTCATAAATATGCCTTTTATCGCGTGACAAATTTCAGGACGTTTCAAAATGTCAGCCACGCTAGAAATTCAAAATGCTATAACTCAGCCATTTTTAAAGATATAGACGAAACAAAAACTGCTCCTGAATCTTTGTATAAAGGTCAAATACATAAGAAAAAATATTTTTCCATTTTCAATTCTTTGGTACCACATTTCAAATTTAAAATTTTTAAAAAAATTTTAAATGGCCGCCATTTTGAAACAAAATGGCGGATGAAGCTGGCCAACGAACTCGGTTGAGACATTGGTATGTACTATGTACATACTGAATTACATCCAAATCGGTTCATAAATTCGAGAGTTACAGTATGACAAAGGTCAGATATATTTATATATATATGGATATATATATATATATATATATATCAACTTTTGAACGGAGGGTGGTTTCGGGGTCTGGGGGTCATGATCGATGAAAATATACCAAAATTTTTTGAAATCGCTTTCCTCCGAACGGCTGCAATAGGTAGCTTTTTGTAATGAAAGCTACCTAATACAGTTTAAAATCTGATAAAATATATGTTATAGTTTTGCTCCATCAAAAATTATATATCAAGTGCAAAATTTGTTAATCTTAGCCTCAACTCTCTCGATACGTAAAAAATAATAAAATAATAGCGTTTTACGAAGTCATTTACCTGTTTATATCCTTTAATTTTTAAGATTTTCTAATTGCTATATTTTTATAGCAGATTATTTTGATAACATATTTTTGAAGATCTGACCAGCCATTTCGTGATTAATACAAACACAGCCCGCTACCCATAGTTTGAGATTAGCTGCTATAGACTTCCAAAACAGTCGTCTTTTTCCAATACCAGTATTTTGTAAGAAATTTTTTTCTTGGAAATTTTGTAGAATCCTGCCCAAAATGTTAATTCCACAACATTTTATTTTCAGAAATCTACCAAGAAGGAACAACTTAAAAAATACTGGTACACAAAAAGTAGACAATTTTTCGGAGCTCTGCTGTTCTATGATTATTAGTGTAATGTTATGACTTTTGTTAATATTACAAATATTCATAACCTTTCGTTTAATTTCTTGTTGCAGAAAAATGTATCATTAATATTTTTGACAAAGTTTAATTTAGTAGCATTAAATACACCTTCTTATACCTCGATTAAAATATTTTAATTAAAACGTTTCTCCACAAATTAAATGTTTTTTTTAAAGATTTTTTCTTCTTTTGTTCGAATATTTTAAACTGTCATATAAAAATATAATCCTCATTTTTAGAGTATTAAGACTATATTGAGGTCAAAGATTTCTTTATATGCTAGATATGTATGAAAATATACCTTTAAATAAACATACATTAACTCCTTTTTTAAATTGTGAAACGGAATTCAACTTTAAACTTTAAATATGATGAAATAAATTAAAACATACCATGACATTATTTCCGTGAAATTTAATAAAATATAACCAGTATTTGATATTTTCTTTGAAAAACTGCAGATAGGTTAGCATTGAAACTTAAACAAACGAACAAAAAAATGATAAAATAGTGTTCCGTATCTCAAGAAAGAACAAATACACGAGAGAATGATTTGAAATATTCTGCTGAGCATTTGTATACATTTAAAAAAAAATATTAAGCTTCCTTAGTAAGATATTGTAGCATATTTCAATAAATTACAAATACACTGCAGAATATGTATTTTAATCCAAATAGCGTTAGGTTTGTAAAAAATCCCAATACATTTTAAAATTTAAAAGGTATATTTATTATTTTTGTTTGACTAATTTAATACTTTTATTATCAAACACTTACCTTATAAATGCATTTCGCTATGTTATATTTATAATACTTTCCATTTATTAATTTTTGAAGAACAACTAACTAGTTTTCTGATTTAATAATTGAACATACTTTAGAAATTGAATATAATAAATAAAAATGCCATAAGTGGTATTCATGTTCATTAAAATTATGAAAGGAAAAAAAAAATACTTTAAAATATATAATTGATTAAATGCAAATTTTTCTATTTTTTAGGGGGTACATACTCATTGTTTGCAAAAAGATTTTATTTTTATTGAAATAAAATGAAATTCCGTTTCTAAAATTAAAAAAAAATCATTAAAACATATTTTGAATTTAAAATTGATTATAACTTTCTTAAAAAAATAGCAATACAAAAACAAGAAAAATACTTAGCGGAATATTTTTTTGAAGTAACGGAAATTTCCTTTCGGTCTATGGTTAATCAATTCTAAATGTATAGAAGAATAATTCAGTTTAAAATCGAAATGCTTTATCATTTTTATATTATTCAAGTGCTAATTTATATGAATATTTCGCACATTTCAAATTTCAATCATGAAAGTAATTATTTTATGTGTAATTAAAAAGTGTGCGTACAATGGGAATAGCCGGCGTGGCGTGCGTTGGGCAGCGCGTCGGCCTGACCGGAGTTTGCGTGGGGTTCCGCTTTGCCGGGACTTATCTGGCGGCGACCTTCGGGACGCGCCGTGGGGCTTGTCTCGCGGGTGGTTCCCTGCGTTGACAGATGGGCCTTCTGAGGGCCTGGGATCGGGAGATGGTAACCCGTCTTTTTATATCTACATAATACATATAAATGCGTCCAAAATATATACATATAAGTGGAAATATAAATAAATGGAAATATAAAGCACAACGATTTACATAAAGTAAACGAATAATGAAGGTTTTCACATTTCTGTGTATAGTAATTGCCGAAACGTCAGTGAAGGCTTACTGTGGAGACACGAAAAGTTTTGATTTCCGTTTGTCTGTCTGTCTGTCTGTCTGTCCGTCTGTTCCGCGATAACTGCCGCAAAAAGCATCCGATCGGCTTGAAATTAATGTGGCATGTTGATGAGGTGCTCGGACTTAGCTGTATGGTTTTTGGTTAAATTTGGTTCATTCGTTCGGGAAATATAGAATATTTTATTTTGCTCTGTAATGCTTTTCAATGGCAAGTCAGACGATTTTCAAATTTTCATTTGTTGAAAGAAATGGCTCATATAAAAAATGGATTTAAATGGTAAATTTTTGATGCTGAAATTTTTAAATAAGAGTAGTAAATTATTCCTATTAGTTTGCAATTTTGTCAAAACAATTGTCAGAGCTTTTAAATTAGGTGTATAACTTATGATGGAATTTTATACATGTGTTCGAATAATATAAAGCATTTTATTTTATGAATTTACTTATATTTCATTTTTTTTCTTTTAACCGTTGCGTAGCAACTATATCTCATCTAAAAATATCATAAATGTGAAAGTATGTATGGTTTTTAAAGTCAAATCAAAGTTAAAAGGAATGAATTAATGAATGCCTTTGTATAGATATTTGCATATAAATTGATTTAAACGCAGAAATGAAAATAGTATTTATATACTATATAGAATAATATCTTTATTTATGTATTCAACTATTTTGATTATAAAGGAAAAAGTTCGTTATTTTCATACAGAATAAACTGACATTATTCTATTAAACTTTATAAACTTTATTGTTGCCAAAAAAAAAAAAAAAAAAAAAAAGGGAATAACAATTTCTCCCAAAGAGTTCATTTTAATTTGTAAGATTTTCACGTGCAAAGGGAAAATGCAGCAAATTACAAATAATAAAAAATATAAATAGGACAGGAATGAATACATATAAACATTTCACACCAAATACCACCTAAATTAATTTTTGTAGTGGTATTTTCCCACACTACGAAGAAAGATTCCTCGATTTACACGATTTTACTTGGCCTTCCTTTTCTCATTGGTTGCGATTTCATTTTCGCAATTGCGTATATTAATTGGCACAAAATTTTACATTTTTATGACTGAGGTATATGTAAGGCCATACAAATAAGAAATTCCGTATTGTTTCCTATAAAATGTGATAAAGTGTTGCTTAACTATATATGTTTCTATTCAGAGGAGCAGGGCTGCCAAGCCTCCAGCGTTCTGGCTACCAGTATTTTAATACAAAAAATGTTACTTTATTTAATTGAAACATTTGCGCGATTTAAAAGAACAACATTTTCTGTAAGGTAATAGTGTTGTGCAAAAAGCTTGAGACTTGCCATGTCTGGTGGTGAGTGAAATGTTTTATTTAATGCATTTATCTCTATTTTAATGCTACGTGAACAACGTCCCGTGTAACAGCTTGTAGAGTGTAAAATAAATTATTAAAATAATCCCTATTACGAAAAATGAAACAAAATGCCCGGCTAAGGGAAATAAAAGGTTAGTTAACCTTTCGTAATTTGACCTGAACACAGGTGTGCATCAAATTTCAACGGTGTTTGTAACATCACGATTTTAAATTAAATGTGGATACTATTAAAAGGTTATCACAAAAAATACTTAACGGCGCCATATCACGTTTATCTATTTAGTCAATTGGAAGTGGACACGATGATGAATTATTAACCGTTAGGTTTAGAACTCCCCCTACTTTAGGGTGATTTTAGTAAGTTAATGCTATCGAGTACATTTTTAGATATTTAGATTAGATCTTAGATATAAATATTGCAGAATGGTAATCAAAATTATTATTAGATTTCTAAATTAGATGTCTCAGTTTACATTTCCAAAAGTTCTTTATCCATTAGATACAGATGTTTGTGGTTAGCAGGCAAGTAAATACTGCTGTATGGATATCAGGATAACGTAAAATGCTTGACCAAATTGTTGCTTATCCTTATAAATCGCAGTGTAAAAATGAATCTAAGATATAGGATAATCATTAACTCAATCAATTGAAAATTACAAATGCAAAATAAATTACACAACGGGGGGTTCAGGGGGGGGGGGCACCCCCCTGAAGAAATTTGCTTTATTATATAAAAATTACTAGAATAAGTAGCTCGTGAGAATTTCAGAATATCATTACATAACAACGTGTTTAATTTAACGCTTCTAATGTCTGAAACCATCGAAATATTTTTTTCTCCTTCTATAAATGTTTGAGTAATTTAAAAGTTTAAATTTTGTTTTTGTAGAAAGATTAATATTAAGCAAAATTTGCTAAAAACAATAAGTTGCAGAGATGACGTTGAGGCTCTTGATCTGCAGATTTACTAGTATAGATTAA
The DNA here is from genome assembly GCA_963932465.1 of Maratus speciosus. Classification (NCBI taxonomy): domain Eukaryota; kingdom Metazoa; phylum Arthropoda; class Arachnida; order Araneae; family Salticidae; genus Maratus; species Maratus speciosus. The sequence goes on along the minus strand of OZ010786.1, from coordinate 590,225,868 downwards.
TTGCCGAAACGTCAGTGAAGGCTTACTGTGGAGACACGAAAAGTTTTGGTTTCCGTTAGTCTGTCTGTCTGTTCCGCGATAACTGCCGCAAAAAGCATCCGATCGGCTTGAAATTCACTGGTAATGTTGATGAGGTACCCGGACTTAGCTGTATAGTTTTTGGTTAAATTTGGTTCATTCGTTCGGGAAATATGGAACATTTTATTTTGCTCTATAATGCTTTTCAGTGGCAAGTCAGACGATTTTCAGATTTTCATTTGTTGAAAGAAATGGTTCATATGAAAAATGGATTTAAATGGTAAATTTTTTATGCTGAAATTTTTAAATAACATTAAATTATTCCAATAAATTATGTCAATATATTTGCGAGATTTTTTTAATTAGGTTTATAATATTGGGGCGGATTTTATGCATGTTTTCCAATAATATAAAGGATTTTGTTTTATCAAATTGACATAATGCATATTTCATTTTTTTCCTTTTCTTTCTCTGTTGCCTAGCAACGAATTTGGTCCTAATAATATTAGTATAATTGAGTGTATAATGCTTGAGTAAAGCCAACGTCAAAACAAATGAATTAATGCATTTGTATCTTTGCATATAGAAGGATTTTAGCCCAGAAATAATAATAGGCAATATTTCATTTATTTTATTGAAATATTTTGCTTAAAAATACAAAAGTTCATTATTTTCATAGAGAATAACGTAACATTTTCCCATAACTTTTACCAATATTTCTTTAATTGTTGCCAAGAAAATCAAAACCCGGAATAATATTTTCTTTTAAACAATTTTCAGTTGAAATGTTTTGTCGGAAAATGAAACAGGAAAATGAAAAATAAAATTAAGTTTAGAAAAATTAATATGACGGCATATTAAAAATAAAAAGAAAACTTTCGAGTATTTCTTAATATAACAAGATGAAAAGTTTTGAGTAAGTACGCATAGCAGCATAGACGTCATTTATCGAAAACAAAGATGCTGGAATAAAAAGATCTTGGGTAAAATAAAATTAACTATTATTCACGGAGGAAAGAGATAGATGGAGATGCAGTATGCCGTAAAAACAGTTTGCAATACGATGTGCGTTATCGCTCAGATTTAAATGCCCTCATTCGGCCCAAACAAAACAAGCACGTGGAACAGGGACCAAATTCTTTGACTTCATCCGTTTAAGCACGTCGTTGTGTTGTGCCGAATGTAGCGGATTTTAGGGTTACATTTTTGGCGTCACTTCAAGATTTATTGTCTGTGTACGGTTAACATGAATATTTTATTTTAAATTTAAATTTTATTAATTTATAAAAAAAACTTATGCTTATCCTTATAAATCACAGCGTAAAAAAAAAAAATCTAAGATATACTATAACCATCCGCACAATCAATAAAAAATTACGAATGTAAATTTAAATAGACTACGGGGGGTTCAGGGGGGGGCAGAGCCCCCCTGAAGAAATGCAATTTTTGATTTAAAAAGTTACCAGAATAAGTAGCTCATCAGAATTTCAGAACATCAATGTACAACCACTTGTTTAACACTTTTAATTTCTGAAACTTTACGAAGTATCTTGTATGCTCATAAATATTTATGTAATTTGAAAACTTTAAAAAGCGATTTGTAGGAAGTTGAATATTATGCAATGAGTGTTAAAAAACAATGATTTGCAAAGATGACGTTGAGGCTCCTGGTCTGCAGATTTACTAGTTTCATCTTATTTTTAGGTAGCTTTCATTACAAAAAGCTACCTATTGCAGCCGTTCGGAGGAAAACGATTCCGAAAAATTTTGGTATATTTTCACCGATCATGACCCCCAGACCCCGAAACCACCCTTCGTTCAAAATTTATATATATATATATATATATATATATATATATATATGTGTGTGTGTATATATATATACATTCTTGGTTGTTTTATGGTTATACTTAATTTATTTATGGTGCAAGATTCTGGGTCTGACAAATGCATTTAATACATAATGTGCTATATATATATATGTATATGTATATATATATATATATACACTCTCAGAAATGGATACTTAGATTTCACGAAATTTTCTTTGTTTTTTGATGAAATGGTTTCCTGGAAAATGCTCCGAGCGAACATTTCATCAAATTGATGAAATTAGTTTCTTCACTTGCTTGACGATATAAATTTCGTCAATAGTTTCGTCAAAAGAGGGCTGGTGGCGCCATCTTTCAAACGGTTTGGAAGCTCCAGTATTTGGCATGGGGAAAGAAAAAAATCACTTCTTTCTCTTTCCTCGGCGTGATTCGAACTCACGACCCTTCGTGTGGGAGGTCGCTGTTCTTCCAACTTGACTGCTGGGGACTTGAAAGTGTTTGCTTTTAGACTGGTGTAATGGATCTACTTCGTGTTTATATTTTTATAACGTACATTGCAATTTTATCGGCGCTGCTATATTTTCTGAAAGTTTTAAGAAAGGCTAATTTATTTTTATGGTTTTCTCGTATCAATGAATAATTATAATATGGCTTGATCAAATATTTTACAACTGAAATTTTCTTTGATCAATCTATAATTAGAATATGGTCTGGTTAATTTGTTGCTCACTAATAACGAATTGTGAAGCACATATTGCGTGAGATTTTATCACTTTGAGTAGGAGGATAAGATTTTAACACTTTACTGTTTATAAAGAGGAGAGGGATCAATTATGTTTGTTTTTAAATTGATTGAAAACATAATATACTGCTTAAAAAAAAAAAAAATAAATAAATAAATAAAAAGATATCCTACAAGTTTGAAATTTTATTGACCTAATTTTCTTATTGAATGGTTTTGAAGAACACAGGAAATTTATTCTTTTCGAATTAAAACATAACGAACGACAACATATAAATAAAATAATAATAATAATAATAATAAGCATTCCTAAAAATTCTAACAGCTAAAAAAATAACTAATTAAGAAACAATAACTACCTATATTTCAGTATTTTCTGAAAAGCACTAAGTGCTGTTTTAAAATAAATTATTACAGGATTAACATAAACAAGCAAATATCTGTTTGCTAAAATCGCAGGATTTGAGGAACTGTTTCCTTAACCCCTTCGCGACGGGAGCCTTTTACGAAATGTTTATTACTTTGCTACCGGTTTAAAAAAACAGAAGTTTGTGCCTATTCAAATCGGGAAAATGCTCAGATTAAATAAGGCAAATTTTACAGTAACATTTTACTGGTGACGATAAACGAGGATCCTTAGGCCTATTTCCGGCACGTATACGTGTCGCTCGTCCCCAAGGGGTTAAAATGCATTGAGTCTGACCGTGATTGAGGCAAAACTTTCGTCAAATATTTGAGGTTTTACGTTTCGTTAAAAGTCCCGTGATGTTAATAGGAAATGATCGTCAATAACGACGAAATACAGCTCGAGGATTTCTGAATCGTCAAAAGGGAGAGTTTTATTTCTCAGAGTGTATATATACCTGATCCTTGTCATAATGTAACTCTCGTATTTATGAACCGATTTGGATAAAATTTCGTGTGTACATAGTACATACCAATGTCTCGACCGAGTTCGTTGGTCAGCTTCATCCGCCCTCTTTTTTCAAAATGGCGGCCATTTAAAATTTTTTTTAAAAACATTTAATTTAAAATAAGGCACAAAAAAATTAGACAATGAAAAATATTTTTACTTATGTGTTTGGGCTTGATACGAAAATTCTGGAGCATGTTTAGTTTCATCTATATCTTAAAAAATGGCTGAGTTATAGCACTTTGAATTTCTATCATGGCTGACATTTTGAAACGATTTGATTTTTGTCACGCGATAATACACGTATTTATGAACCGATTTGGATGTGACAAAGAATGTACATAGTGCATAGCAATCCGCATGTCTCGACCGAGTTCGTTGGCCAGCCTCATCCGCCATCTTGTTTCAAAATGGCGACCATTTAATTTTTTTTAATTAAAAATTTAAAATGAGGCACAAAAAACTTAGACTTTGAAAAAAATTTTTTTCTTATGTGTTTGGGCTTGTTACAAATATTCTGGAGCACTTTTAGTTTCGTCTATATCTTAAAAAATGGCTGGGTTATAGCACTTTGAATTTCTAGCATGTCTGACATTTTGAAACTATCTGATTTTTGTCACGCGATAATACACGTATTTATGAATCGTAACCGGGATGTGACAAGGAATGTGCATAGTACATAGCAATGTCTCGACCGAGTTCGTTGGCCAGCCTCATCCCCCCTCTTGTTTAAAAATGGCGGCCATTCAAAAATTAAAAATAAATAAAATTTTAAAGTGAGGTACAAAATAATTAGAAATTGAAAAGGATTTTTTCCTTATGTATTTGAGCTTGATACAAAGATTTCGGAGCATTTTTTGTTTCGTCTATGTCTTAAAAAATGGCTGAGTTATAGCACTTTGAATTTCTAACGTGGCTGACATTTTGAAACGATCTGATTTTTGTCACGCGATAACACGCGTATTTATGAACCGATTAGGATGTGACAAGGCATGTGCATAGTACACAGCAATCTCGCGGCCGAGTTCGTTTGCTAACTTCATCCGCCATCTTGTTTAAAAAAAGGCGGCTATTTAAAAAATTTTAAAAAAATTTTAAATGAAGTACAAAAAAAAAATTAGATTTCTTATGTGTTTCAGCTTGTTACAAAGATTCCGGATTATTTTTTGTTTTGCCTTTATCTAAAAAAAAAGCCGAGATCTAGCAGTTTGAATTTCGAATGTGTGCGACATTTTAAAAAATCTGATTTTTTGCTTGCAACAGCACTCGCATATATCTACCGATTTAGATATGAGTGAGCATGTGCAAAGGAATTACCAAGGTCTCGACAAAGTGCATTGGTGAGCTTTGTTGCACCCATTATGTTGTTTTAAAATGGCTGGCTATCACCGATAATTCGGGTTAATATAATTATTAATATAATTCGGGATATCACCGAATTTGGCGACAAATATAAATCACTTTAATAAAACCAGCTTTGATTACGCTGACTAATTTCGCGAAATTCTCATTCATATTCAATATTGACAATAATTAGTATTTAATCTTCTATAATCGGGTTCCACTAATTTGAGCTCCGTGTGTTTGAATAATATAAGCTGGCTTTTAAAAAATAATGAATATGAAAGATATCTCTTCCTCCCGGCACTGGCCGGAAGGACTTTTTTAACTAAAATCTCTTTAACAACCCCAAGCCATTTTCATAGCTTTATTCAAGCATTTTCTTTAACATACATTGAAGGGAAAATGTGAAATATTCAATCTTGAATTTTCAAAATTTTGAATACTAGTGAAAAAATATATTTTTATCTTTAAATTATCTTTCTCTTTAATATTTTCAGAATAATATATTTTCATATTAAAGTTCAAAGTAAGATTCAGAAAAAATAAGAAATAAGAAACTTACCTCTCTCATAAGTAGGCTCAGTATCGCTTGAAAAAAATGATATTTTCATAAAATGGGCAGTTTTTATTAAAATATAGAAAATGTTATAGCAAGAATTAGAGATAATCTTTTAATGAGGCTGTCTGAAATTACAGTCACGTTCAGTGTATTACGACTATCCATTGACATGGGAATATAATTTCCATTAATTCTGCGGTTTGAGTTTGATTTGGGTGATCTTTGGGGCCTATAGCAACAAGGCTGTTATCCCGACTGATCCAATAACTTTGCGGTAATTGAATGTTTATTGTTTTTACAATGTTATGATTTTCAGTTACATTGCAGTTTAGGTACAGGTATTAAAAAATATTAAATATGTTTAAATCAAGATCTAAACAGAGACCCAATAATATCTCAATAATTCTGTTTTTTTCTATCGAAAGCATAACTTGAATGGTTGGTTGATTAGAAAATATTAGGCCTTACTGTAATATATCTGGAAGTGCGATTTTGGATATTTTACATTCATTTTGCATACTTCGCTATCTAGACACGATTGCAGAAGACAGCAAGTATTGATATACTTGTTTGAGTAAGTTTATGAAGTAGAAATTGAGAATGGACTATATTCCAAATCTGGGTTCGAGGCTCAAATAAGTCACGTGATACAGGTAATTTACCCAAATAAATTATGATAAGAAGGGAAGCTACTACTGCTTTCCCATGAACTGTTTCATGAGCTATCCCTTCTTTACGCTAGAAGATTTTGCCTTGACCACGTGACCATGACGTGCAAGGAATATCCTCCATTTACCCAAATAACTTCTAACGGATAAAAATGAAGCTACTACTGCTTTGCTCATGAACTGTTTCACTGGCTGTCGGGAATTTACATTGAGTATACGAAGCTTTCGCTTTTTTACGCTAGAAGTTTTTGCCTTGACCATGTGATCATGACGTAAATGAAATATCCTCCATTCCAAAAATATTATCTTTGCGAAAATAACAGACTCGTCAAGTCCAAGAAATAGATACGCTCACATATTTTTGTACAAAATTCTCTGAACGAATCAAATTTTAATGCTTGCAAATCAGCACCCTTTTAAGTTAAAAGTTATTCTAATTTCATTGATGGTGTTTAAAGTATCTATAATAGGGATAAGGTGCCTCTATATGAGAGTGGCTATATACGCCGCAGAGCTTCATAATAGTATGGAGAGTTACACTATAGCGTCTAGAATATATAGTGTGGAAATCGGCTATTCCAGTAATATTTAAAGAAGTGCTAAAATATTGGATCCATTAAATGTCAAACGATGCTGAAATCCAAAGAGTCGATCGCAGCGATATGTGTAGGATATTTTCTAAAACTCTAAAACAATTTGGTGCAGACTCTGTAATAACATTGAAATTTGAAAATATATCACAGATGTTGCAGCAGTCGGCTCTTTGGATATCAGCCTCGTTTCACATTTAAAGATACAAAATTTTAGCACTGTTTGGATAGCTTATTCTAGGCGTTAGAGATACTCTTTTAGAAATCTGTAGCTTTTGCTGCATAGTCACTCCAACGCTTTTACACCGACCCCTGATTACTAGGCCTAAGCGCTGACGCAAAAATGGCGGTTGCCGCAGACGGATTTTTTTTTAGCCTGTGTACTGTCGCTTGAAGTTTCGTACCAATATAGCTTTTTAAGTTTTTTCCGCTTTATGTTTTTTAGATTAATCAAGTGAAATAAATATTTGATAAAATACTGGTTTCTAAATTTAGGAGGCCGTACATACTTTTAAAAAACCCGCTAACGATAGCCGCAATTTTTGTGTCAGCGCTCAAACCTGATATTCATGGGGCGGTGGCTTTTATAGAAAACCAATATTTGACTATATTTTGGGGCATGCTCATTGGTCAGAATAGAGAGTTTCTATAAAAGCGGCGGAGTGACTATGCAGAAAAAGTGCAGATTTTTAACTGTGAAGCTCACCAGTCAACTTTCGTCCGCGAACGCATCACACTTTCAATACGTGCAAGTAATGAGTCCAGCACTTTTCTTAATATTAGAAGCCTTTTTTTCAACTTTTCCGCATACTTTTTATCAATTTTGGTTATTTCTACAGCTTTTTCATATTTGTATGAGCAATACTCAACAAATTTTATCCTTTTTTCTGTTGAGCTTACCTGAAATTTCATTTTTAGCTAATATCAAAATATTAATTTGCGGTTAATTTAAACAAAATATATACTTTTCTCAATAAGAAAAGTATATCAGTGAAAATTGTAGCAACTTCGTTATATTTTGTAAAGAAAATCCGATTTGAAAATATCTACTTCATACTACTCTTTGGTAGGAAATCTATGTTTTGCCAAAAATCTCCATCAGAAATTATTTCGCATTGTATTCATGGCGGACCGCCGGAATATATCATTATAGGGAGTTAGACCTGCGTACTATTAAAGAGCTCAGTGATATACACACAGAGCGCACACTGCTGAAAATCTGCATCTTTATCTTTATACTCACGCCACTGCTTTTATAGAATATCTCCATTCTGATCAATGAGAATGCTCCATATTACAGGGTTCGCACGTTCTTAAGCCACGCCCCATTTTGTAAGGATTCTTCTACCATTAATCACATAAAACTATCTTCTAGAAAATAAATCGGGGATTCATTTGCAGAAAATGATCTTTCTGGTATACCTGAGGTAGAGTCCTTACAAAATGGGGCGTGGCTTAAGCGCGAGCGAACCCTGTATTATAGTCCAGTAATATGTTTTCTATAAAAGTGGTGGAGTGACTATGCAGCAAAAACTTCAGTTTTTTTAACAGCGTATGTTCAGACTCTGCTTAAACCACTGAAGTCCATATGTAACAGGAGTTCCGAATTGGTGGTTTAAAGCATGCAAGGCAAATAAAGCTTGTAAGGCAAAGGGTTAAAAAAGTACCCATTGTAAATATTGGATATTAGTGTTTTTATTCACTGTTATTCAAATTCATTCTTCTATAATTAAGCTATGCTTATCTAATTAATAAATTCTTCTCTAATCATATAAGACAATGCGATAAGGGGATACACATATATAACGTTATCAACTTTTTAGTAATTTTTGAACCCCACCCCTCTTGCGATATCATACATCATCATCCTCAAACCCTACCCTCTCCCAAATGATATCCTTATCAGTGTATAAAAATTCTTTTATTTTTAAATATGTTTCTTTCGTTTTATTTTCATACGTTCGCAGTGATATACAGATATGGTTATACCTTTATTATCCGCATACTATACTTATTTAAATGAAGAGAAGAAACTAATAAAATAACACTATAATATATGAAATAACATTATATCAAATAACACTTTAACCCTAGATCTACCGGGAATTTTATTCAAGTTTTAATAAAACGTTCTACACCAGAATTTTTATTTAAAACTATTTAACTTATTTATTTACCTTACTTTTTGTCTGGTTTATATACTTAGTTTATTTTAAAGAAATTTCTGGTTTGAATGAATATTTTGTATGTACCTGTCGGGTCCAATGGACCCGTCTGGTAGACGGAGGGTTAATGAAATACTATTTAAAATTACTTTATAATAAATTTTTGTTGTATAGCGCTTTCAATAGTAATATTGTCTTGTTGAATTTGCTCCCTGCACGGGGATAAGCAGAACATTTTATAAACAAAACAGGCGAACAACATTCTTGTCTATCTGGTTTCCTACCAGTTAAATGCACATACAGCAGAAGAATAGGAATGACGAACGCTGGGTAATTCCATCTTATGGAATGAAATGATTTTATAATGTCTTAATGATTTTAAAAAGTTTGTTTTTTCAAAAAAAAGAAAGATAACAGACTACACTGATGTAAAGAAACAAAAAAAGGTAAGTTTGGTTAGATAAAAAACGGTAACGATAGTAAAAGACAAATCCCCACCCCACCCCTAGAGATATCTTACGATATCAAGTACCAGACCCACCCCTGGAGATATCTTAAGATATAAAGTTGTAGACCCGCTCCCCTTAAAATGATAACTTTATATATGTACAGCCCTAAAAACATGTTTTGCTATGAATGTGCACTAAAATTACCGTCACTGTATACTTCAGTGCTGACCACTGGAAATCATGTTGGGAAATAGGAAGACAGATCTCCTGTTACATATGGAGCTTAGAGACTTAAGCAGACGCGCTTGTTCAAATTATGGCAAATTTACATCCAAAACTTGTCGGCACTTGAGTGAACGAATTAGATTATATCATAGAGACATAATAAGAAACATTCACTAAGTTGGAAAATTACAACGCATATAACAAGCAATAGCTGGGCGATTCGAGTTTGTCCAAAATCGAATGCAGAATTTTTGACGAATCCAGTAACTACACTGTTAAAAATCTGTATTTTTTGCTGCATAGTCACCTCACCGCTTTTATAGAAAACGATTACTGGACTATATTAAGGAACATTCTCATTGATCAGAATAGAGATATTCTATAAAAGCGGTAAGGTGACTATGCAGCGAAAGCTGCAGAATATTAGCTGTGAGACATTCTCAAATCGGGGAATCCTAAAAAGAATCAAGTCATAAAAAAAGGCACATGATCAGATTGATGTTTCAGAAAATTGTTTATTGAACACACACATCCCTGTGTGCTTGGCATCAAATGCCTTCTTATAAGCCGTAGTCGATACATAAGGACGGGATAGATACAAAGTAAGAGACACCACCTGAAAATTACATCTGGGAACTCCACGAAGAGTGTGCAACGGAGCCACCGGGAGTTGAACTCGTCACCTCTCTTACGCTCGCAAGCGATTAGAGGAGTGGTGGCTTAACAACTCGGCAACGGAACTCCCTGAGGATTTTATCCAAACACTGGCAACCCACATTACAGTACTCGAAAATACTCGACTGCAATGCTGCTTTTACATTATGGCATAACTGTCTCTGCATGTATATATGATCTATAAGGTACTTTCCACCAATCAGCATACTTCATTTGTTGTGTATGTGACACTGATTGGTTGGTGTTATGACTTAACGCGACACATCATAACCCTGGACGGCATCATATAGCTGTACCTTATAGTTTTTTAGATATAAGTATTAACTCTGGAATTTAATGCTAGTAGTCGCTCCAGGGACTTATGTATATACGTTTTACAGTGCCTAAAAATACATTTATGGCTATAAAAAAATGAATTCACCAGTTTTTTTGCATCAAAACGTTTTTAATTATCCTGTAGGAGAGACTGGGGCACAATGGACCACATTTGCAATTTCCATTTTTTCCCCTCCTTAATGGAAAGTGCCATGAAAATATACTTGAATATTCCTTAAACATTTTCAGATGCTCAGAAAATTTTCAGAAGATATTTTCTAAAACATTTCTTAAATAATATATATATATATCATTCGTAATGTTGACCAGTGTTCACAGACTGCGGGTCACAGTGGCCCGCTATTAAGTACTATTTGTAATCTATTATATATATATAATCCAAACGGAAATTTCGTTCCGAACGCCTAGATTTCGAGTTCTACCGCATGGATTTTTACGGAACTTATACCGTTAGATAGGTATCGTTCCAGGGAAGGTTTTAAGCTATAACACATCATTCTACCTAGATTAGTTATAGAAGTATGACGGAAAGCTCTGTTATTTTGGACTTTGTTACTTCATATTTCCTTAAATATCTGGGCTCCTATTGGTTGTAGAGCTTAGATCTCGCGCCAAAAGTAGCTCCGAAGCACCCAAGCAAACTTCCCCCCGCGATTATTTTGCCGTCTTTCGATTTCCTCTAACTCTATTAGGGGCCCGCGTAGGGCCCCTTTAAAATATTTTTCGTAATAATTTCAGCAATTATCTTAAATTATTGGTTAAGACCGCCACTCTCCCGATTCATGTATCTACGGAAAGGTTGCATGAAGGAGTTTCGTTCAGATACGCTTTTGTTAAGAATAGAGTGCGCTCCCTGGTGGTGGAATATGGAACTAACATAACGCGATATTGTTAAAATTAGGAAATCTAACAATGCGATCTGTTTTAAACTTTGAGATAGTTCATAACTCACAATCTATTATCTATTCTATTATATATATATATAAAATCTATTATCTATTCTATTATCTATTATATATATAAAATCCAAACGGAAATTTTGTTCCGAACGCCTAGATTTCGAATTCTACTGCATGGATTTTTACGGAACTTATACCGTTAGATAGGTATCGTTTCAGGGAAGGTTTTAAGCTATAACACATCATTCTACCTAGATTAGTTATAGAAGTATGACAGAAAGTTCTGTTATTTTGGACGATAAGGTTACCATTTTATTTCTTGGCGAAGTTTTTTGTTGTTGAAAAAATTGAAAAGGCAATTACACCTAGAAAAATAAAAGACAATAAATGGTTACTAATTTTATTTAAAATCTTTAAAAAAGAAAAAAAAAGACATCCATTTTAATGAGTGATAATATTAAAAAACGAATATATTTAATTTAAACATGAAAGAGAATGTTCGTAATACTTAAAGAATTACTCAGTTGAAATATTGCAATTGAAATAATATTTGGCGATTTATCTTTTGCATCAGGTTAAGAAAAATGCATCTGAAAATTGATAAAATGATATCAAGGAAGTTCCCCATAAGCGCATGCTCAGCATTATTTGAAAAAAAATTATAGAATATTCTTCTCATAAATATATATATATCCATAAAAAAAACGGCAGAACCTCTATTTAGCATTTCTAAAAAAAATAATGAAAATTTCATTTTTTGCGATTTAGCGCTGGATGGCGACACGATAAAATTTTGAATAATACTATGATAAATATTCTTTAAGAAAAACTTTTTCAACTCTCGATACAAAGTTAGTTTAAGTAAGTTTAACTTAAATAAATACATATTTATAACTGCAGTTTTGTCATATATATTTATATATGTAACAATGAAATTTAACGATCGTATTTATGCCGTTTACAATGAAATTTAAATGGATTAAAAGTGTTTCAAACTCAAATTAACGCCCGATTCTGAGCATTGGCAATTTGACTTCGATATTGTTAGTGTCAGAGACAACAAGAGAGTTTTATTGCCATGGAAACAACAATTTAATATCGAAATGTTTAATGATAGCATTCTTAATTAAAATACCCTTAAAACTTATCCAGCCGGTGACACCGTATAAAATTAAATAGCTCAATACAAGTAACACGCAATTTGCATATATTATATAAGCTTACAGCAAAAATAGTAAACTAATCCACAGTTTAAGTTTAATTTCATTGAGCATTAGGCATTTAATTACTTATTTAACAAGGAATTTATAAATGCATTTCAATCTCTTGCATTTGGCGAGGAAACCTATTGGTTCGCCAAAGAGCGTCGAACGTTCGTCTGTTCGCGCCAAATACTCGAAAAAATATTTTTTTACAGATTTTCTACTGCGATTCGTCCGCTATATTTTTACCGATCTTTTTTACATACATGAGTCATTTTATTAGCATTTCCTTTTTCAAAATATTTTGAGTATGCGTTTTAAGGAGACCTTCCTTGTGAGTAACAATTATTATTATTATTATTATTATTATTATGTATCTCTTACAGAAAAAACTAGCAGATGTAATTATAAAAATAATGATATTACGTAAATAGCAGTTAATATTATAAAAGTGGAGTCAAATATTTAAATTTTAATGCAAACGTTTGCCCCCCACCCCCCACACACATATTATAAATAATTTAATTTCAGATATTTAAAATATTTTTCGCGTACTTTACTACGGATACATGCTATTTTGTTTTTCCCCAAACTTATGACTTTTATAACCTCGAACTCAGATCAACAAATAGTGTCCATTTTTTTTTTTTTTTTTTTTTTTTAAACATATATCGCCAATTTTTCTTTTAGAAAAGGCTACTGTTTCAAATGTTAAGTACTAAAGATTATTCTTAAGAAAAGTTATGCAATTTTGCGTTATTAATACCACAAAAGAAAATATTTTGCAATAAAAATTGCTTACTGAAATACATTTTCGATTGTCTTCCCATTTTCAGTTTTTTTTTTAGTTTTTTGATATTGGATTAATCTTCCGTAATCAGGTTACCTGCTAATTAGTGTATTTACTGAACTATTTAGATGTTTCTTTTATATTTGAAAGAGTCAGATCAGTGATCAGACAGTGATCGCGACTGTAGGAGATTACATGAAATTTGTACTTAGCTATTAGTAAATTTATGTTTTTTCATTATGAAGCAAACGGAGAACAGAAGATTTAGTATTATATATATTTTTATTTGCAGTTATTTTACTGTCACTAAAAAATAAATACTTGGGGAAAAAATTTGAAATTCCAATGGTGGCTGGTGGAACAATATTTATTGATTTATCATTTTAGCCTAGATAAGAAAAAAAGTACCTGAAATGCAGATAAAATTGAAAATAGAATTCATTATAAAGCAAGTTCTTCTGACGCACAATCCTATTCGCTAAACTGAGGAAAAAATTAACGATTTCAGGTTTATTTAGGCAGCAGACTGAAGAATAATGTAATTTTGAAAATAAAAAGTGTATTTATTTATCCGTGTTATTGCACTCTTTAGAGGAATGATAAAAGGTCTTCGGTGTATCAAAAAGATTATTTCGTTATATTATAACGTGTTAGGTTATTAAGTTTTGTATAACTGACTTTATTTGTCATTTACAAAGAGTATTTTTGGCGAAAGATCTATAATTCAGCCAACAGCAATTTGATTTGATTTAATGGGATGTAGTCTGGCGCATAATTACGTATGTTTTACGAGTGTTAACTCTGGTAAATTTGTAACCATATAGTTTGCAAACACTTCTAATGTTTGCCGTAAAACTTAGCTGTGCACCCGATTATGGACGATTGGGAAGATTTTGATTGGATGAAAACAAGAGGTTTATTTTTCTATCATAATGAGTTATCGAGTTTTTTATTTTCAGGTTAACAGTTACATAATTGCAAGTGGTATACATAGCTGCCAACTCTTCCGCTTTTTCAGACCACTAAAATTTAATAGGAATTTTTGCCTTGTTTAATCGGCTGATTAAGGCGATTTAAAAAGGTAAAATTTACTATACAATTTTTGTGGTCTGAAAAAGCGTAAGATGTTGGCAGCTATGGGTATATATATAAAAAGGAAATGGTAATGCAAATGACATTATTTTAGTTTTATTCAAACATTTGTAAAACATTAAAAACATTAAAAAACATTGTAAGTCATGTGAATTAAAAAAATAGTTTAATTAATAATATTGTATTCACGAAAAAAAATTACAAAGCAAATGATAATAAATATTTATATTTTTTATATATCAAGGATAAATTTAAAAGATGAAAACTTCAATGAATTAATTCTGCTAATTTTATATTTATCTCTTATTAAAGGTTTAAAAAAAAATGTATATATATATATATATATATATATATATATATATATATATATATATATATATATATGTATATATAATGTAAGCTTAGGAGATTTATTATTGGATTTTAATAAATGTTTACTTAAATTATTACAATACAAACAAATGAATTATTGAAATTTATTTATTTATTGACATTTATTTAAAATTAAATTATATAAGTTTATTAATGGAATTAAATTTATTAATACAAATTAAATTCTGTTTACAAATTAAATTCTATTTACAAATTAAGTTTATTAATTGTATTAAATTCATTAATGCAAATTAAATTAAATTTATTAATACAAATTAAATTTAAAAAAAATAAACTTAATTATAATTAAATTTAATTATTTAATTGACAATAAAATAATTACAAGGGAAATGATAATAAAGACCGGCTGATATTTATTAACTGACTTTATAAAGATCAAAACAATACACCTAAAAGAAAAGAACGTCCTCAGCAAAGACAGAACACGCGGACTAAGGATTTAGTAATAGATTGAGAACCATAACCAGTCCTTAAACCACTAGAGGAGATCGTCCACATAAACTTTCCCCCAAAGAACCATGTACTGGCTTTACACAATACTTTCACAAAGTACTTGGCTTTTCATCGCCAAATATATGGCAGGAAGCAACCCAAGAATCAGTTGACGCATGCGTTGTTAAATGGAAGAAACGCTATACCTAGTCGCTCATCGTGTCGCTCGTCCCCAAGGGGTTAATGACATATTAATTAAGGCGAAAACAAAAGTAATTTTACCGTTTCAAAAAAGTGTTGGCAATCAAGAAATCTGAATTAAAAAAGTAGCCAACTAGCAACACTGGATAGATATATGAAGTTTTCAACTGGGGGTGTTTTTATGTTCAAGGTGTCATGATCGACGTACATCTGAAAAAAAAATTCAGAAATTCCAACATTTTTGTTAAGAATAAAACAAAAGTTGCTCAATGACACCATTTTTAAGGAACTCTTCGCAGTGAACTGTATATTTCTTTATTTTAAAACAATAATTGTTAAGAGTGAAACAGTCTCTCTGGCCGTTTCCAAATCAAACATTCCATTATCTCAATAACAACAACAACAAAATTCAGTGTTTCCACTCACTAGTAACTAAATTACAATCTATCGTCAACACGCAGACGATTGGAATAATAAATAAAATTACGGCGCTGACACAGCGCCCTCGTACGGGAGATTTTAATTACGATCAGTAACATACTCCCGACCGTTGAAACCTGCAGGTTTCAAAACTACTCTAATATATAATATAAAATTACATAATACTACATATAACAATGCAAAGATATAATTAATAACAAAGGAAAAATGGCTAAATTACTTTACATTTGAATACAATAAAACATACTATAGAAATTAAACAACAAAATATATTCAAAATATACCAAATATATACATTAAAGAAATTAGTTTCTATTAATTGGAAGGGGACAAATACTTCTCACATCTCTCATTATTATTGTACCGTTAGGCAGACGAATGTTCACTACTCGAACTTTTTTGTCCTTACCGAGAAATATCTCGGAAATCCTACCTGTTGCCCATTTTGTGCTGAGCATATTTTCATCTTTGATCAATACGAGAGAACCAACATTTATATTGTTTTTATTTATTTGCCATTTATTACGTTGCTGCAAGTTGTTCAGATAGTCCCGCTTCCATAATTTCCATATTTGCTGGCTATATTTTGTTATTTTTTGCCAGTTGCTAAGTTTGTTTTCCGAAATTTCAGTGAGCTGGGGTTCAATAATAGACGTTAAGGGCCTACCTATAAGAAAATGACCCGGTGACAGAGTCTCGAAATCGTCGAAATCTGATGACAATGGGGACAGAGGTCTTGAGTTCAAAACACTTTCAATTTCTAGAATTACTGTCAGAAATTCCTCTAAAGTGAGGTGCGCGTTACCAATTACACGTTTTAGATGGAATTTGAATGATTTAACCCCTGCCTCCCAAAGACCACCGAAGTTCGGCGCTTTCGGAGGAATAAAATTCCATTCGATATTTTCCCTTGCAAAATAATCAGCTAATGCTTCATCTGGGTGTCTAACCAAATTGTGAAGCCTTTTCAATTCTAAGTTTGCCCCTACAAAGTTTTTTGCATTGTCAGAAAATATTTTTGAACACTTTCCCCTTCTGCTAACAAAGCGCTTAAAACAAGCAATGAAGGCTGCAGAAGTGAGATCTGAAACGAAATCTAGATGAATAGCTTTGGTGCAGAGACAAACGAATATACATACATACACTTTATTATATGTACCTTTCCTTTGATTTTTGAATTTAATGTAAAAAGGGCCGCAATAATCAGTTCCAATAATGGAAAATGGAAATGAAGGTGTAACACGCTCTTTGGGCAAGTCACCCATAACTTGACTCGCTAATACAGGCTTGTTTTTAAAACAAGTGACACATTCATATGTTATTTTGCGACAGATGTTTGTACCATTAGTTATCCAAAATTTACGACGAATATGGTACAACAATGTTTGTGATCCTACATGTAAATACTTTAAATGAAAATATCTTACAATAATTAAAGTAAGGGGATGCTTACTTGGCAGAACCATAGGATGTTTTTCATTTGTTGTCAAATATGAGTTACCCAATCTACCCCCAACTCTTAAAATATTACTTTCATCTAAGAAACAATTTAAAGAATTTAGTTTACTTTTATTTGGTACCGAATTACCTTTCTGAAGACATTTTATTTCTTCCTGATACTCACTTTGTTGAACCATCTTTATCAGTGATAATTCTGCAGCATTCAATTCTTTAGAAGTAAGATGATCTTTCACTCTATTAACATTTCGAAGGTTATGAATAAATCTAAGCACATAACATAAAATACGAATGATAGTTATATAATTATTACTAACACTAATAATATAATCTAATAAATAATTTTGATCATAAATAGCTAGAGTAACTAAAGAGTTATCATTTTCACATTTAACTGTTTTCTTTAGTTCATCAGAATAGTCATCTGGCGAATTTTGGATGTTGTAGTCATTAGTTGGGAGAACAGTTTCTCTCAAAAAGGGGGGACCTTTAAACCACAAATCCTTTTCTAAGAGCATATCAACACTGTCGCCTCTGGTAAGGAGGTCGGCTGGATTAGACTTTCCCGGACAATGAAACCACGAATTGGAGTCAGTTAAAGATTGAATCTCGTTGACACGATTCGCTATGAATGATTTCCATCTTTTACTAGAACCTCTAATCCAGTACAAAGTGATTTTCGAGTCTGTTCAGAAGAACACATCTGATGGCTTCTTATGATCTACTATTTTCTTGACTGCATTACCTAGTCGGGCAGCAAGTAAAGCTCCCAATAGCTCTAATCTTGGTAAAGTGATTTTTTTAAGAGGTGTAACTCTACTTTTTGAAGTCACAAGGTTAACTTCAATAGCATTTTCTTTTACAATTCTGAGGTATATGACAGTGCCGAAGGCTTTCTTACTAGCATCGCAAAAACAGTGAATCTCTACCACATCTGAATTTTCTTCTTTCGTTGAATTTAGCACAATTCTTGGAATTTTTAAGTCGGAGAGGCGTGGGATCTCAGAACACCATTGAAGCCACTTTTCTTTAACATCTATTGGTAGATCTTCATCCCAAGCAATTTTCCTCAACCACAGATCTTGAAATAGGCATTTCATGCGAATAGTATAAGGAGTGAGCAAGCCAAGAGGGTCGAATATTTTTCCAATAGCACGCAGGATGAAGCGCTTGGTGTTTTCATTTTTTGATAACATTTCTAATAAGCCTTTTACATCTACGATAAAGCAATCTTCACTCGTATGCCAAGACATTCCTAGAACCTTTGTTGAGTCAAATCCTAATTCAATTGGGTTGTGTAGAGGCTGAGTATCAAACCCATCTTGTTTCCATCGCTCCATCAAATCGTTATCATTAGTTGACCATTTTCTGAGTTTCATACTTGCCTCGCTCATAATATAAACAGCATTTCGAGAGATTTCTAACGCATCTTGCAAGTTGTCAGCACCAGCGATGAAATCATCAACGTAGAGGCACCTATCTAATAACTTTGTTGTTGTAGGATATCTAACTTGAAATTTCTTGATATGTTTTCTTAGAGTAGCAGCAAGAAGAAACGGGGAAGCATTCATACTAAAAAGAACTCGGTTGAAGCGATATATTTCTATACCTCTATCTCCAATCCATAAAAACCTCACTGCATCTCTGTCTTTCTCCGCCAGGGATATCTGCAGAAAGGCTTTTTCTATATCACCTATCAATGCTATTTTGTTTAATCTAAAATTGATAAGTAGATCGAATATGTTTGGATTTAGATTTGGACCTGGCCAAAGACAATCATTTAACGATAATTCGCCAACATCGTGTGAGCTGGCATCGAAGACTACTCTCATTTTTGTTGTCAGGCTTTGTCTAAAGACAGGTTGATGTGGAAGATAAAAAAGTGGTTTCTCCACTGGCTTGTGCGTTTCCGTTATTTTTTCTATGATTCCTTTATTTTCATAATCTTTCAAAGTCTCACAATATTGAGCACGAAGCTCTAATTTTCGCTTCATTTTCACTTTAAGACAGTTTAGTCTATTATTGGCTATTTTGAGATTGTCGTTCATTTCTCGCCAATCTTTTTTCCATGGTAAGGTAACTTCGTAACGTTTATTTTTATAAGATACAGATTTTTCGAATATTTCTAATGCTCTATCTTCGTCAGTACATGTGGGATCGTCTTTTATCCCTAATGTTTCTAACTGAAAGAATTTTTGAACTTCTTTTGTCAAATCTTCATAGTTACAAACAAGCCCACAATGAGTATTTTGCGTGATTTGATTGTCAGGATTTAATACGCTTCCACAGGCAATGAATCCAAATACCGAGTTTTGGAATTTTAAATTAGAATTGGGGACTTCAATTCGACCGACTTCTAAAAGATCATGAAATATTTGAGCTCCCAAAAGAACATGAATTTTTCCAGGTTTGTAAAATTCTGGATCCGCTAATTTAATGTTATTAAGGTATTGTTCTGTTGGAACGTTAATCCGATTTACTGGAATAGTATCCGATATTTTTGGTACACAAAGAAGTTCTATTTCCGCCTTAAAATTTGAATTGTTCAAAATTAATGCTTTTACCTTGGAGTTAATATTCACGGAGATGCCATTTAATCCTGAAACCGCAACTTTTATTTTTTCTTTCTCAATTCCTAAATAATCAGCACACTGAATCGTAATGAAATTACTCATTGATCCAGCATCAATCAAACCTCTTAACGGCTTAAATTCACCAAATTTATTTTTAATATAAACAATGACAGTTGATAAGATGCCAGAACTTAAATAATTCATGTCACAAACAGATGTACCTGAAAATGCTCTTTCGTTAGAAATGTGAAATGTTGCAGCATTCGGGTCTAGATTTGAATGCGCTACGATTTGATTCTGGTTTTGGGTATTGCAATCACTGACCTCGGGTTTTGAAATAAATTCATTTTTTCTATCGCTGTTTTGAATTTGCTTTTCATTTTCATTCTCGAAATGCAGTAAACTCGAATGTTTTTTCATACATTTCTGACAAGAATAAGTAGATTTACAATTTCTAACCGAGTGGAATTTTAAACAGTTAAAACAAATATTATTTTTCTTTACGAATTCATATCTAGAAGCCACTGAAAGATTTAAGAATTCTGGACATTTGTGCAAACCGTGGAATTCATTACTCTGACACTTAACACATTTAAATGTTTTTGAGTTTTTACCATTAGATGTAGATACCATACTAGTGATTCGTTGTTGAGCATTGCGTTTAGGAGTTACATTATTTATAAGAGGTTTGGAAACTTGCAGTGTTCTCGCTTGTCTTTTTAAAAACTCGATTAATTCTTTTAATTTTGGTAGCTCGTCTTTTTTTTGTTCACGTTCAAACCATAATTTTGTGGACCCATCTAATTTCTGCCACAATATATAAGTTATTATTGTATCCGCAAACCCTTCAATTTTTTGATCGAGAATTTCTAGAGATCTGATACATTCACTGGCGGTATCTGCTAAATTAAGAATAGCACTAGGTGTTTCACTTTGTATTGAATTAATGGACATTAATTTTTTAATGTGAGCAAACACTTGTTGTCTTTTATTGGAATATCTTTCCTCTAATAAGGACCACGCTGTTTGATAATTATCATCTGAAATCGTTATACTTTGTACAACTTTTGCAGCTTCAGAATGAAGCGAAGATTTCAAATATGATAACTTTTGAGCACCCGAAAGTGCGCTATTATTGTGAACGCTAGATTTAAAAAGATCACTAAAATATATCCAATCCTGTACGTTTCCACTAAAAGAAGGTAGATTAATCGTGGGAAGTCGAACTTCCGTTACACTATTCTCTTGTTTCGGCTTTGATTCATTAAGAACATTTATTTGTTTTTGTTTCGCTCTTTTAATTTTTAACCAAGTTTCATCTAACTCTTTTTCAATCGATGATTGTTCATCGATATATTTATCAATTTCCTCCTCATCGCACAATGAATAAATTTTATCAAACATTTCTTTCAATTCTGTATTGAATTGATCACATTTCGTATTTACAAGTTCTAAAGAACATTCATCAGAGTCACTTAATTTAATTTCACTCACAAATTTAGTAATTTTACATTTTAAAACTCTTTTTTTTGTCAAAATATTTTTTAATTCAGTAGACATGTTAAAGAAAAGGTCCTACCTTATTCGAAGAAACCAAGTCTCGTCGCTGATTCTTGACTCTAAAAGCAAACGATAAATCCGTTTACTCCGGCTCGACGGACCAATTTTTGTTAAGAATAAAACAAAAGTTGCTCAATGACACCATTTTTAAGGAACTCTTCGCAGTGAACTGTATATTTCTTTATTTTAAAACAATAATTGTTAAGAGTGAAACAGTCTCTCTGGCCGTTTCCAAATCAAACATTCCATTATCTCAATAACAACAACAACAAAATTCAGTGTTTCCACTCACTAGTAACTAAATTACAATCTATCGTCAACACGCAGACGATTGGAATAATAAATAAAATTACGGCGCTGACACAGCGCCCTCGTACGGGAGATTTTAATTACGATCAGTAACAATAGGGAAGAATATAATAGGTAGTATTTCTTACGAAATTTACCTAAATCTGAAGGCTATAAATAATCAATCATTTTCTGCAATCAATTAGCCTAAAAGAAAAGCTTTAAAAAACTAAAAATATTCGGGGGTGGTCAATGGTACCCCGCTGTCAACTATATATGTAAGTATGTTACATATTCGTACGTATTTAAATTAACGGCAGTCTCCTGTATGAAAAAGTTTAACTCTATATAAAGTATCTTATACATATTTATAGCTGCCAACTTTTTCGCTTTTTTGCTACCACTAAAATTTTATAGAGAATTTCGGTTTATTTAACCATGAGATATCGATTTTTAAATAAGACAATATTTACAATAAAATTTTAGTGGTATAAAAAAGCGTAAAAGTTGCCAGCTATGCATATTTGTGAAATAATTAAATATTAGCTTTTTAAACTCAACATGAAATTTAATATTTACAGCTAAATAAAGTATCTGCCTTTATGGAAAATTTTACTATAACCAGTCGTGTGTTGATAATGAATATTATAAACTACGTCTGTATACGAGTAAATAAGTTAATAATAACTCATATAAAAGTTTTCCGTATCAAATGTAACTATGTTAAGGTTTCAAATGTTATAGCTGTTACGCTTGCTTATCGTTTTGCATATGTTTCTGTATTTTACGGGCGTTTTAGAACGTATAAATGTTGTTTCATAAAATTTTATGCATTGTAATTTAACAAATTGTTTATTTCTTTAAGTATTTGGACCAAAAGCAATTTACTTAAGTAACATACGTGTAACTTATCTGAATAAAATGTCCTTTTAGTAAATTAGTTCAACATTTTTAATTAGATTTCATCGTTTTTTAATTGAAGTCTTGTAATAAATTACTATAACAAATTAATAATTAAATAAGTTACATTTGGTCCGAACGTTACGGGTGCCATTAACAATAGAAAGACCGGAAATTTTAATTGAACTTTTTATAAATATTTGACACTGGAATTTTTAGTTTAAACTATTTAACTTATTTATTTAAACCATTTTGTTTATGTTATATATAACTTATTTTATAAAAAAAAAATTGTGGTTCGAATTGACATTTAATTATTTATTAGGAGTCAAATCGACTCCTTTTTGGCTTTCTATCGTTAATAGATAGTTGATAATTTAAATTATCATACGAAATGAATATTTCCAACTGAGAGAAAAATGCCCAGGCTGGGAATCGAACCCAGATCCTTGGCTTACTCGGCCAATGCTTTACCGTTTAAGCTAACTGGGCGGACAACAAGCCAGCATATTTCGCTTAGATAACCTGATTGGTAGTAACATCTGATCTGTCATCTGTTACAACCAATAAGGTTATCTGAGTGAAATATGCTGGTTGGTTGTCGGTCAGTTAGCTTAAACGGTAAAGCTTTGGCCTTGTAAGCCAAGGATCTGGGTTCGATTCCCAGACTGGGCATTTTTGCGCTCAGTTGGAAATATTCAATTCGTATGATAACTTTACCAATCAGTTTGATAATGTTAAAAATAATAGTTCATCTGCGTATCCATCGTTTATATTGAGTTACTTTACCTACGGTTTATTTTGTTGAGCTGTCTAGATTACAGGCCAGATGTTAGTACCAGTAAGGTTATCTGAGCGAAATATGCTGGCTGGTTGTCGGTCCAGTTAGCTTAAATGGTAAAGCATTGGCCTTGTAAGACAAGGATATGGGTTCGATTCCCAGCCTGGGAAGTTTTCCGCTCAGTTGGAAATATTCAATTCGTATGATAACTTTACCAATCAGTTTGATTGTGTTAAATACAATAGTTTAAATTAACATAATCAAATTTAGTGTTTTATTCTTGCAAAATCGGTTTTCATAAAATTAGATAGGGAATATTTGTAAAATTATGCGATTTCTTGTATCCTTTAATATATTAATAACTGTAAAGTATAAATGTATAATTAGCTGTTTATTTTTTAATTTACATATTTTTTAGTTTTTAAGAAGTGTAAATATTGGAAAATACAGAATATTTAACATGAATCAATCTAATGTTGGCAATATCTGATATACTTTTTTTTTTACATACAGATTAGATACACACATAAATTAATTTAAAAAGTTTTAATTGTACTCCATTGCAATCTAAATGCTGTATTTCTTTGTAATTGTGCAATCATGTTTTGAAACTGAGTTACGATAAGAGTGTTTTTTTTTTTTTTTTTTTTTTTTTTTTTTTGTAAAACGAAATGATATTCTAAATTTTTAAACTGTGGTGCAAAATGGCATAAAATATATTGTATTTCTTTTAGCTATATGGGGAGACTTTAAATATTTCCTTTAGCTATATGGGGAGATTTTAAATAATATTAAGTAAAAAAAAAAAAAAAAAAAAAAAAAAAAATCAAGTTTTTATTATATGATTTAGAATACAGTCATTCAGGGTATCTTTGAACCATGTGGTGTATCTTTGCACCACCTCCTAATTTTCAATATTTTTGACTCCAAAAGACTAAATAAACTTCAGAACTGTGCTCTGTTGGCAAGGTTCTAAACTGGGATTTCTACTCTTTATTTTAGAAAACAAATTAGCAACATTATGCGCAATTAATTGCATCATCTAACTGTTTTTGTGAAGTACAGTTTTCAAGTTAATTTTGAATGTTATTTTGAAATTGTTGTAATCCAATTAAATTTTCATAGTAAGTAACAATATACTCACTTAACAGACATATTAGTATTTAAATGTTGTAAAAGTGTTAATATTTTGTGATTATTTATTTATTAATAGTTAATAAAATTTAAAATAAGAAGTCACTAACATTTTACCACACTTTCAGGGTAATTTTAAGCCGGCTCAAAGTTATACTGATGTTTATAATTTACTGATTATAGGTGTTACTGTCAAAAAATTTCCATATTTGGACGTATATTTTATATAAATGCCGAAAGTGTGCATTAGATATAAGATGTAAATATTTTCACAAATATGTGTAAAATACATAAAATTCATTTAAAGGCGTTATTCGGGGCGGAGCTACTCAAATTTGATATTTTATGCATTCGACATTTGTTATTCTTGTTTGAATAATACTAGTACTAGTATGTATTACTGTAACTATGGATATATTATTGAGTTTAAACAGTGATAATTGTTTTTCACTGCATTTTTATGTTTTATATGAACAATGAATAGATTTTTTTAATTTCTAAATATTCGTAGTTCTCTTCTTCCACTTTTCTTATGCACAATATTTGTTGTAATATCATAAATTGTAAAAATCTTGTGATGTTGAGAAATGTAAATTCGGAGTCTTTACATATCTAAAACATTTTTGGGGGTTCAAAGTTGTCCTAGCTATAAAACTTTTTTTATAATGAATTATTTGAGATAATATTTATCATATGGTGCAAAGTTACCCTAAATGACTGGGTAACTTTGAAGCAGGTTAAAAATTCATTTTTTTTTTTTTTTTTTTTTTTTTTGCTTTCATCATTATTATTCCTTGATTTTTGATAGTCACACAATAATTTAGGATAATTTCTTCTCTTTTATGCTCCTAGTTGCAACAATATTCTTAAAATAAGATTGTGGCATATGAAAATAGAGAAAATGCGGATCAAAGTTACCCTGATTTACTGTAATTACAATTTAAATCGAAAATTATTTCTAAGGTGTTTGTGTTACTTTATATTTCGCTTCAATGTTTGAATCAATTTTAAAGCTTATTAAAATTGGAGATAGTAAAAATACTTTTATTTAAAAAAACTAATAATTATATTTGCTGTACGTATTTATTTCAGTGGTACAATTTTGAAAATGGGATTTTTTACTTATATGGCGCTTAACCTTTATGCGGGTTTCTCGGACAGTATCTATCGGGAATTGCAGGGTTTCTCGTACATATGATGGCCGAGCCCCTGTGTCTTTACCCTCTTGCTGCGCAACCCGAAATTTCCTCGGGGATGCATTTTTTCCAATTATCCCTCCTTCATTATTCCTACCAGTTATTTTTTTATTGTAAATTTTGTATTATTTAATCGGAGGATTTTCCTGATTAAATTAGACAAAAGGGTTTGTTTTGAAAAACCGGTGACAAAAAAATTAAGGTTCTTAAAAGACTCTCGTTGCGAAAGGGTTAAATACGTAATTTTTGAAGCTATTTTGATGAACAATTGCGCAGCGAGAGGTTTAAGGCTAATGTCAGACGAACGTCTATTTGCACGCTTTTTGTTTCAACACGAAAAAGAAACACCTACTAGCGAAGTTATTTTTTTACATGTTGAACCGAAAGGGGTGCAAATAGACATTCGTCTGACAATAGCCTACATCAGTTTGGGTAATGTCAATTCCGCTGTTTGAGGTGGTGTTTGTTGTGTCTTCGAATTAGTTAACCATGTGGGATACTCGTAGCTTATGGAAAATGTTTATTTATTAAAAGAAAATGTTCTATTTTTTTCCTATAAAAAATAAAATATATAATGTAAAAATCAATGGAGAGAAATTTAGAAAAGAGAAGACATTATCAAAGCGAAGACATCTAAAGTAGTTTTGAAACACTTTTAAGATATTTAAATAACTCTCTTTTACAATGAGTTTAGTGGCAGTCCCATATTTTGTTTTCTAAAGTTATTTCAAACATAGAAATTTTGTGAGTTTTTGTGCTTTGTTTGAATATTCCATTTATAAAGTGTCATTAAAAAATAAAAGACAAAGTTTCATGTACAAATATTTGTTTTCCTTTAATACGAATTTTTATACAGGCATTCTTAGAACGCATATAGTATTTCAAATTACAACTATTCTACTTCACGTAATTTTAGAATTAATTTCGTAAATTCAAATTTTGATTTTTCGTATAAGATGCTCTAACAGTTTTAAAATATTCCATGGGTGCTTAGTATCTAAGCAATCATAAGAAAATAAGTGCAGTTTTCTGTCTGGTTAAGCCCTAACTGAAACATACATTCAACGGCAAAAAAACTCCAATAGATCCTCAAAAAACTTTTTAAATTCCAAATGCAAGTAAACATACAGCATTAACACAGGAACCGCGGAGCTAGTTAATTTGACCCAAATCGATGTTTAATTTGTCACTGAGCAAAAAATATTAATTAAAAACATATTTCCTTCCGTGACTTTTAATATTTTAAATTAAACAACAAATTATCGAATTTGAAAACGCATAACACCAATAAATTTCCAGTTATAAACAGTTATACCTAGAGCCGCGAAGAGGGTCAATTTCTCCCGTTATATGCTTTTACGCATAAATGACAAAAAAGTTAAACATTTTGTTGGAAGTAAGGAAAAAGTACATCTGCCTCACCCTAAATTCCTCTAATAGTCAGGACCAGGAGAGGGAATAGTGAAGGTTTTCAATTAAAAGTCATATATGCTCGTTGAGAAATTGGGTCAAATGTAGTAAAAAATTACAATATACGTTTATACAAATTCTTGAAGTTGCTTCTATTCTATATTTATTATAAGTATAGATAAGATGTAACGATGTCATAAACTTAGCGTGAAAGAAGCCTTGGAATAATTGCAACAATTATCTAAAAATGAGTTAGAAAGTGATAACAGTGATGACAGTCTTTCGATTTTGAATAGTGAGGATGAATATCTGCCTGCAAATGAAGGAATTTGAATTCTGATGATTCTATAATCTCTATATTTAATAGACAAAGCTGTTTTTCTAATCATTTGCCATGAGATTTCTAATGAACCAATTTTTCTGATTATTTTTTGAAATGAAAGCTGGTCTTTTGTAGACATTTGTGGCTATTTTTTAAAATATTCCCAATTTATATTTTAATTTTAATTTTAAACTTTTTTATGACATTTCTTCAAAACGATGGCAATTGGAAGGCAATCGGAATACTTCCATTGTTGGAGAGAAAAGTAAATAATATATAATACGTAATATATATATAATTATGTGTTCATTTTTCCACAAACCCTAGTAGAAAGCGTAGTCCGGTTTTGCCACTTGGTTTGCACAAATCCTGACCAAATTATGAGTGAATAAACTGATTTCCATCCTGCCCCATTTGGTCAGAGTTTTGGTTGAAGGATTGCACATTTGGTCAGATTTTAGATTGTAGATTGCAGCGCCTTCTGGTGATTAAGTCCGCACATTATAGAAAAGGAATATGCCTTCTTTATAACGTATGCTACATTTGATTATATCCTTATTGATGATATTTTCTTATTACAATTACAATTCTTTTTTTTTTTTAATTTGAACACATTTTCCCTCATAAATCTGTTATATTTTAATCTTTTTTCATCTCAGTGATATTGAGTTTGAGACTCGAAATATTACAGCGGGTGAAAATGACGTCATATTTAAAAGAAATCGATCATTTTCCTTGATAACACGAAACATTTCACATTGAATATGTCTAAAATTCAAAAAAATCTGGAATTTTTACGCGTCGATACTGAGATTAGAATCTGAAATCACGAGTAGGAATTTTCACATGGAACATTGTAGCTGACAAACATCATTTCAATTTTGGAAATATATTTATTAATGACCTATTCCACGTTAAAATATTTGTAAATGATAAATATGGATATTAGAGATAGAGAAAATGGCATTGGGTTTAGATTTTAATTGAGAAAAAGTCATTCTCTGTGTCAAATTGAAATAATTTTTTCTGAATTTTCAAATTTTCATTCCTTAATAGCAATCATAACACCCACAATTGATAACTTCATCAGAATTGCTTATAATATGTCACTGTTTAACTATATGAATAAAGTTAACTTTTCAGTATATTTAACATTTGAAGTTAATGAAAATAGTATTTTGTTAACTTTGGGTTAAAACAATATTCAGGGTTCATACGCTTCAAGTATGGTTAGTTGGGACAACTGGGCCATGATTTTACAATGTGACTCTGGCGCTTCTGACAATTCAGCTTCAAAAACCTAATGTACAATTGAATTAAAGTCTGAACTTCTGTAAATGTGTTCAGTTAGGTTCCTTCTATCAGACAGAAATGCTCAAAATTACATTTTAATATATTTTTTTAAAAATATGCATATTTCAACTTTCTTTTCTAATGGGTCCAGTTGCCCCATAAAAACGGTGTAAGTGAACCAGGAGGGTCTATGTTACACAAGCGTTTATTTTATGGTTAACTTTGGGTTAAAACAATATTCAGGGTTCATACGCTTCAAGTATGGTTAGTTGGGACAACTGGGCCATGATTTTACAATGTGACTCTGGAGCTTCTGACAATTCAGCTTCAAAAACCTAATGTACAATTGAATTAAAGTCTGAACTTCTGTAAATGTGTTCAGTTAGGTTCCTTCTATCAGACAGAAATGCTCAAAATTACATTTTAATATATTTTTTAAAAAATATGCATATTTCAACTTTCTTTTCTAATGGGTCCAGTTGCCCCATAAAAACGGGGTAAGTGAACCAGGAGGGTCTATGTTACACAAGCGTTTATTTTTTTTTTTTTCATATGGAATATCAGGTCCTGTTTGAAAAAGTGTAAACGACTTTAAAAAAATGTGAACCAGCCAGATATGTAAATTATATATCAAATAAAGAGCGTTGTAAGGAAAACCTTTGCTGTCAGTGTTTCTAAAAAAATCACCAAAAGTGAAAATATTAGATTTATTTATACCAAAAACATAAAAATTAAGTAAGTATTTATGCACTTTAGTATAGCTAATAAGTACAAAAGCCACATGGGTATTTTAAGGGAAAAAATAGCAAAGTAAATCTATGAACAAACGGCTACGTAAGTACTTAAGTACTTTATCTGGAAAGTATCGTGCAATTTCAAGTTTTGGCTATCTCGCTTTCAGGTACAAGGTACTTGCATTCGTAAAATGTTGAAATAATTTAATGACACCAGTATTTACAAGAGAATCTATTTGTAAACCAGTAAAAGTATATTTTCGCCTACTTAATAAAAGTGAAATTTCCATTATAAAATTGTGGCGCCAATGTGGCAATTAGGGATTAAAACTATGTGGTGCCATAACGGCTACACCGCCTCTCAAGTGGTTAGGAAATTTAGTTTTATACCACCCAATAAGCTTTTTTAAAATTTTATTACGTAATTTTAATAAATTATTCTATAACTTTCTTTATTGTGAGCAAAAAACAATGGTGAAATTTATTTGCCGTAGTAAGAAAAACTTAAAAAATTATTTATAACTATTGGCTGGGTAACTGGATACAGCATGTTCCAGTTACCCCGGATATATGTCCCAGTTACCCCATTCTTTAAACATTTATGGGTAACTGAGACAACAAGCTTACATTTGAAACATGAAATAAATATGTATAGATACCTAATAATATTAATGTAGTTATATGCCTAATCTTTAAAAAAAAAGTTTGTTTAATAAAAGTACTTACTGTTTTTTAATAAAAAGCCGAGGAAGTTCAACCATATTAACGTTGTTTTAAAAAAAAAAGAAACGTAAATTTTTGACAACCCATCACAGCAAAGTGAGAGTTATGATTGAGTTGACACACGTCGTTTTAGGAAGTAGAGATTAAGGTGCATTGTTCACAAAAACTAAAAGTTAAAAAACATCAACAGTTTTTTATAAAATAGCCTATGGCCCAGTTACCGCAACTAACCTTACTTTCAAGCACCTCTTACCAGAATTTTTATAAAGAAATATTTGCCTTATTTAATGAAAAAAATTATTTTCATATGTAGCGACTAGTACTTTACGAAATTTCTGATACTAAAACACCTAAAATCTCATGAATCATTTCATGCGTACCAATCCTAAACATGTGTTTGAGATGGGATAACCAATGTACGATTGATTTTTTTATTGTAATTATTTAGGTAGGTTTATAATAAATTCAATGTAAGAGTTCCTTTTTAAAAATTTTCTTTCGTCGAAATTCGACGTATTCCATCTGGTAACAAGTAAAATGTCTCGTCAAATAAGAATCAAGAACATTAAAATATGATTTTATGTTTAACCATTTCCTTTTTCGGATTTTGTATTTCTAATTTCCTATCCGAAAAAGCACTTTCGTTTTTATTGCTGAAATTTACATAAATCTGTTATATTTCAATACTTGTTTCATCTCGCTGATATTGAGTTCGAGACTCTAAGCGAAGAATTACAGCCAGTGAAAATGACGTCATATTTAAAAGAAATCGATCATTTTCATTGATAACACGACAATAAATATGTCTAAAAAAATCTGGAATTTTTAAGCATCGTTACTGAGATTAGAATCTTAAATCAAGAGTTGGAATTTTCACATGGTAAGTTGTAGCTGACAAACGTCACTTCAAATTTGGAAATATATTTATTAATGACCTATTGCACATTAAAATATTTTTAAATGATAAATATGAATATGAGATAGTGAAAACGACGTTAGGTTTAGATATCAATGGACAAAAATTCTTTGATTGTGTCAAATTGAAAAAAAAATTTCTGAATTTTCATTCCGTAATACCAAGTATAAGAACATAGCTGCCAACTCTTCCGCTTTTTCAGACCACAAAAATATAATAGAAATTTTTACCTTATTTAATCGGCAGATTACGTAGATTTAAAAAGGTAAAATTTACTATAAAATTTTTGTGGTCTGAAAAAGCGTAATATGTTGGCAGCTATGTATAAGAACCACAATTGATAATTTAATATTTACTTTGGCGTATTATATGTTACTGTTTAACAGGATTCGTACGCATCAAGGGATTGAGGGGATTTTAGGCGTTTTAGTACCAGAAATTTCGTAGAGCACTTGTCGGTATATCAAAAGATAGATTTTTTTCATTAAATATCCCAAATATTACTCTATGAAAATTTTGGGTCCTCAAAGCGGACGAACCATGATAATGAAACGCCCCATTTGAAGGTAGTTATTTTTTTTTAGAAATTGAGAATTCTCACCATAAAATTTTAATAGTTATTTTTACTAGATTATATTATATTTTTGAGCGCGGCTTACTCGAAGTACTGAAATGAAATATCTTTTGTGAGCCATTAGGATAAGTTAAACTGTAGTTTAGAACTACTTAAGAGAAAAAACTAAGAAATTAAGGAGAAAATAAATAATTAAGTGTAAAATGGATTAAAGTTAATTATTAAGTTAAGACTTAAGATGAGTAAAAAATTTAAAAATATCTTAAAGGATATTTTAAAATGGTCTAACTGGAGTTGTAGAACTACAATAACGAAGGATTAAAAAGAGAAAAAAGTTAGCACTGTTCAGAGTTACTCTCGTTATTTTCCCGTACGTTATAAAAGGAAAATTTTAGTTAAATATTCTGAGTGCCAGTAAAATAAAAATTAGGTTTCCTTTTTTTAAGCATATCGCCCGCGAAACGGTTAAAAGACGT
Source organism: Maratus speciosus (assembly GCA_963932465.1). Classification (NCBI taxonomy): domain Eukaryota; kingdom Metazoa; phylum Arthropoda; class Arachnida; order Araneae; family Salticidae; genus Maratus; species Maratus speciosus. Next base: position 590,193,564 of record OZ010786.1, on the reverse strand, counting down.
ATATATACCCCACCCGTGTCTTTATGTTACTACAAACTTCCCATGTTACATTAATTCTACTTTTTTTTTATTTGATGTTTATCTCATTTATTCTACTTCTGAACATTGCATTAAACATTGATATTAAAAGTTAATTAGGCTTTAAATTCCGGTGGTACATTGAGTGTGCCGTCCGTGTATTTATGTTACTACAAACCACTCTAGAAGTCTCTAATGAAATAAGTTTATATTAGCATATAAGAAACGCAATACAACGTGGAGTAGAAGAAAATTTTGTTACATTTTACAATTTTTTAGAGATGCATAGAAACATCTTTTAACTCTTTGAGGAGCAATCAACAATATCTCTGTAATATTGAATTCTCACCGGAATAATCAAAAAAATTTATTTTAAAATACGTAAAGCAACTTTTCAACATTTCGCCCCCAAAGTTAAAAATATAAAATTTAATTTAAAAATTTCTGGTACTAATCTTGTTTAAATCCCACCGCTTCTCAAGGGGTTAACTAAATACCTTTATTAGAAAACTAGGCGATTAAAAAAAAATAGAACTTTTATTTCCACAGTTTTCAACTTTGTTTACTTCCATACTTACGAAACTCATATAAAATATTCCTGAAATAGCATATAGCTACAACTTTTTTCTAAATAAAAGTGTGTATAACTGTTATTTTTTTTCAAAACATATATGACGTATAAATTCATTTCAGGTAAATGTTTGAATTCTTAAATTCCCGTGTTTATAACACAAATCTCATGCGATACAGCAAACGTTTTGATATTTTGTGCATTATTCATATATTTGACTAGTGTTTACTTTTTAAAAAATCTTTGCAAATAAACTTAAGTTTAAAATCTCTAAGAAAGTTTAGAAATACTTTGAAAATAATGTTTTATTAATTTTGAATAACTTCAGATTATCTTAATAGATTACAATGCAAGAGACATATTTACAGAACCCTCCACATTTCATGTTGTCAATTAGTTACATATTCGTTTGTAGTCATGAGAGATTATTAGAGTAAAATCACTGTTACTTTTCTACATTAATTTAAAATGCATACGCATCAATTATAAATTGTATCAAACTCCGCGCATTTTCATAATAACCCCTTGAGGGTAGATGTGATATATTATATACCACCTAAGATAAATTAAGATTTGCACCAGAATATTTTAATGAAGTTTTACTTTTATAACTTTGTCTGAAAAGACTAAAAAGATGGGTTTTTCTTATTTTGAAATAAAATTTTCCAACATTTCCGGTGGGTATTCAGCATTACACAAACGCAATAGCTTGCTTCTCAAAGGGCTTTAATAGATGAAAATTTAGCACATTTAACTTCATAATATCAAAATATTATAAACTTTCAATTCAAAAGACTAATCCAAAATTCTCAAAGTTATTTAATATTTGCTGCCTTCTACAGTAATTACTGAACTAAGAGAAAGAATCACTTATGCGCCCATCCAATGGTATATTTATGACGCTATCTCCTCTAATTTGCTCGGTTCATGGCTTGGTATTTTAAGACAGTGACAGCTAGAGTTTCCCAGCCGGTTTGTTTCCATCTTTATTTCAAGATTTATTCCCGAAAAAAAGCAAATTTTCATCTTTTTTTTCTGATATTTGCAATTCTAGTGATAGTCGGCATGGCCGCCTTAGTACACATAAAAACATCTGGCACAAATAAATCGTTTCGTTGATAGATAGCTATAGATTATAATTGCCATCGTTAGAATTCACGCAGACATCAATTTAAGCTTTTTTTCATGCTTTAAACCTCCAGCCGCGGGTGACCTTTTTCAGTGTGTTACTTTTTAAAATTAAGATAGTTTGATTCCCACCACTTTTTTTTGAAGCAGAAATAGTCATTTTGTTATATTACGGATTAAATAATCCGAGAATAAGCCGAATTATACGGTTTTAAAAAAGTGGTGGGAATCAAGCAATCTGAATTTTTAAAAAGTAGCCCACTGGAACACGAAAATAGCGTTTCCCGCTGCTGGAAGGTTAATGAATATTTGTTATGTTACATTATATTACATTATATTACATTATATTACATTTGTTATGAACAAAATGATCATAAGTGAAAAAGACTTGACGTTAAAATACCTACACATCTCAACTTAAGCTTTATTCATGCTTTAAGCAGCTTTAATACTTTGATGTCTTCAAAGTTATTGGATGTGGTCGAGGTCATAAAAAAAAATCGGATTTCATTATGTTGATTGCAGCAGCATTTGCCTGCGAAAACTGTACAAGAGTTATTAAACATATTCTGTTGATGTCAATACGCCGCGCCGCGCCATAAGAAAATTAAATGGTGTTAACGAAAACTCTATTGTAGCGTAGTAATTGAACATTTTAGAATTTCACCACGACGTTTAATTAAAGTGACAAAAATTTATAACTCTTTTAAAATGGTACATTTTTAAAACTTTCACAATGTTAAAATTTAGAACTTTTATGACTTATTAGCGCCCGATATGCTGTTTCTTTCGCCCAGCAATTAAAATGTCGTCACCAAAAATTAACGTTCTGTTGTATTAGCCAGCCGTAAAACAAAACAGATGTATTATTATATGCAGTATGTGGTTAAATATGCTACTGCAATTTTTTATTCTTCTAAGCATTGCACATTTTCAATTTTCATACCGTCTTATTGGGAATAAAAGTCCTATTAAATTCAATTTTTTTTTCAAAATTGCATCTCAATTTATTTTTGAGACATGAATAATTTTGTAATTTTTAGCACCGTTTGTTTAATGTTGGCAACTCAAGTACTCCATTTCTGTAGAAAATAAACGAAACATATTTAGAAAATAGTAATTATATATTTTTGCTGCCATTTTTTTTAACAACTGAAAAAAATTAATTAAAATAAGAGCTTATTTAAAAAATATATATATAAATGAATGATTTCTAATAAAACATGAATCATTTATAAATTATATTTAATCTTAATTATCAATATTAATATTACAAACAAGTGAAGGCATACGAAACATTAGGTAGCCGATTTTTGTCGAGTTTTATGAATGACGGCATCTCTTTTTTTGGATTTGTGTATTTTTTAGCGATAGTGACGTCCTATGCAAATTTTACTGTAGATGTTGTGTAAGTCTAGATTGTAAATGAGGAATTTTTCCTCCGGCTGCGAATGACATCATTTTATACAAGATAAAAAAAATGTGTTCCACGTTTTAAAACTGATATATGTTTTGTACTATCTATATTTATATACATACCGGGTGTCCTAAAAAGGACTGACTGATTTTAAAATTCAATAACTTGTAAACGGTGACAGATATTTAAAAAAATCTTGCAGGAAGGTCATGCATGACGTCAAAAGTTTTTTACAGTGATTTTCGATTTTAGTTCGAATTACAAAAAATAGATGGCGCTGTAAGCAGTAGGCGCTAAATACAGGCTCATTTTTTTGACTTTCTGTTCTTCCATGCGGAAAAAGGAGATGAAAATGTATTGAGTGGGTCCCGAAGTGCCAAAAATCGAGCTTGAATTCAGCATCTGTTGATGGCACCGCCATCTATTTTTTGTAATTCGAACTAAAATCGAAAATCCCTGTAAAAAAAACTTTTGCATAACCCTCCTGTAAGTATTTTTTTAAATATCTGTCACCGTTTGCAAGTTATTGAATTTTAAAATCAGTCAGTCCTTTTTAGGACACCCAGTACATATATATATATATTTTTTTTTCATCAGGAGTGACACTAAATTCTGAAAAAACAGAACTGTTTTCCTTATTCCTGTTTTCTAGTGTTTCATTTACTTTTTTTGCCAAGCAAATTCACCCCCTTCTTTAAATATAGTAAGTGTTAATTAAAGCATGCATATACTAAGTAAACTACGGTCCTAAATTTTGAGACGTCCGCGAAATTCGAGGACGTTTGGTCAACTTAGATTTATTACGAAAACATTGTTTCTTTTCCAATGCATTTAAACTAAAATTGGTGAGTGCCAACGACAGTCGATTGTTGAAATGTTGGCAATAAAAACATTTTCAATAACTCTCAGCATGCAATTTTAAAAGTGTCAAAATCGCATTGTCCCAGAATATCCATGGAAAGTTGAGTTCTCTAAGGATAAAGACGAATTTTTTTTTTGACAACTAAAGTCTTTCTAATATCCAGTTCAAAATTATAAATTATCAATGCTTTCTTGGCTACATGAAATAAATTTTTGAACACTGCTTTGCTCAGCTCAATTTTATACAGGCATGAGCTTCAACAGTAAATGTTATTTAACAAAGTAGTATAAGATGGGACAGGACCTTTGATTATGTAGAAACGCCTTTTTAAAAAAAATCGCCTTTTTGAAACTACCAAAACACAAATTTTATGCAATTCAGATCTTTTTTCAATTCCTACTACTAATAGTAGGAACCGAAAAAAGATTCACATTCTCCCTATATTTATTTATTTATATATCTTGTTCAAATTTTCAATCGTTAATAAAATACTTATTATTCATCCTATAAAGTTGAAATAAATTGTTTTAAAACTTGTACTGGATGGCAATTGATGTTAATACACATTTTTCAAATATTAATTCATTAATTAAATTTAATTAATTAATTTTAGTTTTATATGGGAGACATAATGGCGGCCATTGGTTATTGGACAGCATTTAATACATCTTCATATCCATAAGGGGGATTACCATAGAGGGTCTCCAAATACCGCCAAGCTTGCCGCCAACTTGGCGAACAAAATTATTCGCCATATGTGATGCCACAACATGGCGATATTTCTAATATTTTACCAAATTCCCATAGAATTCTATTGTAAACCTACTTGCTTATAGATAATCAACAAATTGAGATATTTTAATGCAACAAAAACTAATATTAGCTTAAGGGATTATATTAAATTTTTCTTTGATTACCTAAGTAGGAATTGACTTTAAAAACAAAATTTTTATATTACTTGTTGACCCTTTCTGCCTAAGGTATATAGCCTTATCTATATTATCCAGAAAGATAAATGCTGTATATACAAAATTAATATTTAAATTTTTAAGTTAAAAATTCATCTCACTAGCGAATGAATTACAATCATTAAGTGCTGGGCGCATGAGAAAACTCTAAATTGTACATATAGAAAACAGTTTTTGAACAAAATAGTATCATAACACACCTACTTCTAAATTAAAACTAAAATATATACAAAATTTATTGTTTAAAATTTAATTTTAACACAAAACAATCAAGTTTACTTGGAGCAAAATAATAAATAACCAAAATATGTGAATTATTTTGGTTTTAGCATGAAGACTATTTGGCATATTTGGTTAATATTTTTTAAACTGTAGCTTATATAGTTTGAATGTAAGGGTGCGCGCAAACTCCAAATTTACTAATCTGAGAAAACGCGTTTTAAAATTTCGATATCTACGGACTTTCAATTGTACTCACCGTCTATAAAGGATTAAACTCAAGAAATAATGCAGATTTTTGAATGGGGTGTTTTGGATACTGTTGAGAAAAAAATAAAATAAATAAAAATTAGAATAAAACAAAATTCGGAACCTGATTTCTTGAAAGTTTAAAGGTCCTGTGTCCCCTTAATGCGCAATGTGTATATGCGTATAAGCGTGTAATGTGTGTAACAGTAATTGTATACATTCGAACCATATGATATGATATACACAATATTTACTATAGGTGTTAAAGAATTTATGTGGAATATTAAAAGAGCCAACCGTACAACTTTAAAGACGTAATCTACAAAAGTTTTGTTAACATATGAAAGTCCAAGGGGAAAACGATGGCAGTCACACGTAGTTGGTTGATGGTAAATTCATTAATCTTTCTTTTTTTTAAATATTACCTTCATTTTTGATTCATATTACCTTAATTTTTTACTCGTTCTAAGGTTGCAAACAATAGTAAGATTTTCATAAAACAGATTGCTCTCTCACCTGAAATTACCCAAAAGTGTACTAATATTGTTTTTTCCCTTTAACCTTAATGTCTGTTAAAATCCATCCTATCAAAATGGTTTCCAATTTTTTTTTAGTTTAGTTTTCTCAGATTCCAATAGTTTATTAAGTCTTTCTATATGAGTAAAGGCATAAAAATGTTGTATAAGGCACAACATTGTTTTTCCTTTACACTTTCCAACATATTTGAAAACTGATGTATTCGGATTGTCAATATCTGTGTCCGTGTGCCCGCCTATCCGGACTCTAAATCTCGTAAAAACACATGGATTGCAATTGTATTTTTCATGTTATTTTGGTTTACTATAGAATTTTCGCCATTCAAAATTAAACGTGTATCATTTATAGTTGGTTTACAAGTACATACAGAATAATACTAAGACGAGGGTAGGCTGAAAAGAAATGCACACGTGCTTGTAGAACACGAATAAAAACAAGTAGCAAAAGTACATGAAAGTATTATTATTAAGCTTCAAGATCATATATTTATTTTCAACAAAGTCACCGTTAAGGCTAACGAATTTCACCCAACGTGTAACAAGTTTTTTTTATTCCGTTACTGAAAATTTCTTCCGACTTTTCTCGAATCCAGGACTTCAGAACTGCCTTCACCTCATCGTCCGAGGTGCAATGATTACCCTTGAGTTCTCTCTTGAGTAGCGGAAAAAAATAAAAATCGCCAGGCGCAAGATCAGGGAAGTATGGAGGGTGTGGAACCGGATCAAACTTCAGGTTTCCAGAGTCTCTACAGTTGCGGATTTTACGGTATCCCAATTGTTCAGTAAGAAAGACGACACGTTTCTTGTATATTTCAATATGGTTTTAGATACACTTTTGAGTGATTCGCCGGTTATTTTGAATCAAATCGTCTACGAGTTTGCGATGCTTATCGTCTGGGAAGTGATCGGACGTCCACTGCGTTTTTCATCAACGATTATGGTTTTTCTGGGCTCGTAATCACAAAATTTTACAGTCGATCAATTTACGGTAGACTTATCAACAGAATCGTCATTTTTAATCCCTTGAGGGGCGGTGGGATATATTTTATCCCACCTACGATTAAAAAAGACTTGCAGCAGAAAATTTTTATTAAATTTTGCTTTTCTAACTTGGGTGGTAAAAAGGTAGTAAAATTGCTTTTCCTTATTTTGCAATAAATCTTTTTGCAGATTCCGGTGTGAATTCTACATTACAGAAACACAACTACTTTCCCCTCAAAGGTTATACGATGATGAATCTCAGCAGAAGTCACTTTTTCAGCAGTTAAAAACTGATAACAGAACGCGGTTTAACTCGCGTTGACACAGCAAGCACTAGAACACGTCTCCATATTTCCGTTTCTGAAAACACACTAGATGAATTCAACTACTTGAAATCTGCACAGCCTATACAGGGTATAGTTAGTTCCACATGCCAACGGACACGCTTCTGAAGGTCATTTCGTTCGCTTTCTACAAGTACGTGTGCATTACTTATTAGCCTAACCACGTAATTGCGGTTCAAGGTGAAAATCATCTCCGTTGCAGTTTGATGATATTAAAATACTTGAAACAAAGTGGCATTTAAAAGGATCATTGACGTGTGCTTTCTATAGATTATATATTACAGAGTCACACAAACATAATCAGTTACAGAAAGAAATATGATCGATTTCAATGTATGAAAAAATGATATTCCTTAATGATATTCATTTAGGGTTGAAAAGTGGTTCATAATCTATGTCTGAAGCATGGTTTTTGTTGTTGTTGTTGAATATGTTATGTGGATGTAGTGGGAATGGAAATATATCGGTGTCAACTGTTGCAACAAAACAATATATGATGAGTCACTTGCACAGAACAATGTAAGTTTCGAAGTATTGGCGTTAGCTAGGTTTGAACCTGAGACCTACTGAATGGAAGGCAAACGCAGTAGCACAGAGCAAAACGATAGCTGAATTATTCTGTGCCAGTGGTTCATCATATATTCTTTTGTTAAAGTTTGGTTGCGAGAGATGACGTCGCTACTTACTCCACCCCCAGTGAAAGCGTCTTAGACATTGGTTTGCGCTCGATTAGTTACTTGTTGTGTGGCTTTGTCTGTTTGGGCTGAAGGTCCGTTGCGATTCTGCCATCTGTTGTGAAGTTTGAGTGTTAATTTTTCCATATCACCAATGTAAGTTTCTAGGAATTGGCTTTGGCTAGATTCGAACCTGAGACCTACTGTATGGAAGGTGACAGCCATTGCAAAGAGCAAAATGCTAGCCCAACTATTCTGTGCTAGTGAGTCCTCATATATTGATTTGTTGAAATTTTGTTGTGAGAGATGACATCGCTAGAGGAATTATAGAATATTACTGAGAAGATATAAGAAATAAAAAATAATTAAGTTTCTATTTACATTTTACAATTTTGAATGATAGTTAAAATTACGAAGTATTGAAGTTTGAGTAAGCAACTATCTGAATATGAAATCTGAATTTATACATTTTTCCATAAACCTTAATACAGATCGCTTAAAACAAACATATTTGGTATGATTTACGATATTTTTACGCTTTAAGCGATATTGACTTTTTCAAATTCAACCAAAGAAATGTTCTTTAAAGTGCAGATTCTTTTAGCTTTTCCAATAAATAAGATAAATATCTAGAAAGGCATGTTTTTTTAATCTAAATATGTTTATAAATATCCATTGAGAAAATAATACTTTGAGTAAAAATATTTTGAAAGAAAACTATCAGCCCTTGAAACCAAAAGTTTAAATCACTGTTTACTTGTTTAGATGTTTTTCATAACTTTGATAAAGAATTCGTATTTTTTTTTCATTCCAAATTATTTTCTCTTTTATAAAAATTTACGATCTCGCTTCATTACTAAAAGTCTATATATTATTAGTCTAGTTTAAAACATCACTATAAATTATTATCGAGTTTTCTCATTAAGTTATTTCATAACAATAATAATAATAAATAAAGGAAATTATTCAATTTATAATTGTTAATAGTAGTTCTGTTATGGTAATATACTTTTTTAAATAGACATTCATGTCTCTTTAATTCATACTAATTGACTTTGATATTCATTGCAATTTAACGGTTTTTTCTCTTCACATATTTACGCAATCGATATACATATTACATGCTCTCAAATATTTAGCTATAATCATATATATCATAACTCACTTAAAAGTAATCATTTTCGCTCAATAGATATAAATAAGTTTATTAATAATTGTGCGCTCCCGAAGTTTGATTAATAGATCAGCGTCACCTAGCTGATAAAAATCTAAACCTATCAGTTGAGCTTCGATATCAAACCGAACATCCTTTTAACGAACGCCCTTGCGCTCAAATGAGATTTGTATGAAATTTCATTTGCCCCTTGGTAATAATAATAACTTATACAGTCCACTATACTAATTACTCAACGACAATAATCTCTATCTTGCGCATTCAAAATTGATATGACCTATATAGGGTTGCCATAGCACTACATGATGCTTTATGAAAACCCTGAAAAATTCAAATTACCTCATTTGCTCTAATGCAGCGTACTTAGTTTTGGCTATTTTTGAACTTATCATGGCGATGTTTGATAAAAATTTAGCATTAAAAGTGTAAGTTTTCTCGGACAGTTGCATTGTATCCTGCGTTTGAAGCGGTTGTAATCAACAACATGTAAATTTTATCTCCTCTCCAGCATGGGGATAAATCTTGTGTATTGATGATCTATCACTCAAATAAATATATGGATTTTAAGAAATCTCAATAAAATTTACTACCAACTTTCATGGTCATAATTGTTAAGATTAAGAATTTAATAGTGTGGAATTAGTATATCTCAAAATTTCAAATCATTTACATCGGTTGACAAGAATTTCTCAGACAACACCCAAAATCATCCTCACATAACTACACATTTTCAACACAGAATCACAATTTTTATATACAATGTGTTGATGACTCATAAAAACAACTCACTAATACTCAGTAAACATAGATAAAAAATACTTTAGTGCACTGTTATTTATTTAAAATATAACAAAATAAGGCGCTCATGGCTACGTATACACAACAAAATATTCTATCAACTCGTATTCAAACGCAGACGATATAAGTCATTGTCAATAATAAAAAGCATACATACGACCAAACACAATGCAAGAAAATGAACAATAGTTTTTTTTTCAATCTGAAATGCAATTTATATTTTGTTAATAATGATTCAAAATTTTGCGGTATTGGTGATCAATACCGCAAAATCAACTGGTCTACCTGGCTAAGGTAGCAAACAAAGCGTTATAAGTAAGCGAACTAACTTAATGCTGGAATCAGGCGTAAATTAACACAGTTGCGCCACCTTGTGGACGGAGTGATAATTCACATACGCGGGTTTTTAGTGTGGCGCGTATCTTCTAAATCTTTAGTCACTCATGGAAACGAATTTTGTTAGCCACATTTATTGCAAAAAAAATGGCGTAACGAGAGGGGAATCCAGATGCACTTGACACCACGAGGTTTTAATCGCCTTATCAGGAACACTTCAGTTATTAATCAAGGTGAAAAAAACTTTACAATTTTAGTGGTGTGAGTAAGAAAACAGTTGGGTATCTACCTGTAGTTCACATTCCATCCGCTACGTGGCTCATGACCTTGATTGACGTGACCTCGCTCTTAATCTTGCGATTACTTCTACCATTTAAGATAGGACGCTTACTTATATCGCTTTGGTAGCAAATAAAAAAAGGGGGGGGTAAAAAATAAAAAAAATGGGTAAAAAAGACCGGAACAGATGGGAAAGGTAAATATTTTAACTATTCATTATAAAAGCAAAATTTTACTAAAATATTCTTGGTTCGTAAGTTTAGAATTAAAATTAGGTATCCCGGCTCGGGCACACTGTGCCGGAAATGGTTAAAGTTTCGATATCTTCGGACTTTCAATTGTACTCACCGTCTATAAATGATTATAACTCAAGAAATAATGCAGATTTTTTATGCGGTTTTTTGCATATTGTTGAGAAATTTAAAAAACAAAATTCGAACACTGATTTTTTGAAAGTTCAAATTATCTGTGCCCTCTTAAATGAGTGAAACTGAAGTCTAATTTCAGAATGTTAGCATGGGGCTAATGTAGACAGATTAATGGGGTCAATGTATACAGTTCATTATTTTTCATAACTTATCTAGTAGTTAATAAATTTATTATAGTGTAACGATCTACAAAATGTATGGGAAATTACAAATATAATTACCATATTAAACATCAATTAAGAATGTGTTCCATGTAAATAAAGATCTATTCATGAAATCTGCAACAGGCATTTCAAGCTTAAATTTGAAATTTTTTCTATTGGCATTTTTTTTTTAATTTAGTAATTTTTCTTTTTTAGAGACTTAATTTAGCCTTATTTTTAAATTAATTCAATAATATTGAACAAATAAAGAATTTTTATATTTTCTATTTTGGTTAGCATCATAGTCATCAACTTCTACATTACTATAAACTAAAAGCATCGTCACCAAATTTTAGATCTTGCAGTCTATTGTTTGTAATGACTGGATGATGAAAAGTCCTGGGAAAACTATTTATATTTATAACATAGTTTATTTAGTTGGAAAAGAAGAAAATATTCCTGATAGTCACGAAGTTAATACAGTAGGTGATTATCCCTGAATCTGTGAGACCATTTCCAAGAGCAACAAATTGCAAAAAAGTTATAAATAGAGAAAAAGTAAAATTCGGAATGTATACTCATACGCCTGAGAAAAAAAGGGCATAGAAATTTAGCACTAATAGAAACAATGGATGAAAAAGCAATTGCAAACAATGAAAATGGAAATAGATTTTCCAAAGAATAACGAAAATCCCCCCTCCCCCTCAACAAATAAAATCTTAAATTCGCTTGCGAAAGAGAAAGACACATAGCATTCAATGATATTAAAGAAGGTTTTAAAAAAAGATCAAAGATATTGTAAACATTTAAGGCGAGAATGAGATAATAATGGTCAATAACTTTGTGTTAGTAAATTCTTCAAAGATAATAATATTGTATATTTTGAAAACAGAGTTGAAAATGTAAATGGTTGCAGTGACTTTGATGTTATATTTCTGCGGAAAAAAAGATCAATCACACCATTTTATATTTCCTGATATTAAAAATAATTCTGAAATTAAAAGTCTACAAATAATTGCTAAACTCACATACCTGCGATTGTTGGTGGTACAGCCTGCTCCTCAAGCTTTTAGAATTAACTGCGTACAAAGTTAGATAATAACAACTATCGTTAAGGAAGATTTGTAAAAAGAATTAGCTCTGAACAGTTGTCCCCAACATATTACCGCTACAAGGGGTTTGTGTGGACACATGGATAAATGTTAAAAACTGTCGAGTTTCTTTTAGTTTAACTGTATTTATGATAATCTTTTCTTTATATTAATAAACTGGAAATATCATATTTCAATTTAATAGGATTCTGAACTTTTTAAAATGCTCTTAGAATTCTATAACAAAAATAAAAAAAATTGTCCACAGTAACTCCCCCTTTGCCCTATTGTATTTGTAAAAAGAAAAACACATTTATAAGGAATAATTTTGATATGTAATACTTTCTTCCGCTGATAGTAACGAGATGCAAATTTTGATTAAAGGCATCTTTTGTTTGTCAAAAGGAATATCCAAATAGTGTTTCTTTATCTTATCACCTGTACTTGCTTGTCATTCTATGGGCGATTTAATTTATACAAATAATATTTCTTAAAATAATCAAATAATTTCCATCAAAATTAAAGACCATTTTTAATTTTATAAATATTATATAATTTTTAGAATAAGGTCTTTGTATATTTTACTCCAAATACAGAGTATTTATAGTCTCCTTAAATTTTTATCTCTAATTAACATTTTTTGCAAGTCATTTCATACAATTCCTTCAACAAAACAGAGAACACTCATTGTTTGGGCCCATTTACGATGATTAATGCATAAAAGAGCACAGGTGGCAAATAATAACACTTTAAAATCAGCCGGTACGAAAGTAGCTATTAAAATCTCGGCAAACAACCTGAAGGAAGTTGAAAACGGTAAAGATGAAGAACATACAGCAAATTTCTGAAAATAGCAAATTATGTGCAAAAAGTATACGGAAGTGGCTCCTATAAACGCCGCTTTCTAAATAAATAAATACAATTTAGCTTTGTAGTATTTCTTTTAAATCCCATGAAATGAGTTTAGGGATGTTTTACGAGATAAAACTAGTCTGACCTACCGACCAGACTTCGTATGCCAACGCAGTCTCTGAAGAACCCATAAAATTGCGGAAGGTAAGATGGATTAGATGAATCCTACATGACCACCACTGTCGACGAAGGCACGGGTACAGCCCAGCGCACGCCACTCGGTCTGAATCACAATGCATCATGTGACGTATGGTCGCCAAGAACGATACAACTCCAAGCTCTAAAAGGTTTTTTACTGTACAGTTCAGGGCTGGCAAAGCGATTCGCTCCCAGAACCCTAGGTATACTGGACATCCAAAGGGAAGCCGGAGTTCAGACCGTAACAGTGGGGTTCCTTCGGGCAATTTTAATATACTGAAGATTTCGAAGATCAATCCATATGATAAGGAAGGCATTTTTTGTCGTCAACAGATGGGAGAAAGTAGGCGCGGCCCGCGAGCCCTGGAGGGACATAGTAACCTTCTCCATGAGACCATAGACAGTCCCTCAGTAGAGCTTTGGGTACATGGACTTCGTCTTCGAGCCCCCAGAGGACTCTCCAATTCAGCTCGGACTTCCAACTGCTCCTGACTTCCTACCTCGGCACTACCTCTATCTCAACGACACTGGGTTCTGCGTTACGAGCACCGAAGCGCCTTTCCCTGTTCAATGTGCTTCCGACCAAGAAACCGTAAATGACACTGATGGTATCCGGAAGACAGTGGAAGCTGTATTCCAGTCTTCGGAGAGAAGCTCCCGGCTGGGGGGATATTAGAGTGAAATTTATGTTTAGATACTGCTAATCCGACCGTCAGCCACAGAAAGCTCTGACTACGCATAGGCACGCCGGACTGGTTTTCAATCGGAAGGCCAGACTTTGAATCAAACGCCACCAAGTTAACTGTTAAGTCTCCGGCTCGACCAAGCTCCCTGTTGTTGGCCAAGAGGGGGAACGTGCCAAACCTCCTACCAAGCCCAGTGGATCGAGCGATCACTAATAAAACACTGGCATCACGCACGATCACAGCTTGATCCACAAAACAAATTTCTTTTTTAATTTTTATATCATTTAGAAGGGTTTTTTATCTGTATTATTTGCTCTTGCCTGAGTGTATGTCAAATCTAATGTTTATGGATATTATTGCTATTATCATATACTAATAGAATTGTTTAATAGATGTGGTTAAACAATAACGTTATTAATTATTTCAAATTAACTATATATTTTTTGCTGATTAAGGCAGAATTAAATAACCGTTTTAAAATTAATTATGTTATTAAGTCAATAAATATCTTATGCAAGAAGAGATTGCAATTTTAATATCGTTTTCATATTCATACTTTACAATAAAATATTTGGCAAAATGCATTTCCACATATGATTTTCCATTATTCTAACACGTTTCACTAAGTCATTAATACATCATTTCAAACTTTTAAAACTATTGGCGAAGTTTAAAACTTCGAAACAATTCCTCTCAAAATATTACGTTAACATTCAAAGACTAATTTAAGCTGACAACATTCATCTGAATGGTTTATATGGATTTTTAAGTGATATAACTCATTGAAATTTAAATAAATAATATAATATGCTTATATTATATGTAAGCATAGAAATAAATATTATACATTGGTCCGTACGAAGCTGCAAATATCTATGGCTTAGAACGCAATTACATAGAACTTAAAATGGATTTAAATGCTTATTCCTTATCCCCGTATGTTATGTATGTGCTGATTATTTCATTAAAGCCATCCTTCTTCAGTTAGGATAATCTCTTAAGAGTAAGATATTGTATGCAAGATATTTTCGTTAATTATATGCTTAATAAGAGGTCAACTATTGATGACATTCGCATTTGCTGGGATGTTTGTTTTCTTATTTTAATGCAAGTTTTAATTTGGATCTAAGTTTCAACCAGTGTAGAAATAAATATACTCCAGTAGTGAATGCGCAATATAATTACATGATTCATACGTCCTTAACTTATGACGCAAATAAATGGTATTTAAAATTAATTTATTCTATATCCGCTATTCCGCTAAATCCTTCCATTAGTACATTAACCACTTTATGGGCAAACAATATCATACAAGATGCATTGGTTAGTTATATAAATATTAAGTGGACAGTAACGAATGTATTTTCTATATGTAAATATAATGAGAAATTCTAAAACTTTGAAAACAAGTGATCTGTGACGAATTATATAATCATTTTAATTTCAAACAGTATTTAAATCACATTCAAAATATTAATAAGGATACTTAAAATAATAATAAATGTAATAGAAAACAACATGGAACTTGTATCTAGCTTGAATTCTATAAAGTATAAGGGACGCGTAAACATATTGGTATTATCAAAATAATCTTTATTAGACCAGCTACTAGGGCGGGCCACTTTTTGTGCCATTTTTTATAGTCGCTGCAGTGATGCCCCTTAGTTATTTTTAATATATTAACGCTGTGTGTTGGCATTAAATGAAGTAATTGTTATTGAGTATACCTATTTCTTCGCGCATTTGAGCTAAATGATTTGAATACAAATTTACATTAGCCTATACCTATTGTTATAAATCACATTTATTAAACAAAAACATATAAAAACTTTTTATCCTGGCTATGCAAAGGATGGGGAAGTTGCGTAAATTTCAGTGGGGGGTGGAGTTATAGGTTTTGATGATTGATTAGTTACTGCAACTACAAAATAACAAGTAGGGCAGGGACGTTTTCAATAATTCTAATAAATTTAATATTTCTTTGTAATTTAAACATTTCTTCCATTTAAAAGTTTTTTCATAATTTTAAATTTAATAATTGTAAACAATTGAAAAATTTTGATCTTTTAAACTTTTACATTTAAAAAATAATTAAACCCTTTAAGCTGTGTTGATTATTTCCATGGGGAGAAGACGTTTTAATATTCAAAGGGGAAGATAATGTAGAAAATAGTTTTATAATTTATTCATTATTACAATAAAATAACAAATGTGACAATATATATATGAAAAAAAGCGTGATTTGCAGGACGAATTAAAAGCAAATCAATTTATTTCTTACATTTTTTAAGCCTGAGAAGAATGGACATTTATTAATATATTTTATTCAGTTAATTCTACGTTTAATGTTAAATTTTTGTAACAAATAAGTTAAACCAATTGAACATAAAAAAATAAAAACTGAATTCAAACAATATGATACTTAAAACACCCTAAAAATTTAGATTCCTTTCAAATTAAATTGAAATAAATCTTTGAATTTACAAATTTTATTTGGATTGCACTGGGTTTTTTAAACAGTTCCCTTTACTTGTGAAATTCCAAAAAATGATTTAATTAAAAAGTTCCATATTATTATTTATTTATTTATTTCTTAATGGTACCAAAAACCATATTGCACATCCGCCTTTTGCCGATACTACTATGCATCACAAGTGCCGAAACGGTTAAAGAGTTAAATTATTTTTTTAATTAAAAAGTTTAAAATATCAAACTTTTTCAGTTGTTTAAAATAAGAAAAAAAATGGTAAATTGAAAAAATGTATTAATTTAAAAAAAAATTTATTACATTTATTAGAAGTATTGAAATATTTTCTGTCCTACTTCTTATTTTGTAGTTGCAGTAAATAATCAATAATCAAAACCTATAATCCCACCACCACCTGAAATTAACGCTACTCCTCCATCCATTCCCCAAACAGCAAAAAAGTTTTTATACGTTTTTTTCTTTTAATATTTTGTACTATATGTTATTATATAGCAATAATAAACAAAAAAACAT
Source organism: Maratus speciosus (assembly GCA_963932465.1). NCBI lineage: Eukaryota > Metazoa > Arthropoda > Arachnida > Araneae > Salticidae > Maratus > Maratus speciosus. The sequence continues at coordinate 590,176,611 of OZ010786.1, read as the reverse complement.
TCACTCGCATCAGCCCCCGGAATTTGAGGATTTAAAAAAAAAAAAATAGCAGAACCCATGGAAACGCAGAATATCCACAAACTCCGCTACCAACTAATGAAGATCATCCTTTCTCTCTTCGGGAGGGAAGGTGCATATTTACACGTTAACAGATTAAAATAAGCAGGTTATTATTTAAAAATGATCGACTGGATAAAAAAAAATATGCAAATAAAAAACTAATTTAATATATTTCTATTAATTTTTATAGAAAAAGCATATAAAGCACCATCCGAACAACCGCCACTGTCGGGTTTCGAGAAACACTATTCAAGCAAAAGACGGCCACTTTGACGACAAAAGTTCTAACCAATCAGATTTCGATATGACAAATCCTGGTTGGGAAAACTAAAATATGTATCTGTCGAATATGCTCGATTACACCGTAATCAACGAGGGTCCGGAAAAACATGTTAAATGCAAAAGTTTCATTTTTTTTTTCGTATAATCCGAATCTGGAATAAAAACTGGGGTTATAATTCAAGATTTTAAAGTTGGACCCTCTCTGACCACCGGGGAAGGGTTGGGTTGGAGGGTCGACTTTGGTATCACTGAGTAGCTTTTTAAAAAATATTTAACACGTTTTTCAATCGGATATGTATTTCTCGATTTATTTGACCGTTTCCAGACATTTCGGACACCCTGTACATGTTAGATAAAAACTTTTACACACGATATTACTTTAAGGTATTCTAATTTCCCCGTATATTCACTATTTCCCTATTTATTAATAATATATATTATTCATTCCTATTTAATTTCCCTTTAATTTCAAAACGCGTATATTAATCATTATCTTTTGAAATCCTTAATCTAAAACTTTTAATTCCTTCATAAATTTTATCAACTATCCCACGTATGATATTCTGAGAGAAGCTAGTTTTTATTTTCGAATGGTTTAAACAGCCATTTTCTTATTTTTATTCTCCAACCTTTATTCCACGAATCTAGCTTCCCACGCATCTCGACGATAGACTTTTTACTTCAAAAACATTACTCTACTACGTAAGAGATTCGTTCGCCTCTGGCCACTCCCCTCTAGCGTCATTAGCTTAGCTGCTCATTTCCCGGAGTGCGCTTTTCACTGATTGGTTCGTTTGTGTGCTACGTCGGAATTTTTTTCCTCCGCCAGTTTAGCAATAAGCCGATGCACTAAACTCGGAACAGAGATTCTGTTCATTTTTCAAGTGCTAAAGAAGATGTTATCTGGTGTCTCTTCAATTTCGTAGTTTTCTAAATTGATCTGTAAGATATTGTAGCATTGCATAGAACAACATGCCAAAACCTCAATGCTTCACGGAACTTCATTACAATGTGGGAGTTTTAAAGTTTTTTATGTCTGATGAATAAACGCATTTGAATGACAAGGTGACTTCATTTTTCTTTATGGAGAAATCCCGGGATTCCTAAATCAGTTGCCTTGTTTATGCTTACGCCATGATAATATGAATTAATAATATGACTGCAAACGACTGTATGAATTGATAACACGACTGAAAACGGCCATATGAATTGATAACACGATTGCAAACAACCATAAGAATAAATAATACTACTGCAAACCACAGCCACGTCTTCTCACATGGAGCTATACCTTAAGACATTGAAGTATTCTTCACATCGGTCGAATAAATTAGCATCCTAGCTACGATTTAACAATGAAAACTTTCGACCTGATAGTAGCTGTTTTCAACAAACTTCACACAAGTCGACAGAGTTTCACAGATATATATATACATGTGTGTGTGTGTGAAATAGAAACTAACATATACAAAAGAAGAATTTGATTTGATATTGTTTACGTCGGTCCTCGATTTCTTTTTTTTCCGCAACAAAAAGCTTTCTGAGCTCTTCATTGGCTCATTTTTAAACGTAAAAATATGAAACTGGAATGAATATTGAAATAATTTGGAATAGAATAGCGTTTTTAATATTTCGATATAGGTACTTCATCTTGATTTATAATATATTTCTCTTGATGGCATTGCTCGGAGTGTCATGCTTGGAATTCCGGTAAAAAAAGTAACTTGGACAGCTTTGTTAGAAGTATCCCGTGCATTTATATATATATATATATATATATATATAAATGCTATTCGGTTTTATGTTTTCTAAGCAAGATCCCGACACATATCCTTCATCAAACATTTAAAAAAAAGATTTCGTGAATATGTCAGAAAGTAAATCTCAAATTTCCAACTTCAGAAAAGCGAGTTCCCAAATCAATTCCTTTTCCGAAAAAATTGTGCACAAAAATAACTCTGGGTTCATGATAATAAAATCTAATAAAAAAATTCAACAGACTAAAGAATCTGATTAAATCATGAGCTCTATTATAAAAGATCTTTTGTTTAGTGCAAGAAATCTCATTTCTGTCTAATATACCTAAATCTGTATTAAAATGTTTAATTTGTCTAAATGAAAAACAAAATCTAAGTCCGTAATTACTCACTATAAATATTTTGCTGTTATTAGAACAATATAAATTTCTTTTAATTTGAAATTTTAAACTTCCCGAATTGTTAAATCCGTGTTTAAATCCACATCTTGGAAGGTAAATGGACTATTCAAATTCACCATGTTTTGCCACTTCGCTGTAATCAAAGTTATAATGAAAAAAAAATGTCCAATCTAAAAAATATTCCGTCATAATCATCATTTCGCAATTATACTATTTTTTCTTTAGTAGTGATCCAAAGCAAAAAAAAAAAAATACAATTGAGGACTAGTCTCTCAAAATGACAAATCTGAGCAGTCAAGCCTTAACTACCAATATACAGATATACAAATCAATAAAAATGTATATTCTCTTTTAAACATGTTTATTTGACTTGAAAAATAACGTTACTTTTGGTAGTTAAGTATATTTACACATTCGGATTTTACTATGGCACTAGCAGATATACGAGAACATTCACGGACTAACGCTGGCGAACGCCTGATTGGAGGAACAGGAAGATGTCCCTTCTGTCCTCAGAATCGCTGATTAATCGAAAGTTTAAAGTTTTTAATGCTTTCGTGTAATATATATATATATATATATATATATATATATATATATATGTTACGAAACAATTTAATGGGTGTAGTTGAAATCGTGCTTATTACGTATTACTGGAGTCATACCACATTTTAATCAGCCGTTGGTGATGTTGTAAGCAATCCTACCACTTAGCACAAGCATTGCTAGCGGAGGTATCAACTCTGAAAATATAGCAGCTGTAGAGCGATGATAATATTGGTATAGTCCAATCAAACACTTATTATTTCATTATGAAAACAGGGCAGCTTGAGTGGCGAAAAAAGGCGTATGAAGAAATATGGTGTTTTCCCGATTAAACACATGGAAACATAGTCATAGAACAACTGTTTATTCCATCAGAACATACCAACACTGAACAATTCCCACAGATGAGAAATCAGAGCATTTCACTCGAGCATAAACTAATTACTCATGCTTAATAGATGTTAATTTACGAAATGAATATTCCACATGGCTAAGGACACCGGGTAACAGGTTTTGTAAACAATCACAGCACAAAAAAAAAATCTCTCGTTCTGAGTTCATGCTCTCGCTATTTATGAGAATGCGCGGAGGAATTCCGATTGATATGAAAACTTCAAGCTAAACCAATGAAAATCACGAACGAGCCTCAATGGTAAACTGGGATCCGACACTCAGCCAATGGAGAGCGATCAAGAAACGTCACAGGAAAGAATCCCAGCGCCGCTAATGGATTGATTTCGATGTGAAAAGGCTGGTGCCTCGCGGGCGGGAAAATGAGATGAAATAGAATAAAAAAGTAAAAATGGCTTTGATAAATATTCGAAAAATAAGTAACTGCGTTCAGAACTTTGCAGTTTGGTAGACGATAAAAATTAATGAAGGGATTAAAAGTTTAGATTACGTTTTGGAATAAATCTATGATTAAGATACGCGTTTTAAAAATAGAGGAATTTAGCTAGGAATAAATAATAGAGCGTATTAAAAAAAAGGAAATAATGAATAGGTCGGCAATTTAGAATAATTTAAATGAATAGTAAAAGGTAAAATTTTTATATAACACACACACACACACATATATATATATTTAACCACATTTTTCTTGAAACGACTTTTTTTTTAACTATTTGCAAAAATGATTATTGTCTTCTTTCAGGGTAAGAAATCAAAAATATATCTGAAGCGTTTTATTAGTTGAATCCGCATTTTATTCGTTTTCTGATTGGTCTATACAGTAATCTGTATTTTCCCTTTACTTTCAACAGAGATGGATACTTCTGTTGCCACTATGAAAAAAAAGTAATAAAAACTACAAAAAAAATAATAACTCAGAAACAAATTGAGATACAGCTTTCAAACAAATTGCGTTTAAAAGTACATGTTTTTTCTCTGTACGACAGTGTAAAAAATAATATTGTGGGATGTTTAGAAGTTTAAGAATGAAATTTAATTTAAAATTGGTCCAGGAATATTAATTTTTAATCCATAGCGTACGTAATGAATGACCAGCTCCGTAGAGGTTTAAAAATTTACAGTACCGAAAAATGTAATCCATGGCGTACGTAATGTATGATCAATTCCTTGCGATTTTTTTAGTCTTTGAAAAAAATCATTTTCGAAATGGTCGTTGTAATTTGTTAAATTGCATTTTTTCCCCTGTTCTTTTTTTCCCTTGTACCACTGTTTCCGAAAATACTACTAGGTTGATCTCAATGAAATTTTTAGATATTGTTCTGTATTCATAAGGATAGAAACGACAATACGTAAAACTTTTAAATGTAGTCGAGTTTTTCAGCTTTCATAAAAATTAAAATAATATCGATGTTGCCAGCCCTTTTTTTCAGATCTTTTGATAAAAAATGACATTTTTTTTCTCGGTTCCAGTCGTATCTATAAGCCTACTGATTATAAAACTATTTATAAATTCTATTTCTCAATCATAGATTTGCTGGAAAGCGTGGGAGATTACAACTGTATGCGGCCAACTTCGCCACCATTTTGTAATATCGAAAGATGGAGTATTTTGCTCCAAAATTTTTTAAAAGCTGGTTTGAAACTATACAGCAATATAATTTGTTTATTTTCAAAAAAAAAAAAAATCTAAAATATGTTTAGGTATATGTAGCAGAATGTACAAAGCCTCCTTAAAACAATAACAATCACAAAAAAATCAGATTTTGTTCTTATACATTCGCATAACCGATATTTTTTCTTTTGCCTTGTGTGTAAAAATCGTCTTCACTTATTATAGCTTTTTTTCACTGCGTGCACAAGTTTTCAAATGTCTTTTTTGTCACGACCACTCAAAAATGAGACTTAAGACCCCGCACTAATCACGGGGAGAAACAAAAACGCTAACGTTAAGTCAATAGAGGCGTTATATTCAAATTTCTCGCTTTGAGTTTAATATTTTAATAATAGACTTAATAGACTAATAATAGTAATAATAGACTTAATAATATATTAATAATAGACTTAACATTAGAGTTTTCCTTTGTTCATGTGACTGACGTTGCCTCTTAAATGGTTATGTATTAAAGTTATCATATTTCATTTGGAGGATACTTTATATATCTCAAAACATTAAATAAAAATAACTCAAAATAGAAAATTGAAACATTTTTAAACTAAATTATGTAAGAGATCAGATTCATTCAGTGTGGTAAATAATTTATTCAAAATTTTGGGGAATCAAAAGGTGGAGAGGATGAAGGTATTGTTAGAGATGGCAGCAATCAAATACAGAAGAAGGAGCAAATACAAGATATGTCAAAAAATGGTAAAGACAACACAACAAAGTCACAACTCGGGTAAGGAAAAGTCACAATTCGGGTAATTGTCACATCCGGGTAAAAAAGTCACAAATCAGGAAATCAAAGTCACGATCAGGATGTAGCGCCTTGCTGCGACATTATTTTTTCTTTCTGAATAGAGCGTTCTTGATTCTTTTAGACAAAGGCAACCTGGAAACAATATTTTAAGACGTTATCAAAAACAAATTATTGAAAAACGTTACTTTAGCTATAAAGAAATTTCAACAAATCTGAGGAAACTTTCGAGGAGATTATTAAAAAAATACATAAAACTGCAATTGCAAAAGAAAAATAATGTTTCTTAGTCTTGAAAATTATAATATAAAGATCAGAAAAGATAATTTACAATAACATCTTGCGAGTTAATAATTCCGCAATGTATTCTTTTTCTTAATATGTTCAGAACTCGATATATTTCCGAGATTTAATGATACAAAAAGATAATGATACAAAGATTTAATTATAAACACAAAGCTAATTTTACTACCACTGCACTGATTCTCGTAAACGTTAAACAGTAGATTTTAGTGTGCAATAATCCGTTTCCTTAACACGCAATGCAGGTTTTCGGATACTGTTATTTTTTGAAAAAAGCAATTTTCTTTTCAACACGCATGCTTTACAGACAAACATAACAAATTAACAGCGTTAACATTAATCTTAAAATCAATATTTCTTTGCAAACCCTGGATGTATAAATTGAATTACAAAGCTGAAAATGTATATTTGATAATAAGCATTATCTTAAAAACCGATATTCTGGTTTGAGAATATGGATTGATAGGCTAAAAAAGCAACTCGAACAAGTTTCCGAAAATCAGTGGTAGCAAAAGAATGTTTTTTTATAAATATTTTTTTAAAATCTCAAAAATATATTGTTTTTTGAGGTTTCTAGTAATAAAGAACAGTTTTCAGAATTTTTGGCATAAGAAATATTTGCTTTTTTTTGCAGTGTGTTTTCGAACACTTTTTTTTTCTAAAATTTTATTATGATACACCTATTTTCATTTTTTAAGAATACATTTGACATTTAAATTGTTACAATATGTTTTTTTCTCCTTTTTTATATTTTATATGACAGATATATGTTTTATATATATATGTTGATATATATATATTTTATATGTTAATACAAGAGCTAAATAATAAATGCGGAAACAAAAATTTGTACAATTAATGAATAATTTCAATACAAGTTTCAGGCAAGTAAGGAAATTCGCTTTGAATTTTGCTTCTTTTATTATGAAAGTTATGAGCTAAAGAGACTTATTTTTGATAAATGAATTCAGAGATTAACAGCTTTCTTTGGTGCAATCCTGAGAAAATGTACGAATGAAGCTCCTAACGTACAAAAATATAAAAGAAAGACATTTAAAAAAAAAAAAAAAAAAAAAAAAAAAAAAAAAAAAACCGTTTTATCAAAATCTTTCACCTATAGCCTTGAAATGAGACCGAATACAGGGTTCGTACGCATCAAGGACTTTCAAGCACCTTGTACGAGAATTTTCGTAAAGTAATATTTGAATCATATAATGAAAAAAAAAAATTCTATCTACAGATATAGCGACCAGTACTTTACGATTTTTCTGGTACTAAAACTCCTAAAATTGCCTGCATCCCTTGATGTGTACGAACCCTGGAATACTGTCTTTGTCGTCGATGTATAATCTTTTTTATTTATAATCTTATTGTTTTATCATAAAACTTTGGCCAAAATATAGACAACTAAAGTCTGCAATAAGGTTAGTTGGGGTAACTGGACCTACAAGGTAACAGGGCCATAGGCTAATTTTTAGCTTTTGTGAACAATGCCCCTTAACTTCTACTTCCTGAAACAAGATGTGTCAACTCAGTCATAACTCTCTCTTTGCTGTGATAGGTTGTCGAAAATTTACGTTTATTTTTTTTTTTTTAAACAACGTCAATTTGTTTGAAATTCCTCGGCTTTTTATTAAAATATTGTAAGTACTTCTATTAAACATTTTTTTTTAGATTAGGCATTTAACTACGTTAATATTATTAGGTATCTATACATATTTACTTCATATTTCAAATGCAAGCCATGTGTGCCAGTTACCCCATAAATGTTTCAAGAATGGGGTAACTGGGACATGTATCCGGGGTAACTGGACCATGCTGGATCCAGTCGCCCCAACAGTTATAAATAATTTTTTTGAGTTTCTCTTACAACGGGAAGTAAATTTCTCCATTGTTTTTTGCTCACAGTAAAGAAAATTATAGAATACCTAATTAAAATTAAGTAATAAAATTAAAAAAAAGCATATTGGGTGATATCCAACCAAATTTATTGACCCCTTGAGAGGCGGTGATGCCGTAATGGCATCACATAATTTTAGTTCCTAATTGCCACATTAGCACCGGAATTTTATAATGAAAATTTCACTTTTATTAAGTACGCGAAAATATACTTTTACTTGTTTTCAAATAGATTCTCTTATAAATACTGGTGTCAATAAATTATATCAACATTTTACGAATGCAAATACCTTGCCAGGGTTCGTACGGGTACCGTTATTTTCAAGGCCAAATATCAGAATTTTTTTTATAGAAAAAGAAATCTAGTTTAAACGGACGAAATTTCGCCTTATTTCAGGAAAGATTTTCCATAAAAAAAAAATATTAGTACCAAAGAATTTCTTAGTCGGGAAATTCAAGCACCCGTACGAACCCTGCTTGCCCCTGAAAGCGAGATAGCCAAACCTTGAAATTGTTCGATACTTTCCAGATAAAGTACTTAAGTACTTACGTAGCCGTTTGTTCATTGATTAACAAACGACCTTGCTATTTTTTCCCTTAAAATACCCATGTGGCTTTTGTACTTATTACCTATACTAAAGTACATAAATACTTACTTAATTTTTATGTTTTTGGTGTAAATAAATCTAATATTTTCACTTTTGGTGATTTTTTTAGAAACATTGACAGCAAAGGTTTTCCTTACAACGCTCTTTATTTGATATATACTTTACATATGGGGCTGGTTCACATTTTTTTTTTAAGTCGTTTATACTTTTTCAAACCGGACCTGATATTCCATATGAAAAAAAAAATAAACGCTTGTGTAAAATAGACCCTCCTGGTTCACTTACCCCGTTTTTATGGGTCAACTGGACCCATTAAAAAAGAAAGTTGAAATATGCATATTTTTAATATGCATTAATGTTCATAGATTTACCTTGCAAGTTTTTCCTTAAAATACCCATGAGACTTTTATACTTATTACCTATACTAAAGTACATAAGTACTTTTTAATTTTTATGTTTAAGTTACAAGTTAATAAGTTATGTTAATAAGTTAATTTTTATGTTTTTGGTATAAATAAATCTAATATTTTCACTTTTAGTGTTTTTTTAGACACATTGACAGCAAAGGGTTCCCTTAGAATGCACTTTATTGACATATAATTTACATGATCTGCCTGGTTTAAATATTTTTAAATTGTTAACACTTTTTCAAACAGGACCTGATATCTTACATGAAAAAAAAAAATAAACGCGTGTGGAACATAGTCCCTCCTGGTCCACTTACCCCATTTTTATGGGTCAACTGGTCCCATGAGGAAAGAAAGATGAAATATGCATATTTTTATATTTTTGAATATTAAAATGTAATTTTGAGCATTTTTGACTAATAGAAGGAATCTAACTGAACACATTTACAGAAATGCAGACTTTAATTCAAATGAACATTAGCTTTTTGAAGCTGAATTGACAGAAGCTCCAGAGTGACATTGTAAAATCATGGCCCAGTTGCCCCAACTAACCTTACTTGAATTTTTTTATTTTATGGCAAATTTGCCTTCTACACCGTAAAAAAGAAAAAAAAAAGTTGCTTTTACAGAAAAATGTGCCAAACAGCAGCCAGTAAAAAAACATTTTATTTCTTGGAAATAATCTGTATTTATTCAGAAATGACAGCCAAGATCTGTTAAAATAACACAAAGTTCGCAGTCAATACAGATTATTTCTATAAAATAGACAGTTTTTAACTGGTGCCTTGGCAGACATGTTTTTTTTTTTTTTTTTTTTTTTTTTTTTTTGAAAAATAAACTATACAATATAAAATAAAATATATTTTTAGTACTAAATAACTCGAAACCATAGATTAGTTATTTCTTCGACCACGGACAACACTGGCTGAACAGAATCTAGGGAGGAACATTAGTTTGAAATAGGTAGGCCTAAAGTCACCCAACGCTATACAGAAATATCACAAATAAGAACTTTTAAATGTCTAAAAGTAAGTTTTTTTTTTTAAGGAGAATTGAAATAATTTATTCTTTTACGTCAGGTGTATGCGGATCAATGCACTAAATTGAAAATATATAATACATCATGAATAATGCTTAAAATCAACTTTAGAGACATAGAGTGTGGTACAAATACATCCCTCTGAACGGAACGTTTAAAGTAATTTTTAAACACATGAAAGAAAAAAAAAAATATATATATGTCAATTTGCAATAACATTTCGCTGTAACTGGTTTTTTTTTAAATCTACTTGTCCAACTTTCAAAAACAAATGATCTTACCTTGAGTTACTATCGATTGTTGTCTCATGACGAACTTGTCGCGGCGGATGTGTCCAAAAAAATTACCTTAACCCTACTTTGACAACATTTTGAAAAACATCACTTGCCTTTACAAAAAATGTCAAACTTTATAAGATTTCTTATTTTCTAAATAATAACAGCTGACAAATTCTTGTATTTAAGAAGAAAGAAACTCGTGTCAGAAATAAGCTATTTGAACTTGAAAAACTCCTAATTGAAACTGTATTTTTACTTCAAAACGGAGGCTATTCTTGAGGATTTATAATACACAATTTTTTCATAATTATTATTATTCAATGTCTCCAACAATTTAAAAATAATGGATAAATAACAGGGAAAATTTAGAAAGCAAGGACTAGCGAGAGAGTGAGACGAAAAACATCAATAACTGAAGATGCTTCGGTAAGAAAGAGGTGAGAATATTTTTTAAACCATCTTGAATATTTGTTTTGAAGTATATATTATGTGTTTTAAACTTTTGACATGTACACTAGTTTTTGGGTGTATGTTAACCTGCGATATCTTAATGTGTTTTAATGTCTGTAAATAAATTGGTAGAACAAACGAAGATTATAACTTAGAATAAATTGCACACAAATCTATTTCAACAAGAGACATAGCTAAAAATATTCCTATTATAGCCAGAAATTTCTATAGTGAAATGAAATGTATAATTTCAACATTTGTTGCCTATAAAATTGAAATTCACGAAAATGCTAATGCATGAAATTCACCAACGTTTTCAATTTTCCTTCGCAGATTCCTCGTTCCTTTTATTGTGCACTTATAAATAAGTAAGGAGCTTCTGGAAATTATTCATATCCTCAGAACAACTACTATAGCTAATACAAGGTATTCTGGTATTCATGCAACAAACACAGAGGGTCGTTAGCAGACATCAAGAGAAACAAAAATTGCAATGGAACATGGAGTTTCAACAACCTATTTAATCAAAAATACAGGATGTTCTACTAGAACTCACTTTGAGTTGATTGTAATAACTTTCACTAAAATGAAGTATACAAGGTGTCTACAAATTAGTTGGGCAATTTCGTAATTTAAAAAAACTTCCGAAATACTTAAATGAAATTAACTAGTTGAAAGTCAGACTAGTACCGAAGTTTATTCATAGATGGCGTTAAGTGTCATAACTGACGCCATGGTTTAGCGAGCGGAGGTGTTATTTACCACCATGATCACAAAATCGTTCACGGCTTGATTTCAGTGTATGGGGTTTTGTAAAGGATCAAAGCAAGTGTGCAAGCCTGCACTTCCTGCAATCATTCCTGAACTAAAATCAAGAATCTGTACTGCAATTAATTTGATCGACGGAGACATGCTGACCAAATCCGTGGTAAGGAATGATTTACCAATGGGACATTTGTAGAGTCACGAAGGGAAATCACATTGAACATTTGTGATAATGGTTCATTTGAACTATTTTGCTAACTTACAACAAAATTTTCTTTATTTTTTTTCCTGTCAATTCCATCCATTCCAGTAAATCATTATTTTTGACCGACTGATTTATAGACACCCTGTATTATAATGAAAGTTTTAATAGATATGCTGGCCTTTTATTAAATGTGATAACATAAAAAATGTGACTGAAGTTTCCACTATGCGCGCCAGTAGTAGTATGCACTTGAAGCTCCACATTTTATGCTGCGATTACCAGTTCGTACGGTATCATCGACTGCGTGAGAATCCTGTTTTTCCATAACATTTAGTGAAGTTGTACATTTCATACAATCAACGCATGTTTAGGTTGGTTGGTTGGTTGGTTGTATTTATGTCGGCCAATTATCTGCACGTGGGATATAGGCCCTAATGGGGAGGAGTGCCTTCCGTGGAGGTCTTTCTAAGGGAACCTAACCCGTATTAACGCTTGGCGAACCAAGGTTCGAAGAAAACCACGAAAACTCCGAACGATTAGGCCGACGGGCGCGATTGGGATCGAACCCAGCACCTCCCGTCTACCAGCTTCGAGAGCAGAACCTCTCGGCCACTGGTGGGGCACGCATGTTTAGGATACACGATGTTACACCCACTTGATTTGCATATTAACAAGTTACATTAGTTCCATAAATATACATAATGTCTGATTTATACAAATAATGTACTCTCCATATAAATATTACGATTAAAAACTGCATCCTTTTTATATGCATTAATTTCTAATACAAACACTGAAAAACAAAGTATAATGTTTATTCAATAATACTACATGCAAGAGTAATGCCCATCGCAGCAATTCTTCTTTAATCCCTTAATTCTTGCTCCCGTGATATTCACATGCTATGTGTTTTATTCTAATTGTTTGATTCCCACCAGTTTTATCAAATTGTGTAATTGGGTTTAATATGGTATCATTTTGCCTGTCATTAAATAAGATGAATATTTATTTTTTTAAATGGTGCCAAATAATAAATTTCAATTTTTAAACAGTAAATTAATGCGAGCGTTAATGGGTTAACATTTTATCTACTCGAATTATTTTTCGTGTATTTATTTTTCAGTTACTACAATGAAAATTAAAGCATAAGCATAAAAAATACTCATCCATGAGAAATTTCATTCCTTAGATGTAATTAATTAAAGTGGTACTTTAAAGTACCGTCAGTACACTGTGACTAAAATATTATCGTAACAGAAAAAATAGAAGGTATTTAAAATGGCAACAGAATTGTGGTAAAGTATATTAGATTTAATAAGTATGTGTAATATAGACTTTTTCTTATTTACAAATAAATTTTTTGGCAAAATTCGGTGCAAATCATTTATTTCAACACTTTAGCTTTGAAAATCCTTTGCTATTGAAAGGGTTAAAAAACTATTTCTTATTTAGGTTTTGATCTTGTTAGCAGTCCTGTAGTTATGCGACGTCTGAATTCCAAGGACAACATGTTCTCTCGCATCTCCACATATACAATATATGAATCTCATATGCCATTTCCAAAAGAAATACTAGGAAAATATTTCCTACACTATATTTTAGTAATTACATTTTAAAACGGATGAATACGATGGATACCTACGTAAACGAAAAGTAAATAAGAAGTTTTTCTCCAACTCCCAGTGTAGTAACAGTACTTATAAGTACCACCGAGTAATTAAACTGTTAAATGAAATACATACACCTAAAATAGCTAGTCAAATTGTATTCTAAGATCATAATGAACACATGAAAAAAAAAAAAAAAACACTTATCTTATGTCCTTTACTGTGTTTGCAGCAAGAAAAAAAACGAGCGTGAAATTCTTTGAAAAATGTCGACACAAAACCCATCGACTGTTTCAAAATTAGCCTCCTTCCTCGCTCCTTCCTAAAAATAACAAACTTATAACTACTGCTGCCATATATCCGGATAAAGTGGAGTTAAACAAGTGTTTTTGCAAAGTACCATTAGAATATTTGTAATATTCACTACGGGACGAAAGTTTAAAGTGAGTGGTACTTATAAGTACCGTCTGTAGATAAAGGGTTAAAAGACAAAATCCAGCTTTTATGAATAAGTTAAAAATCCAAGATTCATTCAGCGTAATCTTCATACATATAGTAAGTTAGCTTTTAGAGAACCCACGATTGGAAACTGTTTTTACATTCATTCGTACCATAACATTAAAAAAAAAAATTCTTTGTGGTAGATATTTCTTTAAACTTCGACTTCGACTTCGAAAATGCTTTTGCAGAGGCGCCTGTGGACAGCTCCACACATCCTCGGTTAATGACAGCTGATGAAAAGCCGGAGGGCAAAATAGACACATGATTGGTAGCAATAGCAGGGGGGAGGGGATAAAAGTAAAATAAAATATAATAACGTGAGTGTAGAAAAATGAGCTAATGGAAGTGAAAAAATACAAAAGGTAGTTCAGGGATAGTAAAAATTTAATAAGTTAATGGGTTTCGAAAATAAATTTATTAAAATACTGCCAAAAAATATTGAATAAGATATATAAATTATAAATTTATACTGAGAACAGACGGATATGGTTGCAGGTGAAGAAGTCTTAGTTTGAAAATTTATTGGCAGGAACCCGATTCAGGTGAACACAAATTTGAAAAATGCCGAGTTTCCGCCGCAAATTGTCACACGAGTGCCGACAGTATCAATCCAGTTTACGCAGACAAAGTCTAGCACCCTCAGTCCTGACAAAGGCTACCCAACTCGCTAGAACACTCAAGCAGCTCTGGATGAGGCGGACTTCGAATAAGATTTTACCGAGGCGCCCGTGGTCAGCTCCACACATCCCCGGTATCAGGACAAATGAGAAATGGCAGAACAGCATTGAAGACAGGAAGTGAGCTGAAAATCATGGCCGAAGGTGGAAAGTGCAAGACCGATTTCAAATTAGTTGGAGCCGAGGCTCCTCCCCCCTTTTAGTCGGACCTCGCAAGGTAAAGCTCAGGCGATGGCACGGAAACAAAAAAAGGCCCAAAACAGGTCATATATTTTAAAGAATAAATAAAAATTTATACATTACAATAAATAAATTACACGATACTAACAGTTAAAAATACGAGAAAGACTATGTACAGAAATTTACAATATTTACATTAACAATTTTTCTAGTAGAAACTAAACTTATTCATGGGGGGATTTTCAAATCCCATCCATGAAAGTAAGCGCTTTTCTTGCTATATCAGTCATACCATTTTCTTGTGCTACAATGTTCTCATATATTTTTTCAAGGTAGTTTGCGAGACTAATAAAGGACTCTATTTTAGCTCAATCTTAAACTTTTTCAACGTTTCGGAGATCTTAAAGAAACCTGTGTTTAATTCTTCCAACTGGTATAGTTGTACTGATTCCGGTGGCGCCATCTTAGGCTCTATTTGGGAAGTTTTATTTTTTGGGGCTGGTTTTATTGGTTTTTCGGAGTTTGGTTTACTTTCTTTATTTCTAATCATATACGTTTTTCCAAATTTAGGTTTGATACGGTAGTTTTCACATCCCTTATAAGAGGCCGGATGCTGTGAACCGCAATTACAGTTAGCCAGCCGAATTTTAACAGGTTTTTCATCATTTTCATTACAGTTAGCAACTTTACGCGGGCATTCAGGTCTTTAATGTATCCCTCCGCATCCTACACATTTTGGGTCCATAAAGCAGTATGTGCTAATGTGGAAAAAACCTTGGCAATTCCAACATTGCACTCCTTTATGGGGGGCCTTATAGCTTTCTATCTCAATGCGAATTTTGAAGAGGTCTTTAATGTTGAGAAAAGTTTTCGATTTTTGTTTCTAACAAGATGAATTAAAAAGAGGGCGAGAACCCTCTTGTCGACTCTACTTGTCATTTTCATTACTTTAACAATTTCAAATAATTTGTCTAAATTTTCTTGTTCTATATTTTCAGTTTTACAACATTTGGAGAGACCCCTGATAACAAATTTTAGGGGCGCGTTGGTGTCAGGTATTACGTAAAATTGGTACAGTCGTGGAAAAAAAAAAAGAAAATACCCCTTACTAACTCTGCAAAAAATTATCGTAGAAGACATTTACTGATACCACACGATTGGTAATAAAGTCTACTTTAAATTATTTTGTACAAAATTTGCTTAAGGGTCCATCTACATATTAAAACGAATCATAACTTTGTTTTTTTTTTTCAATAGAATTCTGACAGCATAATTGAAATCTACACCCTTCAATTAGCCTAAAAACAAATTTTTATGGAATTCGTACGATAAGTATCCGATAAATTAATTATTTTAAAACGAGCATATTTTATGGGCTGTATCCAAATTGAAGTTTGGTGACCAAGAGAGCCCTCATCTTGATAAAGGCACCTTAAGCGGCACTGAAGCAATCAATGAAGAGTGTTAGATTACAGGATAGCATAAGAAATTTCAAAATATCTAGTCACTTCTATCGTAGACGGGCCCTTAAACCATCATTTTGTCGTTTTTTAAGCATAATTTGAAAATTATTTGGAAGAAAAATGTGAAATTTTGGATTTCCATAAAGCAATATTTAATAAATCGAAATCTATCAAAAACATTCTAGGTTGCAATTTATATTTTTTTTCGAATATTAATTTCATAATTCATATAAAAAAATTACAAAAAATTTCAAATTTAACGTACCTATGTTTGGGTATTTTAGAATTATTGCTACACAAAATATTAGCACATTAGGAGTATAATTTCAGGATATATTAATAAAAATATGAAAATGTAATTTAACATTAGAAGTACTGAATTTTGAATGTTTGTAATTCAAAAACGTATCGTTCAAATGACTTGAAATCTGGTGTCTAGGCCTAGTTTGAACCGAAGATTTGAAATATCTTGTTAAAATTGGGTATTGCCATTGAAAAAATGAAGTTTGGGTTCGTTTTAATATGTAGATTGCCCCCTAAGCAAATTTTATACACATCATTTAAAAGTAGACTTTATTTCCAAATCGTTTGATACCAATAACTTTCTTCTACGATAATTTGTTGAGGAGTTAGTAGGGGTGTTTACTTTTTTCCCACGACTGTATCCCTGCTCTTTTAGGTACTCAATTAATTTACAAAATCTTTCAGAATTAATTTAAGATCATTACTAGCAATTTTTAGCATGAAATTAGCAACATCCTGAACGTTTTTAATTATTGTAGGTTTATGGGTTTTGTTATCTTTTTCAACACTTTTAATTTATTTGATTTCTGGATTAATTATTTGATTTTCGGTAAGTTTAGAGTAAGCTTCAATATTGTCTTACTTATTTATGGGGCTTTCCTCAAAATATTCCATTTCAGAAACCGTCTCTGAATTGGAGATTTTCGATTGGCTCTCGCTTATGACGGCAGTGCTTTCCAATTGGCTGTCACTAGACATCTCAAATTCGAACTCGCTTCGATGCTGTCAGCTTTGAGTTTTTTGCAACTAGGTGCAACTGAACCAGTTGTTGCGATCTCACCTTTGGCTTTAATTTTACAAGAATTTTTGGAAGTAAATGGTAATTTCTTAAGTAATTGAATGCGATTAACAACACTACACTTTTTGTTTATTTCCCATCCATTTTTATACATAGATTTATAGTGCTTATCCCCGTGTAATTTCCCTCAGTATCAATGTCCTCTAAATCTTCATCAGGGATTTCTGAAGAGCTAAATCAGTAACCTCTCGGATAGGTTCCGAATTAAATTTGAATTTAAGCAGACCATCACTACTAGAGCTACAAGAAGATATTCTACCTTCGGCCGACGTCATGTACGGCTAGGCTCCAAAGATAATCTGTCTTCTACCGGCATACCATTACTGGCATACGTAGCTCTGACAAGAGCTTTTCATAGTAAACCGGAACGGTGTCAGGCACTGGAAGGGTGATGTCTCGTCTGGAGTTGACACACTCGCTCTCTGGCTGAAACTACTACTTCTGACGGTTTTCCGAGGAGCCTGAGGCCACTGCCCCACATCCCCGACAGTAACACAATGGAAGCCTAACAGGAACTGAATCTTGGCAGTACTGGGAAAAATGCTTAAAAATGGGGCTGGCTGAAACGGTCTGACGGCGTTCATTATATAGGCAGCTGAAGAAGTGGGAGGAGTCAGCAAGCTGACGTCATAGCAAAGAAATGAAAAAGGGGTGATGAGAAATGTTAAAACAGAATGAAAATTTTAGTATAATATAAAATAATTTAAAGGTAAATAATGGATTTAAAAGGGCAATTTAAAGTAATACCCATTTTCAGTGTTGACAGTGGGCTAATCTTTTACAATTCAGATTTCTTGATACTTTTCTGAAATGGTAAAATTGCTCTTATTTTTCCCGTATTTAATATGCCATTAAAGGAGGCGAATTTTACCATTTCAAAAAAGTGGTGCCAATAAAGATATCTGAAAATTTAAAAAGTAGCCCACTGGCAACTCTGCTCATTTTGTGTCTTTTCCGATTAGAGTTGTCGTGTATGCCGTATGCTGACAATGTATTCGAAGCACTATTTTTTGAATCAGCCAAAGGAAGGTGAAAATTAATATTTAATTTAATTTAAATGTTTAATAAAATCATTTAGTCTATTTCTTAAAAATATCCTAGTAAAAGTATATCAGAGATTTTTACTCTTCGAAAAGTGGTACAAATAGAATAATAAATATTCACTGAAAGGTGACCTCCACAACCATTCACCACTCACCCAACCATTCAATCCCCCGAAATGAAAGTGTTAATTAACTATGTTGAATAAAGAACAATGTGGAAGATATTGAAAGAATAATGCAATCAACAGCAATTATATAGATAAGTAACAAGAGAAAAATTGTTAGTGAAAATATTCTATTTCTGTAAAATTCATTAGAAACTAACATTATTTATAGTGGATTAAATTTATAATGTTCAATTAACGAAAGTTCAACTTTTTTGCTTATCATATTTTATTTTATTTTCCTCTTAATTTCTTATTTTATTTCCATTTACAAGAATATACATTTTAAATTTACCTACATTGCAAAAAATACTACCATTGCCCATAAAAAAAATAAAACTGAACAATATCTTTTTCATAAACTATAAGCTCCTTATTTTAGAATTCAGGCTACTTTTTTTCTCATTTTTTTCCTGAATTTCTTTTTCAATATCAAAAATATACTACAGCCCTTTACATTTTTTTTGCACTACCTTAAATTTAAAATCCATGGTAAGTTTTCTTTTTTTGGCTCATAGTTTAGAACCTTCTTTGAAACAATTTCCCTTTATAACTTTTTCTTATTTAAAAAAACAGAGTATTAAATTCTTTAGTTCCCTTACCTCAAAAGGCATTACAAGGTAATAAAAAGCACTTTACTTTGAAGAAAAGAACAGTGAGAGAATTTAAGTAACTTTTTGAACAGTTATTAAGAAAAAAGGGACACAATTTGTTTTTGTTTTTCTATTTTCTATTATTTTATCAATTACTGCGTAAAAGTTTTAATAAAATCTGTTCAATCTGTCATTTTAACTAATAAAGAATTAAAATTTAAGCAATTCTATTACTAAAGAGTTGAAATTAATGAATGGCACCGGAATTTGAAAACAAATTTATCTATAAATAAGAAAAAGCTATGATTCACACACATAATAAACCGAAAATATTTTAACTAAAATTCCGGTGCCAATGTGCCATTTGGGAATTAAAATTAAGTGGTTTCATAAACATACCACCGCCCCTCAAGGGGTTAAAGGTTTTTCTGTTTATACCATAAAGAGATTTCAACCAAATTTGATTAACTAGTATTAACTTTAATTAAAATAAATTATATTTTTCTGGTGCATTTAAACTGACATAAAATATACTTCGAAAGCAATGGATATGACTTCAGAAACAACGAAACATTTTAAAACGAATCTATCTAAATGATTTAAAAACAATTTCAGGAAAGATTTTAAGCAGTTCATCTTGTTAATGAGGATTGTGGCAGGTACACAAGATTTATTTTAAAATTTATTTAAAACACCGTGTTTCGTTCTAATGTTCAACATTACAAAAGCCATTAAAAGGTAGATGGCACAAAATCTTATATGAGATTCATTGTTTTATTTAAATACGGTGTATTTTATATATGTTTCTATAACGTATAAAATATTTCAAATAGTAACTATTCTACATCACATAGACTTAACATAAATGCCATAAACTCAGATTTATCGTTCCTCGTGAGCTGCTTTAGCAGCTATAAAGAACCCCCTCGACTGTACTAAACTATCTTAAAGAAATAAAGTACGTTTCAGTAAAATTTTTGCTTAAAAAATACCCTGAAATATTTTTTGACTTAACTTGAAAAAAGAAATAGTATAAAATCGATAAATATTTTAAATACCAAAGCACGTTAAGAAAATGAAAGTTCCCAAAAAATAAAATTGAGATTTATTCAGATTTTTCGCAATTTTTGGACGATTTATTCAAAAAAGAATAACGCTTTAAGACAGAAGATCGTAAGGGACAGAATTATTATTATTATTATTATTATTTTTTTTTTTGGGGGGGGGGGGGCATATGCAATTCCAAACGGTTGCCTTGCAGGCCTCGAAGAGATATCTCTTTTGCCACCACTTTTTCCTTGGGAAACTTTTCCTTTTGGATTTATTTTGAAAATTTCGTAGAAACCATGGGAGAAAGAGGTAGATGGAGAAGCAGTATGTCATAAAAAAGGTTTGCAATATGATGCGCGTTATTGCTAAAATTTAAATGCGCTCATTTGGCACAATCAAAACAAGCACGTGGGACTGGTGCCGAATTCTTTGACATCACCCGGACATTTTTTATATAGTAAATGAAAATGATCTGCTTATATTTAAGCACTCTAAAATAGCATTTTATTGTATTATGAATTAAAAACTGTATTGCTAAAAGTTTTCCCTTTTTTGCGAAAGCACGTGTTTGCGTTTGGACCGAATGTAGTGGATTTTAGGATACATTTTTGGCGTCAACCTCAGCCATCATACTTCATCTTTATTCTTTCTCTTTACTCTATGGTAGAAACCAACTTCGTAATGAGACTGCCCTGGCAATTGTTGTAGAAAATTATTTATCTAATTTAAATAATGGTGCACAAAAAGAGAACTCTCCGAACCTGTTCATTATTGTAAACAATTCTTTTAAAAAAGTAAATAACGTTGCTTATGCTTTGGCGTAAATTATTTGTTTGTGACCAGAGTTCATTATCGGTTGCGAAACAGCACCGAAAACTGGCGATATGAAGCAATTAAAATAATAAAACTTTGTAAAAAATCACCATAAAATTAAAACAAAACACAGGACGCGTTTCGAGCTAAAAACATAACAGCTCGTCATCAGCTAAGCATACACGTGTCCGAAAACGAACAAGTTCAAAAATTTTTTGAACTTGTTCGTTTTCGGACACGTGTATGCTTAGCTGATGACGAGCTGTTATGTTTTCAGCTCGAAACGCGTCCTGTGTTTTGTTTTAACTTTATGGTGATTTTTTACAAAGTTTTATTATTTTAATTCATTATCGGTTATTATTAAGGAACTATTGCAGATAAAAATAGGAAAATTGGTACTGGTTTTATAGAGAACTGTTCGATAAAGGCGTTGAAGCAGCTAGTTTTTAATTCGAAGAATTATTCAGTGTTCGCAGGTTACAGGGTATTTTCCAGAAAAATATCAGTATTTTTTCTATATACAAAAAAATCTGGTATAAACGCGCGAAATTTCACCTTATTTAAGGAGAGATTTTCTATAATGAAATACTAGCCCGAAGAATTTCCAGGTCAGGAACAGTGTTGCCAGTGGGCTACTTTTTTTTTAAATTCCGATTGTTGCACACTACTTTTTTAAATGGTAAAATCCCCTCATTATTGAATTAATTGATGCGTCCTTAAAGGTAGATTACTTTTTCCACACACTAGATTTTTACCATTTCAAAAAAGTGGTACCAATCAAGAAATCTGAATTATAAAAAAGTAACCCACTGCCAACACTCGTCAGGAAGTTCCAGGATACGTACGAACCCTGATTATTTATTGAAATACCTGTTGTTGCCAAATTTAAAACAGAATAAATAATAAATTTTCATTCAATTAAAAAAATATTTTCATACGAATATTAACCCTTAAATGCCGAGTGTTGATTGCCTTTCGGTAAATATTAGAATAATATTGAACCTATAATGCCTAATGTTGTCAATAAAATACACTTTGAAAATATTATTAAATCAATTTTCAAAATGTAGATAGCAGCACTTGTGCTGTTTAAGAATAAAGATGCTTGCGAAATACCTTATTTTGTTCTGCAGTGAGCAAGTAAAATTTATTTCTTATCATAGTTCTTAAAAGTCACAGGTGTTTAATATTATAGAATGCTATCAAGGGAAATTAGTTTTTCAATTAAAGACCAGTATTGCCGATTAGTAACAAACTGTTTTTTTAGCCGTAAACGATACTTAAAACAAAATATGCTTTTTTAAAGTATTTTTTCCCATAATTTATTTAAAAAATGGAAGCCAAAAAACATTTTTAAAATGATTTTTGAAAAATCAGGCATATAAGGGTTAAACAAATAATGAAAATCTTTGTTAAAATTGCGTCATATTTAAACAATACTTTTAAAAGAGTTGCCTGATAGTATCCTTATAAATTTTTCTGAGGCAGGGACATAGTTTATTCAGTCATTTTATACAAGTGTTTAATGAGGGATGAGAGCTCTCCGACCAAAATGGTTGATTTTCACCACTATATTTTAGTAGTATTCTTTGCTTTATTAAATCTCAGAAATTCAGTCATTAAATAGGGCGAGAAATGCAATTGAAATTTAGTGGTAGCAATCGGTCATTTGGGTCGGAGCGCTCTCATCCCTGTTAACTGATTTTACTTACATCAGTTTAAAAATTTTTATGTGCACCTGAATATTAAAAAAGAAAAAAAAAACTTTAAAATAATAATTAAATTATCAATCGATAAAAGCAGTAAATATGGGAAATTAGGCCATAAAATATTTATACGTGAATATTAATAAGAGAAAGAAAGCTTTAAAAAAGTAGTTAATTTATTATTATTCAATAGGAATAACTGGGAAAAATTACGCCCTATTATGATGTCCAAATGATAGCGTTGCCGAACAGTTTTAATTTAAAATATATTCACATGAGAGATTTATTTCACATTAAAAAAAATTAATTATACCTATTGTTGCTAAATTTCGCATTCTTTTAAAAAGATATTTTCTATAAGAAAATACTTGCGCAGAAGAACTTTCTGGTCTTCAAAATTCCAGGAGCTGTACGAACTCTGTGATGAGGTTCTGATTCAAATGCTACAAAAACTTAGCACGATTTTTTTTTCAATAATGCTTGTAATGGAAAAAATGGGTCTGCGTGTGCTATGCACTTCTTTTATGTAACAACGATGTCTGAATAATTCTGGTGTTGAAATGTTTAGTTTCCTAACAGTCTAAAACTGAAATTTTAATTATGACAATCTTGAATGTGAATATAATTATCGAAATATACATTTAAGTATTTAAATTAGTAATTTTGACGCAGATTGTGAATATTGATTGCATATTATTTTTCATTGAATATTTCTTTCAGCAATTAACCCAACATTCTCCGTTTTGTTTTTCAAGATATTATCTTTATACATCATTTAATAAAATAAAAGAAATATAAATTGTGTTAAAGAAGGAAGCCATGTTTCAGTGACTTTTACCGGTACATTCAAATTACAAAATAGATAAAAATATGTATATTTGTCATTGAAAGAATATCGTTATTCCTTTTTTTTTCTCTCTAAATAAAAAATTCAAAGTGTACTTTATTTTTATGAATAAAGAAGTGCAAATAAAATTGTCTTTATATTTCAAAACATGTAGGGCAGACTAGGGAGGTTTGACCACAGTGGACGCCTGACCCTCCCATCAGTTTTCATAAGTTTTCAGAGTTTTATCAATAGGTGTCAACCAAAGCTAATGGAATGCTCAAACATCAGTCTTTTTTTCGCACAGATAATCGAAATATATGTGGAAAAATCAATTGTGAGGCGTTGTCAACTTTAACCCCTTGGGGACGAGCGGCACGTATACGTGCCGTATGAAGCGCTCAGAATCCTTGTTTTTCCTCACCAGTAGAATTTTACTGTAAAATTTGTCTTATTTAATCGGCGCATTTTCTCGATTCGATAAGACACAAATTTCTGTTATTAAAAAACGGTGACAAAAGATTAAAAATTTCGTAAAAAGCTCTCGTCCTGAAGGGGTTAAAGTTTTTAGAAATACTTTTTAAGCTTTTTTCATATAAGATATATCATCGAAAATTAAGAAAGTAGGTTTTAAGCAATGCAGAAATATCGAGCTTTCATTCCAGGCATAAAGGTTGTACAGTAAGTTTGGCTTAACATAACAATGTGATATTCTTTAGAAAAGGGCTATGTGGGAAGTCTTGACCCAGTCAATATTAGGGAGGGTTGACCAGATGCTCAAGGCTCCCTTAACGAGGGCGGTGTCCTTAAAAAAGCACACCTAATTTAAATTCCAAAACTGACAAACGGCACCAAGAATATTTAACAAAAATTTTCCTTTTATAATGTACGTGTAAATAACTAAATCCATATTTTCTAATAAATTCGTTTATATTTTGTGGTGTATGTCCATTATTTCACCAGTTTATAAACATAATTACTCCGCGCCGGTAAGTGTTAAGGGATATTTTAAACGCGACGAAATTTAACGAAAAAAATCTTCTAAAAACTATTTTAACTTACTAACTATTCTAAAAACTTCAAAGTTTGAATTAGTCTATCTTCAAAACTTTTTTTATGTATAAACATGAAATTTTGGATATTGATTAAACAGATCATGCTTTGTAATATGCTGTCATTAGAAATGTATTATTTTACAGAATTTGTGTATTGTTGAAATCAAAATAGCTCTTTTTTTACTCCAGAAGTCATTGCGTGCATGATATCTTGGGAAAGTATGTAGGGATTGTCATGAAATTTGGTAAAGATACTAAACATATATGTGTGTTTAAAGTGAACTAGTCTTAGGCCAAAATTATTTTATTAACTATATAAAAAATATATTTTTGTAAAAAAAATATATCAATTTTGTATTTTTAATGAATAAAAAAAGTCATAACTAAAATTATTACAATTGTAAATACTTAAAAGTTGTTCATTTTAAACAAACATATCTGTTTAGTATCTTTACCAAATTTCATGACAATCTATACATACTTTCTCAAGATATCATGCGTGCAATGACTTCTGGAGTAAAAAAAGAGCTATTTTGATTTCAACGATACACAAATTCTGTAAGAGGCTAATAAATTTCTAATGACAGCATATTACAAAGCACGATCTGTTTAACCAATATCCAAAATTTCATGTTTATACATAAAAAAAGTTTTGAAGATAGACTAATTCAAACTTTAAAATTTTTCGTTAATTTTCGAGGCTTTTAAAAGGTACAAGACCTCTAAACTAAGTGGTTTTGGAAATAGTTTTGTTATACACTGTGCATAATGAAAGGTTAATGGTTATACATAAAAAAAGAATGTAAATTTATTCTGTAAAGCTACAGTAAAATGGTGTGATGGAAAAGAAAATGTTTAAAACTGATTAAAGAAAAATGTAAAAAAAATTCAATACTATCCACTGCAAGAAAATATTTAATGAAATATAAATGGGAAAGCTTATAGGAACTTTTTTTTCCATTTAAATGTTACTGGCAATAGGTAAATAGAAACAGTGGAAAGTCTAGAAAGGACTAAAAAGTATTACAGCAGCAGCCTTAAACCTTCCAGGGGCAGTGGCAGACTTAAGTTTAATTCCCAAACGCCGCAGAGGCACCAGAATTTTGCTAAAATCTTTTCCTTTTAATACGCATGTGAAATCTAGACTTTTTATTATTTGCAAATAACTTTATTCGTAAATTCCGGTGCCAGTCTTTTATATCAACATTTTAGTACTGAAAGTATGTTACACTTGAAAGTGTTAAGGATATGTTAAGGGTTATGTTAATGATAGGTTAAATGCTCACGCGGGTACAAAAGAACATAGCATTGACCAAAAAACTTTAGGAAGGTATGAAGAAATATTTCACCGGAATGACTACAGTGAGATGAAGCTGAACTATGTGACAACTAGATTTGTCAGGTCGAGTGCCACAAAAAGTACGACAAGGAGACAAAAACGGCGGGACAGTGGCTCCTAAATCCGGACACATGAAAACGGAACCTGTCTGTAACGGAATACTGTCTTAAATGTTAAAATTTAATTTTCCCTGCTGTACAATTATACCTGCTCTGCTCAGACAAAATCCTGTTTAAAGCAAAATTTTTCTCGTCTGACTTGCAATTGTGACTAAATGGGATTGTTTAAGCATCTTATTAAAAAAAATAAATACAATTATAATAATTAAAGCATGCAGCAAAAGTTGTTTGCTTTTTTTAAGCTGACTTTAGTTTTCTTCGCAAATATTCCAATTAAAACAAAGTGGGTCAAGCCTCGCATATTGTGGTTTAACCATTCCATATATGTGGAGTCTTGGCCCATTATTTTCTGATTATTAAAATCAATCATCTTTCACATTTCTTATATATCACACATATGTGGGAATTTTATTTTGATAACTGATTGTATAACGAATAAAATGGTGTTATCGATAAATATAATTTAGATATCATAAATTAATCAAAAATGAAGTAAAGTGCTTTTTCCATTCAATCAGAAAGATTTATTGTTATCATAATCCTTTTGTAAATTGCTAAGTAATATTTATTGATGTTCTAATAATTTTGTAAATCATTAAGTGTTGTTTATTGCTTTATATGTTTATCTTATGTTACGCAGCTGTACCCAATGACGTCAGATACTCTTTCTGACGAAAGTGAAAACGGGAAATAATGTTTAGTATGCATTAAAGTTTTGATCATGTAACTTTTTTTCGTAATCTTTGAATCTGAGTTATTTTGTCGCTTAGAAGTGCCGTTAATTGCTATGATAACTACAGTTGTAGTTTTTTATGAATTTTTAGTTAAGTTATTCGAGATAACATTTGGCGCGAAAACGTGGGGTCGACATAGTAATTATGGATATAAAAGCTTTGAAACTAGAAAGAAAAAATCTGCGAATAAGTTTTACTTCGTGCACGAATAAAGTTACAGAAGAATTATTGAAACTAGAGATTGATCTTAAAAGTCTGTCTGTGTTACAGAAACAATTAGAGGATAAATTTGGAAGGTTAGAGGAATGTCAGAAAAATATAAGTAGCATACTGTTGAAAGAAGATTCCGAGAAGGAGTGTGAGGAAGATTTTCAAGCAGCCGAAGAATATCGGGATAAATACCTTGAGTTGAAGACTGGAGTAGAAGAAAAAATTATTTCTTTGCAGACGCCCGTTTTTGAAAATCGGAATGAATCTCTCGAGAAGAGAAGTTTTAAACTATCGAAGATTGAATTGAAAAAAATTTAATGGTGATGTTAAGGACTATTTGTCTTTCTGGTCCCAATTTCAGAAGATACATGAAGATAAAAGTATTTCGGACTCTGATAAATTTCAATATTTAATTCAAGCGGTCGTTCCGAATTCAAATGCAGCCAGAGGGGAGGAGAGCTTTCCAGCTACAGCTGCTAATTATCATCAAGCAATAAACCAAATCAAAGAAAGATTTGGTAGAGAAGATCTGCTTGTACAAGTGTATATACGGGATTTATTAACAATGGTTATGAAAAATGCTATCGCTGGCCGAGTAAAAACAGATTTGCGAAAGTTGTACGATGAATTAGAGGGAAAGTTGCGATCTCTGGAAAGTTTAGGACGTACGCAAGAAAAATACGGCGATTTCCTGATCCCGTTAGTAGAATCGATCCTCCCTGAAGAAGTCTTGATGTCATGGGAAAGAAAACGAAATGCCGAAGATGCGATGCACGAAGAACGTTCCCTCAAAAATTTAATGTCTTTTCTAAAGCACGAAGTGCAAAGCGAAGAGATGGTTGCTTTAGCGCGTAGTGGTTTTGGTGCTAATACTAATAATAAAAGATATGACCGGGATAATAAAACTTCCTCTCCTGCAACGGCTTCATCTCTAGTAAACACTTCTTTTGGAAATACAGGTAAGCGAGAATTTACTTGTATTTTTTGTAATAAAAAACATTCATCGCGAGATTGTTTTGCTGCTAGAAATATGACTTTAGAAAATAAGAAAAAATATTTTACTGAAGAAAAATGCTTGCTTTAATTGTTTTAAGCCTAACCACATACCTAAAAACTGTAGATTTAAAAGTACTTGTATTAAGTGTAAAAAATATCATCATTTTCTTATGTGCCCAGATTATAATAGTGAAAATGATAAGAAAGAAAATGAAACTCATGAAACTAGTATCATGAGAAATCATTCTAATTCTGAAAATGTTTATCTCATGACATTAATGGTTAAAGTGAAAAACAAGAATGTGGAACTAAAGGTTCGCACTATTATTGATTCTCGTTCTCAAAACAGTTATGTTAGTAAAAAGGTGGTTGAGAATCTACATCTGGTTCCTAAGAGGAAAATTAAAATGACCCATTGCCTTTTGGGGGGGGGGGGGAGAAACCTCAGTTCAAATACATGATGTTTATGATTTAATTATTTCTGATTTAAATGACTCCTTTAGTTGTAGAGCTGAGGTATTCTCTGAAAATAAAATTACTGGTTTTGTACCCAAACTTTCTAGTGTGGAGGCACTTATTGAACTTAGAGAAAAACAAATTATTTTACCTGATCTTGAATCCGAAGATTCGGAAATTAATTTACTTTTAGGTGCCGATTTAATTGGCACATTATTCACTAATAAATGTATGAAATTAAATTCAGGTTTATTTATGTTAGAAACACGATTGGGTTGTGTATTAACTGGAAAACCCAATCAAAATTTGAGTAGTAATTATGATAGTAATACTGTTTTGTCTGTTGTATCTTTGTATGTAAAAATGCTTCTATTAATGAGTTATGGGATCTTGAAACGATCGGTATTAAGGAGCCTGTAGAAAGTTTGAAAAATCAATATGAGCATTCTAAAATAATAGAGGAATTTAAAACCAATATTAAAATTCATCCAGATGGTAGATATGAAGTTTGTTTACCTTTTAAATCTGATACGATTGAATTACCCAGTAATAAAGAAATGGCGTGGAAGAGACATAAAAAGATGTGCGAATGCGCACAAAAAGGGGGTCTTCTTATTGATTATGAAAATGTTTTCAGAGAATGGGAAGATTTAGAAATAATTGAAAAAGTAACGGGGGACGTCCAGAAAGAGCATTTTTTGCCGCATCGGCCTGTGGTGAAAGTGGGCAGTGCTACGACCAAAATTAGGCCCGTTTTTGATGCGTCCGCTAGAGAATATGGAAAGTGTTCCTTAAATGATATTTTGTATAAAGGCCCGAATTTAATTGAGCAAATACCGGATATTATCGATAGGTTTCGAATTTATGAAATTGGTCTTTCTGCGGATATCGAAAAAGCCTTTTTGCAGATTAGCATAAATCCGGATCATAGAGATTTTTTACGATTTTTTTATCCTTCTGTGAACGAAGAAATTACTTATAGACATTGCAGGGTGGTTTTCGGAGTGAGTTTTAGCCCATTTTTGTTGGCAGCTTCGATATCTCATTTATTAGATAATGTATCTCATAATTATAGGAATATGGCAGAAAAATTGAAATATTCATTTTATGTTGATAATTGTGTTACAGGTGTTTCGAATGCTGCGGAACAAGACAAATTTATCGAGCAGGCTAAATGCATTATGTCTCGAGGGTGTTTTAATTTGAGAAATTGGGAAAGTAACGTTAAATCTCAAAATGTTTCAAAGAGTTCGGGTGTAACAAAATTGCTTGGGATATTGTGGGATCTTGTTTGGGATATGCTTAAGTGTAATTTAACTTTTGATAAATTGAGTAACAATGAAAATTTCACTAAAAGATTAATTTTGAGCTCTATGCAGAAATTTTTGATCCGATTGGAATATTGTGCCCGGCAACATTGCCACCCAAAATTATATTACAACAAACCTGGAAATTGGGTCTAGGTTGGGATTCTCCATTACCAGAGGAAATTCAAAGACCTTTTAAAAGATGGTTCAGCGAAATAAATGTATTAGAGGACGTTCAAATTCCGCGATATGTTGAAATAAATGAGACTACCGAGATGCATGTTTTCGTGGATGCATGCAAAGAGGCATATGCAGCTTGCGTCTTTTTTCGAACTGTAACCCCGGAAGCTGTAAAAATTCAATTAATTAGAGCTAAAGCTAGAGTTGCTCCTATAAAGAAAGCGTCAATTCCCAGATTAGAATTAATCGCGTGTAACATCCGAGCTAGGTTGGCACATAGAGTACAGCAAGCACTTTGTGTCCAGAACATGAAAACAATTTTTTGGAGTGACTCCATGGTTGCGTTGTACTGGATAAGTGAATACGGTGAATGGTCCGTTTTTGTTTCGAACAGGGTGAAAGAAATAAAAGGTCTTTTTCCCAATAGCGAATGGCGCCATGTGCCAGGAAAAATGAATCCTGCGGCTTTGATTTCGCGTGAGTGTTCTCCCCAGCAATTGCTAGAATCTCGGTGGTGGGAAGGGCCGAAATGGCTCATGGAAGAAAGGGAAAAATGGCCCAGGACTGAGACTCTTGATAGTGAAACTCCAGAGATTACTAGTGAAAGGAGAAAAGTGAAATTGTGTAATGTAAACACAACAGTCAAAAATATTCCTTGGTACGCTAGGAAATTTTCAAAATTTGAATCTATTATTAGACTAGTTGCTTGGGTATTAAGATTCATAAATAATGTGAAATCGCGATACAGTGCAAGGAAAAATGGTAAATTATCAGTTGAGGAATTAGAAAATGCTGAAAAAACTTTAATTTGAATGGTACAAAGTGAGTTTTTTCCAGATGTAGATTCGATACCTAACCTAGTCTGTTTTAAAGATGAAGACGATATAATTAGAGTAAAGACAAGAATTACAGAACGCATTGATACACCATATTTCTTGTCGCCAATTCTTTTACCTGATGACTGTATTTTCACGGTTAGACTAATAGAACATTTCCATGTAGCGAATTGTCATGCTGGAACTCACATTCTTCTAAGTATTTTGAGAGAAAACTATTGGATCCAAAGAGGTAGAAAAACTGTCCGAAAAGTTGTAAGTAAATGCATTCCTTGCCAGCGCTACAAAGTTAAATCACGTGAATCCGATCCAGTGCCACTGCCTTTAGATCGCATTAAAGATTCTAAAGTTTTTGAAATTGTAGGCGTTGATTTAGCTGGACCTTTATTTATTAAAAATGCGGATAAAGCCTGGATAGTGCTCTATACTTGTGCAGTCTATCGAGCTGTTCATTTAGAGCTTGTCTCCTCTTTGTCAACTGATGCATTTTTGCTGTCTTTGCGACGTTTCATCGCAAGAAGAGGCAGACCTAGAATAATCTATTCTGATAATGGCACCAATTTCAAGGGTGCCAATAATGATCTGTCAAAGATTGATTGGGAAAAATTGACTCGTTTCTGCGACCTGAAACGAATCATTTGGAAATTCAATCCTCCCTCAGCCGCCTGGTGGGGTGGCTGGTGGGAAAGGCTGATCCGTGTGATCAAAGAGCTTCTCCGACGAACACTTGGCAAAGCTGTCGTGACTTTTGAGGAACTGCAAACAATTTTGTGTGATTGTGAAAATATTATAAATTCTCGGCCTCTCACATATCAATCCGAAAATCCAGTGGATTTAGTTCCATTAACACCGAACATGTTTTTAGTGCAAAACTCTAGTTCTAGTGTCACGGACATTGATGAAGTTGACGCAACACAGTTTCGCAAAAGGCTGCGATACAGAGTTAAGCTCATGGAACAATTAAGAATGCGTTTTCGAACTGAATATCTCGGTCAACTTATTCAAAGGCGTCGTGAAATCGCCCAGTTACCCGACTTGAAGCTGGGTGAACTTGTGCTCATTGGGGACGATGTACAAAAACGTCTCAATTGGCCGCTAGCTAAGATTGTAGACCTAATTCCTGGAAAGGATGGCAAAATTAGAACAGTCAAATTGAAAACTGAACATCGTGTTGTTATCAGACCCATACAACGAGTTTTTCCATTAGAATTACCTCTTACTAATTTTTATCCTTCTCCTTTTTAGCTAGAAAGTAGTAATCAAGGTGCTTTGATGGGGACAGATTCTTCAGACTTGTTGACAGAGTCTGAGCCAACTACTTATAGAACCAGGTTCGGTCGTGTGACCAAAATGCCCCAGAGATTTGGGAAGTAGAATGTAGTTTTGAGTAGTTAGTCAGCAACTCAAAAGGGGGTAGAGTGTTATCGATAAATATAATTTAGATATCATAAATTAATCAAAAATGAAGTAAAGTGCTTTTTCCATTCAATCAGAAAGATTTATTGTTATCATAATCCTTTTGTAAATTGCTAAGTAATATTTATTGATGTTCTAATAATTTTGTAAATCATTAAGTGTTGTTTATTGCTTTATATGTCAGTGGTGGAAAATTGGCGCAGAGGAGGAGCCTATTGACACCACTAAAATTTTATAGTATTCTTCAACTTAATAAAAACGCAGAAATTCTGTCATTAGATAAGGCGAAAAATACCACTAAAATTTAGTGGTGTCAATAGGCTCCTCCTCTGCGCCAATTTTCCACCACTGATATGTTTATCTTATGTTACGCAGCTGTGCCCAATGACGTCAGATACTCTTTCTGACGAAAGTGTAAACGGGAAATAATGATTAGTATGCATTAAAGTTTTGATCATATAACTTCTTTTCGTAATCTTTGAATCTGAGTTATTTTGTCGCTTAGAAGTGCCGTTAATTGCTATGATAACTACAGTTGTAGTTTTTTATGAATTTTAAGTTAAGTTATTAGAGATAACAAATGGTATATAAAACTTTCTTATGCGTTCAGTATTTCGTTCAATATATCTACTTTCAAAAATAAAAAAGCATTCTGTAAAAAGTGTGTCAACCCTCCCTAGTATCCCCTACAATCTTTTTTTTTAATTTCAGAAAAAACATTTGAATTTAAATCTAGAATTCCTGAGTTTATAACTCAAACCCCATGTGTGTATGTACAGCAAAAGTTTTGCTATATTTACCGTTATTCATATACATGAGGGATGTTTACGTTTCAAATAAAATTCTTCAAAATAAACACAGTTTTAAAATTACTAACAAAGTTTAGATCTGTTTTATTCACTTCGAATGATTCCGGGTTCATATCTCAGGAGATATGATAAAAGTAAATTTTGAAGAGAATATAATGCATTTGATCTTAAGAATTAGTTTATATATTCATTTGTCGTTATGAGATATTTTATGATTAATGCCCGTGAGGTTTTTATATATTTTACATATTTTAGAAGTGCATATGTATGAATTATAAAAATACTGTAAAATCTGCATTTTCGAAATAATATCTTTGAAACATAAATATGGTTAGTATTGCTGTTAGTCCCCAGCCACGTCCCGAGTATGAGACATTCTAGCGGAAGCCAGAATGAAAAATAAATTCAAAAATTGAAACCGGACAAATTTAAAAGGGAAATTGCAGAAATTAATAAGTCTTTTTTTTTTTTATGGGGCACTCCCTGGTACCTTTTTCGTCTTTTCCTTCTTTTTTTGGAACTAATGGAATTTTCTTTCTTTTTTAATTATTTTTTTTCTTTTCTTTGTTTTTTTTTCTTTTTCACATATGTTATACTAGTACTTATGTACTTTGTTATTTTTTGTTAGTCTTTTCTCTTTCTTAAAAGTAAATTTAACTTTTGTGGCTACCAGCCACGTCTTATTTTTTAAGGCTACCTAATGCCCTGGCAACACAATCACCTATCCACTGGATGTAAAGTTGCAAAGCAACTAGGTAATCCATTCAGCTGCTCACATTGTTCCATTGAAATATCAACTTGAAGGTAATTTGAATTCATGATAAACGCTGTAATTGTTCCACCCTTTGATATATTAAATCCCACCTACGATTAATGAACGCTTGCACCAAAAAAAATTTATTAAATTTTACTTTTCTAACTTTGGTGGAAGGAAACAGTGGTATCAGTGTTGTTAGATAGTCAAAGGTCAATTTCCCCAAAATTTCTGAAAATTTCCCCAAATCAGTGTTTTTTTCCGCAAAAGTCCCTAACTCAGTTTTCACTCAAAAAGGGAATTCTTAACTTTTCAATTTACCACTATAAAAAATATTTAAGTAATTTAAACTCAAAAATTTTCCCCAAATCAAGCCTTTTTTCTAGAAAAAAATTCCATCATTTACAAAAAACAATTTTTTAAACTGGGCTGAATGCATATTCTGTAGCTACATTAAGAGAATGAGAGATATAGTTTGCAGTGATAAGTTATTCTACGCTTGTTTTTAAATGTATTGTCTAACAATGTTAGACTATTGCTACATTAGCTCCATAGCTTTAGGCAATCTCTTATGAGTTGGAATTTGAATGAATCCGAGATGGTACACTGTTTTAATTTTTTTGTCATATCTCTACTGAAGTACATAATCATAATGCAAAGTACTTTCGCTGTATCAATCGATGCGCTTTTGTATATCATGAGAGAAAAATATCTGCTTTCCACATATTTAAATTAATTTTTTTTTTTAAGTACGGCGAAAGAATTTTTCGTATAAGTTCTGCGGATTAATTAGTCATGTGCAGGTTTATTATTTAGAGTTTGATGTATCTGTAATACTGTAATGTAGTAAACAACGAACACGACCACGTCCAAGAGAATAATGACTGATATATCCGATTTCTGGATTGTATTTTCGTTTTTCAAATCAAAATTGAGTTGGAGACAGATTCAGTTTTTCTACAGGACTAAGAGAAATCTTTACGGAAAATAGCAAAAAAAAACAATGTTGTGACGACAACGAACATGTTTTTAGTGCAAAACTCTAGTTCTAGTGTCACGGACATTGATGAAGTTGACGCAACACAGTTTCGCAAAAGGCTGCGATACAGAGTTAAGCTCATGGAACAATTAAGAATGCGTTTTCGAACTGAATATCTCGGTCAACTTATTCAAAGGCGTCGTGAAATCGCCCAGTTACCCGACTTGAAGCTGGGTGAACTTGTGCTCATTGGGGACGATGTACAAAAACGTCTCAATTGGCCGCTAGCTAAGATTGTAGACCTAATTCCTGGAAAGGATGGCAAAATTAGAACAGTCAAATTGAAAACTGAACATCGTGTTGTTATCAGACCCATACAACGAGTTTTTCCATTAGAATTACCTCTTACTAATTTTTATCCTTCTCCTTTTTAGCTAGAAAGTAGTAATCAAGGTGCTTTGATGGGGACAGATTCTTCAGACTTGTTGACAGAGTCTGAGCCAACTACTTATAGAACCAGGTTCGGTCGTGTGACCAAAATGCCCCAGAGATTTGGGAAGTAGAATGTAGTTTTGAGTAGTTAGTCAGCAACTCAAAAGGGGGTAGAGTGTTATCGATAAATATAATTTAGATATCATAAATTAATCAAAAATGAAGTAAAGTGCTTTTTCCATTCAATCAGAAAGATTTATTGTTATCATAATCCTTTTGTAAATTGCTAAGTAATATTTATTGATGTTCTAATAATTTTGTAAATCATTAAGTGTTGTTTATTGCTTTATATGTCAGTGGTGGAAAATTGGCGCAGAGGAGGAGCCTATTGACACCACTAAAATTTTATAGTATTCTTCAACTTAATAAAAACGCAGAAATTCTGTCATTAGATAAGGCGAAAAATACCACTAAAATTTAGTGGTGTCAATAGGCTCCTCCTCTGCGCCAATTTTCCACCACTGATATGTTTATCTTATGTTACGCAGCTGTGCCCAATGACGTCAGATACTCTTTCTGACGAAAGTGTAAACGGGAAATAATGATTAGTATGCATTAAAGTTTTGATCATGTAACTTCTTTTCGTAATCTTTGAATCTGAGTTATTTTGTCGCTTAGAAGTGCCGTTAATTGCTATGATAACTACAGTTGTAGTTTTTTATGAATTTTAAGTTAAGTTATTAGAGATAACAAATGGTATATAAAACTTTCTTATGCGTTCAGTATTTCGTTCAATATATCTACTTTCAAAAATAAAAAAGCATTCTGTAAAAAGTGTGTCAACCCTCCCTAGTATCCCCTACAATCTTTTTTTTTAATTTCAGAAAAAACATTTGAATTTAAATCTAGAATTCCTGAGTTTATAACTCAAACCCCATGTGTGTATGTACAGCAAAAGTTTTGCTATATTTACCGTTATTCATATACATGAGGGATGTTTACGTTTCAAATAAAATTCTTCAAAATAAACACAGTTTTAAAATTACTAACAAAGTTTAGATCTGTTTTATTCACTTCGAATGATTCCGGGTTCATATCTCAGGAGATATGATAAAAGTAAATTTTGAAGAGAATATAATGCATTTGATCTTAAGAATTAGTTTATATATTCATTTGTCGTTATGAGATATTTTATGATTAATGCCCGTGAGGTTTTTATATATTTTACATATTTTAGAAGTGCATATGTATGAATTATAAAAATACTGTAAAATCTGCATTTTCGAAATAATATCTTTGAAACATAAATATGGTTAGTATTGCTGTTAGTCCCCAGCCACGTCCCGAGTATGAGACATTCTAGCGGAAGCCAGAATGAAAAATAAATTCAAAAATTGAAACCGGACAAATTTAAAAGGGAAATTGCAGAAATTAATAAGTCTTTTTTTTTTTTTTATGGGGCACTCCCTGGTACCTTTTTCGTCTTTTCCTTCTTTTTTTGGAACTAATGGAATTTTCTTTCTTTTTTAATTATTTTTTTTCTTTTCTTTGTTTTTTTTTTCTTTTTCACATATGTTATACTAGTACTTATGTACTTTGTTATTTTTTGTTAGTCTTTTCTCTTTCTTAAAAGTAAATTTAACTTTTGTGGCTACCAGCCACGTCTTATTTTTTAAGGCTACCTAATGCCCTGGCAACACAATCACCTATCCACTGGATGTAAAGTTGCAAAGCAACTAGGTAATCCATTCAGCTGCTCACATTGTTCCATTGAAATATCAACTTGAAGGTAATTTGAATTCATGATAAACGCTGTAATTGTTCCACCCTTTGATATATTAAATCCCACCTACGATTAATGAACGCTTGCACCAAAAAAATTTTATTAAATTTTACTTTTCTAACTTTGGTGGAAGGAAACAGTGGTATCAGTGTTGTTAGATAGTCAAAGGTCAATTTCCCCAAAATTTCTGAAAATTTCCCCAAATCAGTGTTTTTTTCCGCAAAAGTCCCTAACTCAGTTTTCACTCAAAAAGGGAATTCTTAACTTTTCAATTTACCACTATAAAAAATATTTAAGTAATTTAAACTCAAAAATTTTCCCCAAATCAAGCCTTTTTTCTAGAAAAAAATTCCATCATTTACAAAAAACAATTTTTTAAACTGGGCTGAATGCATATTCTGTAGCTACATTAAGAGAATGAGAGATATAGTTTGCAGTGATAAGTTATTCTACGCTTGTTTTTAAATGTATTGTCTAACAATGTTAGACTATTGCTACATTAGCTCCATAGCTTTAGGCAATCTCTTATGAGTTGGAATTTGAATGAATCCGAGATGGTACACTGTTTTAATTTTTTTGTCATATCTCTACTGAAGTACATAATCATAATGCAAAGTACTTTCGCTGTATCAATCGATGCGCTTTTGTATATCATGAGAGAAAAATATCTGCTTTCCACATATTTAAATTAATTTTTTTTTTAAGTACGGCGAAAGAATTTTTCGTATAAGTTCTGCGGATTAATTAGTCATGTGCAGGTTTATTATTTAGAGTTTGATGTATCTGTAATACTGTAATGTAGTAAACAACGAACACGACCACGTCCAAGAGAATAATGACTGATATATCCGATTTCTGGATTGTATTTTCGTTTTTCAAATCAAAATTGAGTTGGAGACAGATTCAGTTTTTCTACAGGACTAAGAGAAATCTTTACGGAAAATAGCAAAAAAAAAAAAAAAAAAAAAAAAAAAAAAAAAAAAAAAAAATCCCAAAGTTTTTCCCCAAAAATTTCCCTACAGGTTCAAAATTCCCCAAAATGTGGACAAAATCCCCAATCTGGCAATACTGAGTGGTGCAATTGTTTTTCCTTATTTTACAATAAATTTTTACGAAGATTCCGGTGTGAATTCGATATTACCGAAACATAATTACTTGCCCCTGAAACGTTTAAAAGATATGCAAAGATTTTCAACACTTTAGATTAATTTTAAACGTTATTTAAGAAAATAGATTGACGTACCACAATGATTTATGATCGACATACAATTCGGAATAACAGTTTAGTACTGTATGCGGTATTTTTTAAGTATTAATAATATAGCTCTATCCATTATATTTTCAAAATAATTATTAATATATGAAGAGTCAGGAAGATGTCAATGGTAATCATAGACAGGGAGGAGACAGATATTTATTTTTTATTCATTTGTTTTTATGAAAGTTTATAATATTAATGCTCCTGAGGTTTTTTTTTATATTTTACGTATTTTAAAAATGCATACGTATGAATTATAAAAATACTGTAAAATCGGCATTTTTGAAGCAATCTCTTTGAAATATAAAGGTGATTAGTATTCAACATGTTAATATCAACTGCAATGTAATTTGAATTCATGATAAAACGCTACAATGCTGTCAAAGATTTGCAAAATTTGCAACCTTATAACAATATAGCTTGATGTGTCATAATCAATTTGGATCGACATAGTATTTAGAATAAGAGTTAAGAAACGTGTGTGAGATTTATAAAGTATCGATAATACTATTTTACGCATTTTTTTTTCAAGATAATTATTAACATATGATGAGTCGGGAGGATTATGACGATAATCATAGATAGACAGGTGATAGACATTCTTCGTTGTTGCTTTTACATGCATCGAATTTTTTCGATTTCCATTCATCTTAACACCCAACTGTGCTTTTTTTAAGGGTGTTTAGCGTTCTTCTATTTTTATCCTCTTTGATTCCTGGGTACCCGTACGGGGATCTCTGTTCTTTTCCTTATAAAACATAAAATGTACGATTTTTATTTTTACATTTCCACATCACTTCTTAAACCTTTCCGGCGCGGAGTAATTCTGTTTATAAATTGACTAGCAAACCCGCGGCTTTGCTCGCGCTATAGTTGAAATATGCCAAGTGATCTTTGCATGACTATTTTTCATTAGAAGAACAGTTTTTGAAATAATTCAAAAATTACAAATTAAGCCATAGTTTGACTAAACTTCATCATAAAAGTGCAATAGACAGAAATGAGATTTTAATTAATAAGAAGAAATAAAACTAATTCCAATTAAATGATAATTTAGACAGTATTTTGAGACTTTTATGCTCATTTCATATGCTGATTTCAGTATTCATTTGCAGTTTTGAATTTTTTAGAAACCATCTTGACACATCTACATCTTAAAATTAACCATCATGTGAAATTCCAAGCTTCTTGTCAAACAGTCTACCACCTCTCTGGTGTTAGTGGTACCAACATAAAATGCCGAAACAGAGTTGAAATAGAATTAATCGGAAAATGTTGAAACAGAGACTGTCACCATTAAGGGTGTATTCCGATCCAAACTGCTTATTTTCTGATTCATTTTTAAATTCATTTTTGCTCTCAAACGCATCAAACTAAGAAATTCTCTTATTTAGAAACTACATAATGTGCCGTGCTTCTCAATTTTTTGATAAATGCAGAAAATATTGTAAAAAATGCTGTCAAAATCGGCGTTTTGAACCGAAATTTCCGGAAGCGGGAGGTCTGGGGATGAAAAAGATGGTCATACTGAGAAAATAATTGCTTAAAAATCAAATTCTAATTAATTGAGCGAAAAATGAAATCACACGGCACCTTATACAACTCTTCAAAAATCACCCCGGCAAGTTTCATGTTTCTACTTTTAAAAATGAGTCTGAAAATGTCTCAGAAAATTTCGAGCTGTTGTGGGTGAAAAAATATTTTTTCGAATACACACTTAATTTGCCAACATTAACCTTGAAATCTGTTGGTATTTCCTAATATTATATAGAAAACGGAATTTAGATGTTTTTAAAGGCTTTCTTGTTGTTCCTGCCAACTAGGTGCTAGTGACACCGGAATAAAATATAGCCCGTATAAGATCAGAGACTATCAATCTTGATTCGCAACCTTCAATTGGTTTGTTATTTCCTGAGATTCTATAGATATCGTAATTTAGGACTCTTTTAGAATGCTCTTCGCGCCTTCCCTTCGCTTCACACCTTTTTAATTTCGAATTTATTTTCGACTGTTCTTAGAGGACATTTATATTTTATAAGTAAATATAGCGCTATATTTAAAGTTTCTATCCTCTTCAGTTCCGCAGAAATCACAATTTAGAAAGTTTTTGGCTCCTGCAAACCTCGACATAAAATATAGCTTATGTTTGAGCAAGTTTTATCACCATCAATTTGCAACCATTATGTTTGAAATCGGTTTCGTATTTCATAAGATTGCAAAAAATCGTAATTTAGAACGCTTATAGAACTTTGTTCGATCACTTCATCCTTTTAAATTTGCAATTTTCTTTCGACAATTCTTAGAAAGCATTTGCATCTCGAAGTAATTACCATTCCAAATTTAAAATGTTAGACCCTCTCAGTAACATAAAAATGCAATTTTGAGCATTTTTTGCTCCTGTAACCCCCTGATACGTCGTCGTTCAGACTGCAGGTTCGGTAATTTCAAATTATTCCATAGTGCGTCGAAGAATAAAAACGTCTTCATAAATTAGTTCTAATATATATCAAATTCGTAACTTCAATAAATAAACACACTCTACAGCTCAAATTAAACAACTTCTTCTTAAAAAAATCAAACTTATATACATTTATTTACAAAACAATATTAAATATTATTATTACTCTCATTTGAGAGTTCTATTTTTACCGACACACCGGTTCAAATCAAATTTGCATCTATACTGAAAAGAAAATCGGAAAACATTAAAAGGGGGTTGCCACAGTGCCGACTAACAGAAAATGGCAAGCATCGCCAAGCTGGCATTCTCAACATCCTGCCCCCGGCTGAACACTTAGTTCAGCATCTATATTAAACAATTTAATAAACATAAAAATATACTTACATACATAAAAAATTTTCAGACAACATACTTACATACAGCTACAGATGTAAAAGAAAAAATTATAAGAATGCTGCAATCTACAAAAGAAAATATAATACATGAATTGTATGAAAATTAAACAATAATAAGGGTAAATATGAGTAACAAATGAAATTAAATGTTCGATAATAGTTCTTATTTTTAGTGTAAGAGTTTTAGTGTCTTTTAGTCCACTAAGTCCAATTCGAGATTGTATAATAGCTGCACATGTCGTTTAAGATCGCCTTTTGCAGTCTGTAATACACATGATCTTATTTTCGAGTTACGCCCAAATATGAGTTCTTTAACACGACCACACTTCCACATATGTTTTGGGAGCTTTTCATCATGAATTATCACTATATCGTTAACTTTGAACTGAGGCGATGAATTTATGTTTTTCACTTGAAAAGCAGATCTAAGTTCTAACAAATATTCATTTCTCCAACTTTTCCAAAAGTGGTCAGTAATTTGTTGCTTATATTTATATTTTCTCGTAAACAAAATCTTATTGGATTTCTCTTGCGTACAAACTGGTAATCCATATGAAGGTAAGGACATTAATCGTTTACCAACTAAAAAATGAGATGGCGTTAAAGGTGATGGTTCAGCATTTTCTTCGTAGAGATAACATAAAGGTCGTGAATTAATCACAGCTTCAATTTCTGTAAGTATTGTTTCTAGCTCTTCATTACGGAGACAAGTTTTGCCTAGAACCTTTTTTAAAGGTGTTTTGACTGATCTGTCTTTCGGTAAAGGTGCTATTTCCACCTTTCCAGGAATTGCATTAAGTTTTCAACATATCATACACGATCTTAAGACGGATTTTACAAATCTTCTTCCCTTTAATATAAAATACCTTTCACGAAGGTGAGCTAAAGTGACAGCTACACCAAAATGGTACATTCTTTCATGAGCATCCTTAATGAGTAATTTTACAAAATAAGATTTATTAGGAAGTATCCACGGATGTTTTTCCTGCTCTGTAACTTCAGAAAACTGAAGTCGTCCAGATAAAACAAATAAATTGTTTTCATCGAATTGTGGATTAAGGTTGTATAAAGAAGAATCTTTATTAAGTGGATTTTTTTGTTTAAGTGCTTCTATTTCAACTTTAAATGAAGTTTCCTGAGTTTGTTTAATCCAGTATTTTTCTGCTATTTCTATATCTGAGGTAGTTAAAGGTCCTAAAATTTTAGGGTTTTTCGAATTGGCATTATGAATAAAACGCATTATCCAAGCAGTAATATTATACACGCGATTTAAACTACTGAACTTTGCCATATCAAATACTGGCTTAGGAGTAGAGTTTGATTCGTTACACAATAGTGTTAAATTTGGTTTTGCTTTCATTTCATTAAAAGCTTCGGGATCTATTTCTATAGCCCTTTTTGAAGGCCACATATCTTCTGGTAGTGATAACCAAGGTGGGCCGACCACCATACTTTATTACCCATTAACTTCGATAAGTTTTCCCCTCGCGTAAGCAGATCTGCAGGGTTTTCCTTTCCGGGACAATAATTCCAGTCCTTTGGATCTGTCAATGACAGAATTTCAGTTACACGATTTGAAATAAAGGGTTTCCAGTTTGTAGTAGAACCCCTAATCCAACAAAGAGTTATTTCTGAGTCCGATCATAACTTTATATTTAAATTCGAAATATGTAATTTTTGTTTTAAATATTCCCACATTCTAGCGGCAACTACTGCACTGATCAATTCCAGCCGTGGAATGGTTAACCTCTTGAGGGGGGCTATTCTACATTTACTCCAAACAAAACTTGTTTGAATTTCGCCAGTTAATGAAATGGAGCACAAATAAGCAACTGCTCCATACCCTTTGGGACTAGCATCACAGAATATGTGAATTTGTGAATTTTCAGAAATGTTTATCATATTAGGAAAATATTTTCGGGGTATTTCAAATGTGCGTAAATGTACAACTTCTGAACACCAAGTGTTCCACTCGCATTTCAAATCTTCGGGTAATTTATTGTCCCACTCTAAATCTCTTTGCCATGTTTCTTGCAACAAGGCTTAATACGTATTACAAATGGATTCACAAATCCTAATGGATCATAAATTTTCAGTAACATTTTAAGAACTGTTCGCTACTTGGGATCATCGATATAACACCCTTCAAAGGGCTGCGCATCTAACTTCAAAACATCAGACTCAGTATTCCATATCAATCCTAGCACTTTTAAGATACTACCTGTGTTCTCCTCACTTATACAAAGTTGCCAGATTCCCACAGTTCCCTAAGTTTAATAGAATTTGTTTTAAACTTTCTTAAATTCATCCCAGCTTCTTTAATAATTTCAGAAGCTGTAGCTGATAAATAATAAGCTTAGTTATCTAAATCTGATCCGGAAATAAAATCATCGACATATAGGGAATTATCTAACACATCTACAACACTTGGATGTTGATCTCGATATTTCTTTATATGATGTTTAAATGTGGCAGCCAAAATGAATGGTGAGCATGTAACGCCAAATGGTACACGTCTAAATCTTAAAATTTTGAAAAGGTTGTTTGCGTCATTATCGAACCAACGAAATTTAAGGTAATATCGGTCTTCTTCAGTTACAGAAATTTGAAGAAAGGCCTTTTTCAATATCTGCACAAAACGCAGTATTGAATTTTCTGAAATTAATAATAATTTCTAATAAATCTGGGTTCAAATTCGGGCCACCGTACAAACAATCATTTAATGATTTGCTGTTTTCCTTTGAGAAAGCATCAAATACCATTCTAACTTTAGTTGTGAGTTTATCATCACGCAAGACAGGTCGGTGGGGCATAAAATAATAGCTATTTACAGTTTTATTAGAACATTCTTCCACTATGTTATTTAATTCCTGTTCAATCTCAATTTCTTTATATTTCTGCAATAATTCCTTATCTTTAAGCAATTTTCGATTTAAGTTAATAAATCGTTTCTAGCATTGCTATAATTACTTCCTAAATCTCTTTTATCATCTTTCCATAATAATTTAGCTTCGTAACGGTGCTCAAGAAAATGCAAATTGTTTTCGAATTTTTCGATTATCTCTTTATCTAATTCAGAAATATTTTCTTCTGTGTTCATCCCTAAAGTTTCTAACTCCCACAATGTTTCCAAATCATTTTGAATAGGTTTCATAACCTGAGTGGATAAAACCCCAGCTTGCTTACTGTCACTATTTTTATTTACGTCAATTGTCCCGCAGAGGGAATGCCCAAATAAATTTTCACAGACGAACAATGATTTATCTATGGGATATGTTCTTTCATTAATTTGATATAAAGAGTCAGCTCCTATTAATATATCAACATCACTGTTTTCCAAATGTTCCCATCTGTCAAGACGAAATTTGGAAAGTTTTCTCTTAATTTTGATTGGAAGAGGAGGAATTTGTATCAAAGAATGGGTTATTAGCGGTGTGACTAATGCTTCAATTATTAAACTACGTTTTCTGTCCGTCAAGTGAATTAGCTTTAGCTTAACGACATCATAACATCGTTCTTCAGATTTTCTCGAACCGAAAGTATAGACAGTTAATTTTTCCATTCTAATGACCTCAGGTTTTAATTTTGAAACTAAATTGTCTGTAATAAAAGTTCGATGACTAGCAGAGTCAAATAAACAAAGAGCAGTTTCTGAATTTTCACCCGCTTCTACTTTTACATGAATTGTTTGCAATATTACTTCTCTACTGATATTATTTATATTGCTTTTACTGTGAGATACAGAGGAAATAATACTATCTGAATTTTTTGATACTTCTGTTTTTTTTTATTAGAATTACAAAGTATAG
The DNA here is from genome assembly GCA_963932465.1 of Maratus speciosus. Lineage (NCBI taxonomy): Eukaryota > Metazoa > Arthropoda > Arachnida > Araneae > Salticidae > Maratus > Maratus speciosus. Next base: position 590,131,733 of record OZ010786.1, on the reverse strand, counting down.
TATTATGATATGTTTTACCACAAACTTTGCAGTTTTCATTCGAAATTTTACAAAAATTCGCGATGTGAAATTTACGGAAGCATTTAAAGCACCTCCATTCCCTTTTCAATTTTTCTCGCATTTCCGGAATGGTGAAAGACTTACACTTTTCAGTATTGTGATCAGTCTGGTTACAAAATATGCAGTTATTTTTAATATTTGTGGTAAAGGCAGAAGCTGATGGAACGATTTTTTTATAATTTTTCTTATAATTTTCCTGCTTCTCAGGGATTTTTTCAAATTGGTTTAATTGGACAGTGGCCTCGCGAGGTTCAATTTCATCTTTAATGAAATTTATCAGCTCATTAACATCCCAGTCAGTGTTTTTAATTCGTTTTCTATTAAATTCTAGCACAATACCTGATGGAATAAGTTTCAGAAGAATCGGACATAACAAGTGCCCATATGAACCTGAGGCAACACCTAAAGAATTAAGATTTCTTATTTGAATTTCGCATTCATCATATAAATCTCTGAGAGCTTTAATGTTACTAGAATTTCGTACTGGTTTCAAATTTAGCAGTTTAATCATGTGACTATTTATTACCAGGTTATTACGACCAAAACGATTTTTCAATAATTCTATAGCATGAGCATAATTTTCCTTAGTCAGCGAAAAGCCTGCTATAGTATTTGCAGCACTTCCGCTCAAAAGTGACTTTAAGTAGGAAAATTTATCAATCGGAGTTAAATGTCCATTATTGTCAATCGCATTCGAAAATTGACTCCAAAATTCGAGCCATAAACACGAATCATCATAATATTTAGATATATTAAGTTTAGGAAGTTTAATCAGATTTTGATTCAGAATTTTCTGACTTTTTAGTAGAGAACTATTGTTGCTACTACTATCACTTTCAATGTCTGAAGAATCTTGTTTAGTTTCAGGAGTAACTGTGTTATCATTTAAAATTTTGGAAATTTTATATTTCCATTCAATAATATTCTCATTATAAGATTCCGATTTCTCGATTTCTTTTTCATATTCAGTACTTGGAACCAGTGGTTCAATTTCAGAATTTAATGATTTTAAAGTTTTCATTTTATCATTTAGTTGCTGTTTGAAAAGATCCAGCTGTGATTTTCTATTCTCAAGCTCTAATTTTTGTGTATTATCTAATAAATCCCTTATTTTATCAGATATTTTCGTAGTTTGACTACGAATCGTTGCTCTTTTTTTCTTCAGCGTTTCGAAATCCATCATAAAATAAAGAATTCAATTTATTCGATACAGTTCAGTTAATAAATGTATTCATAATTCAATTTATTCAATATAATTTAATTTGAGGTACTTACCTCATTCGATGATGAAATCCAGACATCCTGGAAGCTTTGACGCCAGAAAAATGATACGTCGTCGTTCAGACTGCAGGTTCGGTAAATTCAAATTATTCCATAGTGCGTCGAAGAATAAAAACGTCTTCATAAATTAGTTCTAATATATATCAAATTCGTAACTTCAATAAATAAATACACTCTACAGCTCAAATTAAACAACTTCTTCTTTAAAAAAAAAAAAAAAAAAAAAAAAAAAAACTTATATACATTTATTTACAAAACAATATTAAATATTATTATTACTCTCATTTGAGAGTTCTATTTTTACCGACACACCGGTTCAAATCAAAAGTTGCATCTACACTGAAAAGAAAATCGGAAAACAATAAAAGGGGTTTGCCACAGTTCCGACTAACAGAAACTGGTAAGCATCGCCAAGCTGGCATTCTCAACACCCCCAGGTGGTAGTGTCAACAACGTAAAATATAGGCTATGTCGGAGCGAGGACTGTCACCATTAATTTGAAACCATTACTTTTGAAATCGGCTTATATTTCCTGAGATTGCATAGAAATTGCTTTTTAGAACGTTTTTAGATCGCTTTTCGTTCATTTTAACCTATTTTAAATTTCAAATTTTTAAGAAACTCTTCTCAGAGGGTATTAACATCTCATAAGTAATTACCATGCCAAATTTCAAGTTGCTAGCCCCTTCATTAGCACAAAAATCACAATTTAGAACGTTTTTTTAAAATGCAACAACAAGGTGGTAGTGACGCCGACGGGAAATAGATCCTATTTTGGAGCAAGGGCTGTCATCGTTCATTTCCAACCATTACTTTTGAAATCGGTTGTGTACTTTCTGATATTGAGTAGAAATCGCAATTTAGAACGTTTTTTAGAACGTGTTTTGTCCATTTTCAGTCCTTTTAAATTTCGAATTATTTAGGAAAAGGTCTTAGAGATCATGTATATCTTATAAGTAACTACCATGCATAGTTTCAAGTTGCTAGCCCCTGCAGTATTACAAAAAACGCAATTTAGATCGTTTTTTGCTCCTTCAACCCTTTGGGATAGTGGCACCGACATGAAATACAGCCTATGTTGGAGCGAGGGTTATCACTATCGTTTTCACACCATTATTTTTTAAATCGGTTCGGTACTTCCTGAGATTGCGTAGAAATCGCAATTTAGAAAACTTTTCGCACATTTTCACCCCTTTTAAATTTCGATTTTTTAGGAAATGTTCTTAGAGATCATTTGCATCTTAGAAATAACTGCCTTGCCAAATTTCAGGATTCTAGGGCCTTCAGTAACACAAAAATCACAATTTGGAAAGTTTGTTGCTTCTGACACCCCTAGGTGGTAGTGACACCGACATGAAATAGAGCCTATGTTGGAGCAAGGGCTGTCATCATCAATTTCCAACAATTACCTTTGAAATAGGTTTGGTACTTTTTGAGATTGCGCAGAAATCGCCATTTAGAACGTGTTTTAGAACTCTTTTTGAGCGGTTTCACCCTTTTTAAATTTCGAATTTTGCAAGAAATGTTTTTAGAGATTATTTATATCTTATAAGTAACTACCATTCCAAATTCCATGTATCTCGGCCCTTCAGTATCGCAAAAATCGCAATTTCGAACGTTTTTTTGCTCCTGCACCTCCTTTAGGGGTAGTGGCACCGACATAAAATGTAGCCTATATTGGAGCAAGGGTTGTCACCATCATTTTGACACCATTGCTTTTGAAATGTGTTTGATACTTCTTGAGATTACGTAAATATCACCATTTAGAACGTTTTTTAGAACGCTTTTTGCGAATTTTCACCCCTTTTAAATTTCGAATTTTTTAAGAAATGTTCTTAGAGATCATTTATATCTAATAAGTAACTATTATGTCAAATCCCATGTATCTGGACCCTTCAGTAACACAAAGATCGCAATTTCGAACGTTTTGTTTTATCCTGCACCCCCTGTAGAAATAGTGGCAACGACATAAAATGTAGCACATGTTGGAGCAATGGTTGTTACCATCATTTTGACACCATTATTTTTTAAATCGGTTTGGTACTTCCTGAAATTGCGTAAAAATCGTCAATTTGAACGTTTTTTAGAACGCTTTTCGCGCATTTTCAGCTCTTTTTACTTGCAAATTTTTTAAGAAAATTCTTTAGGGATCCTTAGTATCTTATAAGTAACTACGATTCCAAATTTCATGTTTCTAGGCCCTTCAGTAACACAAAAATCGCATTTTTAGAACGTTTTTTGCTCCTGCACCCCCTTTTGGCCAGTGGCACGGTCATAAGATATAGCCTATGTTCTAAGTTGGAATAACACCATCATTTTGATACCATTACTTTTGGAATCGGTTCGGTAGTTCCAGAGCTTACCTCCTACAAATAAACAATTTTTTCCTCTTTATAATATGATGACTAGCAAACGCCGCGGCTTTGCTCGCGTAATATTTGAAATATGCCAAGTGATATTTATATGTCTAATTTTTATTAAAAGGTACTAACTGAATTTTTATTTTATTAAAAGGTAATATTTTATTTTATTAAAAGGTTTTTTTTATTTTTATTAAAAGGTACATATTACTTTTAGGAATAATTCAAAAATTACTATTTAAAACACAGTTTGATTAAACATCATTATTACACTGCATTAGGCAGAAATGAGACTTAAATTAATAAAATGAAATAAAACTAAATAAATGATAATTTAGAAAATATTTTGATTTTTTTATGCTCAATTAATACGCTCATTTCAGTATTCATTTGAAGTTTTGAATTTTTTAGAAACCATCTTCTTACATCTTAAAATTAAACATCATGTCAAATTCCAAGTCCTACCACCTCTCTCAACATAAAGGGCTATGTTGAAATAGGAACTGTCACCATTAATTTGCCAACATTAATTTTGAAATCGGTTTGTTATTTCCTAATATTCCACAGAAACGTAATTTAAAAAGTTTTTAAAGGCCTTTTTTTAAAACGTTTCTTATTCCTGTTAACCCCAGGTGGTAGAATCGCCGGCATAAAATATAGCTTGTGTAGGATCAGAGACTGTTACCATTGATTCGCAACTATTACTTTTATAATCGGTTTATATTCCCTGAAATTGCATAGAATCGTAATTTAGAACTTTTTTCGAATACTTTTCGCACCTCCGCTTCGCTTCACCCCTTTTTAATTCGAATTTATTTTCGACGTTCCTTCGATGGCATTTATATTTTAGAAGTAACTACCATTCCATATTTAAAGTTTCTAGCCTTTTCCGTATCACAGGAATCGCAAATTAGAAAGTTTTTAGCTCCTGCAACCCTGTGGTGGTAGTGGAACAGACATAAAATATAGCTTATGTTTGAGCAGGTTCTATCACCAACAATTTGTCATCATTATTTTTTTAATCGGTTTGGTAATTTATAAGTTTGCTTAAAAATTGTAATTTATAACGCTTTTCACTCACTTCATCTTTTTAAGTTTGGAATTTTCTTTCGACTGTTCTTAGAAAGCAGTTGCATCTTGTAAGTAAATACCGTTCCATACTTCAAAGAGTTAGACCTTTCAGTTGTGAAAAAAACGCAAATTAGAACATGTTTTGCTTTTGCAACTCTCAGTTGGTAGTGACATCAACATAAAATATAACCTATGTTATAGCAGGGACTGACACCATTGATTTGCAACCATTACTTTTGAAATAGCTTTGGTATTTCCTTAGATTGAGTAGAAATCGCAATTTAGAACGTTTTTAGGAATCATTTCGCGCATTTTCACCCCTTTTTAAATTTCTATTTTTTTCGAAACTGTTCTTAAAGATCATTTATATCTAATAAATATGTACCTTGCCTAATTTTAAGTTGCTAGCCCCCACCGATCACAAAAATCGAAATTTAGAACGCTTTTTTGCTCCTGCAACGTCTTGGTGATAGTAATACCGACATAAAATGACGTCTATGTTAGAGCAGAGGCTGTCAGCATCAATTTTCTACCATTACTTTTGAAATCAGGTTCATTCTTCCTGAGATATTGTCGACAAATCGGCATTTAGAACGTTTTTAGAACGCTTTTTGCGCATTTTGCTCCTGCATTTCCTCTGGGGTAGTGGAAGCAGATATAAAATATAGCCTATCCTGGAGCAAGATCTGTAACCATCATATTTGAAATCGGTTCAGTACTTCCTAAGATTGCATAGAAAACGCAATTTAGAACGTTTTTTACAACGCTTTTTGCGCATTTTGACCCCTTTTTAAATTTCGATTTTTTTAGGAAATGTCCTTAGAGATCATTGATATCTTATAACTGACTACCATTCCAAATTTCACGATTCTAGGCCCTTCCGTAACGCAAAAGACGCAATTTAGAACGTTTTTCTCCTGCACCCCCTTTGGGGTAGTGGCACCGACATAAAACATCGCCTATGTTGGAGGAAGGGTTGTCACCATCTTTTTGACGCCATTATTTTTTAGATCGGTTTGGTATTTCCTGAGATTGTATAGAAACCACCATTAGAACGTTTTTTAGAACGCTTTTCGCGCATTTTCACCCCTTTTAAATTTCGAATTGTTTAAGAACTGTTCTTAGAAATCCTTTATATCTAATAAGTAGCTAATATTTCAAATTTCTAAGCCCTTCGGTAACGCAAAAATCGCATGTTTAGAACGTTTTTTGCTCGTGCACCCCCTTTCGGTTAGTGGCACTGACATAAAACATAGCCTATGTTGGAGCAAGTGTTGTCACCGTCATTTTGACACCCTTATTTTGACACCATTATTTTTTAAATCGGTTTGGTATTTCCTGATATTGTGTAGAAACCACCATTTAGAAAGTTTTTAGAACAATTTTCACGCATTTTCACACCTTTCAAATTTCGAATTGTTTAAGAACTGTTCTTAGAAATCCTTTATATCTAATGAGTAGCTAATATTTGAAATTTCATATTTCTAGGCCCTTCAGTAACACATAAATCGCATTTTTAGAACGTTTTTAGCTCCTGCACACCCTTTGGGGTAGTGACATCGACATAAAACATAGCCTATCTTGGAGCAAGCGTTGTCACCATCATTTTACACCAATATTTTTTTAATCGGTTTGGTATTTCCTGAGATTGTGTAGAAACTACCATTTAGAACGTTTTTTAGAACGCTTTTCGCGCATTTTCACCCCTTTTAAATTTCGAATTATTTAAGAACTGTTCTTAGACATCATTTATATCTTATTAGTAGCTAATATTCCAAATTATTTCTAGGCCCTTCAGTAACGCTAAAATCGCATTTTTAGAACGTTTTTTGCTCCTACACCCCCTTTGTGGTAGTGGCACCGACATAAAACATAGCCTATCTTGGAGCAAGCGTTGTCACCATCATTTTCATGCCAATATTTTTTAAATCGGTTTGGTATTTTCTGAGATTGTGTAGAAACTACCATTTAGAACGTTTTTAGAACTTTTTTTGTGCATTTTCACCCCTTTTAAATTTCGAATTGTTTAAGAACTGTTCTTAGACATCATTTGTATCTTATAAGTAACTAATATTCCAAATTTTATATTTCTAGGCCCTTCAGTAACGCTAAAATCGCATTTTTAGAACGTTTTTTGCTTTTGCACCCCCTTTGAGTTGTGGCGCCGACATAAAACATAGCCTATCTTGGAGCAAGCGTTGTCACCATCATTTTGACACCAATATTTTTTAAATCGGTTTGGTATTTTCTGAGATTGTGTAGAAACTTCCATTTAGAACGTTTTTTAGAATGCTTTTCGCGCATTTTCACCCCTTTTAAATTTCGAATTGTTTAAGAACTGTTCTTAGACATCATTTATATCTTATAAGTAACTAATATTCAAAATTTCATATTTCTAGGCCCTTCAGTAACGCTAAAATCGCATTTTTATAACGTTTTTTGCTCCTACACCCCCCTTGGGGTAGTGGCATCGCCATAAGATATAGCCTATGTTCTAAGTTGGACCAACACCATAATTTTGATACCATTACTTTTGGAATCGGTTCGGTAGTTCCAGAGCTTACCTCCGACAAATAAACAATTTTTTCCTCTTTATAATAGGAGTATAGAAAGATGAGTATAGATAGATGAGTATAGATAGATGAAATAATGGACTGAAACCAGAATTTATAAACGAAATTATTAGAAAATACGAACTTTCTTATTTTCACGTACATTATAATAGGAAATTAAATATTTAATAATTTTAATTAGATATTCTTTGTGCCGTTTGTCAGTTATGGAATTAAAATTAGGTGTCCTTTTTCAAGGATATCTCCCTCGAAAGGGTTTAATAGCTAAATGTTTTTTTGCGTTCAAAGCAAAAGAATAAATTGCAGTATCTAAGCTGATTCCCACATAAAATAAATGCTATTTTCATCTGAGTTTGCAAAATGCCGAAAGATGCTTAAAAGACAGTATGACCAAGAAAGTGAGAAATTTTCAATTTGAAATTATCATTTTTTTTATGTTTCCTCTTAATATTTTTCGTTACTTTTTAAGAAAATAATTAAGAGTTTTTTCATAGAAACACATTAAACTGCTAAATGGACATACAGGAAACTTCTAAATGGAAATATAACAAGAATGTTTGTATTAACGCGTATAAATAAATATGATGATTAAAACACAATATCTTCGTTTTAACTGCTTCTACAGCCGTCCTCATGATAAAATATGATGTTGAAGTGATTTAACCCTTTAACTGTTTTTTTTTTTCACACAATAAATTTAAAATAAGGAATCGGCACCAAATTTGTTTACTAAAATGATTCATTTTGTACAATCGAAAAAGGTATCTCATTTAAAAAGCCAAAGATTACAGTTAAAATTAAGTGGTAGTGGTCAAGGCACCACACCGCTAATCGCTTGCGAATGTAGGTGGGTGCGGTTTCGAATCCCGCTGGCTCCGTTGTACACTCTTTGTGGAGCTGCCGGCTGTATTTCTCTGTGTTGTGAATTTTCTTGCATGTGCTATCTCGTCCGTGTATATAATGACGGTGACTTATAAGCGGGCGCTTCACGACAAACACTCAGGTCTGATGTATGTTAATAAAATGCCAAATGTGTAAGTGGTATCCAAAAGCTTTTAGTATGGAAGATAGCAAACTCTTAACCCGAGTGCCACTCTGACTAAACAGTTAACCCTCTGTCTACCAGAAGGGTCCAATGGACCCGACATGTACATTCAAAATATTTATTCAAACCAGAAATTTCTTCAAAACAAACTAAATGTGTAAATCAGACAATAATAAGTTAAATAAACAAATTAAATAGTTTTAAGTAAAAATTCTGGTGTAGAATGTTTTTATAAAACTTGAGTAAAATTTCCGGTAGTTCTAGGGTTAAGGGTTTAAAAGCCTAGAATCGAAAACGTCCTGTATGAAAGACAATTTGTTGAGTCTCGACCAGTCAGATGCTTGGAAAATTGCAGTGGCGCCATCCAGTGAGTAAGCCTGAAAAATCTAAACGAAATCAGCTGAAGATGATTTCGTTTTTATTTTTTCTAGTGTAATCACTGGGTGGCTCAACAGCTGTTTTCCAAGCATGTAATTATCCAAGGCACAACAAATTGTCTCTCATACAGTGACGCTTCCATTTCTAGACTTTTAAATAACTTCATCTTTTTTCATCCTGAGGATAACTGCAGAAGCAGTTCGAAAAGTAGATACTATTATGTTTTTATCTTAATATTTATTTATACAAGTTCAGATAAGTGTTCTTGTTGTATGTATCATTTATCGATTTGTGTTTCTATCAATATATTCTTATTTATAATATTTCATCATGCAATTGTACAACATGTGTTAATTTTTAAGAAACATTTTACATCAATTTGAATCGTTAATTATTTGAACAAAAATGCAAAAATCAGAATTTTTTTTTTCTGTCTACGTTATGTAGATTCAGTGAAAATTAAGTGATCATTGTTAAACAGAAGAATGAAATAGTTTGTAAAAATCACTTAACTGTATTGCAATTCCCTCTTTTTCAAAATTACAAAATTTACAGCTGATAAATTATAGATTATATTTCATTTTTTTAAATGATTTTTTGGTTGAGTATAAAAAACTGATTTATACTGTATCCGATAAAACTGGAATGAAATAGTTGTACATACAGTCACCACTTATGAATGTTTTAAATTATTCATATGCGTCAATGATATTGACTTTTAAAATAAGCTAAATGAAGAAATTTCTTTGAAGTAAAGATGGTTTTGGCATTCCTAATAAACTACATAAATTTTCAGAACGTTGTTTTGTTCAGTCGAACTCTTTCATACAATTCCATCGAAATTACAAAATTTTCAAACATTTTTTTTTTTTTTTTAAGTATGGTTTTCCAAGTATGTAGAAACATAGAACGGCACCTTCGTTTCTAGATTTTTAAATAACTTCAACAACCTATTTCATCCTGAGAATGACTGCACAAGCAGCTCGAAACGTAGGTATTTCGTTTTTATCATAATATGTAATTATACATGTTCATCAGTGGCGTGGCGTCCGGTCATCGCTGGATGCGGCGATGATCAAGCAATATTTTAAAACTCTTAATAAGCTTTTAAAACTCTACGGTCTAGTTTTAGCAGAACATTTGGAGTTCATGTATAAGTGAAGGTAAGATTTAAAGTTTCTTTTTTGAACATTCAACCATTGAATTTTAGAGTTAATAATTTTTCACCACAAACTTAAATAATTGCGATGACCACCGAAAATTTTCACGCCACGCCACTGATGTTCATATAAACGTTCTTGTATGTACCATTTAGATATTTTATGTGTTTTTGTGATTATATTTTTATTTGTAATATCTCATGATGCAATTTTCCAACATGTGTTATTTTTTTTAAGTTCATATGAATTTGAATGTTGAATTATATGAATAATAATTCAGAAAGCAGACATTTTTTTTAATGACTACGTTTTATGGATTCCATTAAAATTTAAGTGATGGATGTTAATCAGAAGAAAGAAAAAGTTTTAAAAAATCACGTAACTGTATTGCTCTTTCAAAAGCACAATTTTTACAGCTGATAAATCATATAGATTATATTGTATTTTTAAAAATAATTGTTTGTTGAGTATAAAAAAAACTAATTTTATACTGTATTCGCTAAAACTGACATGAAATTATTGTGCATACAGTCAACATTTATTAATGTTTTACATTATTCCTATACATTAATGAAAATGACTTTTAAAATAAAGCCAACTTAAGAAATTTCTTTGAAGTAAAGATGATTTTGGCATCCCTAATAAACTACATAATTTTTCAGAACGTTATTTTGTACAATTGGGACCCTTTCATACGGATAAATTGAGATTACAAAACTCCCAATAAAAATACTTTACACTAAGTATTTCATTCCTCCTCTTCGAAATATAAAATTTTGAGTGTTAGTTTAAAATATAAAATCTTGTCTTTTGAAAACCAATTCTTAGAATTTGAAATCTGATTTTATGCCGCATTCTATGGAGTTTGACATGATTCCAATGTACATAAAATGAACTTTTTTGGTATATTTTATATTATTGGTATAGTTTAGTAATATTGACCATTCAAACAAAGTAAATTCTCTGAAGCAAAGAAGATTTTACAGACAAAAATAAATTACATAAATGTTTAGAAAAGAATCTTTTGAAATCGGAATCAGTTCGTATCAATCCGTTGAGACCTCAAAACTTGGAATAAAATATTTTTAGTAAATTAACTGTAAATCGGTGAAACTATAACTTCAAAGATTCTTTATGTTTAATTTATAGTGATATAATTCCAAGTTTACAAATCGCCTATAGTTTCTATAGTACATTATGATAGTATTGTCTGCTTTGAATTTGAAACGAAATTTGTTTTTTTAAACAAAAGCTCCAACAAATGTCGTTTTAATTAACTATACTTAATATATAATAGTATAAAATGCACTTTTATTTGAAAAAGCTCCATCGATAATTAGTGATGTCACATGTAATTATTTATTCCCTAGACCGCCACTCAACGCAGTTTTTCTGTAATATCAAAGCGACGAGCATCATGCATACTTACCAACCTTCAACTTAACTTTCTTAAAAAGCTGATTAATTTGATCCAGGTTAAAGACTTTTCGAACAAGAAATATTTTCAATACAGTAAAATCTGTCTAATGCGGACTCTGTGTAAGCCAAAATCTGTCTAACGCGTAAAGATTTTCAAGTCTCAGAATATACATAAAAAACTAGTATGTTGTGGCCATTACAAAACTCTCTTCTATCTCATACTTGTCAATACTTCAAAATTTACTATCACAGTGCATCTATGCTCATCATGAGGATTCTAAAAAGATGAAATTCCGTGCATTAGTTCTTGAGATATTACTTTCCTTAAAATCGTGTAAATCCATCAAAATGCAGCGTAGCAGCGCCACCTATTGGGTGATTTACACCAGAACGTAATTATCATCACCTTATGTCAATGTCTAAAGGAATATGAAGTTTGGGGAAAATCCGTGCATTAGTTCTTGAGTTAGCGCTATTGCGCAAATCATGACAAATGCAGCATAACAGCGCCATCTATTGAGCGATTTACAGAACCACATAATCAGCATCAACATTTAAAAAAAGTGTACTTGAATCTGGAGTTTGATGAAAATTCGTGCATTAGTTCTTGAGATAGAGATATTGAGGAAATAGTGCAAGATGCAGCACAGAAGCGCCACCTATTGGGCGATATTCACCCACACGTAGTCAGCATCATTTCATCTCAAAGAGTAACTGAATCTGAAGTGTGATGAAAATGTGTCCATTAGTTCTTGAGATAGACCTATTGCAGAAATCGTGAAAAATGCTGTATAGCAGCGCCACCTGTTGAGCGATTTACACGAAAATGAACAAAATGTCAATTCATATCAAGGATTAACTTATTCTGAAGTTTGGTGAAAATTGTTACATTGGTTCTTAAGATACAGCTATAATGATAATTCTGAAAAGTGCAGCATAGCAACGCCACCTGTTGAGCGATTTGCACCAAAACACAAACAGCACTAATTCATATCAAAGTATACTTGAATCTGAAGTTTGTTGAAAATCCAAGCATTAGTTGTCGAGATAGAGCTATTGCGGAAATTGTAAAACATGCAGTATAGCAGTGCCATCTGTTAAGCGATTTACACCAAAATGCACAAAACTTCAATTCATGTCAAGGACTAACTGAATCTGAAGTTTGATGAAAATCCGTGCATTAGTTTTGGAGATTTAGCTATTGCGGAAATCGTGAAAAAGGCTGCATAACAGCGCCACCTGTTGAGCTATTTACACCAAAAGCTAATCAGCACCAATTTATATCAGGGACTAACTGAATATAAATTTTTATTAAATTCCGTGCATTAGTTCTTGAGATAGAGCGTCCAAAAAATTTGTGTCATATACAGACAGACAGACTCACAGACTAACAGATTCACAGACTCACAGACAGACATTTTGTAAAAACATATTTTTCGGGTTCTCTGACACCTGAAACGTGTAAATCCGTCGAAAACCGAAAAGTCGAAAATTTTCACGAATCCAATACTTTCTTCTTGTAAAGATAGAAGAAATTAATAATATTAATATGTGCTCCATAAGCAGGAATCTGTCTAAAGTGGAAACGGAAAGGGTTTTAAGGTTCCGACGAACACCAATTTTTACATAAGATGGAAAAAAGGATATTTTAACCCTTAAATGCCTGATTTTTCAAAAATCATTGTAATAATGTTTTTCGGATTTCATTTTTTAAATAAATCATGGGAAAAATAGTTTAAAAAATCATATTTTGTTTTAAGTATGGTTTACGGCTAAATAACTGTTTGTTACTAATCGGCAATACTGGTCTTTAATTGAAAAAATAATTTTCCTTGATAAAATTGTATAATATTAAACACACAAGAATTTTATGAACTATAATAAGAAATAAATTTTACTTGCTCACTGCAGAATAAATAGGGTATTTCGCAAGCTTCCAAAGAAAACAATAGGAACACGTAGCAACAATTGTTAAAAAATAAATCTATCCATATTCTTAAACACAACATGTCTTGCCATCTACATGTTGAAAATCGATTTAATATTATTTTCAGAATGTATTTTATTGGCAACATTAGGCATTATAGCTTCAATATTATTCTAATAGTATTTTAGACCCTAAATTGGGTATGTTGCCGAAAAGCAACAGCCGGCATTTAAGGGTTAAAACTGAAAAGCATTCAGTATATGAAACTTAAAAACTCATAGATAGGTGAAATACATATAAATAGGTACATAGAAAAAGAAAGTATAAATAAAAACATATTTTTACTCATTCATTCGTTTACAGAGAGAAAATGTTAATTATAAAATTTTGCATTTTTACGGATTTAATGAAAAGAAAAATACGCAGCTTATATTTGTTCAGTCTACAACACTTTCTTTTATTTACAATTTTTTACACAAAAAAATTTCTGTTTTTCTACAGTATATAAATTTAAAGTATGCGTTAGTTTTTATTTTTTCCCTTACGCTTATAATTAAGAAAAATACAGACTATTATTCTACCTGTAAATATAAGACTACGAGATTTATAAAAAAAAGTCATGCATTTCAAAATTTAGAAAACAATTTTTTTTAATTATTGGGATAATAATAAAAAAAATAATACTATAGTTTAATTATATATACCGTATTTGAATCAATTTCGCTGAGAAAAATAGAAGGTTTTTTTGTGTAAGGAATTGTAAATAAAAGGAAAATGTCGATTGCAGAAATAAAAATGTGCATATTTTGCCTATTTTATTTTTCATTAAATTCATGAAATGGAAAATTTTATTCTTAAAACTCTCTGTGTGTAAAAACATAATAAAATATAATGAAATTAAAAAAAATCATGTTTTTTTTTAATTATTTGTTACATACTTAAAAAAACTATTCTAAATAATATTTCACTTATGAACGGTACTGAATATTACAAATATAAAAAAAAATAGGCTACAATTTTATTATTTTTTTTGCCGATTTGCATAAGGCGGAATATTGTATACGGCGGTAAACTTTCTTGGTCTCGATCAGTTCTGATTTAGGCAGATTTTACTTAATTGCAATAAATTAAGATTCCCCATAGAATCACGAAATGAAATATATAATGTTACATCAAATAAATTTTCTGGTTAGAAACGTCTTTAACCTGGATCAAATTAACTGACACTTTACGGAAATTAAGTTGAACGTTGGCAAGTAAGTGTCATATACGCCTTCCCTTTAGGATATGCAAAATCTTTGAATGTACACAATTTTAATTTAGTTCGGAAATGTTCGCCTTATCTAATATACAACTTTTCTGATAACTGATTGCCCCACCAGTGGCTGAGAGGTTCTGCTCTCGAAGCTGGTAGACGGGAGGTGCTGGGTTACAACCCAATCGCGCCTGTCGGCCTAATCGTTCGGAGTTTTCGTGGTTTTCTTCGAACCTTGGATTTCCAAGCGTTAATACGGGTTAGGTTCCCTTAGAAAGACCCCCACGAAGGGCACTCCCTCCTGGGCCTATATCCCTCGTGCAGATAATTGGCCGTCATAAATACAACCAACCAACCAATCTGATAATTGATTATATTAAAAAATTACTAAAATATGATAAAAATGACGCCAAAAAATGAAGTATAAAATAGGCTCGTCACGACGGGTTTAAGCAAACATGTGCAGGAATGCATAGATTATTTTTCGGACTCATTTTATATGTGGCTGATCTTATCTATATTAACTAAAAATTTATTATTTATATATTTTAACTTGCGTATTATTTTACAATCTATTAACTCTATTATCATGTAAAACAGTGAGTGAACTGACATTAATAGATCATATTATAGTAACAAGGAAGGTCTCTTACTGTGCATACTCAGAATATGTTGAAAAAATGCTAGTGAAACTACTCATTTATGTAATAAAGGATCAGTTAAATTTAGCTGCGAAATTCCTGTAGAAAGCCTGTAAAAAAAAATAATAAATAAATCAATCAATAAATAAATAAAAATAAAAAACTTTCGAATATTTGGCGCGAAAATACGAATATGCGGGTTGGGAAGCAGGATGTTTCCTCGTCAAAAGCAAACGATTTTAATGCTTCTGAAAATTACTTGTTAATTGTTTTTTAGAATGCGTGGTATTTAATGAATTTAAACTTAATCAGTGAAACAGTTTGTTATATATATATTTTTTATTACGTATAAATGTTGCTTCCTGCTTTAGTTATTTAATTTTATCACTACAAAAATATTTTCCGTGTTTTCCAAAATGCAAATATCTTTTTTAAGTTATAGAGAGCTTACATTTGATTTTTAATTATTTAATTTGTTTCTTTTAGATTTTTAAAGTTGCAAATATTATTTACTTATGAGTATCATTACATTTGCAGCAATATTAATTAAAAATATTCTATAAAGTAATAAATAATCCCCCCCCCTTTTTTTTCTTTTTATTACCGATTTAAATGAAATTTTGCCATTCCTTTATCCTCTAACCCAAGATTTTTTTAATTTTAAACGGCTGTTCAAAAATAAAGTCCACATAAAAAATTCTGCCTTTATACATTTCCATATTGAAGACCTCATTGTTTACATAGCAACAAAACCTAATTGTCAGTGCTCAATAGAGCGTATTTCTGAGCTTTAAAAAAAAATTAGCCCTTAAATGCCTGATTTTTCAAAAATCATTGCAATAATGTTTTTCGGTTTTCATTTTTTAAATAAATCATGGGAAAAATACTTTAAAAAATCATATTTTGTTTTAAGTATGGTTTACGGCTAAAAAAACAGTTTGTTACTAATCGGCAATTCTGGTCTTTTATTGAAAAAATAATTTTCCTTGATAAAATTCTATAATATTAAACACACAAGAATTTTAGGAACTATAATAAAAAAATAAATTTTACTTTCTCACTGCAGAACAAAATAGGGTATTTCGCAAGCTTCTAAACAAAACAAAAAGAACAAGTAGCAACAATTGAAAAAATAAATCTATCTTTATTCTTAAACAGCACAAGTGTTGCCGTCTACATGTTGAAAATCAATTTAATAATATTTTCAGAATGTGTTTTATTGGCAACATTAGGCATTATAGCTTTAATATTATTCTAACAGTATTTTAGAGCCTAAATTGGGTATGTTGCCGAAAAGCAACACCCGGCATTTAAGGGTTAAATCAATTTAAATTTTATTTTAAATCGCAAAATGTGATAGTTAAATTCATTATAATTACATATAAATGTATATGACTAAAGTATAGTTAAAACAAAGAAAAAAAAGACAAAACTAAAGTTATTTAAATTAGACATTTAAACAAATTTAACATATAAAGGTTTGTCCTCAAAGAATATTCGACATAAAAGCGTATTTTTTGAAATTTTATTTCATCGCCAACTGGGGATAAATCGCCAAATAAACGAAATTTTCATTGTTTTTTTTATGGACGCTCTATTGATGTTCCGCCCACAATTTTTTTGTAAACATATATATCCATATGAGACGAACATTCTGTATTTTTTTCAGATTTTTCTGAGTATGCCCGTATGGAGACCTTCCTAGTAAGTATTTTTAGGCAAAATATTTTACTAGATTTCGATTTGGAGTGCATCTGTAACATTTGCTGCTTGTGTAGAAGTCAATATTGAATGTGATATTTTTCACCAGTGTTACCAGATTGGGAATTTTTTGTCCCCAGATACTTGAGTGTCACCGCTTTTTTGAAATAGAAATATTCGGCATATTCAAAAATGGATTAAAATTTCTGAAAAATAACACGAATTATACTATTTTTAAAAAGTGGTGACAGTCAAATAATTTGAATTAAAAAAGTTCCCATTCTGCGACCACTGTTTTTCACACATCTCTATACCGAAAAAAAAATCATGACAGGTCAGACTAAGTAATATCGACAGCTACATAATGTCAGCATAAGGTCAAAAGCAACGTACAGTAAAGCGGCCGCTCAGATGATTCCATTTCCCAAATGTAATTTAACTCGTTCGCGCTTAATAGGTGGGTCACACTCGACTGTCTCAGAGCTGCCAAGTCTCCGGCTTTGTAGCTACCAATATTTTAATATAGAAAATGTTGTTTTATTTAATTAGAATAATTGGGCGATTTAAAGAAAGAACATTTTCTCTAAAATAACAGTGGTGTGTAAAAAGCCGGAGACTTGACAACTCTGAGACAGTAGAGTGTAACCCACCGCGCCGGCGTGAACGTGTTAAAAAAATATATAAATCATCTTTTCTATATAAATAAAAATTAATAATTTATACTATATATTAACTTGCATTTTATTTTATAAGCTATTAACTTCATTATCATGTAAAAAAGTGCGTGAACTAACATTAATAGATCATATTATACTAAGTATTTTTAGGCAAAATACATAGCTGCCAACATCTTACGCTTTTTTGCACCACAAAAATGTTTTAGTGAATTTTACCTTTTTAAATTGCTGTAATCTGACGATTAAATAAGGCAAACATTTCTATTAAATTTTTCTGGCACAAAAATGTGGAAGAGTTGACAGCTATGAAAATATTTTATTGGGCTTTCGATTTGTAGTGCATCTGTAACAATTGCTGCTTGTCGAGAAATTAATATTGAACATGTTATTTTTCACGCATCTCTATAGCGAAAAAAAATCATGAGAGGTCAGATCAAGTAATATGGGCAGCTACATAATGTCAGCAGAAGGTCAAGATCGACGTACAGTAAAGCGGCTGTTCAGATGATCCCAATTTCCAAACATAATTTAACACTTTCAAGCCAGCGCGGTAGGTCACACTCGACTGTCTCAGAGTTGTCAAATATCCGGCTTTTGCACACCACTATTATTTTAGAGAAAATGCTTTTCCTTGAAATCGCCCAATTATTTTCATTAAATTAAAAAAAAAAAAACATTTTCTGTATTAAAATACTGGTATCCAAAAAGCCGGAGACTTGACAGCTCTAAGACAGCCGAGTGTGCCCCACCGCGCCGGCGTGAACATGTTAAATAACAAAAGCTAAACAAAGTTTAACAAAAAATGTTAACGAACAATTACTAAGCTAATTTCCGTTTTCAAAATTAATTTTAAATGTTTTTATTGGTATTTTGATTCCATGATTCCTGCATATATTTTTTATTGGGTCGATCGGAAAGTCTTGTCGTTTTGGGAAAGTCAATTCGAACCGGAAAATTCTATCACTTAATTATTTGACATTGATTCCGATATCTAATGTCTAATAATTACTGGGCAGAATTTTCCTGTACGAATTGATTTTCCCAACACAACACGACTTTCCGATCGACCCAATAGTACATATTTTAATCAAATATATGCAATGTTGTATCAAAGTCTTCTCAAAATAGTGAAAGGTTGTAGTTAGATGCATTAAATCGTTGTCATCCAATTTCTCAAGGCCACAGGACAGGAGTTGTGACGTCATCACTAACAGACAGACTTCTCACTAGTGTTGGAACTCACGCCGGAAATTTTTGAATAGAAATTTTCTTTTATATTGTTTGTGGAATATCTATCACCTTATAAAACAATAATAACTACTTAAACATACTGGTGAGAATTCGTAATCCATAAACTAAAATTCAACCGGATGCGGAACGCCACAGTGTTGCCGCATCTGGCTGATTTTTTATTGGGGGAACCCAAACTCTCACCAATAAGCTTAAATAGTTATTAATGTTTTATAAGATGATAGATATTCCACAAATAAAATAAAATAAAATTGCTATTAAAATTTTTCCGGTGAGAAATCCAACACTAGTGAGAAGTCGGTCGATTAGTGATGACGTCACAACTCGTGTCCTTTGGCCTTGAGTATTTCGAAGGCAGCGATTAAATTAATAGAATACTGGCAACTGGTAAAAAAATCGTATTATTTTTTTAATCAGTCACCTTATATAAATTTGTTGGTCGTGGCTGAGATCGGCGAATTCTAATTGAAAACACAGGTATTCTTTTGCAGTCACATAATTAATTCGATGGTTAGGGCATAAATAAAGCAAGGCAATGGGAAGTGTTGCCAGATTGGGGACTTTTTAAATTCAGATTATTTGACTGCCACCAAGTTTTTAAAATAGTATAATTCGCCTTATTTTTCAGAATTTTTAATCGATTTCTAAACAGGCCGAATATTTCTATTTCAAAAATGCGGTGACAATCAACAATCTGGGGACAAAAATGTCCCCAATCTGGCAACACTAGCAATGGGTGAGCACTCCGGCAGTTTCTCCAGAAAAAAAAAAACAGAGCCAGTTGATGTTCGAAGTATTTTAATTCACAAAAACATGGAAATGAAAGACAGTTCCCACATGGTGATAAATTACGTAAAGGTATCATGTTGGAGAGTGAATAACTATAAAGTGATATACGATCTTAAAGAAAAATTAGCACTCTACATGACATGCAGAAACCGGGTAACATTATTTTTTAAGTACTGGAAACAAGAGAGAAATCTGCGCTCCGAACTCGTGGTGGCTGTTTTTTTAGCATTCGTGTAGGAAGACAGATTGAAACTTAATAGAGAAACGAAACATTCAGTGAAAGGCGCACGACCGCTCAGCAAATGGCGTGAGAGGGGGAGTGTTTTAGGAGCAGGAGTTACATATCCGCTGATGTAAGGTTTTCAGTGTAAAAAAGTCTGGCGTCGGAAAATGCGCGGAAAGTTGGATTCGTGGCGTTAATATAGAAATAAAAATAGCAAAATGGCTTTTATGAACATTCGAAAATATAAACTAGCTTCTCTCAGAACATTATATTTTTGGTAGCTGATAAAAATTTATGAAGGGATTAAAATATTAGATTAAGATTTCTAATAAGGTAATTATTAATATAAGCGTTTTAATGTAAAGGAAATTAGATAGGAAGAAATAATAGATATATTAGTCCAGGCATTTTGTGATTGAACATGGGCAAAATTGCAATAGAAGCTTTTTACAGAATTTTTTAATCAGGAACTACTGCTTAATAGTATACTAAGAATCAGACAAAATCTGAGCATGGGAACACCCCTATATACGGATTTCAAAATGGCGGAGGGGATTTTCTGGAACTAAGGCAGAGAATATATCGCTTACGGAAATATATCGCTTTATTTTCACAATTTAACTTTGAAGTATAGTCAAAAATGATAAACAGTACACAAAAGTCTACTATTTCTGACAAATTACTGCTTAAGTTCATTTTTTCAGAAATGTTCCAGTGAAGAAAAAAACGTATCAATAATTTTCATCATATTTATAATTAGAAGTTAGGTAGTTCTTGTTATATCCATTGACTTGGCACACCCCAGAAGCTGTAGAACAGGGCAATCAATTACGCTTGCATCAGCATCGTAAAGTAGCACAGTTTGTCTTTCAAGAACATGGAATCATATTAAGTAAATAATCTGTAGCTGGTAGTCACTCGCAGAGTATTGGGTAGCACGAGTGTTTTTTTTACATACCAGCCCCATTCTGCTGGCTTGGTTCTTTCTTCCGATATTTATTTGTAAGTAAGTGTGATAGCTATGATATTTTGTAGAAGAATCGGTCGGAGGCAAACGTTCAGGTGTAATAAATGATTTTACTGTAGTTACTTTCCTTACCAACATTTGGGGACATAGTTTGTCTATAGAATCCAGTGCCTTGCAGTCATAAAACAGAAGCATTACTTTTCTTCCAGCCTCAGCCATATTTGAATGTAGGCTTAAATTTGAACAAAATATTTTTGCAATAGAACGGAGCTCTGTCTTGTTTATCTGTTTGAGAAATGATGAGGATTTCCCAATCGAAAAAATTCTGGATGTTGTATCGCAGCCCGTGAAAGCATGAAGAAACAGAAGGAAGTTGAAATTTTCACGACCTAACAGAGATTGCATGTTGAGGATATGATAGACTGGTTTGGAACATGATCCTCGTCTTATGTCACTGCGATAGTATAGCTTGAAGCCATTATCCTTTGCCTGTTAAAGAAGGAGAATCAGCAAGTCGGTATCTTCACCTATTACAGTGGTATGTGCATGTGCATTTTCTGAAGATGAGACTGGAGCACGAACAATGTCTATATTGGCATCCCCATCTGTGTTGGGAACAGTACAGCCTTGTTTCTTAAGCAATTCGCCTATGAGGGAAGTCATTGCTTGCTTGTTTTTTCATTGTCCAGAAACTCTTCCTTTTTTCCAATAAATTTCACGTATGGGCTGAAATTAATATCTCTACTGTTTTTTTTTTTTTTTTTGTAGCGTCATCTGTGAGCCACATCATTGATTGTTGGATACCCAATGTAATTATCAAACACCATGATAGGTTTTCCATATTGTTTAACAATAAAATCAGCGTAAGACGTAGCAATGTTTTCATATGTATCATTTTTTACACCAGGAAATGCGACGCAAGAAAGATCCTCCATCCAATATGTACCTTTCTGTACTTTCCACGTTGTCATATTTTTCATTGTGTAAATTTTTAATGTGTTTGACTAGTGCTTGAGCTAACTGAGATTTGTCTGAATTCCTCATCATACTTGATGATTCAAATAATGCTGCAGGGTACGCACACGGTTCATAACGCATGACATCTCCGAGATTCATTTCACCACAAGTGCCAGTAATCATCATTCTTTGGAAGAGGAGCGCTGGATCTATTTGTATATCTAAGTCATCTTTATAACTACAAATGGCGGCAGCAGATCCTAGAGTTTTCACTTTCTTTGACCTTTTAGCCGAATACCTAAATATATCCTTCCCTATCATTTTGGAGATGATGATTATACCAAATAAGTGCAACTCATCAACATTTATTTCTTTTTTAGCTGTTACGCCTGTAACAATTTTGCGTAGAGTAGAATCAGAATGAAATGGCGATATGTGTTCCAGTACATCGCCCACCTATTAAATGTCATTGCTGCTCCTCTTCTGTCTGCTGTCTCTTATAGGTATTTTTGATAATTTTATAAAAGTTACACACTCCCAATGTTATTCCTATGGGAGTTTGAAGCTAAAAGTTAGCATAGAACACAATTTTAAACTATTTTCAAAACATCATTTAGTACACTTAAAATTGATATTTTGAATTGGAACTGGCAACAGAGCAAAGTATATACACTTACGTTAATAAAAAGCACAGTATGGAGCTGTTTATAGCATTTATTATGTACGTTAGAGGTTAGAGATTAATTAAAAAAGGTTAACATTACAATAATCTCCACAGAGATGCATTATTAAATGGCCGCCAATGGTAAAGCATGTACTTTTCAGAGGCTCATTAAAATACTAAAATTTATAAAAAGAATCTAAAACTTACTCACTAGCGTTGTATAAGCTTCAAATTACACAAATAATGTAGTAATCCGCTGTTAAATAATCATTTAACACCATAAATATAATCTTGAAAAACACTGACATGACAAACTACTCTGGTCAGATCACAATCACAGCACAGCATGTATAAAAAATATCGATATCTTTGCTTAAAGTCCCCTTAACAAAGTAAATTGGTGATGAAATGTCCATAAATGCAGGGGTCGTGCGTGTCCTGAAATTTTATAGCCAGGAAATTTTTCGGTACCAGTATTTTCTTATAGAAAATTACTTCTTAAATAAGGCGAAATTTCGCGCGTTTAAGCTAGATTTATTTTTCTATTAAAAAATACTGATATTTGCCCTGAAAAATTCCC
This sequence comes from Maratus speciosus, assembly GCA_963932465.1. Classification (NCBI taxonomy): domain Eukaryota; kingdom Metazoa; phylum Arthropoda; class Arachnida; order Araneae; family Salticidae; genus Maratus; species Maratus speciosus. The sequence goes on along the minus strand of OZ010786.1, from coordinate 590,108,754 downwards.
TAAAGCATATTATTAAAAATGTTCCGATGCCTGGGAAAGTTATGCACAACTAGCATTTATAAGCACTGGAATCGATTCGGAGTCAGTTGCAATTACAGATACATGAAATAGAGGAACGGGATTAACAGAAAGTCGAGAAATTTAAAAGAAATGTATCTCGCGAACCACTGGACCGATTTTGATGCGGTAGGGCTTAAAATGTTCAGGAAGACTTAATATGTAGAAAGAAAATATAGTATAGGGCTTGCCTGAGGCCGGAGATATATCTCCCCATCGCCGGAGCTTGAAAAACTCACCGCATACCGGATGACTGTTAGGAGATCGGTCTAGTAGTAATACAGTTTAGAATGAGTTATAGATACTTTACTTTATCTGTTCCAAAAGCATTATTGGTTGTCAGTTGTTCGATAAAAAATGAATATTTGCAGTCCAAATTGTTTAGTGCTGCCCTCTGTCGTCTTCCGTCTCAACTAAAAGCTATACAACAGCACAACAACGCAAAACGGCATATGATTCAGTCCGTTTTGAAATCCGTTTTTAAGGGTGTTCCCGTGATCGGATTTTGTCTGATTTTGGTTATATTTCTCAGTAATGGTTACGGATTAAAAATCAGTTAACAGAGCTTCTATTGCAATTTTGCTCGGGTTGAAGGTGTATTTACTTTAATTTGACTGGACTATATGGGGAAATAGTGAATATGCCGGAAATCTAGAATAACTTGGATGAATGTCGCAAGTAAAAATTATATATAACATTTATATATTGATGTAAGCATTATTTTAATTGATTATTAGAATTCTCAAATGTCTAAAAAAAACATTTATAATGCGCATTCTAATATTTTAAGTATACTAACTATGTTTGTTCTTTTAGTTACAGTAAAATTTCCATTTTTAAACTAATTACATAATTAATCCAATAACTGTTTAACTTAAGGAAAATTTAATATTTGAACGCATTTCTTAGTTATGTGTTTTACCGTACAATATTTGGCAAAATGTGCTTATATATATATATGTATTTCCATTACTGTATCACGTTTTACAAATTCATCAATATACCATTTTCAATTCCGATAACTATTGGTCAAGTTTAAACCACAGATATAATCCTTTTCAAAATATTTCATTAAAATTAAAAGCGTTATTTAGAGAATAAGACAGCTTTATGATTGGTATACATTGATTTTCAAATAATATAATACATTGAAATTAAAATCATTTGCAATAATAAAGATTAACATTGAAATTAATAGACTGAATTTCCCAGAATGAAATTCCATATGCCTACGGCTTAGGGTGAAATTACATCAGACATAAAATGAATTTAATTGTATATCCAATATCCATCTGTGTTATTATTATGAATCTTATTTGGTTAAATCCGTCTTCAATTAGAATAAAATCTCTTATGGATTCGATATCGTATCCAAGACGCATTATTCAATTATTTACGTATTGAATTGTCAATAGCGATTAAATTTCTATTGGTTTATCTATTTGTATTTATGAATTTAATATAAGTTTCAGATACGTAGAATGTAGAAATTAAAAATAATACGCAAACTATATGTTTTTTCGGGCTGATTTCATATAAGGTACTCAAATGAAAATGTTAAATGTGGGTGTTACTGGTTGAAAATGCAAGCTAACTGGTAAACAACTGTCAGCGCTCTTGTCCAATTTGTCACTTTCAGTGTTTGTTAAATTCAGGGTGGGCCGGGGGGGGGGGAGGTGCATTCCACGACGGAACATCAAAATGTCCCTGCATAGGATTTTTGATTTTATGCTAATCAATATCTAGAAGTTCACTTTCCCAGTCCCATCTCCCCGATATAGCACATTGTTCCCATTATTGCTTCCACATCAATATTTTTAAATGATTTTTATTTTGTACAGATAATCGAGGTAAACATCTAATCGGGAACTGCCGTAGTTTTTTAAATTTTAACTGCATTTTTTTTTCTGTGCACACTACCGGTTTTGGGATCGGTTTATAAAACGGAAGTGCCTTTAACAAAACTGTAACTAAAATTGAGAAAGTACGAAAATGCCTAGTTAGACATCAACCTCAAACAACCTATGCAAAAAAATAAACCCCAAAACATTTAAGAATATTGATATAAAAACTAGAATTTTGAAAAGAACATTGCCATTGTTTTTTGAGTGTGTCCGCGTTACTGGAGTGAGCATTTAATATTATAAAATAATTGGACATATCTTAACGAAAGTTACAAAAGGCGTACTATGCTTTATGTCAAAATGGATGGTGTAATCATGATTATATACAAACATTACTAGAATATGATACAAATGACGCAAAAATTAAGTATAAATTACGTCACGACTACGTAAACATGTGCAGGAATGCAGAAGGTACTGGTGTAAATTTTATATTTTGACTGTATTTTTATTTGATTATTTTTGTTCTGAGCACACACGCAGTATTAGGATCGCTTTATAAAGCGAAAGTGTCCTTACAAAAAAACGGAAACTGAAATCGAAAAATTACGAAAATTGAGATAAAGGCATTTGGCCTCAAATAACGCATGAAAACAAATAAACAATATTGATATACAAACGACAATTTTAAAAGGAGCATTGCCATTCGTTTTTGAATGTTTTTGCGTTATTAGCGTGAGCAATTAATATTGTAAAATAATTAGACATATTGTAACTATAGTTTCAAAAGTCATACCATACTCTATGTGAAACGTATCTAAACAGCTTTGCACTCAAATTACCCTACTTTTGAATATGTTTCTTATTATGCAAGTACATCATGTTTCACTGACAGAATTGTGTTGAATTTTCGGGGAATACTACGATCTCATCATACTTAAGAAAATAAAGTGAATCTTGTGAAAAAATTGTTAAATTATCTCCACTTTTTTTACAGATATTTATTACGAAAATGAGATCCGATTGAAATGATGCACCTTGTATTTTTGACAAATTTGGTGGATTGCAGGATTAAGGTGATAAGACAATTGCTCTGTGCCATCACTGAACTATGTTATACGGGTTTTTCTATTCATTGTATATATTTTTTCAGAGAATGGTCTTATTGCGTAAATAAATATCTTAGTCACAATATCTTCTTATTTAACTACTTTACTTAAAGTTTTCACTCCTGCATATTTTAACCTTATTTTCAAAGTAGAAAATGAAAAGTGTTTCCATTCAAAATATCTACCAGAATTGTTTAACCCCTTAACGGTCACATTAAATTACGACTTAAAAACTCAAATTGCTTATTGGTACCACTTTTTTTTTGAAAAAGAAATATTCACCTTATTTAATGACAGGTAAAAATAATACCATAATAAAGCCAATTGCACCATTTTATAAAACTGGTGGGAATGAAACAATCTGAGTAAAAGACACAGTCCGTGAATATCACGGGAGCGAGAATTAAGGAGTTAATATATATGGGTCGTTCCATGTCACATGTGGGATAGCTTTTCTACTTATTTCTGCTATTTTAAGAATGTTATTGTAACAAATCCACAAAACGTACCACGCAAAGCAGATTTATATTTACTTTTAAATTCTACGAATGAAAGGCTTTTACTTAACTTTAAATTTTAAACTTAAACCTACTCACATTAGCACCTTTGTGCTCGTATAGTTGTACTATTTATGGAACAACTCCTACGGCGAGATAACTTCAAAACTTAGTAATAATAACTCACAAATAAAAAACAAGCTACCAGCATTTATTTTCTTTCTCACTTGAATCTACAAAAATATAGGAAGTTGCCACAGAATACATCAAAACTTGTCCCTTTTTCTTTTTTAACCAGCGACAATAACATGTGAACGCGCAAAAACAAAATAATAAATGTCATTTCAAGTCAATTGTTTTTCTTTACATTTTTCATCTCTGATCGCGTGATTTTGAACAAAAATAAATAATGCCGATCCCGTAACATCCTCCCACCTTCTGATTACCTTGTATAATCAGAACTAATTTTAAACGTAGAGAAATTGACAAAGTCACTTGCTATAAATTCAGTCTTTCAGGAATTTTCAGTATCCTTCCAGCCCTGCTGTGTCTAGCAGATTCCTTGCTTGAGGATACATCCAAAATTGTAGCTTTGTTAAGTATTTTCACTGGATTGTGAGAAATCTTTGGTTTCGGACAGTCAGTAGACGAAGCTATCTCTAGTGGATATATTCTTTGTATAGGTCGTAAAAGCTCATGTTGTGATGTTTGAACTCTTACGAGTCGAACTTTCTTGTCTCTACCAGGTATAAGTTCTGTAATTCGATCTAAAGGCTCTTTTTATTATCAGATCCGATCAATATAACATCACCTACAGCTATAATTTGCTCTTGGTGTTTGTTCCTTGCTCTTACAATTAATGCACCTAAATATTCGGACCTGAAGCGATCCTTCAATTATTTTTGTAATGACTGCCGATACTTCAATCTCTTGCTTAATGATTTTTGTTCCACAACATCCAGGTCTGAAGGATTGCATTCTTCTATACTCTGCAGAAACATAGATGGGGAGATAGGTTTCACAGTTGCGTCTTCCGAATGGTATGTTAGCGGTCTTGCATTTATTACACTTTCCACATCTGTCAAAATTGTATTCATTTCTTCATAAGTGAGGTAAACATGACCTAATACTCTTTTGAGAAGATCTTTCATTATTCTGATAAGCCTTTCCCAAAGCCACCCCACCACGCTGCGGTTGGTGGATTAAATTTCCAATCAATAGCATTAACAGAACTGTATTTTTGTATTCGTGACCAATCTAGGCTTTTCAATAAATTAGCTGATCCAGTGAAGTCTGTGCCGTTGTCAGAACAAATGACAGCGCACCTTCCTCTCCGTGCTACGAATCGTCTGAGTCCCATCAAAAATGCCTCAGTCGAAGCAGCGGTCACTAGCTCTAAATGCACTGCTCTGTATATTGCGCAGGAAAATATCAATATCCAAGATTTCTCAATTTTCTTCAAGTATAACCCCATGTCTACACCTGTGATCTGAAACACGTTAGCATCCTTTATTCTATTTTCCGGTAGAGGCGCACTATCTCTCCATAAACTCTTCCCACTGAAGCGTTTGCAGACAACACACTGTGCTAACACTTGTTTTACATTTCTACGATCATTAAGTATCCAGTATTTTTCTCTCAATAAATTAAGTAGAACCTGTAATCCAGCGTGACAATGTTTTACATGTACATGATATATGAGTCGTTTTACAACTTCATGTTTTGCTGGCAGGACTATAGGTTTCAGAAAATCTTCATTGTCTTTCCTGTACGTTATTTTAGTCTCCAGTCGAATTATATCTTGTTCATCTTTCCATGTTTGTAAAGTTCTCAATCTGTTATCATTCTCGGGAAAAAATGCTTCTTTCTGAATCATACGTAGAGTCTTTAATTCAGCTTCTTTAAATTCAGATGACGTCAGGACTCCTCCTCTTTTCACTTCGGTACTTCTGCAGTTATGCCTAAAACGTAATATCCATGCGACCATCCGTATGATTTTTACATAACTCGAGAAATATCTGTAATACCAACCATGTTGTTTAACATCAGAATTCGTTATCATGGAAACTGACTTTATTCGTTCCTTCCGAATTTCATCTTCGTCATAGTCTTGATCAGTAGAGTTCGTATATTTTTCAAACTCTGCTGAATCTCTCAAAAGCTGGACCCTCCCACCATCTCCTGGCAGCTAGCTGTCTCGCTTTACATCCACGAGTTGGCAAATCTGCAGGATTTTTATCACTTGGCACTTAGATCCATGATGAAGGACTGCTTAATCTTCTGATCTCTAGAACTCGATTTCGCACAAATACTGACCAATTGACATCTCTGGATATCCAAGCGAGTACTGTAGATGAATCGCTCCAATAATATCCATACATGCCAACATCTCTTAATTATTCCGGAGTCTGATCTAAGATGAAGATGTTTTCAACCGGAAATTTTATTTAACCAAAAATTTCAAAATGAATTCGAAAATGTACCTCGTAGAAAGAAGGCACATTTTCTTATATGTTTTTTCTGCTTTGGGCATGCAAATTTTGGATCAGACACCGGAATAATTAAGAGATGTTGGCATCTATGAATATCTCTCCATCTTTTCCCAACCGAGGGCATCTACGATAGTTTGTGCCAAACGAATTCCCATAGTTGCCACCAATAATTCCATTCTTGGTATTGTGACGTTCTTCAAAGGTGCAACTCTTGATTTGGCTGCTATAAAAACTAACTCGACTTGGCTTCCAATTTCTATTCTAAGGAATATAACTGTTGCGTAAGCATCTTTACTTCCATCTACAAATGTGTGAAGTGCACACGCTTCTAAGTTTCCTGGAATCATTTTCATGTATCTTGGGATCTCTATATCCTTCAAAACTGTTAGTTCTTGAAACCATAGTAAAGATTCTTTACGTAACTCACCAGTTATCTCTTCATCCCATTTAAAACCTAATTTCCAGGCTTTTTGCAACATTATTTTCGGACAAATCATGACTGGCGACGTAAAACCAAAGCGATCAAATATTTTATGCACAGCTGACAACATACTGCGTTTGGTGATCTTTTCTGTGTCAAAATCTTGTAGCCAACTTAGGTTGATTTTCAACATGTCGGATTCCTTATTCCAAACAAGTCCTAAGATGTTAGTTTCATTCGTGTTTGGCGTTTCTTGGCGATCACCTGTGTACTCCCACTGTCTTAGATCAAAACTGCCTTTCGCCATGAGCATCCTCGCATCTTCAATGAAATGTTTCAATTGTTTTTCGCTATTTACACTGGTTACGACATTATCCACATAAAAACTGTGCAACAATCTATCTTTAAAACTTTCGGAGAAATCTGGAGCCCTTCGGATGTGATATTCAATGACAGATGAAAGAAGAAATGGACTGCATTTCACACCGAATACTACTCGGGTATGCCTGAATGTCATTAATTTCTTTTCCTTTAAGTCCTTCCACCACAAAAAACGTAGGAAATTTCTATCTTTCTGACAAATGCTGATCTGTAAAAAAGCTTTCCTAATATCTGCAATTACACCAAGGTTTCTTTCTCGAAAGCGTAGAAGAACATCTGGAATGAGCTCGATCAAGTTGGGTCCACATTGTAGGCATTGATTCAGAGATGGATAATTTGCTAATCTTGCTGACGCATCAAATACAGGACGGATCGGGGTTGTAGTACTACTCTCTTTTATGACTGGATGATGCGGCAAGTAATTGCCATAAGATTTCGTTTCGTAAGAAGGAACTTCCTCTATAATACCTTCGTTAATCCAATCATTAAAAACATTCTCGTATTGTTGAAACATGTTCTTGGCGATTAACTTTGAGGTGATGCCTTCCAAACGTTTCATCGCCAACTTAAAGTTATTTGGCAGTGTTGTTATGTCATCAGACAAGGGAATACAAATCTCATACCGATTTTCATCGTTTATTTTTACTGTTTCGAAGAAATGCTCCTTAGTTTGGCGATCTATCTCTTCTCTTGACTTCTTCTCTATGGGATCTGTAATTCCGATTAAGTCAAGTCTCCATAGGTTTGAGATATCCGCTTCTTTTACAAACATTGATGTTACTGTCATCGCCAAGTTTTCGGATGAATCACATGGTGCTTTTCCCATTAGTGTCCATCCAAGATATGTTTCCACTGCAACTAAACCAGAAGACAATATTTTTCTTTTACCAGTTAACATTTTCGCCATAACATCATCTCCAATTAAAACTTCTATACTACCACAACATTGACTCACATCACTTAACATGATGCCACTTTCCTTTAATTCTTGTAGACATGGCCCCTGTGTAACGGGTTGAATATCTCCGCATATGCTAACTTGATCTCGTACTTCGAAATTACACCTGAATTCTTCGCTCAAATCTCTAACTCTTATATTGTAGCAGTTGTGTTGGCATTCTTGAGTAGTAATGTCGCCATACAGAGAATGTATTATCTTTTCTTGCCGAATAGGCTTGTAATTCATTTCTTCCGCCACACTTTTTAATATATACGATTTCTGTGATGCTGAATCTAACAATAAACGAACAATCTTCTGTTTACTTTCAGAAACTAGCTTCACCTTCAAGGTCTGCAAGAACACTTTGGCGCTCTTCTTACTAATATTTGTCATATTCACTTCATCTCTTTTAGACTTCTCCTCAGCTCCCTCTTGAGTATCTTTACCGGATGACTTACGTTGATCGCATAGTAATGGCACATGCCGCTTATTACAAATAATACATTTCACCATCGCTCGGCATCTTTTAGCGGTATGTTCTGGTACTAAACATCTGAAGCAGCATCTCTTCTCCTTGGCGATTTTTTGTATTTCCGCTAAGTTTAATTTTCTCGCAGAAAAGCATTCCGAACTTGCATGTCTTCCCTGGCAAAAAATGCAGACTCCTTTTTTCTTTGTTACAGAAGAAGTAGTCAACAGACCTGCCGCTGTCAAAGTTTTACCGGTTTTATGTTCAAAATTATGGTGATTCCCTTTTGCGACATATTTACGGTCTTCACTTTTAGCTAATCCAAAACCAGCTACGGCGAGTGACACCCTTTCTTCACCTTCTACTTCAGTTGGCAAAAACTGCATCAGACTATTTAATTTGTCCTGTGCCTCAGTTTTCTCAGACGATATGTTCGTGCGATTCCACGCTTTTAGAAATTCTGCTGGAAAACAGGACTCAACTAATGGATATAAAATTGATGCACATTTGTCACTTGTGACACCTAATGTATCTAAGGCTCGTAAATATAATTCCAATTTATCATATAACGATGTCAACGAGAATTTTCCCTTCGTTTGTACTGATATTATTAATTTGAGTAGTTCTCTCACGTAGACTTCTACCAATATATCTTCTCTACCAAAACGGGTTTTTAAACTCTCAATTGCCTTGGCGTAATTAATGCCACTTGGCGGGAAACTCTCTACCACTTCTCTTGCTCGGGAGCCGGCAACTGTTGCTTGCACCAAGTACTGAAATTTATCTTCTGGTGCTACTTCTGTATCTTCATCAATTTGTCTAAATTGACACCAAAACGGTAACCAGTCTATTATTTCACCACCAAACTTTCTGAATTCTAATTTGGGTAGCGTAAACTTTCTTCTCATTGCATAACTATCGATAATTAGATTAAGAGCTCCACCTTGACTGTTTACTGCTGACTGAAGTTTCGCCAATTCTAACTCGTGCGCCAAGTTTCGCCAATTCTAACTCGTACGCCAATTTTAACTTTTCGCCTTCAATCTTTGCTTGTAATTCCATATCCAATGCTTCAGTTTTTTCCTTTGCTTGTAATTCCATATTCCATATTCATATACATTTTTCCTTCGCTTGTATTTCTAATTTTTCTTTTTCCATATTCAAAGCTTCAGCTTTTTCCTTTGATTGTCTCTCTAATTTTTCCTTTTCCTTTCTTTCTGAAACGGCATTTTCTAAAACGCTCTGTACAAATTCAGGATCATCTTTATATGCCTTACAATTCAAAATAAAATATTTAAGTGCCACAAGTGAAGCCGTTGGTGCTGCTATTTCACCTAATTGCTCGGCTACGAAGATCAAATCTTCCTTTTTAAAACCTTTAACCAACTTAAACATCGTGGAAAATCTTTATTTCATTTAATTTTTTATTAACACCTTTTAAACTACGTGTGATAGATAACCTTGTTTAAACTCAGGTCCTGTACCGGCTGCGCTACTAATGTAACAAATCCACAAAACGTACCACGCAAAGCAGATTTATATTTACTTTTAAATTCTACGAATGAAAGACTTTTACTTAACTTTAAATTTTAAACTTAAACCATACTCACATTAGCACCTTTTTGCTCGTATAGTTGTACTATTTATGGAACAACTCCTACGGTGAGATAACTTCAAAACTTAGTAATAATAACTCATAAAAAACAAGCTACCAGCATTTATTTTCTTTCTCACTTGAATCTACAAAAATATAGGAAGTTGCCACAGAATACATCAAAACTTGTCTCTTTTTCTTTTTTAACCAGCGACAATAACATGTGAACGCGCAAAAACAAAATAATAAATGTCATTGCAAGTCAATTGTTTTTCTTTACATTTTTCATCTCTGATCGCGTGATTTTGAACAAAAATAAATAATGCCGATCCCGTAACATCTATTATATCAACAAATGTAAACATCCATGCTTATATGGAAATCTAGAGATTTTGTTATTTTTAATGTTTAGTTTATCAGAATTCTTACGGTTCAAAGACTTAAACCTTCAAGGAACTTCTTCCAGAATTTTTGCAAAATAATATTTTTCTTATCCAACGCAACAGAAATCTATCTTCCGATATATCGGCCTTACAAAATTTCTGGTACTAAAATACTTAAAATTCCTTGAATCCCTTGAGTCTTAGGAACGTTGTCACCGAAGTATTCAAGGCCAGAGGACACGAGTTGTGACGTCATCACTAATCGGCCGAGTTCTCACTGGTGTTGTATGTCACACCGGAAAAATTTGAATAGCAATTTTCTTTTATTTTATTTGTGGAATATCTATCATCATATAAAACAAAAGTAACTATTTAAACTCCCTGGTGAGAATTTGGAATCCCAAAATAAAAAATCAGCCAGATGCAGATTGCCACACTGTTGATGCATTTTATTGGGGGATTCAAACTTCTGACCAGTAAGTTTAAATAGTTATTATAGTTTTATAATACGAGATATATTTCAGTAATAAAATAAAAGAAAACTGCTATTCAAAATTTTCCAGTGTGAATTCCAACATTAGTGAGAAATCGGTCGATTAGTGATAACGTCACAACTCGTGTCCTCAGGCCTTGAGTATTTCGATGGCAGCGATAGGAACCCTGTTTAGGTTTTAATTATTTATAAGTCAATAGATATAGGTATTTATGTAAGTTTTCGCGCTTCAGGACATTTTGTCAGTTTTTCATGGAATAGTTTTTCATGGAATGTTAAAACCAATTGGTTTATACCGTGCCAACCCTGCTTACAAGTAATTTTGATTCGATGATGGAAGTTGAGTCATGTGAAGGATCCAAAAGGAAAACGATGATAGTCCATTTCTTGTGAAATTGAAATGAGAGTGTGAACTGATACTCTCAGAGGCACCCTATCGTTTAACAATTTTTGAACTAAGCGAAAATATGCGTAATATGTTGAGAGCCACATGATAGATGTAAATGTGGAGAACTATGAACGTTCTTTCAAAAATCAGACGTGAAGATCGACACTGAGTATGAAAGAGGAACGTCAATGATCGTAAAAGGTAGAATGGATGAAAAATACATTGGTGGATAATTGGCGCAGGAGAGGAACCTATTGATATCACTAATTTTTTATAGTAATATTGCCCTTAAAAAAAACTTAGAAATTCTGTTATTAGATAAGTCGAAAAAACTACTAAAATTTAGTGGTGACAATAGGCTCCATCTCTGCACCAATTTTCCACCACTGAAAATATCATCTGTTTGTTTAACCCCTTGGGGACGAGCGACACGTATACGTGCCGCATGAAGCGCTCAGAATCCTTGTTTTTCCTCACCAGTAAAATTTTACTGTAAAATTTGCCTTATTTAATCAGCGCATTTTCTCGATTCAAGAAGACACAAATTTCTGTTTTTAAAAAACGGTGACAAAAATTTAAAAATTTCGTAAAAGGCCGCCGTCGCGAAGGGGTTAGATCACCCGTTCCATTGATTTTTCATATGTTAAAAAATATTGAACATCCGTACATGCGTAATGCTGGCTCTTATATGCTGACTCTTATATGCTGACTCTTATATGCTAGCATTATAGAGCATCTGTACCAGAGTTGGGCAACTTTGTAATCTCAATTATCTGCAATATAAATTCAAGTTAATTGAATGTAATTATAGTTACTGACATTCAAGCGCAGAAATTTCGTCAAATAATGGAATGGGGGTGGTTTCGGCTACAGCCCTGCAAGATTTTTTTACGGCATGTAAATTTAAATATAGTTAATTACATGCAATTAAATTGTAATTACATTGCAAATAATTAAAATTATAAATTTACCCCACTCTGGCCTATACTAAATGGCGTGCTAAACGTATCATGTGGATAACTGTAAAACAAGCCTATTTGTAAAGTAACGTTTAAAAACAATGTCGAATCTAGCAAACTCTAAATATCATTGAGAATATTGCATTGGTTTTTTTTGAACTGGAATTATATAGCATTTTCATGTCATAATATTAAATTTAATTCATGTTAGGTTTTCAAAAAGGTATTTCAGAAATAAAGCTTTTAAAGTATTTTTATAATTGTTCAGTAAGCATTTTTAAAATAATGTAAAATATAGGAAAGCATCAGTGATTCCTTTATAATAATCCCTGATGACGATAAACGAATTTTTAGATAATTAGGAACATGATATGAAATGCATTCTCTCGAAAATTTTCTTGTACTGTATTCTCCTAAGAAATGAAACTTAATTCATTCTAAATGTACAAAACATTTCTTTCAAAATATTTCTCAATTTTGTTAGAGATTTTAAAGTTATTTGTAGTTCAAAGAATTTTATATAAATAGTAAACATCAGTCAAGCATACGAATCATGCATAATGTACCAAAACATTTTATGTGGACACAAGAGATTTGTGTTATAACCGCGGGAATTCAAGATTTAAATTCGAATATTTACCTTAAATGTTCGATATATTTTTAAATACAAATACAATTCTTATTTCCCCTTTTGTGTTCGTGAAAATAAGAAAATTTAAAATTTTTATATTAGAAAATGTTGAATAACTTTTTTGAAACAAACATACATATTTTTTTACCGTTTTCGTAAATTGAGTGAAACATTAAAACTCTTTGTGACTTTAATCTTTATAAAATTATATTATTTTCAATTTTATAGAAACATTCATTGTTAACTGCTAAAACAAATATGTAATATAAACTAATGTATTCGCAATATCATTATACAACAAAAATCTAATTTCAGATATTAACTTCTTTTAGGCGATTACAAATTAACAGTAGAATGATGGTGAGGGTCCATTTTGGCCCTAACCATCTGTATATATTTTGGTTCGAACCAGAAATTTCTATGTAAAATGAAATTAAAAACACAAACGAAAACATAGCTAATTAAATAAGTTAAACATTTTTAAAGAAAAATTCTGGTATCAAATATTTTTATAAAACTTGAGTAAAAACTCCCGTTCTTCTAGTGTTAAACAATTATTGCAGTGAATGTATTCAGACGATTAAGTGTTATCACCGGCGTCCAGAGATTTTATATTAAGAAATTTGCTAACTCGAAAATATTTAATTCTCAGTCAGAGTCATTGTCGTGGAAAAAAGTGATGTTCAGACAGTTTTTATAATTATCTGTCTTTATAGAACTATTAGTATCACAGTAGTTCTTACTCAGTAAATGTTCTACGTCATTGACCTAAAATTCACTTGGATTTTATTATATTTTGGTTACAAAGCAAAATAATACCACCTTCAGACTTATTGCATTTTATGAATTGAAATTTCACTTGTATATTTAATTTTTTTTGTGTAAAAAAAAAATAATAAAATAATAATAAATAACATGCGTTGTGCAACGGGAGTACCTGCAAGTCACGGTTGCCGGTTTGGCCTCCAATGTTAATGCGAAATTTCGAAAGAAAAATTTTTACTTTATGTCATCCCTAAACGTCTGTTATTACATAAAGCATAAGACACTATTCTTTATTTCTGGTATCTACCGCTAATATCTTAATAAAATTGGAGGCCAAACTCGCATGCCTACTGCAGGTGGGTGACGTGAGCTTTCAATCTGGCGATAGTCTTTCTCTGTTCATAAGAATCTGAAAATATTGGGTCGCGAAATCGTGAAAATGAATTAAATTCTTTGGAGCTATGTCAATGACGCATTTGGAGCTATGTCCATCAAGCATATACGTTGTTCCATTACTTGTATGGCATGTTGTAACATCCTGTTGGAACAAAGAATAAAGTCTGATGGCTTTATCTCCTGTACCATTTTTGCAGATAAGCACGAAAATGCAAAGTTCTTAAAGCCTTATGTGGCGATCCATGGAACTACTAATAAAAAGTAACTGATATATCCTTAAAATAGCGAAACTTCAACTGTAACCGCTATCGCATTCGTTGTTTACAGACAACAGAAAATTCCATCATCATCATCAGTAGATTTATATAGAAATTTTCAACGTATTTGAACGCCTTATTGTTACAAAATTTCAAGTCATAAATAATGGTAGAAACAGATTTTCATTTTTACTGGTAAGAGTTTACTTTGGTAGTAGTTAGTGCCTGCGATTCCGCCATAGTGTGACAACCAGGAAACAAACTGACTGTTTTACAAGGCATACTGACACCAGTAAAAACAAATAGAAATTTTTACGACATTTTTGAAAAAAAAAAATTCCATGAATAAGACGCTTAATTAGGTCGAAATTTTCCATTCAATTTTACTGGTGGTAAGTTTGCCCTGATGGTAATCAGAAACTGAAGATTCGATTAAAAAAAGCAGCCGCCATCTTGTGACAACCTCCTCAGTTACTTCACTCGCAACGGGTAGACAGTGCACTATAAGTCTCGTCCTCTTTATTCATAACTCCATTAACGATCCACGAGACGAGCCCATTTTTTTATGTTCAATCACCTCACGGATTTTTGAGGAATTTTGCAACATCCTTCGTTGAGTGTTTTGCATAAAGGCTGGTGTAACAATTTTCTTCAATTCCACTCCTCTGCTTGTCCTCCGCCGAACTTGTATTGCTAAATCGTCGAACGAGCCGATATAGCGTATCTTTACTCGGTATTCCATCATTTGCATAGTTATTATCTCTGAACCTTTAATACGATTTATATTCAAAATAAATTTCGAGTAGGGAAATTCCCTGTACGCGTGATAAACTCATTTCACTATGAAGAACAAAATAACATAGAACTTCATTCTCGCACCAATTGAGCGCGAAAAGAATCAAACGATAAAAAGTCGAGAATCGATGCAATGATAAGAAGACGATAAAATTTAATATTTCAAAAAAAAAAAAAATCACGGACAATGAGTTCTTTAATTTGGATTACGGGAAGTTTTAGGACACACGGTATTTGTATTTCTTAGAACTTTTAATGTGACATTGAAACCAATTTGTTTATTAACACTTTGTATTCCGTTGTCGCCGCTGCGGCGACATGGTACAGTAACTCCGTTGTCGCCGCTGCTGCGACATCATCTTTCCTTGAAATATTCGTTTTCGTCAACAGTAATAAAGAAAAATAAAATTTGCCTTATTTAATCAAAGCATTTTTGAAATTGTGTACTTGAAGGAAACTTCTGTTTAAAAAGTAGTCTCGACCGGAAAAAAGAAAAAAAAAAATGTGTCATGACACGGAGTTGCTGGTAGCCCACAGTCAAAATGATGCGAATGCAAAGGGTTAATAAAATATAAATGAAAAATGCTATATACAAGCTTATGTTTTAATGTGTCAAAAAAGGAAAATAATGTTGAAAGACAATTGTTTGAAATAAGTACGGTTTTTAAAAAGATAAGTTAAATTGCGAGTGATTTTTCATCGTTTTTTTACATACTCATCATTAGGTCAAATCTTGTAATCGTTTGAAAAATCGAAAGAAAATTTGTCGCATTTACACGTTTCAGACACTGAAGATTCCGAAAAACACATTTTTAGAAAAAAAATTGTCCGTCCGTCTGTATGTCTGTGTGTCTGTAATCGCTCTATCTCCCGAACAAATTGAAATTCGGTGTGTAGTTAGGGAGTAATAATCGGAAGAAGCTTATTGAATATCTGTAACCTCGATTAACCGGAACTATTTTTTTCGGACTCTTGAAATATTCGTTCTGATAAAAGTTACACACAATTTTTCGAAATTGTTTATTTGAAGGAATGAATATAAAAGACAATAAAAAAACATAAATTTTGCATCATGAATGAACTCGGTCGGATAACTAGTTGATGAGATATTTGTAATTCTATTTTTCACGCTGTTCGATTTTTCATGGACTTGTATTTGATTCAAATTTCAATTCAAAGATATATTTTAATTGGAAATGAGACGCTTAATCCGACGCAGTAAACTGTTAGTTAATAGGACTATAATTTTTCAAGTTATAAGGATTGTTTCTTTTACGCAACTCGGTACTACTCGATTATCCCGCCGACCAAAAAACTATCGCCAAACTATAAGATTAAATGCCAATAATGGCTTATCGTAAATGTCAAGCATTTAACGCATCTTCATGTCCTATAAAGGAGTTATCGTAGGGGGGGGGCAGTTCTGTCGCGAAATACCGCCAAGTTTGTCGCCAAATTAGCGGTATATCGCCAAATTTGGCGGCCAAAATAAGTCGCCAAAAGGGACGTCAACTTGGCGATATCTCTAATATTTCGCCAAATTCCCATAGGCTTCCATTGTAAACCTATCGGGATTACTTGCTTACAGAAAATCAACAAATTGAGATATTTTAATGCAACAAAAAGTAATATTAGCTTAAGGGGTTATATTAATTATATTTAAGGGAGTCCAAATAAATTAAATTATGAATAAAAGTAACAGGGTACAATACTTATCAAATATCACATGTTTTATTTTCATATTTTATATTATCTATATCCATGATGGGTAAGTATTACGGTGGCCCCCAACGACTAGTTTTTTTTAAATGTATATGCAATTTTTAATCCAGCTTAAAAAAACGATCAAAGTCCTCGTGAGTATCGAATCCACATCCATTCATACCGTATACAGAACTGAAGATTGATGCACTTACAAACTATGTCACGGTTCAATCGTAGGAATACATCTTATTTTGAATCAATTAGCAAGGCTGCTACTGACAACTATTTTTATATTTTATTCGCACCACTACATTTAAAAAGTAAATTTTATAGTATATTTCTCGTGGCGATTATTTTCAAAGTGTTATGGGAAAGATTTCTGTTTTGAGTAAATAGTGCGAGATAGCATTAAAAAATATTCGTCAGTGGCAGCCTTAAAATGGTGACATTTTCCTGATCACTTATGTGGTAATCTTTACGTACCCTTATTGGGAAAATGCTTTTTTGACTCTTGAGAAGTACTAGAGTCAATTTTCAAATATGTTTTTGTAGAATATTGTGTTGTCACCAGAAATAAGTCACAATACCAAAACATAGGTCAATATTAGCACAGAAAATTTATTGAATTTAGGTTGTAAAAATGTGAGCCGAACGAACACACGAGGCAAGTTAAAGTCTTGTATTGAATAGGAATCAGGGGGGTACCATTCGTGCGATGCGCCAACTCTAAAGATTTCTTAACTGCTCGCGCATTACGTCACGTGGCGGACAACTTCGCCTCGCTTCGCTCGTTTCTGTATGCTGTTCTGCGTTTTTTTTTCTGTGAATGATTTTAATTATTCTATTATTTAAACAGACTTTTTGAATAAAATTTAATGAATGCGCTATATCAACGTGTTCTAATAACTCTCACAGAACAAGTATACAGATTTAACAATACAGTACATAGTCTCAAATCCGAGCATCGACATCCTGGCGATTATTATTCTGGAAAATCGGAAAGAAAAACACTAAAATCGCAGAGGACAAAATTTACTGCAATTTTAAAACCGAATTCCTTTTACGAATGTCAAAAAAATTCTGCAGAACGGGAAAATCTCTAAAAATTGCATAAGAGAATCGCCAGAAATTCCGAATAAACTTTAATGAAAGAAAAAGAAGAGGCATTTACTATATTGGACTAAACTGTTAAAGCCGGATTTCTTTCACAAATGCAGACAAATCGCCATGAAATGGGGAAAAAAAAGTTCAAAGTTCAAAACTCGCAGAGGAGAAAATTCATTGTATTTGGCTAAAAGTTGAACAGAGTTCCTTTTACAAATCTAAAAAAAAAAAAAAAAAAAAAAAAAAAAGAGAGAAATAGGCTGTTTGGATAATTGGAAGTTCGGTTTAAAAACATTTTTTTTATAGAAATTGGCTGTTCGCATAATTGAAAGTTCGGTTAATTGGGGTTCCAATAATCGGCTCTCTACTGTACTTCCATAAATTTTCTTTCTATTGTTTCCTATTTGTATGAAGAAATGTTATATTTGATGTGTTTTATAAGATAACATGGAAATTTTAATATTGAAGTTGTTTTAAATTTTTCAGTTTTTGCTGAAATTTTGTATACATGAAATCAGTGTTGATT
This sequence comes from Maratus speciosus, assembly GCA_963932465.1. Lineage (NCBI taxonomy): Eukaryota > Metazoa > Arthropoda > Arachnida > Araneae > Salticidae > Maratus > Maratus speciosus. The sequence goes on along the minus strand of OZ010786.1, from coordinate 590,090,549 downwards.
TCAGGGGTGGCCCGGGGGGAGGACATCCCTCCCCCGGAGCAATGCGATGTCCCCTCCGGAATATTTGAGATTTTGGGTTTTCAATGGTCAAAAAGTGCAACCCCCCCCCCCCCCCCCCCGGAGCCACAGAAATCCCTCCCGGAGAAAAGTGTCTGAATTCAACACTGTATGAAATAACGATATTGTTATTTTAATAATATAATGTAAATAATATGTATAGTACATATTTTTTTCATAATAGAATTAGTTTAATTATAGAGTAATATTTTTGTATTATTTTCATCCTGTATAAGCATAATGACATTCGAAAATTTTTGAAAACTTATATCTAGTAATTGGACAATGCATAATTGTTAAAAGTTTTGAAGTGTGAGTTTTGTTTAATTTATTCTGTTTGATAATGCTAGTCTTTTCATTACTACTCCTGTGTAATCATATTCATATAATTCATTCGTTCATTTTATTTTACAATAGTTTAAAAGTTTTCATTTGTAATTTTGCACATTAAAAAGGTATTTTTTTTCGCGAATTTACTTAAGTATTTGAATGTTAACAAACGTATCGCGATATTATTTAACCATTATGTATTTTATATTTGATTAACTCCAATCAGTATTTGTCCAAATTATTTTAAGGAAAGTAATTTTGTTCAATTTACTTTCGAAAATCTGCTTTCAAAAAAATTATTTACTTCGTATTTCGGTCTTTTTACGCATCTATTTACTGTCTCACGGCTGATCGAGCTCCGATCTTGTCCGCCACGTGACGTTTCAGTCCTGCTCTACTCTGATTGGCTATCCTTCAAATGGAACAACCTTATTGTAGAAGAACCTTGATAGGAATAGAGTGTACTGTCTACTAGTTGCGAGTGAAGTAACTGAAGTGGTTGTCACAAGATGGCGGCTGTTTTTTTAGAAACCGGATCTACAGTTTCTGATTACCACTCGGGGCAAAATTTCCAGCAGTAAAATTGAATAGAAATTTAGTCTTATTTAACCCCTTGGGGACGAGCGACACGTATACGCATGAAGCGCTCAGAATCCTTGTTTTTCCTCATCAGTAAAATTTTACTGTAAAATTTGCCTTGTTTAATCAGCGCATTCTCGATTCGCGAAGATACAAATTTCTGTTTTTAAAAAGCGGTGACAAAAGATTAAAAATTTCGCAAAAGGCTCCCGTCCCGAAAGGGTTAAGCGCCTTATTCATGGAAATATTTCCTCACAAATATGGTAAAATTGGCCATTTGTTTTTACTTGTGTCAGTTTGCCTGGTAAAACAGTCAGTTTGTTTCCTGGTTGTCACAATATGGCGAAAACGCAGGGCCCGACTTCTACCAGTAAAAATGAAAAACTGTTTCTGCTATTATTTATGACTGAAATTTTACATTAATAAGGAGTTTAAATCAGAAGAAAATTTCTATATAAATTTACTATTGGGAGTTTACACCGGTGATAATCAGTCCTTGCGAAAACGGTTACAGATGAAGCGTCACTGTTTTAAGGATATGTCCAGTATTGCCAGATGGGCTACTTTTTTTTAATACAGATTCTTGATTGGCACCACTTTTTTGAAATGGTAAAATGCGCCTTATTTAATGACATATTAATCAAGGCGAAAACAAAGGTAATTTTACCGTTTCAAAAAAGTGGTGGCAATCAAGAAATCTGAATTTTAAAAAAAGTAGCCCACTGGCAACACTGTATATGTCAGTTCCCCTTACTAGTTTCATGAGAATAGAGGGAATTTAAAGTTCATTCACGTGTTTATTTTAAACAAGCGGTATTACTGAAAATAGCAATGCGATATTTCGTACAATTGTTTTGGTAATGACAAACGTAATACCTGTATAGCTTAAATGGAAAAGCATTGGCCTTGTAAGCCAAGGATCTGGGTTCGATTCCCGGCCTGGGCATTTTTTCGCTCAGTTGGAAATATTCAATTCGTGTAATACCTGTAGTTTTGAAAATTTAATACATATGTGTAATTATATTTATGGAAAAGGCGGCCTTTTACGAATTTTAGTCGAAAATATATTTTTGACATTGTAGAATTAAAATATGTATTGTAATGAACATAAATAAAATCGAAATAACTGCGGTCTTGTTATCAACAAGTGCATTATTTAAATAAATCTATTCTCCGTAAAATTATATACAGCGAAAATACCCGCAATGCAAAGCGATATAAGTAAGCGTCCTATCTTAAATGAGAGAGGTAACCGCGAGATTAAAGGCGAGGTCACATCTATCAAGGTCGCACGCCACGTAGCGGATGGGGTTAAATTACAGGAAGATGCCTAACTGTTTTCTTACTTCACTAAAATTTTAAAGTTTTTTCCACCTTGATTAACCCCTTAACGCTCAAATTAAATTACGGTTGAAAAATTCAAATTGCTTATTGGCACCACTTTTATGAAATAGAAATATTCACCTTATTTAATGACAGGAATAACGAAATTAAATATAGCCAATTTCACTATTTTATAAAACTGGTGGGAATCAAACAATTTGAGTAAAAGACACAGCCCGAGAATATGACGGGAGCGAGAATTGAGGGGTTAATAGCTGAAATGTTTCTGACAAGACGAAGAAAACTTCGTGGTGTCAAGTGCATTTGGACGCCACTCTCGCTGCGCCATTATTTTGCAATAAATGTGGTAAACAAATTTCAGTTCCGTGAGTGTCTAAAGATTTGGAAAATATGCGCAGATGGAAGATATCCTGTCATATATGGCGTCACACTAAAAGCCCACGTATGTGGATTATCACCTCGTCTACAAGACGGCGCAACTGTGTTAATTTACGCCCGATTCCAGTATTAAGTTTGTACGATTACTTATATCGCTTTGCCCGCAATGCCTTATTAAAAGGTGGGGGGTGAGGGCGTACAGCAAAATAATCAATTTGCACTTAGCAACTATATCCAGCAATCACACAAATCACTCAAAATATATATGCGCATTACTTAAATCGAATCGTAAATTGTCTATGAATCCAATTACCGTATTTACCCGCGTATACGTCGATCCCGCGTATAAGTCGACCCCCTACTTCCCCGATCAAGAAATTTGAATTTTTTAAAATCCCGCGTATAAGTCGACCCCCCCCCCCCCCCCCCACTTTTCCGATCCAGAAATTTGATTTTTTTTTAAATACATTATTCAAAATCACCTGGAAAAAGAAAGAAAGTACTAAATATACAGTAATAAAGAAACTTTTTTTTTTCATTTATTCGAAATCATATGAAAAAAAAAGTACAAAATATACATTACTGAAGATAATAATATACTAAAGTAAGTTATACTAAAGTAAGTTAAACTGATTCAAGGTCCGATTCAGTATCGGACTCGCCAAACAATTCACAAAAATCCTCCGTCGTTATCGGCTCATCATGATATACGTTTTCAATCTCTGTATCGCTACATTCTTCCTCGTCGTTATCACTTTCGAAAAGGACATCATCTTCTGTGCTGTCTAATTCGTTGCATATTCAGCATTTCTTGAAAGATTTTATAATCATTTCGGAAGGAATTTGATTCCATGCATCTTTAACCCACTGAGCAATCAATGCAATGTCGAGATTTCTAACATTACCGCCCCTTCTAAATGTTGGACAATCGAATGAAATCCACTCTGCCCAATATTTTCTAACATTTGGTTTGAGGCAAACGTCTAGGGGGTTGAAGGACGGATGTCAACCCTCTCAGGATTACAGCTACGGTCGTTTTCAATTCTTTAGTCACTTTATTCGCGTTTTCATAAAAGTGGCCACGAAAAGAGTCGTAAACTAAAAAGGGAAGTTTTTTTTTTTTTAAGTTCCCGTTTTTTTACCAAACACATTTTTAAGCCAGTCGACTGATCCGTCAACCTCTATCGACCTCTTTTCATCGGCTTGAATCAGCAAACCAGATGGAAATGTAACGTTTTTCGGCAACATTTTTCTTTTAAAAATAATCAACGGATGAAGCTTACTACCGTTGGCCCAACAGGAAAGAACGACCGTGAAACGGGTGTTTTCGTGCCCAGTCGTTTTTACCAAAATGCTTTTCCCCCTTGCATTTCATGGTTTTATTTTCTGATAGGTCGAAACACATGGGTGTTTCGTTCATATTTCCTATATGGCAAAGTTCAAAATATTTCATTTTTCTTTGATCGATGACGTATTTTTGAAATTTCATAATATATGCTTCCAAGTCAGCTGGTAATTTTTGTGCTAGTTTAGTGTGCTGGTGTAAAGTCAAACCATGACGATTCAAAAATCTAGTACATCAATGTTCTGATGCATGAAACGTGTTTGGAATACCATACTTTCCTTCTTTTGCAAACTTCATTGCTCATAAACGTATTGCAGTTCTAGTGACAAGAAAACCATTCCGCCGGCACTCTACAACCCAATAATGCAAAACGTTTTCGAGTCATGGAAAGGGCGATTTTTCCATGCGCAAATCCTTTTTTGATTTTGGAATGTTTTCTAGCTTTGCCTTATTCTTTCGCCAATCACGAATCAATTTTCGTAAACCCCAAACTGACGAGAAGCAGCACAGTTGTTAGACTCTTCCGCAAAAGAAATAACTTTAAGTTTAAATCCAGCTGCGTATGAATTGCGTTTTCTGCTTTCTAATAACTAAATCAGCAATATCAGTAGAAAAAAGGAGAAAAAGTGCAGTTAGAGAAACGAAGAAATAATGAATAAGTGTACTATCAAGAACAAGCAAGATATAACGCTTTTCACGTGTTTTCAGAGAGTCACGCGTTTCTAGCCACTCGTGAACGAATTAATTGCACATAGGGTGATACATTCTCGGAATTTTATCTACTGATCTCTCAGAGGGAGGGGGGGGGGGGTGGTAGGCGTACATTCATCGCCAGCCCCAAATCCGTCACTCAGTCTCCTTTTTATCTCTCCTGGTATGGAAATCCGCAGTAAACGAGGGCATTTTTGACTTCTGGGAGAAACAAAAATTAAGGACCCTCGTATAAGTCGACCCTTCCAAATTTAATATCTTTTTTTGTCCAAAATTTCTCGACTTATACGCGGGTAAATACGGTACCTTAATCTTTTACTGCGTTATTTTATTTATTTTTTTCGGAAAACATTATATTTGAGTCTATATTTGTGAATTATCCACATGAAAAATAGTAAATATATATATATATATATATATATTATATTTCTTTTGGACATAATGTCATAAAGTCACTCCTGAGTTACATTACAAAAATTGCTCAAAAATGATAATTTTAAATTACATTCTTACTTTAAAGTGTTTACACTGCACAATAACAACTTTTCAATGATTAGCCCAGTGGTTAGGGGAGCACAAAAAGTCCGAATTAGGAATTAATTAGGGGAAAGCTGGAAATTGTTTTAATCCGTTTAGTTTAGGTCGAGAATGAAGATACTAGGTTTTCCCCCTCGTACTAGGAGAGCATTAGGAAAAATGATCGATTTATAGTCAAAAAACATGTTTTTTTACATATCCATAACAATATCTCAAGATAGCTGACTATGTGAAAAAACATTGTCAATACAAATGTTGTCGAGCTTAAAAATTCTGAGTTAAATGGGTACCTACACTTTTTGTTGAACATTAAGGTCATAATTCTACTTTAAAAGTATTAGACCGTGGTCAGACAGATTAATTCGGGAAAACTGAATTTTGTTAATCCTTCAGTTACGTCTAAATGAACGTACTATGTTTTCTTCCTCGTGATTGTGGTTAAAATTCTGAAGAAAATAATGTACATATTTATTTTAGATAAACACGTTTTTTTTTTTTTTTTTTAATTATTAAGCTTGAAGGAAGACCAGTTTAGCATAACAATACCTCAAAACTGCTAACTCTATAAAAACATTGTCAGTACAAAATGTTATAGAGCCTAAAATTCTGAATAAAATGAGTACCATCATTAATATTTTTGTTCAATACTAATGGCCGCAATTTTTTGAAAAATATTTTACATATCAAGACTTTGAGAGAACAAGTTAACGTAACAATATCTCAAAATTGCGGCCTTAGTATTGAACCAAAATATTAATGTCGGTACTCATTTTATTCAGAATTTTAGGCTCTACAACTTTTGTACTGACAATGTTTTTGATAGTGTTAGCAGTTTTGAGATATTGTTATGCTAACTTGGTCTCTCCTAGCTTCAAGCTCTTGATTAGCGATTAAGGCAAATTTTTGAAATAGAATTGCGATCTTAATGTCGAACAAAAATATTAATGATGGTACTCATTTTATTCAGAATTTTAAGCTGCACAACACTGTATTGAGAATGATTTTTATAGAGTTAGCTGTTTTGAGATATTGTTAAGGTAATTAAAAAAAACGTGTTTTCCGAAAATAAATATGTACATATTTTTAAAGTAGAATTGTGACCTTAATGTTCAACAAAAGTATTGAGTGTAGGTACCCATTTAACTCAGTATTTTAAGCTCTACAACATTTGTATTGACAACGTATTTTACAGAGTCAGCTATTTTGAGATATTGTTATGGTATGTAAAAAAACCTGTTTTTTGACTATAAATCGATACATTTTTCCTAATGCTCTCCTAGTACGAGGGGGAAAACAAAGCGTATTCATTCTAGACCTAAACTAAATAGAATAAAGTAATTTCCCGCTTTCCCCTAATTAATTCCTAATTCAACCCCCTAACCACTGGGCTAGATACGAGGGCTTTATGATAAGTACCTGGCCTTGACAAGAAAAACACATTTTTTATACCTAAAATGTACTTTATTTTTTAACATAATTTCTTTTTAGTTCGATAAACTTAGCCTAACGATTTTCTATTTTTTGTATCCCCTCTAAAAAATACGATTTCACCAACCTTTCAAAATAGGCATTTTTTTCAGCAATAAACTCATCGTTAGAGCTATTTTTTCCCACCGATCCATTTTTTCATATTTCGAAATAGAAAATAATGGCTAGGGGCTAAATCTGGTGAATATGGTGGATGTATGCAGTTCGTATCCCAATTCATGGAATTTTTCCATGGGGCACAGGTGTGCACGCGTGCATTGTCTTGATGAAAGAGAATTTTGTCTTTGCCAAATGCGGATGTTTTTTTTCACAACATGGTTGAAATGATCCAATAAGTTGGCATAATATTCTCCATTGATCTTTTTGTCCCTTTCAAGGTAATCGACGAGAATTATGCCGCATGCATCCCAAAACACTGAAGCCATGACTTTGTTCGCTGATAAAGTCGCCTTAGCCTTTTTTGGCACAGGTTGTCCACGTAAAACCCACAGTTTGAACAATTCTTTAGTTTCTGGTGTACTTTGATGAATACATGTTTCCTCAACAGTTATGAATCGATGCCAAAAATCATTTGGATTGCGCTTTAAATTCGTCAAATTTTCTTTTGAAATTGACACTCAAGTGTGTGTAATGTCAATAGTGAGCAATCGCGGCACCCATCTTGCGGAAAGCTTTTTCATATCCAAATGTGTTGTTAAAATATTTTGCACCCATTCAGTTAAGATGACCACCGTCTTAGCAATTTTGCGCAATTTCATTTTCCAAATGTTTAACAGAATATCGTGGAATTTTTCAATCATTTCTGATGTCATAACCTCAGTTGGACGACTTGGACGTTCTTCATCAAAAATATTTCGAATATTTTATGGTTGATAACGAAGGGTCAGGTTCCCTATAAACTTCTCAGAGTTCCGCTTTAATCTCATAATTTGTTTTCTTTTTCAAAAAATGGTATTTTACCACTGCTTGATATTCAAGTTTTACCATTGTTGAAATATCGCCAAAGTTGTTCTATTCAAATGGCTTCCACTCACAAACTAAACCACGTAGCGACTTGGCAATTTGCCAGTTGTTGTTGTGAAAAGTCACCTTTGCTAAATACATCATTTTTAAATTCTAGTAGCGCCCTCTCAGGTCGAAGCCAGGTACTTATCATACAGCCCTCGTATAATAATGTTTATGATGCTTTTAATAGTTTGCGGAATTAATAATGACTAAATTATAATTATAGAGGAAAAAAGCCAATCGGACGTATTCCATGTAGTATCAACAAAAGATGTTATAACCAAAATAATGTTATAAAGAAGGTTGTTTAGGTATCACAATCTGTTATATTAGAATGGCCTAATTATCGCCGAAGTAAACTTCCACCAGTAAAAGTGAGCATATGTTTTTGGCCCTAATTCTGACTGAAATTCTGCATTAATTAGACGTTTAAATAAAGGAGAACATTTATATTAAAATTTAGTGGTGAAAGTTTGCAACGGTGATAATGGGACACTGCAAACCCAGTTACAGTTGAAGCTTCACCATTTTGAGGATATGTTAATTCCTCTTTATTCATAGTTCCATAATTCTGTTAACCCTTTCAGGGACGGGTAATTTTTGTTGTAAATTGATGAAATGATTGACTGACACCGGAATTTTAATACGACTGTTTTAGAAATTAAAAACATGTTACTATTCATTGTAAAAGCAAAATTTTACTAAAATATTCTTAATGCCTATCATAAGTTTGGAATTAAAATTAGATGTCCCGACCCGGGCACACTGTGCCGGAAAGGGTTAACCTGTTCACTAGTTTACTGGAGACATTGTGTTCTGTAAATTTTTTGGTTTAGCCCTTAATTCTAGCTCCCGTGATATTCACGGACTGTGTCTTTTATTCAGATTGTTTCATTCCCACCAGTTTTATAAAATAGTGTACTGTAAAAGCACTTATTTTCGCGAGGCTTTAATTTTCGCAAGCCCTTCGTAATCGCGGAAATTTAAGCCTCGCGAAATATATATATATATTTTCGCCTCAAATAATAATAAAAAATCAGAAAATTTTCACTTATCCAAAGTTTAATGATTACAGTTACGTAAGTAAGAAATAAGTAAAAAAAAAAATTTGAATAGTTACAACTATTTCTTGTATACTATACAACTACTTCTTGAATAAAAAACAATAATACAACTAATAAAATGCAGCTCATTCACCTACAATATTTATACCAGCTTCTTTCAAGGCATTCATTTTTAGAGCGATGGGAGAGTGTGTGTGTGTGTGGGGGGGGGGGGGGGGGGGGGGCGAAAAACTTTTCGGACAAAAGGAAGTTTCTTAAATTGCCTTATGCAAAAGTGGTTCTTTTTAGGTAGTTTCGGAATTTTTCAACTTTCGGTTCAGTTCAAAGAAAATTCGCGAAATTTTCAGCTCGTGAAATCACCAATATCTTCATTTTCGCGAAAATTACGGCTCGCGAAAATAAGTGCTTTTACAGTATTTGGTTTTATTATGGTATCATTTTACCTGTTATTAAATAAGGTGAATATTTCTTTTTCAAAAAAGTGGTGCCAATAACAAATTTGAATTTTTAAGCAGTAATTTAATAGACCGTTAAGGGGTTAAAATAAGTTTTTAACCCTTTCCGGCTCAGGCAAATTTTGTTGTAAAATGATGAAATAATCGGTTGACACCGGAATTTACATAAGACTTTTTTAGAAATTAAAAACTTGCTACTTTACACTTTCATTGTTAATTGCAAAATTTTTATTAATTTTCTTGATGTCGTTTGAAAGTTTGGAATTAAAATTAGGTATCCCGGCCCGGCACACTGTGCCGGAAAGGATTAAACTTAAAAAATTTTAATGTTTACAGCTATATTATAGCAATTAAGATCTTTTGACGGCCACGATCATCTCAACTAGCCATTTTTTGCGATTTTGACCATTGCGATATTTTATCAGCATCGGAATATGTAAAACATATATGAAAAATTTTGCCAATCCCACAAGGGCCATATTTCTTTTATATACTGTATGCATGGTTCTTTGAAGAAAAATAGTTTTCGAAAGAATAAGATTACGTTTCAGAAATTTTTACTTTTAAACTAAGTATACGAAAAAAGTATGTTTACGAAAAGACATATTTTATTCAACCTTTTCTAAAGTAAAAAAAAAAAAAAAAAAAAAAAAAAAAAAAAAAAAAAAAAGTTATGTTTACTCTATTCATAAAACACCATATAAAAATTGTATTTATATTTCAAATCATACAGTCATACAGAGCATTTTACTTTATTTTATGTAAGCATTTGAATTTAAATCCTAAATTTAGGAGTTTATAATACAAACGTCTTGTGTGTACATAAAACCTGTTGTAACATATTGCATTATTCATATGCGTTTCTCATGTTTAAATTTTTTAAATAGTTTTGTCAAATAAAGTTTTTCGAAATAAAGATAATTGACAAAAGTCTAACTAAATTTAGAAGTGTTTTATAAGTAATGTTTCCTATTTTTTGACATAATTAAAATGCATAATCTCAAGAGTTTACAATGGAAGAAAATAGCTAAAAGAATAACACTATAATTTCATGTTGATAATTAGTTACATTTTTGTTGTTTGCTGTCATGGAAAATTTATAATATTAGTCATTGGTTCTTTTCGTCCATATAGATTATTGATAACATATTGATAAAACCCTAAATTTAAATCTTAAATTTGGGAGTTTTTAATACAAACGTCTTGTGTGTACATAAAACCTGTTGGAACATATTGCATTATTCATTTGCATTTCTCACGTTTAAATTTTTTTTAATACTTTTGTCAAATAAAGTTTTTCGAATCAAATATAACTTATAAAACTCGAATAAGAGTTTTAAACAAAAAGTAACAAAGTTTAGAAATGTTTTATAAGAGTTGTTTTGTTCTTTGAAATAATTAAAATGTATAATCTCTTGAGTTTACAATAGAAGAAAGAAAATAGCAAGAGAATAACACTACAATTTCATGTTGCTAATTAGTTACATCGTTAGTTTTGTCATGGGAGATTTATATACAGAGCGTCCATAAAGATTGTCCCAGTTATAAGTTTTAAAGTATCAACTGTAAGCGTTGTAGAGTATAGGTTCAAGGTCACAAATAAAGAGTTACGCAAGCAGTTTTATGTAAGCGCATGCGCGAAAACTGCTTTGTTAGCCCCCGGTACGGTATGCTATTCCTTTCTCCCAGCTTATTTTGTGTATTCCAAAAAATAATGTTACCTTACAGAAGCCAGCCGTAAAGCAAAGCAGTACGATTAAATACTCAATAGCAATTTTTTAAACTTCTAAGCATCGCACGTTTTCAATTTTTATACTGTCGTATCGGGAAAAAAAATTCTTTTAAATTCATTTTGTTTGAAAACTGTATCTCCATTTATTTTTGAAATATTAATTTATTTTTGTAGTTTTTAGAGCCATTTGCTTAATATTGGCAACGGAAGTACTCCATTTCTGTAGAAAGTAAAGGAAAAATAGTTCTAAAATAGTAATTATATATTTTTATTGCCATTTTCTCATAACAACCGAAAGAAAATATAATTAAAATACGTGCTACTTTGAAAAAAATATATATAAACGAATGATTTCTGTTAAAACAATGGAGTTATTATAAACTATATTTAATTGTAAGTATCTATGAATCATTAGATAGCCTTTTTTTGTCGATTTTCTTGAATGACGGCATCTTTTTGCTGCATTTGTGCATTATTTCGCGATAGTGATGTGTTATGCATGTTTTACTATAGACGTTTAAGAGTAGATCGTAAATGTGGAATTCTTAAGCGGATGCAAATGACGTCATTTTACATAAAATAATAGCGTGTGCTTTAAGGCTTAAAAATGAAATATGTTTTGTACTGCAGTACAGTCCCGCTTAACCGAGTTATTTATTTCTGATGGACTGGTGACTGCTATTATTATGAAACAGCCATTATAAATGAAGTGTTAGGATAAGATGAAAGAACAGCCGTAAAAAGTTAGAACTCTGATTTTCTGGTCAGAATGGGGGAGAAAAATTGGCCATAATTAAAAAAAATTATGGCCATTTTTTTTTTCTCATTCTGACCAGAAAATCAGAGTTCTAACTTTTTAGGACTGCTCTTTCATCTTCACCTAAACGTTTCATTTATAATGGCTGTTTCATAATAATAGAAACCACCAATCCACCAGAAGAAAACGAAGTAATGGAAATGTCGGGGGCGAAAAAGCATAATTCCTGTTCTCTAGTTATTTACTTGCTTGCAGAATGGAGTTATGAATACAGAGAAGCAGACATGTAGTGTATTGTCTAGCAGTTGCGGGTGAAGTAACTGATGAGGTTGTCAGAAGATGACGGCTGTTTTTCTTAATTGGATCAAATGTTTCTGCTTGCCGCCTGGTAAAACTTCCACCAGTAAACTTGAATAGAAAAGTTCGTCTTATTTAAGCACCTAATTGATGGGAAATTCCTCTCAGCAATATGCCAAATATGGTGTCAGTTTGCCTAGGTATTATAATCTTTTCCCTGGCAGTGACAGGATGTTGTTTTGGTTGTCACAATATGGCGGATCTACTATGGCTAAAGTAAACTTCCACCAATAAAAATGAATATCAGCTTTTGCCATTATTTCTGACTAAAACTTTCTATTAAGGATGGGTTTAAATGAAGAGAAATTTTCTACTTCAAATTGCTGGCGAAAGTGTTGCCGCGTGGTAATGAAACACTGCAAATACGGTTACAGTTGAAGCTTCACTATTTTAAGGATATGTCAGTTCCTTTTTCTTAATAGTTGCTTGGCTTGCAGTGCCACATACGCAAAATGCCTACTCCTGAGCGTAAAGTGTTTTGTGTTCTGCTATTTACTAAGTGTGAATCTGTAAGATGAGTTCAAGGTCGTTTCGTTTAAAGTTTTGCTGTGCCCCCCCCCCCCTCTGTGGTAAAAACAAAAAGAATTAAACAGAATATTGCTTCGATTACTCCGGAGTGTGGATTAACACCAAAGAGTAGGACTGTAGTTTGGATCAATACCGTATAAGTAAAGGTTAAACTATAAACATTATCACATATTGAACATTTGTTAGAAAAACTAGGCTAGTTTACCTTCAATTCGGGGTCAGATTTGAGCAGTTCTGTGCACAAATCAATTAACTCCATAAAACAAAAAGTTGAGAAATGAAATAATGTACATTGTTTTTTTAAAATTCCCTTTATTATATAAATTCACACATATATTGTAGAATGCATAAATACAGATATAGCTGTCATCTAACGGTATATAAAATTAAAAAGAAAGAATAGCTAAAAAATAATCATCAGTAATGTTACAATTTTTTAGTAACGGGTGGAGTTAATCGATTTGGCAGCTGGAGAAAGTAATAAAGTTAAATTCAGTGTTTAAACTTTTAAGTTTTTTATTACAGAAAATGCTAGTTATTATATATTTTTATTACAGATTTTTCATACCATTTAAAATTGTCTCATATTATAGTATTTTATAAATAAAAATAATACATAATATCTAAATATCGTTTTAATATCTAAATTATCCTAACATGTTTCGTTAGAGTGAAGATGTCCTCTTGATCGAAAATAAAATAATGTATTATTATTAGATAAAAAGAAAAATCCTTCCTTATTTTTAATCTTAGAAACAGGTGAATACGAAACTAATAGTAGTATTTATTCCCCCCTCCATTCACCGCAAAAGCAATACTAGGGGTAACTCCCTTTTCATTTTCCTCAGTCCTATTATCAAAAATAGACTCGTCTTACTCATACCTGTTACTCACGTGACTGGTCTTTAATGCTTGGCTCAGCAATTATTTATTTTACTTTAATTCTGATAAGTCGATACTAAAAAAATGACCGTTATCATTCAACGCATTTGAGTTGCGTTATTGCAACGATTTACATAAGAAAATGGGGTTAATCAAAATGGCTTCTGAAATAAATTATTTATTATTCAATGGGCAAAAAAGTTTGTTCTTTAATTGTGTTAATATTTATTATTTAGGAAAGTTATTACAAATTTAAAAGTTTTGAATATACCAAGTGCTTTTACACTTAAATTTTAAGTTTTCAAATGTGGAGTTAATCGCTCATTTGCTGTAAACAGTCAAAATTAAACTGTTATAATATATCATTGAATCTGGGTCATTATTTCATGAACACCCTGTGCTATTCATTGCCGTTTTTCTTACATTTGCACTATTTATAAAATATGTATGCACAAGAACTTTAAAAATACAAGCGAGTAATTAGCGAGTAATTTCTTTTCAAACTTAACAAAATTTTTCGATACTAAGCCATTACTATTTAGAAGAGTTTTATAAATTTGGCCTCCTTTATTATTTAAAAAATTCGAATTCATACCACAAAATCCAAACATTAATTTTGATTTTATTTTATAACAGGCAGTTTGTGATTATGTAAAATCAAAATTATCCTTTCGGAACTGATGAGGATCAGTGTTAACCTCGATTTCGAATACAGTGTTTATAAGAGTATTCAATGTTGGCTGTTTCCTTGTGTTTCATTAAGAGCTATTTCTCAAATAGCCTAGTACATGATATTTTTAGATGTTGCTGATTATAAATATATATATCTGAACACTGAACCAAAATATCTCTATTGTTTCATGTACAAAAAAATATATATACCTAGATAAACATCGAGAAAACAATAACGAATACTTTTACTTTAGTTGAAAATTATAAATTTTGATAAAATACACACATGGTTAGGTTCTGTCTTAAAATGATTATGTAATTTTTAATTCCGGGGAAATCTTAAGTTATTATAAATCAGTAAAAGATTGCCCGCATAAATATTAAATGATTCAATTGAAATCTCGTGCAAAATTTAAAAGTAGCACATTTGCCACGTTTTGAAATAAACGGCTGATTTTAATGCATTATTAAAAGCATTATTACATTAGCAATATTTTAATGCATTATTAAAAGCATTAGCAAGATTAGCATTATTTTAATATAGTTACCAGATTTAATCTTAACAATACAATATTTCGTAACATGTATTTACTCTTATATATTTCGATTACTGTATCTCATTTCATAAACATATAATTACATCATTTTCAATTTTCAAAACTAATGACAAAGTTTAAAACTTAGGGGCAATCATTTCAAAATATTCTATTACCATTCAAAGCGCTATATGGAACTTACAGCATTGCACAGATTTATATTGATTTTAAACTAATATATCCCATTATAATTCAAGCCATTTTCAATCATACAAAAGATTAGTATAGGAATAAATATACAGTTTTACTTAATATGATACCGCAATTGTCTACGGCTAGGAGCGCAATAATATCACGCATAAAATGGATTAAATTGTATATTAATTATTACAGATGTGTTATTGTTATGTTACGTTAATAGGTAAAAACTTCTTTAATTAGGAAAATAGTTGGCTATGAATATAAAACTGTGACTGAAATATTTTGGTTCATTATATGCGTATTGAGTTCTAGGTTACATTATAGAATTTGCATTTGGGAATTATGTGTGAATTTCCATAGCCTAAAGTTTAATTAAAGCCCAGAGTTTAATTGAGACACTGTCATTCTATGATGTTTTCAACGAGTTTCGAAGTATGCTTTTTCAACAGAGAGACATTTAAAAACGAAAATGTAAATACATAGATTAGCTTTTTTTTTACAACCTTTTTTCTGGAGGGGATATGTATGATAGACCAAAACCTGCATCTTTTAGCTAGTGCAATGATGAAATCGTATAGTGGAATCTATAGTATTGTGAGCTTAAAAATTCTATTATAGGCTTCAATAGTTTCATTTGTGAATGATATACATTTCAATTCATTTAGACTCAATTTTATTTTCGTTTTTATATTGGTTGTGTTCAATTGTAGTTCATACATCTTCTTGCGTTTTAAGGTAGCTGCACCGTAACAGTTATGAGTTTCTGGTTTAATTTTTACTTATTTGTTTTGATGAATTATAATTATGGCCTATATTATTGTTCTCTCTCTATATATATACAAAGAACGTTCCATAAAAACTGAGAATAAAATCATAAAAAAATCAAGAAATATATTTACAGTAAAAATACATCATTCTTTTTCAAAATACCTTCCCTCAGATGGTATGCAACGGTACCAACGTTCAACCCATTTTTCAAACAAGTAGAAAAGCCTCTTTCTGGCAGCTGCTTTAAAGAATCCGGCACTGCTGAAATAACTTCAGAATCTGTATTAAATTTTCTGCCACGGATCTTCTCTTTTAACGTCGGATACCGCCAGAAATTGCATGATGGAGAACTGGACTCTAAGGGGCATGTCGCATGATTTTAATATTGCATTTGCTACGATATTGAAGAACATAACGACATGCAGGCGAGCTTAATCGTGATGTGATGTCTAATTCCCGACCAGTTCATGACGCTTTCTCGATATGTGTTGTCGCAAAATTTTCAAAACTGGAACATAAAATTCATCATTCACAGTAGGTTTTGGAGGCGCTGCATGCTGATTGATTACACCTTTATGACCAAAGAAAATAATTATCATGACTTTCCAGCAGATTTGGTTTGTCGGATTTTTTTTTTCGGAGATGGATAATCAGTGTGTTTTCATACACCTGTTGCGGACTTAGTAAGAGGATCAAAATGATACACCTAAGTTTCATCAGCTGTTATTACAGTATTTTGGAAAGTCGGATCATTTTGAAGCATCTGTTTTCACCCTGACATTGGTGAATTCATGTTTGCATTTGTTATTTAGCAAAATGCTGAAGGTCCCTTCTGGAACAAACGTGGCGAAGCTGTAAATTGTTGTGTAGAATGCGGAATATCGACGTTTTCGAAATGTTAGTTGATGCCGCTATCTCCTCATGTGTCATTCGTCGATTTTCTTGTAAGACTGCCCACACAGTGTTAACATTTCGATCATTCGCAACACTTTCTCTTCGTCCAGGCTTAGGAGCCAGTTCTGCAGACAAACGTTCTTTTTTTAAATCACCATACCATCTAAAAATCGTAGACTCACCAAGACATTTGTCTTTGTAAGCTTCTTTCATTCAGTTAACTGTTTCTAGAGCTGTTTTGCACAAACGATAGCAAAATTTAATGGCACAACGTATTTTAGTTCTGAATCACTCGCCTTTATTTTTGTAGGGCAAATAAAAAAAGTTCTTTAAACAAGCGCGAAACTAGGAAAAAAATCGTCTGCTTCGTTTAGAATATTTATAAATGTACGGTTAACTGTTTGAAAAAATCTCCGGCAGCGTTATTTTTTAGTTTCGCGGTGTTGCCACTACATAAAAAATAACTCTCGGTTTTTATCAAATGCCCTTTGTAAGCACAAACACAGTATAATTTCCGAAACGGACAATCTTGTATAGCGTAGCCCACCTATTGACATACAGTTTTTCAATCCCTACTTCCAAATCTATATAATCTTATACAATTACATCTGAATATCGGGTACAGTATGTAAAAAAAATGTGATATCGGTTCTTTTTAACACAAAACGTGATTAGTGTATTCTGACTGTGAAATATTTCCGAAACAAAATTGTAAACAGGATCCAACATGCATTTGTGCATTTTCTTTTCACTATTTCAAAGAATAATATTTTGTAACAATAATATTTTAACCCTTTCGTGGGCCATTGGATATATTCGTCCCACTTAATTTTAATTACCAAACGCTTCAAATGCATCGGAATTTTTTAATAGAACTTTACATTTATAATATACTTGATTTAAAAGCTTTTATATATTTTGAAATAAATTTGTTCCTCAAACTTGCTGTCATTCAATCTTTTGAACATTTTAGCAACTAAAGTAACTTGCCCACGAAAGGGTTAATGTAAGATGGTGTATCGGTATGCGTAACGCACGATTTTATTTTTTCAAACATGGTTTTTGACGTTCTTCACAACAGACTTGACTTTTTATGATGGATAATATGCTGCTGCATCTAATGCGATCAGCTGTGTTATGTAAGTGATATGTTTTTTCTATTTTATTGCACTTGAAAATAAGATTTTCGTATAGTTCTAAAAATTTCCCCAAAGAAGGATAAAGAAAAAAAAATTACCTTTTCATGCAAAAGAGTCTACGTTCTATAAATCCAAACATTTAATGATTGGATTATGACCAATACAATACACACCAGCAAGAGCAGAAGCAACTGATGTCTCATGGCACCATAATTCACACTGCTAGTAGAAGTTGAATCAATGCGAATAAGGATTATTCCATTAAATACTGACGTTGCGTTTTCGCAACATTATATTTCTGATTTTTGATTTTTTTTTGATTTTTTTTTTTTTTTTTTTTTTTTTTTGATACAAGTAAAAAAGAAAAGTAAAATTTGCCTTTCAGTGATTCATAAAGTCAAAGTCACTGTTTAACAAAAAGTGGTGTCAACTGAATAAAATTCCTGCAAAATATGCTGGCCGTTAATGGGTTAAAATATAGAGGCCAACATGTCTTAATTATTCCGGAGTCTGATCCAAGACGAACATGCTTTCAACCGGAAATTTTATCTAACCAAAAATTTCAAAAGAAAATCTAAAATGTACCTTACTGAAACAAGTCACATTCCCTTACATATTTTTTCCAGTTAAAACCATGTTTGACTTGGATAAGACTCCGGTTATAATTAACAAATGTTGGCATCTAAGGTTAGAGTATGTTTCCACTCGCGTATTAAATTCCTATTTGTATATTTTGTGCGCATTGAACGGTTTGTCTTTGATTACGTATACGAGTGTGATCTTTCTTAAATTATCAACCTGAAACTGAGATAGCAGCATTTGTGTTGCCAGTTATGCTACATTATTATTCATGTCGCTTGATAATCAAAAATTTTTTGAAATTGTAATATTCGCTTTATTTATTCTTTCGTTAATCTGACTATAAAAAAATCATATATTTATAGCGAACAATAACGGCATTAATACCAAATGCGTCCAAACAGAACCATCGTGCTGTTATTCATTTTTTGGCGGCCGAAGGAAAAAATCCAATAGACATTCATCGGAGAATGAAAAATGTGCATGGAGAAGCATGTCCGTCGAAAACCACCGCAGTGAAATTGTGCTCAAATTTCGGAGCTGATCGCGGTTGACTCAAGATGCAAGTCAATCTGGGAGGTCAACGATATCCAATACCGACAAAAATAATTAGGTAGTTGATGCGATTAGGGATCCGCATATCGATCCGTACCCTTTCAAAAGATCCAAAATCAAACGAGCCCACCAGTGGCCGAGAGGTTCTGCTCTCGAAGCTGGTAGACGGGAGGTGCTGGGTTCGAACCCAATCGTGCCGGTCGGCCTAAACGTTCGGAGTTTTCGTGGTTTCCTTCGAACCTTGGTTTTCCAAGCGTAAATACGGGTTAGGTTCCCTTAGTAAGACCTCCATGAAGGGCACTCCCCCCCCCCCCTAGTGCCTACATCCCTAGTGTTGATAATTGGCCGTCAGAAACACAAGCAACCAAAATCAAACGATTCAAAAGTCTTTGAAATGTCGACGGTTCCTGTCGGACGGAGAAGCGCGGAAGGTATTTCGGACTTCTCCAAGTAGCGGAAAGAGGAATTTTGCCAAAGGGGTATATACAATCTGGTGAAGTAGTGGCATGCTTGCCAGAATTCAGAAAGTGATTTTGCATGACTGGCATATCAAATCTATAAAGCACCGCCTACTAACGAAAACTTTTTGGTCCCCCTTATAATGTTTCAGCAAACCGACACTGCAAAATTAGGATCGTTGGTTAAACACTAAAATATTTAATTTAAAAAGATTGTATACCTTAAAATACCAAGCTAAATTAATAATAAAGTATAAGAAATAAAAAATCAAAATTGCCAGTTTTGATTTTACAGTTAACTATTACCGATAAAAAATTATTTTTTTTTAAATTGAGATACCGGGCTGCCACTGGCGGCTATTTTAATATTCTAATTCACACCACTGTTTTAATGAAGACATTTTGTAGTATATTTCTCTTTAAAAAATATTATCAAAATGTATGTGAATTTTTTTTTTTGTTTAAAAAAAAAAAAAAAAAAAAAACGGTTGTGATATGGACTTAAAAATAGTCGCCTGTGGCAGCTCTGAGTTAGTGAAATTTTCCCTTCTTTGTTGTTAACACTAGAACGCCCGGAAATTTTACTCAAGTTTCATAAAAATATTTCACCCCAGAATTTTCATTTAAAATTATTTAACTGATTTATTTAACGTAACTCTGCGTCGCTTAAATCTAACTTATTTTATGAAAAAAATTCTGGCTCCACTGGACATTTAATCATGTGGTCGGAGTCGCATCGACAACTTCCGGGCGTTCTATTGTTCAATTCATAAAAATTTAACATTTCACGCATTGTATTGAACTTATAAATGTGCATAAAATAAAATTTAACTTATATGGTTAAAATATTTTACTTTAATTTGACTATTAAAATTTTCCCCTTTTTTACATGATACTTGAAATTTACATTTTTAATAATGCTACTTATGTATATTTTTAAAGAGAGCTGAAAAGTATTTTTTTTAAACTGTAAGTTACTTATTTGCAATTTCAAGCTACTTATTTTTCAATGTACTTCCTGAATTTATTTTTAAATATCTATAAAAAATATGTACTTTAAAATTTCTTTGCATTGCTTAAATTTTAAAAATCCATGGTACAATATTTGTTCATAATTTAGAACTTCCTATGGAATATTTCTATTTATTAAAAAACCTTTTTTTAATCTTTAAAAGGAACCGAGTATTAAATACTTTATTTCTCTTATCTGAAAAGGCATGGAGTGCATGATTGCAAATTAGTGAAACTATTTTATTTTGAATAAAATGGAAGTTAGAGAATTTAAGTACGAATTTTGGCAGTTGATAAAAAGAACTACATAATTTACGAGTTGTTTTTACTGTTATTTCATCAATTAGTACATGAGTGTTTTTATAAACCAAAAAAAAAATCAATATGTTATTTAACTTCTAACAAAATAAAATATACAAAACATTTTTTTTTTTTTTTTTTTTTTTTTTTTTACTGTAGTAAATTATTAAAAACTTAAAATAGGGGCGCTGGTCAAGGCTAACGAAAAAGACAGGCTAACGCAGTGGATACCACTTGCTTTTTTTATATACTACTAAAATGACATGATGAACTTTTTGTACATCTGCATAGGTGCATTGGAGCATCACGTGACTTTATCGGTCTGTAAAAAAAAAGATATGCGTAAAGCACCGCGGTAGCCTTTCTTTTGCGTTATCGTCGAGAGTTGGTTCTATTCTGTTACTTTATTATTTATTTGTTGAGGATTTTTTCGGTGCATTTTCATGATTTTACGCTGCTGCAAGTGTAATGAAATTGATAGCCATCGCTAAAGTGGTTTACACCAGGCTTTCTAGAAAATATAATGTGAATAGTATTTATAGTTCGTTTACAACATACAAAAGAATTTCGTCACATTTTTGGGACTACGGATAGAAATTGTTTGCGATGAATTTTATCGAAATGAAGCTGATATGGAACACGGCGATCAAATGCGTAAACCGCTTAACCCTTTATCTACTGACGGTACTTATAAGTACCACTCACATTAAACTTTCATCGCATAGTGGATATTACTAATATTCTAATGGTACTTTGCAAAAACACTCTTTTAACTCCACTTTGTCTGGATACATGGCAGCAGTAGTTCTGGGTTTGTTATTTTAGCGAGGAAAGAGGTTATCTTCGAAACAGTCGATGTGTTTTGTGCCGACATTTTGTACATACTTTCACGCTCGTCTTTTTATTGCTGCAACAACAGTAAATGATATAAGATAAGTGTTGGATTTTTTTTATGTGTTCATTTCTGCTCTTAGAATACAATCTGACTAGCTATTTTAGGTGAACGGTGTACGTATTTGATTTGACAGTTGAATTAATCGGTAGTACTTATAAGTACCATCAGTACACATGTTGCTGGAGAAAAACTTCTTGTTTATTTTTCGTCTGTGTAGTTATCCATCGTTTTCATCTGATTCCACCCATCGTTGTAATTACTAAAATGTAGTGTAGTAATAATTTTCCTAGTATTTCTTTTCTGTTTCATTATTATTTTTCATAGGAAACCGAGAAAAAGTTATGGCACTGGCGGCTCTTTTTTGCTATGCTTGAAATGGCATATGCAATTCATATGTTGAATATGTGGAGATGCGAGAAAACATGTTATCACTGCAATACAGACGTCGCATAACTAAAGGACGGCTAGCACAATCGAAAGGTAAAAAGAAATAGGTTTATTTTTTTAACTCTTTCAGGGGCAAAGCTTTTTCAATGCTAAAGTGTTGAAGTAAAAGATCGGCACCGGCATTTGCTAAAACATTTATTTGTAAATATAAAATAGTTTATATTTCTCATACTTATCAAATCGAAAATATTTTACCACAATTCTGGTGCCATTTGAAATACCTTGTGGGTTTTCCGTTACGATATTTCAGTCATAGTGTACTGACGTTACTTTAAAGTACCACTTTAATTAATTACCTCTAATTAATTAAATTTCTCACGGATGAGTATTGTTTTTCCTTTAATTTTCATTGTAGAAACTGAAACAAAATTACATAAAAAAAATTGCAGTAGATAAAGTGTTAAAGTATGTTTTTAACTGTGTTATAAATTTTTTAGTATATTGCTAGTAAAATTATACTATATTGCTAATAAAACTATACACAGACCTACTGAAAATAAATTGGATATATGGTCGTCTGTAGGTGGGAAATGCTGAAAACAGTGTTGGATTTTTACCGGTAAAAACTGGTTTTTACCAGGACATGGTAAAAACTAGGTTTTTACCTGTAAAAACCTGGGAAAAAGTGGTAAAACCTAAAGATACAATAAACTCTACTAGTCATTAAACTTTATTTTATTTCTGTCAATGAAAACTCTATTTTCAAGTAATTGATGTGTTTATATATTATATATATATATATATATATATAAAGATATGGGAAATAAACAATTAGTCAGTTCCCTAAAGCTGTTGATACAGCACTTTAACCATACAGATTTTACCATATTTTCTATTCTCCATCTATAAATAGAACAACAACAGATGTTTACTATCTGTTTCACAAAGCAGGTTTCCATTCTACTTGTACTCTTATAATTTCCAAGGAGCTTCTTTAAAACAAAACAAGTAAAAACCAAAGTTTGGTGAAAAGCATTAAATAACAAAGAAATAAATCCCAAATTCATACATTTAATGGTGAATCTTAACTCTATACCTTGTACTTCACCCATAGAGCGAATTTTGTCGAACTTTTCACATATGTCCCAAATTCATATTCTTTAGATTTTTATGGCTAATATGAAGATGAAACCACACACTTTATTTGTGGAACTTTAGGCATTTGTTACCCCAAGATTCTGTCTAACAAGGAAGGTCTCCATACTGGGCATACTCAGAATATTTTGAAAAAAATACCAATTAAACTACTTATGTATGTAATAAAAGATCAGTCAAATTGAGCGGCGGAATTACAGTAGAAAGTCTGTAATAAAATAAAATACTTTCGAGTATTTGGCGCGAAAAGACGAAAGCGTCACGCGATTTGGCGAGCAGTACTTTTCCTCGTCAAAAGCAAACGATTTTAATGCATCTGAAAATTGTTTGTTAGTTGATTTTTAGAATGCGTGTAAAAAGTATTTAATGAATTGAAACATAAACAATGAGAGAGTTTAATAAATACATTTTTTCGTATTGCATATTTATGTTGCTTGTTACTTAATTTTATTACTCTAAAAACAATTTCATCTATAAAAAATACGTTCATATATTTAAGCGTATTTCAAAATAAAGGCAAGATTAATTTAGCAGTTATTCATTTCAAACCAAGGAATTCGTCGTTTCCATAGCAACAAAATTGAACCAACAGCGCTCAATTGGACTTAATTTTGAGATATTGAAACAATTTTAATTTTGTTTTAATTCATAAAATTTGATATTTAACTTTCATTTTAAATACATATATGACAAAACTATAGTTAAATCGAACTAAAACTGGCAAAATTACAGTTATTTAAGTTAAATTTATTTAAACAAGATCAATATGAAATATTTTTATCTTAAAGAGTATTCGACATGAAAAAAGTATTTTTCGAAATTTCATTTCATCGCCAACCGATGATAAATCGCCAAATAAACGAAAATTTCATTATTTTTTTACGAACGTTCTATCGGGGTTCCGCTAAAAAAATTTTTATAAACATATATATCCACATGAGACGAACACTCTGTAATTTTTTCAGATTTTTCTGAATATGCCCGTATGGAGACCTTCCTTGTAAGTTCAACAAATATCCATTATTCTTTTTCTGCTCATTTTATCTATTTATTTATTTTTTATATTTGTTGGTAATTTGTAATGTTTTTTTAATGGTCATATTATTTACAGGCTCTAGGCTTCACTTGATAGTTATCGGATCTTGCAGTAGATCTCCTAGAGAACTAAGTCGTTTTTGAAAGATCAAAGTGACAAATTGATATGATTTAATACCGTAGTCAACGTATCGTAGTAAGTTAAAGTAATGGAGTAATCCTAAAGTTTTTTACAAAGGGCATTTTATTTATTATTTTTAAATATGTCACGACACGGACAAAGTCACCAGGATATGATCTGTCCGCAGTAGCGTAGCCATATGCGTAGCCATATTGTTCGTTAATTGATCATAGATTTGTTAGTGATTTGTAAGGGAATTCAATTATTTCGTTCTTAAAAGCTTAATAATATGTAAATATTCTTTTTATAATACGGTTAATATACGTCCTTATTTTACACGGACAGACAGTGGCGTAGCCAGGGCGGGGGTCCAAATGCTCTGGATACCACTAATATTCTAAAGCTTTCTTCTTCTTTATTAATAGAGGAAAATTGCCCGATTAGATAAGGCAAAGAGAACTTTATAAAATTTGTGGTATCCAGAGGATTTGGACCCCCTCCCCCCCGCCCTGGCTACGCCACTGTCTGTCCGTGTAATAAGAACGTATATTAACCGTATTATAAAAGGAGTATTTACATATTATTCAGCTTTTAAGAACGAAATAATTGAATTCCCTTACCAATCCCTAACAAATCTATGATCAATTTACGAACAATTCGGTTAACGAACATTGTTTTGGACCGTATTAAATTCGTTAACCGATAACCCACTGTATATCATATATATGGCAGCGCAAAAGAATTCGCATATATTAACCCTAGATCTACCGGGAATTTTATTCAAGTTTTAATAAAACGTTCTACACCAGAATTTTTATTTAAAACTATTTAACTTATTTATTTACCTTATTTTTGTCTGGCTTATATACTTAGTTTATTTTAAAGAAATTTCTGGTTTGAATGAATATTTTGTATGTACCTGTCGGGTCCAATGGACCCGTCTGGTAGACGGAGGGTTAATTACCATGCATATGAAGTAATTGTTAAAGAATGATATGTCTTATGCGTTTTTAAGTTATTTTTCACTTAGGGTTCATACGGGTGCTTGGTTTTCAAAATTAAGAAATTCTTCGGTACCAGTATTTTCTTACGGAAAATCTCTTTTTTAAACCTTACCGGCGCGGAGTAATTCTGTTTATAAACTGATGAAATAATGGACTGAAACCGCAATTTATAAACGAATTAAGTAGAAAATATGAACTTGCTTATTTCCATGTACATTATAATAGGAAAATTTTAGTTAAATATTCTTGGTGCCGTTTGTCAGTTTTGGAATTAAAATTAGGTGCCCTTTTTTAAGCACACCGCGCCTGAAAGGGTTAAATAAGGCAAAATTTCGTCCATTTAAACAAGATTTATCTTTCTATAAACAAATTCTAATATTTGGCTTTGAAAATAACGGTATCCGTACGAACCCTGTTCAGGTATATCATTTTATTGTATGAAATAATAAAATTTCTTAACTATATTTTTATACTCTCAGATATTATTTCCTATCTATTCCTCATGCAAAGATTTTCATCCTTGTTAGCTATTATAATAAGTATTTATGAAAAATAGGATTAAATAAAATGTTGATTTTAGGTAAGTAACTAAATATTAACCATTTCCTTTCAATAAAATTCTTTTTCCCAACTTTTAAATGTTTTTTAAGTAGGATTTCACGTAAAAATATTTGCTAATGTATTTTTGGAAAGAATTCACTAAGTTACGCCATTCTGCTATTACTGGAAGATAGCCCGTCAGAATGACGTGTTTGCACTTTCAAAAGAATGATATAGCATTGCATTATCAAAGAATTATGAAGTAATAAATTTTATCTTATCTAATAGGATCAGGTGGGGTAAAATATTTATAAAAGCGGCCCATTTTTCTTTGATTTGCAAGAAAATTATTTATTGAATTGGTAAAATAATGACATAGAATATGCAAATGAACTTCACGCAAGAAATTTGAAGAACTATTTCACAAAAACATATTAATATAAAATGGCTGATTTTAACGAAAGATTATCGGTATCCGAATGGGTTCACACCAGAAGTGTTAAACACTTAGCGCTATTATATGTACTAGGGGATCGTACCCGGGCGTCCCGGGTTACATAATATAGGTGAAAACATTTTTTTTTCTTTAATTTGAAAATTAATATATTTTTTTTTTTACACTCAATATATTTTTTATATTGCCCACTAACAATAAAAAAGCATTTTTTATATGAAAAATATGAATTATACAATCGAATAAAGTTTTGAAATTTATTAAAAGCGACATTTACATATTAGTTGTATGCTAAGATTAATTAACCCGAGATTTTGCTACATATGGCATGCTTTTGAATTCTGATAATTTCGTAGCTTTAAGCGCGTACTTCAATAACATGTCTGTTAAATTTGTGTTTTGTTTATAATATTTTATTTATTTATTCATAGAGGAATTTTTTTATGGAATAGTAGCTGAAAAAAAATTATGAACACCATATGTTGTTTTAAAGGCAAACGGATTAATCTTTCGTAATCGAGCTCCACGCAATAGAGATAAATTTAAAAATGTTTCATGATTGAAAATTGTTTTTTAAATCACAGACAATCTGTAAACTGAGATGCACTTTGCAAACAAATCCCATTTGAAAGTTTTTTTATTCCTGTTTGACTATCTAAAAATTTAAATTGTTCGATTACAAATGTATTATTATTATTATTATTTTATTTATTTATAGAGAAAGTATTAGTTAGGTTGTGGAAAAATAGTCAAATTTATATGTTGAACAATTTTTATTGCTTTATGTGCAAATTTTTTATTATTATTATGTATTGAAACCGGCTCGTGATAAGATAAATTACAAAAAATCATGAAAATTATTTTAAAAATCCTAATAAATCAGTCAATTAAGATGCAGTTTTTAAACAAATTGCATTAGAAATTAGATTTTTTTCCCTAAACGACGTTCTAAAAATTGAAAATGTACGATGGTCAGAAGGTTAAAAAATTGCAGTAACGAAAATTTCAAAACCGAAATTTCATCGTGAAGTGTTGCCATTCGCATAATGACGTCAACGTTACGCACAGATACGTTTTTCATTTATAATATAGTTAACGCAAATAAAGTTCACAGCATGCAGAAAAAAACACAATTTGAACAGAAAGATTATTTGTTTTTATTAATTGCCAATAGTTGGCGCCAAGATAATAATTATATAACTTACATTTAAAAAAAGTTTATCTTGGATTAAATCCTGATTTTTTTAAAAACATGCATAAAGAAACCTGTAATAAATTTAGATCGTTAAAATCATCTTTTTCACATAAATACATTACAACTATTAATTGCATTAACAGATTTTTTTCTCAAATTCTTTATTAAATTACAATTTTTTTTTCCCCAACAAATTACAAAATTGTATTTGCATTGATATAATATTGCTTTCATATATATTCGGGGTGTCCGAAAAATCTGGAAACGGCCAAATAACTCGAGAAATACATATCAGATTGAAAAACGAAAATATACGTGTTAAATATTTTTTAAAAAGCTACTCAGTGATAACAAATTTGACACCCGCAACGGACTCCCCGGGGGGTGAGAGGGGGTGCAACATCTTGAATGATAACTCCCATTTTTTATTGCAGATTCGAATTCTACCGACAAAAATACGTAACTTTTGTAATTAAGATATTTTTCGTACCCTCGTTGATCACGGTGTAATCGAGCAAATAAAACATATACTACAAGTTTTGATTTTTCCAACCAGGTCTTGAACATCTCGAAATCTGATTGGCCAGAACTTTTAACATCAAGGTTGCCGTCTTTTGCGGAAATAGTGTTTCCCAAAAACCATCAGTCGAGATTGTTTTAATGGCAATTTATATGCTTTTTTTCATAAAAATTAATAGAAATATATTAAATTAGTACTATATTTGCATTTCTTTTTATGCAGTCGATCATTGTTAAATTATAAACTGCGTAATTTGATATTTTAACGAGTAAATATGCACCTCTCCTCCCGAACAGAAAAATGATAGTCTTCATTATTTGGGAGCGGGGTGTCTTGATATTCTGTGTTTGGATGTCTTCCGCTGTTAAAAAAATCACTTAATTTAGGGCCAGATGGGAGTGTATGAGTTTTTTTTATTATTATTATTATAGAATAACATATAGGACAAAAAAAAATAAACATATAAAATCTTTTTGTGCTGGCTGAGCAAAGGATGGGAAGTAGCGTTAATTTTAGGAGTGTGTGTGTGTGTGTGTGTGTGGGGGGGGGGGGGGGTGGATTATAGGTTTTGATGTTTAATAAGTTACTGCAACTACTGTCTAGCAAGTAGGGCAGAAAACATTGAAAAATTCAAATAAGTGTAATACTATTTTATATATTAATATATTTTTACATTTTAACCTTTTTTTCATAATTTTAAATTTATTATTGGGTTCTTCGGAAAGTCGTGTCCGTTTGGGAAATATCATTTCGTACCTGAAAATTCTGCCCGCTAATTATTCGACATTACATATCGAAATCAATGTCTAATAATTAAATGATAGAATTTTCCGGTACGAATTGATTTTCCCAAACGGGCACGACTTTCCGAACGACCCAATAATTTTAAACAATTGAAAAATTTTGATATTTTAAACTTTTGAATTTAAAATATAATTTAACACTTTAAGCACTGTTGATTATTTCCAGGGGGAGAAGACGTTTTAATTTTCATGGGGGAAGGATAATGTAGAAAAGTGTTTAATTCTTTATTAATTATCACAATAATATAACAAATGTGAAAAAAATATATAAACAAAAACGTTATTTGCAGAACATATTAAACACAAATAAATTTATTTCCTACTTTTTTTAAGCCCGAGAAGGGACATTTATTCATATATTTCATTCAGTTACTTCTACGTTTAATGCTAAAGTTTGTAACAAATAAGTTAACCCTTTTGCGTTGAGTGTCCTTAAAAAAGGACACCTTATTTTTATTTTACTGGCACACAGAATATTTAATTAAAATTTTCCATTTATAATGCACTTGAAAATAAGCAAGTTTGTATATTCTAATAAACTCGTTTATAAATTGTGATGTCAGTCTATCATTTCACCTGTTTATAAACAGAATTACTCCGCGCTGGTAAGGGTTAAACCAAATGAACATTAAAAAATAAAAACAAAATTTAAACAATATGATAATTTAAATGCCCTTAGGTTTCCTTCAAATTAAATCGAAATAAATCTTAGACTTTTTAAAATGTTTTTTTTTTCTTTTGTATTTTACATGTGCCTTATCATTTTGTACACACATAAGCTTAACACAAAATCTGCAATACAAATATTTGAAACTTAAAAATGAAAAAAAGTCTAAAATTTATTTAGATTTCTTTTTAACGGGATCTAAGTTTTTAATGGGTTTTATGTATCATATTGTTTGATTTTTTTAAGTGTTCAATTGGTTTAACTTATTTATTACAAAAATTTAACATTGAACGTAGAACTAACTGAATGTAATATATTAATAAATACCCCTTCTCGGCTTAAAAAAATATAGGAAATAAACTGATCTGTTTTTAAGTTGTTTATGTTTCAGATTATATTTTTTGTCACATTTGTTATTTTATTGTAATAATAAATAAACAATTTTCTACTTTATCCTTCTGTTATGAAAATTAAAACGCCGTCTACCTCAGCAAATAATCATTACACCTTAACCCTTTCGAGACCGCGTACACAAATTTCCTTTCGAATACACCGTGTTTTTTAAACTGTGCTTATTACTTGTGAAATACCAAAAAATCCTTTAATTAAAAAAGTCAAATATTATTATTCATTTATTAATGGTGCCCAAAACAAATTCCACATGCACCTTTTGACGATGCATATATGCATCACAAATCCCGACATGGTTAAAGAGTTAAATTATTTTTTAAATTAAAAAGTTTCAAATATCAAAATTTTTCTATTGTTTAAATTTATGAAAAAATATTAAATTGAAAAAATATATTAATTTACAAAAAAAATTACATTTATTCTAATTATTGATTTTTTTTCCATACTTCTTATTTTCTGGTTCCAGTAACTAATCAAAGATCTAAATCTCCAGTCGCAACACCACCTGAAATTTAGACTACATCCCCGTACTTTGCTCCGGCTGCACACAAAAAAAAATTATGTGTAATTTTTTTTTTGTACTATATGTTACTCTATAGTAATAGTAAAAAAATCCCATACACCCATATCCTCACTACGTTTTCGAGTATAAAAAAAAACAGCAGAAGCTTTCGAAATGCAGACTATCCACGCCTACCTCTACCAAATAACGAAGATGATCTTTTTTTCTGTTCGGAAGAGGAGGGGCATATTTGCACATTAAAATATCAGAAAACGCAGGTTAATTGATTAGAATGGAATGGATGCGTAAAATGAAAACACAAATGGAAATCTAATTTAATGTATATCTATTAAATTTCATGGCAAAAGCACTTTTGTCATGGAATCAATTTCCATTGATAGTTTTCGACAAACACAATTCCAGCTAAGGCGACCACTTTGGCGAAGAAAGCTTTGGCCCATCACATTTTTTGATCGCAAAACATGGTTGAGAAAACAAAATATGCATCTGACACATTGTGCTGGATTACACCGTCATCTACAAAGATTCGAAAAAAATGTTAAAAGCAAAATTAACGCATTTTTTGCGTAGAATCAGAATCAGAAATAAAAAATGGGGATTATCATTTAAGATTTCAATGTTGGAACGCCTCTGACCCCCAGGTGGTCGGGATTGGGTGTCAACTTTGGTATCACGGAATAGCTTTAAAAAAATATTTAACACGTATTTTCTCGTTTTACAATCTTATATGAATTTCTTGAAGTTATTCGACTGTTTCCAGACTTTTCGGACATACTGTATTTTGCCACATTTGATATTTTATTGAAATAATAAATAAATAATTAAACAATTTTCTACATCACCCTTCCCCTATAAAAATTAAAACGTCGTCCCAAACAATAAATAATCAAGAACGCTTAAAGAGTTTAATTATTTTTTAAATGAAATAGTTTAAAAGAAAAAAAAATTCAATTGTTTAAAATTATTAATTTTAAAATTATGAAAAAAAATGTTAGATTATTTTTTTTTAATTGCAATAAATTAATAAGTTTATAAGAATTATTGGAAAATTTTCTACCCGACTTGATATTTTGTAGTTGCAGTAACTAATCAATCATAAAAACATATAACTCCACCGCCACTCAAATTTACGCTACTTCCCCATCCTACTTCCCCCCTCCCCCCGCTACTTTTGCTCAGCCAGCATAAAAAGTTTTTATATGTTTTTTTAAATATTTTGTCCTATATGTTGTTTGTTCTATAGTAATAATTTTAAAAAACTGTACACATGCAACAGCCCCTGAATTAGATGATATTTAAAAAAACTACAGAAGACATCGCAACGCAGAATATCTGCACACCCCGCCCCCAAATATTGAAGATTATCCTTTTCCATTTCGGGAAGGAAGGTGGATATTTACGCCTTAAAAAATCATAATATGCAGATTATTATTTAAAAATGATTGACTGGATAAAAAAAATATACCTATTTGCATATTTTTAGTACTAATTTAATATATTTCTATTAATTTTTATGAAAAAAGCATATAAAGTGCCATGAAAACAATCTCCACTGATGGTTTTCGAGAAACACTATTTCCGCAAAAGATGGCAACTTTGACATTCAAAGTTCAACCTAATCACCTTTCGAGACGTCAAAACCTGGTTGGAAAAATCAAAATATGTATATGTTTTATTTGCCCGATTACACCGTGATCTACGAGGATACGTACAAAAGTTACGAATTTTAGTCCGTAGAATCCGAATCTGCAATAAAAAATACGGGTTATCATTCAAGATTTCAATGTTGCACACCCTTTGACCCCCGGGGGGGGGGTCGGTTGCGGGGATCAAATTTTGTAACACTGAGTAGTTTTTTTTTAAATATTTTACGTATATTTTCGTTTTTCAATCTAATATGCGTTTCTCGAGTTATTTCACCGTTTCCAGACTGTTCGGACACCCTGTATATATACATATACATATATATATATATATATATGTGTGTGTGTGTGTGTGTGTGTGTGTGTGTAACAGACGACATTATATATTCCTGATATTCTAATTACATTTTATAAGAAATATTCTTTTTTTTAACACTTTCCAACAAAGTTGAAAAGAGTTTAAGACTTCGGTTTGTTTGTCCGTCTGTACGCGCTCTACCTCCCGTAAATATACTCGGATCGTTCTGAAATTTTTGGATGTTAGTTACCTCTACCATAGCACGAACCCTATTTCAAATGAAGTTTGTAGCATGTTTAGATCATTTACAGAGACAGTCAAAATTTTCCTTTACATTACGGCGTATGGGAAGAAAACGTTTAAAATGATTTTTAATGATGTTACATGCTTTCAAACATAATAAAATTGATATGCTTTTATCAAGTGCATTAAAATATGCAATTTCTGTAGAATATGCTGCGCAAAATATAGTTATTCTTTTACAGGGCCACACAAAATAATTCCGTTACATAATGCTATAGGGGTGGGTGGGATCTTTTCCGGCGTATTTTAGTTATGTTAAATTATTTCATCTAGAAGGAAATTGATATACGTCGCTGAGGTTTACTATAACTTATTTCATGTATAATACGAAGTGCATTGCATTTACAGGGACACACAAAAGATTTCATATACTATATTGTATCCGAAGTACTGTACAGTAACGATGGTTGCTGGAAATGCATTTTTAATTATGTTATGTGCTTTTATCTTTCACTATATTTATGCATTTTATACGGTGTGTATAAATGCTGTAATTGATATACAGGACTACACAAAAGAATTCGTAATGGTTACTGGGTTTGATTGCAAATTGCTTAAAGAGGATTTTTAAATGAGTTAGGCATTTTTTCGCTGAACTGCATTTAGTTTACTAAGAAATGTTTATAGAACATATATAGAATGATATACAGGGTCACGCAAAGAATTGGATACATGGCCGTCTATAAAGATAATTTCCGGAAATGTGATTCCGGTTGTTTTAAGAGTATTTTACTTTGAATTGAACTTTAGCTAAATATTGGTGTGTAATAAAGGTACTAGGTTAATGACAGGGTTGTACATAAGTATACAAGTATGTTTCAATCTATTAGTATAATTTTCTGAAAGAGAAATTTCAACCTGTTATGTATTTTCTTGCTAAACTAAATAACCCCATTATATAGAATATATATAAACCTACAGATCAAATACTGGACTGTTCATGATAATTGGAATACATATTTTCTATGGACGGGAACTGCTGAAATCAGTTTTTTAAATGTTTTATGTGTTTTCTAAAATGTTTACTTAGTTCTCTTATATATGTTATTTACCTAAATAACGAAGTTTTGTTAAAACATTGAGGAAGTGTTCGAAAGTGTTTCATAATCTAATCTTAACGCATGATTTTTTTACTTGTTTATAATGTCTTCAAAGAACTTTTTCAAAAGAAAATTTCTTTTTCTAATTTTAATTACCGATAGATGACGCAAACAAAGCATAAACGTCCACAACGTACGCGACTTTTTTTTTTGCACCAGGCCACATTGCCAAACCACATAGCGAATTCGCTTTGCGAACAATTACTTCCATGTTTTAATATTGTAAAAGTTCAAGACGAATGAATCAATTGTTTGTTTATTTTGATGGGGGGAGAGATTGAGCTGCCAATCTAATTTCAACTGAAGTTATCTCAGAATATATACGTTATTGAATGTCAGTTATCGCTCAAATGTTAATTTATTTTGAATAATCTTTCTAAAAATGTAACTTTTATGAAGTTTTATTCGAAAAAGTATTTTCTAATAAAAATGGCCGAAAATGGAATATGAAAAAGCGAAGTGGATATCGGGATCCGGATGAGTTCACTCCGGAAGTGTCATACACTCAGCGCTATTACATACATAATATTATGCACAGCAATCCGTCAATGATGACAGGATCTTGTCATGAGCAACACATTTATTTTTACCATGTTCTACAGATAATTAGCTATTCAAAAAACTTAAATACTAATCCTTCATCATTTTTCCGGTTTCTTGTTTGTAAAATTGAAAATAGGATTTTATGAAAGTTAAAATAAAAATATTTTTTAACACGTTCAAGCCGGCACCGATATTCATGTTTTTCGCTGTGAGACGGCGGTCGAATTCATATTTCGCTTCATCTTGCACTACTATCGCTTATTCTGACACTGTATGTAATGACCCGCCTCTCTCATATTTATTGAATTGAACTCGAATATAACAAGCAGAGCTGATTGTGAACGTCTGAAAGTTCGTAAGGCGTAAGCAAATTACTTACAATCATGATTTTATTTACTACATATGTTAGAATTAATCATAAAATGTCTCACAATCTAAAGAAATATGTACAACATGATATAAATGCAATTCTGTAAGATTGAAGCCACGCCCTTAGTCAATGATATTTTTTGAATGAAAACGAGAATTCTCGTTTCCCGTCGTGAATGTATTGAGTTTATAATAATGAATTGATTTTATTACTGAATTTTCGAATATTCCAGTGTGACCCACCTGTAATGCACGCCGTCTATAGAATAGTCGACTATGATCCACATATAGTACACGCCTTCTATGGAAAAGTCGAGTGTGACCCACCGGTGATGCACGACGCCTGATGCGACAGTCAAGCCTGACCCACCGGTGATGCACGCCGCCTTATTGGACAGTCGAGCGTGACCCACCGGTGATGCATGCTGGCGTGAACGTGTTAATAAAAATATAATGATGCATCTGTGTCATGTATAATGCATTTCGCAAATATTACGTCTGCCAGAAAAATCTGTCGCTTAATGCTCTTTCACGCCTACTTTTTTAAAATTCAGATTTCTTCATTGGCACCACTTTTTGAAATGGAAAAATTCCCATTGTTTAGACATTAAGGCGAAAACAATCGGAATTCTATACAGTCGGACAGCTATATTCGAATTTTGTGATATTGTTCCATATCTATATGTATGTATGTGTGTGTGTATATTTATATTAAATATTGCAATTTCTAACAAAGTTTTACCTAAGCAACTTACAAAATACGACTTACGTAAAATTCAAGTTACATAAAACTATGCGAAACGCATTACTTAAGTAAGTCGAGGGATGTCTGCATATCGTTTTCAATCTGGCAGATATAACATACAGCCAATATTAAAACTGTCTTTGAAAATATCTTTTACTAGCAAAACCCGCGGTTTTGCTCGCGTAATAGTTGAAATATACTAAGTGATGTTTGTATGTCTATCTATTTTAGATGAAATTATACTTTTACGAATAATTCGAAAATTACTAATTAAGTCACAGTTTGACTAAACTTCATTATTTCACTGCATTAGGCAGAAATGAGTTTTCAAATCATAAGAAGAACTAAAACTAATTGTAAATAAAGGACAATTTAGTAAGTATTTTGAAGCTTTTATGCTCATTTAATACACTCATTTCAGTATTCATTTGAAAATCTGGATTTTTTAGAAACCTTTCTTTGTACTCATTTACATTTTTAAATTAACCATCATGTCAAATTCCATGCTTCTTGTCTAACGGTCTACAAACTCATCTTTGTTGTTAACGGCACTAACATGAAATACCTATGTTGAAAGAGAGACTGTCTCCATTAATTTGCCGACATTAATTTTGAAATTGGTTTGGTATTTCCTAATATTCCATTAAAAAATAATTTAGAAAGTTTTTAAAAGCTTATTTAAAAAGTTTTCTGTTCCTGCCAACTACAGGTGGTAGTGGCACTCGCGTAAAATATAGCCTTTGTAGGATCAGAGACTGTCACCATTGATTCGCATCCATTACTTTTGTAATCGGTTTATAATTTCCTGAGATTGCATACAAATTGTAATTTAAGACATTTTTATAATGATTTCACTCCTTCCCTTCGCTGCACCCCTTTTAAATTTCTGATTTATTTTCGATAGTTCTTAGAGGGCATTTATAGTTTATAAGTAACTGCCATTCCAGATTTAAAGTTTCTAGCCTCTTCAGGATCACAGAAATCGCAATTTAGAAAGTTTTTTGCTCCTGCAACCCTCTGGTGGTGGTGACACGGACGTAGCTTATGTTTGAGCAGGTTCTATCATCACCAATTTGCAAAGATTACTTTATAAATCGGTTTGGTATTTCATAAGAGTGCAAAAAAAATCGTAATTTAGGACGCTTTTAGAACGCTTTTAGATCTCTTCATCCTTTTAATTTCGTAATTTTCTTTCGACCGTTCTTAGAAAGCATTTGCATATTTTTATTAATTAACATACCATTTCAAAATACTCAGAGTCCCTCAGTATCGCAAAAAACGCGATTTAGAACACTTTTTGCTCCTGCAACCCCCCAGATGATAGTGACAATAGAAAATATAGACTATGTAGGAGCAGGGACTGTCACCAAGAATGTGCAACCATTACTTTTGAAAACAGTTTGATAGTTCCTGAGACTGAGTAGAAATTGGAATTTAGAACGCTCTTTGCGCATTTTCACACCTTTTAAATTTCGAATTTTTTAGAAACTGTTATTAGAGATCATTTACATCTTATAAGAAATTGCGATGACAAATATAAAGTTGCTAACCCCTGCAGTATCACAAATATCAAAATTTAGAACTTTTTTGCTCCTGCCACTTCTAAGTGGTAGTAACACCCATATAAAATAGAGCCTATCTTGGAGCAAGTGCTGTCACCATTATTTTTGAAACCAGTTTGGTACTTTCTAAAATTTGTGTAGAAATCTCAATTTAGAACATTTTTTAGAAGGCTTTTCGCGCATTTTAACTCCTTTCAAAGTTCGAATTTTTTATAAATGCTCTTAGAAATCATTTACATCTTCTAAGTAATTACCATGCCAAATTTAAAGTTTCTAACCTCTGCAGTATCGAAAAAATCGCAATTTAGAAATTTTTGCTCCTGCAAACCGCAGGTGGGGTCGACACTGACATAAAGCATAAACTATCTTGGATCAAGTGCTGTCACGATTATTTTCACACCATTATATTTTAAATCGGTTTGGTACTGCCTGAGATTGCCTAGAAATTGCAATTTAAAACGTTTTTAGAACGCTTTTTGCGCATTTTCACACGTTTTAAATTTCGATTTTTTCAGGAAATGTTCTTAGATATCATTTATATCTAATGAATAGTTACCATGCCGAATTTCATATTTCTAGGCGCTTCAGTAACACATAAATCGCATTTTTAGAACTTTTTTTGTTCCTGTACCCCCTTTGGGTAGTTTCACAGACATAAATAAAAAGCCTGTCTTGCAGGAAGTGATGTCAAGATCATGTTCAAACCATTATTTTTGAAATCGGTTCGGTACTTCTGAGATTACGTAGAAATCGCAGTTTAGAACGTTTTTTAGAACTTTTTCGAGCATTTTCACCACTTTAAGTTTTGATTTTTTTAGGAGATGTGCTTAGAGATCATTTACATCTAATAAGTAACTACCATCCCGAATTTCATGTTTCTAGGCGCTTCAGTGACACAAACATCGCATTTTTAGAACGTCCTTTACTTCTGCACCCCTTTTTGGTTAGTGGAACTGATATAAAATATCACC
Organism: Maratus speciosus; assembly: GCA_963932465.1. Classification (NCBI taxonomy): domain Eukaryota; kingdom Metazoa; phylum Arthropoda; class Arachnida; order Araneae; family Salticidae; genus Maratus; species Maratus speciosus. Next base: position 590,052,643 of record OZ010786.1, on the reverse strand, counting down.
TATGTTAGCTCAAGGACTGCCATCTTCATTTTGACACCATTATTTTTAAAATCGGTTCGTAACTTCCTGAGATCGCGTAGAAATCACCATTTAGAACGTTTTTTAGAACGCTTTTTGATCATTTTCATCCCTTTTAAATTTCGAATTTTTTATGAAATGTTCTTAGGTATCTTTTATATCTTATAAGTTACTACCACTATTCCAAACTTCATTTTTCTAGGCCCTTCGGTACTACAAAAATCGTATTTTTAGAACGTTTTTTGCTTCTACACCCTCTTTGGGGTAGTGGCATCGATTTAGGCTGTAGCCTATGTTCGAACGTGGACAAACACCATCATTTTGATACCATTACTTTTGAAATCGGTTCGGTAGTTCCAGAGATGACCTCCTACAAACAAACAAACAAACAAACTATACTTCTTTAAAATATTAGTATAGATAACTAAATGGTGTCAATTTAATGCTATGTGTTTAATAAATGTATACTAAAATTTTGTATTGTATTATTTTCTATTGCGTTTATGTTATTTGCCATTTGTAAGGATGTTATGTATTATTTAATAAATGCATTTGAAATCACTGTTTTGGATACGACCGGTTACTAACAATGATAAACATAAGTGGCGTTTAAGGAATCTCAGGACTCTTAAAGATTTATAATTTTCCAAATTTTAATTTTTTTTTATGTTAAACTCCTATTTTTTCTGAAATTTTCTATATAATTGTTTCCTTGAAATTCCCATTAGAGGAAAAGTTATGGCAATTAGAATTATACCCGCCCCATAGCTGAAGCGGCGTTTCCGAAACTTTCAAGACATTTTTCTATAAATGACGTTTTTGGGCATAACGTGCACGATATCTCGAAAACTTCTGAATATTTTTTCATGAAATTTTCGAAAAATATGTTTCATGTTAGCCTGTAAACTAAACCTAAAATTTCCTTTTTATTTTTCAAAAACATATTTTTTTAGGTGATTATATTGTTGAAATTTTCTAAATATTCCAGTAGCTAATTACAACTTTGTAATAAAAACATAAAAATTCTTTAAATGCAAATTTATTTAGGTTCAGGGTAATTATTGCAATCTGATGTATACGTAGGCACAAAAAGTTTCATTATAGTTACAAAATGTGTTTTGTATTCTTGCGCGTATTCTGTTATGCCGATTTTCTGCTCGTCGAAATGTCTGACAGTTTGGAACCCCCTGTAAATGCTAATTCTTTCTCTTGCAATTTTTTAAATATTTGAAATGAAAGAATATATTAATTTCAATTAAAATTGTAGCTTAAAATCAAATACATTTTTAGATATTAAATGTTGAAAATGGTCTTTTTTTCATTTTTTTCAAATTTTAAAGGTCCTGAGACTCCTTAACAACCATTATTGGAAATCTATGTTCCTGGAGTGGATAATACGCATGTGCCGTCTCTTATTTCGTCTGTAGAGTATTCATGCATACTTGCCAACTTCCAATTAAACTTCCGTAAAATGTGAGTTAAACTGACCCAGGTTAAACACGTTTCGAAACAGAAATTTTTTTAAGGAAAAAATTCAAATAGATTTAATAGAGAAACATGACATTAAAAGTATAATGATACATGAAATAACCTTTCAGGTTAGAAATGTTATTAACCTGGGTCAATTTAACTCACATTTTACGGAAGTTTAGTCGAAAGTTTGCAAGTATGTCCATGTACAATTTTAACAATAGAGCCACCGAAAATGTTACTCATATTTTATTTTTTTAAAATGTTACACCAGAATTTTTATTTAGAATTACTTAATTTATTTGTTTAATTTATTATTATCTGTTCTTTCTAAACTTTCGAACTATGCTTCGCATTTAATTGTGTTATACTAATATATGGTCTCTGAAAAGAGTCTTTTTTTATGCTTGGGCTTCCCTTTGGTAACTTTTTCGCGAGTTCATGGACATTTTATTGGATCATATGGAACATTTTTTTTTTCTCTCTCATTGCTATACTAACAATTTTTAATTGTCTTCTTTTCTACTTTTATTTTTTGTACTTGTTTCCTAGCCGCGTTTTAACTTTATTTACGGCTCCCAATGCATTGAAACTCGCAATATTTATAGCCTGGATGTGCAGTTGCAACGGAGCTAGGGAATCCATTCACCTGCTGACATCGTCCTCTTTTCCATTAACTGTTCTATGAATTTAGTTTATTTAAAAAAAATTCTGGTTTGAATAATTATTATAAATACACCTGTCTGGTCCATTAGACCCTTCTGGTTGGCGGGGGGTTAGTTTCTTGTCGTATATAAATGCGATAAAACTTTAATTCTTTCTAAACACTTTCGCAAGTAGTTATCTATAATTTTTTATCTACTAAGTTAAAATGCATTTTATAAAGAATTAGAAACCTCCCTGTAATTTATTTTTATCTTTAAAAAGAAAAGTTTTAAAAACTTGTTATAATTGCCTATTACAGTAAACTCTGTCTTAGGCGGAATCGATCGGGACCAAGAAAATTTTCCGCAGTAGGCAATATTCTGTTTTAGGCAAATTTTACTCTATGTCTATGGATTCGCAGGGCCTTGAAAATCTTTCCGAGTTAGACAGATTTCCGTCTTACACAGAGTCCGCCTTACAGAGAGTTTACTGTATTTAGCATCTAAATATTGTATTTTATTTTTGTCCTTTCAAAGTGTATTCAAAGATAATAAATGCATTTTGAGAATGTAAGTGGCGTTTATTTAACTCTTAAATAAAAGTGCAACATGGAATATTGCGTTTACTTAACACTCCATTCTGTTGTATCTTGTTTCTTGTATCTTGCACTAGCGCTTCTATAACAAAACATGATTTTTTCATTTTAACTTGTACATAAATAAGCTGATAGAAGGTCTGTATTTTTTAATCTAATATTACAAATGTTACATTAATGTTTTGTATAAAACTAATTAGCAGATTAACTATTATAATTAGTCATATGTGTTGTTTACATCAATTTTGAGGTTATTTAAGGTACTGAACAGGTACTGAACAGGTAATCAGCTTGAGGGGTTTCCTAGCTGATAACAGCTTAACACCCAGGCTAGGAAATTGAAATGTCTTATGTTTAAATGAGCCATTGGGATAAAGTTAAACTGTAGCTAAGCTACTAGAAGAGTAAAAAAAGTTAACAAGAGAAAATAAGGAAGTTTAAGAAAGAAAGGAATAAAATTGAATTTTAAAGTATAAACTTAAGATGAAAGAATTAACGATAAATCTTAAAAAAATACAAGAAACATAAAATATGTAAAGTCAAACTGTAGTTGTATGACTACTATAAGGAATTTAGAAAGTTAAAGTTAGTACTGTTCAGAGAAACTCTCAACAAGCATGGGCAAGAAAAGCTACGGTGGCAAAGACCACATTATCCTACCAAAAAAGGGACTAATCAGGGCCATACATTATTTTTAAAAAGTTTTACAATTTTTTTGGTCTCTATAGTATATAGAGAGGTTTTTTTTTATAAGAAAAGAAAATATAAAAAATATATAAGAGGGAAAATATAGCGTGGAGAACTCATATGTTACTGAGTATCCATAATTATGGAAAACCTGGGCCGTTTCCGATGGAGGAGTTCAAAATCGTCATAATCCGGTAGCACCGCTACGAATTCATTAGGGAGGTCGAAAACTTTTTCATAAAATTTTTTGGCTAAGTCGTTTATGCGCTTACGCAAGGTAGTAGTTTTTAGGTCTCTTCGGACCGTGGAGTTGCGGAGATAACGAGATACGTTACGGACAGTACGCATTTTGGAATTGTGCAAGCGACTAAGGGTGTCCATAGTGGTCTTACATGTGAAGCCCCAGGCCGGACTGGCATAGGTTATGATGGGAAGGATGCATGAATTATAGAGAATTAATTTATTGTGGACAGACAAGGTTTTACTGTTAAGGAGAGGTTTTATAGAGTTAAAGGCTCCAGTGACTTTACCTCTAATGGATAGAATGTGCTTTTTCCATGTTAAGCGGCGGTCCAGAATGACCCCAAGATACTTAGGTTGGTCTGACCAAGGGATAACAGTGTTATTAATAATAATTCTGCTAGGGAATATTAGTTTGCAAGAGAAATATACTTACAGTAGTTTTAGTTTCATTTATGACAACGCGCGAAAGCATACACCAGTTCATGAAGTCATCAATATGAGTCTGTAGGTACCTGTATAGAGTATACGGGTGGTGTGCCGAAGCATAAATACAGGTGTCGTCCGCATAAAGAGCGAGGTGAGTGCGCATGGAGCGTGGGATATCGTTAAAAAAATGTTAAATAAAAATGGGCCCAACACGCTCAACTGGAGGATGTCCGCTAGGATAAGGAGAATAATAGAAAGAATGTTGTGTATGCGGTCTTGAAAAGAGCGGTCGCAAAGGTACGAATATATTAAATGTATAAGTCTGGGATGAAAACCGAGCTGAATTAGTTTGTAAATGAGGCCCATATGCCAGACCTTGTCAAATGCCTTTGCGACATAGAGAAAGATGGCAGCTGCGGGAATTTTTGCATTGAGTTTCTCGCTGAGAAACTCAACAACCCTAAGAAGCTGGTGTTGTGTAGAGTGTTTTGGGCGAAAGCCAAACTGCTCGGGCATGAGAATGTTGTGTTGTTGAATGAAATCCTGCAACTGGGTACGAATGACACGTTCCACAACTTTACTGATTGAAGGTAGCAAGGAGATAGGTCTGTAATTAGTGGGGTCTGAAAGGTTAGTTCCAGGTTTTGGAATAGGAGAGATTATAGAAAGTTTCCAAGGTTTAGGGAAGTAGTTATATTTTAAGATAGCATTAGTGAGGTCAGTGATATAGATTATGCAATTAGGAGGAAGGTTTCTAAGAGCAGAGTTAGTAATTTTATCGTATCCTGGGATTTTACGCTTTTTGAGTTTTTTGATGATATTGTGGATAACAATAGGTTGAATTTTAGGGGGGGATCTTGAGGGGGGTAGCCAAAAAGTTCCGAACTGTCTCGTTAACATGATCAAGGTGAGCTTGGTTTGCAAGGGTAGGATTAGGAGAAAATTGGGTGGCATAAGAATTAGCAAGCATGTTAGCTTTTTCTTGGTCAGTGTAAGCAGTAACATTATTAGTTGTGAGGGGGAGAATGGGAGTGTAATGTTTATTCAGTTTGCGTTTAAGAATCCAAAGAGAGTTGTCCTCGCAAAATAATGTTTTAAGAAAATTGTTCCAATTCTTCTGTTTTTCTTTGTAAAGACTGTTTTTAATTTTATTGTTTAACCTATTGAGAAGGGGTTTAATGGAGGGGTCTCTTGAATTTTGAAATTGTCGCCCGAGCCGATTACGCTGTTTGATAAGGTTGTAAATATAGCGGGGTGGGACGAAAGCAAAATTATTTTTGAAGGTATTAAATGTAGAGAAATTTTGAGCATTAGTGATGTGAGAGTTGAGATGTTCAACAGCCGCATCAATGTCATCGGTATTGTTAATATCAGGGAAGGTGATGTCCTGAGAATTAAGGTAATTAGTAAATTTATTCCAGTCAATAGCCACGGAAGGGGGGGGAGAAAGAGGATTAATAATATCTATTTTAAAGCAGACAGGCAGGTGATCAGAGGAGAGGTCATTAATAACTGTAGAGTAGATAGGGTAAGGAAGATTTTTGGAAAGAGCAAGATCAATGATAGAGTCCCGGGCACCAGGCACGTTGGTAATGTGTGTTGGTCTGGGTGGTGCATGAAGATTTAATTTTAAGTTTTGGACTAAATTGTGAAGAGAGGCACCCCGCCGAGAATTGCCATGGCAGTTCCAGCGTCTGCTTCTGGCATTGTAATCGCCTACGAAAAAGCAGTGGTGATGTTGAGAAAAAAGCTGTGTGAGACTATTAACAGGTAAGTTACCAGTGGATTGAGCATAAATAGAAGCTAATTTAATATTGATATGAGGAAGTTGAAGATTTATACTGGTATACTCAAGGTCATTAAAGATGTTGTTGTGCGATTGGTAGTGTGGAAGATGGTTTTTGATGTAAATAGCGGTGCCTCCTCTGTGCGTACCATCCGCACGAGGTGTGTGGAATATCCTGTACCCAGGGATGTTAATATTGAAAGTGGGGCTGAAAGTATCTTGTCAGAAAATAACATCAATTTGGGGATGTTCGTGAATAAAGAGTTTAAGTTCGTTAAGTTTATTCTGCAAGGAGTTACAGTTCCAGGAAAGAAAAATTAGTGAGGAAAAGGTAGAAGAGGAATTACTCATCATTAAATGTGTTAAATTCCGTGGCTAAAGTTTCTATAGCACTCATAAGGATGAGTATTTTTTCTATTGGATCTTGTATATTTTTAGTTTGGTTAGCAATATTTTTGAAACATTGGATGAATTTGTTAAATTTCAGGAGCTGTTTCATCTCCTTGAAGGTCTTGAATATTTCTTTTAAGTGACTAGCATAATTAGAGATAGTGGGTTGTTCTGGTGTTGCATTTTGAGTGCCATTTGGATTATTTGGTGTAGTGTTTTCGGAGTTTGGGTCTTGGGTGGGAGAAGGGAGCGGAGCCGGGGCTTCAGTAGGTATTTCTTCTGGTTTTTTTGCCTCTGGTTTACGGACATAGTTATAAGTAGATAAAAGTTCCGCCATTGCATTCGGAATGATTTTAGGATTATCTTTACGGACGGTTTTGGGGTCCTGCTGTTTTTTTATGAAACTTGGGGGGGGGGGTGGGACAACCGCGGTAAGTAGCCACGTGGTCACCATAACAATTTGGACATTTGGGGATAATCTTTCCAATTTTATTGCACTGGGGAGTTAGATGCTCTTCCGAACATTTGGCGCATTTTGGCGGCAGGCGGCAAATCTCGCTGGGATGTCCAAATTTCTGCCAACGGTAGCATTGCTTTACGATGTTAGTGCGTTTAAAACGCTCAATATCTACTTTAATGTAGCAAATTTCGTGAATTTGGTAGATTTCTTCGAATTTTTCAAGTGGGAGAACATTGACGACGTAGAGGGTCATTGGTCGACCGGTCTTTCTTCTTTTCATCATCGATGCTCTATTGGCCACGAAATTATGTTCTTTTAGAGCTTCAATTATGACCTGGGGGTCGGTATATGGGGGAATTCCCCTAATGACGACTTTCCTAGGGCGCTGTTCCGCGGGGCTCAGGGTTGTATAGGGAATTGTTTTAGAATCAAGATAGTCTTGGGTTTTACGGAAATCTGCGTCTGTTTTACAGTGGATTTTAAGTAATTCTCCGTCTAGTTTAATCAAGGGATTGCTGTCATTAAGTTTTTTAATCTCACTTGCAAGTTCCGTCCACTTGCCTTTGAACTCAATATAGAAGGGGTGAATTTTTAGTTTTTTAGGGACTACTTCAGTAGTGGAGCTACCGGCTGTCTCTCCTTGAGGGGGCTCAGAAGAATCCATGTTATTTTCATCTAGATATTTTTCTGAAATAATGGCATATTTATTCTTTAAGAGAATAGTAGATGTAAGATTATTTCTTCTACGTTTAAGTGTATTAGCAGGGGTGAAGCCGTCATCTGAGTTCACCGCAGTTGCCTTGAGTTTTGTTAAGATGTCAATTAGATCATAGTCATGATCATAGATAAAAGTTTTAAACTCTCTTAGTTGACTTAATTTTAGGGGGTCAAATGGCTCACTGAACAAAAACATAAGATTATTGAGAAGATTACTCACGCTAGTCTTGTGTTGAGGATTCGTCAGGTAGTCATCTTTACTTAAAAGTCTCATTATGAAGTTATCACAATCTTGCAGGAATTGCTGTACAATCAATCTTTGTACTTCATCCGCAACTCCGGGAAATTCCATCCACGCAGCAGCTAAATCTGATTTCTCCTCTCCATTCAGGATGCGAAGTGCATTGTCAGAAAATTTAAATGGGTCCTCAGTACCCATTATTGTCGTCGGTGAACCCTCTATATATCACTACTATGATGCATCAAGTCCAAGAAACAGTTACTTATTCGTAAGAACTAGTTACTATTAAGTGTCACTATTTAAGTGAAAGTACAACATTTTTTTTAAAATAAAACTATTATAAAAATAACGGTATATTTGAATATTTTAATTTCTTACCTGAGTTGTGAATTCTACGCTTTTATTATGGCTGATCTCGCTCAAGGTGTATTTACTTCGAAGAATGTGAACTGTATTAGACGAAACAAAACATTTAATGAACGAAAATAACACTAAATCAAGTACATAAACGCACTTTACATATCTTCAATCTTAACTTCATACAGAACCTCTACAGAACCTCCATAACATCCTCTACAGAAAATTAATGGAACAACAAAATGACATAAAAATTAAATCGTAAACAAAAATAGGTCATTTCAGTTGAGACAGCTTGTTTTTTGACAGCGCACTAAAGAGTTTGGAAACTGAGTCAGAAATTACAACAAATACAAAACAAACCTTCTAATACTTCTTTCTGAGAATTATGATGGGTTCTCTTAGCAAAAGTTTCTATTCAACAAATGTATGAGGTTATGTGTAATTTTCGTTTTTTTTTTTTTTTTTTTTTACTATTAGAAAACATTTTAGTCGTTCTTTACAGTGTATAATGTTTCATTTATTATCTTTTTTAATCCCAATATGTTAAGACTTGGATCCTTTTTTAACCCTCTCGCTGCGTAATTGCTTTATCAAGATAGCTTCAAAAATTGCGAATTTAAGAATTTTTCTTCTTTTGTCACCGGTTTTTCAAAACAAAAATTTTTGTATAACTTTATCGGGAAAATGCTCCTATTAAATAAGGCAAAAATTACAATAAAAATTAAACGGAAAAATGCATCCCCGGGAAAAGCTTGGGTTCCGCAGCGAGAGGGTTAACACGTTACTGACGTCAAATAAGAAATCTCGTTTTTATTCGAAAAAATATGTTTTCTAAGTGTTTGCATGTTATAGAAAAAACACGTGTGCATATTATCATATCGTCTATATTTTGTTTAAGTGTAAGACATTTTATATTAAATCATTCAATTGAAACATATTTATTAATGCGTAAAACTTTAAAAACTTATTTAGGAAACCAATTTACGAAAGAGGGGGGAGTTTCGACTGTTTTCAGACGAAGATTTCACGTAGTTATAACATCGTTAATATGTTACCGTCTTCAGAAGTTGTCAGAGATTTTGCCATTTCTTTTATCAAGAAGATTAAATTTTATTTTAAGATCAATTAGAAATCTCTTGTAAAATTTTATTTTCTCGTTGTATAAAAATAGTTTCTTCATTTTTTTTTCTTTATTACTAGGTTGAGCAAAAAGTTCTGGGAAATTTGTGAAAGTTGCGTTGTTATGCGTAAATTAACAATAAAAGCAACAAGGACTATTCTTTAAGTAGCGACCATCAAAGTCCACGACTTTCTGCCATTGTTCTGCCAGATTCCGAATTTGCTTGAAGTACCATGGGAATCGTGAATGTGAAGTCCTTGGAATGTACCATGAAGTCCTTGGAATCGAAAAACTCTTGACACGCTTCGTCAACTTCACTAACCCCTTCGCGACGGGAGCCTTTTACGAAATGTTTATTATTTTGCTACCGGTTTAAAAAAACAGAAGTTTGTGCCTTTTCAAATCGGGAAAATGCTCGGATTAAATAAGGCATATTTTACAGTAAAATTTTACTGGCGAGGATAAACAAGGACTCTTAGGCCCTTTTGCGGCACGTATACGTGTCGCTCGTCCCCAAGGGGTTAAAGGATTCAAATCGACGGCCCTTGAAAAAGTTTTGCATTGATCGAAAGAGACCGTAATCGGATTCGTGAGCTACCATAAATATACCACTAGTACTCCTATATACGATACAAATTCTGGTAACTATTAGATAAAAAATTTCCCAGAACTTTTTGCTCAACCTAATATTATTATTATTATTATTATTTTTACTTTTTGAAATTGCACAATATTAAACATGGCTACCAACATTTTAATTTTTCTCTCACTATTAAAATTTAACAGTGAATTTTAACTTATTTAATCGCTGTAATCTTCCATTAACCCTTTAACAGGCTTGCCCGTACGTGCAAGAAGAGGTTGCTTGTTTTGTTTTTAAAAGATTTTCGACACCGCTAAATTTATACTGCATTATTCGCTTTATGTAATGAGCGACATATTTTGATAGTGTTGCCAGATTGAGATTTTGTCCTCGTTTTGGGGAATTTTGAACTTCTAGGGGAATTTTTGGGAGACAAGTAGATCTTGAGAAAATGTTTGGGGAATATCAATATTTTTGAAGAAAAATTTGGTGATTTTTAATCCACTATTTCAAGTAAAATTTACTTTTACTCACTTGAGAACACTGGATCTGCAATACAGAAATCGGAGCTATCATTCATTATTCCTGTGGTTATTCTCATCGTTTACAACATTACAGTTTGCACGTATCACATGTTTATCAGGACCTGCTATGGACTATCCTTACCTGAATTTCCAGATGACTAAGTGTGGCACATTTTCTTAGTCATAGCGAACAGTCACACAAACACATATACACATTAATATAGATTATACAACTTTTATTGAAATAGATTTATACAACAGAAATAAAAACAATTTTAAAACTTTTTTTTTACTTTAAGGTTGGTTAATTTGTGCTTCATGTAATGACAGTAGATGTTTTTACAAGACATCAATTGCATACTACAATCTTCTTTCTGCGTTTATAACTGAACATTGCTCAATGAGTGCAGCAGACCTTCTAATTCTCCATATAATATACTTGAATGGAAACTGTACGGTCTTAAGCGGCATAAACCTCCACATTACTAAATCTTCAGGACTTATCCGAAACGTCTTTTGCTGAGCTTTTTAAAAGATTTAATTAAAGATGTGGAATGCAGCTATTTTTTTAAATTTTATTATTGACTAAAGTACAGTGAATGATGTAACGAAGGTGCTTTGCATTGGGCTTAGATACTTCAGTAGGGATAACAGAAAATTGACGACAACGTTTTACATGTTAAGACAGATAGAAGCAGATAATGTCAACACCATCTCGGATTAATTTAAATCTCAACTGTTTTGGAGTGATTTAAACCTTGAAAAACTTATTGGCATAAGCGTGGATGGAGCTAACCTAACCTAGTCCAGCATCATCGATTGGATTTTTTTTTTTTTTTTTTTTTTTTTAAATCAAGCTTAAACGAACTTTTGATTGAAAAATGTATGTCTCATTCTCTTCGTTTAGCCGCGAATATGCATGCAAAATTCCGCTGTGTTTAAATATTATTTTTTTGTAAATGGGATTTTTTAAAGGCTTGATTTGGGGGGGGGGGGTTCATAGTGGTAAATGGAAAATTAAAAATTGACTTTTTTTAGTACAATTTGAGTTGGGGACATTTTCAGAAAACCCCACTGATTTGGAAGATTTGGGAAACATTTTTAGAAATTTGGGGAAAATGGACTTTCAACTGTATGGCAACTCGGTATTTAGATTATATCAGGTCATCAAATATGAAACTTGTGATTGCAAAAGGGACATATTACCAATGAGGCAATCTTCTACCTGTACATTTTAATAGAATTTTCCATCTTATATAAAAGGGCAAAAATTACTGTCATGAATAACACAAATTTTTCTATTTTTTTTTTTTTTTACTGGTGGAAGTTTACCTCAATGGTAATCTGGCCTTTTTATAATAATAAGTTTCATACTTGATGACCTAATACAAAGCAAATATTTAAGTACAGTAAAAGTGGTGTATGGTCTCTATTTTTAGTTTATTGAGTGGTAAAAAATTAAACTCTTAAGGTGTTAAATAAGGAATTTTTATGAAGTTTTAGTGGTAACAAAAAAGCTAAAAAGATAGCGGATATGCATAAAAATCTAAATGTTTTATTTCCCTTTTTGCAAGACAATATAATACAAGATGATAACAGATAATAAAAACCATTTGAGATTGTAGTTGGCATTTATTTGACAGTTGATAAAAAGGAGACGTGAAATATCTTGTGTGTTCATCACTCATTTTGTCAGGTATTTCTTAAGTGTTTCTATAAAGCAACCTCAAAGTGTTTTTTTTTTTTATTTTTAAAGAAATAACCTGACAGAAAATCAGTATTATATAAGTTTAAACTTATTTAGTAACATTAAGGGCATTGGTCAATGTGATCTCCAATTTCCCTAGCTAATGTTAAATTTATGGGGACATTATTATTTTTAAATATCTCATCAGGAAATTTTAATTTTTAAATTCATTTTCCTTTGAACTCTTCTTAAAACATGCCTTTTCCTTTTTTTAGATAAAAAAATTCTGTTCGTAAAGTGATGAAATGACTGACCGACACGCGAATTTACGACCGAACTTTCTACAAATTAAAACTTGTTGTTTCAAACTTTTATTGTAAGATCAATATTTTATTGAAATATTCTTGGTATCTGTTCCGTTCGTAATTTTCGAATTAAATTTAGGTGGTGCCCGGAAAGGGTTAATTAACGGTAATAACTTTATAAAAACTGAAGTATATTATAATAAAACATTTAATAGACAATCTCACCTTTGTTGTAAGTGCTAAACCACCAAACAAAAGTGTTAGAAGTTTGCATTATACGCGCCAGCAATATGCACTTGATGTCGAACATTTTGAATTGCTATTATCAATTCACACGGTATCTTCGATTGTTTGAGCAACATGTTTTTACAGATCTTTTCGTGATGTTATCACATTTCACACAGAAAAGGTACATATTGTTACATTTTCATTACAATGTTTTTATTTTTCTCGCAATTATGACCGTCAACTCGGGTTTAATTGGATGAAACACCCGGTATTTGCGGCTAAATAAGTGGTTTGCAACCCTACGTTCTTATGAGATTATTTAACCTTGCTGTATCCCTGATTTGCCATGTCATTTTGTAAACTTTTTTTTTTTTTGTAATCAATCTGTGTATTAGTAGGACCCACAGAATCACCAAATGATGAAAATTTTAAATTATACGATTATTTTTTAAGGGAATCGGGTAAGCTCTATATCGGCCATGTTAAAATATACCAACTTTATGTACCTTTTTCTCAGAAATGGTGAAAGATAGTGTTCTAGATTTTTTAGAGTAGTTTGAATAGCATGCTTTACGTATTTTAACAAACCATTTTCTTTCGAAACGAAACTGAAAATTAATTATTAATTATTTATTGAAACCCATTTTAAATTAGCATTTTTGGTAAGATTTCTCTACCAAAAACCAAAAATTCTCAACAAATTATTACATCCTTGTGTTAAAGTATGCACTATAACATAATATAAGGATTTAGAAAAATCGGGTTCTTAAGTTTAATAAATATTGAAAAAAACGAACACAAACCTGAAAAATCGAAGTTTTGAGAAAGAGTCAATTAAAGCTGTGAATCAGTGTTGCCACCGGACTACTTTTTTTTAAATTCTTATTTCTTGATTGGCACCACTCTTTCGAAATAGTAAAATTCGCCTTATTTAAGGACACATTAATTAAGGCGAAAACAATGGGGATTTTACCACTTCAGAAAAGTGGTGCTAATCACGAAATCTGAATTTTAAAAAAGTAGCCCACTGCTGTGAAGTGCTATTAGAAAGAATGAAAAAGTCGAACACTTTCTTTATAAAGAAACATGTGTAATACATTGTTCAAAAGAGAATAGTTTATACTATTTGATGATATAAAAAAAGTAAAAATCGATTTTTTGGTTGAATTTCGCTTACCTGGTCCCCTTAAAGGCAAATGTATAATTCATATTTACAATTAACGCATAAAGTAGTATGACATAAATAATACAGGATCCGCTCAGAAAGATACGGGAATATTTTTTACCACGAATCGGACGCTGGGCCTAGTGAAACGAAAATTTTGTGAAAAATTGTGGTCGGAGTTAACTTTGATGACGAATCGTAATTAATCTGCGTGGACTCATAGGAACCGGCACAGCGATGAAATGCGGAACATCTGTGTGTGAGAATTGGCACTGAATTAGTAATTAACACCCAAAAATGGCGATCATCGCCAACATAAAAATTGCGACAAAAATGTCGCTAGTCGTAGGCGGATTTTTCCAGTGTTTGTGCGGTCCCTTGAATGTGAATGCTAATAATTTCGAACAGCTTACCTTACTTTTTTAATGGGATTAAATAATCGAGATTTTTTTTTTAAATTTTACATGCGTAATTCAGCGAACAGTGCAAAGGCTTGAAAAATCTGTTTACGACAGTCGCCATTTTGTGTCAGCGCGTGCGCCCAATTAGTCAGGGATCTGTGTAGTGATTCACGAGGAATTTGTGTCAACCGGGCGAACAATAAATGCAAATTTCTGCGTGGAAGGACAGGAACGGTAGACGAAAAATATCGCCAGAGTCTGACGTAACTTCACCAGCAGCTGCATAACCGACTACTCTGACAACGTGACGTCTCACTCTCAGTGATGGAACAGTGTAGTAGCAGAGAATTAATTACACCGCAAAATTTTATTAGTATTCTTCATGTAACTTCAGGGCAGAATTTCTGAGATTTTTGAAGATGAAGAATACTACAAAAAAATTAGTGGTGACAATCGCTCAACTGCTGCACCACTGTTCCATCACTGCACTCTGCTTTGTTTGTGAAATAATATATTGCTAAAAAATTATATTCGTTTTTTCTAAACCGCCGTGAAAGTCCTGACTAAGTCTCACAAGACATTCTTTCTATTATCAAAAATTATGAAAGAGCCCAAGGGACATTTTTCCAACGACGTAGTACACTTCTACGAAGTTATGACAAGAAGTCTGCACAACGTTATGAAAGATACATTCGGGTGGTGTTCTGGGAAACTATGATGTAATCGCTCTATTGATGCCTGGGGGTCCTAAATCAACCCTTAAATGCATAGTCACTTCACTTTTTACTTAATTCTTAGCAGCCAGTATATTTATGTAAAAGTATTGTTCTTCTAAAAAATTACAAAACTATAAAACTAAAAATCTATCTTAACATTCCTGGTGTCTAATCTTCATAATAAGAGTAAAAAACATTATTCTAAAAAAATAATTCATCCCTAAAGGGTTAAGTTTTACAAAATAAAATGCATATAAAATAAGTTATTTAGATTCATAGTTATAAAAATATTTACTAATTTGCAATCGTTTAGTCTTTACTTGTATTGCAGATGTGCAACATACGAAAAAGTTCACGTATTATAAGAAAAATGTATCTCTGAATTTTTTCCTTATTTTTCCTGTGTTATAAACCTTTCAGAGAATCATATATAGTTTTTTCGAAACAAAATAAAGAATCCTGCATTTAAGGTAAGGGTTAAACGTATTTAGATTTTACTTTGCTTTGTTTTCTTTTACGTATTTGTTTAACTTATGTAACAGTCCCAGTATATTCTTAATTTAGAAAACCAAAAGGGCGATATGACCAAGGTCCATACATACATAAAAATCGAATTTCATGATTAACGAATTTTATTAAATTGCTGTTTATTATGTTAACTTCTGATGTACATGCATAGATTTTTGTGAATAATCGATAAATCATATTTAATTTAATTTATACAACGCGCATTGTCATGGGTGGAAATAAACAGATGATACCTTTTGCTATAATAAATTGAATAATCAACTTTATGGGGTCTGTCTAATCAAACATTAGTTATTTTGATTCTACGTGAGTTCTTCCTATATTTTGAAATTAACCCTAAAGGGACTGCAGCTTTAAATACATTAATCTATTTTTATATTCTATTTACACTACTATATTTGAAAATTATTTTTTTAGTAATTATTTTTACACACGTTGTCGACGTACAAGTAAAATGTTTTCTTAAAAAAAAATTGTTGCCAAGCAAATAAATTTGGTTAAGAATGTCAATGCCGTTTATATGGCGGCGTTGGTCCGTTAACACTTTCATCGCGAGGGACGAGATAACTCGTCTTCCAGAAATATTAGCTATCAATCATATAAAATCAATTCGTACTAGAAAAGTCTGTCATTTAATTATTAGACATTGATTCCGATATCTAATGGCAGAATTTTCCGGTGCGAATTGATTTTCCCAAACGGACACGACATTTTATTATTTTTGTATGTTTGTAAATACAAACAAATCATTAGAGTCAGGAATGATATTGATTATTATTTTTCAAAGTAAAATAAACAAGTTTTAAATGAATTTGTGTTTTGTTTCAATTTTAGCGCTGCGAGGAGCAGCTCAGGCTCTGAGCGCAAAGGGTGGCACGAAAGCGCGCCATTGCCGCGATGAAAGTGTTAAAAGAATAGTTATGTTTTTTATTGAACTACTTGTATATGATGATGATTATTATTCTTATTTTCTACCCAAGATAGCTTTAGTGCATACTTTTCGCAATACTTACGAAGCTAATGGTGTTTTGGTTAGCTTTCGCGACAAAATTTATACTTGGCCCGAAATGGTATTCATCTAACGAAAAAGTAGTGTAAGTGTTGTTAGGTGTACGACAAAATGCATTTTACGGGTTGTAAAATAACAAAGTTCAAGATCCACTTGTCTAAATAATTTTACATGAAATTTACTTGTGTTTGGCCCTATTTATTTTTTTCTTGTCCACCTATAAACGAAATCTGCCATACCTATTATAATTGTGGCTATATAGTGTTTTTTTACTCAAAATGTGCATTAAATTTGTAAATATTGCCAAAATATATCATTTAGGAATGAGATTGTCATGAATTTTGTCTATTTATTTTTAGTATCAATGATGTTTTTAATATAAAAAGCATTGTATTATTTAATTAAATGTTTTTTACCCAGCTTTTTTTTTTTTTCATATGAAGATAAAAATTGTTACTTCACGAAAATAAATTAATTTGTAAACATTAGTAATACAAAAATGTATGTTGATTAGAAATAATAATCAAGGTTTTATAAAATTAATGTAGTTAATTTACAATTAATTTAGAAAAAAATAAAACTTTTTTCTCAGATTTGGTACATATTTATTTCTTATCCAAATTAAAGATGAAACTGTTATAGATTTATATTTTATGCTTATCATGAAAAAAATTTCATTAAAATAACTAAAAAATGTGTATTAACCATTTTTGTGTTGTTTTGGGAATTTACCCATCTGCTCAACTCTAAGAGATATTATTCACTTGGGGGATAATTAATGCGTCATATTCCTCAAAGAAACATTTTTTGGACAGAAATATTTAGATGAGCACAGTGTGTCTAAAGAAACATCAGGTTTTGCTACAATGATTAACATTATTAGTAGAAGTGCAATATTTATAAACATACCGTAATTTCCGGCTTCTAATTCGCGGATCAAACAATCATTTTTCCACCCAGAAATATTTTAAAGTAAAATGCAACTTCTCAGATCGCTGTAAATATTTGTTATCAATTATTAAATAAAATTTCTGCGTCCAAACAGAATTGTTTGATCCGCGGATTAATCGCCGGAAATTACGGTAATTGAATTTCAGGAACTTTTTAAAGAATTAAATATTATAAATAAGATATATATGGTAAAAACACACAAACTTGCGAAATGGTACACATAGAATTTTTTTTTATAAACGTGTACAAATAAAATTAATGATAAAGCATAATATCGACTTATCGAACTGCTTCTGCAGTCTTCTTCAGGATAAATATTATCATGAAATGCTTAATAGTCTAGAGACGGAAGCGTCTTGTCGACTCTTGATCAATTATACGAAAGGAAAACTGCAGTAATCTATCATTTAATATACCAAAAATCTGGCTTAATATTAATAAAAAAGGTTTTAATTATTTAACTGTTTGCAATATGTCATAGTCCAAGAGCTGTTAAACATTTTAGGGAAGGTATTTGAGGCACCTTGAAAATTTGTGCAACACTTCTTTTGTAATGCCTGAATACAAAATCGAATGTCTGGCTGAAGGATCGTGGCCCAAAACCTGTGCCAGACAAAAAATGGTACTTGACACGTGTCTGGCACAGTTTTTGTGCCGGCTAAAGTGTCTGTCATTTTCAAAATATTTTTTTCTAAGCATAAATATTATTGTGCCTCAATCTCAGCGTGCCTCAAATACCTTTTTTGGGTAGTCAAAAAATGGCACTTGACACGTGTCTGGCACAGTTTTGGGGCCGACTAAAGTGTCTGTCATTTTCAAAATATTTTTTTCTAAGTATAAATATTATTCTGTTTTAATCTCAGCGTGCCTCAAATACTTTGTTTGGGTAGTGTCAAAAAATGGCACTTGACACGTGTCTGGCATTAGGTTTTGGGCCACGATCCTTCAGCCAGACATTCGATTTTGTATTCAGGCATTACAAAAGAAGTGCTGCACAAATTTTCAGGGTCTCAAATACCTACTCAAAAATGTTCACCAGCTCTCCTACTATCATTTTTCTGCTTTTATCATGAACTTGTTTGAAAGTAATCCCATTCATAGCTGGTGACAATCTATGGTCTTCATTTGAACTTTCGATTCATTTCAACTTATTTCATTTTAAATTATCTAATGTACTGTACTGCAGCTTCCCATTTATATAGTTGATCAAGACTCGACAAGAAGCTTTCGTTTCTAGACTTTTAAGCATTTCATCATAATATTTATCCTGAAGACGACAGCAGAAAGAGTTCGAAACGTCGATGTTATGCTGTAAAATTAATTTTATTTGTACAAGTTCATAAAAAAGTTCTTGTTTATGTGTACCTTTAAGCAAGTGTACGTGTTTTTAGCATCTTATTTATTATATTTTATGGTACAATTGTCCTACGTATTTTATGGCATTAAATAATTATTTATGATAAGTATTTTACTGAATATCAATTAATTAATCTATGGCAACAATTCTTTTGTGCAAATAATTACTGTTGTGCATTCTATTTATGAATTTTTATAGAATAATTTGTGTATTATCTTAACATATTTGGCCACGTCTGACTTAACTTCCGTAAGATATGAATAAATTTAAACCAGGTGAAACATGTTTCTAACCAGAATTTTCTTTTTGAAGAAATGATATCAAGAAAGTTCCAGCGGAAGCAGTAAATTGAATAGCTAATGATACATGTAAAGTAATTTCCGGTTAGAAAGCTGTTTAAACTAGTTTAAATTAGCTCACATTATATGGAAGTTAAATCGGAAGTTCGCAAGCATGTCTTAAGCCTTTCTATGGCAAATAAATTATGTTGCTAGAATTTTGAAATGATTCATTTTCACCAAAATTTAAGAACGAAATGTTGGTATCCTTTTTATAAACTACATTATAAAATCAAAACTTTATTTTTAAAATTTGTTAGAGATCTGTCATTTGGATACTAAATTTAAGTGGAATGAATATTCCCCACTAACTTTAAAATTAGTTAATTTATCGCAATGTCCAATTACGTTGAGGGGTCTCAGGAATCTCAAAATTGTAAAAAATGAAAAAAAGACCATTTTCAACATTTAATATCTTGAAATGTATATGATTTTAACCCTAGATCTACCGGGAATTTTATTCAAGTTTTAATAAAACGTTCTACACCAGAATTTTTATTTAAAACTATTTAACTTATATATCTACCTTATTTTTGTCTGGTATATATACTTAGTTTATTTTAAAGAAATTTCTGGTTTGAATGAATATTTTGTATGTACCTGTCGGGTCCAATGGACCCGTCTGGTAGACGGAGGGTTAAATTAAAATTTTTATTGAGATGAAAAATATTTTGTTCTTTCATTTCATGTATTTAAAAAATTGCAAGATGCAGAATTAGCATTTACAGGGGGCTCCAAACTGTCAGACACCACTGTAAAAAAAAAAAAAAAAAAAAAAAAAAAAAAAAAAAAAAAGGCCCAAAAAACGGAAATACTACTGGCAATCTAGACGCCAGTACTATTTCCGTTTCTTTACGAGAATTTTTACCCATAAATTACAGGAAAATTTCCGTTTTTAATCAGAAAATCGGAAAATTTTCTGTTATTTATGGGTAAAAGTTCTCATAAAAAAAACGAAATAGTACTGGCGTCTAGATTGCCAGTAGTATCTCCGTTTTTTTTTTTTTTTTTTTTTTTTTTTTTTTTTTTTTTTACATTTGACGAGAAGAATATTGGCATAACAGCTTACGCGCAGGATTACAAAATAAATTTTGCAACTAGAAGGTAAATTTTGATGCCTAATTATACATCAGATTATAATAATTACTTTGAACCTAAATAAATTTGTTTTTAAAGCATTTTTATATTTATAATACAAAATTGTATTTAGCTATGCAAAAGTTTGAAAATTTTAACAGCATAATCACCTAAAAAGTTTTTTTTTAACAATAAAAAGGAAATTTTAGGAAATTTAAAATTTCATGAAAAAATTTCAGAAGTTTTTGAGATATCGTGTGCGTTATGCCCAAAAATGTCATTTGGAAATTAATGACTTCGAAGTTTTGGAAACGCCGCTTCAGTTATTGAGAGGGTATAATTCTAAGAGCCATAACTTATGTTCTAATAAAAATTTCAAGGAAATAATTATATTACAATGTTAAGAAAAGATAAGAAGTTTAACATCTAAAAAAATAATAATAATACTTTTGAAAATAAAATTTTTAAGCTTTAAGATTCCTGAGACCTCTTAACTTTTTCATATCTTATTTTCTTTTAATTTGCGGAAAATATGCTTTGTAAAATTTCAATATTATCAATATGATTTAACACTAGAACGCCCGGAAATTTAACTCAAATTTCATAAAAATATTTTACACCAGAATTTTTATCTAAAATTATTTGACTGATTTATTTAACGTAAATCTGCGTTTTTAAAATTTAACTTTTTTTGTGAAATAATTTCTGGTTCCAATTGACATTTAATCATATGGTCGGAGTCGAATTGACTCCTTCCGGGCGTTCTAGTGTTAATAACGACATTTGTGTTCACTTTCCCTGAAAAATTTCTCCCTAAAGGCATTTCCCCAACAACAAAAACCGGAATGTGGCTGGTTTAAATACCCGTATTTTTGAATAGTTTCCGTTGATTTATTTAATTCCAGAATTTGTAAATTTTATCTATTATTTCACAAAGTAGGGATAATTATACAGAAATCCTGGTATTAAAACGGAATCACATTTTATTTTCCTCGAATTTGGGAATAGACTGATGCAAAAGTATTTTCTGTAATTATTTATCAGATAAATAAAAATTTACAAAATTCGTACTGGGGATTACTTTTGAATACCCTATATTGAAAAGACATTTTTCCCTATTTTAATTGCAAGATTAAATAAAATGAAGATTTTTTAAAAGAAAATATTGGTTTTAAGACTGTATAAACAGCGTCATTTACAAAACTATCATTAAGAAATTCTAAATTTCGACCAAAGAGTTTTAATAATATTTATATTTGTTACAATGACAACATTCGCGAATAAAATAAATTATCATTAGTGTTAAAATGTTTCTGGTGTGGACTCGAAATATCTCAATAAAAGAAAAAAAAATACGCTAGAATTGTCAACATTGTTTGCGTCCTCTATAGGTAAAAATTGGTAAAAATTATTAATAGATAAGCAACCGTATGAGCCATGTACAAATCTAAAAAGCATTTATGTACTCTATGCATTCTTCTATATTATATTTTAAGTATTATGATAATGTACAGCAATATCTAAATTTTTTAGTCATTTTTACACTTTTTCTCAAACGCAAGAAAACACTGTTTTTAGTTTTCCTTTATCGCGAAAATTACAATTTATTTTATAAACCAATTAGAAAACTCTTTGAAAGAATATCTTTTTTTTTTAACAACATCTTATTAAAGACTTATTAATATTATCTGAATATGAAGCATCGGAGTATTTTATTTTTTTCTTTGCAAAGTGCAACATGAAAATACAAACTTTTGTGAAATTAAGCGTCATTTATTTGACACTTAATAAAAGTCCGACATGATATATATTGTTTGTTGATAATTTATTCCGCCAGATATCCATAATTGCTTCAATAAAGCAACATCAATTTGCTACACTGACCTCCACAAGTTAAGCAAGAGGGACTGAATGCTTTCGATTGTACACGGTTTGTCGAATATCTACCAAAATCATTGGAGAAATGTTCTTCAACTTCTGGGATGTAAAGAACATGTTTGATTTCATATTTCTCGGTAAAGCTTTACTCGGGAGGACAGTTAGGGGAATAATCTTAATTTAAATAATAAAATAATATTTGCGATCACCTATGTAACAAAAATGCTGAAAATGGTTTGACACTGTATTAAATGACTATCTGGGTCCTATTCAACGTTTGTGGGTGTTTGTTTAAGCATAACACTCATATTCGTGAAGATGTTATTGTGTCTGTGAAAAATTCAACAGTTTTTTGTTTATAGCATACAGAGTTTTCGACTAAATTTAACAGAACTTTCCGAAAAACGGACAAAGAACAGTAGCATCAGTATACTGCAATTAAAACATGAATATATTGAATACTTGATGAGATATGGACATTTGTATGAAATAATTTGTAACTGCAAATGCGTGGAAGAATGCAAAATTTTTATTTTATTATTTGGTAGTAGCTATTTTGGGCAACTTCTAAAAAATGCCCAGTCAAATATTGCTCTAATTCACGAAGATAGGGGCGATATAGTGAGTTGCATTCAAAAAATAGCTTTATTATAAGGGATTTTACACAACTTTTCAATCTGTTCATTATATCTTTCTGGAGATATACTGACTATATAAAAACAATTCGCCAATAATTTTGGTAAATATTCATCAAACCGTGTACAATCGAAAGCTTTCAGTCCCTGTTCCTTAACTTTTGGAGGCCAGTGTATTTTAACTTGCAAAGAAATACCTATCTAGCTGGAATATTATTAAAGTGTTTGGAAGTTGTTAGATTAAGTGTTTAAAAATATGCTACAGCTTTACTATTATAATTACTAATAGTGCTTCTTTAGATCAATTTAGAAATAATGTAAAGCTCCATTCCATGGGGGAAAATAATGAGATTTTTTAAGCTAATCGTCAACTTTATGGTCGTTGAACTAACATATGGTCATAAAACTATGTAGAAATTCTAAATTATTCCCAGAAAGTTTGTAAAGTTTTTTTTTTTTTTTAATTTATTATAATTTTAAACAATTTACGTATGTGGATTAAAAATGTCTGAATTTAAAAAAAAATCTTTAAGTTTGGCAACATTGCGTCCTGTAAAGGTAAAATTGTTTTAAAATGTTAATATGTATGCACCCGTATGAGACCTGTATAAATAATTTAAAAATATATATATGTACTCTGTGCTTTATTCTATTTTGTATTTTAAGTATTGTGATAATTTACTGTAATATCTCTAATTGTTAAAGCTGCAATTTTTGCTCATTTTTTTTTTCTTTTTAAAGAAAGATTAACACAATTTTTAAATTTCCTTTATCATGAAAATTACAATTTATTCCATCACACAATTAGAAAACTCTTTGAAAGAATGTATTTTTTTCTTTTACAAAAACTTATCAAACACCCTGAATATTAATCCTCTAAGTATTTAATCTTTTTGTTGCAAAGTGCATCACAAGAAAATAAAAACTTTTGAGAATGTAAGTGGCATTTATTTGACACTTAATAAAAGATCGACATGATATATAGTGTCTGTCCATCACCTACTCCGTCAGTTATACGTAAGTGTTTCAATAAAACAACAATAATTTGCTATTTTAACTTATAAAGAAATAAGTTTCTTGGAGGATTGTCCCTACTATATTACATTGTTTGGAAGTTGTTAGGTTAAAGGTTTAAAAATACTATGTTGCATATTTACTATTATAATTACTAATACTTCTTGTTTTCATTGTAGATCAATTTAGACGTTATGTAAAATTCAGTAATACAATGTTTATATTCAGCTAATTAATTTATTAACATAGTAAATAGTAATTTATAATAGTAATAGTTTCAAAGCTTTAGACTTCTGATTAGATGAAAAAAAAATATACAACTGGAATAATACCAAAAGCATTAAAAGCTTGAATGTTTCCCGGAAAGAAAATTTGAAATACATTAATTTTTGATATCTTTTCAATTCAGGAGACAAATATTTTGTATACATGAAAGTTTTTGTCTTCTTATATTTAATTGATTAACACTAGAAAGTTTCGAAATTTTACCCAAGTTTTATGAAAAATATTTTACACCGGAATTTTTATTATAAACTGTTTAGCTTCCTTATTTAACTTTTCTCTTCATTGTATCTTATAAACATATTTCATAAAGAAATTTCTGATTCGAACAGAAATATATTCATATTGGTAGGGTCAAAATCACCCCTCGCGATCCTTCTAGTGTTAGCATGTTTTAGGATGCTTTGAAAACGATTTGACCCAATAACTTTCTTCCCAGTGTTTATATGCGAGCTTAAATTTCATTAACGCTGTAACTTAATAGCTTAGACGGAATTTCATAGAACTTTATATTAACATAAATTGATATTGTTTATATTAAGGTTAATATTGTCTAACAGTCAAATTTTTCACAAAGTAACGCATATCTCGACAGCTGTGGAAAGTTTTTACACCATTACATCGCAGAAAGGCAAAAATTAAGCTACGTTTTCCTTAGGGACATTTTCTGATTTCTACCTTGGTTGTATACACTGTATGACCAAAGGTGACGGACCACTTGCAATTTTAGACGTTTTGTTAAATATCTAGAAAAATAGATGAGGAATTAACCAGAAACTCCAAGTGTGTAAACAGTATAGTATAGGTCATATATTTCCGCTAATATGTTTTCCCGAAACCCCATGGGGGACCGTCAACAAATTGAGAAAGAACGAATAACTTTTGGATAACCCTGTCAAAACTAATGTAGTAAAAGCGTTCATACTGTAGATTATTATTAAGTGGATTATTGTAATAATCTATGTTAATTTTTATGTGGATAGCATGTATGCAAGAAGAGAAATTCAGGTTTTCATAAAAACAGTCTAATATTTTTTGCTTATAATTTGCAGAGTTCTTAATATTAAAAAAAATTTCTTAAAAAAAAATATAACAAACAATATTGTACACAATACCCTGCAATCAGAATTTAAATATCGTAAAAAAGTAATTTCAACAAAACAGTTTTTTCCGTGCATTCGCGCATGCGCAGTGAAACATTTTTTAGTAAAACTGCTCAATTTTAATATAATTTTTATTATTTTTTAATTCTGATTGCAGTGTATTATGTACAATATTGTTTGTCATATTTACTGAAAAGAACTTTTTTTATATTAAGAACTCTACAAATTATAAGCAAAAAACTTGGCAAAATTTAGGACTTTTATAAAAACTTTAATTTCTCTACGAGTATATATGCTATCCTCATAAATATGAACACAATTTATTACAATGAGACATTTAATCATAATCTACAGTTTGAACGATTTTACTACATTAGCTTTTACAGGATTATCCAAAAGATGTTCGTTTTTTTTAATTTGTTGACGGTCCCCTATGGGGTTTCGGGAAAAAATCTTTACGGAAATATATGACCTGTAATATTCTGTTTATACACCTGGAGTTTCAGGATAATTCCTCATGTAGTGTTCTAGGTATTTAACAAAACGTCTAAAATCGCAAGTGGCCGGTCCTCTTTGGCCATATCGTGTGCAATCCTATTATTAAGACATTTATAAGCAAACTCCATCAACAAACGTGTGCTTTGAATCTTTAGTTCTTCCAAAGTAACTTTCCTTGAGAATAATATTTATCAGCTTCTGGCAGGAAATATATATATATATACAGTAGAACCTTGATTATCCGAAGTAATTATGACCGACCCTCTTTCGGAAAATCAAAAATTTTGGATAACAGAGAATGCTTTAATTTTAAGATTAACCCTTTATCTACGGCATTATGATCTACTGCAATTTTTTTCATGTAAAATTTTTTTCTCAGTTACTACAATGGAAATTAAAGGATAAACATTAAAAAAAAATACTCACCCGTGAGAAATTTAATTATTTAGAGGTAATTAATTAAAGTGGTACTTTAAAGTACCGTCAGTACACTATGACTAAAATATCGTAACAGAAAACCTACAAGGTGTTTCAACTGGCACCAGAAAATATTTTCGATTTAATAAGTATGTGAAATATAGGCTTTTTCTTATTTACAAATAAAGCGTTTGGCAAATTCCGGTGCCAATTATTTATTTCAACACTTTAGAATTGAAAATGCTTTGCTCCTGAAAGGGTTAAAAAAAACTTTTTTCTTTAGGTTTCGATCTTATTAGCAGTCCTTTAGTTATGCGACATCAATATTCCAGGGACAACATGTTTTCTCGCATCTCCACATATGCAATATATGAATTTACATATGCCATTTCTAGCATAGCAAACACGAGCCGGCGCCACAACTTTTTCGATTTCCTATAAAAAATATCATTGAAACAGAAAAGAAATACCAGAGAAATCATTACTAGACTACATTTTAGTAATTACATTTTAAAGCATATGAAAATGATGGATAACTACACAAACGAAAAGTAAACAAGAAGGATTTCTCCAACACCCAGTGTACTGACGGCACTTATGAGTACCACCGAGTAATTCCACTGTTAAATCAAATACATACACCGTCCACCTAAAATAGCTAGTCAAATTGTATTCTAAAATCCTAATGAACACATAAAAAAAATCCAACAGTTATGTTGTATTCTTTACTGCGTCTGTAGCAATGAAAAGACGAGTGTGGCAATCTGTACGAAATGTCGGTACAAAACGCATCGACTGCTTCAAAGATAACCTCATCACTCTTTAAAATAACGAATCTAGAACTACTGCTGTCATGTATACGGATAAAGTGGAGTTAAAAAAACGTTTTTTGCAAAGTACCATTAGAATATTAGTAATATTCACTATGATATAAAAGTTTAAAGTGAGTGGTACTTATAAGTACCGTCAGTAGATAAAGTATTAAGGAGAAATATATGCAATATTTTGTATTATGGTAACAAGGGCTTAATAAAAATGACGCAATAGTAAAATAGAAACAAAAATAAATTACCTGAATTTTAATTTTGAAATTATCTACCTTTTACATAGATCACAAGGGTATGAAAAAAAGTTTTGCTTGTCGCAGTTTTGATTGCCTTTGCTTTGAAGCTCTATCACGGAGATTTTAAATATTATCAGTCAACCAGCATCCCAGTCTTTCTGCTGCTCCAGCTATGCCAAACTTTTTGCAAAACATTTAGTTTCAGACAGCTTCGTAATTACTAATTTGTTCGTTTTCTCAGTTCTACTCCGCAGCTTACGGAGTGCTCAAGTTAAATTCTAGTTAAACTCGTAGTTCAGAAAGGATCGTTTGCACACAAGGAATAATATAATAGTTTGAAAAAAGAAAGAAAAAACTTTCAAAATGGTTTTTGCAGATAAGGAATGTGATAGTAAAAAAAAAAAAATAAATAAAAAAAAAATTTCAAAATGGATTTTGCACACAAGGAATGTGATAATAAGAAAAAGAAGTAAGAAAACTTTAAAAATGGATTTCGGTTAATCGAGAGTTTCGGTTAAAAGAGTTTCGAATAAAAGAGGTTCTACAGTATTTGTATCCTACATTTCACAAATTACTGTAGCAAATTTTGTATTAAATTCATATATGGTGATATTTTTATTGTACGATTTTAAATTCATTGACGCCCAAAATTCTCTACAATATCTGTGCATCTTCCTGGGTTGTATTTTACCTGCATATGCTCGTTTGTTTAAACCACGGATGTAAAGATGTGAGAAACGCGTAAAACACAACAAAATGTGACTCAGTAGATATCTTCAGATATCTGAAACGTCAATGATGAACTTATCTTTGGCCTCAATCACGGTGTTCAGGCATCGCGTTCCGGTACAGATCAATGCAATTTGTATTCATAGACCTTTCTTTATTGAACGTATTGGTTGTCCAGAAACCTACAATACTATTGTGTTTACTTGTATTTTTTATTCTATACAAGAAAAAACTTGGAAAAACGTTATGGATAAGTATTATCATAAATTTAGAATATAGATTCTATGCAGAGCAATAATTATTTATTTTTTCATCTAAAACCGTGTCAAAAAATATCAATGCAATTCTTTATTTCTTAGCTCTTTCAGGGGCAAGTAATTGCGTTTCTGTAATGTAATACTCACACCGGAATCTTTAAAAAGAAAATTGTAAAATAAGGAAAAGCAATATTAGGACTTTTCTTTCCACTAAAGATAAAAAAGTAAAATGTAACATAATTTTTCTGTGCAAAACTATTAATCGTAAGTGGGATATGATATATCCCACCGCCGCTCAAGGGTTTAATGCATCTAAACTTTAACCTTTTCAACAGAAAAGTACTTTTGTTGTTAAAGTGTTAGGATGATTGAGTAACATTTTACGAGGAAAATTATTTTTAGATTTTTTACAAGCTATGGTATAATGGAGCATTCTAAGCACTTTTATAGACTTCCTAATTCGATGTAACACTACATCTAGGAGATGCATGAAAGGGTTGTTGTTGGGCCTTTTTATCTGCATTCGTAATTATATAAATACATAGCACCCATAGTCGTCGGTTGAGCCTTCCGTCTGTCCGTCTGATCGCATATAACAGCGCAAAAACTACCTAAAAGTATGAATTGAAATTTAATATATTTAATCGTTGCAGAATTTAGTCGAGTCGTTTCAAATTTTGGGAAAATAGAATCGAAACTTTAAAAGATATTAAAATAAGTTTTCTTCATTCTATTAAATTTTATCACACGTAATTAATTGAATGAAATCCCATAATAGATAATGATTCTAGGTTGCCAAGGTCATTACATCATATGTATGATGCAGTCAGATTAATTCCGCATTACTGAATCTAAAATATACAGGGTGATTCAAAAAAGATGGGAAAAATTTTAAGAGGTGATAGTACACACCCAAACAAACATTTTGTATCAAAGAATGCATGGTCGAAAACTAAACGTAAAAAAGTGCGCCAAAAGTTATGTTATTATACGAGGCAAAAACACACAATGAACTATTAAGTTAAGTTACGAAAACAAATTTAATGGCATTTGATTACAATAAGTGCTCAAAACATTGACCGGCAGCTGTTATGCACGCAGTACAACGGCGAAGAACAGATTGACGAATTTTCTGAAACACACCAGGCATATCGCGAACTTCCCTTACAGCAGCCGAAAGCTTGGCGACAAGTTCTTCTGCGGATTCAATGGGAGTCTCATACACAAGAGCCTTTAGCTGTCACCACACACACACACACAAAAAATCGAGACATGAAAGATCTGGCGAGCGCGGTTGTGCCTGGTGTGTTTCAGAAAATTCGCCAATCCATTCTTCGCCGTTGTACTGCGTGCATAACAGCTGCCGGTCAATGTTTTGAGTACTTATTGTAATAAAATGCAATTAAATTTGTTTTCGTAACTTAACTTAATCGTTCATTGTGTGTTTTTGCCTCGTATAAGAACATAACTTTTGGCGCCCTCTAACTTTTTTACGTTTAGTTTTCGACCATGCATTCTTTGATACAAAATGTTTGTTTCTGTGTGTACTATCACCTCTTAAAAATTTTCTCATCTTTTTTGAATCACACAGTATAATCGTAATAAATTGTGTATTCATACATTTTTGCATAAGAGTGCAACAGCTATTGTCCCAAAAACTGAATATTTATAATACTAGTTATAGTACGAACGCACCTCATTTGCCACATTTGCCGTACAATTTTCCGATTTCTTTTAATTTAAAAATTACGAATTGACGCCGGAAAATCTGAACGACCATTTTTTACTATGTCTAATCGCGTAAAATCTGCCATTAAACCAAAAAAAAAAAAAAAAAAAGATTAAAATAGGGAATCCCTGCTAAGAATGCCAAATTTCGGGGAAAAAAGCCGAACAGGAAATCCTGCTAAGTAACTTATTAAGAAATTAAGGTACCATTGAAAAATAAGTTTAACTGTAAAATTTTATGAAAAAAACGGCAAAACCTGTTTTTTTTTTGGTACAGTTATTGAGAAAAATGTTACTCTAAAAATCTGTTTCCAATGACGTATTTGGGGACTAAAAAAAAAAAAAAAAAAAATGTATAATTTCCTTTCTAAGGGATAAGCAAAAACAAGAAAATGTAAAACAAACGTACAGATTAAATGTATTTTGTAAAAAATATATATATGAAAGCTGTGTATATATATATATACATTAAAGAACCAATATATTAAATTAATTACTTTTTTTTAATACTCGTAAAAAGTATTAAACAAGGTTCTTTATAATACTAAATAATACATTTTAACTGTTTCTTTAACTGGTCACAAGTGAAACCTATTTTACCGAACAAAATCCGTAATAATGATTCTTTTCAACTAAGATAGTACATGAGACGAACAAAGAAAAAAAAAAAAAAAACATTAAATATTTTGGATAGGATGCAACTTTTTTTAGCCATTTTCCCAGTCTTTAAATAGAAAAATACAAACAAAGAGAAAAGTACTGATTTAAACTGATGACACTGAACCCACAGGCTATTCACATTAATTGTATATTATACCCTTATTTTAAAGAATAATGCCCTTCGAAAAATAAAGTAAACGACAATAAATAAAGGGGTAGATTAGCTACCCCATTTACCCCTTTTATACTTGACAAATAAACCTCCAAATCTAATCAGTGAAGTACCTTATCAGAATAAACCGGTATACCAAATGTGAAGCAAATTGGATAATTCAGAATGAAAAACCTATTTATCTAAATTAAGCGAGGGATTAGCACACCGTTCCCTCCCTCTATACTTAACAAATGAACCTCCAAATCTAAACAGGGAAGCGCCTTATCAGAATATAACAAATTTGAAGCAAATCGGATAAGTCTGCATAATAAAACTCATTTATCTAAGTTAAGGATGGATTAAGCCCTATTTCCTTCCTTTATACTTAACCAATGAATCTCCAAAGTAATCAGACTAGCGCCTTATCATAATGAACCTATTTACAAAATTTGAAGCAAATCGGATATTTGTATCAAGAGCTGTCGCGTAACGTACATACTTACGTACATACAGAAACTGAGGGCACATTAGCTCTCAGACTTGGATAGCCTATGAACTAAAAAGCATTGAAAAAGATTATGTTTATAACTATTTATTTATAATGTATACTGGCTAAATACAAGGAGTTCCTAAATTAGACAGTCAAATTCAGAGGATACTAACACGGTGGACATCAAGGTGGTGAAAAATTACCAAAGAACATGGGATCGCAAACCACGTTTATTTGGTGAAAATCGCAAAAATGTACTTCGAGTGGTCAGTGAGCCTGACGAAGAGAGTGGCCAATTAAATGCGATGATTGTGATGCGAGAAACATGTGGTTCTCGCATGATGGTGTATCACCACATTTTTCTATTGTGGTACGCAATCACATCGACGCTACATATCCCGGGAGGTGGATTGGACCTTTTGCTAGGCCTCCACACTCACCGATACTTAACCCTTTGGGACGAGTGACACGTATACGTGCCGCGTGAAGCGCGCAGAGTTGTTGTTTTTCCTCACCACTAAAATTTTACTGTAAAATTTGCCTTATTTAATCAGCGCATTTTCTCGATTCAATAAGACACAGATTTCTGTTTTTTTTTAAATGGTGACAAAAGATTAAAAATTCACCTTCTGGGGCAACCTGAAATCGGTTGTTTATCAGACGCCTGTGGATACACTGGGGGATCCGATAGCCGCTGCCACCAAAATACTCAGGCTAGAGGATACGAATTGTGACGTCATCACCAATAGACCCACTTCTCACTAGAGTTTGAATTCACACCGGAAAATTTTGAATGGCTATTTTATTTTATTTTATTTGTGAAATATCAATCATCTTATAAAACAGTAGTAACTATTTAAACTTAATGGTGAGAATTTGGAATCCCCCAATAAATAATCAGCCAGATGCGGAACTCTGTGGCATTCCGCATCTGGCTGAATTTTTGTTTTGGAATTCGGAATTCTCACCAGTAAGTTTAAATAACTGTTATTGTTTTATAAGACGATAGATATTCCACAAGTAAAAGAAAAGAAAATTGCTATTCAATTTTTTCAGGTGTGAATTCCAACACTAATGAGAAGTCGGTCGATTAGTGATGACGTCACAACTCGTGTCCTCTGGCCTTGAGTATTTCGATGGCACCGTGATAGCACGTCGTCGTTTCAGCGTGCATCGCTAGCACAACGGGTATGTTTAGACGCGATCGGCAACTTTTGTCCGTCGGTGTCCGCTGTGCAATGACCTTCCGGCCCCAAATTCGAAAAATTCTTATAAAAATGTCAGGTCGTCTTCTTTCTGGCATTGTAATGCATTGTAATCATGCTTTACGTCAAACAAATGTTTTTCTAATTGTTGTTCGCCTTTTTTGTTCCACTCGAAATCACAGACTTCATAAACTATTTTTGCGATTTTCTCCCACTAAATGTAGTTTACGGCCTCATGTTCTGTAACAATATTTAGGTGCGTTTGTAATTATATAAATATGTAGCACGTATAGTCGGCGTTAGGTCCGTCTGTCTGTGAGTCCTTCCGCATGTAACACAGCAAAAACTACCCAATCGATTGGGTCTGAAATTTTAAATATATAAATGTTAGAAAAATTTGTCGAGTCATTTTCAGTTCTGTGAAAATCGGATGTATAGATTAATACAGGGACATTCAAAAGTTTTCCGTTTCATTACGGTCAATGGGAAAAAAAAATATTTCAAGTGCATTTTAATGATGCTACAGCATTTGGAACAAAATGAAATTGGTATGCACTTATGAAGTGCACTAAAATATACATTCAGTACAATATGCGGTGCAAAAAATATTTATAAAACTAGCTATAGTACGAACGCACCTCATTTGCCACGTTTGACGTGCAATTTCCAACTTGTTTATCCTATTGATGCTTATTGTAATCCCTCTCAATTTGTTGGGCGAATTCGGCAACACCTTGTATAGTAATAAAGACATCTTTGCACTTATAAACAATAATAATTTAATCTGAATATTTTATATTTGAATATACCCATATATGTGTTAATAGATTTAACATGCACTTTTTAATCGGTGTCGAATTCTCGAAGGGCCAATTTTAGATAAAATTCATGTTGAATGTAAAGAAGATTAAACAAGTTTACTGAGAATGCTGACTATCTTCTTTTTGGTACTTTTGGAAAAGGGCACTAGGGAAACCGACTTTATCAAACAAAGTCAATAACAAAGTCTCACTTGCATTAAGTTAGGAAAGAAGGCTTGGGAACTAATATTCTCTGGAATTTATCGCGCAGTAGTTAGAATATTGATGGTTTCACTGGTGCAAGCAGTTTACGCACCTTTAATTATGTATAAAAGTAAGTATGAGGTAACGAGGGATGTATGAACTAGATGAGAGTGGGTGACTAACAAAGTGAAAAAAAAATTAACTTAACCTTCTTGCTTCGCAACCCGAGATTTCCTCGGGCAACGTAAAAGAAGTGAAATTTGCGCAATCCGAGATTTCCTCGGGGATGCATTTTTTCCGTCTAATTAATCCTCCTATATTATTATCACCAGTTATTCTTTTATTGCAAATTTTGCCATATTTAATCGGAGCATTTTCCCGATTAAATTAGACAAAAAGTTTTGTTTTTAAAAACCGGTGATATTCTTAAAAGACGCTCGTCGCGAAGGGGTTAAATACGCAATTTTTGAAGATATTTGAAAAAAAAACAATTACGCAGCAAGAGGGTTAATCATGAACAGAAAAGGAAAATCTTTGACCTTAAGCAATGTAATTATACTGTACCTACAAGAATTCGTAAAAATATTTTAACACATTAGAAATGTTTGCATTTTACTAAGAAATAGAATTAAACGATTAACTAGTTTCTAATCTTAACCCTCTCGGCACCGAATTTTTTTTTTTCCAATTTTGGGAAAAATTACTTTTACTTTAACAAAATTAAAAGTAGCTATCGAAATCACAGAAGTTACAGTTTACTGAAATTTAACGAATGTGTTCTTTACAGAAACCGAACGATTGTAGTTATGTTGCGTGTTTTTCATATAAAAATAGACTAAGGAAGAATTTTTTAAGACGTTTGGAAAATGTCGTATTACAACCAGATTAAACAAACATAAGCAATTCAGTACTATTTTTTTATTTTTATCACAAATTACTAATTCCGAAAAGGAGTCCCTAATTTAAATTTAAAGAGTGAAACATATGTTTGAATTAAAAGAAACGCCAACGGATTACTAATAATTAATAAAACTTTTATTAATATTATTATTATTAAATGCTGAAACATAAGTAAAGTCATAATGGTAAATGTATCGACATATGCTGTCACTATTAGGTGCTGCAATTAACACTCTCGCTGCGCAACCATAGAAATACTCGGGCATGTATTTTTCCATCTAATTAATACTATTTGTTTATTCCCACCAGTTGTTTATTGCGAAAACTTAGCCTGATTTAATCAGGACATTTTCCCCGATTACGATAGTCAAAATTTTCTGCTTTAAAGAACCGGTGATAAAAGATTAAAAATTCTGTAAAAGATGCTCATCGCGAAGAATTACTTATGCAGCGAGAGGGTTAACAAAAATATTTTTTTCTTTCAAATATTGCAATTCGAAGTAGGAGCCTCGTATGAGGATCAGGGTGTCGAGAGGGGTTAAGTAAATTGTTATTCCTATTGAAAATATATTTCTTTTTTCCCGTTAATAGAAAATTAAAATTGAATGCTTATATGTAATCATCGCATTTTAAAACTAAGTTATCGACATCATGTAAATTGCATGTTTAGAAAATGTTGTTCAGTTCTTCTCCAAACATTCTTTATAAAATATTGGGTGATTGGAAAAGTTTGTGGTCACGATTTCCTATGCATCGAGTTTCGAAGTGAACCCAAATTGTTTTAAATGGCGAAATGCAGTCGACCTGTCAACATTTAGTCTTTCATCAACATCTTATGTAGTAATCCGTGCATTATTATTCACTAAAATACGGATTCATCCCTTGGGGACGAGCGACCGGTATACGTGCCGCATATGCTGCTCAGAATCCGTGATTATTCTCACCAGTAAATTTTTATTGTAAATTTTGCCTTATTTAATCCGAGAATTTTCCCTATTCAATTTAGGCAAAAATACCTGTTTTGAAAAACTGGTGACAAAAGATTAAAAATTCTGTAAAAGACGCTCGTCCCGAAGGGGTTAAGCCATTATGAATGCCGAAAGGTCGCCAAGAGGAAAGCGTTATATTGGGTCGTTCGGAAAGCCATGTCCGTTTGGAAAAATCAATTCGTAACGGAAAATTCTATCATTTAATTCTTATACATTGATTCCAATATCTAATGTCTTATAATTACTGGGTAGAATTTTCAGGTTCGAATTGATTTTCCCAAACGGGCACGGCATTCCGAACGATCCAATAGTTTACATTGAAACAGTGTTGCCAGATTGGGGATTTTTTTGTCCCCAGATTGTTGATTGTCACCGCTTTTTTAAAATAGAAATTTTCCGCCTATTTAAAAATAGATTAAAAATTCTGAAAAATAAGGCGAATTATACCATTTTGAAAAAGTGGTGACAGTCAAATAATCTGAATTTAAAAAGTCCACAATCTGACAACACTGCATTGAAATCATTATTTCGAAATCGACAAAACCGCTTTTAACTGTCCTAATAGCGGGGGCATGATCCAAATAAATGTCTTTATATTTTGTAGTACGTCCAACACTCACTCCTTTTTCAAAATCACATGACGAAAATGTAACTTTTCATTTAACATTTTGAATAATAACCTTGCACACAAATTAATTTGAAAAACTTTTTTTAATGTTATGTTCTTCCTCGACACATGAAGATAAATGTCAGTTAATGATATTGTTATAAAAAAATATCAGCACAGTCAAAATTGCAATCTACTGCATCTATGAAATCGGGCATGAACTTTTGCAATCATCTGGAAGTTCTAAAAATCTATATGAGTTAAGGCCACACTCAACGGTATAGTTCTGAAAATATTTACTTACTTTGTATTCAGTGAATAGTTGTTAAGGATGCGGCAAATTGCATTTTACATCAAATGGGTCTACCAAATTACAAAATTAATATCTAATTGTGTTAAAGACTGAGTCCTTTCTGAATATTTGCTATGTTTACTATGTTTTTCTTCTCTTTAATTGCCTGAATTAAATTCTAACGTTAAACTATCAAGGACGTCTCTCTTTTACACTTCTTTTAATTCTTCGACACCAGTTTTTTCCACATTGTAATTTTAGATTATTTAATCGCTCAAAACTTGAGATTAGATATGTGAAAATTTCCAAACTAAAATACTGGTATTCAAATTAAAGAGTTTCGTTCTCCTTACATGGCTCGTTTTCTTACCAACCGGCTTTAATGAGTTAAATAACTGTTATTAACCATTAACTGCCGAAATTGTAGGATAGTGATGGGCTCAGAGACCCAACGATTGTACGGAGAGGGGTTTCCCACCTACCTTTTGTCACCTACTCGGTCTTTGCTTGTTTTTGCCTCGCATAACAACATATCCAGTGTTGCCAGTTGACTAATATTTTTGAATTCAGATTTCTTGATTAGCACCACTTTATTGAAGTTGTAAATTTCGCCTTATATAATGACATCTTAATTAAGGCTAAAACAAGGGGAATTTTACCATTTCAAAAAAGTGGTGCCAGTCAATAAATCTGAATTTACAAAAAACGTAACCCACTAACAAACAGAATAGCTCCTTTGGCTACCTCGAGCACCTTTGTGCTTTAATTTCGACCATACATTATCCGATGAAAATTGTTTGTGTTGATGTTTACTATCACCTCTAAAAATATTCTCCATCTTTTATGAAACACCCTGTATATATTTTGTGTCACCTTAATTTATTGGAATATCTAATTACTTTAAAGTACGTGATGTCTTTAAATATTTTCAAAAATAAAAGCATATATCATTTTTACTATTTCTTCTTTACGTTAACTAAAATTTATTTCATGAACTAATTATAAAACTCTTTCAAAAATAACTTTTTTCTTCTTTTAAAGAGGATTTTTAAACTTTAGAAAGGCACTGAATGTTAAGCATCTTAGTATTTTATTTATTTAGTTAGTTTTTTCAAAGTGCCTTACATGAAAATAAAAACTTTGGAGAATGTAAGTGGCATTTATTTGACACCTAATAAAAGACTGGCATGATATACAGTGTCTGCTCATCACTTATTCTGCCAGTTGTTACATAACTGCTTCTATAAAGCAACATCATTTTCTTTATTTTGAGTTACAAAGAAAAAAGATCTAATAGCTAGAATGTTTCCATTCTGTTATATTATTTGAAAGTTGAAGTTGATAGGATATGGTTTTATAAAACATTGCAGGTTAACTATTAAAATTATTAATGATTCTTATTTACTCAAATATAGAAGTTATGTAAAACTATGTAATACATTAAATTTTCAACAATTTTTCTGGGAAAGGAAATTTAAAAAAAATGAGTAAAAGTTCAAAAAGTGGAAAAATATGAATATATTTATAAAAGAAAATCATGATAACGGTTATGTAGTAAGCAATTTCGACGGCTTATTGACTAATATGTAAAATTGAGAATTTATTGTAATTTAGATACGATTATATGATTAACATAACTATGTATATTCCAATCTAACCAACTACATATTACGGATATTTCCCTATAAATAATGAATTCTCAAACTGCCAATTCAAGATAAATTTTCCGTTGGACGTAAAGAGGATAAAATAAGTCTTCTAAGAAAGCCGATTATCTTCTTTTTTTGCCATTTTTTGAATAGGTTTCTGGGAAACCGACTTTTCAAAAAAAAGCCAATAAATAATCTTTCTTGGGGTA
Organism: Maratus speciosus; assembly: GCA_963932465.1. Classification (NCBI taxonomy): domain Eukaryota; kingdom Metazoa; phylum Arthropoda; class Arachnida; order Araneae; family Salticidae; genus Maratus; species Maratus speciosus. The sequence goes on along the minus strand of OZ010786.1, from coordinate 590,014,853 downwards.
AGAGTTAGCAATCAGTGACGGTTAACTAATACTGTCAGAGATTTATTGCGCAGTAGGCAGAATATTTATGGTCGCACTAGTACATGCCTTTTACATATTTTTAATAACGTATAAAAGTACATGAGAATAAAGTACATGTATAATATTAAAAACGAAAATGAATGAAAAGTAAACATAAAAATGAAGCGAGAAAGAGAAGATTATATCTCAGTCAAAGGAATTATACTTTGTTTATAAAAGTGAACTAACTATAAAAAATTATTATTTACAAAAAAATATTCATTACTTAGCCTCGCTGGGTATTTTATTCAAAGCACATATTGCATTAAAATTAAGACACAATTTTAATATTTATTTATCTGTAAAAACATGTTTTTCATTTTGTAAAATTAATAATAAGAAACGGTGATACTTTTTCTATGACTATTAGTTTTATACGAATTGAAATTTTCAAACTGAGCGAAAAAATGACCAAGCCGAGATTCGAACCCAGATCCTTTGGTTACATTGCCAATAACCTTATTGGTAAATAACATATGGTCTGCCATTAAGACATTTTAACAGAACAAACCGCAGGTTAAGGAACTCGATATAAACGATGGATGCGTAGATATATTATTATTTTTAACACAATCATGCTGATTAACACAATCCAAGTTTATCATGTTATGTATTCAGTATTGGGGATAAGTTTTTTTGTCTTTTGTTATATATTTGCGCAGACTGAAGATATTAGCCTTAATGGTGACTATAGAATTTTCTTATTCTCAAACATCATCACAATTCATGCATCATTCGAAATACAGGATGGCTCAGAACTATCTGTCAAAAATATAAAGGCAGTTAGTGAGGACCTAAATAATCAGATTTCGTATAGGAATGTGGAATGTGGGTGCGGAAATGCAGCGTTGTGGCAGTAGAGGGCACTATTGAGTTTGACGAATGAAAGCGATTCCTTGGCTTAAATCGTCATTTCCCACAGAGATTTCGGGCAACATGCATCATTACACAAATACAGAGCTTGCAGACATGCCTTTTATGTATGGGGATGCACAAGAAAATGGCTCGCATACACTGCACGTCTAACAGTTCTCGAGCCTGTTGAAGGGCTATCGTCTACTGTGCGTAATTCTGCTTCTTTCGCAGCAAGAGTTCTGCGATATCTTACAGCGACCGTATCGCGCCTCGAAGCATAAAACGATCTACTCGCGCACAACTCCCCATGAAAACGCTCAAATATTCAGCATTCCTTCAGATTCCTACCCGGGAATCGTTCCATGTACATCCGCTGAGCAGTCCCTGCATTTCGTTGCGCAGTCCCATACATGAAATGTATGCCATCAAGCTCCGCATTCGCGTAACAACTCATGTTGCTCAAAATACGTGCGGAGAATGTCTATTCAAGCCAGCAAAGTGCTTTTATCCAATAAACTCAACATCGCCTACGACTGTCTCAACGGTGGATTTCCGCACCCACATTCCTATACGAAATCGGCTTATTTAGGCCCTCTCTACCTGCCTTTACATTATTGACCGATAATTCTGAATCACCCTGTATAATATTGTATACCGAATAATGAACAGGATATTTGCCGAATGCAAACTGTACTAAAATTACGGCAGATCGATTCGAAGTTCAACTTACATTACATCTCGCACAGAGTAGAAATCTCTTAGAAATTGTTTTTCTGATCAATGAAAATAATTATTGGCGAGAAAGTCGATTATGGAAGTTTAATTAAAAAAAAAATTAAAAACCATTTCTAACACTCTTTTCCCATGTCGAGCCTATTTAGACAGTTTTCTCCTACTCGAATTAGTCACCAAGATTCATTTCTTGAAAACCTTCGAAATCATTTTTGATTTACAGCTGAATTTTTGGGACTGAGTTTGTTCTACACTCTTGATAAGAATTTTCTCGATTTCACAACATAGGTAGATCGTTTACTCGTTTCGAATAAGTATACAGCAGGCTCGGCGAACTTATGAAAAGCGTGGTAGAGTTGGCACGTAAGACAATTTCTCCGGCGCGCGAAAAAGTAAATTTTATAATCTTTATATATATAACATTCATTTTTTTAATTTCTATTAATAATCTATATTTTTTCCCATACGGACAGCCTGCCACGAAAAATGCAACTAATTTTGCTTGAAGTAACAGATCAAACTAATCTTCTTTTCCTGTGATGTTAGGTAGCGTTTTTAACATGTATTTTGCATTTGTAGTTGAATTTATAAGTTGTATTTTTCAAATTAATTTTGTTAGTCACTGCATTAAGGCGGCCAATGCATACAATTTTTATGCATATTTATAAAACTATCAAAATATGTGACACAGGTATAAAAAGATCTCCATAACACGCTCCACCGAACATCATTAAAAATGTCATCGATAAATTATTGATACATTATTTAACGCAACTTGGATAACGAGATGTTGCATTAATAATAAAGTCAAAAATTTCTAAAATGAAAATTCGTATTAATTATTGCCTTGTTACAGCACGTACCACATAAATCCTATTTCCGAATATTTACTAATAAGATAGCTTATTCCAATATACAGAGAAATCTCATTTTGATTTTTAATATTTTTAATTATTAATTATTAAAGCAGGAAACATCAAAATTTCTAATTAGTTTTAATATAAATGTACGCTGCAAAATTATTTTATGTGAAAGCTTGGCACATTACATTGTTGATAGATATTCTTTGTGAATTTTTGACAAGCGCATGTAAATAGGTTCACCGATCCTGGTATGGGAGACTTTTGTGATAATCGATGCATCATTTTTCGATTTATAGCAAGCATCATTTTGAGTGCTGAGTTTATGTTAACCAGTCAAAACGAATTTTCCCGAGCTCAATACATTACTAGATCATTTTCTCGTGCTCGAATAGGACATCAATTCAGTGAAAATCTTTCGAATTTTTTTTTTTTTTTTTTTTTTTTTTTTTTTTTTTTTTTTTTTATGTACATCAAGGAACATTGTAATCCGTAAAAAGATAACTTTTCGAAAAAAGATAACTTTTATGAAAACGCTTCTGACAAGCCTTGTACCTTTCAAGGTCAAGGTCAAGAAAGGTTCGATGAAGGAATGTACTGTCTTTGTTAACTAGGAAGGTAAAAGGTACTTCTTGGGATTATATAATCCCACGCGTGTATCAACATTTCATTTGGATACGTACATTTTTTTTTTTTTTTTTTTTTTTTTGGAATAGCATACACTCAAAATATTTTAATGAAAAGTAACATAAAAGTTACTTGTATATATTGATAAAGGAATATTAAAAGTAATTAATAATAATTTTGTGAGATACGTCATGTTTAAAGATGAAAAGTAAATTCTTAGCATACTTTCTAAAGAAGTGATTTTTACAGAAACTGCAGTAAAATCTGCAAATAAATATAAAAGCATGATTTTTTCCACATAAAGAAGTAGAATTGATGCCTTTCACAATGTACAGAAGTAGATTTGTTTTTAAAAGTATTTAGTCAAAAATATAATGGCAGACAAAATGGGGTGAAACTTATCCAATGCGTGCGATCCGCTAACGTTACAAAAATAGACACGTGTGCGCACGAGTTAAGTGCTGAGTTTGGCTAAGCCCGTCAAAACAAGTTTCAGGGTCCGTACGGTTACCGTTATTTTCAAGGCCAAATATCAGCATTTTTTATAGAAAAATAAATCTAAACGCGCGAAATTTCGCCTTATTTGAGGATGTATTTTCTAAATGAAAAAACTGGTACCGAAGAATTCTCATTCTGGGAATTCAAGGACCCGTACGAACCCTGAGTTTTGAGATCTAATTAAATAATTCTCTAGTGCTTGAAGTGGTAAATTTCGAAGAAATCGTTGGATACGCTTTGGAGATCGTTCGGAATCCCAAAATTGCTGTTTAGTTCAATATAAATGAAAAAAGCATAAAAAGTATGCGAAATTTATTTGAATAAGCTAAAGGTAGTATATAATGTATATTGACTTGATATATTACTTACTTTATATAGAAAGGAACTGATATATTACTGATAAATTACTTTCGGTAAAATTATTCAAAGTATCTTCAATATTTTTTAGTAATATTTTTATCGTATAAGAAATATTTAACGCTGGCGGACTAAATCGCAAAGTGATTATAGATTAAAAAAAGAATTATTTCTATTTAGGTAATCTAGAAAAACAATATCATTAATTCCTTGCTTTTAAAACATCCTGCCTTATGATATATAAATAAAAGCACATAATTATAAATAGCTGTAGTTCATAAGCAATTTCCATAAATGATAACACACTTCCAGAATAAAATTTCTATCGTATGTAAAGAGGATTCAGGAAGTTTTTAATTATATTGAACAACTTTCTTTTGCAGATTGTTAACCCTTTGCACTCACCTCTAAGTGACTACTGCTAGATGTACCACGAAAATCAGGGCCCCAAATGCTCTGTATGCCACAAATTTCTTGCAGTTTATTTCGCCATCTTTAATCGCAGATAATTCTACCGTTATATATGGCGAATAAAATTACTTCATAATACTGGTGTTTAGAGAATTTGGAGCTTCGGTTTACGTTTGAGACCTGGTAAAACTAATGGTGAGTGAGAGAGTCACCTCTCGAGTTCAAAGAACTAAAGAAGTAGACATTACTGACAGACTAGTAGACAGACCGAAGTAGCCATTCTGGAACTTCACCATATCAAACAGAATAAATAATACACCCTCTGTCCCATATTAGTTGCTACATTTGATTACTTTTGTTCTGATTTTTGATACTGGTGATTTTATGATTCTGTTTGAACATTTTAAAGATTTCAGATTAGAGACAAGCGAAAAATGGAAAATGTTTATATTACAGACAGGCATTCGCCTAACTAACTGTTACATAAAATTGCAGACTGCAGATTGCTACATGAGAAAAATGCCGAGAATCAAGGCATCTGGTTTATAGCTCGACCATTATTCACGATAACGTATATGATTTCCATAAAAATACCTTCTTTAACTTATGTTGTTAATGCATTTTCAACGGTCAAATATTAGCAGAGATAAAGAATTGCTTATCAATGTGGCTGGCAGCAATGAGATGCAATTAAATGAAGGCATATTGTTTCCAGCAGCTGCGTTTCTAATTTTTATTTTATTTTTTGCATTGGAGCAGTAACGGACAGATAAATTATTAAATGAGAAAGGGAAAAAGTAATTGAATATCTAAATGCGCTGAATTAAAGATGTTTTTAGAAAGAAAGAAAAAAAACCACTTTAATAAAAATCTGTATGGTTTTGAGAAATGAATTTAATTACGTATTTCAGCATGAAATAGGGGGGGGGGGATAACATATTATAAAAGTAATAAAGTTATGTTTTAAATTAATTTTCAATAAAATGAGAAATATGCGACAGAAATCTGTCACAGGCACCAGTAATAAAGGAAAATAAAAGTTACCTTATTTAATCAGAGCATTTTTGAAATTGTGTACTTGAATGACACTTCTTTTAAAAAGTGGTGCTGGCTGAATAAGATTTGTGTAACAGTCGCCGTGGTCGAAATGGTTAAATAAACTAGTGATGCAACAGTGTAGCAACAGAAATCAATTGACACCGCTAAATTTTAAAATTTAATGGTGACAATCGCCCAACTGCTGCGCAAATTTTCCATCACGGATAAAGCAATATATATATATATATCCAGAATTTCTGGTATGAATTTTGAATTTCTGATTATAGAAGAAATTCCTGAATTGACGCATATTGTATGCGCTATTGATGCAAATGTCTAAATAAGACAAATACAGTCGTCTCTCTATTTAACATCGCTCTACTTAAGGACGATCCCTATTTAAGGACTATATTTTGAGGTCCCGTCTCCTTTAAGTAAAAAAACTCTATTTAAAGACGAAATTGCTTTTGTTTAAGAACGATTTTCCACATACTTTTTTCCCGATCCCTTTAAACATGTTAAACGAGGGAACATCCTCTGATAGAAAAACAAGGTTTGTTGCAATTCAGATGAGTATAGATGAAGGAGAAGGGTGAAATCATGGTATAGTCATGATAAGTTTTCTTCCTCCGCCGCTAAAAAAATTATCGATTTTGACGAAGAAGTTTTAGCAATAGACTTCATAAATTTAGATGAAATTTATGATGACATCGTAAATGAAAATGCAACTTCAAATACAGAAAATGGTGATGAAGCTGATGATACAGAAAGTGAGACATCGCCTCCCTCTTACTCAGAGGCGAATTCTGCCCTGGATATTCATCGCCTGTACAGTGTTTCATCAAATATTGATGATGACTCATTCAGTCTTCAAGGGTACTAAAAACTAGACCACTATTGAAACAATCGACAGTTTTTGATTTTTTTTAAACTTTATTTGTTTAATTAAACGTATTATAAGTATTTTTATTGTACGGTAAGTAACACTGTTTAATTAAATGTATTATAGATATTTTTATTGTACTCTAAGTAACACTGTACGTTGCTCTTGTATGCAGTATAATTAGTGCAATAAAAATGTGTAGTATTATATCTGTATCAATTAAAAAAAGAAAAAATCATAAAATAAATTTATTTATATAAATATATAAAACATTTCTAAACACACCAATATATTGAGAAATGTATTGACAAGCTTATAAAGTTCGCTAAGATAAGCTTGTAATGTTTGAAGGGAAATGTTTTTCAAATGTTATTTTTCCATAAATTCTGTTTAAGGATGATCTCTATTAGGGACGATTTTTTGAGTTTTTTTGAAAGCCGTTAAACAGAGAGTCAAAATGCATCAAATAATAAATTTAAATACTTTTCGATGCTGAAAGATAGCATTCGGATAAAATAATATATAACTTCATTTAAGTAAAATTCCCGAAGTCAAGTATGGTGAATTTTCTATTTTTTATTGAAAAAAATGAACGTTTTTTAACTTATAAATATCTAGGATTTATAGCATCTTTTCGTTTTATCTTAATAAAAATTCCGAAAGAGTCTGACAATAACAAACAAAAATATATATTTTTTTAAATAGGCGGATAAATGTCAAAATTCTAAATCCAAACACATAATGTTGCTGTCAAACTACTTCCAGAAAATTTACCGAAACATTCCAAAATAAATACTTCCAAAATCTAGGATTTTGATATTCGAGGAATAAAGTTTTTACATGTGAAGCATGATAAATCTTGACATTTGTAAGGTTTTAGGGCTTGAATTTAAACTAACAAGGAAAAAAAGCTTCTGGAGAGTATTTTAAGATATGGCGTTAAAAATACTAGTATTTTATGTGAAGATGATGATGAAGAAGATCTTGTTAACAAGTATTTCATTGGTTGTAAAAGTTTTCTAATGCTCATTTCTGATTAAAATAGATGACTAATTTGAATTGTAATATTTAAGAAGTTAACTATATTACGCAGTGGGATAATTTGTTTCACTTAAAATTGCTTACATTTTTAGTAATACTAAAATAAACTGTTCCCAGATACAGTACGCGTTTGCACATTTGTTAAACGCATAAAGATAGTTTTTGAAAGATTGTTTAATTATAAAAAGCAACAAAGTAAATTTGAAGTCTGAAGTTTTCTATTTTTCATGAAAATTTCTGTTTCTGGTCTTTTTCAAATAACTCACTTGGAGGCTGTACATATTTAACGTTATCACTTTGGGGGGGGGGGGGGGGGTATGTCTGGCACTTGATATCATATTACAGCTCTAGGAGGAGTGGAGGGGGTTTACATTTGATATCGTTGTCATTGTATCGTTTTGGTTCAGCAAAATTTTTTTTTGTAACTTTTTTCTTTTCATTTTTTTCCTATTCCTACCTTTTTTCAGTCTGCTATCTATGTTTATCAAAATACAAAGTTATTATTAAAATCATTATGTGACAATCAAATCATTTCATTCCAAAATATGGAATATCCCAAGGTTCGTCCTTTCTATTCTTCTGCCCTATGCGAATTTATTTCGTTATTAAAGAAACCATGTTAGGAATGCAGTGAAACTTAAATTTAACGAAGTCTCATTCTTACACCTAAACACTTCGTTATGAAGAAAATTCGTTAAATAGAATTCATGTAAAATTCATAAAATTTGTATAATAAAATACACATGCATAAAATAAAAAAAATGCACATAAAATGGAAATATTAGAAAAATGTATTTTAATTTTTTAAGTAATTTTTTTAATATAATGTAGCAATATGAGAAAAATTTAATTAGAGTAATGTTTAAAACAACACAATAACGTGAGGTAAACAAAAACTGAAGCGTTTAGTACGTTTCCTCGGTATTTCATATCCTTAAATTTTAAAAATCCTGTAATATTACTTCGTACAGGTTTCATACAAAAAAAAAAAAAAAAAAAAAAAATACACTGTTCATTAAAATGTTTGCTTTTTTCTAAGTATCTTAACAATTCATCTGCAACATTTTCGTGAAACTGGGGTGCCCTTCTTATTGTATCGAAAGCTTCCCTCCCACTGTCAGCCCCGGAGTGTCTGTGTGAAAGAGTGACGAAAGAAAGTGTTTATCATACTGAAAAAAATGTTTTGTTTAGCACCAAGAGTTATGGATATGATTAAATAAATAAATAGTTTCATTTTGACGCAGTCCCCGGAAATAAATTCGTACATTCATCGCAACAGCAACCTGTCAATTTGAATGTTGTACACGCACGAAAATGGAATAAACTTCGTTATATCATTCTTAATATGGAGATTCATTCACATGTCAATGGTGTCCAAAGTCAAGGTTCAGCAGAAAATTTCATTAAGAAGAAAACTTCGTTAAATGGAAGTTCTACTGCAATACTTTTTATGTTTACTAGTAAAAGATGGGGAAGAATGTTGTTCACCTGTTTTGTTTCTAACAAATTCAGCTTAGTCGTGCAAGGGGCAAGTTCAAGAAGACAATATTACTGTTCAATGCATTATGTAGCAAAAAGTGATTACTTCTAAATAGTATATCTTTAAAGTGTTATTTCATATAAAGTTATTTTATATACAGGGTTATTACAAGGGAATCATCGGGTTTTGATACGTTACTACATGCGAACTAGGAAACGTATATGTTTCCATGACAGCTCAAACGAGATGGCGTTAACCACAGTTTTGCGCTGCCTATGTGTCATGCGCGTGTGGTTGCCATGTTTCCTGCCGCGAATTGTTTATTTCTTGGGACTACGGATGAAAATCTCTATAGCTCGGTTCACTGTTTCAACAGTAACGCTTGGTCGGCCGGAACTTTTGCCTTTGCATAAATAACCGGTTTCTTTGATCTATCGATACCAGCGCTGAATGCTTTGTTGGGTTGATGGTTTGCATTTGTATGCCTTCCAGAATGCTCTCTGAACGGTTATAAGCGATTCACACTTCGAAAATTCTAGAACACAAAACGCTTTCTACTGTCCAGTCGCCATTTTATATTACGCTCGCGCAGCAACCATGGCAACCACACACGCATGACACATACGCAGCACGAAACTGTAGTCAACGCCCTCTCGTTTGAGTTGTCATGGAAACATTTACGTTTCCTAGTTCGCACGTAGTAACGTATCAAATTCCGATGATTCATTTGTAATAACCCTGTATAATAATGATATTTTATTAACTCTTTCTCTTCATTTAAATCTGTAAAATATCTGAATAATAAATGTATAACAATTTACCGGGTGTTCCAAAAATGACTGATGGATTTTGAAATTGAATAACTTGAAAATGGTGACAGATATCTAAAAAATTTTTGTAGGAGGGTTATGTTAGATGCCAGGAGTTTTTATGCTGCAAATCCAAGTTTAAATTGCAAATAGCAGCGATAGATGGCGCTGCAAGCAATAGGCGCTAAATCCAGGCTCGATTTTTTGGTCGTTCTCTTCTCCCATGCGGAAAAAAAGAGATTAAAATGTTTTGAATGGATCCCGAAGTACCAAAAATCGGGGCTGGAATTAGCACCTATTACTCGCAGCGCCCTCTATTGTTTGAAATTCAAACTAAAATCAAGAATCACAGTAAGAAAACTCCTTGTAACATGCATAACCCTCCTAAAAGAATTTTTTTAATATCTGTCATCGTTTGCAAGTTATTGAATTTTAAAATCCATCAGTCATTTTTGGGACACTCGGTATGTATATCATTTCAAGCGTATAAAAAGAAAAACAAGTAAGAAAAATCATGCGTACAGCATAGATTATGAAACACTTTCTAACACTCCCTGAAAGCTATAATGAAACTTCGTTACTTATGGTAATAAGGTAAATAAGATGACTGAGTAAACATTTAAAGATCTGATTTCAGCAGTTACCGCTCAGAGCCAAATATGTATTCCAATTCTATGAACATCCCTGTATTCGATCTGTATGTTGATATATATATAACAAATAATGGTAAAATTTAGTTTAGCAAGAAAACAAATAACAGGTTGAAATTCATATTTCAGCAATTTATACTAATAGATAGAAACATACTTGAATACTTTTGTACAGTCCTGTAGTTTACCTAGTACCTTCATTACACACCACTATTTAACTAAAATTTAATTCAAACTAAAACACGCTTAAAACTACTGAAATTACATTTCCAGAAATTATCACCCATAGACGGCCATGTATCCAACTATTTGCGTGGCCCTGTATATCATTTTATCTATATTCTACAAATATTTCTTAGTACACTAAATTCAGTTCAGTGTAAAAATGCATAACTCCTTTAAAACCCACTTTTAAGCAATTTATGCTCATACTCAGTAACCTTTACGAATTCATTTCTGTAGCTCTGTATATGAACTATAGCATTTATACGTACTTTATAGTATGCATAAATATAGTGAACAAGTAGGTAAGTGTGATCACAGATCGCACAGAGGGTTTCGTTTAATATTCCTTTCAAAACACTTTATCCTTTTGAAAAATCTTTTAGTTCCACATTCGCAACCAGGGGTGCACTGTGTTCTAAACAAACTTCTATCCGAACGAAACTCCGTTTTATATACTATCCGTAGATATGTTAGTCGAGGGGATTGAACCGATAGCACCCGAGATAAGTAGGCGCCCGTGGCGGTAAAAAGTGGAACTAGAATATGTAAGGCTATGGTGCATAATATGAAAGAATGGTCAAAGGGGTGTAGGCAAAAGTTCGAAAAGTGCTCTCCGGGTGAAAAGGGCGGAGGTTAGAAATTTGCTTAAAATACACAAATTTAGAGCCCGGACGAGTAAATAATATAAGACTTTTTGAAAATTTTATGATTTGCCGCGTGATCTGAGGTATTCAGCTATACGTATGCACAAATTCATGTCTCCAACTTAATTAGGGGGTCTATTAGAAAGATTTGCTTAAAATACATATGTGGTAGCTCAAAGGGATAAACGTAAGACCTTTTGCAAGATTTTATGATTTGTCACCTGGCCTCAGGTGTTCTGCTATAAGTATGGAAAATTTCAAATCTCCAATTTAATAAGGGGCTCAGTTAGAAAGAATTGCTTAAAATACGCATGTGGGAACCCAAAGGGTTAAATGTACGATTTTTTCAAAATTTTATGGTTTGTCATTTGATGCGAGTTGTTCAGCTATAAGTATGCCAAATTTCACGTATCGAACCTAATTAGGGGCTCACTTAGAAAGAATTGTTTAAAATACACATGTGGGAGCCCAAAGGGTTAAGTGTACAACTTTTCCAAAATTTCATGATTCGTCGTATGATGTGTTGTGTTCAGCTATAAGTATGGAAAATTTCAAGTCTCCAACATGTATAGTTTCTGAGAACGGGCTCTGTGACAGACGGACAGACAGACAGACAGAGGAGCGAGACGAATAGGGTTTCGTCAGATTAACGAAACCCTAAAAAAGCACATATCATAATTAAAAACGCATTTCGAGCAATTATTACTAATATATAGTAATTCGGATACAATACAGTATCTGAAATCTTTTCAAATACACCGCAAACAATTTCCCCTACACTATTATGAACTTTTGTGTGGCCCTGTAAATGAACAATAACTATTCTTTGCACCGCATATTCAACAGAATGCATATTTTAGTGGACTTCATAAATGAATATCAATTTTACTATGTTTCAAAGAGTATAACACCATTAAAAATCATTTGAAACGATCTTTTCCTATTGGCCGTAATGTAACGGAAAAATTTGACTGTCCCTGTAAATGAACTAAACATCCTACAAACTTCATTTGCAATTGGGAACGTGCTATGGTAGAGGTCACTAACGTCTAAAAATTTCAGAACGATCCGAGCATATTTACGGGAGTTAGAGCGTGGACAGACGGTTGGAAAGTGTTAAAAAGAAAAAAAATGTAGAAATAAAAATAATTTTTAGACACTGATAACGATATCATTAGGGGAAAGGGGAGGTCGAGTAATGATAGCGTATGTTATCGTAAGATGGGCTGAGGGGTCCAAAATTGCCAAAAAATGTATAACGTTGTTAATGTTCAGCCTCTAGGAAATTTCAGTACAATATCGAACTTCAAAAATTAAAATAAAAAGTGAAAACGATACCGCAAGATCTATACTGTAAGAAAAAATATATATATATCAGTGCTTGTTCAACCAGTCGTGGCGGACGTCCTCACTTTCTTTTTAGGTGCGTTTGTAATTATATAAATACGTATCGCCTATAGTCGTCGTTCAGTCCGTCTGTCTGTCCGTCTATCTGACTGTCCGTCTGCATATAACAGCGCAAAAACTCCCCAATCGAATGATTTGAAATTTAAAATATGTAATTGTTGCATGATTTTGTCGAGTCATTTCAAATTTTATGAAAATCGGATGTATAGTTTAATTACAGGGGCAGTCAAAATTTTTCCGTTACATTACGGCCAATGGGAAAAAAATATTGCAAGTGCATTTTAATGATGTTACAGCCTTCCGAATAGTCTGAAATTTTAAATTTATAATTGCTGTAAAATTTTGTCGAGTCATTTGAAATTTTATGAAAATCGGATGCATAGTTTAATGAAAGGGACAGTCAAACATTTTCCGTTAGATGACGGCCAATGGGAAAAAATTATTTCAAGTGCATTTTAATGATGCTAGAGCGTTTCGGACAGAATGAAATTGATATGCAATTATGAAGTACGCTAAAATATACATTCAGTACAATATGCGGTGCAAAAAAATATTTATAAAACTAGATATAGAACGAATGCACATCATTTGCCACGTTTGACGAGCAATTTCCAACTTGTTTAAATTTTCTTCACCTCTTTCTGTTTCATTTGAGGAAACCCTATTCGTCTCACTCATCTTTATGTCTGTCACAGAATTTATTATCGGAATTTATTATCGGTACATTTTAGAAACTTGAAATTTTGTATACTTATAGCTCAATACTTCCGATCACAAGTCAAATCATAAAATTTTGAAAAAAGTTTTGTATTATTTAAATTTATTAAGTCATTTGGATTTTATAACACAACATGATTTCAATTTTTTTCACGCAAGCTAGATGTCTTAGTGGTAGCGCATTTGTCTGCTACCTGCACTTGTTGATTCCCCATTGTTTAAAGTTGCAATGTTTTCATTAGAATGTGAACTTTTTTCCTTAACCCGGAATTACACGCGCAGGGTATGACATACCCAGGGTGCGTAGGGTTATTACATTTCTCACCACTATTTTACAAGGAGTAATGTTTAATTACTTTATCGAAGAATTTGTGAGCAATGTCAACAATTAAATAACGTGACAATTTTTGTTTGAATTTATTGGTGCCAATGTATAAATAGTACATATCCTGGAGATGCGCGAGCATTCCCGAGTTAACACGTTCACTGCTAAGCCTAAAAAGTAAGAATTTTCAAATTTCTTCTTGAAAGTCGTTTGCCACCACAAATTCAGAAAGGTAAATTTCGCTTTACTAATACAGCGAAATTTCTGCCAATAAATACGGCATTTTTTTATTTCTAAAATAATGGTGACAAAGTAATTAATAAATTAAAGCGACGAATATTAAAGCTACGAGTATACTCGCAGCTGGGCAGCGAACGTGTTAAAGATTGATCTTGATCTATATGATATAACTTTCTGATCAAGTTCATCAACTGTTCGAAGACAATTTCGAATTTATGAGACAACAGTTTTACAAGATGAGAAGGGGCGTTCAAAAGTTGTTGACTAAGAACGAAGTGGTTGTCCTGTTGAGATTGCGACAGAAGAAAAAGTGCGGGAGGTAGAGGAAATGGTTAGAGCTGACAGGCGAACAACCATAGACAGCATTAGCAACTGCTAAAGGGTGTTAAGATGGTTTAGCTTACAACCGACTGATGCAGACGTTGAATGGGAGGTACTGTCCAAAGACGTTTATACAGCAGGTATTAGAAAACTCGTAAAGAGATGGGACAAATGTATCAATGTAAATGAAGATTATATAGAGAAATAAACCTGTCTTTTAAGTATGTACCGGGTACCCAAAAAGGACTGATGGATTTTAAAATTCCATAACATGCAAACGGTGACAGATATTAAAATAATTCTTGCAGGAGTGCTATGTGCGAAGTCAGGAGTTTTTTTTTACAGTGATTCTTGATTTTAGTTCGAATCTCAAACAATAGATGGCGCTGAGAGCAATACGTCCTCGGTCCAGACCCGTTTTTTGGTACTTCGGGATCCATTCATTGCATTTTAATCTCCTTTTTTCGCATGAAGAAGAAAGAGGCCGAAAAATCGATCCTGTTTTAGCTGTTATTGCTTGCAGCGTCATCTATCGAGGCCATTCGTAACTAAAACTGAGTATCACAGCATAAAAACTCCTGACATTTTACATAACACTCCTGCCAGAATTTTATTAATATCTGGCACCATTTGCAAGTTATTGAATTTTAAAATTCATCAGTCATTTTTGAGACACCCGGTATCTTGGTTTCCATTCTTTATTGGCTTTTGTGACCTGCTTACTGACTTGCCCTCGTATAATCGTAATGTGTATGTCTTATATAGTTTTGTATTTGTCATTTAATTTGTGAATCATTTTCTCTGGATATTCTAGAGAATATTCAATTTTATTTAAATACTGATCAATGTGTTTGAAAATACAGGGTTAGCGTAAATGATTTATCGGGTTTCAAAAAACTTTATATTTACAAGTATACGACGTACAAAGATGGGTCATACAGGGATGAGAGCGTTCGACTGTTCATAGCTGCCGGCTTTTACGCTTTTTTCCTACCACTAAAATTTTATAGAAAAGTTTTCTAGGTAAATCGTCCATATTTGCAATTTTAATAAGGCAAAAAATTCTATTAAATTTTAGTGGTAACAAAAAAACGTAAAAGTTGGCAGCTATGCTACCACTAAATTTTAATAGTAAGTAATTCTTTATTAAAATCTCAGAAATTCTGTCATTAAATAATGCGAGAAATACTATTAAAATTTAGTGGTAGTAATCGGACATTTGGGTCGGAAAGCTCTCATCCCTGGTCATACATGAAAAGATGCACTCACTCACCTAGTTTCTAATTAGTGTTGCCAGTTGGTCACTTTTTTGAAATTCAGATTTTTTGATTGGCACCACTTTTTTAAAATGAATAAATTCCCCTAGCTTTTGCCTTAATTAATATGTCATTAAACAAGGCAAATTTTACAATTTCAAAAAAGTGGTATCAATCAAGGAATTTGAATAAAAAAGTAGTCCAATGGGAACACTGTTTCTGACACACAGATATGGAGACCCGGGGTGGGGGGAGATGGTACACCGCCCCCTGAATAATAGGCCTGAGCGCTGGACCAAAAATGGCGGCTGCCGAAGGCGGATTTTTTTCAGCGTGTGTACGGTCCCTTAAATATTCCAACCAATAATTTTTTGAAGTTTTTTCCGCTTCAACTTTCTGAGAATTAACAAGGTAGAGAAAACTTTTATAAAATACTGGTGTCTACATTTAAGGGACCGTATCTACGCTAAAAAAAATCCGCCTTCGGCAGCCGCCATTTTTGTGTCATTTTTGTGTGAGCGCTCAGGCCTAGTATTCAGGGGGCGGTGGATGGTAACTGAGGAACGTCACCCGAACCAGCGCGCCCTATCCAGCAATGTGGCAGTTTTCTGTTCAGTGCCGCCACAGGCCTGCCACCTAGCGTACACGCGAGCTACTAGCGGACTTTTAACCCTTTCCGATGCGGAGTAATTATGTTTGCAAAATTATGAAATGTTAGACTGACAGAATTTATTAAAAAAAAAAAAAATATTAGAAAATAAAAACTTGCTTAATTTAGGGTATATTTTATAAAATAAAATTTCAATTAAATATTCTGGGTGCATCACCCATCTTTCTCTATTTATTATCATTCATTTTTAAAAGTAAAATATAATAAAAAGAACTCACTATCTTGAAGTCGAAATAAAAAGTATTTTTTTCACATTTGGTAGTTTCCATTCAAATCGAAAAAGCAAATATTCCGTTCGGCGATGCACCAAAAATAGTTGAAATATTCTATTGTTTGCTAGCATTAGACTACAAGCATCTAGAATTCCACAGACACGAATATAAATCAGATTCGGTTATAGTAAAATTCTTTGATTGGCTTGGCAGTTGTTTGCATTTCAAAAGAAGAGAGAAAGTTAAATTCTTTAAAGAACACATGCTTTTACCATACATTTGCATCAACATTTTAGAAAAAATGTCTGCTTATATTTGAATTCAAAAGGATTTGAGAGATACGAGAATTAAAAAAATATAAGTATTTGATATTGTAATTATTAAGTATTTTATGAACAGCGATATTATAATATATATTTTTAAAACGTTTTACTATCTGTTATTTATGGAATTTTTCCATAGCATTTATAAAAACTGCCCTGACACAGAATTGGGCATTACAGCAAAGCATTGGTAGTATGATTGAAATTACAACTGCAAAAAATTTTTGCCTAAAAGCCATTTGCCACCATAATTTCTTAAATCTGTTCCTTGTTATATTTCCGGAGAATGTTTCTGTTATTAACGGTTTCGGAACCATTGGTCAATATATGTACGGTCATGGAAGAAAAAATGTAAACAGCCACTACTAACTCTGCAACGAATTCTTGAAGCGGATACTGGCACCAGACGACTGGAACTAAAGTGTACTTTTAAATTATGTACCGGGTATGCCAAAAAATGACTGATGGATTTTAAAATTCAATAATTTGCAAACGGTGACATTTATTAAAAAAATTGCAGGAGTGTTATGTATGACGACAGGAGATTTTTTACAGTGATTCTTGATTTTAGTTCGAATTTCAAACAATAGATGGCGCTGAGAGCAATAGGTGCTCAGTCCAGATCCGATATTTGGTACTTCGGAATCGATTCAATGCATTTTAATCTCCTTTTTTCGCATTGACGAAGATATAGGCCAAAAAATTGAGCCTGTATTTAGAAGTTATTGCTTGCAGTGCCATCTATCGATGCTATTTGTAACTAAAACTGAGAATTCCATAGGAGCTGTATCCAAATTATAAAGTTCGGTACTCAATTGTTGAAATGCAACGGAATGACTATGTCACTTCTATTAATGTATTAATTCTTGTCCATAGGACCATTTCATTCGATTAATATGTTTAGACTATTGCCAGCCCAAATATTTCAATATAATGAGTAGTTTTATTTTTCAAATTATGCTTTTTTCCACTTATATAGACGGTTCTATAAACCATCACTTGACTTTTTTTAATCATAATTTGAAAACTACCGTAATATCCGGAGTATAGCCCGCCGATCAAAGAATTCAGTTTGGATCCAGAAATTTTATTCTGTATTTGAAGACAAATATTTATCGTGATCTAAAGAGTTACATAATTTTTTTTTTTTAATTTCTCGGTCGAAACACGGTTATTTGATCCGCGGGCTATACGACGGAAATTACGGTACTTGGAAAAAAAATTCGAAGTTCAGAATTCGCATAAAGCATGACATAATAAATATAAATATATAAAAAAATGTAGGTTGCAATTCACATTTTTTTTTCGAATATTAATTTCACAATTCATATCATAATTTTTTAAAATTACAAATTCAATGTATTTATGTTTGGATTTTTTAGTATTATAAGCATACGAAAAATTATCGCATTAGGAATATAATTTCAGGAGATATTAATAAAACTATGAAAATGTAATGTAACATTAGAAGCTTTAATTTTTGAATGTTTATAATTCAAGACTTGAAATTTCGTTCATGGGCATAATTTGAACCGAAGATTTAAAATATATTCTCAAAATTGGGGGCTTCTCTGAAAAAAAACAAAGTTTGGTCTGGTATTGATTTCTAGAGTCCCCCCTCCCCCTCTCCCTCAAAGCAAATTTTATACACATCATTTAACAATAGACTTTATTTCCAATCGTTTGGTACAAGTAACTTTCTTCTATTATAATTTGTTGCTAAGTTAGTAGGGATGTTTACATTTTTTCTCGACTGTACCGTCAAAAGATCCATACAGGATTTGTTTTTTGTACCAGTAATAAACAAAAGTAATAATTGTGTTATTTAATTTGAGCGTTTTCACAATTATGTGAAAAAGTTTTTTTTAAATGTGGTATCAACGGAATAAAATTCGTGTAAGAGATGCTGGTACGAACACTTTTAAATAAAGATTTTTTTTCTCAAACAACAATATTTTTGTACGTGGTCATACTGTTGAAATTTTTAAAATTTTGTATTAGCTAAATAAAATGCTGCATTAACATTTTAAAAATACTTTAAACACAAATTTATTTAGATTCAGGGTAATTATTATATTCTGAAGTACAATTAGGCTCCAAAAATTTCATTCTAGTTCCAAAAATTATTTTGTACTCCTGCGCGTAAGCTGTTATACCAATTTTCTGTTCGAAAAATGTCTTACAGTTTGGAGCACCGTATAAATACTAATTCTATATCTTGCAATTTTTTAAATACATGAAATGAAAGAACATACTTATATCTTTTGATCCCAATAAAAATTGTGTTCTAAAATCATATTCATTTTATGATATTAAATGATGAAAATGGTCTTTTTCTAATTTTTTCCAATTTTAACAGTCTTGAGAACTTTTTCTTAAATAACTTTTTGACATTAACAATCATCTCTTTCAATGATTTTATATTCACCAAAAATGTAAAGACACATTCTTGCATAAAACCTATAAACGGTTATGAATCTAACTAAATTATTCAAACATATTACATTTCTAAAACTTCGACTTAAATTTGAAAATCGTCCAGTTGAAAATATGAAACTACTGTTCTAATATTAGGGACTTTTAATCGTGCAATTTCGTGGTTTATGTAAATTTTCAATTGTCGCAATCCATTCAAATTCAAATAGTTTGCAACATTAAATATTAAATATTCACAGAAATGTAAACATATTGCATTACTGACAGTGCAATATATTGCGAAACTGCGCAATTTTGTGGATTAGGAAATAATTAAGTAAGATTTCTATTGATTTTAAGGGTATATCTAGGTCGAATTTGAACGTCCAAATTTGAGTGAATAAATACTTATTCCGTTGGAAATAAACTTTTTTGTAGAATACATTTTTGTTAATGATGCACGCATTGTTTTAGGTTAAAAATGCTTAGGTAGGCATTAAGTATGAAATGTCAGATTAACCATTTGAAGGGCGATGATGCTGCTATGGCATCACTACAGCGCCTAGAATATATAGTATGGAAATCTGCTATCCAAACAGCGCTAAAGAGTATCCCTTAAATGTGCAACAATGCAGAAATCCAGACAGCCGATCGCAGCGACATCTACGATATATTTTCAAGTTTCCAGGTAAACATCGTATTATTACAGCCTCTAGACCAAATCGTTTTGGAGTTTTAGAAAATATCCCGCAGATGTCGCTGTAATCGACTCATTGGATTTCAGCATCGTTTGACATTTAAGGATTCAATATTTTAGCATTTTTAAAAGTATTACTTGGATAGCCGATTTCCACACTATACTATAATCTAGACGCTGTAGCATCATCTAATACAGGGCTGTCTAACTGCAAAAAGCCCACAGGCCAGAATTCCGGTCTCTGAACACCTGGCGGGCCGCAGTTTGAAAAAGTTGAATAATAACCTCTTACCTCTTGAACAATAACAATAGTTTAATTATTAATTATAAATCAATGGAACAATAGGTTTATAAAACAATTTGCTTACATAAAATTGAAAACTGAGGCCGATCAGCCTTCTTTACAAGGGCAGGAATGTCAACATCTATGTTTGTCATTGACAGCCGAAGAAAGTCTAACAATGAACTGTCGGAGAGACAGTTCCTATGACGATTCTTGATAAATTTCATCTCCGAAAAAGCACTTTCGCATAAATATGTGCTCCCAAACATGGAAGTTATTTTCAGTCCTAAGTCACGCAGATTTGGAAACCGTTCAATTGGAAGCAACTTGAAGAACTCGGGCTCCCTTTCTGTTCTTGTTTGAAAGAACGGGTCAGCCTGGGGATCACAGAGCTCTAATTGTAGGTTGGCCGGTTGTTCTTCAATGCTTGCTGTGACTGGATTACTAAACAGAGCCACGTCATTCTTGATGCTCTCAAAATCTGAAAATCTCTTGTTGAATTCATCAATAATAGTCTGCAACTCAGGGCAAAATTCAGAAAAATCCAGCATTTCCTCACACTCTGACGCCAAACGACTGCAGCTGGCGAAGTGAGATAAGTTTTTTTGTCCCAAAGTTGTATGGAAAATTTTCAGCTTGTTTCTAAACCCATTGATGTGTGCCATTAGGCCAAACACCAGTTGGCCTCTTCCTTGTAGTTTTAAGTGCACATCGTTGAGGTGGCCAGTAACATCAGTTATAAATGCCAGGTGACGTGAAAAATCCATGCTTAAAAGTTTTTGTTCAAGGTTTTCTGACGGAGAAAACTGGTGAAGGAAAAGAGGGATTTCTTTTCTCAACTCGAAAAATATCTTGAGGCAGTTTCCGGCACTAAGCCACCTAACTTGATTGTACATAAGCAGGTCTCCTCATTCTGCTTCAATTTCATCCAAAAAGTTACGGAACTGTCGATACATAAGAGCCCTGTTACCGCCTCTGGTCATGTTGATGACTTTCACAACTTTTTGGAGGGTTTCAGTTTGCTTCACCGATTTCCCAAATAAAGCATGCTGATGAATGATGAAATGAAATGCAGGGCACTTCATTCCATTTTCTCTCAAACATCCAATCAATCCTATCGTTTGTCCTACCATTGCCTTCGCACCGTCTGTAGCTAGGACGGAACACTTTTCAAAACCTCCGACACTGTTGACCGCTTTCATCACTGCTTCAAATATGTCCCTACCCTTTGTTGTGGAGTGAAGAGAACACATGGTAAGGAGCTCCTCTTTGATCTCAAAGTCTTCGTTAGCAGTGCGAATGAAAAACAAGAGTTGACTAATGTCCGACTGGTCTGTACTCTCGTCGATACACAAGGAGAAATAGCAGCATTTTTCAATCTCGCAGGACAATTTCTGTTGTATTTGGTCAGCCATTTCGGCAACTCTTCATTGGACGGTCTGATGAGAAGCTGGAACTGAATGAAAATGCTTAGCCATTTTGCTATCACCAAATGCTTTTGCCATTTCTACAGCACACTTTTTAACAACGACTCCATCAGTGTAAAGTTTTTTCGCTATAGCAAGCTCAAGTGAAATTGCATACGAAGCATGCAAAGCATTGTACTGATCAGATTTTACTTGAGTAAACATCCCAGTTTGTTTTTGCAGTTGTGATTTCAGTTCTGAAACTATCAGAGATCTTGCTTCTCCTGGATATTTACTGTGGCTCCGTTCGTGAAGACTCGCGTAATGCCTTTTGACATTATATTCTTTGCACACAGCCACAGCTTGCATACAAATCAAGCTCTGGAGTTTGCGTTTCTATTCGTGATGAAACACTGGGTTTCCCAGCTGTCCTGGAACACTCGGTTCTCACTGTCTATCTTCCGTTTCTTACTCATCGTTGGAAGATGAAATATTCACAATCAATAATAAAATTAGTTTTCACACGTTCCCAAAAAATATAGCTACGGTATAGAGGTTTACTTCATATCAAAATCTGCAACCTTATCTGAAAACCTAACATTCGTCGCAACCAGTCAGATCAAGATCATTAATTGAAAGGAGCGGAGAGTTGACGAGCGCAAGCTCTCAATTTGTTTTTCGAAATCAACAAAGGCCACAGCGGCCTATTTAACCAATTCCTTTTTTAACCAATTGCGGGCAGGTTTTGCTTATCTGAAATGTTTCTTTCTTCCCTCCCTGTCTCCCCCGTTACGTTAGCCGAATTGCAGTCGTTGCGTAGCAACCAGGGTTCGCTGGAAGCGTAGCGGATTACTAATGATCAAGGAAAAGCGCCCTTTTGGCGGACAAAATTAATGCGTGTGCAAAATCAGTAACTTTAAACAGAGTATATTTCTAGGAATTTGTTTGAACACCAGCGTACAGGGTAGGACTGCTTGATCTTGACCTGCAGATGTCATGTACCTTTTTCTCGCAATACAATGAAAGGAGTGAAAGAGCGATCAAGAGGAAACTTCGGAGACCTCGGTTTGAAAAAAGAAATATGCTGAATAAGAAGTTGGCGGGCCTCCAGCTAATTGTCATATTGGCACCAGGTTATTTGAATGAAAATTTCACTTTTATTAAGTAAGTGAAATTATACTTTTACTTGTTTAGAAATAAATTGTTTTTGTAAATACTGGTGTCAATGATTTATTTCGACATTTTACAAATACAAGTACCTTGTCTCTGAAAGGGTTAAAATCAGTATTGCTCAATCTGACAGTTTTTTTAATTTAGGAATTTAGAATTCACAGCAGTAATTTTTCGAACCTTTTTTTTCTACTCTCGTGAAAATCTGTCTATAATTAAATCAAAAATATCTATTAAAATTTTATTTTGAGAATTCAGAATTCCTTAATTAGAAAACAGACAGATTTAAATTGGTTAACATTGCTTTCAAATTGGACATACATCATTACCGACTCCCGAATACTACGCCATAGCGCTGACTGAAAAATGGCAGCTGACGCAGGAGTATTTTTTTAAGTGTTTGTCCGGTCTCCTGAAATTAGACACCAGTATTTTGTAAACGTTTTCTTTGACTTATTTAATCTAAAAACACTTAAAACCGGAAAAACTTTTAGAAATTATTGTTATTCAAATTCAAGATACAATCCAAACCTTAAAAGTAAATCTGCCTACGACTGCCGTTTTTTTGTGTCATCGATGAGGCCCACTATTCAGGGAGCGGAACATTTCATACTTAACGACTTAACAAAATCAACTAAGGATAAAATATAATGACACATTTTTTATCTTTGTATTTGTCAATATAATTTTTGAATTTTAAAGTTAGACTTTTTTCTGGATACCTTTATATATGCACAGTCGTGAAAAATAAAAAAAACACCCATTACTAACTCTACAAAAAATTGTAATAGAAGAAAGTTATATTTACCAAACTTTCGGAAATAAAGTCTACTTATAAAACCCCTTCGGGGTGAGCGTCTGTTACAGAATTTTTAATCTTTTATCAGTGTTTTTTGAAAACAAAAAAATTTCCCTAATTGAGTCGGGAAAATGCTAGGCTTCCCTTTCCTGCACAGATGAATTTTGTTGTAAAATGAGGAAATCTTCAACTGACACCGGAATTTACATACGACTTTTTTAGAAATTAAAAACTTGTTACTTTATACTTTCATTGTTAACCCCTTGAGGGGCAAGCAATTACGTTTGTGCAATGCTGAATTCCCACCGGAAAAATTGAAAAAATTTATTTCAAAATAAGGAAAAGCAATTTTACGACTTTTTTGCACCAAAGTTAGAAAAGTAAAATTTCATAAAATTTTTCTGGTGTAAATCTTAATTAATCGTAGGTGGGATAAAATATACCCCACCGCCCCTCAAGGGGTTAATGCAAAATTTTATTTTTGGTGAGGTTTGTAAGTTTGGAATTAAAATTAGGTATCCTCACCAGGGAAGATTGTGTCGGAAAGGGGCTATAACTAAGGCATAATTCACAATAACAATTTACTGGTGAGAATAATCGCGGATTCTGAGCACGTTTCGCGGCACGTATACCAGTCGATCCTACCCAAGGGGTTAAATGACGTGTATAAAACTTCCTTAGGGGGGGGGGGGGGCATCTACAAATCAAAACCAGACTGAACTTAGTTTTTTAATGGCAAAACTCAATTTTGACAATATAGTTTAAATCTTCGGTTTAAAATATGACTAGAAACGAAATTTTATATCATTTGTGTGTTAAGTGTTTGAATGATAGACATTTGAAATTCACATATTCCACTGTTAAATTACATTTTCATATTTTTATTAATATCTCCTGAAATTATAATTTTAATGCAATAGTTTTTTGTGTGGCCTATAATACTGAAAAATCCAAACATAAATACATTGAATTTGTAATTTAAAAGAATTGTACTATGAATTATGAAATCAATATTCGAAAAAAAAATATGAATTGCAAGTTACAATTTTTTTGATAGATTTATATTTATTATGTCTTGCTTTATGCGAATTCTCAATTTCAAATTTTCTTTCCAAGTAGTTTTCGAATTATGATTAAAAAACGTCAAAATGATGGTTTAATGGGCCACCTATGATGTGCAGAGAAGCATAATTTGAAAAATATATACTATATATATTAGTCATTTTATTGAAACATTTGTGCTGGTAATCGTCGGAAGATATTAAGTGAGTGAAATGGTTATATTGGTAAGAAAAAATACATTAATAGAAGTGACATAGTCATTCTGTAGTATTTCAACAATCGAGTACCGAACTTCATTTTAATTACAATCCTTAAAATACACTCATTTTTAAAATTAATTTATCTGAAACAAATAGTACGAATTTCACAAAAATTTGTTTTTAGGCTAATTAGTAGTAGGTATTTACATTTTTTTACACAACCACAATTCAGGAGGAAAGAAATTTAAAAAAAATGTAATTTAATGGATTACAACCACCATTTGGATATTTTTTTCACCAAATTCCATCGCATTCTCTTCAACAACCGACCGCAAAGATTAAACTTCAGACGATCAAAACCTTCACCGATAAACTCTCCAAGTCCCGTTTCGAGAAGAAAAAAGAGTTTACAAATCGAAAGCATTTTTACCGAATCATCTACAGATTGCGACAAATTACCTACGTTGAGCTCAATTTTTCTCGGTTAGAATCGACCGATTGTAAAACGCCGTGGCTAGTGGATTGGAGCCCCTCGAGACATGGCCTTTTACTATCAATCGATTAAACATTAGATTGTTTCCTTTTTCGCGTTAGTCTTTTATTCTGCAATCGATTTTCATGGGCTACATAATCAGTTGAAGACCTCGATTTTCAGGGGGTACATAAGCAGTTGAAGACCTCGATTTTCATGGGTTACATAATGAGTTGAAGACCTCGATTTTTGCTTTGCAAGACGATTTTCATTTCGGCGTCGCTCTTTGACTTTGGATTTTCCCATATCTGATAATTTGCGCCTACCCATTTTGTAACTTTTTCAATTTTTTAACGATTTTATGCCCTTCTATTACCTATTCAAATAAAAATTCTTCTAAAAATAAAGAACATCGTTGAATTTCGCAAAAAATAAATAAATAAATAAATAAAATGCGAGCATCATTTGGCCCCATCCTCGACCGAAAACAACAACCATTTCCAAATGGTTAAAAGTAAAATGCGAGCATCATTTGGCCCCCTCCTCCACCGAAAACAACAACCATTTACAAATGGTTAAAAACAAAATGCGAGCATCATTAGGCAACATACTCGACCGAAAACAACAACCATTTCCAAATGGTTAATAAAGAAAAACAGCAACGATATTTTTTTTATTTTTTTAAATATTTACACATTGCCCACGGGGAACGAGAATACTCTTTTATTTCATAAGCAAACATCATTGACTAAGGCCGTTGCTTCTATCTCTCAGATAATGCAATTTTATCACGACGTCCATATTTTTTTTATATTGTAACACATTTTGCGTTAAATCTGTACACCGAAAGATATTTACTGATGTATAAACTTCAGAAACATATCTGGAAAGCAATTTACGAAAGACTTTCAGAAGAGGGAGGAGCTTATACAATTTAACCCTTTATGCCCCAACGAAACTTTAAAGTACTATTAAAATAACTTCTTATAAAATTCATTTGATACATCGATTAGTAGTAATACGGTTTAGAATGAGTTATAGATACTTTACTGTATCTTGTTCCAAAAAAAAAAAACATTATTGGTTGAACAAAACAAAAATATTTTTAAAAGGATGATTTCGTTTTCATTTGCATCTTTTCAGCTTTCTTGACGTTGAAAGGTTTTGGAGTAACAGTTTCAGTTCGGAAATATTCTATATTTCTATTGTAAGAACATTAAATTTGTACATTTCCTAATTCTATAAATTATAAATAAATAAATAAATAAATAAAGATTTAAATGGAGTTATAAATACTGCACAAAATTCCTTTAAATTCAAATCTATTTAATTAATTTTAACGGATAGAAATTTTCTAAAATTTATTAAATGAATGTTTAAATCTTTAAATGTAGTTTCAAAAATTCACGAAAAATGTTTTGAAATATAAACTTTCATGAAGTTATAATTTAGGACATAATTGTTAAAACCAAGTATTAATAAAAATGACGTTGATCAATGTTTTAAGCTTGAATATTTATAAATCAAAATTACGCTGCACACAGATACCTATTATTTCTGAATTTTTGAATCTTTTTAGGAACTGTTCATTATTGAATAACACCCGTATATCTTAAAGCTGTAAAAATACTTAAAAATTGCAAACTAATTAATAATATAATACAAATAAACATTTCTTCCTTAAAATTTTTATAATTTTTTCATGTACTTGCAAGGTTTTAACCATTTCCGGCATATTTTTCGTAAAATGATGAAATGATTGACTGACACCAGAATTTGCAAACGAACTTCTTAAAAATGAAAAATCTGTTTATCTAAACTTTCATTACAAAAGCAAAATTTTATAAAAAAATATTTATGTTGAAGATTGTAAATTCGGAATTAAAATTAGGTGGTTCCGTATTGGGACCACTGTGCCGGAAAGGATTAAACCATTCGAATGCTTAACCCCTTAACTATAGCGACTAGAATATATAGTGTGGAAATCGGCTATCTCTGTAATACTTAAAAAAGTGCTAAAATATTGTATCCCTTAAATATGCAACGATGCTGCTGCAATATGCAGATCACAACGACATCTGCAGGATATTTTCTACAACTGCAAGGTATTGCTAGTCTATACAATGTAATACTAGTAATACGAAAATCCCGCAGATTTCGCTGCGATCGACACTTGGCATTTTAGCAATATCGTCGTACATTTAAGGGATAAAATTTTTTAGCACTCTTTGGATAGCATATTTCCACACTAGGTATTCTAGACGCTGTACCTTAACCAGTAAAAATTTTAATTCCCCTTAACCAGTGTTGCCTGATTGGGGACTTTTTTGTCCCCAGATTGTTGATTGTCACCGCATTTTTTATATAGAAATATTCGGCATATTTAAAAAGATATTAAAAATTCTGAAAAATAAGGTGAATTATACTACTGTTAAAAAAAAAATGGATACAGTCAAATAATCTTAATTAAAAAAATTACGGTTTAAAAATTCAAATTGCTCATTAGCACCATATATTTAAGAAAGAAATATTCACCTTATTTAATGCCAGGTAAAATGAAACCATAATAAAGCCAATTGCACTATTTTATAAAACTAGTAGGAATCAAACAATCTGAATAAAAGACACAGCCTGTGAATATCACATGAGCGAGATATAAGAGGTTAAATAGCTTGACTACGACTGAACTCAAAATTATAGGCTGATCATGCTTTGACGGTCATCAGAAACTGTTGATCCTATTTAAAAAATCGGCCTCCATCTAGTGGCAACCTTTCGCAACTTGTGGACTTTACACTATATGTCTCCTCTCTTTGTTCATAACTCCATTATGAGTATTGATTAACAACGTCTCCTCTCTTTGTTCATAACTCCATTATGAGTATTGATTAACAACTTGAGGGGCAAGCAAAAATGTCTCTAAATATTGAATTCTCACCGGTATAATCGAAAAATGTTATTTTTAAATAAGGAAAAGCAATTATTAATGATTTTCCTCCAAAGTTAAAAATACAAAATTTAGTTAAAATTTTCTGCTGAGAATCTTGTTTAAATTAGGTGGGATATATTTTATCCCACCGCCCCTCAAGGGGTTAAAATGTAACCTTCGATATATATACTTTTTTTTTTGTCCAGTTTGATCTTATTTCTATGCAGAAATTCCCTATTCATATTCTAATTACTAATTATTTCTTCTAATTACTAATAGTATTTTCTTTTCCTTTCTGACAGCCATCTTATAACTACATAAAGTAAAATTTCCTCTTTCGGCATTTTTAAATTTTAATAAAAAGCGAAATCGCCGACACTGTCATAATATTTTAAAAGATTTTTTAACGCATTTTTATTAAATATTTATTTTACTTCAGAAGTAATATATGTTTTCACTTCTCTCGCTTAAATAAAGAAAAAGAAAAACTTTTGAAAAACTTCAAAAGTCAAATGTTAGGTATTAAATTATTTTATTTTTCTCCACTTAAAGTTAATTATAAAGAAAAAAAAACATTTATCTTTCATAAAAAAGAGGTTGAAAAATGTAAGAGGCATAAACTTGACAGTTAATATAAAGACTATATGAATTATTGTATTTGCTTTCCAAATTTTCTGTCATTTATTGCTCCATTTTTGCTTAAGATAACGTCAAATTTCTTATTTTATTAGCAAATTAATGTCTAGCACGAATATTTGCATTGGTTCAGCCTATTTGGAAATTAAACAATTAATTGAGATCGGTATTGTTTTAAAAATATATATAATATAATCATTAAAACTAGATGAATTCATTTAGCAGTTGCATAAAGTAGAATATTATCATCTAAATGCATGATCATACGAGGTACACAACGATAAAAAAATTATCTGCAAACAAAACACGAAAAGCATAAAAGTTATTAAAACCACTTTTTTTTATGCTTGTTTATGCGAATTGAAATAGTTGTCGTCAATATAAATCGCGGCGTGAATGCGGCCCCAATATAATTACAGAATAGCAATAAATTCCGTCTCCACGTCCTAGATTTAAGTTAATCAATGATCTACAATTGTAATTTTTTGCCTGATATCGATAGACAGTTAAACGATACAGAGCTTCGATAAATTTGATTCAGGCGTTTCAAGCCAGAAATTTATTTTGCGTATTATTATTTATTTAATTTCTAGTGGAACGTTTTAGATTAAGTTTCTTTAAAATAAAATACTCGGATTAACACGTCTTTAACCTGCGCCAATTTACCATAATTTACCAGCGGAAGAATAATCGAACAAGTAATATAAAAATTTTGTTTTTAAAGTCAATTCCTACTTAGGTCATCAAAGAAAAATTTAAAATAATCCCTTAAGTTAATATTAGTTTTTGATGCATTAAAATATCTCAATTTGTTGATTTTCTATAAGCCAGTAAACCCTATTGGTTTACAATGGAAGTCTATGGGAATTTGGCGAAATATTAGAGATATCGCCAATTTGGCGTAACTTTTGGCGACACATATTGGTCGCCAAATTTGGCGATATATCGCTAAGTTAGTGACAAACTTGGCGGTATTTGGCGACAGAACAGGGTCCCCCCTATGGTAATCCCCCTTATAGATATGAAGATGCATTAAATGCTGTTCAATAACCAATGGCCGCCCTTTTGTCTCCCATATAAAACTGAAATTAAGTAATCAAAATATAATTAATGAATTAATATTTGAAAAAAACTTCATAAACAACAATTGTCATCCAGTACAAGTTTTAAAAAAATTGTATTTTATTAACGATTGAAAGTTTGAACAAGATATATATATATATATATATATATATATATATATAGCTCTAATAAAAGTGAATGATTATGAAAATTATTATGAAAAGAGGGTGCAAAACAACAATAAAAATCCATGAAAATTTATAACGAAAAAACAACAAACAAACCACTCCCTGCTCTTCAGAAAGTGGGAGGAGTGAAAAAAGCAGGTATCAAAAACAGAAATTGGATCCTCACGGGTTTCGCAAGATATGGCCAACCCACATACTCCAAAAGTATAACAATAGATTTAAACTTTCAAAAACACAACATAACAAAGCTATTTTATAAAAAAAATTTTAACGAATCAAAACTGCTTTAAAAACAAATATAACCAACCAATTCAAAATCCAAGAAAACCGATTTAGCTTATAAAACGTAAATAAAAATTAATAAAATTTTTTAATATGACTAAATCATTAAGCAATTAGAAGTATTGAACATGTGAGAAGGCCATATCCCCACCTTTACGCATGAAGACCTGAAAAAAACTTGCTACCTTTGAAACAATCACTACACTCCACTTCTTTCCATCAGCAGGAGTTGCAAGCAAGGCCATAATCCAAGTTAGACCAGCGTCCTAAAGACTTGTCTTTCCATTATCCTCACAATCATTAATTTTCTTTCCAAGTCACCGCAGTTTCTACTTGAAGCACATCAACATGCAGACGTTCTTAAAAACTTTAATCCACACCCTTCATATATTCAAGCAGCTACCTTGGCATCCATTACGGTGTTTGGCCGCTTAGCTGTTGCCACTTTAGAAAACTCTTCTCAAGTTGATTTACATAATGAAAAATAAACTGGTATGGAAATAAATTATTATAAAAAAGATTAGCAGTAAATTTAAAAATCTGTGAACTCAAAAATTCTCTATTACTACAAATTCTATAAAATCTATTAATTTGTCCCACAATAATGTTATTAAAAACCTTCTTACTTAAATTTGAATACCAGTGTGGCATCGATTGAGTATTAAAATTAAAAAAATCCCGTTTATCAAAAAGCTTAATTAGTATTTTGCTATCGTTAATTAAAATGTCTAAATCCAAAAAATTAACATGTAAATTATCAACAGAAGCCTTATACAATTTTAAACATGGAGGATAGATATCGTTAATCGATACCAAAAGTTTGTCATCGAATATTATTAAATCATCGATATACCTTAAAACTGAATAACTCTTATTACTGTTTAAAACATAATTAAATTCATAATAAAAAAGAAACAGATTTGCAGCAGAACTCGAAAAATTAGTTCCCATACCGATACCACATACCTGGTAGAAAAATGAGCTATTGAATGTAATGAAATTATTAAGAAAACAGAAATTACATAAACTCAAGAAAAAATCTCTTTTAATTCCAAGCTCCTCCTCAATACAGAACATATCAAAAATATTTTTTAGTGTATCATAAAGTAAATCTATAGGTATATTAGAAAAAGTTTTTCAAAATCATAGGTATACAAATTTGTGGGCGTTATGGGCGTTTTTTAAATTTTATTTAAAACCTCATTACTATTGTCTATACACCAAAAATAGCTAGTATTTCTATATTTAAACTTCAAAAAACCATAAAGGCGCTTCAAAAACTCCTGTAACTTAACATTTAAACTTTTACCTATACCTCTTGAATTACAACATATAAATCTGAATTTAATAGGTGTCTTGTGAAATTTTGGGGTCATAAACAGAAATGGAAAAGTATGATGATTATTAATAGCAAAATTATATGAATACATCTTTCTAGCCTTCTTGGTGTATGCATTAAATTTGTTTACAACAATCTTGTGACTTAATTTACATTCTTTATAAAATTTACTATTATTTAACTCATTTTTAACTTTGTCAATATAAAAAAGCTTTCAAATAATTGCATAATTTGAAGCCGCTTTGTCCACAGGTACTATTACAAAATTGTTATGTAAAAATTGAATATAATTTAAATCTTCTTTATTGAGACTATGATAAACATAATCCTTACTGTTCAAATAATTATTAACAAAAAACTCAAATCCCTTTAATATATGCCACTCCCATTCAAAAAAAGCTTCAAAGGGGGTGTTAAATCTGTAACATAATTGCATAATGACTTTTTTCAAATCCCTTTCAAAAATCTGAATAGCCGTTTTCTTGCTAATTGTTTTATTTAATCTAAACTTAGTACCTAATCCCATCATAAAATGTAAATTTTTGTTCTGTATAATATCTAAATTTCCAGTAATAACATGTTTATGGAAATCATCAATAAAATCTAAGAAATCTGTGTCACATTTACATGTTTCAGGAATTTCATCAGAAAAAGCAAGAGATCTATAATTGAACATTTTTTTTACAAAGAGGAATGTTATATTTATAAGCAACAGCTATATCAATATCTCTAAGAGGGAAAAAAGTGTCATAATATCTGAAAAAATCTCTAATTTTAAAATTGTCGAAAGACTTCTGTTGAAAATGCAAGGTAAAGAAAACCCTGTCAGTTTTGGAATCCAAAACATTCTTTAATCTAAAATTAATAAAGTCACAAAGCAGATCCCTAAAATGCAAATTAGAAAATTTATAAATTTTACTAGCTTTCCTAATTTTGTTTAAAATTTTAAGCTTAAGTGTGAATACCGCTTTTTTTACATTTTTAATACTGAAATTTACTACAAAATCCTTTTCAACATTACAGATCCAATCCTCTGGCACTAAACAATTTAATTTATTGGATAACATATGTGATCCCCTGGTATCTCTTTTAATTTTCAAATTACTAAACAAATTAAAAAAACTATAAACATTATCAATACTTTTTATATTGTAAGAATTTAATACTGTATTTAGGCCATAAGGATATAAAGTCCTGTGTTTCAAAATGAAGTCATTTTCTATTTTCAAACGTTCATTCTGATTCTCAACATGTGCCAAAATTTCAATCAAAATGTTATCAAAAGTATGCAACTTAAAATGCATAATTTCAAAAGATGGATATTGTAAATCATCATTGTAAACATTTGATCTGTGATTGTTAATTCTAATATTAAGAGAACCAGGAGTCTCACCAACATAAGCCTGCAAACAAGTCATACATGTAATTTTATAAACAACATTATTAAACTTGCTAAATGTACAATATCCTGATGATATATCAACAGCCTCGACACGACTCACCAATCATGTTTTACAACGTTTATCTTTTCATTTAATATATTTCATAATTTCAATGAGGAATTTATACAAAATTCCAAAGAAAAAAAAATTATATTATAACTTTTTGTAGGCACTTACACCTAATTGCATAACAAACTACACCCAATTCAACATATGACATATGAAATGACTAGTTGAATACACAGCAAAAGAAGCGCAAAGCAGCTTATCAAATTGCCAAAGTATATAATGCTTTCAAAAAAAATTTTTAAAAACAAATAACCCAGTGCATCAGGCGCAACGCAGCTTCTTATATGCACTAAGTGAATATAGCTCTAATAAAAGTGAATGATTATGAAAATTATTATGAAAAGAGGGTGCAAAACAACAATAAAAATCCATGAAAATTTATAACGAAAAAACAACAAACAAACCACTCCCTGCTCTTCAGAAAGTGGGAGGAGTGAAAAAAGCAGGTATCAAAAACAGAAATTGGATCCTCACGGGTTTCGCAAGATATGGCCAACCCACATACTCCAAAAGTATAACAATAGATTTAAACTTTCAAAAACACAACATAACAAAGCTATTTTATAAAAAAATTTTAACGAATCAAAACTGCTTTAAAAACAAATATAACCAACCAATTCAAAATCCAAGAAAACCGATTTAGCTTATAAAACGTAAATAAAAATTAATAAAAATTTTTAATATGACTAAATCATTAAGCAATTAGAAGTATTGAACATGTGAGAAGGCCATATCCCCACCTTTACCCATGAAGACCTGAAAAAAACTTGCTACCTTTGAAACAATCACTACGCTCCACTTCTTTCCATCAGCAGGAGCTGCAAGCAAGGCCATAATCCAAGTTAGACCAGCGTCCTAAAGACTTGTCTTTCCATTATCCTCATAATCATTAATTTTCTTTCCAAGTCACCGCAGTTTCTACTTGAAGCACATCAACATGCAGACGTTCTTAAAGACTTTAATCCACACCCTTCATATATTCAAGCAGCTACCTTGGCATCCATTACGGTGTTTGGCCGCTTAGCTGTTGCCACTTTAGAAAACTCTTCTCAAGTTGATTTACATAATGAAAAATAAACTGGTATGGAAATAAATTATTATAAAAAAGATTAGCAGTAAATTTAAAAATCTGTGAACTCAAAAATTCTCTATTACTACAAATTCTATAAAATCTATTAATTTGTCCCACAATAATGTTATTAAAAACCTTCTTACTTAAATTTGAATACCAGTGTGGCATCGATTGAGTATTAAAATTAAAAAAATCCCGTTTATCAAAAAGCTTAATTAGTATTTTGCTATCGTTAATTAAAATGTCTAAATCCAAAAAATTAACATGTAAATTATCAACAGAAGCCTTATACAATTTTAAACATGGAGGATAGATATCGTTAATCGATACCAAAAGTTTGTCATCGAATATTATTAAATCATCGATATACCTTAAAACTGAATAACTCTTATTACTGTTTAAAACATAATTAAATTCATAATAAAAAAGAAACAGATTTGCAGCAGAACTCGAAAAATTAGTTCCCATACCGATACCACATACCTGGTAGAAAAATGAGCTATTGAATGTAATGAAATTATTAAGAAAACAGAAATTACATAAACTCAAGAAAAAATCTCTTTTAATTCCAAGCTCCTCCTCAATACAGAACATATCAAAAATATTTTTTAGTGTATCATAAAGTAAATCTATAGGTATATTAGAAAAAAGGTTTTCAAAATCATAGGTATACAAATTTGTGGGCGTTATGGGCGTTTTTTAAATTTTATTTAAAACCTCATTACTATTGTCTATACACCAAAAATAGCTAGTATTTCTATATTTAAACTTCAAAAAACCATAAAGGCGCTTCAAAAACTCCTGTAACTTAACATTTAAACTTTTACCTATACCTCTTGAATTACAACATATAAATCTGAATTTAATAGGTGTCTTGTGAAATTTTGGGGTCATAAACAGAAATGGAAAAGTATGATGATTATTAATAGCAAAATTATATGAATACATCTTTCTAGCCTTCTTGGTGTATGCATTAAATTTGTTTACAACAATCTTGTGACTTAATTTACATTCTTTATAAAATTTACTATTATTTAACTCATTTTTAACTTTGTCAATATAAAAAAGCTTTCAAATAATTGCATAATTTGAAGCCGCTTTGTCCACAGGTACTATTACAAAATTGTTATGTAAAAATTGAATATAATTTAAATCTTCTTTATTGAGACTATGATAAACATAATCCTTGCTGTTCAAATAATTATTAACAAAAAACTCAAATCCCTTTAATATATGCCACTCCCATTCAAAAAAAGCTTCAAAGGGGGTGTTAAATCTGTAACATAATTGCATAATGACTTTTTTCAAATCCCTTTCAAAAATCTGAATAGCCGTTTTCTTGCTAATTGTTTTATTTAATCTAAACTTAGTACCTAATCCCATCATAAAATGTAAATTTTTGTTCTGTATAATATCTAAATTTCCAGTAATAACATGTTTATGGAAATCATCAATAAAATCTAAGAAATCTGTGTCACATTTACATGTTTCAGGAATTTCATCAGAAAAAGCAAGAGATCTATAATTGAACATTTTTTTTACAAAGAGGAATGTTATATTTATAAGCAACAGCTATATCAATATCTCTAAGAGGGAAAAAAGTGTCATAATATCTGAAAAAATCTCTAATTTTAAAATTGTCGAAAGACTTCTGTTGAAAATGCAAGGTAAAGAAAACCCTGTCAGTTTTGGAATCCAAAACATTCTTTAATCTAAAATTAATAAAGTCACAAAGCAGATCCCTAAAATGCAAATTAGAAAATTTATAAATTTTACTAGCTTTCCTAATTTTGTTTAAAATTTTAAGCTTAAGTGTGAATACCGCTTTTTTTACATTTTTAATACTGAAATTTACTACAAAATCCTTTTCAACATTACAGATCCAATCCTCTGGCACTAAACAATTTAATTTATTGGATAACATATGTGATCCCCTGGTATCTCTTTTAATTTTCAAATTACTAAACAAATTAAAAAAACTATAAACATTATCAATACTTTTTATATTGTAAGAATTTAATACTGTATTTAGGCCATAAGGATATAAAGTCCTGTGTTTCAAAATGAAGTCATTTTCTATTTTCAAACGTTCATTCTGATTCTCAACATGTGCCAAAATTTCAATCAAAATGTTATCAAAAGTATGCAACTTAAAATGCATAATTTCAAAAGATGGATATTGTAAATCATCATTGTAAACATTTGATCTGTGATTGTTAATTCTAATATTAAGAGAACCAGAAGTCTCACCAACATAAGCCTGCAAACAAGTCATACATGTAATTTTATAAACAACATTATTAAACTTGCTAAATGTACAATATCCTGATGATATATCAACAGCCTCGACACGACTCACCAATCATGTTTTACAACGTTTATCTTTTCATTTAATATATTTCATAATTTCAATGAGGAATTTATACAAAATTCCAAAGAAAAAAAAATTATATTATAACTTTTTGTAGGCACTTACACCTAATTGCATAACAAACTACACCCAATTCAACATATGACATATGAAATGACTAGTTGAATACACAGCAAAAGAAGCGCAAAGCAGCTTATCAAATTGCCAAAGTATATAATGCTTTCAAAAAAAATTTTTAAAAACAAATAACCCAGTGCATCAGGCGCAACGCAGCTTCTTATATGCACTAAGTGAATATAGCTCTAATAAAAGTGAATGATTATGAAAATTATTATGAAAAGAGGGTGCAAAACAACAATAAAAATCCATGAAAATTTATAACGAAAAAACAACAAACAAACCACTCCCTGCTCTTCAGAAAGTGGGAGGAGTGAAAAAAGCAGGTATCAAAAACAGAAATTGGATCCTCACGGGTTTCGCAAGATATGGCCAACCCACATACTCCAAAAGTATAACAATAGATTTAAACTTTCAAAAACACAACATAACAAAGCTATTTTATAAAAAAATTTTAACGAATCAAAACTGCTTTAAAAACAAATATAACCAACCAATTCAAAATCCAAGAAAACCGATTTAGCTTATAAAACGTAAATAAAAATTAATAAAAATTTTTAATATGACTAAATCATTAAGCAATTAGAAGTATTGAACATGTGAGAAGGCCATATCCCCACCTTTACCCATGAAGACCTGAAAAAAACTTGCTACCTTTGAAACAATCACTACGCTCCACTTCTTTCCATCAGCAGGAGCTGCAAGCAAGGCCATAATCCAAGTTAGACCAGCGTCCTAAAGACTTGTCTTTCCATTATCCTCATAATCATTAATTTTCTTTCCAAGTCACCGCAGTTTCTACTTGAAGCACATCAACATGCAGACGTTCTTAAAGACTTTAATCCACACCCTTCATATATTCAAGCAGCTACCTTGGCATCCATTACGGTGTTTGGCCGCTTAGCTGTTGCCACTTTAGAAAACTCTTCTCAAGTTGATTTACATAATGAAAAATAAACTGGTACGGAAATAAATTATTATAAAAAAGATTAGCAGTAAATTTAAAAATCTGTGAACTCAAAAATTCTCTATTACTACAAATTCTATAAAATCTATTAATTTGTCCCACAATAATGTTATTAAAAACATTCTTACTTAAATTTGAATACCAGTGTGGCATCGATTGAGTATTAAAATTAAAAAAATCCCGTTTATCAAAAAGCTTAATTAGTATTTTGCTATCTTTAATTAAAATGTCTAAATCCAAAAAATTAACATGTAAATTATCAACAGAAGCCTTATTCAATTTTAAACATGGAGGATAGATATCGTTAATCGATACCAAAAGTTTGTCATCGAATATTATTAAATCATCGATATACCTTAAAACTGAATAACTCTTATTACTGTTTAAAACATAATTAAATTCATAATAAAAAAGAAACAGATTTGCAGCAGAACTCGAAAAATTAGTTCCCATACCGATACCACATACCTGGTAGAAAAATGAGCTATTGAATGTAATGAAATTATTAAGAAAACAGAAATTACATAAACTCAAGAAAAAATCTCTTTTAATTCCAAGCTCCTCCTCAATACAGAACATATCAAAAATATTTTTTAGTGTATCATAAAGTAAATCTATAGGTATATTAGAAAAAAGGTTTTCAAAATCATAGGTATACAAATTTGTGGGCGTTATGGGCGTTTTTTAAATTTTATTTAAAACCTCATTACTATTGTCTATACACCAAAAATAGCTAGTATTTCTATATTTAAACTTCAAAAAACCATAAATGCGCTTCAAAAACTCCTGTAACTTAACATTTAAACTTTTACCTATACCTCTTGAATTACAACATATAAATCTGAATTTAATAGGTGTCTTGTGAAATTTTGGGGTCATAAACAGAAATGGAAAAGTATGATGATTATTAATAGCAAAATTATATGAATACATCTTTCTAGCCTTCTTGGTGTATGCATTAAATTTGTTTACAACAATCTTGTGACTTAATTTACATTCTTTATAAAATTTACTATTATTTAACTCATTTTTAACTTTGTCAATATAAAAAAGATTCAAATAATTGCATAATTTGAAGCCGCTTTGTCCACAGGTACTATTACAAAATTGTTATGTAAAAATTGAATATAATTTAAATCTTCTTTATTGAGACTATGATAAACATAATCCTTACTGTTCAAATAATTATTAACAAAAAACTCAAATCCCTTTAATATATGCCACTCCCATTCAAAAAAAGCTTCAAAGGGGGTGTTAAATCTGTAACATAATTGCATAATGACTTTTTTCAAATCCCTTTCAAAAATCTGAATAGCCGTTTTCTTGCTAATTGTTTTATTTAATCTAAACTTAGTACCTAATCCCATCATAAAATGTAAATTTTTGTTCTGTATAATATCTAAATTTCCAGTAATAACATGTTTATGGAAATCATCAATAAAATCTAAGAAATCTGTGTCACATTTACATGTTTCAGGAATTTCATCAGAAAAAGCAAGAGATCTATAATTGAACAATTTTTTACAAAGAGGAATGTTATATTTATAAGCAACAGCTATATCAATATCTCTAAGAGGGAAAAAAGTGTCATAATATCTGAAAAAATCTCTAATTTTAAAATTGTCGAAAGACTTCTGTTGAAAATTCAAGGTAAAGAAAACCCTGTCAGTTTTGGAATCCAAAAAATTCTTTAATCTAAAATTAATAAAGTCACAAAGCAGATCCCTAAAATGCAAATTAGAAAATTTATAAATTTTACTAGCTTTCCTAATTTTGTTAAAATTTTAAGCTTAAGTGTGAATACCGCTTTTTTTACATTTTTAATACTGAAATTTACTACAAAATCCTTTTCAACATTACAGATCCAATCCTCTGGCACTAAACAATTTAATTTATTGGATAACATATGTGATCCCCTGGTATCTCTTTTAATTTTCAAATTACTAAACAAATTAAAAAAACTATAAACATTATCAATACTTTTTATATTGTAAGAATTTAATACTGTATTTAGGCCATAAGGATATAAAGTCCTGTGTTTCAAAATGAAGTCATTTTCTATTTTCAAACGTTCATTCTGATTCTCAACATGTGCCAAAATTTCAATCAAAATGTTATCAAAAGTATGCAACTTAAAATGCATAATTTCAAAAGATGGATATTGTAAATCATCATTGTAAACATTTGATCTGTGATTGTTAATTCTAATATTAAGAGAACCAGAAGTCTCACCAACATAAGCCTGCAAACAAGTCATACATGTAATTTTATAAACAACATTATTAAACTTGCTAAATGTACAATATCCTGATGATATATCAACAGCCTCGACACGACTCACCAATCATGTTTTACAACGTTTATCTTTTCATTTAATATATTTCATAATTTCAATGAGGAATTTATACAAAATTCCAAAAAAAAAAAATTATATTATAACTTTTTGTAGGCACTTACACCTAATTGCATAACAAACTACACCCAATTCAACATATGACATATGAAATGACTAGTTGAATACACAGCAAAAGAAGCGCAAAGCAGCTTATCAAATTGCCAAAGTATATAATGCTTTCAAAAAAAATTTTTAAAAACAAATAACCCAGTGCATCAGGCGCAACGCAGCTTCTTATATGCACTAAGTGAATACAGCTCTAATAAAAGTGAATGATTATGAAAATTATTATGAAAAGAGGGTGCAAAACAACAATAAAAATCCATGAAAATTTATAACGAAAAAACAACAAACAAACCACTCCCTGCTCTTCAGAAAGTGGGAGGAGTGAAAAAAGCAGGTATCAAAAACAGAAATTGGATCCTCACGGGTTTCGCAAGATATGGCCAACCCACATACTCCAAAAGTATAACAATAGATTTAAACTTTCAAAAACACAACATAACAAAGCTATTTTATAAAAAAAATTTAACGAATCAAAACTGCTTTAAAAACAAATATAACCAACCAATTCAAAATCCAAGAAAACCGATTTAGCTTATAAAACGTAAATAAAAATTAATAAAAATTTTTAATATGACTAAATCATTAAGCAATTAGAAGTATTGAACATGTGAGAAGGCCATATCCCCACCTTTACCCATGAAGACCTGAAAAAAACTTGCTACCTTTGAAACAATCACTACGCTCCACTTCTTTCCATCAGCAGGAGCTGCAAGCAAGGCCATAATCCAAGTTAGACCAGCGTCCTAAAGACTTGTCTTTCCATTATCCTCATAATCATTAATTTTCTTTCCAAGTCACCGCAGTTTCTACTTGAAGCACATCAACATGCAGACGTTCTTAAAGACTTTAATCAACACCCTTCATATATTCAAGCAGCTACCTTGGCATCCATTACGGTGTTTGGCCGCTTAGCTGTTGCCACTTTAGAAAACTCTTCTCAAGTTGATTTACATAATGAAAAATAAACTGGTACGGAAATAAATTATTATAAAAAAGATTAGCAGTAAATTTAAAAATCTGTGAACTCAAAAATTCTCTATTACTACAAATTCTATAAAATCTATTACTTTGTCCCACAATAATGTTATTAAAAACCTTCTTACTTAAATTTGAATACCAGTGTGGCATCGATTGAGTATTAAAATTAAAAAAATCCCGTTTATCAAAAAGCTTAATTAGTATTTTGCTATCTTTAATTAAAATGTCTAAATCCAAAAAATTAACATGTAAATTATCAACAGAAGCCTTATTCAATTTTAAACATGGAGGATAGATATCGTTAATCGATACCAAAAGTTTGTCATCGAATATTATTAAATCATCGATATACCTTAAAACTGAATAACTCTTATTACTGTTTAAAACATAATTAAATTCATAATAAAAAAGAAACAGATTTGCAGCAGAATTCGAAAAATTAGTTCCCATACCGATACCACATACCTGGTAGAAAAATGAGCTATTGAATGTAATGAAATTATTAAGAAAACAGAAATTACATAAACTCAAGAAAAAATCTCTTTTAATTCCAAGCTCCTCCTCAATACAGAACATATCAAAAATATTTTTTAGTGTATCATAAAGTAAATCTATAGGTATATTAGAAAAAAGGTTTTCAAAATCATAGGTATACAAATTTGTGGGCGTTATGGGCGTTTTTTAAATTTTATTTAAAACCTCATTACTATTGTCTATACACCAAAAATAGCTAGTATTTCTATATTTAAACTTCAAAAAACCATAAATGCGCTTCAAAAACTCCTGTAACTTAACATTTAAACTTTTACCTATACCTCTTGAATTACAACATATAAATCTGAATTTAATAGGTGTCTTGTGAAATTTTGGGGTCATAAACAGAAATGGAAAAGTATGATGATTATTAATAGCAAAATTATATGAATACATCTTTCTAGCCTTCTTGGTGTATGCATTAAATTTGTTTACAACAATCTTGTGACTTAATTTACATTCTTTATAAAATTTACTATTATTTAACTCATTTTTAACTTTGTCAATATAAAAAAGCTTTCAAATAATTGCATAATTTGAAGCCGCTTTGTCCACAGGTACTATTACAAAATTGTTATGTAAAAATT
Organism: Maratus speciosus; assembly: GCA_963932465.1. Lineage (NCBI taxonomy): Eukaryota > Metazoa > Arthropoda > Arachnida > Araneae > Salticidae > Maratus > Maratus speciosus. The sequence goes on along the minus strand of OZ010786.1, from coordinate 589,972,674 downwards.
GAATATAATTTAAATCTTCTTTATTGAGACTATGATAAACATAATCCTTACTGTTCAAATAATTATTAACAAAAAACTCAAATCCCTTTAATATATGCCACTCCCATTCAAAAAAAGCTTCAAAGGGGGTGTTAAATCTGTAACACAATTGCATAATGACTTTTTTCAAATCCCTTTCAAAAATCTGAATAGCCGTTTTCTTGCTAATTGTTTTATTTAATCTAAACTTAGTACCTAATCCCATCATAAAATGTAAATTTTTGTTCTGTATAATATCTAAATTTCCAGTAATAACATGTTTATGGAAATCATCAATAAAATCTAAGAAATCTGTGTCACATTTACATGTTTCAGGAATTTCATCAGAAAAAGCAAGAGATCTATAATTGAACAATTTTTTACAAAGAGGAATGTTATATTTATAAGCAACAGCTATATCAATATCTCTAAGAGGGAAAAAAGTGTCATAATATCTGAAAAAATCTCTAATTTTAAAATTGTCGAAAGACTTCTGTTGAAAATTCAAGGTAAAGAAAACCCTGTCAGTTTTGGAATCCAAAAAATTCTTTAATCTAAAATTAATAAAGTCACAAAGCAGGTCCCTAAAATGCAAATTAGAAAATTTATAAATTTTACTAGCTTTCCTAATTTTGTTTAAAATTTTAAGCTTAAGTGTGAATACCGCTTTTTTTACATTTTTAATACTGAAATTTACTACAAAATCCTTTTCAACATTACAGATCCAATCCTCTGGCACTAAACAATTTAATTTATTGGATAACATATGTGATCCCCTGGTATCTCTTTTAATTTTCAAATTACTAAACAAATTAAAAAAACTATAAACATTATCAATACTTTTTATATTGTAAGAATTTAATACTGTATTTAGGCCATAAGGATATAAAGTCCTGTGTTTCAAAATGAAGTCATTTTCTATTTTCAAACGTTCATTCTGATTCTCAACATGTGCCAAAATTTCAATCAAAATGTTATCAAAAGTATGCAACTTAAAATGCATAATTTCAAAAGATGGATATTGTAAATCATCATTGTAAACATTTGATCTGTGATTGTTAATTCTAATATTAAGAGAACCAGAAGTCTCACCAACATAAGCCTGCAAACAAGTCATACATGTAATTTTATAAACAACATTATTAAACTTGCTAAATGTACTATATCCTGATGGTATATCAACAGCCTCGACACGACTCACCAATCATGTTTTACAACGTTTATCTTTTCATTTAATATATTTCATAATTTCAATGAGGAATTTATACAAAATTCCAAAAAAAAAAAAATTATATTATAACTTTTTGTAGGCACTTACACCTAATTGCATAACAAACTACACCCAATTCAACATCTGACATATGAAATGACTAGTTGAATACACAGCAAAAGAAGCGCAAAGCAGCTTATCAAATTGCCAAAGTATATAATGCTTTCAAAAAAATTTTTTAAAAACAAATAACCCAGTGCATCAGGCGCAACGCAGCTTCTTATATGCACTAAGTGAATATAGCTCTAATAAAAGTGAATGATTATGAAAATTATTATGAAAAGAGGGTGCAAAACAACAATAAAAATCCATGAAAATTTATAACGAAAAAACAACAAACAAACCACTCCCTGCTCTTCAGAAAGTGGGAGGAGTGAAAAAAGCAGGTATCAAAAACAGAAATTGGATCCTCACGGGTTTCGCAAGATATGGCCAACCCACATACTCCAAAAGTATAACAATAGATTTAAACTTTCAAAAACACAACATAACAAAGCTATTTTATAAAAAAAATTTTAACGAATCAAAACTGCTTTAAAAACAAATATAACCAACCAATTCAAAATCCAAGAAAACCGATTTAGCTTATAAAACGTAAATAAAAATTAATAAAAATTTTTAATATGACTAAATCATTAAGCAATTAGAAGTATTGAACATGTGAGAAGGCCATATCCCCACCTTTACCCATGAAGACCTGAAAAAAACTTGCTACCTTTGAAACAATCACTACGCTCCACTTCTTTCCATCAGCAGGAGTTGCAAGCAAGGCCATAATCCAAGTTAGACCAGCGTCCTAAAGACTTGTCTCTCCATTATCCTCATAATCATTAATTTTCTTTCCAAGTCACCGCAGTTTCTACTTGAAGCACATCAACATGCAGACGTTCTTAAAGACTTTAATCCACACCCTTCATATATTCAAGCAGCTACCTTGGCATCCATTACGGTGTTTGGCCGCTTAGCTGTTGCCACTTTAGAAAACTCTTCTCAAGTTGATTTACATAATGAAAAATAAACTGGTATGGAAATAAATTATTATAAAAAAGATTAGCAGTAAATTTAAAAATCTGTGAACTCAAAAATTCTCTATTACTACAAATTCTATAAAATCTATTAATTTGTCCCACAATAATGTTATTAAAAACCTTCTTACTTAAATTTGAATACCAGTGTGGCATCGATTGAGTATTAAAATTAAAAAAATCCCGTTTATCAAAAAGCTTAATTAGTATTTTGCTATCTTTAATTAAAATGTCTAAATCCAAAAAATTAACATGTAAATTATCAACAGAAGCCTTATTCAATTTTAAACATGGAGGATAGATATCGTTAATCGATACCAAAAGTTTGTCATCGAATATTATTAAATCATCGATATACCTTAAAACTGAATAACTCTTATTACTGTTTAAAACATAATTAAATTCATAATAAAAAAGAAACAGATTTGCAGCAGAACTCGAAAAATTAGTTCCCATACCGATACCACATACCTGGTAGAAAAATGAGCTATTGAATGTAATGAAATTATTAAGAAAACAGAAATTACATAAACTCAAGAAAAAATCTCTTTTAATTCCAAGCTCCTCCTCAATACAGAACATATCAAAAATATTTTTTAGTGTATCATAAAGTAAATCTATAGGTATATTAGAAAAAAGGTTTTCAAAATCATAGGTATACAAATTTGTGGGCGTTATGGGCGTTTTTTAAATTTTATTTAAAACCTCATTACTATTGTCTATACACCAAAAATAGCTAGTATTTCTATATTTAAACTTCAAAAAACCATAAATGCGCTTCAAAAACTCCTGTAACTTAACATTTAAACTTTTACCTATACCTCTTGAATTACAACATATAAATCTGAATTTAATAGGTGTCTTGTGAAATTTTGGGGTCATAAACAGAAATGGAAAAGTATGATGATTATTAATAGCAAAATTATATGAATACATGTTTCTAGCCTTCTTGGTGTATGCATTAAATTTGTTTACAACAATCTTGTGACTTAATTTACATTCTTTATAAAATTTACTATTATTTAACTCATTTTTAACTTTGTCAATATAAAAAAGCTTTCAAATAATTGCATAATTTGAAGCCGCTTTGTCCACAGGTACTATTACAAAATTGTTATGTAAAAATTGAATATAATTTAAATCTTCTTTATTGAGACTATGATAAACATAATCCTTACTGTTCAAATAATTATTAACAAAAAACTCAAATCCCTTTAATATATGCCACTCCCATTCAAAAAAAGCTTCAAAGGGGGTGTTAAATCTGTAACATAATTGCATAATGAATTTTTTCAAATCCCTTTCAAAAATCTGAATAGCCGTTTTCTTGCTAATTGTTTTATTTAATCTAAACTTAGTACCTAATCCCATCATAAAATGTAAATTTTTGTTCTGTATAATATCTAAATTTCCAGTAATAACATGTTTATGGAAATCATCAATAAAATCTAAGAAATCTGTGTCACATTTACATGTTTCAGGAATTTCATCAGAAAAAGCAAGAGATCTATAATTGAACAATTTTTTACAAAGAGGAATGTTATATTTATAAGCAACAGCTATATCAATATCTCTAAGAGGGAAAAAAGTGTCATAATATCTGAAAAAATCTCTAATTTTAAAATTGTCGAAAGACTTCTGTTGAAAATTCAAGGTAAAGAAAACCCTGTCAGTTTTGGAATCCAAAAAATTCTTTAATCTATAATTAATAAAGTCACAAAGCAGGTCCCTAAAATGCAAATTAGAAAATTTATAAATTTTACTAGCTTTCCTAATTTTGTTTAAAATTTTAAGCTTAAGTGTGAATACCGCTTTTTTTACATTTTTAATACTGAAATTTACTACAAAATCCTTTTCAACATTACAGATCCAATCCTCTGGCACTAAACAATTTAATTTATTGGATAACATATGTGATCCCCTGGTATCTCTTTTAATTTTCAAATTACTAAACAAATTAAAAAAACTGTAAACATTATCAATACTTTTTATATTGTAAGAATTTAATACTGTATTTAGGCCATAAGGATATAAAGTCCTGTGTTTCAAAATGAAGTCATTTTCTATTTTCAAACGTTCATTCTGATTCTCAACATGTGCCAAAATTTCAATCAAAATGTTATCAAAAGTATGCAACTTAAAATGCATAATTTCAAAAGATGGATATTGTAAATCATCATTGTAAACATTTGATCTGTGATTGTTAATTCTAATATTAAGAGAACCAGAAGTCTCACCAACATAAGCCTGCAAACAAGTCATACATGTAATTTTATAAACAACATTATTAAACTTGCTAAATGTACAATATCCTGATGGTATATCAACAGCCTCGACACGACTCACCAATCATGTTTTACAACGTTTATCTTTTCATTTAATATATTTCATAATTTCAATGAGGAATTTATACAAAATTCCAAAAAAAAAAATTATATTATAACATTTTGTAGGAACTTACACCTAATTGCATAACAAACTACACCCAATTCAACATATGACATATGAAATGACTAGTTGAATACACAGCAAAAGAAGCGCAAAGCAGCTTATCAAATTGCCAAAGTATATAATGCTTTCAAAAAAAATTTTTAAAAACAAATAACCCAGTGCATCAGGCGCAACGCAGCTTCTTATATGCACTAAGTGAATATAGCTCTAATAAAAGTGAATGATTATGAAAATTATTATGAAAAGAGGGTGCAAAACAACAATAAAAATCCATGAAAATTTATAACGAAAAAACAACAAACAAACCACTCCCTGCTCTTCAGAAAGTGGGAGGAGTGAAAAAAGCAGGTATCAAAAACAGAAATTGGATCCTCACGGGTTTCGCAAGATATGGCCAACCCACATACTCCAAAAGTATAACAATAGATTTAAACTTTCAAAAACACAACATAACAAAGCTATTTTATAAAAAAAATTTTAACGAATCAAAACTGCTTTAAAAACAAATATAACCAACCAATTCAAAATCCAAGAAAACCGATTTAGCTTATAAAACGTAAATAAAAATTAATAAAAATTTTTAATATGACTAAATCATTAAGCAATTAGAAGTATTGAACATGTGAGAAGGCCATATCCCCACCTTTACCCATGAAGACCTGAAAAAAACTTGCTACCTTTGAAACAATCACTACGCTCCACTTCTTTCCATCAGCAGGAGTTGCAAGCAAGGCCATAATCCAAGTTAGACCAGCGTCCTAAAGACTTGTCTCTCCATTATCCTCATAATCATTAATTTTCTTTCCAAGTCACCGCAGTTTCTACTTGAAGCACATCAACATGCAGACGTTCTTAAAGACTTTAATCCACACCCTTCATATATTCAAGCAGCTACCTTGGCATCCATTACGGTGTTTGGCCGCTTAGCTGTTGCCACTTTAGAAAACTCTTCTCAAGTTGATTTACATAATGAAAAATAAACTGGTATGGAAATAAATTATTATAAAAAAGATTAGCAGTAAATTTAAAAATCTGTGAACTCAAAAATTCTCTATTACTACAAATTCTATAAAATCTATTAATTTGTCCCACAATAATGTTATTAAAAACCTTCTTACTTAAATTTGAATACCAGTGTGGCATCGATTGAGTATTAAAATTAAAAAAATCCCGTTTATCAAAAAGCTTAATTAGTATTTTGCTATCTTTAATTAAAATGTCTAAATCCAAAAAATTAACATGTAAATTATCAACAGAAGCCTTATTCAATTTTAAACATGGAGGATAGATATCGTTAATCGATACCAAAAGTTTGTCATCGAATATTATTAAATCATCGATATACCTTAAAACTGAATAACTCTTATTACTGTTTAAAACATAATTAAATTCATAATAAAAAAGAAACAGATTTGCAGCAGAACTCGAAAAATTAGTTCCCATACCGATACCACATACCTGGTAGAAAAATGAGCTATTGAATGTAATGAAATTATTAAGAAAACAGAAATTACATAAACTCAAGAAAAAATCTCTTTTAATTCCAAGCTCCTCCTCAATACAGAACATATCAAAAATATTTTTTAGTGTATCATAAAGTAAATCTATAGGTATATTAGAAAAAAGGTTTTCAAAATCATAGGTATACAAATTTGTGGGCGTTATGGGCGTTTTTTAAATTTTATTTAAAACCTCATTACTATTGTCTATACACCAAAAATAGCTAGTATTTCTATATTTAAACTTCAAAAAACCATAAATGCGCTTCAAAAACTCCTGTAACTTAACATTTAAACTTTTACCTATACCTCTTGAATTACAACATATAAATCTGAATTTAATAGGTGTCTTGTGAAATTTTGGGGTCATAAACAGAAATGGAAAAGTATGATGATTATTAATAGCAAAATTATATGAATACATGTTTCTAGCCTTCTTGGTGTATGCATTAAATTTGTTTACAACAATCTTGTGACTTAATTTACATTCTTTATAAAATTTACTATTATTTAACTCATTTTTAACTTTGTCAATATAAAAAAGCTTTCAAATAATTGCATAATTTGAAGCCGCTTTGTCCACAGGTACTATTACAAAATTGTTATGTAAAAATTGAATATAATTTAAATCTTCTTTATTGAGACTATGATAAACATAATCCTTACTGTTCAAATAATTATTAACAAAAAACTCAAATCCCTTTAATATATGCCACTCCCATTCAAAAAAAGCTTCAAAGGGGGTGTTAAATCTGTAACATAATTGCATAATGAATTTTTTCAAATCCCTTTCAAAAATCTGAATAGCCGTTTTCTTGCTAATTGTTTTATTTAATCTAAACTTAGTACCTAATCCCATCATAAAATGTAAATTTTTGTTCTGTATAATATCTAAATTTCCAGTAATAACATGTTTATGGAAATCATCAATAAAATCTAAGAAATCTGTGTCACATTTACATGTTTCAGGAATTTCATCAGAAAAAGCAAGAGATCTATAATTGAACAATTTTTTACAAAGAGGAATGTTATATTTATAAGCAACAGCTATATCAATATCTCTAAGAGGGAAAAAAGTGTCATAATATCTGAAAAAATCTCTAATTTTAAAATTGTCGAAAGACTTCTGTTGAAAATTCAAGGTAAAGAAAACCCTGTCAGTTTTGGAATCCAAAAAATTCTTTAATCTATAATTAATAAAGTCACAAAGCAGGTCCCTAAAATGCAAATTAGAAAATTTATAAATTTTACTAGCTTTCCTAATTTTGTTTAAAATTTTAAGCTTAAGTGTGAATACCGCTTTTTTTACATTTTTAATACTGAAATTTACTACAAAATCCTTTTCAACATTACAGATCCAATCCTCTGGCACTAAACAATTTAATTTATTGGATAACATATGTGATCCCCTGGTATCTCTTTTAATTTTCAAATTACTAAACAAATTAAAAAAACTATAAACATTATCAATACTTTTTATATTGTAAGAATTTAATACTGTATTTAGGCCATAAGGATATAAAGTCCTGTGTTTCAAAATGAAGTCATTTTCTATTTTCAAACGTTCATTCTGATTCTCAACATGTGCCAAAATTTCAATCAAAATGTTATCAAAAGTATGCAACTTAAAATGCATAATTTCAAAAGATGGATATTGTAAATCATCATTGTAAACATTTGATCTGTGATTGTTAATTCTAATATTAAGAGAACCAGAAGTCTCACCAACATAAGCCTGCAAACAAGTCATACATGTAATTTTATAAACAACATTATTAAACTTGCTAAATGTACAATATCCTGATTGTATATCAACAGCTTCGACACGACTCACCAATCATGTTTTACAACGTTTATCTTTTCATTTAATATATTTCATAATTTCAATGAGGAATTTATACAAAATTCCAAAAAAAAAATTATATTATAACTTTTTGTAGGCACTTACACCTAATTGCATAACAAACTACACCCAATTCAACATATGACATATGAAATGACTAGTTGAATACACAGCAAAAGAAGCGCAAAGCAGCTTATCAAATTGCTAAAGTATATAATGCTTTCAAAAAAAATTTTTAAAAACAAATAACCCAGTGCATCAGGCGCAACGCAGCTGCTTATATGCACTAAGTGAATATAGCTCTAATAAAAGTGAATGATTATGAAAATTATTATGAAAAGAGGGTGCAAAACAACAATAAAAATCCATGAAAATTTATAACGAAAAAACAACAAACAAACCACTCCCTGCTCTTCAGAAAGTGGGAGGAGTGAAAAAAGCAGGTATCAAAAACAGAAATTGGATCCTCACGGGTTTCGCAAGATATGGCCAACCCACATACTCCAAAAGTATAACAATAGATTTAAACTTTCAAAAACACAACATAACAAAGCTATTTTATAAAAAAAATTTTAACGAATCAAAACTGCTTTAAAAACAAATATAACCAACCAATTCAAAATCCAAGAAAACCGATTTAGCTTATAAAACGTAAATAAAAATTAATAAAAATTTTTAATATGACTAAATCATTAAGCAATTAGAAGTATTGAACATGTGAGAAGGCCATATCCCCACCTTTACCCATGAAGACCTGAAAAAAACTTGCTACCTTTGAAACAATCACTACGCTCCACTTCTTTCCATCAGCAGGAGTTGCAAGCAAGGCCATAATCCAAGTTAGACCAGCGTCCTAAAGACTTGTCTTTCCATTATCCTCATAATCATTAATTTTCTTTCCAAGTCACCGCAGTTTCTACTTGAAGCACATCAACATGCAGACGTTCTTAAAGACTTTAATCCACACCCTTCATATATTCAAGCAGCTACCTTGGCATCCATTACAGTGTTTGGCCGCTTAGCTGTTGCCACTTTAGAAAACTCTTCTCAAGTTGATTTACATAATGAAAAATAAACTGGTATGGAAATAAATTATTATAAAAAAGATTAGCAGTAAATTTAAAAATCTGTGAACTCAAAAATTCTCTATTACTACAAATTCTATAAAATCTATTAATTTGTCCCACAATAATGTTATTAAAAACCTTCTTACTTAAATTTGAATACCAGTGTGGCATCGATTGAGTATTAAAATTAAAAAAATCCCGTTTATCAAAAAGCTTAATTAGTATTTTGCTATCTTTAATTAAAATGTCTAAATCCAAAAAATTAACATGTAAATTATCAACAGAAGCCTTATTCAATTTTAAACATGGAGGATAGATATCGTTAATCGATACCAAAAGTTTGTCATCGAATATTATTAAATCATCGATATACCTTAAAACTGAATAACTCTTATTACTGTTTAAAACATAATTAAATTCATAATAAAAAAGAAACAGATTTGCAGCAGAACTCGAAATTTAAATTTTTTTTTCTTTTTTTTTTTTAAATTCTCGTTAAATTTTTTTTTATAAAATAGCTTTGTTATGTTGTGTTTTTGAAAGTTTAAATCTATTGTTATACTTTTGGAGTATGTGGGTTGGCCATATCTTGCGAAACCCGTGAGGATCCAATTTCTGTTTTTGATACCTGCTTTTTTCACTCCTCCCACTTTCTGAAGAGCAGGGAGTGGTTTGTTTGTTGTTTTTTCGTTATAAATTTTCATGGATTTTTATTGTTGTTTTGCACCCTCTTTTCATAATAATTTTCATAATCATTCACTTTTATTAGAGCTATATTCACTTAGTGCATATAAGAAGCTGCGTTGCGCCTGATGCTCTGGGTTATTTGTTTTTAAATTTTTTTTTTTTGAAAGCATTATATACTTTGGCAATTTGATAAGCTGCTTTGCGCTTCTTTTGCTGTGTATTCAACTAGTCATTTCATATGTCATATGTTGAATTGGGTGTAGTTTGTTATGCAATTAGGTGTAAGTGCCTACAAAAAGTTATAATATAAAAATTTTTGGATCAGGTCCATTACGTGACCCGATGTGAGCTGTGGTCTTCATTCTTTTCTTTCCTGCAATGCACGGTCTCTCCCTCCAAGATGTAATTGGCACTTTTACTTGGCGCGTACGAGATGCGTGCGATAATTATTTTAACCTTCCACCGTGAAGGGAAAGCAGTGGTAAGGTTTGTTTAGGGGGTTGTATTCTTATTAAAGTAGAATAACAAGTTAGTAGATTGTATATTCAGTTTATAATACGATAGAATATTTACATTTCGCGATTGTTTAAAAATTGTTTTCGGGTCGTTTACTTGTCTCCGAAATTTTGTCACATTATAATTTTCATGTATAGTAGTATCAAATAACATCTTCAGAAATAGGAGGTCTTTAGAAAAAGTGAGGTAAAAATAAATTATGAGATTTTAAAAAGGTACTTTAGCTATGTCAATTTTAAAGGGGGGGGGGGGGGGGCGAAATCATAAGAAAAAAATATAATCCATTTAATAAAGATTACATCAAGCACATTTTTTTCTTTTAATTACTTTATAATAATGCTAGAATACTCACAATTTATTCGCTACTTATAAATTCAAATTCTCTTGCATCACTAAGACCATTAAACTTAAAAAATGCACAGAATTATAACACTTTGTTCTTACCTAGATATTTCTTTTTAACACACTTCCCAGAAAAATTAAGAGTTAACTTCCACAAATAGTAAAATGAAAAAAAGAATACACTTTTTGTTATATTTTACTCTATTCCTGCTAAGCATTCTTTAAAGCATTTTTTACTTTTTTCATTTGGCAAAATATTTAAACTGTATATTTGCATTTTTCTATAAATACAAAAGATCTATCTGACAATGCCAAAGTTGGCTATTTCAGCCGAATAGACAGGAAGTGACAACGTGGCAGGCAAGGTAGGAAAACTGCCGTTATTCAACAACAATCCTCATAATTCAAAATGTATTTATCGAAAATGATTATTAAAAATATTCGATGACAAAGCACTTTAATAGTCATATAACGATTAAATTGATTGATATAAAATTAATGCATATACTTTTTTTTTTTTTTCCTCACCAATTTGAAAATGTCTTCATCAGTTAAATGAAGTATTTTATTTTCTCTTTGGGACTAAAAAAGAAAGAAAGAAAAAGAAGAAGCACAGAAAAAAAGAAAGAAAGAAGAAGGCGTATTTGAATTTGGCTTAAAAATGAATGCAAGCAAAAATATATAAATAATTTTTAAAAAGCAATTTCTAAACGACAAAAATTTTTGGCCCACCACCTTCCTCCAGTTGTAGAGTTATATATCACTAGGGGAACCATAACAGGGTTCCCGGGTTATAGAGTATAGATTAAAACCATTTTTTTAAATTGAAAGCTCTAATAGACCTTTTATATTTGATTTGTTTTATTTTAGATTCCACCTAACAATACGAAAAATTTTGGAATTCAAATGAGGATCTGAAATTTATTAAAAGCGATAGTTTAGTATTGAGCTGGTGCCATGAATTAACGGCCGATATGTATAGTAATATGCCAATATATGTACATGTATATATGTTAAATAAATAAAAATATCAATAAAACAAAAATCTAAGACATTTAATCAAATTACGCGCTTTGAACCACTTAAATTATCAGAATAAATAAATAAAAAAAACTCCTATAAATAGGGATTTTTGGCGATTTCTTCGGCTCTTAATTCATGTCACCAGCTCAATACTAAAGTATGGTATATATATATATATATATATACATACAATTTTTTTTTCTTTTTAAGTAAATGTAAAAAATATTTTTTTTTTTCATTTTAAAAATTTACTTCTAAAAAGTACTTATATTAATGCAACGTGATTACTTAGACAGCATGTTTAATGTTTCATCTATTTATTGCATTTGAAACCATTTCTTGTGTCTTTTATTGTACATATTTCTTTTCTTCTTTTTCTTTTTTTTAACACTTTAGGAATAAATACAAATTTTCAATATGAATGATGAGTAGGGGAGCTAGGGGATGAATGGGACATTCTCAATATTTCCGGCAATAAGCATTTATTTTAAATTGCTTCCTATCCCCATATAAGGCTCTACCACAGTGTGCTTCAGAACTAAAAGTATGACCACATTGCTGTTTTCATTTTCCTTCAAAGTTGCATTTTCTGAAATCTCTGCTTAAAAGTAAGATTTTTTTACATTTGAAGATGTGAAATATCTTATACAATATAAAAAATTAAGCTATGTTGTAGCTATTTATTTTAAGGTTCAATATCGATAATTAAACTGAATGAATAGTAACCATTGTGACAAAATAATTTTTGGGGTAAAATGGCTGAGAAGGGAATATATGCATCATAGGGATGATTGGGACATTTCAAATGGGGATGAGTGGGACATTCTCATTTATCCCTAGAGATGGTGAAAATTTTATTTATTAACTAAATAGTATTATATAGGTTGATAAATTAATAATTTACGTTAATTAATAGTATTAAATAGCATTATATGAGTTGTTATTGTTTAAAATTTCTGAGTGTTATTTATTGTATTGTAATAATTATTAATGGATTATCAAAAAATTGGTATTAAAACTTAATCAAAATAGATAAAATTGTTAAAAATAGTATATGTTTTATATAAATTTATGTTTATTGATCAAATGGGGGAAATTATATTGAATTTTGAAATGTTGCACAAATAAATCCCCACCCCTAACATATTGGGTCGATCGGAAAGTCGTGTTGTGTTGGGAAAATTAATTCGTACCGGAAAATTCTATCATTTAATTATTAGACATTGATTCCGATATGGAATGTCTAATAATTACTGGGCAGAATTTTCTGGTGCGAATTGATTTTCCCAACACGACACGACTTTCCCATCTACCCAATAATTTCCGTTCTGCATGATACATTTAATTAATATTAATTAATAAGTTATGATTGAAAATTAATAGCTATGCCATATTTAAAAGGCATTTTGCACTTTTATTTCAAATCTAAAATGTCTCATAAGTGGGAAAAAAGAACAGATTGATAGCTGAAGTCTGCATTAAAAGTTAAAACTGCGATAAAAGAAGTTTTTGAAAAAAAAAAAAAACATCGATTCGTACTGTAAAATCATATATTACAAATATAATTACATATAAGGTTATAATTATAAATTTTAATTAGGTAAAATTGAATACAGGGAGAAAAATCTTTGTGTCCCATCCATCCCCATTAGTGTCCCATTCATCCCTGCTGTGGGGATTATTGGGACAGGGAGGAACGTTTTTTAAAATTCATAATATTTTTCTGAATAAATCATAATCTAGAATAAATATTGTTCATATATGTTGTCAAATACCTAATGTATGAAATGTGATATATAATATTGATAATAACTTAAGTAAAAAAATAAAAATAAATATTTTTGTAAAAATGTCCCATTCATCCCCCATCTCCCCTATGTATTAAATTTACATAGTCATATTATATTTGAAATATATACATAATTATATGTGATACAGTTTCTGGATTAATTTGGTATTTTTAACTATGTATATATTTCAAAATAAATATTTTTCTGTGCTTGCTCTGACTTTAGCTAATTAGCTTGTGAAATTGGTATAAGCTAATGGGGTTTACTTATAGCATGTCTCCTATTAAAAATAGAAAATATAGCATGTATAGTTTGTTTAAGGGGACACACAAAAGAATTCTGTTACATTACGGTCTATGAGGGAAAATCGTTTGCGGTGAATTTTAATGATGTTACACTATTTCAAACATACTGAAATTAATAAATATCGCTGAAGTGCACCACGGCATGCTTAAAACGAAATATAGTGTGTGATGCATTCATCCTTTATTTACAGGGACATAATGTGTATGTCTGTGAGGAATAATTGCTGTAAGTGCGCTTTCAGTTGTGGTACGCATTTTTAGTGTGTCGCGCTATTTTTTACACAAAACTTGGTAAATATAACCTTTACTAAGATCATATTATAGCTCATATACTGGGATGCACAAAAGATCTCGAGTACATTTCCAATTTCCGCTTATTGATGGAAATTGCTGAAGGATAATTTTCAATTGTGCCGTATGTTTCCTAACTGAACTACATTTTAATATGTAGTATACATACAAATCTTATAGATTATATACAGGGCTCCACACAGTAATTCGGAAATTTATTCGACTATTCATGCTAATTGCTGAAATTGTTTTTTCAAATGTATTGTGCGTTTTCCAAATTGTTTACGTTGGTATCTTTGTTATCTTATTAAACAGTGGAACTATTTCTTCGATGCTTGATGCATAATTTTTCTTTCTCGTTTTAATTCATATTTTGTACAAATGCAGATTATTAATTCTTAAAAATAAATAAATTTAAACATATAAGTTATGAGTATTTACGAAAATAATTTATTGATTTTCATATTTTAAAAATATATCATCAACAGTTGTTTGCATTAAAACATGTGATTTATGTTTCTGCGTTGTGTTTTGCAATATTTTATAAATAAGCTAAAAAAGAAAGACTATGTCCTATATTTCTGAAAAACAGATTTTTTTTATTTAATTCTGATTCATATGATTTTGTTTCCCCGTGTTAAAATACCTGAATAGCTATCAAGAATTCCAAATTTCTAAAACAATTAACTTTCTGAATGCTAACATAATCTATGTTTTTGTGTTACATTTCAATTAATAAAATTATGAATAAAAATCCAGTTTTAAATTATAAATAAAAATTAACAATTGCATTCAATAATAAGAAGTTTGCATATTACTTTTTACATAAATAAATAAAAATACCAGTTTTCAACACAGGATAAACTATAATTAACAACTATAAGATACAGTTAAAACCTTTTTTATCATAATTTTTTTCATCACTAAAATTTCGATCCTTATTTTTCAAATAAAAGCTGATAAAGGTGACCTTTGCAAAGTGCTCGCCAAAAGAGATACTCCAGAAGAATGGTCTTTTTTTCCCAGGAAATATGTGGTCAAGCGGACGTAATTAGAAAGTTAGAGACGAGGAGGTTCCCCTCAAATCCCTCCCACACCTTCCCTAAACGTTCCCTTCTGCTAAAGGTAAACACCCCACTTGATCGTTATTAATTGACTTTGAACGATGCTATAAAGTAACCTTGGGATAATATAGGCTCAACTTTCTGCTCTCTCTAAAAAAAAAAAAAAAAAAAAAAAAAAAAAAAAAAAAAAAAAAAAAAACATAGTTGACAATTGTTTCTAAAAGATCTAGTTTAGATCCAGTCACATTCACATATTAATAATTCACAGTATCCATCAAATGCTTCTGGGAACACGTTCCGTTTCCAGAAGAAATTCTTACATAGTTCTCTATGTATTGAGCTAAAAATTTTAATGAAGTAGTTGTAATGTAAAGCAGTTAGTTTCAAAGCAATAGAAAAATCTAGCATCTTATTTATTTTTCAGTATTCGCTTTTGATTGTGTCATTCCAAATTTCATAAAAACATAAGTAAACATAAAACATATTTATAAATATTGTTTGCATTTTAATTTAAGTACAATTAAAAATGAGGGGAGGGGGTTTGCTTTAGATAAATCAAGACAGAAGTTCGACTCTTGTGTCTTGTTGCTTTTTACTTTCTTCTATCTTTACAAGAAGAAAGTATTGGATTCATGAAAATTTTCTACTTCCGGTTTTTGACGGATTGACACGTTTTAGGGGTCAGAGATTCCAAAAAACATGTTTTTACAAAATGTCTGCCTGTGAGTCTGTCTGTTTGTCCGTCTGTCTGTATGTGACACAAATTTTGTGGGCGCTCTATCTCAAGAACTAATGCACGGAATTTAATAAAAATTTATATTCGGGTAGTCCCTGATATAGATATGTGCTGATTAGCTTTTGGTGTAAATCGCCCAGCAGGTGGCGTTGCTATGCTGCATTTTGCAGGATTTCCGCAATATCTCTATCTCATGAACTACTCAACGGATTTTTATAAAACGTCAGATTCAGTTATTCCTTGATATGAGTTGGTGCTGTTTACGTTTTGGTTTAAATCGCCCAGCAGGTGGCGTTGCTATGCTGCATTTTGCAGGATTTACACTATTTTCGCAGTAGCTCTATCCCAAGAACTAATACACGCGTTTTCATCAAACATCGGATTTAGTTAGTCTTTTATATGAAATTATGCTGACTACGTGTTGGTGTAAATCGCCCAATAGGTGGCGCTGCTGTGCTGCATTTAGAACGATTTCCTCAATAGCTCTATCTCAAGAACTAATGCACGAATTTTCATCAAACTTCAGATTCAAGTACACCTAGATTAATATTGCTGCTGATTATGTGTTGGTGCAAATCGCTCAACAGGTGGCACTTCTATGCTGCATTTGTCATGATTTGCGCAACAGCTCTATCTCAAGAACTAATGCACGAATTTCCCCCAAATTTCATATTCAGTTAGACGTTGACATAAGTTGATGATGATTAGGTTCTGGTGTAAATCACCCTATAAGTGGTGCTGCTATGCTGAATTTTGCTGTATTTACACGATTTCAGCGATAGTCATATCTCAAGAACTAAAGCATGGAATTTCATCTTTTTAGAATCATTATGATGAGCATAGGTTGCCATTTAATTTTGGTAAAGTGATAACGAATTTTGAAGTATTGACATGTATGAGATAGAAGAAAGTTTTGGGATTTGTACATCCGACTAGTTTACTTTCTTCTGTCTTTACAAGAAGAAAGTATTGGATTCGTGAGAATTTTCGAATTCCGGTTTTCGATGGATTTACACGTTTTAGGGGTCAGAGATCCCGAAAAAATATGTTTTTAGAAAATTTCTGTTTTTGAGTATGTCTGTGAGTCTGTCTGTCTGTCTGTATGTCTGTGTGTGAGACAAATTTTGTGGGCGCACTATCTCAAGAACTAATGCACGGGATTTAATAAAAATTTATATTCAGTTAGTCCCTGATATAAATTGTTGCTGATTAGTTTTTGGAGCAAATCTCTCAACAGTTGGCGCTGCTATGCTGCATTTTTTACGATTTCCTTAATGGCTCTATTTCAAGAAATAATGTACGGATTTTCGTGAAACTTCAGATTCAGTTAGTCCTTGATATGAGTTTATGTTTAGTACGTTTAGGTATAAATCGCCCAACAGGTGGCACTGTTATACATCATTTTTCCTTATTTCCACAATGTCTCTATCTCAAGAACTAATGCGTGGACGATCATCAAACTTCAGATTCAGTTAGTCCTTGATATGAGTTGCCGCTGACTACGTTTTTGTGTAAATCGCCCAACAGCTGACGCTGCTATGCTGCATTTTTCCTGATTCCCGCAATAGTTTTATCTCAAGAAGATCACGGATTTTAATCAAACTTCAACTTCAGTTATCAAGTTGACTTAAGTTGTTGCTTATTAGGTTTTGGTATATATCGCCCGACAGGTGGCGCTGCTATGCAGAATATTTCACGATTTCCGCCATAACTCTACTCAAAAACTAATGCACGGATTTTCACGAAACTTCAGATTCCGTTAGGAGTTGACATAAGTTGTTGCTGATTAGATTTTGTGTAAATCATCTAACCGGCTGTATTTTTCAGGAAGTATTAACATGCATGAGATAGAAGAAATTTTTGGGATTGCCACATCAGACTAGTTATCATCAATTTTGGATTTAATATATTAAAATTAAAGACAATATAAACTAGTTGGATGTGATAATCCCAAAACTTTCTTCTACCTCATTCATGTTAATACTTCCTGAAAAATGCAATATAACAGCGTCGCCGGTTAGGTGATTTACACTAAATCTAATCAGCAACAACTTATGTCAATTTCTAATTGAATTTTAAGTTTGATGAAAATCCGTGCATTAGTTTTTGAGATAGAGCTATTGTGGAAATCGTGAATAATGCAGCATGGCAGCGCCACCTATAGACGATTTACACCAAAAAGTGATCAGCACCACTTTATATCAGGCACTAACGGAATATAAAGTTTTATTAAATTTCGTTCATTAGTTCTTGAGATAGAGGTCCCACAAAATTTGTGTCACACACAGACAGACATTTTGTAAAATCATTTTTTCGTGATCTCTGACCCCTAAAACGTGTAAGTCCGTCGAAAATCGGATTTCGAAAACTTTTACGAAGCCAATACTTTCTTCTTGTAAAGATAGAAAAAAGTAAAAAACTGAAATACATTTATTTGGGTCTTTAAAGGGATTCCACTTTGGAAATATGTAAAGTCAGAGTTTGTTTAAAATTTTACGTTGATTACAAAACGCTTTAATAATCTTTTCTGCAAGTATCATGTATTTGTGTTAAAAAATGAGTCAGAATTTTTTGCGTTGATTCTAGTGTCCTATGTGTTTCTAGGGTGCCCCAGGATTTTAACTGGAATCTAGAAACGGAAGAATGGAATAACTAAATGGAAAAAGGATTCAAAGAATGAAGATATGATTAAGAGTATAGGGGCAGATTCCAAAAATTTTAAAGGAGCCACTGGCTCCTAAACCCAAATAATCCAGTCGCCACATTATAAAAGAAATGTATAAAAGCAATAGCGTTTATACGGGGGGGGGGGGGGGGGAATCAGGAATTCAAAGTGAAAAATAACTTATACGTACAAAACATTACATGTACAAAAGAAACACAGACTACATCAAATGTTTACACTTCATTTAATCACATAATTTTTTTAATTTGGATCTAAATTAAGTATAATATAAATCTTTAGTTATGTGCAGTCAGAAGATAAAATTGGCCAAGATAGAGGTTAAAAAAATATATCTATAAGAATAAGCTAAGCAATCATGGTAGTGGGGAATATTAGAAAAATAATATTTCTTATTTTCATTTTGTCACACAAGAGTAAATATTTTAAAAAATGTGAATGTGACATTATTTTGCACTATAAAGATCACAATACAATTCAAACATTTTCAATAACACACAAGAAAAATTATCTTTAAAAAAAATTATCACAGACTATTACATGGGAGATCCTGTTCCGAATTTTCCGAAAATTTGGAAATAAAAAAATATCACGGAAAAATATCGAGAATTTCGACAGTTAGTCGCCGAAAAAAATCAATTTTCTCAATCGTCAACAGAAAAAAGGCGCGAATTTCGTCTAAGGATCACATTTGAATTTTGAACAACATTTACCTTAAGGCTGTTTGTTCTCAAATCCAAAGGGTCAACTTTCTGACATAAGTTTTAATTCATTTTTATTCGGAAACGCATGAAACTAGAAAGTGTTGTTATTCAGAAACTATGCCATCGAACTGTTTTTTCCGTTTTCTTGTAAACGCAATAGATCTTTCAGAAAATACTGTCAAAGTTGGCATTTTGAACCGAACTTCCGAACGAAAGAAGAAAATCCAGTCAGTAAGGGGAGAAAAATAGCGTGTCACGTGATCAAAATCGCTTCTAACTCAATAGTTAAATAATGGATCCAAAAATGGAAAACACAGTTGGATTCCAAAACACTTCCATGCTCAGGCTTTCGAATTTATCTTTCCGTTAAAAAATAAATTTGAAAATGTGTCTGAACGTTTTCGCTTGTTGAGCAGAGCAGCTGAGAACATCCTTAAGCAAAACAATGGAAAATAACAATTTTTGTTGAAAAAGCTGATTTTACTAGATTTTTCTTCAGCTACAAGATCAGAATAGCAACTTAAATGGGGTAAGTTAAACATACATTTGAATTCGGTATGATTAACGTCTTAATGAGTATTATTAATTAAGGTTGTTCTTAACCGCTCTGCTCAACAAGCGCAAAACGTTTTGACACATTTAAAAGTTCATTCTTTAACGGAAAGATATAAAATTGGACAGCCTGGCCATGGAGGCAATTTGGAATTGAACTGTTTTTTCCATTTTTTGATCAATCAATTACCTATTGAGTTATAAGGAATTTCGATCATGTGACAAACACGTTTTTCGCTCGCTCTTGAGTCTCTTTCTTCCTTCGCGCGGAAATTCGGTTCAAAACGCCCACTTTGACATTCTTTTCTGAAAGATCTATTGCGTTTGTAAAAAAATGGGAAAAAAAGCTCAATGACATAGTTTCTGAACAACAACACCAGCTAGTTTCATGCATTTTCGAACAAAAATAAATTAAAACTTATGTCAGAAAGTCGCCCTTTTGGATTTGAGAACACCCTTAAACAAAATAATTGAAAATAACAATTTTTATGGAAAAAAGCTGCTTTCTATATTTTTTTTCAACTACAAGATCAGAATATCAACTTAAATGAGGAAAGGTGAACATATATTTAAATTTTAAATGATTAACATCTATGAGTATTATTAATTAAACAAAACAATTGAAAATAACGATTTTCAAGAAAAAAAAAATGATTTCTTTAGATTTTTCCAGCTATAAGATGAGAATATCATCTTAAAAGGGAAATTTAAACATATATTTAAGTTTTTCAACAACCATTACCTTAACCAATTTTAAAAACAAAGGAAAATATGAATTTTTTAATGAAAAAGACGAATTTAAACGAATTTTACTAACTTTTATACTAGTTTGAGATTTTAACATATATTTAAACACTAGTTATGTAAGATATAAAACTTTAGACTGCAGCACTACAAAATATAGTATATTTGAACAAAATAAATTCAAAACTTGAAATTTCACATAAAAAAATATTTTCACGTAAACGCATATAAAAATACGATTTTTTATTCTAATTTTCTTATCTTTTAGCAGATTGAATAGGATTTTTTCGACGAGACTAGTATAAGAAAATAATTCCAACTCCTATTTACCACCGTCAACCCCTCACATTCCCTAAACTTGGGAAGTCCGCAACAATAGAGTTTTGATGTCACAAAAGCATATCGGAAATTGTTTACATCCAAGAAAAACATTAATTTTTACGCTTCTTTTCAGTTGTTACGTGAAAGATATAAACTTATATTTTAGTTTTTAAAAATCATTACCTTAATGATTATTAATAATTAAGCAGAACAGTGGAAAATATGAATTTTTAAGAGATAAAAGATAATTTCTTATGATTTTTTCAGATGTAACATGGAAATATCAACTTCTAAGAGAAGAGTTAAACTTATACGAGGGTTGTAAATTAAATAGTGGCAACTTAACCTTGAAACTCGCAGAAGGGCGGGCATGAGCAAGTAGGATATCGGAGCGGTGTTGTGGCGCTGTTGTCGATGTGTAGAGTGCAAAAAACAGTCGATCTGCTTAGAAGAGTAGTTGTTGTGTGGCCTTAAAGTAAGGAGTTTCGTTTCCATCGCTCTAAAGCATGTTTTCAAAAGGGGATCAGCGGTCGTGGCTTAAAATCGAGGTTGCCCGTGTCAAAAATGCAACAGAATGCTATCGAGGAAGCCTGTGGCATAAATGCGTTACCGTATAGGACAGTAGCACGGTGGGTTCAAGCATTTCGTTCGGGTCGGAATGAGACTGCGGATTTGCAACGCACAGATTGGCCCTCCATTCCTCAAGAGCAGATTGACATCCTGAGCGGTCTCCTTACCATAGACCGTCGATGGACTGTCCGAGAATTATCCTTAGAGGTTGATCTGAGTCCATCTGTACTCTACGCAGTAGGGCGCTCGGTCACTCACATCCACAATCACACCTTGCCACTGGTCTACAACGGCTTCCCGACATTTGACAAAAGGTTATAAGCTTTGATGGTGATTACATAGAAGGAATGTAATGCAATTGTACTTGTAAGTTCATTAAAAATTGATTTATACGTATGTTGCCATTACTTAATTCACGGCCCTCGTATTTTAGTTTTTAACAACAAAAACTTAATAAATATCATTAATTAAACAAAAAAATATCAGTTTTCAAGAAAAAGATGAAATTTTACGCAAATTTTCAACTTTGAAATACATTTGTTTATATATTGTTACAAGATACTAATTATATTGTTAAACTTGATCTATCTTGAAAAGCTTCATTGCCTTTATATAGTGTTCATATTTACATCTATTCACATCATGACTACTACATTTGAAACCAGTAGTACAAATTTTTTCCCTATATTGGAAACTGGAAATGAATAAAATTGATTTATGCATTCGAGATCATTTGATCATTGAAACATTCGAGATTTTGAGCAGATATCTGAATTTTGAATGAACAACACTATAATGAATATTAATAATTAAGCAAAAAAATGGAAAATATCAATTTTTAAGGAAAAAGACCGATTTCTTTAGATTTTTTCAACTATAAGATGAAAATATCAACTTAGAGAAAAGTGACTAGGATTTCAACTTAAAAACGAAGTTTAAACATATATATCAGTTTTGAACAACCATTACCTTAATGAATTTTAATAATTATACAAATAATAAAAGGAAAATATGATTTTTAATGAAAAAAGACGAATTTAAACGAATTTGATTAGCTTTTACACTAGTTTGAGATTTTATCATACTTTTAGATGCTAGCTAAGTAGAATTTTAACCCTTGAATGATGTACACTTCAAGAAATACTCATTACTACACAAAAAATAAATTAATTTTAATCTAATCAATATCTGATAATTTCACATTTTAAAAATATTTTCATGAATGTACATATAAAAATATGAATTTACAAACTAATATCATTATTTTTATTACATTTAACTGGATTTTTCTACACTCAAGCTTAATTTTTCATACACAAAACATTATTTAATCAAATTCAGTACTTTCTAATTTAACCCTTTCAGGGGCAAGGTACTGGTATTCGTAAAACGTTCAAATAATTTAATGACACCAGTATTAACAAGACTTTATTTGTAAACAAGTAAAAGTAAATTTTCGTGTATTTAATAAAGATGACATTTTCATAATAAAATTCCGGTGCCAATGTGGCAATTTGGGATTAAAATTATGTGATGCAGTGACGGCATCACCTCCCTTCAAAGGGTTAACGAAAGTCAGTGATTTTTTCCTGTTTAAAGCAATCCCAAGAATTAAAAAACATGAGCACCTCCTATAATTTTACAGCTTTGAGTGAAACGAAACGAATTAGCAGCACACAAAAACTTAAACACAAACAAAAAAGAAGTTATTAAATAATTGCTTAATACGTAAATTTCCCTCAAAATGAAAAACAAATGAATTCTTGAAACCTCTAAACTTACTAAGTAAAAACAAATAATAATAATAAGTCGCCCTCGGGCGGATTCGAACCGCCAACCCCATGGTTAACAGCCATATGCACTATCCGATTACACTACAAGAGCATCGAATTATTGCAGTATTTTTCAACGTCAAACTCGATTCTTGCTCCTATATATTTTAACATTACATAAGTTTAACGACTTTTTTTATCCATCTATCAGAAAATTATTAAATCACAGAACGATCACGCATCAAGTTGTTTCAAATATGAATACTATATTTACAGTGTTTTAATGATACAGAGTATACATGAATAGAAACTTTAATTTTTCAAAAATTTCATATTTCAGATAGTCCATATTTCAAACCAAACTATTTGAAATTTTCACCACATAAGAGCAAATATTACTTAGATCTTTTCACTATTATCTTTTAAAAAATAGCAGATAACAACTTTTGAATTAATTTTCCCAGAACTGTAACTGAAATTACATCAAGTCCTTTTAGAAAACCTTATTTTCACACAATTTCTTGAAATCCAACGTCGAATTGACCTTTACAGCAATGCCTATCTACATCAAACTCGATTCTTTCTCCTATATTTTTTAACATTACATAATTTTAACAAATGTACATCGAATTTGTAATGTTTTTAACACTTCGATGACATACACCTCAAGATAGATTCATAATTAAACAAAACAGTAATTTTTAATCTTATCAATAACTGAAAATTTCACATATAATAAAATATTTTCGTGATTGTACATATAAAAATAAGAATTTACAAACCAATTTCCATATTTTTATCACATTCCAACTTAATTTTTATACACAAAACATTGATTGTACATATAAAAACCAGAGTTTACAAACCAATTTCCATAATTTCATCACATTCGAACTTAATTTTTATGCTCAAAACATTTTTTTATCAAATTGTATACCTTATTATTCCGTGAAATTCGAACTAGCCTAGGTTATTCTGCTCATATTATTAATCAAATTATCATATGTTTCACCTTGCACTTATTTGTAATTTTTTCTTCTTTTGTAATTTTTTTTTCTTTTTACTTTTGTAAATTTTATTTTGCTAATTTACACATTTTTCATTCATCAGTTGAAGTTTTATAAGTAATCGATGGAATTTTATGCGATAGTTAATTATTTTAATTGATTACTAATATTTTCCTTCTGTGAGACTTTCGTGTATGAGGTTATTTAATATATATTACATTTCCTTTACTTATTCATATGATAGTAATAATTCTGAGGAACACATATCTCATAATTATTAGAAAAGTGTGAAGCATAAATTCTGAAGCATTCTGTGATGTTGATAAGCGTTGTAGTAAAAATTCATATAGTTTGGTTTTGAAATATGAAATGTTAAAATTAAAGATTTTATTCATGTATGCTATGCATCATTAGAGCTATAAATATAGTATTAATATTTTAAGAAACTTAATGGATGAAAATTCAGAAATCTTCATAGTGTAAGATTAAACATATGATAATTTGATTAATTATATGGATAGAATAACTCAGTCTAGTCAAGTACACTATATACCATTAAAACTATAAAAATAGTATTTATATTTTAAACAACTTGATGGCCGGTAATTCGAAAAGCTCTGGAGCGCAAGGTGAAACATATGAGAATTTGATTAATAATATGAGCAGAATAACCTAGATTAGTACAAATTTCACTGAAACATAAAGTATAGAATTTGATTTAAAAATGTTTTGCGCATAAAAATCAAGTTCGAATGTGATGAAATTATGGAAATTGGTTTGTAAACTCTTGTTTTTATATGCACAATCAATGTCTTGTGTATAAAAATTAAGTTGGAATGTGATAAAATTATGGAAATTGGTTTGTAAATTCTTATTTTTATATGTACAATCACGAAAATATTTTTTTAAATGTGAATTTTTCAGTTATTGATAAGATAAAAAAAATATTGTTTTGTTTAATTATGAATATTTCTTGAAGTGCATGTCATCGAAGTGTTAAAATCTTGCAAATTCGATGCACATTTGTTAAAATTATGTAATGTTAAAACATATAAGGAGCAAGAATCGAATTTCATGTAGATAAGTATTGCTGTAAAGGTCAATTCATTGTTGAATTTAAAAAAAAAATTGTGTGAAAACAGGGTTTTTAAAAAGGAGTTGATGTAATTACAGCTGCATTTCTTGGAAAATTAATTCAAAAGTTGTTATCTGCTATTTTTTAAAAGGTAATAGTAAAAAGATCTAAGTAATATTTGCTATTATGTGGTGAAATTTTCAAAGTTTGGTTTGAAATATAGACAATTTGAAATATGAAATTTTTGAAAAATGAAAGTTTGTATTCATGTATACTCTGTATCATAAAAAAACTGTAAATATAGTATTTATATTTGAAACAACTTCATGTGTGATCGTTCTGTGATTTAATAATTTTTTGATAAATGGATAAAACAGTTGTTAAAGTTATGTAATTCATAGGTGCCAACGTCAAACTAATCTTCCGAAATACTTGCGTTGATTTGAACCTGGTTTAATAAGTTTCAAACCAGAAATTTTTTTAAGAAATGAAATTAAATATGTTCCACGTAGAAACCTGGAATTAAATAAATAAGCACTCATGAAATAAATTTTCTGGTTTGAAGTGTGGTTAACTTGAGTCAAATTAATCCAGACATTACGGGAGATTAGTTGGCAGGTATGTGTAATGTTTAAATATACAGGAGCAAGAATCGAGTTTGATGTAGAAAAGTATTGCAATAATAAAAAAATCTTCGATACCCTTGTAGCGCAATCGTATAGCGATATACATTTGTTAAAATTGGGCTGCTAACCATATGGCTATTAACCATGGGGTTGGCGGTTCGAATCCGTCAAAGGTCGAATTATTATTATTATTGTTTTTTTACGTAGTAAGTATAGAGGTTTCAAGAATTCGTTTGTTTTTCATTTTGAGAGAAAGTTACGCAATAAGCAATTATTTAATAACTTTTTTTTGTTTGTGTTTAAGTTTTAATATGCTGTTAATTCCTTTCGTTTCACCGAAAGTTGTAAAATTATAAGAAGCACTCATATTTTTAACTCATAGGATTGCTTTAAAAAGGGAAAAATCACTGAATTTCTTTAAATCAGAAAGTACTGAATTTGATTAAATACTGTTTTGTGTATAAAAAATTAGGCTTGAATGTAGAAAAATCCAGTTAAATGTAATAAAAATAAGGATATTAGTTTGTAAATTCATATTTATATATGTACATTCATGAAAATATTTTTAAAATGTGAAATTATCAGTTATTGATTAGATTAAAGGTAGTTTATTTTTGTTTAGTAATGAGTATTTCTTGCAGTGTACCTCGTTAAAGGGTTAAAATTCTACATAGCTAGCCTCTAAAAGTATGTTAAAATCTTAAACAGTGTAAAAGTTAATCAAATTCGTTTAAATTCGTCTTTTTCATTAAAAATCATATTTTCAATTTGTCCTTTATTCAATTATTAAAATTCATTAAGATAATGGTTGTTCAAAAACTAAAATATATGTTTAAATTTCATTTTTAAGTTGAAATCCTCGTATTTTTTCTCTTTTAAGCTCATATTTTGATCTTATATTTGAAAAAAAACTAAAGAAATCAGTTTTTTCCTTAAAAATTGATCTTTTGCATTGTTTTGCTTAATTATTAATATTCATTAAGGTGTTGTTTATTCAGAATTCAGATATCTGTTCAAAATCTGGAATATTCATCAATGATCAAATGATCTTGAATGCATAAATCAATTTTATTCATTTCCAGTTTCCAAGATAGGGAAGAAATTTGTACTATTGGTCTCAAATGTAGTAGTCAAGATGTAAATAGATATAAATGTAAACACTATATAAACACAATGAAACTTTTCAAGATAGATAAAGTTTAACAATATAATTAGTATCTTGTAACAATATATAAACAAATGTATTTCAAAGTTGAAAATTTGCATGAAAATTCATCTTTTTCTTGTAAACTGATATTTTTTTGTGTAATTAATGATATTTATTAAGGTTTTGTTATTAAAAGCTAAAATATTATTTTAACTCTTCTTTTAGAAGTTGATATTTCCATGTTACAGCTGAAAAAATCAAAAGAAATTAGTTTTTTTCTCTTAAAAATTCATATTTTACATCGTTCTGCTTAATTATTAATAATCATTAAGGTAATGATTCTTCAAAACTATAATATAAGTTTATATCTTTCAAGTAACAGTTGAAAAGAAGCGTAAAAATTGATATTTTTCTTGGATGTAAACGTTTTCCGATATGCTTTTGTGACGTCAAATCTCTATTGTTGCGGTCCCCCCAAGTTTAAGGAATGTGAGGTGAGGGGTTGACGGTAGTGATTAGGAGTTGGATTTATTTTCTTATACTAGTTTCATCGAAAAAATCCTATTCAACCTGCAAAAAATTAAGAAAATTAGAATAAAAAATTCTATTTTTATATGCGTTTTCGTGAAAATATTTTTTAAATGTGAAATTTCCAGTTTTGAATTTATTTTGTTTAATTAATATAGATGTTGGAGTGGTGTAGTCTAATTTTTTAAATCTTACATAACTAGTGTTTAAATATATGTTAAAATCTCTAACTAGTGTAAAAGTTAATAAAATTCGTTTAAATTCGTCTTTTTCATTAAATAATCAATATTTTCCTCTGTTTTTAAAATTGGTTAAGGAAATGGTTGTTGAAAAACTAAACTATATGTTTAAATTTTCCTTTTAAGATGATATTCTCATGTTATAGTTGAAAAAAATCTAAAGAAATCTGTTTTTATCATTAAAAATTTATATTCGAAATTTATATATATATAATTCACTTTTATCTTTTAAGTTGTTATTCTTATTTTATAGCTGGAAAAATCTAAAAAAAAATCAGCTTTTTTCCTTAAAAATCGTTATTTTCAATTATTTTGTTTAATTAATAATACTCATTTAGATGTTAATAATTTAAAATTCAAATATATGTTTAACTTTCCCCATTTAAGTTTTTATTCTGATCGTGTAGTTAAAAAAAATCTACTGAAACCAATTTTTTCAACAAAAATTGTTATTTTCCATTTTTTTTTTGCTTAATTAGTAATACTCATTAAAGTAAAAGTTGTTCAAAATTCAAATGTAAATTTAATCTTCATCTTATAGTATATTAATTCTAGTCGATCTAACGTTCAACTCTCATGTTTTTGTAGAAAAGTACTCTTAAAACGTCATTTTTCCCGCTAGGGCGCGGTGCTGTGGTGGCGGAGGGACCGGAGGAGGTGCCGGTGGGGGGGGGGGATTGGCGGGGGTGTCAGAGGCTGTGCTGCGGACTGCGCTCGGCACCCTAACACCCCCGCCTCCTGAGCCAGAACTGTTGTTTTCCTACTACTATTGTTTATTTGCATTCGGGATTATTGAATATTTTCGCAGATTAAGAAACATTTGTGTTTTTTTGCAGTGTACTCGTAAACTATGGAACGCGGAAAGTTCAAATTGGCTGAAGTAATAAAGGCTTTTGACCACATATTTATAGTTTATTTACTATTTACAATTAGTATATTTTGGAACAATCTAGAGAGGCTAATTAAATTACTTGAAATTAAAAGCTCTTTCTTTGTATATCGTGTGGGGTATAGTGTGAAAGCTTTCGTAACGCCAAACTCAAAAATACATTTCTCTTAATTTTAGGTATATTTTCAGAGATAGCGTCGAAAATGTAATGCAAAAATAGCCCCCCCCCTATATTTCCGAATCTACTGAAACTAGAATTATAAAAACAATAGGGATAGTAAAAGTTAATTTAAAACTTGCAAGAAAACTATAGCGATTTCAATAAATCACATAGTTTTTGAGAAAATCGCATTTTATCATTACACACAAATTTCGATTTACGGGCGTTCAGCAAACGTGTTGAGGAGCGCTGGAGGTACCTATCGTCACAGAAGTATAAAATGATTGTTGATAATGATTTTCGAAAGATATTTTGGTAACTACCATAGATATTATCCCTTAAAGAGGATGGCCGCCCAGGGAAACCCAGCAAATGCTTTTGAGTTTTAGTGCAGTCCCTGGGGGAAGACACCAGAACCGAACCGTCCCGCTTTCCGATGCCGAAAATTTATTTTCATTTAACATTATGTACATTTCCAATCACAATTGGTTACCCAATTTTTCTGGGCGAACCGGGTCTTTACACTTTTAATACTTAAAAAATCAATAATGAAGTAATAAAATATAAATGATGTATGACAATAAATGCACCAATATTTAAACATCCAAAGATAATACGGACAGTTTGGACATACATAAACATACGGGCGGCGTACTCTATTCGCCATCGGCTTTTAAAGCCTAGATAACTTTTAGTGATATATTTGTGTGATGCAATACGCAGTAGTAGTAGGTATAAAAGCAATAGACGTCAAACTGTTAAAAACAGACTAATTTAATTAGATTTAATCGCATAATTACTGTGAGATTCGCATTTAGTTTGCATTAAGCGGCTCTCTTTATACGTCACCCGTGTTGTCAGGTTCTGAGAAACATCTGCTATTAGAACTATGGTCCTATATCATTTTGTCTTACTATATTATATATTGCATGGTCTGTGTACTGAGAATTTCAAAGTAACATTCTTTCCTTATCTGAAACTGGATCCGAGCCGGTGAATTGTACAGCATGGATGAAGGGATAAAGGGATGGATGGAGAGGGGTTTGCCCGTTCTTTTGAAATGTCTGCTGGAGGTGGGCAGACAAAAGAATTGCCCGAATGAGGGAAATAGCTGCGAATGTGGTCAGAATAAAAAGACCAGATTTATGTTGGGGGGGGGGGGGAGGAGGAGTTGAGAAAAAGCAGAGGGTTGCTAGGGAGAGTCGCTTCTGCTCGGAGAGAGTTTGTGGAAGCCTGGCGCGCAAAGTAGGAGGTTGTTCCTGTGTATAGCTCTTAGACAGAGCGTAGGGTTGAGTAAGGCTCTCAGAGCTTAGGCTTAGAGCCCATGTGTTGGGAGATTAAGAGTAATCTCCGGTAAAGCTAATTTAACGAGTGTGGAGTGAGAGTGATATAACGTACTTTAACAGTACACAGACAGCATTTACTGTATTTAATTTAATGCTGAACCGGATCACCTACATCCGAGTTTTTAAGTGTAAATAGTGTTTTGTGTTTTGTAAATAGTGTGTAAATAAACTGTTAATTTAGTTAATTGGAAGAGTTGGTTTTAATTTAAACAATTCTCTCAGAGCGTGAGCGATATCACGTAATCATATCGGTGGTGGCAGCATATAAATAGCAAAGGATTTCTTCAAAGTTGTGAGGACTAAGAGGACACCCCGACACGTGTCATTAAATGTTAATTAAAAACCTATCTGGAAAAACGCTGATGGACGAAGGCGGCGTTGCAACTTTGCGACCTCATTTCGAAGCACGCTTAGTACAATGCAAGTTTAAATTTGAACAAGGGTTTTGTTTTAGGTACACTGTAAAAGGAAACGATTAATACTACTCTGAATTTGGGTTTATGAAATGCCCAATGAAGATTAAATATGCACTACTTTTATTGTCAGCACCGAATCAAGTTCATAATAAACAGATTATGATAAGGTTAAAAAGTCGGAAACTGTACGTCAAACGTGGCATATGAGGTGCGTTCATACTATAATTACTAGTTTTATAAATATTCAGATCTTGGTGCAATGGCTGTTGCACTCTTATGCAAAAATGCACGAAAACAAAATTTAATATGATTATATATATTAAATTCAGTAATAGGGAAATAATATGAATCCATCTTAAATATGGCGTAATCTCCATGGCAACTTAGAACCATTACCTACCATGATATATGATCGAAATAATTACGTATGATAGGTTTTAATAACCCCTATAGCATCCTAGACTCATTACCTACCATGGGATAATTGAATTAATTACGTATGATAGGATTTAATAGAATAACCACCATAGCAACCTACAATCATTACTTATCATAGAATATCATTGAATTAATGACGTTTGATATGATTTAATAGAAGGAAGAAAACTTTTATTAATATCCTTTTAAGTTTGGATTCGGTTTTCATATAATTTGAAATGGCCCGACAATATTCTGCAACGATTCTATATATTAAATTTCAAAACATTCGGTGGGGTATTTTTTGTGCTGTTCTATGCGGACAGACGGACGGACCAGACGACGTCTATAGGTGCTACGTATTTATATAATTACGAACGCACCGAAAAAAAGAGTTATACACAATAGCAATATTTGATACTATTTAGGCTTAATATTTCTCTGAGCTTTCATGGTATATCCATTTACACTTTTCTAGTATATACAGTTATAATTATCAAGTAGGAGCTTGGTGCAATATAATAAAAGCGTAAAGAATAGCAACGTTAAAAGCACCAAAATTTTAGATTCTAAGCATACCAGTTTCGGTAGCATATAGCATACCTTCCTCAGCGCTGAGGAAGGTATGCTATATGCTACCGAAACCGGTATGCTTAGAATTTAAAATTTTGGTGCTTTTAACGTTGCTATTCTTTACGCTTTTATTATATACAGTTATACTCAACCCTAAGATTTACATA
Source organism: Maratus speciosus (assembly GCA_963932465.1). Taxonomy (NCBI): domain Eukaryota; kingdom Metazoa; phylum Arthropoda; class Arachnida; order Araneae; family Salticidae; genus Maratus; species Maratus speciosus. The sequence continues at coordinate 589,940,811 of OZ010786.1, read as the reverse complement.
AAAAAAAAAATCTTATTATTCTTTTAGCAACGTTTTTTTTTTTTTTTTTTTTTTTTTTTTTTTTGTAAGAATACAGTTATTAATTAACCTATTTATTGTATGACACCCGCTGCACGCGAGTAATACTCGCACTTAACCTTTTTATTATTTATAAAGGTATCAATAAATTTAACAGGGACAGAAAATTCTAGTTCCCATTTTTGTCTAATCCTTTTTTTTTTAAAAAGCTGTACTGAAATGCGTTTCCAAACAAAAATGAATTCAGGAATGTATCAAAAATGTTTAATAATCCTTTCTGTAAGCGAATTTTATAAAGTAACATTTTTGTCAAACAGGGTTCTTCAGAGAGCAGCAAGAATGTTGCAGGCTCCAGGCACCTTCGGTTAAAGTAATGGCTTCAAGCCATTACTTCATAAGGCTTCATCGACGCTGTCATTTATTATTGCTGAGGCGCCGATCCATGATAGAAAGATTTACAACGTATTTACACCAAGAGTCGATTAGAGTTGCTGCGGTGCTGCGTTTTTCTTTCCGCGTCCCTTTAGCTGCACCCTTATATAACGATGCAACTGAAAAGGGAAAGGCGGTAGGACAGTATGTATTGTAATCTAACAAAGTTAATTGCAAAATCAAGTATTCTACCTTTCTTTGAAATTAACTTATTGTGGACTGTTATCAGTAATTTATGATAACTTATATTGTGTTATGATGTAATCTATTTTTTAAATATGAGCGAGCGTTTTTCAACACTCGCCTCCCACGAATAATCGTGAGATTTATTTTTTGATGATATTTCATCTAATGCTGTTTTTCCCAATTATCGCCTTAGATGTTAGTAGGTATGAATAAGAAAAGAACAGCAGGCATATTCCAAAAGAGAGGGGGGGGGGGGGGATCACTCAATGAATTGGAAAATTCTCTCGTATTAGGCGAAGCATCTCTTCGAAAGTATCCAGGTTTTCCAATCTCATTTTTCTACGAAAAGGTACTCCATAAGACGGTCACCAATATCGCGTTTCCGGATACCTCGAGATATAAGCCGAAGTTTGAGAGGTCGCCATGAGGATTCAATAGTCTGCGTATGAGCACCTGTAACGGGATACACAAAATTTTCCGAATGATTCACTGTAAAGTGAAAATAACCAGATCTGTTAAGTCGTGAATACGCCTTCTATTTATCACTCATAATTGTCGTACCAGGGGAAATGTTTTGTTGAATAATCGGGAAGAGAGTCGCAGCATCTCTTTTATTCCCTGGGCATGGAATAAGGCGGAAACGCTTTGAATCTCTTTCAATTATTCCAAAAATCCAAATTCCATCTCTGATACGACCAACAAAATTTTTGCGCCTACCAAACTTCGTCTCATCTATCTCAATGACCACATCTGATCCACCAAGCATACCGTCTTCAATTTGCTGTGTATACATGTAATGCGACACCAGTTCCCTACAGTATCTATACCAAGCAGAAACTGTGGATTTAGAAGTTCCTTGTCCAAAATATTTAATTTGTTTCAAGGCTCTACTGAAGGGTTCATCGTCCGCAAACAAGAAGCACAACGTTAAAGCCTTTTCCGGAGAAATATGAATGCTAGAAAACCAAGTTCCTTTCATAAGAGATACTTGCCGATCCTTTCCATCGGTATGTTTTCGACGGCATCGAAATTGCCCCAACCCATATTTGTATACCCTGCCATCCATTTTCATTTCATGACCTTCGTCACAATCTAAACGTTCTCGAATTAATTGGTTCATCATTAGCCAGCGAAGAAAAGCAGGACGGTCGTTGATCACTTCCTTTGCAAAGGAAATGAACGTCCAGGGAATTCTCTGTTGAGCAGCCATATCAACAGAAGAAAGTGGGAAAATATCAATTTCTAAGCAAGACGCAAGACACAAGACAGCAAGACAGAGAATGACCAGAGTAGAGAATAGTGCATTTAAAGTATCGCTCAATTCGTGGAAAAAAGAAATTCTTTGTTTGACCTCCGAACCAATGATTGTCCAGCATAGTCATTTACTTATCCCGCCCCCTTCTTTGGGAGTCTTGCCTGTAATCTTATCGCAATTCTGACACATAAAAATAGTCTTACGATGCATATACAAGAAAAAGATTTTCATTTATTGTACATAAAATAAAGTAAAAAATTTGAATGTTTGAATACCATATTTTCTCATATATTTTTTGCACTTTTTATACTATTTCGTCGGAGCTAAAAGTAAACAAAAATACATCAGTATTACTAGTAATTCTTTAATAAAATTAAACAAAATGTAGAACATTTAAAAGAGTACCTACAAAGATAAAAATTATAATATTTCTGACAAAAATTAAAAAGGTGCCTCCGTAATTGATGACTAAAATAATTTTCTCGGTGATGCTATGGAAATTATTTAGAGCGATCTATTGGTAAAAATGTGAAAATTTGTTTTTTATCATTATATTCAGGTTCTTGTTTATCTATCCTTTATAAAAAAATAAGAATAATTAATGAAAATAAATAAAAAGGTTTAATTAAGCTAATTTTAAAGTTAATATAACAGGTACTTTATTCGTAAATGATGAATGTTTTGAACGCGACGGTGCGGGAAAGGGGTAAACCTGTCGTCAGACCCGGCCTACATGGACAAATACGATAATGTTCATTTGGATTTTATACAGTTAAAAATAATTAAAACTTTAATTAAAAATGTATTAAGAATTTTACGCACAATAATTTCATTCGAAAAACAGTATAATTATAATATAATATAATTTAACAAAAGTAATGGACATCATTTTTATGTAAAGGGATATAACGAGCTTTTCTTGCAACATACGCATTCCACATTAATATTGCGCCGCTAATATGTCGGTATTCTCTAAAGAAAAGAAAAAGGCGAATTGAAAGTATTTTATTATTTGTGGCAGTGATTCACAACTTCACTAATGACATAAAATATTTAAAATATCAATTTCTGTTTCTTTGCTTTCAAAATCATCAATCAATAACTTTATACTTATTCATCCATAAGTTTTTATAGTATGAGAAATGTTGGCATCTAGGTTTTCCAACTATTTAATACGCAGAATAAATCCTACCAATAAATTTGATAAAATGTATAGTGCAATTTTTTTTATTTAGGTGCTTTATTGTCATGCATATCTGCATATATCTGTTTTCTGTACACACAGTAGGGGAGGCCTTGGGCTAGTTGGCTACAGGTGTAAGTAGGCGCAGTCCTCATAAATCGCCTGTTTGTAGATAGATTGCGCAACCAGTCACAGAGTACCTTTCTTCTTGCTTTTTACAATCCTCAATGTAGTTTTGCAGCATTACCTACGTGCAGTAGACATTTATTACGATTTTTCTGTTTTTTGCAACCATAAGTAATTTTTTGTTGCTTCATTCTTTTTCTAATTTCTAATACTTATCTTAATAGATGCGATTTAACTTGTGCAGCTTTTCGTAGTATATGATTAACTGTACCTACCCCATATGTGATTTACTTGGATTATTTATGCTTAGATGATTACGTGTCCCTTTTGTGAAGAAATTCATTATGGGGCTAGTAAGTGCATTGAACACGGGGCAAGTTGGCTCGATGTCTGTTGTGTTCTGGTAGCATGGAAAACAGCAAACACCGAGAAATTGGCTGCAATGCAAGATTTTGGGCACACGAGACTTGCCCAAACGGAGACACTCGATTTTTTATTTGTGATAATCGAGTGATGATATCGAGTGATGATGATATCGAGTAAGATAGAAGTTACACAATGTTAGTGTTTTATTCATTATTTTTATGTCTGTATAATTTAGAATTTACAATGTACGGCGATAACGCCTTTGTTTAAACTTACTGGTATTAATGAAATTGATTTCTCTTAACTGCGTGTCTTATTTGAGTTTTATTTAAATTTTTATAAAGCGTGTGCCAACTTACCCCATAGGTATAGGCAATTTGCTCCGTGACGGTGTAGGTTGGGGCACAATTTGCCTTTTATTTAGGCTTCCGCTAAACATAAACTCTAAAAGCTACAAACTCAAAACTCCAGGTATTTATAGCCCAATGCCTGTTCTTTAAAAATAAAGTCAAAGTTTCATAAAAAACTTAAACAAAAAATTAATAAAAATCAATAACTAAAAAGGGCGCCTACTAGCCCCGGTCTCCCCTACTATGCGCATCCATAGTCGAAAATATTATATGATTCCTTTTTTTTTTTTTTTTTTTTTTTTTTTTATTATTACAGACTTCTACTACACAAATCGTATTATGCGTCCCACCAGTGAAAATGGGCGAGAGTCGCCACTCACTTAAAAAATGGAAACATTTAGAAAAAAAATCTCTTTGCTCACAATTTAAAAAGAATATTTTATACTATTTCTGTTAGTAACTTTGGCCTCTGCCCCCTCTCATTACTAGATAATGAAAAGTCACCTCTTTCTTTTTAAAAAGGATATTTTAACTTAATAAAGAAAAAAAGTACAAAACTGTTTAATATTAATTTATGGTTCATGAAAGGGGTAAAGACAAATAGTAAGGTGCAACCACACTGGGGAAAAAAAGAAAGAAAGTAAATTAAGGGAGCCATTAGCTTCTCCATTTCTACCCCCCCCCCCTTTATATACTTAACAAATCAACCTCCAAATCTATTCAGGGAAGCGATTTATCAGAATTAACTGGCATACCAAATTATTTGAAGAAAATCGGATAATTCTGCATGAAAAACTCGTTTTTTTTCTAAATTAAGGGGGGGGGGGGGTGATTAATCCACCGTTTTTCCCCTTTACACTTAACCAATGAACCCCCAAAACTAATCAGGAAAGCGCCTTATCAGATGAACCTATATCCAAAATTTGAAGCAAATGCGATATTTCTATCAAGTGTTATCGCGTTACATACATGCAGAACCTTCGGGCACATTATCTCTCAGACTTTGATAGCGTGAGGGCTAATATAAAAGTAACAAAAACGAAAAATTATGTATCACGCATAGGTTATGAAACAATTTGCAACACTAACAGAATATTATTAAGAAATTTAAATCTAACGTAATAATTTAAAAAAAAAATGTATTCGGGGAAATCTTTTGCAATACTCTGATATCACGAGTTTAAAATGAACATTGAATGCTTGTGAGAAAAGAAAAGTGACCAGTCAAACTGATGGCACTGAGCTCACAGGCTATTGACACTAATTATATATTACACTCTTATTTCAAAGAATAATGCCCCTCAAAAAATAAAGAAATCGACAAAAGAAAAAAAAACATTTAGCTGAATTCAGGGAGGGATTACCCCCCCCCCCACACACACACACACACCCACACACCTTTATACTTGACCAATGAATTTCCAAATCTAATCAGGGTAGCGTCTTATTAAAATTAACCAGTATACCAAATTTGAAGTAAATCGAATAAATCTGCATGAAAAACCCATTTATCTAAAGTAAGGGGGTATTAGACCTCCGTTCCCTTCTTCATACTTAACCAATGAACATCCAAATCTAATCAGGGAAGCCCCTTATCAGAATAAACTGGTGTACCAAATTATTTGAAGCGAATCTGATAATTCTGCATGAAAAAACCGTTTATCTAAATTAAGGGGGGGGGGGGAGGTATTCTAAATTAAGGTTAAACCTTTATACTTAACCAATGAACCCCTAAAATTAATCTGGGACGCGCCTTATGAAAATGAACCTATTTACAAAATTTGTAGCAAATTGGATATTGCTATCAAGAGTTATCGCGTTACGTACATACAGAGCCTGTGGACACATTAGCTCTCAGGCTTTGACAGCAGGCCTGCCACAGACGTCCACAGGCGACTATTTTTATATTCTGTTCGCACCACTATTTAAAAAAAAAACTTTTTGTAGTATATTTTTCTTGCAAATGTTGTCAAAGCGTATATATATATATATATAATTTGTTTTGAAAAAGTGGTGCAAAATAGAATTAAAAAATAGTCGCCCGTGGCAGTCCTGTGCGCTAAAAAGTATAAACGTGGTAATACGAAAAATACTTCTGTCACTGCAAACAAAAATATTGTTTTGAATAAAAAAAAAAAAAGTGGTTAATAAAAATAAAATAACTCGCAAATATCTCATGAATACACAAATCAGTACTTATAAATTAAAGAATTGATAATACAGATTATTGTTTTATTCTATTTGTAGTTTTTTTTTTTTTTATTATTATTAATTATTTATATACATCACTAATTTAAAAGGAAATAAAAATAGCCAGATATTTTTTTCTATTTTCCTTTTTGGCTGTTTTCACTCCTGATGAACAACTATAATAGATTATGAATCGTTTTTTTTATTACTCGGCCTCAAACAGTATGAAAAATTTAAATTTTAACGCTTTTAAAATGTTCGAACTGTTCAAGACTATTTTTCTTTATTAAAATTTAACAATAATGTTGAAACAAAATTGTAACAATGATATTGTAAACAAAACAATCATATTGTTCAGTTAAATTTATACATATTAGTATTCAAGTAATTACAAAAAAACTTTTTTTATTTATAAGTATTGATGTATTCATTGTTCGTACGGGTCCTTGAATTTCCAGACTAAGAAATTCTTCGGTACCAGTATTTTCTTATAGAAAATCTTTCCTTAAATAAAACGAAATTTCGCGCATTTAAACTAGATTTATTTTTCTGTAAAAAAAATTACTCATATTTAGCCTTGAAAATAAATGTACCCGTACAAACCCTGGTATTAGTATTTGTAATAAATAATTTACCATGCATCATAATTTATCAGCTATCGTTATAAAATAATTATAATAATACAGGTCATATATTTCTTACAAACTTATCGACAAAAGTCCTGCAATCCATAAATCTATCCTGCTTAAATTTGTGAAGAATCCCCGATTAAATGAAATATAATAGAGGGAGAGCGGTTCACTTTGCAATCGCCAACTGTTTTCATTTGGCCTATTTATCGCCCCTCCTGGCTTCAAAAGAAGAAACAAATGTTTGCGGCAGAAAAATCGGAATTAGGGATAGAGGAAGAAAGATTTCATTTGCTTTTACGGGGCACGTACGGTACTCAATCCAAATTTTTTTTTGGAATTTTGTATAAATTCCTCATTGAAATTATGAAATATATTAAATGAAAAGATAAACGTTGTAAAACATGATTGGTGAGTCGTGCCGAGGCTGTTGATATACCATCAGGATATTGTACATTTTGCAAGTTTAATAATGTTGTTTATAAAATTACATGTATGACTTGTTCGCAGGCTTATGTTGGTGAGACTTCTGGTTCTCTTAATATTAGAATTAACAATCACAGATCAAATGTTTACAATGATGATTTACAATATCCATCTTTTGAAATTATGCATTTTAAGTTGCATACTTTTGATAACATTTTGATTGAAATTTTGGCACATGTTGAGAATCAGAATGAACGTTTGAAAATAGAAAATGACTTCATTTTGAAACACAGGACTTTATATCCTTATGGCCTAAATACAGTATTAAATTCTTACAATATAAAAAGTATTGATAATGTTTATAGTTTTTTAAATTTGTTTAGTAATTTGAAAATTAAAAGAGATACCAGGGGATCACATATGTTATCCAATAAATTAAATTGTTTAGTGCCAGAGGATTGGATCTGTAATGTTGAAAAGGATTTTGTAGTAAATTTCAGTATTAAAAATGTAAAAAAAAGCGGTATTCACACTTAAGCTTAAAATTTTAAACAAAATTAGGAAAGCTAGTAAAATTTATAAATTTTCTAATTTGCATTTTAGGGACCTGCTTTGTGACTTTATTAATTTTAGATTAAAGAATTTTTTGGATTCCAAAACTGACAGGGTTTTCTTTACCTTGAATTTTCAACAGAAGTCTTTCGACAATTTTAAAATTAGAGATTTTTTCAGATATTATGACACTTTTTTCCCTCATAGAGATATTGATATAGCTGTTGCTTATAAATATAACATTCCTCTTTGTAAAAAATTGTTCAATTATAGATCTTTTGCTTTTTCTGATGAAATTCCTGAAACATGTAAATGTGACACAGATTTCTTAGATTTTATTGATGATTTCCATAAACATGTTATTACTGGAAATTTAGATATTATACAGAACAAAAATTTACATTTTATGATGGGATTAGGTACTAAGTTTAGATTAAATAAAACAATTAGCAAGAAAACGGCTATTCAGATTTTTGAAAGGGATTTGAAAAAATTCATTATGCAATTATGTTACAGATTTAACACCCCTTTTGAAGCTTTTTTTGAATGGGAGTGGCATATATTAAAGGAATTTGAGTTTTTTGTTAATAATTATTTGAACAGTAAGGATTATGTTTATCATAGTCTCAATAAAGAAGATTTAAATTATATTCAATTTTCACATAACAATTTTGTAGTAGTACCTGTGGACAAAGCGGCTTCAAATTATGCAATTATTTGAAAGCTTTTTTATATTGACAAAGTTAAAAATGAGTTAAATAATAGTAAATTTTATAAAGAATGTAAATTAAGTCACAAGATTGTTGTAAACAAATTTAATGCATACACCAAGAAGGCTAGAAAGATGTATTCATATAATTTTGCTATTAATAATCATCATACTTTTCCATTTCTGTTTATGACCCCAAAATTTCACAAGACACCTATTAAATTCAGATTTATATGTTGTAATTCAAGAGGTATAGGTAAAAGTTTAAATGTTAAGTTACAGGAGTTTTTGAAGCGCATTTATGGTTTTTGGAAGTTTAAATATAGAAATACTAGCTATTTTTGGTGTATAGACAATAGTAATGAAGTTTTAAATAAAATTTAAAAAACGCCCATAACGCCCACAAATTTGTATACCTATGATTTTGAAAACCTTTTTTCTAATATACCTATAGATTTACTTTATGATACACTAAAAAATATTTTTGATATGTTCTGTATTGAGGAGGAGCTTGGAATTAAAAGAGATTTTTTCTTGAGTTTATGTAATTTCTGTTTTCTTAATAATTTCATTACATTCAATAGCTCATTTTTCTACCAGGTATGTGGTATCGGTATGGGAACTAATTTTTCGAGTTCTGCTGCAAATCTGTTTCTTTTTTATTATGAATTTAATTATGTTTTAAACAGTAATAAGAGTTATTCAGTTTTAAGGTATATCGATGATTTAATAATATTCGATGACAAACTTTTGGTATCGATTAACGATATCTATCCTCCATTTTTAAAATTGAATAAGGCTTCTGTTGATAATTTACATGTTAATTTTTTGGATTTAGACATTTTAATTAAAGATAGCAAAATACTAATTAAGCTTTTTGATAAACGGGATTTTTTTAATTTTAATACTCAATCGATGCCACACTGGTATTCAAATTTAAGTAAGAAGGTTTTTAATAACATTATTGTGGGACAAATTAATAGATTTTATAGAATTTGTAGTAATAGAGAATTTTTGAGTTCACAGATTTTTAAATTTACTGCTAATCTTTTTTATAATAATTTATTTCCATACCAGTTTATTTTTCATTATGTAAATCAACTTGAGAAGAGTTTTCTAAAGTGGCAACAGCTAAGCGGCCAAACACCGTAATGGATGCCAAGGTAGCTGCTTGAATATATGAAGGGTGTGGATTAAAGTCTTTAAGAACGTCTGCATGTTGATGTGCTTCAAGTAGAAACTGCGGTGACTTGGAAAGAAAATTAATGATTATGAGGATAATGGAGAGACAAGTCTTTAGGACGCTGGTCTAACTTGGATTAAGGCCTTGCTTGCAACTCCTGCTGATGGAAAGAAGTGGAGCGTAGTGATTGTTTCAAAGGTAGGAAGTTTTTTTCAGGTCTTCATGGGTAAAGGTGGGGATATGGCCTTCTCACATGTTCAATACTTCTAATTGCTTAATGATTTAGTCATATTAAAAATTTTTATTAATTTTTATTTACGTTTTATAAGCTAAATCGGTTTTCTTGGATTTTGAATTGGTTGGTTATATTTGTTTTTAAAGCAGTTTTGATTCGTTAATTTTTTTTTTATAAAATAGCTTTGTTATGTTGTGTTTTTGAAAGTTTAAATCTATTGTTATACTTTTGGAGTATGTAGGTTGGCCATATCTTGCGAAACCCGTGAGGATCCAATTTCTGTTTTTGATACCTGCTTTTTTCACTCCTCCCACTTTCTGAAGAGCAGGGAGTGGTTTGTTTGTTGTTTTTTCGTTATAAATTTTCATGGATTTTTATTGTTGTTTTGCACCCTCTTTTCATAATAATTTTCATAATCATTCACTTTTATTAGAGCTATATTCACTTAGTGCATATAAGAAGCTGCGTTGCGCCTGATGCACTGGGTTATTTGTTTTAAAAAAATTTTTTTGAAAGCATTATATATATATATATATATATATAGAGAGAGAGAGAGAGAGAGAGAGAGGGTGAACTAATAATAGGAATTGAAAAATGGCAGGTTTGCTGTTGAAATGCTAAAAAGTTTTTGCTAAAAAGTTTTAGCCTTTCAGAATTGCAGCATTATTTTGAGCAATATTATAGGTTGAGCCTGTATAGTGGCATCTGTCGGTAGAACAAAAGAGATACAAAGAGGAAATAAAAAAAAAGAGACTTCTCACAATAGTGTTCTGCCCTACAAGACTAAATCCAGTAACTGCCACTGCTTATTTGTAAATAAATTAAAAAAAAAAAAAAAAAAACATTCAGTCTCCCTGTACACAGGGCATGGTTATCTCAGGGGAAATTTGGTGTTTTAGTATGGAAAATTTTGCCGTTTTCAGACAAACAATTTTTGAATATAGAATACGCGAATTATCATTGCTAACGAAGCATAGAACCAACAGTGTGAAAAATGTCCAAGCCGTGAATCGAACCCGGAACCCTAGGAATAGCGCTCCAAGTGCTCTACCATTTAAGGTATGAGAACAATGTCCACCTTATCATATCCTACAAATGTTGACAAGGTTACAAGCGCAGCACAAGATGGAATAGCCACCATGAGCGCGCAATCCTGCGGCGAAACACGAGACCAAAGCAATCCCAGCATCGGTGAACACATATATAATTTTAATTAATTTGTCAATTAGTTTTCAGCAGTGAAATTACGCTCTAAATTATTGAATATATAGATTACGTGAATTATCACACCGTTCACGAAGCGTTCGCTTCGTTCAATACGCTTCGATAGCAATGTGATAATTCACATATTCTATATTCAAAAATTTCAAGCGTAATTTCACTGCTGAAAATTTATTGAAAAATACATTAAATTATAAATAATTTTTGTTTCAAATAAAGCGGAAAATACTTTTATAAATGATTGATGGAAGTTTCCTCCTGCATTATTCCTGCTTTGCACGTAGATATAAATGTACTTTGCGATTTTTTTTTAATTAGTGATTTTTCAGAATGAATGATTTTACTATCGAATGAATCATTCGGTCAACCTTTGCATATATTCTTAATCAATTACCACGCGAAATTTTGCACAAAGAGAAAACTCAAAAGTATAGCTGGCATCTATTACAATTTTTTAATAAAGTTTCTTCAGAAATTCTGAAAATTAAAATATATTTTTTTTTACATTTTTACGGGTTTCCTTAGATTGTTTCTAATTAAACTAAGAAACTTCTTTTTGATACAAAAGTTCTGGTAGAAATTGAATTTATAATAATGAAAGGTTAGTAGCTATGCTGCATGCCCGATTGATTTCTTCGTATATTAAGATCATTCATTCGTCTCATCTCTACTTTTAATATAAAAGACATAACCATATAATAATATTTTATTAACAAGAAATATTATCTTTCTAATGTATTAGATTTTCAGATATGATTCATTCCAAAGGGGGTTGTTAATGATATTAAGAATTGTAGTAATAAACCATCATTCATAAGGGAATATGATACTCCAGCTTATTTATTGCAGCATTAATATCCGTATTTCTTTATGTTTCATTTGTCATTTTTCATAAAGATTATTTTTGAAATGAATTCGAATGAAAGTACTATCATCTTGTTGAAATAATTTATGTTGAAAATGTTTCTATTTTTAATTAATAAGAATTTTTTTCAAATCTAAATAGTTATGAATAATATTTAACAGTGAAGTTTCATTTTGAAAAAAATTTCTATTAAAATTCAATAACATTATGAATTTAAAGGGAAAAAAAAAAGAAAAAACATCAGTTTTTATTAATATATTGGGATACAGTTCCTTTTAAACTACTTTTTTAATTTTGAATAATTCTGTATTTGTGGTGGCTGTACATTTAATAATAAAAAACACATATAATTTAAAATACATACAGGGTGCAAAGGAAAGTCCCTTTTACCTGAAAATACTTGCGAACCGAGAGAGCGACAGCTATGCAAGTGAGGTAACGGTACAGTAAAGCGACTACGCCCGATCTAATGCAAACGATAGCAGCACACCTGGTGGCAAAATTTGGAAGATGGCCATTGCAAATTGAAAACAAAAAGAGATAGAGCAATATTTCCAGTTAGAAAGTTTTAGACCATCAATTAATTAGTACGAAACGACATTTGGTTCACATGGATAAGATAAATCGTCGTCTGTATACACAATAATGTCCTAAATCGATGAGCGACGATGAAATAATTGACTGACACCAGAATTTTCAAACGAATTTCTCAGAAAATAAAAACGCGGTAATTTGCACTTTCATTACAAAAGAAAGAATTTATTTAAACATTCTTGGTGCCATTTGTCACTTTTGAAATAAAAATTAGGTGACTAAACCGTCTGGCCACCGCCCTTAAAAGAGTTAAATCTATGTTGTCGTATTGAAGAAGCTTACAACAGACGTTTCATGCCGAGAAATGTGCATTCAGAATTACTCTGAGGAATACAAACCTGTATTGTGAGCAATGGCGGACTTTTCGAACATACTGAATATTAACTTTTTATCACTGTGAGACAGTTTGTCTTTTTTGTTTTGTTTTTTAGTGATGTTATCAAAATGTATTGAGATAAGTACGTATTTATACAATAAATTGTGCGCATTTCTTCATATTTCTGTCTATTCCATTCAAACGTTTACACAAAATGGAGTGCATCAACTTCGGACATATTTGGGTATACAGGCGAAGACTTAAATTGTACCTGTAAACCAATTGTCGTTTCGTACTAATTAATTGATGCTCTAAATCTTTCTAATAGGAAATTTTGCTCAATCTCTTTTCGTTTTCGATTTCCAATGTCTATCATCCAAATTTAGAAACTAGGGGCGCTGCTGTCGTTTGCATTGAAAGTCGCTTTACTATACCGTTACCTCATTTGCACAGCTGTAGCTCTCTCCGTTCGCGAGTATTTTCAGGTTAAAGGGACTTTTTTTTGCACCCTGTATACAGTGCGTGTAAAAACATTAAGGACAGCAAAAATTTTGATAAATTGAAAATGCGACAAGTGAAATGGTAATTTAATGTTGATCATAAAGTGGAAATACTAATACAAAAGACAACAGAATGTATATGTGTCCTTTTTTTGCGGAAAAATCATAAATGTGCAAAAATACTCTATCTTTGACTGTGTAAAAACTTTAATAAAACCAGTATTTTTTTTATAGAAATGTTATATATAATTATTATTAAGGATCGACAAAAACAGGGTTTTAAGTTCTAAACTAATACTGAGACCGAATTTCGGCGATCTTCCTATTTTCGGCCGAAAACAAAAACGAAAATTTCCAAAATCATTTTAAAGTACTTAAATTGTATGTATTAAAGTAATTATTACATACATAAACATATTATTAATTTATTATACGTATTTATTAACTATGCATAATAATTAATTAATTGTGCGTATTTATGAAATATACATAATTATTAATTAATTATACGTGTGGCCCAAATTGTCTCTCTGTGCCTTAGATCCAAAGCTTTTTTTTCATATAAAATAAAACGTAATTAACACGTTCACGCCGGCGCGGTGGGTCACACTCGACTGTCTCAGAGTTGTCAAGTCTCCGACTTTTTGCACACCACTGTTATTTTAGAGAAAATGCTGTTCCTTTAAATCGCCCAATTGTTCTAATTAAATAAAACAACATTTTCTGTATTAAAATACTGGTATTCAAAAGGCCGGAGACTTGCCAGTTCTGAGACAGTCGAGTGTGACCCACCGCGCCGGCGTGAACGTGTTAATTCATCAACGACATAGAAAGATTTTCTAATTATACGAATTTCATTTAATAAAAAAATACTTTAGTTTTATGTATACACACCTCGATTTATCTTTTATGATGATTTCTGTAAATGATCATCTGCTATACTAGAACTTTCTCAAAGAGTATTCGAAACTCTTCTGCGGTTTCAAACTGAAATTTTTCTATTACTGTTATGCCTGCAGCTTTTAATGAGCGCGTGGAAAAAGTTTAGTTATATGTGCATTGCTTGCTTTATAATTTACATTCACGTCTTGAGTCAGTCATGACTAATAATTACAAACAACGAAATTCGTAGCAATAAATAGTATCATTTGAGCCGGACGATAAAGCTCAAATCGATGAGAAATGTTGACAATTTTCGAAGGAAGAAACGAGATTTTTGGAATACTGATAGTTTCAGTTGAGTTTCGGTCCAAAATTTGAGTTTCGCCGAATTTCGGAAATTTTCAACAATTCTTTCAACACCACTTTTCTGATATGGTAAAATCCCCTTTGCTTTCGCCTTAAATAAAATATCTCATTAAACAAAGTTAAATAAGGCGAATTTTACTACATCAGAAAAGTGGTGCCAATCAAGAAATCCGAATTTTTTTAAAAAACGAGCCCACTGGCAACGCTGTTCATGATATCCATTATGTAATATCACAATGTTGGGATATATTTTCAAATGTTTCACAGACTCATTGGAAATAAGCATAGATGCTGCACAATTGTTTGTTTCAACGAATCCCTTAAAGAATAACATAATGCGTGGTTTTCTTTCTATTCATACAATTATTCATGTTACGTGTGCACTTCGTTAACCCATTAACCGCTGACGTTGCGTTCACGCAACAGTCAAAATAATTGCTCATGCAATGAATTAATTACATTGGCACCACTATTTTAGAATTTAAAAAAAAATGTCTTATTTATTGGCAGAAATTTTGCTAATTTAGTAATTTGCTAATTTTGTCCCCAGATTGTTGATTGTCACCGCTTTTTTGAAATAGAAATATTCGGCATATTTAAAAAGATATTGAAAATTCTGAAAAATAAGGTGAATTATACTACTGTTAAAAAAAATGGTTACAGTCAAATAATCTTAATTAAAAAAATACGGTTTAAAAATTCAAATTGATCATTAGCACCATATGTTTAAGAAAGAAATATTCACCTTATTTAATGCCAGGTAAAATGAAACCATAATAAAGCCAATTGCACTATTTTATAAAACTGTTGGGAATCAAACAATCTGAAAAAAAAAAAAAAAAAAAAAAAAAAAAAAAAAAAAACACAGCCTGTGAATATCACGTGAGCGAGAATTAAGAGGTCAAATAGCTTGAATATGACCGAACTCAAAATTATAGGTTGAATCATGCTTTGATGGTCATCAGAAACTGATGATCCTATGTAAAAAAAATCGGCCTCCATCTAGTGGCAACCTTTCGCAACTTGTAGACTTTACACTATATGTCTCCTCTCTTTATTCAAAACTCCATTATGAGTATTGATTATCCACTTGAGTGGCAAGCAAAAATGTCTCTAAATATTGAATTCTCACCGGAATAATCGAAAAATGTTATTTTTAAATAAGGAAAAGCAATATTTCAATGATTTTCCTAGAAAATTAAAAATATAAAATTTAGTTAAAATTTTCTGGTGAGAATCTTGTTTAAATTAGGTGGAATATATTTTATCCCACCGCCCCTCAAGGTGTTAAAATGTAACCTTCGATATATATACTTTTTTTTGGTCAGTTTGATCTTATTTCTATGCAGAAATACCCTATTCATATTCTAATTACTAATTATTTCTTCTAATTACTAATAGTATTTTCTTTTCCTTTCTGACAGCCATCTTATAACTACATAAAGTAAAATTTCCTCTTTCGGCATTTTTAAATTTTAATAAAAAGCAAAATCGCCGAGACTGTCATAATATTTTAAAGGATTTTTTAACGCATTTTTATTAAATATTTATTTTACTTCAGAAGTAATGTATGTTTTCACTTCTCTCGCTTAAATAAAGAAAAAGAAAAACTTTTGAAAAACTTCAAAAGTCAAATGTTAGGTATTAAATTATTTTATTTTTATCCACTTAAAGTTAATTATAAAGAAAAAAAAAAACACTTATCTTTCATAAAAAAGAGGTTGAAAAATGTAAGCGGCATAAACTTGACAGTTAATATAAAGACTATATGAATTATTGTATTTGCTTTCCAAATTTTCTGTCATTTATTGCTCCATGTTTGCTTAAGATAACGTCAAATTTCTTATTTTATTAGCAAATTAATGTCTAGCACGAATATTTGCATTGGTTCAACCTATTTGGAAATTAAACAATTAATTGAGATCGGCATTGTTTTAAAAAATATATAATATAATCATTAAAACTAGATGAATTCATTTAGCAGTTGCATAAAGTAGAATATTATCATCTAAATGCATGATCATACGAGGTACACAACGATAAAAAAATTATCTGCAAATAAAACACGAAAAGCATAAAAGTTATTAAAAACACATTTTTTTATGTTTGTTTATGCGAATTGAAATAGTTGTCGTCAATATAAATCGCGGCGTGAATGCGGCGCCAATATAATTACAGAATAGCAATAAATTCCGTCTCCACGTCCTAGATTTAAGTTAATCGATGATCTACAATTGTAATTTGTTGCTTGATATCGATAGACAGTCAAACGATAAATAGCTTCGATAAATTTGATCCAAGCGTTTCAAGCCAGACATTTATTTTGCGTATTATTATTTATTTAATTTCTAGTGGAACGTTTCAGATTAAGTTTCTTTAAAATAAAATACGCGGATCAACACGTGTTTAACCCGCGTCAAATTACCATACATTTTGAGGAAGAATAATGGAAAAATGGCAGGTTTGCTTTTGAAATGCTAAAATGTTTTTGCCTTTCAGAATTGCAACATTATTTTGAGCAATATTGTGGGTTGAGCCTGTACAGTAGCACCTGTCGGTAGAACTAAATAAAGAGACTTCTCACAATACTGTTCTGTCCTATAAGACTAAATCCAATTTTGAATATAGAATACGCGAATTATCATTGCTAACGAAGCATAGAACCAACAGTGTGAAAAATGCCCAAGCCGGGAATCGAACCCGGAACCCTAGGAATAGCGTTCCAAGTGCTCTACCATTTAAGATATGAGGACGATGCCCACCTTATCATTTCCTACAAATGTTGACAAGGTTACAACCGCAGCACAAGATGGAATAGTCACCATGAGCACGTAATCCTGCAGCGAAACACGAGACACAAGCAAACCCAGCATCGGTGAACACATATATAATTTTAATTAATTTTTCAATTAGTTTTCAGCAGTGAAATTACGCTCGAAATTATTGAATATATAGATTACATGAATTATCACACGACTCACGAAACGTTCGCTTCGTTCAATACGCTTCGTTTGAAATGTGATAATTCACATATTCTATATTCAATAATTTCGAGCGTAATTTCACTGCTGAAAATTAATTGAAAAATTCATTAAATTATAAATAATGTTTGTTTCAAATAAAGCGGAAAATACTTTTATAAATTATTGATGGAAGTTTCCTCCTGCATTATTCCTGCTTTGCACGTAGATATAAATGTACTTTGCGAACGCTTTTAATTAGGGATTTTTCAGAATGAATGATTTTACTATCGAATGAATCATTCGGTCAACCTTTGTATATATTCTTAATCAATTACCACGCGAAATTTTGCACAAGGAGAAAACTCAAAAGCATAGCTGGCATCTATCACAATTTTTTAATCAAGTATCTTCGGAAATACTGAAAATTAAAATATTTTTTTACATTTTTACGGGTTTCCTTAGATTGTTTCTAATTAAACTAAGAAACTTCTTTTTAATACAAAAGTTCTGGTAGAAATTGAATTTATAATAATGAAAGGTTAGCAGCTATGCTGCATGCCCGATTGATTTCTTCGTATATTAAAATCATTCATTCGTATCATCTCTACTTTTAATATAAAAGACATAACCATAAAATAATATTTTATTAAGAAGAAATATTATCTTTCTAATGTATTAGATTTTCAGATATGATTCATTCCAATGGGGGGTTGTTAATGATATTAAGAATTGTAGTAATAAACCATCATTCATAAGGGAATATGATACTCCAGCTTATTTATTGCAACATTAATATCCGTATTTCTTTATGTTTCATTTGTCATTTTTCATAAAGATTATTTTTGAAATGAATTCGAATGAAAGTACTATCATCTTGTTGAAATAATTTATGTTGAAAATGTTTCTATTTTTAATTAATAAGAATTTTTTTAAATCTAAATAGTTATGAGTAATATTTAACAGTGAAGTTTCATTTTGAAAGAAATTTCTATTAAAATTCAATAACATTATGAATTTAAAGTAAAAAAAAAATCAGCTTTTATTAATATTTCAGGGGACCTTTTAAACTACTTTTTAAATTTTGAATAATTCTGTATTTGTGGTGGCTGTACATTTAATTATAAAAGACACATATATTTTAAAATACATGTAACTTTAAGGACAGCAAAAATTTTGATAAATTGAAAATGCGACAAGTGAAATGTTAATTTAATGTTGATCATAAAGTAGAAATACTAATATAAAAATCAACAGAATGTATCTGTGTCCTTTTTATTGCGAAAAAAATCATAATTGTGCAAAAATACTCTATCTTTGACTGTGTAAAAACTTTAAGGACACCAGTATTTTTTTTATAGAAATGTTATATATAATTATTATTAAGGATCGTTCTGAACGGGTTTTTAAGTTCGAAACCGAGACCGAGACCGAATTTTGGCGATCTTCCTATATTCGGCCGAAAACGAAAATTTCCAAAAAAATTTTAAAGTACTTAAATTGTATGTATTAAAGTAATTAATACATACATAAATATATTATTAATTTATTATACATATTTATTAACTATGCATAATAATTAATTAATTATGCGTATTTATGAAATATACATAATTATTAATTAATTATACGTGTGGCCCAAATTGATCTGTGTGCCTTACATCCAAAGCTTTTTTTTCATATAAAATTAAACGTAATTAATTCATCAACGACACGAATTCATCAACAGATTTTCTAATTATACGAATTTCATTTAATAAAAAAATAGTTTTATGTATACACACCTCGATTTATGTTTTATAATGATTTCTGTAAATGATCATCTGTTATACTAGAACTTTCTAAAAGAGTATTCGAAACTCTTCTGCGGTTTCAAACTGAAAATTTTCTATTACTGTTATGCCTGCAGCTTTTAATGAGCGCTTGAAAAAGTTTAGTTATATATGCATTGCTTGCTTTATAATTTACATTCACGTCTTGAGTCAGTCATGACTAATAATTACAAACAACGAAATTCGTAGCAATAAATAGTATCATTTGAGCCGGACGATAAAGCTCAAATCGATGAGAAATGTTGACAATTTTCGAAGGAAGAAACGAGATTTTTGGAATACTGATAGTTTCAGTTGAGTTTCGGTCCAAAATTTGAGTTTCGCCGAACTTCGGAAATTTTCAACAATTCTTTCAACACCACTTTTCTGATATGGTAAAATCCCCTTTGCTTTCGCCTTAAATAAAGTATGTCATTAAAAAAAGTTAAATAAGGCGAATTTTACTATTTCAGAAAAGTGGTGCCAATCAAGAAATCTGATTTTTTTTTAAAAAACGAGCCCACTGGCAACGCTGTTCATGATATCCATTATGTAATATCACAATGTTGGGATATATTTTCAAATGTTTCACAGACTCATTGGAAATAAGCATAGATGCTGCACAATTGTTTGTTTCAACGCATCCCTTAAAGCATAACATAATGCGTGGTTTTCTTTCTATTCATACAATTGTTCATGTTACGTGTGCACTTCGTTAAAATCCGACATAAAAAGAAGTATCGTAACGGATTTTTTATAATAATAAATAAGCTAGATAATGATAGGCAGTGGGAGTCTTTCGGTAGCTTCATCGCCCCGAGCTTTTTTTTTCTTGTTTTAGGTGTACCTTTCATCCGGTAATTCGGTGTCTTTAATTTGTGTAATTTCCCATTTAAATTTGTCCGGTTTCAATTTTTGATTTTTTTTTTCAACCTGGCTTTCGTTAGAAGAACCTTGGAAGGATGGAAGTTTGACCTTGGAAGAATTTCTTTATAAAAGTCAATTTAAATTAGGTAACGAAAAAATCGTTTATTATTATTTCTTTCATGTAAATAATGTATTCACGTAAAATACTCGTACATTTAAAAGCCCTTTCATTGCTCAAGTAACATACACAATTTCATTTATATTTACTAATTTAATTATTATTTAAAATTTTATAAAATTAATATCGTTAAATATTTTTATTATGTAAAAATAAAACTTTCATCTTCCATTTTACAAAAGCTGGGTGTTTTATTATTTTTCGAATACGTGAACGTTCTGAACGATATCTTTTGAAGAATTTATTTAACATTTACAGAAATGTATTCGCCAGTTTAAGCCCTCTTTAAACATTCTTTACGATCATTTCCTTTTATTAGTATTTCATTAGGAAAATATCAATTTCAGTTGTTTAATGTGATTTATTTAATTCAATTACAGAAACACGTGCAAAAAATGTTTTAACTTACTAGAAAGAAACTGCAAACTTTAGATTATCATAATGAACTTTTGAAGTTATTCATGGAAAATTTTCATTGTAAAAAATGTTTAAGTACGTTTGACGAATTTCGCACGTATAATATAATCAGATAAAATACACATTAGATTGCTAAATTACAGAATGACAGTAATAATTTTAAATTGTTAATTCTCATTTGAAACACAATATCGTTAATTAGATACATTGTGAAAAGTTAAATAATTTGGATTGTATTTCGTAGAAGTGAAATTTGTAAATTAAAGTGCATTTTAAATATTTTTTCACTGTATTTAAAGGCTACTGAAAACATATTTGTTAATGCATTGAAATTTTTATGAAGTTATATGATTAGGGTTTTTTAGTGTTTTTTTTTTTTTTTTTTTTTTTTTTTTTTTTTAAATAATATCTCGTTATTAACTCTTTCAAGGGCAAGCAACTGAGTTTCTAATGTCGAATTCACACCGGAATTTCTGGAAAAATTTAATTCAAAATAAGGAAAAGCAATTTTTTAATATTTTTACATCAAAGTTAAAAAAAAATAATATTTAATTTAAAGTTTTTTGGTGCGAATCAAGATTAAAATTATGTGGGATATAATATATCCCACCCCCACATAATATATATCACACATCACCAAGAGGTTAAAGATCTTCATGGTATTTATACTTCTTCTATCTTCACAAGAAGAAAGTATTGGATACGTGAAAAAATTCGACCTCCAGTTTGCGACGGATTTCCACGGTTTAGAAAGTCTTGATTACGATTTGACTATTTTTATAAAATGTCTGTCTGTCTATATGTTACACATATTTTGTGGGCGCTACATCTCAAGAACTAATCCACGGAATCTAATAAAACTCTATATTCATATAGTTCCTGATATAAATTAGTGATGATTTTTGGTGTATATTGCCCAACAGGCGGCGCTGCTATGCTGCATTATTCATGATTTTATCAATAATCTTACCTCAAGAAATAACGCAGATATTTTCATCAAATTTCAGATTCAGATACCTTGATATAATTTCCTGCTGTTTATTTTTTTGTGTAAATAGCCCAACAGGTGGCGTTGCTATACTGCATTTTTCCAGATTTCTGCTATAGCCCTATTTCGAAAACTAACGCACGGATTTTCATCAAACTTCATATTCATTTAGACGTTATTATAAGTTGTTGCTGATTAGGATTTCGGGTAAATCACCCAACAGGTGGCAAATGTAAAACAAACCATTTAAAATTTTCTTATTAATCTGCAGATTTAGAGCATTCATTTTTAATGAATTTTGAAATAACTCCATTCAACATGTCAGATGAAAAATGTTCGGTAAATATTTTAGGAGCTTCAATTATTAAGTAACTCTTTATTTTTCTCCATTTCAGGAACCGAATTGAATAGCTGCTATCTTTCACGCCCTATTTCTACCAGTACATCTAATTTTGTTGCATTTAGTGTTAAATGTTGATAAACTAGGCAGTTTATTTACATCAATTAACCCCTTAATTCTCGCTCCCGTGATATTCACGGGCTTTGGGTTTTATTCATATTGTTTGATTCCCAACAGTTTTATAAAACAGTACAATTGGCTTTATTATGGTATCATTTTACCTGTCATTAAATAAGGTGATTATTTCTTTTTCAAAAAATTGGCGCCAATAAGCAATTTGAATTTTTAAACCGTAATTTAATGCGACCATTAAGGGGTTAAAGTTTCATAATAATACAGCAGAAAAATTGAAGTTAAGAAAATAGGTGGCATTAGTTTTGCAACTATTAAAAGGATAACATAAATTATCACATTTGATTTACTTCTCAGTTTTTCACATTTACTTATCATTTATACTACGTATGCTGTAATAAAGACACAACTAAGAACAAACTGCTATTTTAATTTAATAAAAATAATGTAATGATTATATCGTAATGCTTTGAATTTGAGCAGTTTTTGTTCAGAATTCGCATAAATATGGACAAAATGTTATTAACCATAATTAGCAATACTTGTGATTTACAAAACTTAGCCTCTGTGTATAAAAAAGAGGTAATTTGTGAACTTTGTTTTTTATTATTCTAATCATTTCAGTGCATTAAGCGTGTAGTTCAATTATATGTATGTAAATTTGTGTTTTAATTATATTACTTTATTTAAAATTTAGGAACAGATGTGTTATTATCCCACCCCCCGCCATATTGGATTTTTTTTTGGCGAGAAAACCCCTCTTCTGCCAAGTAGTAAATGTCGCCAAGCACCCGTTTATACGCATGTTTGGCTCAACGAAAATAAAATGTAAATAATAAACAAAATTCGCTAAACTGGCAATCAGTAATCCTTGTATGAGCGCTTCGCGCACATTTAACGAAAAAAAACATCGCCGATTTCAGCATTTCTCGCGATATAGCATTCTCAAAATTCAGCAGTTCTCGTCTTGTAGCAATCTCAAAATGTAAAAAACTCTTAAAACAGCAAAATATACCAAAAAACGAAACTTGCTAAAGTGGCAATCAGCAATAGTTGTATGAGCGCTTCGCGCTCATTTACCGAAAAAAAATATCGCCGAATTCAGCATTTTTCGCAATATAGCATTCTCAAAATTCAGTAGTTCTCGTTTTTTAGCAATCTCAAAATGTAAAAAACTCTTAAAGCAACAAAATATACATAAAATTATCAACATACCTTAACAGACATCTGCTTTCTTGAAACCTACAGCACAAAATATAACACCGCCGTCATTTTCCAAAATAGGCTTAATACGCATTGACACGCTATAAACAAACCTCCCTTTCATGTCAAAATTTCCTCATATTTCTTAATTACTTCAGCAAGAGCGTTTAAACGGACTACAGAAACTATAGTCAATGAAATACATCCAATAAATTTAACATAAAAATAAAAAGACAGCCATAGAACACGATATCAAAGAGTATCTGGTACAAGAGTCAAGTAACCGTCAGCAACGACACCCGGCAGTGAGATGGACGTTCACGCAAAAAGCATGCTCTCGCGTCGAAAAAAAGGGGGTTTCCATAATAAGTTACTAGATGCCAAACGCCGGAGTTGCCAGAGCGATAAAAATCGCCAAATACTCAATATCGCGGAGGGTGGGATAAAAACACATCTTAGCCAAAATTTATTTGTAGAGGAAGTTTTAAAATTTTTTATGGAATATTAGCCGAACGAAAATGCTGAACACTTTACATTGTTTAAAGGGCAAACGGATCAATCTTTCGTAATCGAGTTCCAAGCAGTAGAGATAAACTTTAAAATATTTCATTTTTAAAAATTGTTTTCAAAGCCATAGACAATGAGTAAACTGAGATGCAGTTTGCTAACAAATTTCATTTGAAAGTTTTTTCTCTCCTACTTGTCGGTGTAAATTTTTTAATTGTTTGATTACATATATGTTAAATTTGTGTTTTTTTTAAATATTATTCCTTTATTTAATTACGGGGATTTATTTAATTTCGTTATGGAAACTTACCTAGAAATAAATGCTGAACAATTTTTATTGCTTTATGTGCAAAATGTTTATTATTATTATCTAATGGAGCCGGCACGTAATAAATAAAAAAAATTCGTGTGCGAAAATTATTTTTAAAAACATAATAAATTAGTAAATTAAGATACACTTTTCAAACAAAATGCATTTTAAAGTAGATTTTTTTTCCTATACGGCGGTGTAAAATATTAAAAAGTACGATGGTTAGAAGATTAGAAAATTGCAGTAGCAAAAATTTCATAACCGAAATTTGATCGTGAAGTGTTGCCATTCGCAAAATGACGTCAGCGTCTGGCAAAGATACGTTTGTAATTTATAATATAGGTTGATAGATATCGGCATTTAACCCTTTCAGGGGCAAGGTAATTGTATTTGTAAACTGTTGACATAAATGAATAACACTAGTATTTACAAGAAAATTTATTTGTAAACAAGTAAAGGTATATTTTCGCTTATTTAATAAAAGTGAAGTTTTCATTAAAAAAATCTGGCGCCAATGTGGCAATTAGGGATTCAAATTAGTGATGCGGTGACGGCTTCCCCCCCCCCTCAAGGGGTTAAACGAGGAAAAAAAACAAAAAAATCATGTAGAATCGAAAGACGCCGTACACTGTAAAAAGAAAAACAAATCTGTAGTTCTACAGATGTAAAGTAAAAAGTTACATGATTACTAAACTCTCATCTGTAAGTGGACAAAAAAAGCTGTAATTCTACAAAACTAGTTTTTGTAAAGCTACAGAAATCTATAGCTTTACAAATGGATTTGTTAAAATTACAGTAATCGTACTAAAATTTTATCTGTAACCCTGGTTGCAGTTACATGAAATGTTCTAACATAGCTGCCAACTTTTACGTTTTTTGTCACTACTAAAATTTAATAGAATTTTTTGCCTCATTGAAATTGCACATTTGGACGATTTACATAGAAAAAGTTTTCTATAAAATTTTAGTGATTGAAAAAAAGCGTAAAAGTTGGCAGCTATGGTTTTAGGCATCCTAGAATCCTAAAAAAATCTTAGTAACCTTACCGATTTTTGATTTTCGGTGCAAAATTGTACAGTCATTCAGGGTAACTTTGATCAGCGTTTTCTCTATTTTCATATGCCACACTGTTATTTTAAGAATATTATTGCAACTAGGGGCATAAAAGAGAAGAAATGATCCTAAATTATTATATGACTATCAAAAATTAAGGAATAATAATGATAAAAGCTATAAAAAATGAATTTTTATCCTGGTTCAAAGTTACTCAGCCATTTAGAATAACTTTGCACCATTTGATAAATATTATCTAAAATAATTCATTATAAAAAGGTATTATAGTTAGTACAACTTTGAACCTCAAAAAATGTTCTCAGAAATGTAAAGACTCCGAATTTACATTTCCCGACATCACAAGATTTGTATAAATAATTATATTACAGCAAATATCAGTCATAAGAAAAGTGGAAGAAGAGAACCATGAACATTTAAAAATAAAAAAAAAACCTGTTAATTTTCATATAAAACATAAAGATGCAGTGAAAAACAATTTTAAATGTTTTATCTCAATAATATATCCATAGTTACAGTAAAATATACTAGTAGTAGTATTATTCAAACAAGAATAAAAAATGCCGAGTGTATGAAATGTCAAATTTGTGTAGCTCCGCCCTGAAAAACGCCGTTAAATGAATTGTATGTATTTTACACATATTTGTGAAAATATTTACATGTTATATCTAATGTTCATTTTCGGCATTAATATAAAATCTAAGTGCAAATATGGGGAATTTTTGACAGTAGCACCTATAATTAGTAAATTATAAACATCAGTATAACTTTGAGCCGGCTCAAAGTTACCCTGACAATGTGGTAAAATGTTAGTGCCTTCTTGTTTTACATTTTATTAACTATTAATAAATAAATAATCGCAAAACATTATCACATTTACAACATTTAAACTATAATATGTCTGATAAATGGGTATATTGTAACATACTATGAAAATTTAATTGGATTACAACAACTTCAAAACAGCATTCAAAATTACCTTGAAAACAGTACTTCACAAAAATAGTTAGATGATGCATTTAATTGCGTATAATGGTGCGAATTTATTTTCTAAAATAAAGAGTAGAAATCCCAGTTTATAACTTTGCTAACAGAGCACAGCTGTGGAGCTTATTTAGTCTTTTTCCCTTCTGAGCACCTTATGCAGCACGAACACCTGTCGCTCGTCCCCAAGGGGTTAAATAAATTAACATGGAAGTATAACGCTCATAGGTGGGGCTTCCTGTTTAAAAGACGAAATCTACCATTCCACAATGCATTAACACATTACCGACAGGGAATTTTTATCAAATCTGAATTTTAAAACAGTAGAAGCTCCTCCCTGTTCTAAACGTCTTTTGTAAATTGGTGTTCTAGATAGGTTTCCCAAGTTTATGCATCAGTAAATATTCTTCCATTTACGAGTTTAATATAAAATTTCTTACAATATACAATACAAATGGTTGGAAGTTACCCTGAATGACTATATCTGTTACATGAATTTTTGTTGTTGCCGTTACATAAAACTTCTTGGAATCCCAGTTTCCCAGAAAAACTTTAGTAAGCACTTAAAAGTGCAATTACACTTAATTCGCTTATTATTCTAATATTAGCAGAATTGTGTTGCAATGAATACGTATTGTGTTTATTGAATTATTGTTAACGTGTATGATTCCCTGCAATTTTCGGAAATATTATGCAATTATTGCGCACCTCACTCTTCAGCCATAAAAAAATGAAGGAAAATTAACATTGTGTATAAATACGGCATATAAAAATCTAGTAAAGTACAAAGTAATCGTTAGATTGTGTATTGTAGTAATTGTATGCGTAAAAAAGAATGTATTTAACATTTTGAATTGCCTTATTAATCTATATATTATTAAATAATATATCATTAAAGATTTTCAATGTGCAGTCCTTACCTAATTTAAATAAGCTTAATCTATCTCTTTCCTAACCGAACGTAGCTTCTGTAAAATATATTCTTCTTCCATGATTTATAAGCTGCGTTACTAAAAAGAAAATGCGCATGCTTTGAATAATATTTTTTGCTTACTGCGTTTAAAAGAAAAGAAAAGAAAAATGTATTTCGAAAATTATTCCAATTTCAAACATCCTTTTTCATTAGTCCTTTTAGAATATCTTATAAAACGTATCAATTTAGGATATTTACATCACTTTAATTTAATTTATTTGAGAAAGTGAAAGTCACATTTTATTTTTATTCGAAACAAGAAAAAAGTTTC
The DNA here is from genome assembly GCA_963932465.1 of Maratus speciosus. Taxonomy (NCBI): domain Eukaryota; kingdom Metazoa; phylum Arthropoda; class Arachnida; order Araneae; family Salticidae; genus Maratus; species Maratus speciosus. Next base: position 589,913,215 of record OZ010786.1, on the reverse strand, counting down.
AAATAAATTTTTGCTTTTTTTTTTAAAGGAAAAAATTTTCTCTAAATCCTTTTAAAAGCGTTAAATGTTAGGTAACTAAGAATTTAATTTTTCTGAGTTCAAAATACATTATATATAATGTATAAAAAGTATACTCTGGGGAAAAAAGTGAAATTAGGGAAAGTCAGTCGCATTAGTTTGACAACTATTAAAAAAGCGGCATAAGTTATCGCATTTAATTCTCAGCAGCTGTTGTTTACTCCGCGCATAATGTTTAAAAGTTACATAAAACTGCTATTTAAACTTATAAAAATTAGTATATGGCAAGGATAGTATAATGACGCTTGAAAGTTAATTTTTTTTTCATTCAAAATTTAGATATCATCTCGTAAAAAGTTAACTAGTATAATTAGATGTATTCGTTTGCGTAGATGTGTGTAAGTATGTGATACATTATATATAATCTGGCATCTCAGGAATAAACATTATTAAACGATGATCGAGAAAAAGAGCAAAAAAAGAAGATTATCTTTTAAGCTATTTGAATCTATTACAATGGATAAATGCCTAAAGGCATTTTAAATGAAATTAATATAAATACTATTATATCTACCAGAAAGTTCTTACCGATAATGATACGCCTACATTTTTTAAATTCAGATTTCTTCATTTGCACCACATTTTTATAATGGTAAAATTCCCATTGTTTTATCATTTCCCATTGAATTGAAAGCAGTGGGAATTGTACCATTTCAAAAAAGTGGTGCCAATGACGAAATCTGAATTATAAAAAAGTACGTGTGAAATAACATTACTGGACAAAACTTTACGGTAGACTTAATACTTTCTATTTGAGACGAAAGGAAAAATTAACACATTTGTAGCTGAAAATATTGAAAATGTATTGTACAAAACATTGGTATCTTAAAGTTCAGCGTAATAATAATAATGAACTAAACTATAGAAGAACGATAATATAATTTATTTTTTAACAATTTGTAAACTTTGCACAAACACAAAAAGTAAAGAGCACCAGAAGAATCTCAAACGTCTATATATCTATAAATATATACATAAATATACATGAAAATCTATACATAAAATGCAGCGCAACCATTTGGTATCTTAAAATTCAGTGTTATAAATAATGTAAAATACATAAAAAGGATAATAAATGTTTTTTTAAAGAATTTGTAATATTTTCAGAAATGCAAAAAGAAAAAAAAACAGCAAAAGGATCTGAAATATCTAAATATAAAATGCAGGGCAGATAATTTTTACATGTATATAATGATACAAAAATGTTGTTAACGTAGAAAGATTTATTTATATGCTAGGCACATATTGGTCAAATATGACGAGGGAAAAATTGGCGCGTTGTACTGTCATCGCAGACCTTTATATATAATTTATATAATTCAAGTATATTAGCAAGTCCGTTAAAAATCGAATGCAAAATCCCATCGGTACATGAAAAACCAGGTTAAGTTAAATAAAAGATTGTAAAAATGCATACAGTAAAACTTTCCTAAAGCGACGACATTCCTTTCCAATAAAAATTGTTCGCTCCAAGAGGTGGTCTGTTAATGGGGGTCACGCTTAAACCTAGATTTTAATTGTTTTAAAAAAAGGTGACAATTAACGTTACCGAAATTTATTTTACACATCAGAAAAAAATATGAAAATTAAATATCAAAACAAAAGTTAATTACAGAAGTTAATTACTGCAGAGTTTAAGTAATGAATACGTTGTTGTGACGTCGTATACGTTGTTATGACGTTATGACGTTGTTATGACGTTTGTTGTGATTTTACGGTTTTATTTTTTATAACGTTTATTTCTAAGTCCTTTCGAAGTTCCGTAAATAAATGCAATTTTATTTTGGACGGGAACAAATAATGACGATTTCATTAAAAATCTAAGTCAGATTATGTGCCTAAAAAGGCACAAAGGGGTTTAAAATCTTAAAATTTACCGGAATAAAATATAAAAAAATTCTAATCTTAGTTTAGAAGTTTGATGTGTTACGTGCTCTCCGTAAGCTTTCTTCAAGCGACCAGGAAAAAATGGAATTTATTTCATTTTCTACAAAGAAATTGGTCACTCATGGAGAGAGTTCAACTGGGATGGTCTCAAAGTGAAGGTAAAATTAGTATTGAGTCTATGGGAATAAATTTCTTTCCATGAAAAAATGGCACAGAGAGATTTCACTGTATTTCATTACTCAGCTGGCATAAAGTTGATCAATTAGCACTATAGGAAATGTATGTTTTTTATGCCAGTGATACTGTATAAATGCAATTAAAATTAAAGTTTAATAAGATTATTTTAAAGATTAATTGACAGAATAAACCCAGAAATGGATATACAAATTCTTAGAATAAATGTCATTAAACAAATGTGTTGCAGTAATCTTAAATTGATAGGTCGGTGTGTATATGTTTTTAGACGCGATATCGTTTTAGAGCTTTGAATTCATACTCCATCATATTGTTGTCTACTTTTCAGATCAAATTTCACAATATAAATTATACATTGCATTGGAAGAATTTGATATCAGAGGATTCATCATTTAATTATCAAATGCTGCATATTAAAATATATTCACAAGTCACATTTGAAAGGAAAGATAATTTATAAGTATCACCTTATAGTTGTATTACTTCACTTGTTGGTAAGTAACAAACAGTTTTAGACTAGAATATTAGAAATATTTACCAATTAGAATGATTGTGTTAAAGTTAATCTAGTGAACAAACAGTTTACTACATTTTCCGCTTTGGCGCAAATAAGCTACTGTTTTCGTCTAACAAAAAAGCACGGAAAACTATAACCCAGTAAAAGCGTTAATTTTTGCAACAAAAAATCGCTAATGGTTATGCAACAGTAAATTTTACAAATTACAATGTGTTTATAATTGATTCTATAACAACGCTTCCATAGCAAGATCACCGGAAGTGTCCGTCAGGTTCCCGGTGTCACATATCTTTTTACTATAGAAATATCATCAGCATAATGGAGTACCATAAAAATTATTAACACACAATAAAATATTTCATAAATAATCAGATAAACAATGAATAAGAAAACTTTTTCTTCCAATATTTATAATGCAAAAGATTGTAAACATATCGACCATGTATTGCATTAAATAAAGTTCAAGGTCTAGTGCGCGTAATGACTTTTTTGCACGAAATAAGAGATAAACAATTGAATCTTTGTAATAAAATAGTCAGCTCAAATGTAATTTATACATATCATTCAATTTACAAAATTGATTGAATGTTGTCGCTTGCAGAAACCAGTGGAATTTTTCATAGTTTATTTTTGCATTGGAATAAATAAATATATTTTTATGTTAAAACTGGTGTATTTCAGAATAACGTAAATATCAAAATGGTAGTGCATTATTTATTAAATGATATCATCATTAACGGACGAATGTCACCATATGCGTGATAAACAATTTTTATTGCACTGATCTGTTGTTTCCAAATGGGACACAAAAATTTTTGCAGAGTCTTTTCTTATCAGTAAATTTCAATAATTAACCTTTATCGGACTTTTTATACATGATTTGCCACTAAATTGTAACTATATTCAGTGAATATTTGTGTATGGTTCCTACGCCTCCTTGAATTTTGCAGACCAGAAAATTTTTCGGCGCCAGCATTATCTTATAGAAAATCTCTTCTTAAAAGAAGGCGACAGCTTAAATTTATTCCCAATGGCTCATTACAACATAAGTTTCTTCAATTCTTCGACTGGGTGTTAAGCTGTTATCAGCTAGGAAACCCCTTATTGCTGCTCACTTGTTCAGCACCTGTTGAGCGCATTTAACATAGATTTCTTTTTCCGTAAGAAGATACAGTCGAACCCGGTTAAGACGCTTACGGTTAATACGCGATCCCGCTTAATAAGCGGATTTTTTCCGATTCCTTGAACATTGCCCATAAGGCTAATGTAAAAATATCATGTTTAATACGCGAACGATTATTACGCGATCCCGCTTAATAAGCGGATTTTTTCCGATCCCTTGAACATTGCCCATAAGGCTAATGTAAAAATATCACGTTTAATACGCGAACGATTATTACGCGATCCCGCTTCATACGCGATAAATTTTCGGTCCTTTTGAGGAAAAAATCACGCGTAAGACGCGAATACACTGATCAAGATGCGGATGGACATTACCCACGAATGGCAACAGCCACGCCTCTGCGAGGGAAAACCTTCCGGAAAAGACTGTTTACGAAGGGGAAGCAGTTTTAAAATGTTCTTCACGCCTATTCGTGTTTTTCTTCTTTTTACCCACCGCCCCCTGAATACTAGGCCTGAGCACTGGACCAAAAATGGCGGCTGCCGAAGGCCGATTTATTCCAGCGTGTGTACGGTCCCTTAAATGTCCCTACCAATAATTTTTTGAAGTTTTTCCGCTTCATTTTTCTGAGAATAAACAAGGTAGAGAAATCTTTTATACAATACTGGTGTCTACATTTAAGGGACCGTACTTACGCTAAAAAAAATCCGCCTTCGGCAGCCGCCATTTTTGTGTCATTTTTGTGTGAGCGCTCAGGCCTAAATTCAGGGGGCTGTGTTTTTACCCGCGGCTGACGTCACATGGGTAAAATCCATTCCTTCTCTCTTCTTGAGTGATGCCAATTTAGCGAACTTTTTTTATACAGATAAAGGACACTTTCTGAATAGTATTATTTACTTTATTTATAACATATTAATTAAGACGAAAATTAATAACCGGAAATAGTGTTAGATGTTTGAATAAAACAAAAACCTAGTAAATTAGCAAAATTGCAATCCTTCTGCCATCCCGCCTCCTAACATTCTTTACCTCGTGCTTCGTGTTTATTTTTACTGCAGTAGAGAAGTATAGACGAATTCAAGTTTCTCAGATACATCATAAAAAATATTATGATTTGAGACATACCTGTTGTTAGTGAGGTTTTAAGTGTACGTTATATCACTACTATGTTTTATAATGCATTATTACAGGCAACAAAACATGTAACTCATAAAGATTGAACAAATACGGTTGAGGTTGGATAATTACAATTCTTTTATGTTTTCTATGTTTCCTTTACTTTTTTCTAAGGAAACAATATTTTTTACGCAAAGGTAAATAAGGATAGTTTTTATTACATTAAAAAGAAGACAGATGACAATGGTACTCATTATTACAAATACTAAATATGATTTTAAAACTGGGTTGGGATTCAAAGATTTAATATTTTTTTCTCTCTGTTAAATAAATCAGTCTAGTCGGAACATTATTTTTGTTGTTTTATTTGTGGTTGCAACGTATTAATCAACAATAAATCCATGTTCGAATCCATATTTATTTTTCGTTGTTATTTCAGTTGGTTCTAAAAAAAGAAACAATGAGTTAAAGGGAAATACAACTAAAATTTAATCTAAATAGTACACGTAAAAGACACTTTTCGACCCTAAGCATATAAATGAAAGCTCTAAAGTTCATTTAGGCGATTACATATATAAATAAACACAGTTCCTGAAACATTATACAAATCACGTTTAATACGCGAACCCGCTTAATACGCGACTTTTGTCCACTCCCTTGAAACGCGTCTTAACAGGGTTCGACTGTACTTGTAGTTTTCCAGGAGAAATTACGGTATCCGTAGAAGCTATGTTATAGGGCTGGCACAACGATTACTTTTATATTCTATTCGCACCACTATATTTTAACAGTGAAATTTATAGTACATTTTTTAGTACGCAAATGCTTGCACAAACCAGGCGTCGCAACAACTCTTTATCAGTTTTTGTGACGTTGGTTTATGCAAAGATTCTTTTTAAAGACTGTGTTGCTGCGCGCTCCCAGGGGACCGTCAGCTGTTTAGGGGTACTAGACAGAGACCTTCTGGTCTATTTTTAAGTCAATCTTACAGAAAATCGCCCCTCCGTGCGTTCTCAAATTTGTGAGTCATAAATCTTATTTTGTATTTGTTTTTTTTTTATCATATTTTCCCTTTTGTTTTTATTGTTGAACTCAAGAAACTAAGTCTTAGCCTACACCCCGTCCTCTTATTTTTCACTGCTGCCGAAGGAAACGCACCTTATCAACTACCTTATGTGTTCAGTATCCGGGGATGTGGGACATAGGTCCCGGGCTCCTTTGGAAAAGGTCTTCGCATCATCATTGTGAAAGTACAAGTAAAAGTGATCCTAAACGAATAAAATTCATTTAAAAGATGCCGGTCCCAAACAGCTTAATCTTGTCACCTCACACGTGCCATACCATTACCGTCTTAATACTCAAAGACTCCGTGACGTACCAAATGAAGATTAACCACTTGAAGGGCAAGCAATTGCGTTTGTGTAATGCTTAATTCCCACCGAAAATTTAGAAAAATTTTATTTCAAAATAAGGAAAAGTAATTTTACGTCTTTTCTCCACTAAAGTCAGAAAACTAAAATTTCCTAAAATTTTTCGGGTGCAAATCCTGATTAATCGTAGGTGAGATAAAATATATCCCACCGCCACCCAAGGGGTTAAGGGGTGGCGGTATATATTATATACCACCTACGATTAATCAGGATTTACACCAGAAAAATTTTAGGAAATTTTAGTTTTCTGACTTTAGTGGAGAAAAGTCGTAAAATTGCTTTTCCTTATTTTGAAATACATTTTTTCTAAATTTCCGGTGGGAATTAAGCATTACACAAACGCAATTGCTTGCGCCGATACGACAAAGTATAGATGTCACGTGGGAAGTGATATAAAACCGAGACGGGTTAAATAATGAATAAAAAAAGTTTGACAGAAAAAAGGACAACACAATAATAATAACTGGAAATAACATTTTGACGTTAAAAATGCTTGTCCCGAATATCGTGACATTCGTTAACCCAGGTTTAAAAAAAAACTTTTAAAAGAAGCACTAATATTTATTATTATTATTTTTTAACTCATTAAGGCCCAGTGCCATATTTTTAGTTCGCAAGACTTAGTGGGAAATAAAGCGCGTGTTGCACCAGTACATATGAAGATAAATATGTACTTTCTTTCACGAGACAAATTCTTTGATAAAATAAGATAAAAATTACTCCTCTTTTAAAAGTGGTGGAAAATCCAAATTTTAAATTTTAACGAAGAAAATAATTCGGTAGTTAATGGGTTCATAATTTTGTTTGTAAGGACTTATGCAATTTGTATCCAGTAATACTATTACCGACAAATTTTAAACCATATATATGACTTAAAACGTTCCGTTTTTATTTTTTCCCTTAATGCAAATGAAACATTCATCAGTAAACATAAAAAAAACACACATACACAAATTATAATACACCACATAAGTGTCATATACCACATATGTACAAATACGTATATTGGATTTTCATATACATACAATAATATTTTACCGAGCAGAAATATGAGCATCCTCATTTATCAGATTCTTAATGATGGTACACTCCGGAGAGAATTGTTAATAGTAATAATAGAACTGGTAATAAAACTCCAAGAGGTAAGGGAATGGTATCATCATTAAGTTTATTTATTGCCGCATTATTCTGAACTTTTACTTATGTGACTGTAATACTTAATCTTTGTGGTCATTCAAGAAAATAATACATTTAGATATTCGAATGGAATAATTTAATTATTTAGGATATTTCATGAACAATTACAAAAACGTATAAATAATTAATTATAATGAAGTATAAAAAATAAAAAAATACGTGACTAAGTGTACCAACAATTTAATTTAACTATAGAACCTTTGAATTATTTTTAAAGTAATTAGAATTTAGATGTAAAAAATACATTATCACTGCATGAAAAATAAACTTAATTACTTACTCAGCGTTATGCGACCGGACCGGTGTGCCGTGACAGAATTTGGGGTTGCGCCTAATACATTTTCTGTCAAGATCTATAGTTTTAACAAATAACAGTTTCCATGTAATTTGTAAGGCAAAATATGTAATTTTGTGATTTCCTTTATTACTAGGTGTATACAGTGTTGTCAATGGACTACATTTTTAAAAATCAGATTTCTCGATTGGCAACACTTTTTTGAAATGGTAAAATTCATCTTATTTAATGGCATATTAAGTAAGGCGAAAACAACCGAAATTTTACCATTTCGAAAAAGTGGTGCCAATCATGAAATCTGAATTTTAAAAAAGTAGCCCAGTGACAACACTGGGTACATATTGTAATGGTTTCTTTTCTTGCAAATTTATTTCATGGTTTTAAGATTCTTAAAAAGAATATGCTTGTAAATAGTAAAAAGGTTCTCACGTCCTATGTGCAGGATAAAGTTGGAAGAATATTTTTCCATCAGAATAAAATGTATGTTGGCCAAGATTGGAACAGGGGCTCGGCTTCACAAGCCAATGTTATGCTATCTGAGCTACCCAGACGAACCAGCCTTGCACAATTCATTCATATGTCTGTGTCAATAGTCCTGGGAACATCACGCATAATACCAGATGAAAAGTGGCTACAGATGGAAACTCCATTGCCCTGTGAATCTTTGTACATACACGAAGCTATATATCCATAAGGTAAGGCATGTTTTATATAATAATTTTATGTATGTTGATCTTCAAAAATGTAAATGATCTTACATACTTTATTACAATAACAGTCGTCAGCGGTCACTTCAGCAATGGATACTGCTTCAGAAGGAACAACAGTTAGTTCTAATCAAATGGAAATGAAGAGAAACTCAACTGTAGAAGAATAACAGATATGGGGCATTCTCACAATCTTTTGACTTTCATGTCCCTGAATAATAATTTTTATTTAAATGCAATTTTTTGTGTTTTTTTTTATTTCATATTCTGGGGAACATCCTATTCCATGATTGTACAACAATATTAACGAGATGAAAGTTTTAGTGATAAGTTTTGGACGATGTTGGGGGTCCAAACACCTGGAAAACACCTATACCGTTCCGTGTCCCTGAAGCTGATTTTTAAGTTTGGAGCTGTCTGGATAAAATTGTTTCAATAAAAATAATGCGATGTAATTTTTTTCTGAAACTGGAACTATAGTTTTATATAAATATGTAGCTAAAAATTAACTTGCACACATATTTAGGGTTGTTATTATTTTTTAAACTCTGTCCCTGGGTTTTAGATTCCTTACCATCCCTCTTCTAAAATTATACAAAAAATCATTTCAGATGCAGCCACAGAATTTTTTTCAAGATTTTTCTCATGCAAAAGTATGCTAGAGAAATAATGTCTAAAATTCTTTGGCAGGATATTTACTGTAGAATTTAAATCAGCATTTAAATATCAATTTCAAGCATTGTGGCTTTATTGGTAGTCTCACCGTCCCCAAGGTTTATTCCTTCACTTTTCGAGGTAAATAATAAAAAAAAAATTCAGTCCAATGTTAACAGCTGTTTCTAAAAATCAATGAACATTGTGACTATCACTTAGTCTTAACATGATTTTCCTAAAAATAGGTGGTAATTTTCCTTACCGTTCCATTCTTACCGTCCCTTTTTTTTAACTATTTCGTCCCTTTTTTCCTATACGATCCCCTTTTTTTACCTTACCGTCCCTTCTTTAACACCCCTTTAAGACAATGTTATACAAAAATTCTGTATTAAAAGTACTACATTGTTACTATTTCTTATTTGAATGTCCTGTTGGTACTATGCAGATTCATTATAAGTAAAAATTTAGAAGAAAATAAAAAGTTATACGGGTAAAATGGTAAGGAAAATTAAACTCGCAAGTTTAACTTAAACCTCAGTTAAATAAAAAAAAAAAAATCACTGCTGACCATTTTTTCTCTATTTTGAATCATTAAGGCATTTGTCTATCAGATTAAAATGTTATTTTAGGAAATTTAATTTTGTCAGATTTTTTCCCCAAAAGTCAAAAGATTGTGAGAATGCCCCATATACCCGTGACCAAAGGCGATATTCCGAAATCTGGTTGTGCTTCATTTCTCTTTCATTGGCGGATGTTGCGACCAATGGGACCGCGTCCTCCTTCCGCGAATCTGCTGCTGTTGTCACGACTTTAGACTGTTTCTGTAATCTATTAAGTGAGATCAGATGTATATTTGATTATTATATTAAAGAAAATGGTTAAATAGAAAATGTCGCTACCTCCCGGACTATATAAAAAACCAACTATAAATTACGAAATGCTGGGCCGGAAGTTAACGTGGAACAAAATTTTCTCAATGGAGGGAAAAGTATAAAGGGCAGCAATTTAAATGGAATCTTAGATTGACACGGTAGTAGTCTTTCAACCTTCATTCAAGAATTCAGTAATTTATGGTTGAACTTTTATATAAAAATAGCAAATAAAGCCTTTGTGCAACAGCATTAAAAAGCAGAAAACCAATGTTTAAAAATGCACAGATAATACATGAAAAGTAGCATTGCAATTAAATCAGCATTGTAATCAGCATTGCAATTACAATTAGCATTGTAATTAAAAAGCATCTGCTTTTTAATTGAACTTTTATAGCTTTGTTTACGTATAATTATCCTAAAGTAATAAACTTTCCATATGTAGTGTGTTATGTGTGTTTTCATCAGGTACAATGCGCGGTGTTCGCAAGACTGATGACACCAACACATATGAATTGTGAATTAATTGTGTCAGGACAGATCGTCTGGGCAGCTCAATCCGAGCATTGACACGCAAGATAAGATTCAAGATTTGAATTCTGGCCAGGATACATTTCAGACTGTTAGGTAAATTTCGTTCAAATTGAATTTACACCCACGAATTCAATAATTTTTGGTTGAACATTATAATAGCTTTATACACATATCCATGGAGTAATGAATTTTCCATGTGTAGTGTGATTTCATCAGATACAAAGCGCGGTGTTAGCAGGAGCGATGGTATCAACGCAGTGAATTGTCAATAAATTGTGTCAGGTCAGTGGGTCTAAATTACAGATTTTATACAAGCCACTTAATAAGCGAAAATTTAATTTAAGCTAAAATACGCTTAATTCTACTAAAATCAGACTTCTAGTAATTATCGTTCATAGGCGTCATCCAGTTCTTTGTGTATCCTGTATGCAGGGATGAGAGCGCTCCAACCCAAATGCTTGATTTTAACCACTAAATTTAAATAGTATTCATCGCTTTACTAAATCTGAGAAATTCTGTCATTAAATAATGCGAGAAATAACATTAAAATTTAGTGGTAGCAAGCTTTCATTCGGGTCGGAGCGTTCTCATCCCTGTGTATGTGATTTTATTTACATTCTACAAACATCTGTTAGTTTATAAAAGTCCAGCTTGACAATGCATAACGCGATTAAAAACCTTGAAGTAATTTACTTACACACTCATTAATGCTTGCGAATTCTTTTGTGTAGTTATGCTTAAGATATATAGCATTTATAAACATCACGTAGCAATAAAAAGTAAGACTGAAAACACATTTCCAACAATTATCGCTAAAAGATATTGCTTTGGATACGGTACTGTATCCGAAATCTTTAGTGTGACAATGTAAATGAACGATAAACGCTATGTACATCATATTCTGTATCATGTAGTAAATATTAGGACTGTTTATCATTTTCATTATATTTGGAATAGTGTAACCTGAGTAAAACAAAACCCTGCGTAAAAATTTCCCTATAGACTATAATGTAACGGATTTTTTTATTTGGCCCTGCAAAAGAATAAAACTAGAAAACAGGTATTCTGCTTTTTCAGAATTTAATGTCGCCCGCTATGAAAAAAAAAATATATGTATACAAATAAAGATAGTGCAAAACATATTTTGGTTTTAAGACTTAAAACACGTACTTTTATTTTATATAAAATGATACCATTCGCATCCGCCAAAGACTTTCACATTTAAATCCCAGTCTTAGAACAATATCTACAGAAAAGTATATGTATGACGCCACCATCGCAGAATAATACACAATTCCAATAAAAACAATGCCGTTATTAAAAAAAAAAAAAAAAAAAAAAAAAATCGGCTACTTGGTTATTCACATGCCTTAATTTGTTTGTAACATTAATATAGATATTTAAAATTAAATATAGTTAATAATAGCTCAAGGTTTTATCAGAAATCATTCATTTATATTTTTTCAAAATAGTACGTATTTTAATAAATTTTTTTTTCAGTTGTTATGGGAAAATGGCAACAAAATAGATATAATAGTCTATATTTTCCAACTATTTTTCCTTTACTTTCTGCGGAAATGGAGTACTTTAGTTGCCAACATTAAAAAAATTCTTTAAAAAATACAAAAAATATCCGAAGAATAAATTGAGATGCAGTTTTCCAATAAATTGCATTTAAAAGTAGTTTCTTTCCCCTATACGACGGTATAAAAATTGGAAATGTGCGATGCTTAGAAGTTTAAAAAAATGCAGTAGAGATTATCCCGTTCAATGATATATCTACTTTGTTTTATGGCTGTCTTACATAGCGAAACGTTATTTTTTGGAGACAAAACTTAAATTGCTGGCCGAAAGCAACACCATATTGGGGGCTAAAATAATTTGTATCCCATATTCTGCAGAATGCATGTTTTATGCTATACATTTCATTTTCAGGGACGATCGCTTTACCTATAATGTAATCAGTCAAGAATCAATACTAGGGCATTCCGAGTATATTTACAAATGTTAGCGAATGGAAAGATTCACAACTGGATAGAGAAACCGAAGTCATAAGGGTCAATATCTGAAAACCGGACAATTTCATTCCAATTTGTTTTTTTTATTATTAACACGTTCGCTGCCAAAGCTGAGATGGTGCATCTGTTCATGTATGCCAAGACCATATCTGCAATTTTAGTACTTTTAAATTGTTTTTGTTTCATTATTTAAATAGTACACATATGGCGAATTACTTTTAGCAACAAGTAAATTCACACAAGTGTGCTCGTTGTTGACATATGAAATATTGCAGATATTTTCGATGGCAGTGTTCGTAATCTGTGAGTTAGATAAAAAGATCAATCACGAGTTATCTCTTAGCTGGCAAGGAAACCCAGTTTGCCAACTACGAGTATTTTCGTAGATGCAGTGGTGGAAAATTGACGCAGAGGAGGAGCCTATTGACACCACTAAATTTTAGTAGTATTTTTCGCCTTATCTAATGACAGAATTTCTGAGTTTTTATTAAGGTGAAGAATACTATAAAATATTAGTGGTGTCAATAGGCTCCTCCTCTGCGCCAATTTTCCACCACTGTAGATGGCAGCGAACGTGTTAATGTACCAACTACCACATACAATATATGTATTATTATACTATGATACAAGTTTTGTCATTTAAATGCTATAGTGTTTTGATATCAAGGATGTATATTTTATGCGTAGGATAAATTTTATGGAAGAAAGTGTCTGTTAACGTCATAATGAGCGTCTAATAATTGGGACTGAGATGATGGGGAACGAGGTGAGGTTTTTATCGTAACAGCCGCACAGCCAATTTGTTGGATCATTTTGCACACATGTAAATTATTAAATATGCCATGTGACATTTGTACTATGTTACATAAATAAATTTGCAAAAAGCTTCTTTTTAATAAATAAAAAGTTAAGTATGGGAACATGGATGATGCTATAAAAAAATACGCATTCCTATTCGGAACAAAAAATAAATATTTCTTAATATGAAACAAAGAGACAAGAACAACTCACGTTCATCCATGGTGGCTAGTTGAACTTTAGTTGCTGTTGCAATGAAAATGATTCAGCCAGCGCCACCTAGTATCGGTCAACCAAAATTGTATTTAGAGGGACTGAGATGATGGTCCTCCTCAGGGACAAATATATTTACTACAATATTTTACTATATAATCTATATTAATAAATGTTAATTATATTTTCTCATACAGTACATATATAGATATAAATATATAATAGCAAAAGTTAATAATATTTATAAAAAAAATTACAGCATACATTTAATTTTGGATATTTGTATCTGGGGACATGGACTGAAATGATGGTTTTGTTTGTTTAAAGCTTAAAATTAATTATTTATACATCAGTATTTGTCCATTTATCATAGATAATTGTTATAACAAATGTTACAATATTACATTTTGTTTGTTTTAGTATAATTATTGAAATATTATTGGCAGTGGACGCAATTTGTCCAATTTTCATATATTGACCCATACTTTGATGCATGTTTTTCTCTAATTTACACCGGAAAATAACAACGCAAAACACAATGACAAATTAACGTTTGCTATAGCAACTGCTGCAGAAGTGACTCTTTTCTATTCAAGATATTTGATTGTCTCAGAGACAGTTAATGTATCTAAGAACAGTAAAGCATAATTAGGGAAGCGAATTTCAACGATGCTGGAAAGTATTACAAACGTAGTCTGCAGGAAAAGAGATCCAACAGAATCTGATCACGTATCAGGAGTATATGAAATGCAAATTTTCCAATTTTCAGATATTGACCCATACTTTGATGCATGTTTTTCTTCTGAAAATGTATTGAAAATTTACACCCGAAAAATAACAACGCAAAACATTATATTATGAAAACTAACGGTTTATTACAGCAATTTTGCAGAAGATTTTTTTTTTTTTTTTGTAGTCGAGATATCTGAATATCTCCGAGACAGTTAGTATATCTAAGAACAGTAAATCATAATAAGGGAAACGAATTTCAACGATGCTGGATAGTGTTAAAGACATAGTCTGCGGTAAAAGAGATACAACAGAATCTGATCACGTATCAGGAGTATAGGAAATGCAAATTTTTCAATTTTCAGATATTGACCCATACATTGATACATGTTTTTCTTTTGAAAATGTATTGAACATTTACACCGGAAAAATAACAACGCAAAACATTATATTATGAAAGTTAACGGTTTATTGCAGCAATTTTTGCTGTAGAGTATTTTTGTATTCGAGATATCTGATTGTCTCCGAGACAATTAGTATATGTAAGAACAGTAAAGCATAATAAGGGAAGCGAAATTCAACGATGCTGGAAAGTGTTAAAAACATAGTCTGAAGGAAAAGAGATACAACAGAATCTGATCATGTTTCAACTGTACATGAAACCCCATTAAAAAAAACTGATGGAACATTTCAATATTATATAGGGTTGGCGAATAAAAGTGGTTTAGCCATTATCGACGCTACCTTTTTATACATGATTTCATTATTATATTATAACTGAATCGCTATATTTTAATAAGAAAGAAAAGGTCATGCTTCAAGTATAAATAATAAAACATTTCCCAACACATTCAGAATAATGTAACAAAACTGCACAGTTTAATAATTTAAAATATTATGTCTAGTTGAACCATATGAAAACGTATAACACACTTGAAAACCCATTTCAGTTGTTCCATCTACAATCGGAAAATTATCCGAATTCTTTGAGCAGCCCTGTAAATCGATTTATATCTATTAACTACATGCATCCAAAGTTTAGTCCAGTTAAGAAGTACATATATATAATAGTTGAAATTTTCCCATCAGCAATTTCCGCTAATAAGGAGAATTGCACATGAATTCTTTTGTGCAGCCTTGTATATGAGGTATAGAATTTATAATTAACTTGTAAAATGAAAAAAAAAATGTTAAATTTTAAAGCGCATGTTGAAATTGAAAACGCACATTCAGCCATTATTACTCAAAGACAGTACTGTAATCGATTTACTTTGTGTGTCCCTGTAAATGAACGAGAAATGCTATGGGTGCCTTATTCTATCGTTTTTAGTGAAATAGCCAGTGATTTATATAATTTTCATTTGAAATAGCGTAATGTTATTAAAATACACTGGAAACGATCTTTCCCCATAAGCCATAATGTAATGGGATTTTTGGGTGCTCCTGTGAATGAACTATTAATCCCACATACATCATATACAATACCAAACATGTTTGGGTGACCCTAAATAACGCTTTTCAGTTGTAGAAAAAACCGAGACTATTTACGGGAGTTAGAGAGGGGACAGACGGCCAGACAATCCGAATTCATAAACACTTTTCAACTTTGTTGGAAAATGTTAAAAAATAAACTCGTTTCTCTTGCACATGTTGTCAAAGTACAAGTAAAAGTAAATCTTAAAATAAAAGTGCTGCAGGTCGATTAAAATTCATGTAAGAGATGCTGGTCCCGGTGTCATGTAGGAAGAGACATAGGACCGATAACTATTAACCGCTTGAGGGGCGCTGGGACATATTTTATCCGAGCTACAATTAATAAAGTTTTCCACCAGAAAAATGTTATTAAATTTTACTTTTCTAACTTCGGTGGAAAAATGTCGTAAAATAGGTTTTCTTACTTTTTTTAATAAATCTTTTTGCAGATTCCTTTGTGAATTCGACATTACAGAAACAGAATTACTTGCCCTTGAAGGGGTTAAAAAGAGGAGGAATATAAAGAAGAAATTAAATTCAAAATTAACCCCTCAATTCTCGTTCCCGTAATATTCACGGTCTGTGTCTTTTAATGACTGTTTGAGTCCCACCAGTTTTATAAAATAGTGTAATTGGCTTTATTATTGTATCATTTTACCTGCCATTAAATAAGGTGAACATTTCTTTTTCAAAAAAAAAAAAAAAAAAGAAAAGAAAAACGGTGCAAATAAGAAATATGAATTTTTAAACCGTAATTTATTGCGACCGTTAACTCCTTGGCGACGAGCGACCGGTATATCATCCATCATTATTCTCAGCAGTAAATTTTGCCTTATTTAATACGAGCATTTTCCCGATCCAATTAGGCAAACATTTCCGTTTTAAAAAACCGGTGTTGAAGGATTAAAAATTCTGTAATAGACGCTTGTCCCGAAGGAGTTAAGGGATTAAACTATCCGTTTTAACTGATTACGTAAAATAGAACCACTATAGATTAGTTTTAAAAATTGCAAAATAATTTATTCAGCAGGATTTATTTTTAACACATTTTCCGAAAATTAAAAGAAATTTATGAGCACTGAAAAGCATACGCGATACATGCCAACCTTTACGCTTTTTTTGCTACCACTAAAATTTAGAAGAGATTTTTGCCTTGTTTAATCGTGAGATTTTGACCATTTAATAAGGCAATATTTACAAGAAAATTTTAGTGGTAGGAAGAAAGCGTAAAGGTTGGCAGCTATGTACCCTCCTTTGAGGGACTTAGACTTCAGCGCGAGATGCTCCATTAATTAAAAAATCAAATAAAATGTATCATGTTCACTGTTGACCATTTTAACCCCTTAACCTACGATTTACATTTCAACAGCCTGGGCCCAAAACGTAAACAAGATCGCGCAGCTTTCGAACTAGTATTTGACGGTTCGGCAAAACGGTCCTAAGTTGTACCAAACGCACACGTCTTACGGAATGTAAATACATGTGGACTGAATGAGGACTGTGTGGACTGAATGAGGATACAACTGGTTTATTTTTGTGGAATATTTGATAAGTAATTACAACCTGGTGTAATAATTGTGATAGATATAACACAAAAAGCTTATTATTAATCAGCAAAATGTAACACAAGTCAATAAGTAATCGCTTCCATTTTTTTGTACAGAACGTATAATATCACTACTGTAATTTTCGATAGCAGAAGTATTAACACTGTTCTAATCCCAAAATCTTCTTTTTGAAAATATTTTGGGGGATACGTCTCTAATATTAAAGAAAATATATTTCAAAGTGCGAACGTGACGAAGAACAACATGTAATTGTTTATAATACAAATAGATAATAACAATCTATCACGATACTTGTCTATGCTGTTTGTGGTGGGGCACATTAGAAACTGCAACTGTCGCACCATGGGCCATGGCCGTGATATTTACATTTGATTCGATCGTCGTACCAGTGGTCATAACCGTAATATTTACATTTGACCTGACCGATGTAGTACGGACCAGACCAGTGATAATCAGTTTTGGCCCGAATACAAGACAGATTGTCTCACACGTAGTTTTAGGTTAACCCTTTCAGGGGCAAAGCTTTTTCAATGCTGAAGTGTTGAAATAAATGAGTGGCACCGTTATTTACCAACAAAATTAATTAGAAATAAGAAAAAGTCTATATTTCGCTTTTACGATAAATGGAAAATATTTTACCAACATTCTGGTGTCATTGTGGCATCTGGGAATTAAACTTAAGTGGTCTGAAAAACGTACCACCACCCCTGAATTAACTTAAGGGGTTAATTAAAGCACCAGCTTTCGTGATACCTGAAATATCCTTTTTTTTTGTTTATTAAGTATACATATTTCGATTTGTTAGTGGAAATTAGTTATTTATCGTTGCTGAACTTGCGAATGTCACCGCTTTTGTGTACGAAACTGGTAAGTCTGTTTTATAAAATACTTTTAAGTCGGAATATTTCCTCAAATCGCTTTTGGCATATACATTTTTTACGAATAATAAGTATTCTTTTATGCATTATTCTATAACATTATTCTATTTTTCTGCAACAGCTGATTTAAAAAAGTCTTTATTATATAGAGTATTTGATCGGTTAATAAACTGTTCGATTTACGAACACATCGGTTAACAAACAATTTCGCGAGATATTTTTATGTTTGGATATAGTTCACCTCACAAAAAAAAAAAAAAAAAAAAAAAAAAACAAGAAGAAGCAATGCTGTGTTTCAGATTTGCCGAACTATATTCGATTGCGTCTACTATCGACTTAGAGAACATTTTAACAGTTCTGTTTTATATGTATGGCTTTATTTATTTATGGGCTACCGGGGTTCGGACCACACGTTTTACGGTCCCCAAATGAGAATTAACAGGTCTTAAACATTATTTTTTATATTTTGAATAACTTAAAAAAAATGTTTTTAATTGCAAATTAATTATTTTAATTGAAATTTAGTTCATAAATTATTAATAGGTTCTAGACTCCATTTGAGCTTTATCGGGCCCAGCAGTAAACACGATCTTTTAGAAATCTAAGGAGTTAGGTCAAAGGTCATTTTAACTCCTTGAGTGGCGATGGGAAAAAATATATCCCACCTAATTTAAACAAGATTCTCACCAGAAAATTTTAACTAAATTTTATATTTTTAGCTTTGGCGTAAAATCGCTGAAGAATTGCTTTTTCTTATTTTAAAATAAAATTTTTCGATTAATCCGGTGAGAATTCAATATTTAGAGGCATTTTTGCTTGCCCCTTACTCCCTTGAGGGGCGCCTTTTGCAGTCTGCAAACGGCTAATTTTAACGCCCAAATTGCCAAATGGTACCAGTAATATTTTAGTACAATTTCGATCTCATAAGATACGTGAAAAAGAACTTTTGATTATTTTCAAATTTATTTGTTCGTTAATTGCGGTGTGAATTAATTATTTGAACAGTTTTGGAGCATAAATGCCTTGCCCCTGAAAGGGTTAAGGGGCTAAAGATTAAAGTGACGAATTGTATGATTTAATGACGTAGTCAATGAATGTAATCCTATGAGTTTTTACAAAGGGCATGACATTTATTTATTTTTTAATAAGATACGGAAAAGTCATTAAAATACTATGTGTTCATATTAAATAAGAATATATTTGTATACTATTATATAATGACAATAATATTTATATTATTTTTACATACATTATTCAGCTTTTAAAAGCGAATTAATTCAATTCCCATACAAATCAATACAAAATCTATGATCGGTTGGCGAACACTATTTTGGAAATTTGTTAACCGAACACCCACTGTACCTTAAAAACCAATATCCCTACTCTTAGAATTAAAAGTATTTTCTTCATATTTTATATAAAAATTTCAAAATACAAGTAGCTACACAGTATGCAAATTTTCGTAAGGAAGAAGTTCTAAAAGTACTAATTTTAAGCAAAATTTGTGTAGCATATAAATGAGATGCAGTAAGTTTCTAAATAATGTTTAAAATGTTTATTTTGCAGTTTTTAAGAAATTACTGAGGGGAATTTATCTACACTAAAGAAAATCAATAATAAAAATTGCTCTTAGTTTAACTTCAGATACAAAGCAGAAAGCTAATGTATGCGGAAAGATTTGTGATAACTGAGTATCTATGACCTGATTAATAAAGACAATTGATGTATGAGGAAGGTATAACAGATAAGATATAGAGAAAATACAAAAGTTTATCTTTCAAATAATTAAAGGAGATTTTTATGTAAAACCTCAATGATTATTTCAAACAAGTGTAAATAAATTGTCGTAAGTATTAGATTGTAACGAAAGTTTTCCTCCAAATCACCATTACATAATACTAATTATAATAAATTTAATTAACTGCAACTTTATATATAACCACCATTCCGCTAAATCTTCACAGTGTCATGTGATGAAGCACTAGTACCTAAAGCTGTACACTTTATTAGGTGACATTCTGTTGCTGACTTTTTGCAACATAACTGGACGTAAATGATGGTTCTAATCTGGTAGCATGATAGTTACATTTCAGGAACCTTGTACTTAATCATAACGATATTTTGTTACAAATTTCACAACACCGTGTTATAAAGTAAGTCTCTTTCTTTCACATGCCAAAATTCGTTTGACAAAACATGAGAAAACACGTCAACGCGAACTGTTTGCACAGACCGTATTAACTGAGGCGGGGAACTTTCGTTACAACCAGATATAATTACAAGTGAATACGGTAAGGGTAATACTTATATTGCAATACAATATGTATACACTTTATATAAGTGTAAATAATATCTAAAACGATTATTACAAATGTTTAATTTCTTCATTTTATTGTTTCATTTCATACTGAGTTCAGTTTGATCTTTCTTTTTGGGAAAGGCTATTTCCAAAAAATAATTTTTATATTAGCTTTCTCTTCTTGTAGACAACCGGTAGTAGATTATATTTTTGGAAATGTTGTAGAAATATAACAGGATGATTATTATTTAAAAATAATTGAAGCCTAAAATGTGAGCATTTCAACCCCTGTCATCAGGATAAAATACTAAATATAACCAGATTTACGGATATTTAACTCCCTATTTTAAAGTTTTATAATAATGAGAATGAGAAGCAATTAATATTTGACACATTATAGATATTTGGTTGAATAAATTCATTGATAGTCGTATTTTCATTTTATTTGTTTTCTCTCTCTAGATATTTCTTACAGAATGAAGAAAACAAATATGTTGATTTCGACAATGGTTTAAATTTTTTATATATCTTATTCGAAAAAGTAGATGCGTAAAAAATGTGTTCCATTCAGTGTTACCACATTGGGGACTTTTTTATGTCCAGATTGTTGATTGTCACTACATTTTTTAAATAGAAATATTCGACCTATTTAAAAATAGATTAAAAATTTGGAAAAATAAGGTGAATTATACTATTTGAAAAAAAGTGGCGACATTCAAATAATCTGATTTAAAAAAGTCCCCAATCTGGCAACACTGGTTCCATTATTAAACAAAGAATGATTTAAAAATACATATGTATTAACTGAACTTCAATCACTATTGCCCTATTACAATGTACAATAAAATCATAAAATTGTAAATAAATGATTATTGGGTCATATTAATGCAAAGAGATGGGATATCATGAAGATATAAATATTACAAGAAAATGAAAATAGAAAAATGCGAAATTTGAATTAAATAAAGTCACCGTCATAATCATTCCAGGTCTCGCTGCGTTCTCAAAATTTTATACATGTGATAGCACTCTTATAAAACAGTAAATTTTTTGGTTTGTGTATATTCAAGATGCTTAACCATTCACTGTACCATGTGCCACATCTGGCACATACCTAAAAACACTGTAATTCTTATTATATGCCATGAATTCGGCCAATATGATCTCTATCCCTGATCAAGAACAGTCCAAAGAATGGAATAACACTTATTTTGTCCATGTCAGAAGGCTACATTTGGCAAAAAATTTGAATTTGTTCTTCGGGAACAAAACAAAAATCGATCAAGCTATTAAGGCAAAATATACGGTCATTATTTTTACTGAATACTTAAAAATATTAATATAAAAAAAAGTTGCAGAGTGTTAAGCCGATGAAATTAATTACTTAAAGCTAATTTAGTTGTAAATATATATATATATATATATATATATGTATATATACAATATTTTAAAACCCTTATTGTATACATAGGGTACACGCCATAAAATATCAAATTTTAGCTGAAATTTTTAAATTTATTTTTTTTTACTATTTTTCCAATTATTAGACCAATACATAGATTTGAAATAATTTTTTTCAGAAGAAAAGGAAAAATCGTGACGGGTTAAAGGAAGACACGACTGCGGTGCCTCGCCCACTCACATTAATTTTAATCTAACATTTTATACTCATTTATTATATGTAAGTAAATTTTATCCACGTGTTTATATATATTTTAATTCACGTGTTTGATAAAATTGCGCAAGAACCTCACGCAAGGTAGAAATGTCTAAGTTTTTTAGCTCTCCTAAAAACGGTACTTTTCAGCTAAAAACCCCTTAACTCCTAAAGTACTTGAGCGATTTTAATAAAAGAATTTTTGGTGGTAGACCAGTCTTGTCTTCCCTTAGAGAATCTAATACGAAATTTTTGTTTTTAAATACAGTCAATATCCGTTAGTGCAAACTTCCACGGGATGTCCGTTTTCGTCCGCAATACTCGATGTCCGTATTAACCGATGTAAGCGTTCTAATGGGTTAAAATATTCCTTGTTTTGAATTAATTAAATTCAATTTTTGAAAATATAGACAGAATTCATTTTTATGCTGATACAAACACCTTTTCTATAATTTTGTAATCAGCAGTGCTGCCAAATCTGGCGGGTTTTTTATTCCAGGTTAAGACCAGAAAAATTTTAATAATAAATCTACTTTATTTTATTGACGAAACATTTGTCATTATAATAATTCAAAATATGTATTATAGTTTTCTGGGGAGAATAATGAATTTCTGAATTTAAAAAAATAAATAAATAAAATAAAAAAAAACCGCCAGATAGGGCAACACTGGTAATCAGTAAAAATACAAATTTATGAAAATACTTAAAAAATAAAGTAATTAATTACTCAGAACAAACAAAATATAAAAAGAAATTACCATATTTACATATTGTAACTTTATTAAAAATAATTTGTTAATTTTCTTTGAGATAATTGAGCAATTTACTTTTTTACTACATCATTTTCTAAGAATGGAAGTCTAAATTTTTTGCTAACTTTAATTATTTTTCTCCTGCTTCCTTTTATCTGATAGTTTTGATTTTATCGTCTAACGATTAAACATTTTTTGAAACAGACACGACTAGATATGAAGCTTACTCGTTGAAAAAATGGCTGTCTTCCTCAGACGATTTAGTTTTACCAATCACGTGATAACAAAAACAACAACAAAAAGCTATATCTCATAATTTTCTCCCCTCTCCTGTTTAAAACTGTTAGAGATAAGTGGCAGATGTTAACTCCCCCCCCCCACACACACTAACCCCTCGTTTCATATCCAAAAATCATGCATAGATAAAGAAAAAAAAGAGTCTCCATTGTTATTTTGAAGCACTATTGTGTAAAACAACTTTCTTTCTATTCCGTGACATGTCATAGTTTTGAAATTTTGTCCGCATTATCCGATAAGCAGTACGCAATAAGGATACTTTTAACATTAAAACGAAAATGAATTGAAGGGAGAGCGCAATTCTCCTCATTAACTAGAGGTTCGTCTTACGCGGAGGCTTATTAACGTGAGTCTACTGTGTTTGTAGAAAGGTTTAGAAAGCTGCAAGCCTTGTTTTTGAAATAATGATTGTAGTAATTCGTGTAAATATTATTTATGTATGTGATAGTTTTTTTGAAATAAGAAAACTAAATATAGGATATCTAATTGGCATCTCTTTTTACAATCCATACAGCAATGGACGTAAAATGTAATAAATATCTGATACAATTATATACTTTTGTACGAGAGAGTGGAAACAGAAAAGAAGACGAAATTTGATTTATAAAAACTTACAGTTATTAGTTAACATTGTTAACACTAGAACTACCGGGAATTTGAGTAAGTTTTATAAAAATATTTCACACCAGAATTTTGATTTAAAACAATTTAATTTTATTATTTAACGCTTTTCTTCTTTGTATCTTTTAAACTTATTTCATAATCAAATTTCTGGTTTGAACAGAAATTTATTCATATGGTAGCCGTTAAAATGATGGCCCAAAGTAGTTCTTGTGTTAATTTTCGTACGACAAATTGTTTTCTCCTATACTTCAAACATTTTAACCCTTACCGGCGCGGTGTCTTTAAAAAAAGACACCTAATTTTGATTCCAAAACTGACAAACGTCACCAAGAATATTTAACTAAAATTTTCCTATTATAATGTACATGAAAATAAGCAAGTTCATGTTTTCCAATAAATTCATTTATAAATTGCGGTATCAGTCCATTATTTCATCAGTTTATAAACAGAATTACTCCGCGCCCTTAAGGGTTAAGTTAACACAAATTTCAACAAAACATAAAACCAGCATTTTCTATTATTTAAACACCAAAAAGCAAATATAATAAAGCGAATATCATAAGACCGTAAAAAGTTTTATCAATATCTTGTCCGAAAAAAGCGTCCTGTCTGCTATTACTGTGGTTTCTCTATTTAATCTAATACGTCTTAGGAAATCATTTTATCATTTATTGTGCAACCATTTAAAAATTTATTGTTAAATTCTAATTTTATGGCTAGCATATTAGAAATTTTATTACTATCATATCAAAAGTGTATGCTTGAAAGAAAAATTGCAAGGTACTTATGTTCCATTAATTTCATTATATCGTTTAGGTTTACTTAGAATGTATGGCTGTATGATTTTAAGTTATAATTTAAATCAAGAGCTCTAATTTACGTGCAATTAGACGTACACCAGTATTTCTGTAGGCTTTTCTCATAAAATTAATATTCAATTAAGCAACGATGAGTTGATTTTTTAATAAATTTTGTTTGATGTTCTATTGAAGTAAACTCACCGGAGTTTTCCCTAATTTTAAGTAGTTTTAGATCTCGCTTTCCTTACACGTTGTTTTTCACCATTTAAAGTAGAGTATTTAGAAAAGCACTTGAAACATTTAATTAAAATTTACTGCAAGAAAAAAAAAATATTAAAATATATTCAGGTTTCGTACGCATAAGGGGATTCAGGGAATTTTTTGGTGTTTTAGTACCAAAAATTTTGGTCGCTATATCTGAAAATAGACATTTTTTTTTTTCATTAAATAAGCCAAATATTACCTTACGAAAATTCTGGTATAAGGTCGGTCAAATTCCTTGAACCGTACGAACCCTGATATTACATATATTAAAAGTATGATAAAAAAATATATTACATGTAAAATACATGTAAAAAAATTAGCAATTTCTGAAAAAGTAAAAACTTTTCTTTTTACTTCAGAGGAAATTTTACTTGATATATTCTTGTTCTTTCTAAAATATGACACTTGTTTATCAGAGTGGATTTTTCTTGTTATCTTCTTGCTCGCGCTAAAATATGACACTTATTTTTCTTGACATCTTCTTGCCCTCTCTAAAATATGATACTTATTATTCAGTCATTGTTACATCGGTAAGCTATATATAATATAAAATGTTTATGACTAACTAATCAAAGATATTCTTACTGATATTTTAATTAGTGATTGTTTGACTAAAAGTAACCGCATATTATTATTCATCATTATTTTATTTATTTATAGAAGGGTTGCCCAAATGAAAAGTGTACACGTGCGATTGCGTCAGAATGAGTGCAGCTATAGAAGAGCCACCGAAAAGGGGCAGGAGGGCGGTTGGAGGCATAAAGGGCGGTAGAGGAGGTGTGCACCGCATACGGCGTTCAATAATGAAACCTGTTCGTGGTAGAGGAAATTGGTCGAAAATAAAGCTGTGCCATACATGGATGTATCGAGATCGGAACAACGTGCGGTAGTACGCTTTCTGGTTACGGAGGTGAGCGTAATGCGGACATTTATCGACGAATGGTTGCAGTCTATGGCGAGGACTGTTTAGGTCGAAAGGCTGTGAACAACAGGTGTAAAAGTCTTCATGATGGGCGGCAAACAATATTGGATCTACCAAGACCGGGAAAAACAAACATCGTGATCATCAACGGCGGCAATGCCGCCGTTGATGAAATGATGTGAGCTAATCGAATATTTCGGACCTGTGACATCAGTGACGAATGCAAACTTGAGTAAAGGAGATGTTCACATAATCATCCATTAAAATTGTTCAAATCCGGACGCATCTATTTATGGCGGGACTTTACTTTCGATCAGTTTCCTCTCCCGTGAATAGCTTTCAAAGTTGAGCGTTGTATGCGGTGCACACCTCCTACGGACCTTTATATCCCTGTTTGGTGACGTTGCTATAGCTGCAGTCCTGACGCAATCACACTTGTCCACTTTTAATTTGGGCAACCCTTATAATCCTCTTCTCCACTTTCTTTATATAACTGCCGGCATAAAAAAAATTCAAATCAAAGGTGACTGCCCCATGTAATTCAATGTAACATAATTTTATAGGTTTTTATATAATGGAAATATTATTGTGAAAGTTATCAGCGATTTAAAAGTTTTCTGTATTTTTTAATAGCAATTATATTGAATGTTTTTAATCTAAAAATAAAATAGGTTCAAGTAATTTTAAAATATTCATGTTTCCGGAAATAATTGAAAACAAATAAAGAAAGACCAATGAATAATTGTCATAAGAAGAAAGAAAAAACAGAGTGAGATCACATTTCATAAAATGCATCTATTAATCAGTTATATTAGAGTAGAGTTAACCATAGGGGAGGCTTGAATCACCCATTAATTTTAATACAATACAGCGCCGATTATCCGAACTTCCATTTATCCGAACATCCAATTTCTCTCAAAAAAATTTTTTTTAACCAAAATTCCAATTATCCAGACAGTCTATTTTTTTTTTTTTTTTTTTTTTTTTTTTTTTAACGAACTTTCAATTATCTAAACACCCTATTAGACCTGGATATCAGATTTAAAATGTTGATGAGATTATGGATGAAATTCAATACGTAACTAAAATTGAAGAAAATGAAAAGGAATGCTCTGAAGATGATCCAGGTCCATAAAATAACGAAGCCTTTGAATGTTTGGAGACATATATGAAATGGTTCGAACGGCATAAGAATGCTGATCCTATTCAACAAACATATTTAAGAAGAGTTTTAGACATGGCAGCATTGAAAAGAATGTCTTCTTTGAAGCAAGCAACAATCGAACGATTTTTTGCTTAAATTATAATCTCTAGAGTTCAGCAAATGATATAAAAAAGTAAACAAAAAAATGAAAAGACAAAAATCAATTTTTAAACATGCCAGAATTAACTAATGCTGTCAGTCCGAAGCGTGGATACAGTGGAAAGATCAGAGTATTGTCAGGAACATCCGCTAAATTGGCTGTCCAATTATCCGAACTTTTGCTTATCCGAACTAGGGTCGGTCCCGACTTGTTCGGATAATCGGCGTTTTACTGTATTTAAAATAATTTCAGAGTTTTTTCAATAGGTGTCAACCAAAGCTACTGGAATGCTCAAACAACAGTCTTCGTTTCATATAGATAATTGAAATAGGTGTGGAAAAAATCAATTGTGAGACGTTTTCAACCAAAAAGTTGAGTTTTTTAGAAATATTTTGTAAGCTTTTTTCAAATAAATTATATCATAGAATTTTAAGTAAGTAGGTTTGAAGTAATGCAAGAATATTGAGTTTTGATTCCAGGCATAAAAACTGTACTGTAAGTTAGGCTTAACATAACAATGAGCCGTTCTTTAGAAAAGGTCTATGTAGCAGGGGTCGCATTCTATAGGAAATCTTTTATTGTTCCTACCACTATTTTGAAAATAATATCTTCATTGCACTTTTCTTTAGAAAATGCTAAATAAAATGATCATGAAGGTAACTCATTGAGGGTTCTGGTAGGAACAGTAAAATTTTCAATATATAACGCGACCCCTGATGTAGGGAGGCTTGACCCAGTGAATGTGAGGGAGGGTTGACCAGATGCTACAGTCTCCCTTAATTAAGAGGTTGTGGAAATCTTTTTATTATACATTGTGCATAATGAAAAGTTAATGGCTATATATATAAAAGAATGTATTTTTTTTCTGTATAGCTACAGTAAAATGGTGTGATGGAACAGAAAATGATTAAAACTGATTAACGAAGAATGTGAAAAATTGCTGGAAAATGGGGAAGTTCACAGGAACTTTTTGCATATAAGTATTACTTACAATAGGTAAATAGAAACAGTGGGAAAGACTAGACAGTAATAGAAAGTACTAGAGAGGATGAAAGCAGCAGTCCTAACCCTTTCAGGGACAGTGGTACGTTTATAAAACCACTTAGTTTTAATTCCGAAACGTCATAATAGTACCAGAATTTTGCTAAAATCTTTTCCATTTAATATGTATGTGAAATATAGCCTTTTTCTTATTTCCAAATAAATTTGTCCTTAAATTCCGGTACCAGACATTTATTTCAACATTTTAGTACACAACGTACTTTGTCCCTTAAAGGTTTAAATCATGTAAATGATAAGTTAACTGCTCATGCGGCTTCAAAAGAACATAGCATCGATTTAGGTAGGTATGTAGACAAATTTCACCTGAGTGAATACAGTCAGATGAAGTCAAATTATGCGACAATATAGCCTAGAGTTGTGAGGTCGAGTGTCACATAAAATAGGACAAGGAGACAAAAAAAAGGGGGGGGGGGTCAATGTCTCGTAAATCCGGACATAACAACATGAAACAGTATGAAAACGGAACCTATCTCTAACAGAATACTGCCGAAAATGTTAAAACTTCATTTTCTCTGCTGTACAATTACACCTGCTCCGACAAAATCCTGTTTAAAACAAAAATTTTCTCCTCTGACTTGCGATTGCGTCTCAACAGGTTTGCTTAAGCATCATATTTAAAAAAATATTTTTTATAATAATTAACCCTTTATCTACTGACGGTACTTATATGTACCACTCACTTTAAACTTTTATACCATATTAAATATTACTAATATTCTAATGGTACTTTGTAAAACACGCTCTTTTAACTCGACTTTATCCGAATACATCGCAGCAGTAGTTCTAGATTTGTTATTTTAGAGAGGAATGAGGCTATTTTTGAAGCAGTCGTTGTGTTTTGTGCCGATATTTTGTACAGATTGCCATGCTCGTCTTTCCATTGCTGCAAAAACAGTAAAGGATAAAATATAAGTGTTGGATTTTTTTTATGTGTTCATTATGATCTTAGAATACAATATGACTAGCTATTTTAGGTGAACGGTGTATGTATTTGATTTAACTGTTGAATTACTCGGTGGTACTTATAAGTACCGTCAGTACACTGGATGTTGGAGAAAAACTTCTTGTTTACTTTTCGTCTGTGTAGTTATCCATCGTTTTAATCTGCTTTAAAATGTAATTACTAAAATGTAGTGTAGTAATGATTTCCCTGGTATTTCTTTTCTGTTTCATTGTTATTTTTTATAGGAAATCGAAAAAGTTGTGGCACCGGCTCATTTTTGCTATGTTAGAAATGACATATGTAAATTCATATATTGCGTATGTGGAGATGCGAGAGAACATGTTGTCCCTGGAATATTGAAGTCGCATAACTAAAGGACTGCTAACAAGATCGAAACCTAAAAAGAGTAGTTTTTCTTAACCCTTTCAGGAGCAAAGCATTTTCAATTCAAAAGTGTAGAAATAAATTATTGGCACCGGAATTTGCCAAACGATTTAGTTGTACATAAGAATAAGCCCATATTTCACATGCTTATTAAATCGAAAATATTTTCTGGTGCCAGTTGAAATACTTTGTGGATTTTCTGTTACGATATTTTAGTCATAGTGTACTGACGGTACTTTAAAGTACCACTTTAATTAATTACCTCTAAATAATTAAATTTCTCGCTGGTGAATATTTTTTTTTATGTTTATCCTTTAATTTTCATTGTAGTAACTGAAAGAAAAATATTACATGAAAAAAATTGCAGTAGATCATAATGCCGCAGATAAAGGGTTAACCCTTTCAGGGGCAAGGCATTTCTGCTCTAAAAATGTTCAAATTCACACCGCAATTTAAGAACAAATTTATTTGAAAATAATCAAAAGCTTTCTTTCACATATATTATGAGATCGGAAATGTACTAAAAAATGTCTGGTCCCATTTGTTAATTTCAGCATTTAAATTAAGTGTTTGCAGACTGCAAACGGCGCCGCTCAAGGGGTTGAAGCATGTAGCATAAAGTTATTTTGCTTTTTTTAAACTGATTTTATTTCTCTTCACAAATATTGCAATATAAAACAAAGTGGGTCAAGAGTCCCATATAGTGGGTCAACCCTCCCATATGTGGGGAGCCAAGACCCATTATTTTTTCATAATTAAAATTAATCATTTTTCAAATTTCTTATATGTTACACTAATACAACAATTTTATTTTGATAACTAATTGTATAACGAATAAAATGATACATGAAACTTTACTCTACTTTCAATATTAAAAAAATAAAAAATCATTTTGTAAAATGTGGGTCAACTCTCCCTAGTCTCCCCTATATGTATCATAATAATCATACACAATGTATATTTTTTATCATTCAGAGTTTCTATCATCGCAAGATTAATTTTGTAATGTAATTTTTATTGGATTGTTTAACCCCTTAACTAATTTTTTTTTTTATTATTTACTCAATAAATTAAAAATAATACCCAGCACCGCTTTTTTTACTTTGTACAATCTAAAAAAGGTATGCCATTTAAAAAACCAAAGATTACAGTTAAAATTAAGTGGTATCCAAAAGATTTTAGTATAGAAGATAGCAAACATTTAACAGCTAACCCCTTGGGCAAAACAGTTAACCCCTTGGAGCACTCGGGCAAAACAGTTAACCCCTTGGAGACGAGCGACCGGTATACCTGCCGCGTAAGGTGATCAGAATCCGTGATTATTCTCACCAGTAAATCTTTATTGAAAATTTTGCCTTGTATAATCCGAGCATTTTCCCGATTGAATTAGGCAAAAATTTTTGTTTTGAAAAACCTGTGCTAAAAGATTAAAAACTCTGTAAAAGACGCTCGTCCAGAAGAGGTTAAATGGTTGTCATTCTCATGTTGCGGGACATTTTTACTTCTTTCAACAACTTATTCAAAGTATTCATAAAATATGTACAATTTATTATCTTCCAACACACCTCCTAAAGCATAATAAATGGCATTATTTTGTTTCTACACCTTGAACTGTTTATGTCAAGTACACACTTCATGAAAAACGGCTATAAAATACTATCGTAATTTATTCTTGTAAGAAGTTCTTTAAAAAATATCAAATTAAGTAACGAAAGAGATTTTTACTATTTCTCACACATAATACATTCACGAAAAATACCACGTGTCCATAAAAAAAGTATATCCCAGTTATAAATTTTAATAGTATCAACTGTAAGAGTTTTAAAGTGTTGATTGAAGGTCACACATAAAGAATTCTCAAATAGTTTTAGATAAGCGCATGTGTGAGTACTGAGTTGCTATTTATTCGCTTGTAGTGCCACATACGCAAAATAGCGACTCCTGAGCGTAAAACATTTTGTGTTCTGGAATTTACTGAGAGTGAATCTGTAATTTCAGATCAACGTGTGTTTCGTTTAAAGTTTAATTGTGATCACCCATGTGTGAAAACATCCGGTGATGGTACAGGCAATTCAAAACGACCGGGTGTATTTTTTTCAAGGAAAATCACGGGACGACCAAAAGTGTTTGTACAGAATGTTGACTGCCTCAGAGCATCTTACCTGTGCAGTCTTACACTGTAAAACAAAATCGGCCTAAAATACGGAAATTGTACTGGCAATCGAGACGCCAGTACTAATTCCGTATTTTTACGGAGATTTTTTTTCTCGTAAATTACAGAAAAAATTCCGCTTTTCTGGAATTTACGGGGGAAATTTTCCTTTAAAATACGGAAACAGTACTGGCGTCTTGATTGCAGTACTATTTCCGTATTTTAGACCGTTTTTTTTTTTTTTTTTTTTTTTTTTTTACAGTGTAAGAAATCGCTTAGGAAAGCAAGTCTTGAACTTCAGTTGCCAAAGACAAGGGTGTGGAATGTTTTAAAACCACATTTAGACATGCGTCCATACCGGTTACAGTTGGTAAATGATTTAGAAGAATTGGGCTTCAGGTTGGTTATGTGCCGTATAACTAAAGCAGTACATATTGAACATTTGTAAGATAAACTAATTTAGTTTACCTTCAATTTCAAGTATTATTTGTTGTAAATAGTTTAAATTAAACTGTTATAATATACCATTAAACCTGAGGCATTTTTTTTGATGGAAACCCTGAACATATTACTTTTCTTTTTTTCCTTAATTAAATTACAGAATGTCTTTTCTTTTTCACAATTACATTATTATTTAGCGCTTTATAGAAGTCATTAAAGTTAATTATTCTCATTATATAAATATGAAACATTTTCTTCCATTTTACATAAGCTGTTTTATTATTTTTCGAAGGTATGAAGGCTCTGAATAAGATATTGGCATATTTTATTTAACAGTTACAGAAAACATATAAGCTAATTTATTTCCTCTTTAAAAAAACATTTACAGTTATATCCTTTTAACATGTCTTTAGGAAAATACCAATTTAAGTTTTTTAATGTCCTTTATTTAATTTAGTGAAACACGTGTAATAGATATTTTTACTTATTAACTAGAAACAAATTGCAAATTTCAGACAATCGTAATGAACTTTTAATTTAATTATGGAAAAACTTCATTATAAAAAAATAAGGTAATAAAGAAAAGAAATTGTTAACGAATTTCACACCCATAATATAGTCACGTATTATAGAAAATAGATTGCTAAATTATACAGTGATAGTCATAATTTCTAATTGTTATTCAGCAGTTGAAAAACAATATCGTTAATTAGATACATTGTGAAAAGATAAATTATTTTGATTAAATTTCGCAGAATTGAAATTTGTAAATAAAGTGCACTTTAAATGTTTCTTAGCTGCATTGGGAAACCTCACTGTGCGACCACCTCCCTGAACGATCATTATTTCCTGGAACGATTTTTTTTCATAGGCTCAATACTAACTTTACCTCCATTCAGAGAGCATCCCAGTTGAACTCCCTCCATGAGCAACCAATTTCTTTGAAGAAAATTAAACAAATTCCGTTTTTTCCTGGTCACTTGAAGAAGGTTTTATTAGAAAAATAATTCCAGAGAGGGCATTATTCATCTGACTTCTGAACTAAGTTTAGATTTTTTTTTAATCCGGTAACTTTTTAGTGTTTAAACACCAATGTACCTTTTTAGGCAATGCATTTAACTCTGATGACAAATTAAGAATGACGATCAATAAACTCCCCTGTCCTATCCTATATAGAATCATTCAAAGAAATAGACAAATTAACGAAATCGTCATTATTTGCTCCCGTCCAAAACAAAATTACATTTATCGACGGAACTTCGAAAGGACTTAGAAATAAAAGTTATAAAGAGAAAACTGTAAAATCAAAGCAAACGTCAATGTATTTATTTTTATTCTCTGCAGTAATTAACTTATGTAAGTAACTTTCCTTTTGATACTTAAATTTTTATATTTTTTCCGAATGTGGAAAATAAATTTTAGTAACATTAATTGTTACCTTTTTTCAACAATTAAAATCTTCATTTAATCATAACCTCCATTAAGAGAACACCTCTCGGAGCGACCAATTTTTATTGGAACGGAACGTGGTCGCTATAGGGAGCTTTTACTGTATTTGAAAGCTACTCAAAACATATTTGTTAATTTATTGAAATGTTTAAAAAGTTCTATTATTAGGGCTTTTCAGGCTTGTTTTTATAACATACATTTATTAAAGTTCTTTGTAACATTTTTTTTAATTATTTTACGAAAAACGTGCAAAGATTTATTTTATTTTTCTTATAAACTGGCAACAAAATTCAAATAACTTTTTTCTCTGAGAATAAAAATATTCTAAAAATGTTTTTAAAAAATGTTGAATGTTAGATAAATATGTATTACATTTTCCTCGTTCCAAAGTGCGCTATAGAAGGGCAGAAAGACATGTACGTTAAAAAAAAGGTAGAAAAAATTATTCAAATGGCTTTAACCTAATTACCGCCAAAACTATAAGGTTGAAATTTTGAACTTTTTAGCTGAACGTTGTTTACCACCAAAAAATCTGAAACATAATTTTCTCTTTACATGATATTAAAATTTTATGTCTTTAAGTAAGGCCAATTTTTTGATTCATAAATAGTGGTGGGTATATAAATATCTTAAATATGTGCATTAATTTGAACGTTGATTAAACGCAACATCAGCGGGTAATGGATTAATTTGACAGTTATAAAAAAAGGAACACGTAAGTTAACACATTTTTGTCTGTGCAGCTATTGTTCATCTCATATATGGTTTTATAAAAAAACCCATCAAAACTGCTATAAATGAATAGTTATATTTTAAGAATTGTATTATACGAGAGCTGTTCAATAAAAAATTATCATAAATTTTTATATTAACATATCCTCACTCATCGTCTAAAATTTAATAGTGCTGTTAAAGGTAGTTCATATTCAATACAATGCACTTGACCCACATTTTTTCACATGTCAAAGATGTCAATGCTTTTTTAATTTGAGCTCGCAAAATGGCCTCCGTTGTCTTCACCAATACTAATAATTAAGGATCCACCGAAACTGGTTTTTTAATGCCGAAAACGTTTCGGTGATCTTCCTATTTTCAGCCGAAAACGAAAACGTCTAAAATATTTTTAAGTAATTAAACTGTATGTATTAAACTAATTAACCGCTTCCCTGATTTGCCCGTACGTCATACGTTCAACGCGTTTTTGCCAATCATAATTTGCCCCTACCACGTACGGACATCCATATCCCAATCCTGATTTATTATTCTCACCAGTAAATTTTTATTGTAAATTTTGCATTATTTAATCCGAGCATTCATCTGATTCAGGTTGGCAAAAATTTCTGCTTTGAAAAACCGGCGATAAAAGTGTAAAAATTCTGTAAAAGACATGAAAAAATAGGCATTATTTGAAAGATTTTTTCAAAAATATTGATCTGTTAAGTGATTAATACATACATAAATATACATAATTATTAACTAATTATAAGTATTTATTAAATATACATAATTATTAATTAATTATACGTATTTATTAAATGTTCATAATTATTAATTTCTTATACGTGTGATCCAAATTGGCTCTCTGTGCCTTGGACCCAAAACTTTTTATTTACATAGAAAGTAAAACGCAATTAATTCATAAACGACAACGAAAGATTTTCGAATTATACGAATTTCATTTAATTAAAAAATATATTTTAGTTTAATGTATACACACCTCAATTTATCTTTTCTAACGATTTCTGTAAATGATCATCTGTTGTACTAGAACTTTCTCAAAGAGTATTCGAAACACTTCTGAGGTTTCAAACTCAAAATTGTCTATTACGTTAATGTCTGCAGCTTTTAATGGACACATGAAAATGTTTAGTTATATATGAATTGCATGCTTTATAATTTGCATTCACGTCTTGAGCCAGTCATTATTGATAATTATAAACAAAGAAGTTGATAGCAATAAAAACACTCATTTAAGCCGATAAATCTCGCGTATGTCATGACAGATGGCATGCAAGAGTTGTAAAGCAGATACAGTCGAGCCCCGATTTAACGAATTTATCGATTTAGCGAATTTCTGTATGGTCCCGACGAAAAGGTATCAAAAATACTTCGATTTAACGAATAACTTTCGATGTCGAAAAATGAAAAATTGAAGAAATTTTCTAATATTTATTATTAAAAATTTTCAATGTCCCTGATTGTTAATTTTCTAAATATGTATCTTGTGACACAGAAATATCTACAAGCGAAAATGTACATTGCGCCGAGGTTATTAATAGCAGTAGTAGTGGATCGGATGAATACGATGAAATAGAAATGAAGCATGCAACGTTCAAAGGAGCAGTTTGCAGTTTGAATACTTTGAAACGGTGTTTGATGGCTCATGATGTTGGTGAAACTGTTTTCACAGCTTCAGAAAAAATAAATACTATACAGAAGTTTGGAATACGAAATCGAAACACAGCAAACAAACATCTATAAAAGTTATGTTATAATATTTGATCAAACTTAAATTCAATACTTGTGATTTATAGTAGTGCATAAAAAATAATCAATTTTTATGCAGGGTATTTGTATTTTCTTAAAGCAACAAATGTTTTACATCATTATTAAGGTAAATGAGCGTTATTCGTCTTATTTATTGCCATCTTTTTAACTCGTTTTTTGTATAAAAATATTATTTTGATTATCCCAATTTAACGAATAATCCCGATTTATCGAACAAAGTTGCTAGTCCCGAAGGATTCGTTAAATCCGGGTTCGACTGTATTTGTTATAGATAGCAAGTGTTGAGCCTTTTAAAAGAGGTTTAATTGCTTGAAGGGCTCCAGCGGCTCTTTCCCTCTGATTTTCTTCTCCTAAGTCTTTGGTCTAGTCTTTGGTCCTTCTACATTGTTACATTTTTATTAAATAAAGTAAAGATTACAGTTTTAAATTTCTGGTATGAATTCGACCATCACATAGTTCAGCAATTAACGAAGAGGAAATGATTTATGAAGAAAATACAGTATTCAAAATGCACTACTTTTTCTCGCTATGATTAGGGAAAAATGATTATAGATACATAAAAGCAATCAATAATAAAAAACTTTTTTTAATTAAAAAGCCATTCCCACATAGCATTTTTAGTTTGCAGAAAATCTGCAACAGTCGTGCTTTTAAAACTGCAAAGTTGCAGTAAGCTCAGCATGACAAGAGTGAAAGTTCATAACAAGACTGAAGAAAGAGAATGGAAACGTCGAAGTTACCACACTTTGAACTTGCAGCTAATTTGTCATGCAAGTTAAATTCATGCTGTATCAAATTTATTGCAAATTAACGGCAAACAAGTAAACAAACATACTGCAAACTTACTAGAAAGTAGTAATCTTTCCATGCAATACTATCTGTTTACAACTGTTACATTATAAGTTTTACCCTTTCGAAGGTGTTTATAGACCTGTTCGGATCTAATGATGTGAACACACCGACAGAAGTTGCATGCATCGTTTTAATCACAAACAAGTTAAGGTAATATTTGTACTTTTCAGTTCGAGCATTTTTTGGCATTTGATAAGTAGAGTGTTTAGAAAAAGTGGTGCCTACCGAATAAAATTTCTGCAATTTCTGGGTATGTGCTGATAGTCTATTCACTCAACAGAGGGATTTTTTGCTTTCGTCACTTTCGTGAATTAAAGACAGTCTTGCCATCAGATTCACAACAACTACTCACGCAACTGGCAGTATTGCCAGTGGACTACTTTTTTAAAATTTAGATTTCTTGATTGGCACCACTTTTTTAAAACGTTGAATCCCCTTTGTTTACACGTTAATTAATAAATCATTAAATAAGTGGCATTTTACCATTTCATAAGAGTGGTGCCAATCAAGAATTTGAATTAAAAAGGTAGCCCATCTGGCAACAGCGGCAAGTGTATGATGGCATACCTTGCGGGAGATTTGCTGTGAATTTCTTAATTCAAATTTGTTATGGCAAGATAATATCAGAAAAAAATCAAATTTGCTACTAAGTTCCATGCTATCTGGGTTCATTGTATAGAGATAATATTATTTTGTGCTTCAATTTCATCTAAATTGCGATTTTAAAATAACGTTATTACATTTTAAATGTTAGATTATTTATTATATTTAAGAGCTGATTCGCATTTGCCAGTTGAATGCAAATGTTAACACAATTGTGTTGAAACTTTCAAAATTTTATTAAAATCTGACACTTTAGAGCGTTTAGATTTAATGTATCTTCAAATAATTCTACTCAATCCTTCTGATGAAAAATCTTTGGTAAATGGGAGTCCGTAATATTCCAAAAAAGCCGGTCACAAGCCACGACTGATTTTAAGCAAATTTTGAGATCAGTCCGTGTTCATTGACTCTTTATCTTTAAAATTTGAAAGAAAGTGTGCTTTAATCAAGAGCACATTTTCTCTTTGAAAATCCATTAAACCAAAAAAATAATTATTAGAAATTGTCACAAATACCCTATGCGACAAAAAAAGCTTTATTTTTTGGAATTCCATTATTATTTTGAATTTTATAAAAAAAAATATATCTGATCAATTCTTTCATTTTACATTCCTTAACTAGTTTAATCCAACTTAATCTAGCTCTTTCCTGGCCGAGTTTAACTTATGTGAAAATAATTTTTCTTCCGTTTCACATAACCTGGAATACTAAACTAAAATACATATACTTTGAATATTATATAAATATGGATTTGTTTATTGAATTTAACCCTCGTAATTTAACGTCTCTTACACACATTTTATTCGGTCGGCACCACTTTTATAAAAGAAGTTTCCTTCAGGTACACGATTTCAAAAATGCTCTTGTTAAATAAAGCAAATTTTATTTTTCTTTATAGCTAGTGCCAGAAACAAATTTTGCAAAAAAAAAAAAAAGAGGATTTCAACGCAGCGGTGACAACAAAGTTCAAAGTTTAACAGATGTGAAAAACCATGCAATTTATTCCGATTTTAAACATCCTTTTTCATTAGCACATTTAGAAAATCTTAAAGGAGCCAATATCTTATAAAATGAGTAGTTCTTTACAACTACTTTATCCAATTTATCAAAGAACTGGCAAAGTGATATTTTATTTTTTTTATAAACAAGAATGGAGTTTCAAATAACTTTTTTTGCATTGTTGTAAAATAAATAAGTTCTTTAAATCATTCGAAAAGCGTTAAAAGTTAGGTAACTAAAAATGTTATATTTCCTAGTTCAAAATACATGATACAGTAGAAAAAAAGTATTTTGAAAAAAATGTTAAATTTAGGTAAGTAAGTGTAATTTGTTTGGGAACTAATAAAAGGGCTATATAAACTATCGCATTTACTATTCAACAACTATCGTTTATTCCATACATGTTGTTATTAAAGCTACATCAAACTGCTTTTTTAAAAAACTTATAATGTGTTATGCATTTGACAAGGATAGGACCATGTTGCTTGGAAGTTAAGTAGCTTATTTCACAATTTACACACCATCACGTGAAAAGTTTATTATAACTGTTCGTAATTGTATTGTGATTTTTAAAGTTTTTTTCGCTGTGAATAATTAACCCCTTAATTCTCGCTCCCGTCATATTCACTAGCTGTATGTTTTTTTTAAGATTATTCAGATTTGTTTGATTCCCAACAGTTTTATAGAATAGCGTAATTGACTTTATTATGGTATGATTTTGCCTCACATTAAACAAGGTGAGCATTTCTTTCTCAAAAAATTGGTGCCAAAAAGCCTTTGGAATTTTTAAACCGTAATTTAATGCGACAAGGGGTTAAGGGGATATTACCTTCAGCAGGTCGATATTGCTTGATTTTAATACAATATTAGGGCTTTAAAAACTGACGTTGCATTTTCGCAACATTATAATTGGGGTTTTTTTTTTTTTTTTTTTTTTTGATACCACTAAAACAGAAAGGTAAAATATCTCTTATTCAATGTACATATTTCAGCGATTTAAAAATTAAATGTAAGTGTTTAACAAAGAGTGGTGTAAACTGAATAAAATTCCTGCAAAACATGCTTCTCCTTAATGGGTTAAAAAACATTTGTAGCTGTAAATATTTCTTTAAATTAATCAATTTTTTGAGTAAATTATACAAATCTTTGTTTACGTATCTCATACTTTTAATGAAAAATAATTAGAATTTAGTGATTTACAATTTAGTTATTTATGACATACAATTTAAGGATTTTCAAAAAGGTGATTTGACATACATGCATTGCGTTCAGGATTATTAAAAATATATTCGCTATATTCTTTCAATATCACATAAATATATTCTTACAATATTGTACTTAAACTTCAACATAAAACCGTAATCATGTTTGTAGAGAAAAATATTTATTTTTCAGGGAATTAAATTATGAAATACAAAATTTAAGATAAAATTTCAGTAAAAATTCAAAAAATAAGTAAATATATTACAAGTACTTACTTAAAAATCTGTAGAGGTTATCAAATTACATAAAATAAAATAAAATACAAAATAGTAAGTTTCTATGTTACTTAGTTTTGGAGAATGTGCGCAATATAAAAAATATCGGTTTTGAGAAAAATGACTTAAAAGTTCAAATTTGCCTTAATTTGGAATGGTGTGGTCCCACATGTTGTATCATAAAACTGGTTCTAAATGGAGTATCCTCATATATATATATATATATATATGTTTGTTTGTTTGTTTGTTTGGTAATATGTTAGTCTTTTAAAAATACAGATATTTTTCTTCTTTTTTTTTCCCCTTTTTTATTAAAAAAATTTTTTTTAAGTTGATCTCTTAAGTTGATCTCTTCACTGATCATGTTTCACGGCGATTTCTCCTAAAATATGGAATACATAGCTGCCAACTTGTACGGATTTTTTCTACCACTAAAATTTAATACAAAATTTTTCCTAATTCAATCGCCGAATTGCCATGAATTTTGATAATTAAGTAAGGCAGAAATTTCTGTTAAATTTTAGTGGTAGCAAAAATTCGTACAAGTTGACAGCTATGGGAATATTATGCGGTGCAATTAACACCAAAAATCCGTATTGATCCGCAGATCTCGAAACTGATATTAGAATTTCAAAATTTGAATTAGTTTTCGAGATATTATTTTTTTTTTATAATTTGAATTTAATTTTGCGGAAAAGGAAGAAAACAGGGTTGTTAGATTTCTTCTTTTTCGCCATTTTCAAATTCAAATTGAAATTATTTTTTATTTCAATTGGTAGTGAAGACAATATTGCGATTAAATTATATTTTTCAGGAAAATTCGATTAAAAAAATCTTTTTTTCACATTTCGACCGTCAGGAATCAGTTACTTTTAAAAATCAAAGATAGTCTGTCATCTTAAACTTTAACATAATTTCCACTGACATGAAGAAAAAATCCATTTTTGTGTGTGTGTGGGGGGGGGGGGGGATAGATCCTTTTTGTTGTCAAAATCCCCAAGAAAAATCCTTTTTGTTGTCATAGTGAAATTGAGGTGAAATTATTAAAAAAAGAAGGAAAACTTTAAAGTAAGAATTAAATGATCACGTGTTAAAAGCAGAAAATATGGAAAATTACGTCAAAATATTTAAATGTTAATATGAAAGTGTACAAAAACTTTAAAATATTAAAATTAATGGACGCGAAACGCATTTTAATGTGATAATTACGTCATATGTAAAATGTCTTAATATTAAATATTGTCATATTTAAATTGCCTGAAATAATTAAATTATTGCACGTGATAAACTTTTAATGGTGAATGGTAGGTCGTATTTAAAAAGCTCAAAAATACTCCCAAACAAATTGAAATTAAATATGTACCTATATTGTATATTGTATATGTGAATCTTAAAAGAGCGAAAAAAAACTTTTAAAATGAATAAATTATTACATGAGAAATGCATTTGATTTTGAAAATTACGTCATATATTAAAAATACACATTTAAAACGTTTTACATTCCCGAGAATTTTAATGTTGCGTCATATGGTAAAAAGTAGTGCAGCTAGTAGATTTGTTTATATATGACATCACTTGATGCAGCACAAATACAGGTAAATGTAAGCACGAAATGCTTTCAATTTATTTTGTAGAAATTACTGTTTGATAAATACAT
The DNA here is from genome assembly GCA_963932465.1 of Maratus speciosus. Classification (NCBI taxonomy): domain Eukaryota; kingdom Metazoa; phylum Arthropoda; class Arachnida; order Araneae; family Salticidae; genus Maratus; species Maratus speciosus. The sequence continues at coordinate 589,871,488 of OZ010786.1, read as the reverse complement.
GTTGGGAAATTCTGATATTCTTATTAATTAATATAAACAATATACATTGTCAAAATAACATAAAAATATGCATGACGGTGTATACATGATGTTCCTAAAAATATCTAAAACTCGATCAAAACATAAAATGTAAGCGTAATGTGGTTATGAAAGCTATACCGAAGCAGACGCAGTTTTTTAACAGCGAAAGCTTTAAGGTAAGTAACAGCGAAAGCAACATTTTTTTAAGGCGAATTTCACTATTTAAAAAAAAAAAAAACTGGTGGTAATAAAATTATCTGAATTTAAAAAAAAAAGTAGACCAGTGGCAACACTGCTTCCAATGTACAAAGTTAGGCGAAAGAATGCTCTTTAAAATGCGGTTGTGTCCCAGGGACTCCCCATTATGAAATATTATATTTTGGTCTATATCAGATTTAAATGGATGCAAAATGTGGCAGTTAGCGCCAATTTGGCTTGTTTATGGCAACTTAATTTTAGGTGAACAATTTTGTTGTATCTCTATTTTTATCTCCGAGAATAGCGAGTTTGTTTTTACTTATGTGTTTCTGTGTGTAGATGAGTAAGCAATAATGTACATAAATTCTATTTTTATCACAAAGTAATAATAAATATTACTTATTATTAAGTTTTGAAAATCGCTCCTATGTCCACTGTCATCGCTCCACTGTCATAATCATGGAACTACGAATAAAGATGAAATGGCATATGCTCAGAACGGTGGAGCTTCAACTGTATCCGGTTTTACAATGGCTCATTACCACTGGGACAAACTTCCTCCTTATTTGAATGGCTCATTAATGTATAATATTAATTATAACTTTGTCCATAAAGCGATATTTATTTTTACTGGTGGAAGTTTACTTTGGCGGTAGTTAAGTCCAGCTTTCCCACCATAATGCGACAACCTAAACACACTTCTATCAGTGTCAGTGAAATAGATGAAATACCTTGGCCAATTTCCACCGGTAAAATCAAATAGAAATTTTTACCATATTGTGCCAGAAATTTTGCATTAATAAGCCGCTAAAATAACGTGAAATTTTCTATTCAAAATTTATTGGTGGAAATTTTCTTCAGTGGTAATCAGAAACAGTCGAGCCGATCTAAAAATCCAGTCGCCAACTTGTGGCAATCCCCTCAGTTACTTCACTCGCAACTGCTAGACTACAACAGTATATGTCTCCTCCTCTTTAAGCATAATTCATTGGTGTGACATCCATGTCACACCCACAGCAGAAAAATAAAATATTTTTTTTTAATGTGAAAATGATTACTTAAGAAATCAATGTTGCTATGCAACGATAGAAAAATATTAGGTAAACATTAGGTTGTCATAATATGGTGACCCGGCTGGAAGAGTCCGTTACCCTCCCGTCTCAACATAGCTTTATACTTTAAAAACTACTTAACACTAAAAGGATCGCGAGGGGTCATTTGAACCCTACAAAATGAATATATTTCGGTTCAAACCAGAAATTTCTTTATAAAATAAGTTTAATAGACAAGTAAGAAGAAAAATAAATTTTAGATAAATAAGTTAAACAGTTTCGAATAAAAATTCTGGTGACAAATATTTTTCTAAAACTTGAGTAAAACTCCCGATCTCTTTAGTGTTAACCCTTTCCAGGGCAAGTAATTGCGTTGCTGTAATGTTGAATTCACACCAGAATCTTTCAAAAAAAATATGGCAAAATAACGAAAAGCAATTTTACGACTTCTTTCCATCAGAGTTAGAAAAGTAAAATTAAAAAAATATATATATCTGGTGCAAATCTTCATTAATCGTAGGTGGGGTGTAATATACCCACAGTTCCACAAGGGGTTAATAATACATAAATATTTCGATACACCCATTGCAATATTAAAAGGAACAGAAATAAACAGATAAACAATGAAGAAACTAATATCCTAATGTTTACGATGTTTACATTTAAACATATCGACCTTATATTGCATTAAATAAAGTTCAAGGTCTACTGCGTATAATGATTTTGTTGCACGAAATATGAGAGGAACGTATGGAGATTTTAGATAAAATAGTCAGTTTTTAAATATTCTCGTTTGGAAAATTGATTGTAACTTGCAGATACAGGCTATTCTCTCAGAATGTATTTTGCTGTTAGAATTGATAAATATATATTTATGTTAAACCTAGAAATATCAATTATTTCAGTGTGTGTAAATATCAAATAGGTAGTGCATTTATTAAATAATATTACCCCTCAACGAAAGAATGCCTCCATATTCGTGACAACCAAGTTTTTACTCCAAGTGTGTTGTTTCTATTTGTACAACAGAATTTTTGCGCAAATAACGTCGTCTTTTTTAATCCGAAAATTTCGGCAATTAAAAAATACTAAAAAAGTTTGATAGAAAACGTGATGCTAAAACAATAATAAATGGTGTTTGCTTTAAAAATAATCTTCCTCGATGATATATTATGTTGATTTTAGTAAATGTATATTTCTACATTGTGGTGTCACCCAGTAGTAAGTAGAATGTTTTTTTAACGTAACAAACTACATCGGTACTATAAAAAAGAACTAAATTTAATTCACACATAACGAACTCACTAAGCCGAGAATTATTCAAACGCTGGTTCAGGGTTCGTACGCTTCAAGGACTTTCAAGCGCCTTTTTATTAACAAAAAGTAAAATAGTATTTAACCCCTTAATTCTCGCTCCCGTCAATATCTCGGGTTGAGGTGTCGTTCGTTATTTCTCGTGCCCGTCATATTCTCGGGCTGGAGATTTGGGAGATTGCTGGAAAAACTTCTGAAACCAGAAAAATTGAACTGGAATTTCCATTTGAAGTCTTTGACTATTAGTACTCTTGTTTGATTTGTACGATCTATAATTTGCATAGATTTGTCATAGATTTGTAATATTTTTGTCATTTTGATATGGATTCTGATGAATCAAGCCTTTCTGATGATAATTGGAATATTAGACCCTTCACAGTCGCTTAATATTTGAAAAAACCATCAAAAGTGTACCTATTTCTTTAATTACAGAAATTGAATAATTATAAGGTTTCTAAATAAAATATGCAATTAGTTTATTTTTAAGGCGAAAAAACAATATTTTATAGCCATATTCATATTTGTATAAAAACCATCATGCGAGAATTATGTGTCTTAAGCTCTTAAACTCCGCCCTCGATAAATGTAGGCTACTATCTTTTAATTCAGATTGTTTGACTCCCACCAGTTTTTTTTTTTTTTTTAAATAGTGTAAATGGCTTTATTTTCGCATCATTTTATCTGCCGTAAACTACGGTGGTGGGAATCAAACAATCTGAATAATAAAAAAAAAGTAACCTACATTTATCGGAGGCGGAGCTTAAGAGGTTAAGACACATAATTCTCGCATGATGGCTTTTATACAAATATGAATATGGCTATAAAATATTGTTTTTTCGGCTTAAAAATAAACTAATTGCATATTTTATTTAGAAACCTTATAATTATTCAATTTCTGTAATAAAAAAAATAGGTACACTTTTGACGGTTTTTTTAAATATTAAGCGACCGTGAAGGGGTTAACTTATTTATTGAAACAAACAAAAAAAAAATCTATCACCAGAGACCGCGATCAGCAGTTTTCGAAATTTCTGGTCCTAAAGCATTTAAAATTCGCCGAATTCTCTGATGCGTAGGAACCATGTTGTTTTCGACGGGGTTACAAACGATAAATAAAATAAATTCATTTGTTGCCAAACTACACAAATGAAACAATAATAAATGAGGATAAAATTACATTATTATTGTGCGAAGGCGCGTGCTTGATCAATTAGAAACAACATATTTGGACAGTGCAGAAGAGATTTTTTTTTTTTTTAATTCGTTTTCTGCTTTAAAAAAAGAGAGAGACGGAATATTACTATTTTCAATACGTTTTTCCTAATTTTTCCTTTTGTAAAAAATTGTTATGCTATTTGTTTACATTAATCTTTTTAAATACAAATTTAAGCCTTATATTTATTTTAAATAAGTTTGTTTTCACACAGAGTTCGTATGGGTCCTGGAATTTCCAGTGCTTGAAATTATTCGGTACCAGAATTTTTTTTATAGAAAATATCCCCTTAAATAAGGTGAAATTTCACGCGTTTAAACTTCATTTATTTTTCTCTAAAAATATATATATATATATATAACGATATATTTCACCTTGAAAATGACGGGACACGTACGAGCCCTGTCATACACCTTTTTTAACCCCTTGAGGGGCGGTGGGATATATTATATTCCACCTAATTTAAACAAGATTCGCACCAGAAACTTTTAACTAAATTTTATATTTTTAACTTTGGCGGGCGTTGTATTGAAAAGTTTCCTATAAAAAATTATATATTCTCTATAATGAAATATATAGGAAAAAAAGAAAAAAAAAACTGTGTCGCCCTGATTAGGCCTTTTTTTGTTAAAGTGATTTTTGCTGCCTCCTTTAGAGCTTTTCCTGCCCAAACTTGGTGAGAGTAACTCTGAACAGTGCTAACTTTCATCTCTTCTTCTTTTTATAAGGCAGTTTTTTTTTTACTATACGATGAATAGATTGTCCTGTCATCCAAGGCTGTCGTATAGATGGCTGGTGACTTCCCCAACATGGTTTATAAGTGAGAAATTGCCGACTCTGGTATCGGCCGGAGTAGCTCAGTGGTTAGAGCAGCAGTCTTGTATACTGCGGTCCCGGGTTCGATTCCTGGCTCTGGCTAATTTTTCACTGCAGTTGGGTTTATTGTATGTATGTCTGTATAATATTTATATATACCTTTAACTGTTGAATGGCGTCATTTATATGTGTATGTGTGTTTTAATATATATTGTAGTATGAGTGTTTTATTAAAACAAATAAAGGTATTTATCTATATACATTCAAAAAGGGTTTTCATCAATTAATAGTTTCATACTAATTAAATTATCATTATATGTTGAGAAATCAATTTAGAAATTCTAAAAAAAATAGTTTAAATAATAAAGGTATATATGTAAAAATTATGCAGTCATACATGCAATAAATGCAATAAAACCAACTGGTGTGAGAAATTAGCCAGAACCAGGATTTCTTAACTGGAGTGGAAAAGGTTTCACTCCAGTTGGGTTTGTTGTATTCATTGTATGTATGTCTATATAATATTATATATTCCTTTAACAGTTAAATTCAGGCGTTATTTATATGTGTATGTGCGTTTTATTATATATTGTAGTATATGTATTTAGTTTAAATAATGTTGTATTTATAACGTTATTTTTAGCCATATCATAAAAAAGCAACAGCAAAAATTATATATTTTGAAAAATAAATTCATTAGCTCGCGCTTTCTATCATTCGAAAAAATATTGTAACCTTTACATAATCGGGATACGTGCTGACGCAAAATTAACATATTGTTGTATGACACAAGATCTGAATATATCGTCTGCATAACTTTTGAGCTATCAAAGTGTCATTTGAAGTAATTTACAAATATATACATATTTATTCAGCAAATCATGCAAGCTAACATACGCCAATATCAACCCGATTACAAAATTTCACCAGAATAAGTTAATATATAAAAAATCTACTAATGATAATTGCAGAGGTGCCAAGTTCGCACTAATCTTCCGTAATGCGAGGATTAATTTAACCCAGTTTAACAAAGTTTCTAACCAGAAAAATTATTTGGTGAATCGTTATTTATTTAATTCCAGTTTTCTACGTTGAACTTATTTAATTTCATCTCTGAAAAAAAATTCCGGTACGAAATGTTTTAAACCAGGGTTAAATTAACTCACCTGTTACGGAGGATTAGTGGCAACTTGGCACCTATGTAATTGAGAATATGACCTTATGATAAAATGTCTAGAAAAATGAATCGGATAAAAAATTCATATCACATTTAAAACGGCACTTCCCTCTGGTAGTGGCCTTGGCGAGAGAGAGAAAAGCCTAGAGAAGGAACACTTTGACAAGTACTTTCGGGCAACCTACTCACTGTTTCATACAGGTCTTTATTCAATATTTACACAATTTATTTAATGCTAGGCGGGTATCTATCAGTTTTGTTGCATTTAAATCGCATGTTTTGTGGAGGAAATGCAGCATTATGAAATATTTAAAGTTGCTATACCTAATAATTCCAAATTAATGGTAATTGAGGTCGCTTTCCGTTAATTTCATCTTTTTAAATTTTAAATTTTTTAGAAACCATTCATAGAGACAATTGTATATTTTAAAACTAACCCGAAGCAAAATTTCAAGATTTTGGGCTCAGCAGTAACAGAGAAATAGAAATTTTTTGAAAGTTTTTTGTTTCTACACTGTTTTATATAGCGACATTTTTAGAAATTGTTCTATTGCGAGAATTTACGTCATGATAAATACAGCCATGTCAATTTTCATGTTTATATTCCTAACAGTTCCATGTTCTTCGTTACTTAGATCATCTTTAGATCTTTTTCCGCTTTGTTTAGTCTTTCTATTATATAGAATTCGTTCTACAACGAGCATTTACATCTTATTAATTACTACCATGCCAAAGTTCTAGTTTTTAACACCAACAGTATCCCAAAAATTTCAGTATTCCAAATAAATCATAGTTTAGAACCTTTCTAGAAATTTTTACGTTTTATCCGTCAAATTGAACCTTTTAGAGAGCGTTCATTACAAGTATTTATATCTTAAAAGTAACTATCGCACCAAATTTAAAGTTTCTAACCCAATCAATATCGCAGAAATCACAATTCTAGAACTTCTTTGCTCCTGCAGCGATGTAGGTTCTTACACTGACATAAAATAGTCTTTTTTTTCGGAGCAGAGATGGCCACCAACATTTTTTTAAGTTGGCATTGTAGTTTCAGAGATAACACCTCACAAACGTACAAGCATTAACAATATTATATACTTTATAATATTATAACGCTTTATAATATTAGCATTAGAGGTACAGATACAAAAGCCATTTATCTGTTACAAACTAAAGTGCCGACGTTGCCCAGAATTTGAAGTATGTTTGTTCTGAAAAATCAATTTCAAAATTTAACATACAACACAAAACAAACATTAAAAAAAGCAGTCGGAATGTTGTTGAATGAATCATATGAAAACGCTATATAAAAATGTATAAATGTATATAACAGACGCAAAAGAATGCAGCTATAAATGAACTTATTCCAATTTATAATTGGAGCAATAATGTTAAAATACGCCAATATTTCCCTAATCGGGTTTTTATCATGCTTCAATACATTTTTCACACTCATATGACGTTATACTATATCCACCATGCCCTTTATATTTCCAATATGACGTAATATTTTCCTCTTTCAAGTGGAAACCTTGAAATAGAAAAGTTATGAAGTTATATTCACTTTCATTTAAATTCGCCAAACCATTTATTTCATTTTCATATTTCACGTGAATATCTTGCAATAGAAAAGTTATGACGTAATATTCACCTTTTTTTTTTAAATTCGGCAAACTATTTATTTCATTTTCATTTTTCACTTGGAAATCTTGCAGTAGAAAATTAATTGTTGTAGTAATAATTTTATTGTGTTTTTTAATTGTTGGCAACTGCTATAACGAAAAATGTTTAAATTTGAAAAGAAATTGCTGTTAAATTGGTGGTTTTTTATTAATTAAAAATTAACTATAAGTTATTTCGATTCCGGATTACTTTAGTTGTCTCAGCCATGTTTTAATACACATGTACGTATCTCTTCACAATTTTGGCTTCCAAATTGTGGATTTTTTATAGAATTACAAACAGACAGATAGACAAGTTTTCATTTTTATATATCTCTCTATTCTATAAAAAGTAACTAACGCTGTCACCGCCGCCGGTTTTGAATGTTTTGTGACCGGAGGTCTTTCTTCGTTAATATTAAGAAAACAATTGCATACAAATATATGAAAATCGGTGGTATTATTGCGAAATATTTGATCAACACACTAATGCATACAGTTTTCAAATCGAAGAATTATTTTAAGAGATATTTAATGCTAAATTTGGACAAAATCGTTCCATTAAAAAAAATTATAAGAGCAAAAGCTATACATGGGAATTTAATCATTTTTAGATCATTTTATTCAATAGAAGATCCCGGTCTGCAGATTTCATTAATTTTTTTTAATTTGACTCATTTTTTGAGGTTTTATTTCTATTTTAAATTCAAATATTCAGCATTTTGACAGATATTTTTTACATATTTTAGAAAATGGTATTAATTTAAACTATTGCAACTGTATAAACAGCGCAAACAATAATGTTTGCTTCAAATAAAAAAATTATTTACACGTTGCTATTACAGAAAAAACCTTCAAATTAGTATTAAATAATTAGGTATAAAAAGCAGGTACTTATTGGAAATTACGCCATAAAAACTATATTTACATGTGAATTTTAAAAGAGAAAGGATATTGTAAAATAAATTCATTAACATGCGTTAGAAATCTGAAATAGAACAAATTACGTCACATTACACTTATTATGCAAAATGGACAAAAAAATAGTATTGCAAAACAGTTTAAATTTAAAAATTGCGCGAGACAAAATATTAGAGGTTAGATATTAGATTTTTTCAAATTTTTATTATTTGTCGTTTGATGTGAGGTGTTCAGCTATAAGTGTGCAAATTTTTATGTTTCCAACATAATTAGGGGCTGAGTTAGAAAAATTGGTTTAAATACACAAGTTAGAGCCCAGAGGGTTAAATATTAGACTTTTTCAAAATTTTATTATTTGCTGTTTGATGTGAGGTGTTCAGCTATAAGTATGCAAAATTTCATGTCTCCAACTTAATTAGGGGCTGAGTTAGAAAAATTGCTTAAAATACAGAAGTTAGAGAACGGAGGGTTAAATATTACTTCTTCAAAATTTTATGATTTATCGTGTTATCGCAAGTGTTCAGCTATAAGTATGCAAACTTTCATGTCTCCAACTTAATTAGCGGCTGAGTTAGAAAAATTGCTTAAAATACACAAGTTAGAGCCCAGAGGGTTAATTATTAGACCTTTTTCAAAATTTTATTATTTGTCGTTTGATGTGAGGTGTTCAGCTATAAGTATGCAAAATTTCATTTCTCCAACTTAATTAGGGACTGAGTTAGAAAAATGGCTTAAAATACAGATGTTAGAGACTGGAGGGTTAAATATGACTTTTTCAAAATTTTATGATTTATCGTGTTATCGCAAGTGTTCAGCTATAAGTATGCAAACTTTCATGTCTCCAACTTAATTAGCGGCTGAGTTAGAAAAATTGCTTAAAATACACAAGTTAGAGCCCAGAGGGTTAAATATTAGACCTTTTTCAAAATTTTATTATTTGTCGTTTGATGTGAGGTGTTCAGCTATAAGTATGCAAAATTTCATTTCTCCAACTTAATTAGGGACTGAGTTAGAAAAATGGCTTAAAATACAGATGTTAGAGACTGGAGGGTTAAATATGACTTTTTCAAAATTTTATGATTTATCGTGTTATCGCAAGTGTTCAGCTATAAGTATGCAAACTTTCAAGTCTCACACTTAGTTAGAGGATAAGTTAGAAAAAGTGCTTAAAATACATAAATTAGAGCCCAGGGGGTTAAATATCAGACATTTTTCAAAATTTTATTATTTGTCGTTTGATGTGAGGATTTCAGCTATAAGTATGCGAAATTTCATATCTCCAACTTAATTAGGGACTGAGTTAGAAAAATTGTTTAAAATACATAAGTTAGAGCCCAGAGGGTTAAATATTAGACTTTTTAAATTTTTTTATTATTTGTCGTTTGATGTGAGGTGTTCAGCTATAAGTATGCAAAATGTCATGTCTCCAACTTAATTAGGGACTGAGTTAGAAAAATTGCTTAAAATACAGTAGTTAGAGACCGGAGGGTTAAATATGACATTTTCAAAATTTTATGATTTATCGTGTTATCGCAAGTGTTCAGCTATAAGTATGCAAACTTGCATATCTCCAACTTAATTAGGGGCTGAGTTAGAAAAATTGCTTTAAATACACAGGTTAGAGCCCAAAGGGTTAAATATTAAGCCTTTTTCAAAATTTTATTATTTGTCGTTTGATGTGAGATGTTCAGCTATAAGTATGCAAAATTTCATGTCTCCAACTTAATTAAATTAGGGGCTGAGTTAGAAAAATTGCTTAAAATACACAAGTTAGAGCCTAGGGGGTTAAATATTAGACTTTTTCAAAATTTTATTATTTGCCGTTTGATGTGTGGTGTTCAGCTATTAGTATGCAAATTTTCAAGTCTCCGACATATATAGTTTCTGAAAACGGGCTCTGTGACAGACGGACAAACAGATAGACAAAGGAGTGAGACAGGTAGTGTTTCGTTAGATGAACGAAACTCTAAAAACATGCTGCGGATGACTGTAACAACATCCTAAAATTACATTACCATCAGCGATCTTCCAATCCCGAATTTACTTTATATTCGTTTCATATATTCTTATTCTTTTGTGCGGCCCTGTAAAATAGTTATCAACAGTATATACAGTAAAACCTCTGAATAGCGGACACCCCGAGAATGCAGAATTTGCCCTCTATTTAGAGATGACCGCTACTGAGAGTAAAACGTGTACAGTTATTTAAGAGTTGGTATTCGAAAAAATGTCCGCTAAATAGAGGTATCCGCTAATCGGGTGTGTCCGCTATGGAGGTTTTACCAGTAAAACTTCTGAATAGCGAACACCTCGGGAGGGCAGAATTTGTCCTCTATTTGGAGGTGTCCGCTACTGAGAGTAAAAAATGTACAGTTATTTAAGGGTTGGTAATCGAAAAAATGCCCGCTAAATAGAGGTGTCCACTAATCGGGTGTGTCCGTTATGGAGGTTTTACTGCATAATAATATCATCCTTTACAAAAAAATTGCATGCTGTATGATAGACAGACAGACATCCAGAGAAAGCTAACCTCCCGGATCGATAAACACTCATGTCTTTTGTTTTAATCATCCACAATTGTATGTCATACAACATGCCAGATTTTATACAACAGGCTAAAAACGGTCACCGTGGTACGGAATACTGTATTATTATTTGTTTGCCCACCAAAACTGGTTGCCACGGGTTGTTGCAAGGTTTGTGATCACGTGGTTGAAACTGATCTATTCACTATTACTGCGTGCTTATTTTTTTTTTATTTGCTCCATGTGTTCAAACCAGTTGTCTACGAAAACATCAACCGGTGAAAGTGACGCACACCAAATTTCTGTGACGTATCAGATAAATTGTGCTTTTTTAAGAGTTTTCTCTATATAATTTTTAAACGGTTTGGAATTTATTTTTCATGGTAGGTGCATTCAGTAGGCGACCCTCATAGGTACCTTCTGGTGCAATCAGAAACGAAATCCGACAAACATTTTTTGAGTTATGCTTGACGAAAGGTTTTTATTAGGCTTTTTTTTTTTGTAGGACATGGCGTTAATATCCATCCTAGTAGTAATGTGTCCGGACAGTAATATTTCGCTGAGTATTAGCCTTCGCTTCGCTCAGACAATGAATTACAGCATTTATACACACCATATACTATGCATAAATGTAGTGAAACATAAAAGCACATAACATAAATCAAGCGTCCAGAGTAGATCAGGAAACACCTTCCAACACTTCGACAGTACTTTAACAAAATTTCGCTTGTTTAATAACGCAAATAAATACCTAAATGAAGATTTCAGAAAATTCATAAAACAATTGAAAACTAGATTTTAACAATTAGCATACACAATCCAAAAAATAATCCAATTCTTTTGTGCATAACTGTATCTAATATACAGATTTGGATATATTCTACGTAGTTACTAAAGTTTAGTTTAGTAATAAAACACATAACAGGTTGAAAATTCTCTTTTCAGCAATTTAAATACAAACTTATTTCATACAAATAATAAATACAAAGATTTCATACAAATAATAAATACAAAAATAATTTAAGGAGAAATCCACAACAAAGAATTTTTTTTTTAATTGTGGTAAGAGTAAATATAAAATCTGTCTTCAGTCTTAGCCCGTAAATAAAATGTTAAGCTAAAATTTAATACAGGCTAAAATACGCTTCAAACATCTGATATCACACTTACGGTAATTATAATCTATACGAGGCCATCTATCCAGTTCTTTGCATGGACTTAATATGAATTTTAATATTCTACAAACAACTTAGCATATTAAATATAGTTCAATATGAATATTCATAACTCATTTTAAAACAACACTTAAGCTATTACGTTCAAACTCAATATTGCAAACGAATTCTTTTGTGCAGCACTGTATACAATATATAGCATTTATACACAGTATGCAAACATTTTGTAAAACGTTTGTAAAAATTAACAATAATTTTGTACATTTTGTAAAAAAAAAAAAAAAAAAAAAAAAAAAAAAAAGCACACCACGACTTAAAACGCAGTTCCAGCAATTGCTAGAAAATAGCAATACTTCGTATTCAATACTGTATCCGAAATCTATTAAGTGACCACGTGAAAGAACGATTAATGGTAAACACATAGTTCTCTACAACAAGTACCTTATAGTAAATTTCAGTTATGTGTATTAATTTTCATTATATTTTAATTAATGCAACACAATCAAAATGTACTGAAAACAAATTTCCCCGGGGACAACTATGTAGCGGAATTTTTTATGTGGTCTTGTAAATGAAAAATAAATGCTTTGCAACCCACATTCAACAGAATGCATGTTTTAGTGCACTTCATAAATCAGGGGTGGCTAAGTGTGGCATGCCGGATATCACTAAAATTTTACAGATAATGTCGACTTCTTGAATCGCAGAGATTCGATGATTAGATAAGGCATTTATTACTGTAAAATTTTAGTGGTGTGGAGCGTGCCACTGTTGGCAACCCTTGTCATAAATGCTTATCATTTTCCGTATTCTTGAAATGGCATAACACCATTAAATTGTACATAAATTATTTTTACACATTGACCAGTCTGTCACGGAATACTTTTAACAGTCCGTGTAAAAGAACAATTTTTATTAGCGACACTGCGATGGTAAACTTCCACAACACGTGAATTACAAAATGCAATCCGAGTATATTTACGATAGTTAGAGCGCAGACAAACGCCCAGACGGGCAGTCGGACAGACAAACAGAGGTCACTAACACTTTTCAACTATTTATAAAGTATTAGAAACATTACCTAAACGAGGATAAATTCAAAACAACCTAAAAACCTATATCGAATCCCATTTAAATTGATGGAACATTGTAATATTGTATTGTAATGATAAATAAAAAAGAGAAGAATGAATATATAGCAGATATAAAATACAATAAGAAAACTAACAGCTTTAGCCCGTTACATGACATAGAACATTTATAGAGAATTTTAAAAATAGTAAAATAATTTATCCATCATTTTTCTATTATCTATCAATTATTCGCAAATCAATATAAATCTATATGCGCAGTACGAAGATATGCAATAAATCATCGTCTCTTGAGTCACCAAGAATCTGTATGTAGAGCTTTATAAACTTAATTATAAGATGTAATAAATCATGTTTACAGATGATCATTAATATTGAAAAATCTCCTTTCAGGATATCTGTAACCTCGTGTTTTCTGTATATCAAGTACATATTAATATATATATATATATATATATATATATATATATATATATGTGCACAGTCGAATCTCTATATAACGAAATCCATTGTTCCAGTAAAAATTCGTTATATAGAGAAATTCGTTATATAGAAAATGAGTAAAAATTCCTATTTAATGTGTAAATTTTGAACAAAAATTTCTTTTGAGGTGTTTAATTAAGAATTTGAAATGTTTAACTATAAATATTAACCTAATATTGTATTTCTGAATTATTCAAACAGTTTCAAAAAAGAGAGCTGACATTTATTTAAAAGCATAATAAAAATCACATAAGAATAATTTACATTAATTTTAGACGAAGAAATCTGTAATTTTTCGCTGTTTTGATTTCAAAATTGTTACATTCTCGAAAAAAATATCACACTTTAGCAAGGAATGAAAAATTGTATCGGGAACATTTTCCTCCATTTCAGTTATCATGCACCTTAAACTTCAATTACTTCTCTGATCCCGCTCTTATATGTGTAACAATCGAATTGACTGTTTTAAGAAGTATGTTGGAAGGTGTGGGAGGGGGGGGGGAGATGAATTCAAAGGGCATAAAAAACAAGGAGATTCAAGGTAGAAAAGTAAGATTTAAAAAAAACTCAGCACTGAACGATAAATCACTAATCAGTGATGGAAAATTGATTCCATGTGATTTGGAAGCTTTTTTAAAACAATAAATAAAGAACATTTTATGAAAAAATTCGTTATATGGAGATAGATATTTCGCTATGTGGAGACGGTTTTTAATGAGATCATGGGAAAAGGGACCGTTCCTACTAAAAATTCGTTATATAGAGAAATTCGATGTATGGAGTTTCGTTATAGAGAGACTCGACTGTATATATACAGTGTGACTTCAAAAATCCGGCATCAAAACCATCTTTTTCCCTTCCTTTTACTTTTACACTTTCAAGTTACGGTAGAAGAAAAATAGCAGTTGTTTATAAATTAAAAACTTCAAGATCAAAAGTAAAAACGCATAAAAATAATATTTGACATTTTTTTCATTTGTCAGAGGCGATTATTTTCTGAACAAATTTTCTGGGAGCTGCACTATTCCTCAGCAAGGGCATGGAGACTAGTACACAAGTTCTTTGGAGTCTTTCTTCTGACGCTGTGCTAAATAGAACTGCCGATAACGCTAATAACAGCCTCGAAGACGAGGATGAAGAACAGGCGGAAGAAAAGGTGTCACTAGGCAAATGCATAAAGTTCACTGGAGAATTAATATCTGCTTTAGAGAACAAGACTGTATTTCCGAAACAGATCCGTAAAAGAAATTCTTCATATGTATAAAATACAAGAGAAACTTGTTAAAGAACGGCCAAAAAAATGAAGCAAACAAAATTGACATTGATTTTTCCGAAATTACACGAGAAGAAATAATTTCACTCTTTATTAGATTTTATTTTCTGTAACATAGAAAGTATCAATTAATGTAAGTTTGTTTTTATATTTTATTTTCTCTTTTTCTTAGATAGTTATCACTTAATAATGCGTTTAAGGTTATGTTTTGTCAGTTTTAAATTATATATTTTTCACGAGTAAAAGGAATTTTTTTCCTTACCTGAGTCTATAACATTATTTTCTATTTCTGCAGCAGCTGAGTAAAAAATGTCTTAACTCATTAAAGCCGGGTGGCAAGAAAGCTTGCCACGTAAGCCGAACAAAACTTTTAAATTTGAACACCAGAATTTTAGTTTAGAATTTTTCCACATTATCTAATCTCAAATTTTGAGCTGCTAAATAATTCAAAATTACAATGTGGAAAAAAACAGGCGTCGAAGAATTAAAAGATGTGTAAAAGAAGCTCGTCCTTAAAGGGTTAATTATATACCTTAAAAATCAACATCCTTAATGTTGGTTTTAAAAGTATACTCTTGAAGATTTACATAAAAATTTCAGGATATAAGTTGCTATAAATTAAGGAAATTTTCGTAACAAGTATTTCCTTAAACTACTAATTTTAAGCAAAATTTATGTAGCATATAAAAAAGATTCAGCATGTTTCTTAATAATGGCTAAACGCAGTTTTCTCGAATTAAAAAAAGTTACTGGGGGATAATTCTTCATGCTAAAGAAAATCAGTAATAAAGATTCCGCTGAGCTTAACTTCAGATAAGAAACTGATACATACGAAAGCTTTATGATAACAAAATATCTATGACCTGATTAATAAAGACAGATGATAAATAAGTAAGATTGAAGAACTAAAATTCAGGAAAAGGACAAACATTTATCTTTGAAATAATTAATGGAGATATTCGTGTAAAACGACGGTGATTATTACAAATAAGTGTAATTATAAGTAAATGTAGTAGTGTTGTAAGTGTAATACAGGGTGTGTACAAATTAGTTGGGGAATTTCGTAAGTTAAGAACTTCCGAAACATTAACCCTCTCGCTGCGTAACCCGAGATTCTCTCGGGCATGCATTTTTTCCGTCTAATTAATCCTCCTAGTTTATTCCCTCCAGTTATATGTTTTGTAAATTTTGCCTTATTTAATCGGAGCATTTTCCCCATTAAATTAGAGAAACATGTTTGTTTAGAAAAACCAATGGCAAAAGAAGTTATTTAATTATTTTGAAGCTATTTTAATAGAACAATCACGCAGCGAGATGGTTAAATGAAATTAACCAGTTGAAATCAGACTAGTAGTAATATTGTAGAAGTTTATTCATAGATGGCGTTAGGTGTCATAATATACGCTGTCGCTTAGCGAGCGGAGGTGTTATTCAGTGGCCACCAACGATCACAAGATCTTTCACCTCTTGATTTCGGTGTATGGCTTTGTAAAGGATCACGTGTGCAAGCCGCCACTTCCGGCATCCGTTCCTGAACTAAAATCATGAATCTGCACAGGAATTAATTGGATCGACGGAAACATGCTGGCAAATCTGTGGCAAGAAATGATTTACCGATGGGACATTTGCTGTGTCACGGAAGGGAGTCACATCGAACATTTGTGATAATCGTAAACTTGAACTAATTTTTCATCTTACAACAATATGTACTTTAATATTTTTCCTGTCAATACCATTCAATAAATAACTTATCTTGCACAACTGATTTGCAGATACTCTGTATTACATAATTTATATGAATTTTATATAAGTGAAATAAAGTTTAAAACGATTATTAGAGATGTTTAATTTCCTCATTTCATTGTTATTACTTTGATCAGGATGGTTTTGTTTTTGGTTAAAACAACACTGACAAAACTGACAGGCGACTATTTTTTTATGCTGTTCGAACCAGTATTTAAACAAAATACATTTTGTAATATATTTCTCTTGCCACTGTTGTAAAAGCGAATGCAAAATGTTTTAAAAAGTGATGCGAAATGGAATTAAAAAATAGTCGTCTGTATCAGAGTTCCTATTTCGAAAATATAGTCCTCAAATTAGAAATATAGAAGGATAATTACCATAGTACTAAAGAAACAGTTTTATCTAGAAACATTTAAAGAAAAAAATCCTTATTTATACTCTTGGAATAATGTATAAAAGTATGAAAATGTAAGTAGCTGTAAATTAAGCACGTTTCCATAACCGCTAACTCAATTCTCAAAGTGGTAATTTAAAATCAAAATTACGCAGCATGCAAAGAGTATTGAGCATTATTCTGAATAATCTTCGAAAAGTTATTTTTTACGCGTTTTGAAGAGGTCACGAGGGAAACTGAATTTATCAAACAATTTAATAACAAAGAGACCGATACGACGTTAAATATAGAAACTGATGTTATCCAGAACATATTTTAGTACAAGATTGTGTGTGGTCTAATTAATGCAGAAATGTGACATAATTATATGAAAAAAGGAGATGAAATCTAATTTTGGACAATTTACTGTTATCATTTTTGAAGTAATTAAAATAGAAAAAGAATTAAAATTGTTACTAATGTTTATTCATTTCACTTGCAGGGATCGTACGCTCCATGGAATTTTTCAGGACAAATATCAGTATTTTTTAATAGAAAAATAAATCTGGGTTAACCCTTTCTACCGCGGAGTAATTCTGAATATAAACTGATGGAATAATGGACTGACACCAGAATTTATAAACGAATTTATTAGAAAATACGAACTTGCTTATTTTCACTTGCATTATAAAAGGAAAATTTTACTCCTTGCGCCGTTTGTCAATTTTGGAATTAAAATTAGGTCTCTTTTTTTTTCTTAAGGACGCTGCCTTCGAAAGGGTTAAACGCGCGAAATTTCGCCCTATTTCAGAGGAGATTTTCTTTAAGAAAATACTGGGACCGAAGATTTTCCTGGTCTGTAAATTTCAGAAGAAGTACGACCCGTTGTTTCATACGTTAGATAACACTTGAAGTAAAAAGAGAAAAAGCTATTTGGAGGAAAGCAAAATATAGGTGATGTTGTTAAAACAGAAAGCTGAGTTGAAGTTATGATGAAACTAAAGGGAAAATAATTACAGATCGACCGAAAATTCGGTTTCCTTTTCGTTTTCAGATCAAAATCAAAGTTTCGCCGAAGATTCGTGATCCGCGAAAATGCTACAAAAAATTCGGCCGGACTGCAACTTTCTCTATTTCAAAAATCTCGTTTTTTTCTTTTAGAATTTTTCAATATCATTCATTGATTTGAGCTGTATCGACTCAAATGGGACAGTGTTTATTGCTACGAACTTCACTATTTATAATTATCAGTCACGACTGACTCAAGACGTGAGTTCAAATTATAAAGAAATACATATGGGTCTAAACTTTGAAGACGCATTTCACGTGTTCATTAAAAGCTGCAGACTTAACAGTAATAGAAATTTTTAGTTTGAAATCAAAGATGTATTTCAAATACTCTTTGAGGAAGTTCTAGTATAATAGGTGGCGATTTACAAAATTCGTTATAAAGGATATATGTAATGTATACCTAAAACATTTTTTAAATAGATGGAATTCGTATAATTAGAAAATTATTCTGTGTCGTTTATGAATTAATTACATTTCATTTTATATGAAAATAAAAAGTTTTTGTCAGAAGCATAGAGAACCGATTTGGGCGATACCTATAATTAATTAATAATAAAGTATATTTTAAAAACATGCATAATTAATTAATAATTGAAGAGCTCAGTGGAAGAACATGTTACAGGCATGTGATTTCCGCGTTTTTGGACACCGGTATTTTGTTAGACAAAATGTCATTTTATTTAATCGGAACATTTTTGCGATTTAAGAGAACAATATTTTCTATAAGAATATATTGGTGCGCAAAAAAGCGGAAATCACATGCCTGATGTTATGCTACATTAAAAAAAAAAAAAAAAAAAAAAAAAAAATCTTTTGGACGAAGTGTTATCAGTTATTCTATCACATGGTAAAGTTAAAATACAAAAGTTCTATTTAGGCTTGAAGATCTAAGGCATTATTCATTAATATTTAATTTTTAATATTTAATAATTTAAATAATATTAATATTTTTTAATACTTAAAAATTAAATATGAATAAGTTTTGTTGATAGAGTTTAGTACCACACCTGTTAATATTTTAAACACATGGTATCAAACAGAAAATAGATCTTTAAAATTGACAACAAAAACTTTCACATCAAATTTCTTCAAATGTAATTTTTGTTACTTAACATGTTCTTCCAGTTAGCTCTTCAATTGTGTATACTTGTGTACGTATTAAGTGCATAAGAAAATTGTGGACATTTTCGTTTTCGTTTTCGGCCGAAATTAAATTACAAATATTCGGTTTCGGTTTCACTTTCGGTCTTTAAAACCTGTTTCGGTTGATCCTTAAGTAAGTAAATTAATTTTTGAAAGTTTTTACTGTCATCATTTTTACCGTAGGCAAGTAACATGAGTTTTTGTAGTGTAAGTCACATTGCTGATAACTACAATGCTTGTTCGCCACCGTTATTTTTGTACATTTTGCTTCCCTTTATTCAATTAATGAGATATCTCTGATAAAATAAGTCACATTTTTCCGTTCTAAAATACTGGTAACCAAAACTCGTAGCATGTGACTTACACTACAAGTGCTCATGGAAATAGCCCGTAATTAAAGTAGAGGAAGTGTTAAAGATTTTAAGATTTTTATTAATTACGTTTGACACATTAGAAAATCTTTAACAAAGTAAACAGAGACAAATATGTTATTTGGAGTGATTTTTGAAGGAAAGAATTCTGCGGTACTGTTGATGCAAATAGATGAGTTTCGGTTATGGCGGAATAAAAGAGAAAATTGGTAATCTATTTTTTGAAAGTTATGTTCATAATTTGAACAGTAATTAAAGTAGAACACGTATTAAAGATAGCTACGAATGTTAATTAATTTCATTATATGAATTTGATGATTCTAATTTTACCAGAGAAACAGATGTTATGCGGGGTGTTTTTTTGGAAGAAGAATATGCTTCTCAATACAAACAGAACAGTTACAGTTATGATGGAACAGAAGAGAAAATAGGAAATGTAACTTTTGAAAGTTACTGTCATCATTTTTGCATTAATTAAAGTTGTTTACGTTTGTTTAGGCATCAATTTGATACATTACACAGTAAAAAAAGACAGATGTTTCTTTAACTATAAAAATGTACAAATATGAAGAACGAAAATATATAATATCATTTCCCGAGTCACCGAAGTTTTCGAAAAGCGTTCCTTTCCCTTTAAAAACCTCGCAAAACCTCTGTTTATTTTCGAAATTTAAAGAAGAATTAAAAAAAAAATAATTTTTCTTAGTTGCCCGTCATTTTCGGAAACATTTCTGAGTGGGTTTTACAACATCTCAAATCGGAATATCACTTTTTCGAATGCTATCCATTCTCAGGTATATATTTTGATATTCAGAAAACATGTTTAACAGACAAACATACAGTATTAATAGCATTATCATTAATATGAAAATTGACATTATGTTTTACAATTGTATGCACAAATTCAGTTATGCAGCTGAAAATGTTCATTTGAGAATTGTTAGAATCCGAAAAACCGATTTTCCGGGTACAGGGAACTGATTAATGCATCATAAAAGCTACTAGGAAACGTTTCCGAAAATTACGAGCAGATAATAAAAAAATATTTTTATAATTTTTTCTTTAAATTTATAAGATAACTTGTTCTGTCAGGTTTCAAAAGATAATGGAACGCTTTTCTAAATTTTGGGTAACTCGGAAGAGATTATTAACAGTTTGGGTACATTTGACAACTAAGACTCGACGTGTTGCCCACTGGCAAATAAATGCCCACTGGCGTTTATTTTTATATTTTATTTGTACCACTATTTAAGGAAATTTTTTTTGTATGTTTATCTTGCACAAGCTCTGTCAAAGTGCGTATGAAAGATTTTTGTTTTGAGAAAGTGGTACGAGATGGAATTAAAAAACAAAAACGCCAGTAACGGCCCTGAAACAAATGCGTACCCAAGGGGTTAAACCTTTCTCGGACAAGGTACTTTTATTCATAAAATGCTGAAATGAGTGTCGACACCAGAATTTACAAACAAAATAATTTCAAAATAGGCAAAAGCTTATGTTCACGTACTTGGACACCCAGCCAGGACGCCAACCGTTAGGCTAATGGACCGCATGTCCTGGCGGGAAAACACTCTCCACCAATCCAGCTCCACCTCATCCGCCGAAACAGGCTTACCAACGGCAATTATTTAATCAAATAAAATAGAAAAACAAAAGCACAATCCTGTGCAGCATAGATTCCTGCTATGCCAACAAAAGTTAAAAATAACGCATGTTTATAGGTTCCATGCAAATATAATATAAAATAAAAACTAAGATTAACTAATCTGAATGAACAAAAATTGCATGTTTAGAGGTTACATGCATCTCTGGCAAAAACAAAATTAAACTAAGATAACATAATTCGCATGTTTATGGGTAACGTGCAACCAATGGCGTGTCAAAGTCTAAACTGATAAATAGTTCATGCATAATGTCTATACAAAGTCCCAAACTTAACGCACCAGATTCACAGACAGAGTCAGAGAAGACGATCCTCAAAGTTCAGTCATTACACTTCAATATCCATAGTCATGTAACATCACGAAAATGAAACTCAGTAAAAGTTCCACTTCAATGACCCTCTACCATCTCCAAAAGAAAGTTATGTTCACGTACTTAATAAAAGGAAAATTTTCACTCCGATATTCTGGTGAGAATGTGGCATTTAGGAATTCTAATTAAGTGGTCCATAAATGAACCACCGCCCTTGAAGGGGTTAAACAAAGCGATATATGTAAGCGTCCCATTTTAAATGGGAGAGGTGACCGCAAGATTAAAGGCGAGGTCACATCAATCAAAACCGCACGCCACGTAGCGGACGGGGTTAAACTACAGGAAGATGCCTAAATGTTTTCTTACTTCACACCTCCAAAATTGTAAAGTTTTTTTAGCTTGATTAATAGCTTAAATGTATCTGGCAAGGCAAAGAAAACTTCGTGGTGTCAAGTGCATCTGGACGCCCCTGTCGCTACGCCATTATTTTGCAAAAAATATGCTAATCTAAATTCAGTTCCATGTGTGACTAAAGATTTAGAAAATATACGCAGATGGTAGATATCCTGTCATATATGACGTCACACTAAAAGCCCGCGTATGTGGATTATCACCCCGTCCACAAGATGGAGCAACTATGTTAATCTACGCCCGTTTCCAGTATTTAGTTTGCACGTTTACTTATATCGTTTTACAGTTAAATATTTTTGTAGATTAACACTAGAACGGCGGGAATTTTTACTCAAGTTTAAAAAAAATATTTCACATCAGAATTTTTACTAAAAACTATTTAAGTTATTTATTTAAGTTATTTTTGTGCAGCATATATTAATCTTATATTACAAAAATATTTCTGGTTCAAATCGACATGTATTCATTCAGAAAGGGTAAAAAGGACCCCTCGCCGCCGTTCTAGTGTTAAGAAACATTTTTTTTTTTTTTTTTTTTTTTACAGTGTAGGTAGCATATTAACACCTTTAGGGGCGGTGGGATATATTATATCCCAGCTACGTTTAATGAAGATTTGCAACAGAAAAATTTTATTAAATTTTACTTTCTAACTTTGGTGGAAGAAAGTCAGAGAATTGCTTTGTCATATTTTGTAATGAAACTTTTGAAAGATTCCGGTGTGAATTCGACATTTCAGAAACACAATTACTTGCCCCTGAAAGAGTTAACAAAGTAAAAAGAAACAATAATTTCGAAAGAAAAATGTATGTGTTGCTATTAATGCATATTTATGAGTTACTTTTATGATGAAACAAAAACGAACATATGAATGTAATTTTGGAAAGTTTTTACTGTTATTCCTTTTGCAATAATTAAAGTAAAACAAGTATCAAAGAAGGTTAATATTGTGTATTAATTTCATTCTATACATTAGATAACCCTTAATAAAACAAACTTAACAAAGGGTGTCATTTCGCATGCATATTGAAGAAATAATGTCTCTACTCTTATTAATGCCGACTGATGAGTTACAGTTATAATGGGACGAAGGAGAAAATAAGTAATCTAATTTTCGGAAATTTATTGTCGTTATCATCGTAGTGATGGAACAGTGTAGCACCAGAGAATCAGTTTACCCACTAAATTTTAATTGTATTCTTCGTCTTATTTCAGGACAGGATTTCTTAGCTTTTTTTAAGGCGATGAATACTATTAAAATTTAGTGGTGGCAATAGCATAACTGCTTAGCCACTGTTCTATCACTGTCATCGCAGTAAAAAGAATAATGTTTATTACATTTTTTAATCATTAAATTTTATAAACTAAACAATAAATACATATCTTAAAGTTGTGAATGAATAAATACAGTAATTTAATTTTCAGTGTATTATCGTATTGTAGTTGCTAATGCAAAGTACGATTAAACGATGATTGCAATTGTTTGATCATTTTATTTCATACACCCGTTAATCCAGAATTTAAAAAAATCATCATGATCCTCAAGATTTATGATATTCAAAAAGTTTTTTTCTGTGCTCTTTGAAAATGAAAGAAAATGATGGACACAGATGAATTAATATAAGTGTAAAATGTACACAGAAAAATTGATGTCATTTTAAATGCACAGACTTTGAAGGAAGAGTGCTAGTGATTTACATCAATGCTGACAGATGACTTACGGTTAAGATGGGGGCGCAGAAATCTAATTTTCGAGAAGCTACTTTCGAGATTTTTACAGTTATTACTGTAGAGAACGTATTAATAATGTTTACGACTGTTTATTATTTTATTGCAAAGATTGGTTAATACATTAATACAATAAGCAGAGAAAATGATCTTGTCTGACGTGCATTTCAATCGGATGATATTTACGATCTTATTAATGGAAAAGAATTACTTACAATTTTGATGAATCAAAAGAGAAACTAAGAAATTTAAGTTTTGGAAATTTATTCTCATCCTTTTCAGTGTTTTTTAAAGGAAGACACATATAAATGCTGATTAACAAATTTACGACGGGAAACGAGAATTCTCGTTTTCATTGAAAAAACATCATTGACTAAGCGCGTGGGTTACTGAAAATGCATTTATATCATATTGTCCATATTTTTTTTAGATTATAAGACATTTTATATTAAATTCTTACATTGAAAGATATTTATCGGTGCATAAACTTGGGAAACCTTTCTAGAACACCAATTTACAAAGACGTTCGGAACAGGGAGGAGCCTCTATTGTTTTAAAATTCAGATTTGAAAAATATTGCCCATTGGCAATATGTTAAGCTTGTTTAATCATTTCATGGGATACATGAGCTAATACATTAACAAAATAAACAGAGAAAAGGATATCATACGGATGTTTTTAAAAGAAGGATATTCTGGTAATATTAATGTACTTATAATGATGCTAAAGCGAAAAAGAGAAATCTAATTTTCCTAAAGATTTTAGACATTATTTTCGCAAAAATTAAATTTGAATAGATATAAATGATGTCTGAATTGATTAACCGTTTCATTTCACACATTAGATAATATGTTACTTAATAACGCTAATGTTAATCCCAATTTGTATATACTTTTTTTCCCCACTATCATTTTATAGGATATAAGATTGTGGTTGAATGCGTTTTTATTATTAAGAGCTATTAACACTATATTTTTTTTTTTACACAGAGCTGTTATAGGACTACTTATTTTTACAAATTTCAATCCTGAAAACCTTTTCCTTTTTTGTACAGTTCATCAAGAACTGTGTTAAATCTGTTATTGGCAATTTTCACTAATTAATATCTCAAAAGGGACTGACTAAAAAAATTCTGAAAACGTAGGATAATAAACAACTTTGTAATATAAAGTTAAATTGTAAACTTTATGTTTGAGACTTGACTGGTTCTTGAATAACAGTTCACTAAAAATGCATCCCTCCTCCCTCATTTTCCTTTTTGTTATGTTCCAGACACATTGCATTACAGGTACGTTTTGCTTAGGTACGTTCAAATTGACTATAAAAACACATTTTACACATTATTGCTTAGATAAATAGGCAGTGCCACCTTTTCAAAACTTTCTTGAACGGGGGTTTGGGACTTTTCATTTTATTGTGCACAGCTGAGGAGCACCTGGTAGAGTTTTATTCGTAGATGTTTTTGAAATTAGCCTAATTACTCACATTTTTATATTTAGCGATATATTTTATATTTTTCATTTGAGTTTTCGCTTCACTTAGGCGAAAGCGAAAACATCCGCTCGCTAATGAAATTTTGTAAAATATGTCGTAATAGGCAAGGGCCAGTGGTGTATGCAAACGAGATATTTTATAAAATTTCATTAGCGATCGTGTATTTTTGCTTCTCGTAATTGAAGTAACCTCTTAGCGAGTCCTTAGGCTAATTTCAAAAACACCTACGAATAAAACTGTATCAGGTACTCCCCTGGTATGCACAATAAATCAAGAGTTCTCCTCTCCCCTTCAAGTAAGTTTTGAAAACGTGTCATTGCCCTATATTTAACTAAGCAATAATGCGTAAAATGTGTTTTTATAGTCAATTTGAACGTACCCAAGCAAAAAGTAGCTGTAACGCTATGTATCTGGAACAAAACAAAAAGGAAAATGAAAGGGAGTGGTGCACATTTAGCGAACTGTTATTCAAAATCCAGCCAAGTCTCAAACATAAAGTTTAAAATTGAACTTTATAGTACAAAGATGTTTATTATCCTACGTTTTCAGATTTTTTAGTCAATCCCGTTTGAGGTATTAAGTAGTGAAAATTGCCCAAAACAGACTTAACACACTTTTTTATGAGCTGTGCAAAAAAAAGGAAATGGTTTTCAGGATTGAAATTTGTAAAAAAAAAGTAAGTAGTCATATAACAGGTCTGTGTAAGAAAAAATAATATTTAAGGTGACCCTGATCTCCTTCATAAAAAATAATGGCAGCGAAATGTAGCGTTTGACATTTTTTTTCTCCGCTTTTTTTTTTTTTTTTTTTTTTTTTTTTTTTTTTTTTTTTGCCTAGATCCTTAAGTCTAATCAAAATTTTATACTTACATAAAATGTTGACAATTTTACGCTGAACATTTTGGTTTTTGATTCATCTTGACAGGTAAAAAAATAAAGCAGTTACAATATTTTCCGTAAAACACGTTTATGGCCTAAAAATGGCTATGTAGCTTGTTGCTATTGGCCACCTCCAAAAAACTATATGATTAAAAAAATGTTAACCATGTTTTTAAACTCAAACATATATGACGAATGCTCAAAATAAGCAAAAGCTTTTGTTCACGTACTTAATAAAAGGAAAATTTTCACTCCGATATTCTGGTGAGAATGTGGCATTTAGGAATTCTAATTAAGTGGTCCATAAATGAACCACCGCCCTTGAAGGGGTTAAACAAAGCGATATAAGTAAGGGTCCCATTTTAAATGGGAGAGGTGACCGCAAGATTAAAGGCGAGGTCACATCAATCAAGGTCGCACGCCACGTAGCGGACGGGGTTAAACTACAGGAAGATGCCTAAATGTTTTCTTACTTCACACCTCCAAAATTGTAAAGTTTTTTTAGCTTGATTAATAGCTTAAATGTATCTGGCAAGGCAAAGAAAACTTCGTGGTGTCAAGTGCATCTGGACGCCCCTGTCGCTACGCCATTATTTTGCAAAAAATATGCTAATCTAAATTCAGTTCCATGTGTGACTAAAGATTTAGAAAATATACGCAGATGGTAGATATCCTGTGATATATGACGTCACACTAAAAGCCCGCGTATGTGGATTATCACCCCGTCCACAATATGGAGCAACTGTGTTAATTTACGCCCGTTTCCAGTATTTAGTTTGCACGTTTACTTATATCGTTTTACAGTTAAATATTTTTGTAGATTAAGAAACATTTTTTTTTTTTACAGTGTAGGTAGCATATAGCCTTTAGGGGCGGTGGGATATATTATATCCCAGCTACGTTTAATGAAGATTTGCAACAGAAAAATTTTATTAAATTTTACTTTCTAACTTTGGTGGAAGAAAGTCAGAGAATTGCTTTGTCATATTTTGTAATGAAACTTTTGAAAGATTCCGGTGTGAATTCGACATTTCAGAAACAGAATTACTTGCCCCTGAAAGAGTTAACAAAGTAAAAAGAAACAATAATTTCGAAAGAAAAATGTATGTGTTGCTATTAATGCATATTTATGAGTTACTTTTATGATGAAACAAAAACGAACATATGAATGTAATTTTGGAAAGTTTTTACTGTTATTCCTTTTGCAATAATTAAAGTAAAACAAGTATCAAAGAAGGTAAATATTGCGTATTAATTTCATTCTATACATTAGATAACCCTTAATAAAACAAACTTAACAAAGGGTGTCATTTCGCATGCATATTGAAGAAATAATGTCTCTACTCTTATTAATGCCGACTGATGAGTTACAGTTATAATGGGACGAAGGAGAAAATAAGTAATCTAATTTTCGGAAATTTATTGTCGTTATCATCGTAGTGATGGAACAGTGTAGCACCAGAGAATCAGTTTACCCACTAAATTTTAATTGTATTTTTCGTCTTATTTCAGGACAGGATTTCTTAGCTTTTTTTAAGGCGATGAA
This sequence comes from Maratus speciosus, assembly GCA_963932465.1. Lineage (NCBI taxonomy): Eukaryota > Metazoa > Arthropoda > Arachnida > Araneae > Salticidae > Maratus > Maratus speciosus. The sequence goes on along the minus strand of OZ010786.1, from coordinate 589,843,836 downwards.
TACTATTAAAATTTAGTGGTGGCAATAGCATAACTGCTTAGCCACTGTTCTATCACTGTCATCGCAGTAAAAAGAATAATGTTTATTACATTTTTTAATCATTAAATTTTATAAACTAAACAATAAATACATATCTTAAAGTTGTAAATGAATAAATACAGTAATTTAATTTTCAGTGTGTTATCGTATTGTAGTTGCTAATGCAAAGTACGATTAAACGATGATTGCAATTGTTTGATCATTTTATTTCATACACCCGTTAATCCAGAATTTAAAAAAATCATTATGATCCTCAAGATTTATGATATTCAAAAAGTTATTTTCTGTGCTCTTTGAAAATGAAAGAAAATGATGGACACAGATGAATTAATATAAGTGTAAAATGTACACAGAAAAATTGATGTCATTTTAAATGCACAGACTGAGAAGGAAGAGTGCTAGTGATTTACATCAATGCTGACAGATGACTTACGGTTAAGATGGGGGCGCAGAAATCTAATTTTCGAGAAGCTACTTTCGAGATTTTTACAGTTATTACTGTAGAGAACGTATTAATAATGTTTACGACTGTTTATTATTTTATTGCAAAGATTGGTTAATACATTAATACAATAAGCAGAGACAATGATCTTGTCTGACGTGCATTTCAATCGGATGATATTTACGATCTTATTAATGGAAAAGAATTACTTACAATTTTGATGAATCAAAAGAGAAACTAAGAAATTTAAGTTTTGGAAATTTATTCTCATCCTTTTCAGTGTTTTTTAAAGGAAGACACATATAAATGCTGATTAACAAATTTACGACGGGAAACGAGAATTCTCGTTTTCATTGAAAAAACATCATTGACTAAGCGCGTGGGTTACTGAAAATGCATTTATATCATATTGTCCATATTTTTTTTAGATTATAAGACATTTTATATTAAATTCTTACATTGAAAGATATTTATCGGTGCATAAACTTGGGAAACCTTTCTAGAACACCAATTTACAAAGACTTTCGGAACAGGGAGGAGCCTCTATTGTTTTAAAATTCAGATTTGAAAAATATTGCCCATTGGCAATATGTTAAGCTTGTTTAATCATTTCATGGGATACATGAGCTAATACATTAACAAAATAAACAGAGAAAAGGATATCATACGGATGTTTTTAAAAGAAGGATATTCTGGTAATATTAATGTACTTATAATGATGCTAAAGCGAAAAAGAGAAATCCAGACACATCCAGACACATGTTCCAGACACATTGCATTACAGGTACGTTTTGCTTAGGTACGTTCAAATTGACTATAAAAACACATTTTACGCATTATTGCTTAGCTAAATAGGCAGTTGCACATTTTCAAAACTTTCCTGAAGGGGGTTTGGGACTTTTCATTTTATTGTGCACAGCTGAGGAGCAGCTGGAAGAGTTTTATTCGTAGATGTTTTTGAAATTAGCCTAATTACTCACATTTTTATATTTAGCGATATATTTTATATTTTTTATTTGAGTTTTCGCTTCACTTACGCGAAAGAGAAAACACACGCTCGCTAATGAAATTTTGTAAAATATTTCGTAATAGGCTTGAGCCAGTGGAGTATGCAAACGAGATATTTTATAAAAATTTCATTAGCGATCGTGTGTTTTTGCTTTCGCGTAAGTGAAGTAACCTCTTAGCGAGTCCTTAGGCTAATTTCAAAAACACCTACGAATAAAACTGTATCAGGTACTTCTCTGGTATGCACAATAAATCAAAAGCTCACCTCTCTCCCTCAAGAAAGTTTTGAAAAGGAGTCATTGCCCTATATTTAACTAAGCAATAATGCGTAAAATGTGTTTTTATAGTCGATTTGAACGTACCTAAGCAAAAAGTACCTGTAACGTTATGTATCTGGAACAAAACAAAAAGGAAAATGAAAGGGGAGTGGTGCACTTTTAGCGAACAGTTATTCTAAATCCAGCCAAGTCTCAAACATAAAGTTTAAAATTGAACTTTATAGTTCAAAGATGTTTATTATCTTACGTTTTCAGCTTTTTTAGTCAATCCCGTTAAGTAGTGAAAATTGCCCAAAACAGACTTAACACACTTTTTTATGAGCTGTGCAAAAAAAGGAAATGGTTTTCAGGATTGGAATTTGTAAAAAAGTAAGTAGTCCTATAACATGTCTGTGTAAGAAAAAATAATATTTAAGGTGACCCTGATGTCCTTCATAAAAAATAATGGCAACGAAACGTAGCGTTTGACCTTTTTTTCTTTCCTTCGCTTTTTTTTTTTTGCCTAGATCCTTAAGTCTAATCAAAATTTTATACTTACATAAAATGTTGACAATTTTATGCTGAACATTTTGGTTTTTGATTCATCTTGATAGGTAAAAAAATAAAGCAGTTACAATATTTTCTGTAAAACACGTTTATGGCCTAAAAATGGCTATGTAGCTTGTTGCTATTGGCCACCTCCAAAAAACTATATGATAAAAATATGTTAACCATGTTTTTAAACTCAAAAATCTATGAAGAACGCTTGGTTTTAAAATATTAGGAAAATCAAAAATGTCGAGCGATATCACCTCGGTGATTTGGAATGGATTGACTCTTTGAATTACTACAAATTCTCAACAGAAAAAATAATAGCAGCACTTTCTTTAATTTAAGCACTATAAAAAAAAGAATATCATGCGGAAGACCATAAAACGTTTTATTAATATATCACAAAAAGTTTTAAAAAAGACAATCTATTATTTGTGTGATCTTTCTTTTCAAAGTGATTACATCTCTAGAAACAGCTTTTATTATTTATTGTGCAACCATTTAAAAATATCTTATTAAAACATTAATTTTATGGCCGGTATATTGGAACTTTTATTACTATTTAATATCATTTCAAAATTGTTTGCTTGAAAATCATTCAAAGATTCTTACGCCGTTTAATTTCCTTATGTCTTTTATGCTTACTTAGAAGATATGACCGTACGATTTTAAATTACAATAAAAATCAAGGGTACTTGTTCTGTGCAATTAAAGACAAAACTAATATTTCTGCAGATTTTCATAGTCGAAATAACATTCAACTATTCGCGGATGACTTGATTTTTTTAATATAATTCGTTTGAAGTTTCCTTGAAATTAAATTACCGAAGTTTTTTCTAATTTTAAACAGTTTTATATGCCTTTTTTTCACGTTGCTTTTAATGATTTAAAGTAGAAAATTTAAGAAAACAATACTGGTATTCTATTCAACTGTAGTGTTTAAAAGGCGTAAATTCTGTGAATACAGTTGAATGTAATTTAACAATATAAAAAGAAATAAAAAAATATTTTTTTTTAATTTCCGCGTAAATTTTTCTTTATGTACATTATATTATTTCTTTCTGTAAAATACAAGTTTTTCAGTCCATGTTAAATTAGTATAATATGGAAAGTTCACGACTGATTAACTAACAAATAATTTTCTTATAAAATTTTCAATTAGTAATTATTTGACTGAAAATGATCAATTGATATTCAGAATCCTTTAATTTAATTAAGCAATTTTACTTTATTGTATGCCTGCATAAATAAAAATAACAAATGGAAAGTTTTTGTGCCATGCAATTGAATGTAGTCGGTAGTTTGTGTAATTAAAATAATCCTATGAAATTTATCAATAATTTAAAGGTTTTCTCAATGTTTTAATAGAAATTCGATAAAATTATTTTACAAATAAAAAAGTTAGAATAAGATAACTTTAAAATAATCATGTTTCAAAAAATAGTTAGAAACAGTTAAAATAAAGACTATTGAATAATTAACTAATTGTCATGAAACGACAGAGTGGGATAATATTTTATGTTTAATGGCGAATAAAAACCATTTAGAAAGTGCAATTTATCTAATAACAAATCATTACAGAGTGATTATGAATGCACTCTTGTTAAACAAGATGAACCATTTATTTTTCATCATTAAGAGTTTATATCACTGCAAAATTGCATTTTTTATTTTATTTTCGCCTGGCAGTTTCACGTTTTCAAACGTTAATTGACAGGTACTTAGAATTTAAGAGACAGTCAACATATATAATTACATACATTGCATACTGTTAGCAATTTTTACATGGTGCAACGGCACCGATAAAACACAATTCAATAATAAGACTTTCTATGAATCACCATAAAACAAACGAACATATCAGGGTCCATAAGCCGCATTTTTGGCCCATGAAATACGACTAAAATTCAATCATGCCACTGTAAAAAAAATCCGTAAAAATACGGTATATTTTCCGTTAAATTTTATGGAATACTTTCATCTTCATTTGAAAACAGTAGAATTTCCGTAATTGGATAATTTTCCCGTTCTCGGATCAAAATGAAGAAGGTTTTCCGTAAATTTTACAAAAAATATTTCATCATTCTTTCAAAACAGTACAATTTCCGTAATTAACGTCTGTGTTGCATAGAGTGGCGCTGTGTTTAGTTGGAATGCGGAATAATGAATTGTTGTAGTGTGAACATATGTTTACGTTTAAGACTTGGTTAGTCACTATTTCTCTTTTCTTTTCTTTTATTTTTTTCCCCTTTTTTTTCTTTATTTTAAGTAAATATGAATTAATTTCTTTTCATATATCTGTTAAAATTTAATATAATTTATTTTATCTTTCGAATTTAATGCCACGTAGAATGCCGTATAAATTCCAGTTTAATTTATTCAGTTGTTTTTTTTTAATTTGTATCAAATAAAAAATTTAACAATTCAAGTAACTTATTAAATATTAAATAACTGTTTTCATATGTTATTCCTTTAATATAGTAATTAAAAAATGATACGATAAATATTATTTCTAATTGAAAAAAAAAACGATTAATTTCTAAAATTATGATGAAAATTTTATTTTTTAAATGCATGCGATTTTGAAAAGGAGTCATAATTGTTCCTATTTTATATGCATGTAATACTATTTTTTTTGGGGGGGGGCATTAAATACTCGTATTCTTACAATAATAATTCTTTTTAAATTGTAATACTAATTAAGTTAAAAATAAAAGAGCAATCTCATTCAATTAGAAATAAATTAATATATCTTATTTGTCTGATAAAGGTAATGTTTATGTATCAAGATATTTTAATTACAAATAGGGAGCGCTAAGTTAACACCACCCCCTTTTTGAATATCACAATTTCAAAAATATCAATATTTAGCTATTAATTATCTCTAATTTTATGTCTTTAGCGTTGACTTACTCCTCACCAATTTCAAATTTCAAAAATGCCAATATTTGTCTGTCAATTAGCTGAAATTTTATTTTTAAAACTAAAACTGGAGTATTTTTCTTTCTTTCTTTCTTTAAAAAAAAAAAAAAAAAATGTTTTAATTTTTTTTTAATTTTTTTTTACAATATTAAAAAAAAAATAATCTGATATTTAAATGAATTTTATTAATTCTTTTTAAGTTTCAGATAGTTGAGAAGGAAATGTTACAGTTTATTTTTCATAATGATTTTAAAATAATACTTATTATTATTTAATAAAAAAATTGAAAAACTCTATTTGTAATTTTAATATTTTTTAATCTATTCACTTTAACGGATTCGCACATAAAACTTAAAACATATATGAAACATAATAACGAAATTAGAGATGTATATACTACAAATAAATAAATAAAAATAATAGTACAATAAAATTTTTAAAATCTTGCAAAAAAGAAGCAATTATTACTTATAATACATTCTTTCATGCACGTAATATTTTAAAGACTAATTTTTTTCTTTATATAAAGCATGAAATTTAAAAGCTAAATTTTCAAAATTATGGAAATATTCAGAATTGTACACTCAATTGAAAAATATCTCCAACGAAAATAAGTTCCTTGCTTAACACCGTGCCTTTACTTCATAAAAAGCATCTGAAATAAGTAACGACATTTGGAAACGTAGTCGAGTCCCCATGGCATGGTGGATAAGGGCGCTAATCTGGTACACTCCGGTTCCCCAGTTCGATTCCACCCTAGGTAAGTGTTGTTTCATTACTGTTATTTGAATAAATTAGAGGTACGCTACCTTGATAAACGTGTCCGTTGAAATTCATAAAGGTGTAAATTTCTCGAAAAGTTGTATAATTTTTTTTGCCTTTGAAACAAAAAAATTTAAATACGGATATACGGAAAAAAAAAGGAAAAAAAGGAAAAATTTTGTGAAAAAACGGAAGATTTTCTGGAATTTACGGAAAAAAAAATTTCCGTTAATAAACGGAAATAGTACTGGCGTCTAAATTGCCAGTACTATTTCCGTTTTTTAACGGATTTTTTTTTTTTTTTTTTTTTTTTTTTTTTTTTTTTTTGCAGTGTGTGCTGACTTAATTATTTCGCTTTTTAATATTAGGAAGTATATATTATACGATTTTAACAATAGTTTTTGTATTTTGTTCGGATTTATATGACTTACACAAGCTCAAAGTTCGTATAATTCGTAGTTTTGATGAAAAGTACGCAATTTCTGCTATTTTTACCATCAATTTACTCTCTATTTTTAATATTTTACTATGAGAGCAGCGTTTCAACACTTTTATTTTAACATATTTCGTATATTTCGATGTCTTTTATAATATATGTCAAAAAGAAAGTGTTGCACGATTGCGATCATATAAATAATTGAGGTAAAAATAGCAGAAATTGCGTATTTTTCATCAAAACTACGAATTATACGAATTTTAAACTCGGGATAAGTCATAAAAATCAGAACAAAATGCAAAAACTATTGTTAAAATCGTGCAATATATACCGTCTAATATTAAAAAGTGAAATAATTAAGTCAGTATAACATAACTGAATTTTAGTCTACACCGAAGGGCCATAACTTTATGACCACCCTCCATCTATGACAATGAGCTCGCCCAGAAATAAAACCGCGGCGCGTGCGCTGTTGATATTGGAGTATATAAAGCTCACATGCATTGTATTTCAAAACATAGCGTGATTAGCGACTTAATGGGAAAAGCAGCAGATTTATCAGACTTTGATAAATGTCAAATCGTTATAGCTCGGCGACTGCACTGGTGAATATCGGGAACGGCGCGTTTGGTGGGCTGTACACGTGCAGTCATTGAGAACACGTACAGAAAGTGGTGTATGGATGGTGCAACGACAACTCTCCAACTTGCCCGCGCCGCATTCATTCCAGAGGAGAGCGAAGAATGTTACGCATAATTCGCAAAGCCGACAACCTTGCACTAATCTTCCGTAATGTCTGGATTAATTTGACCCAGGTTAACCACATTTCTAACCAGGAAATTTATTTCATGACTGCTTATTTATTAAAATCTATGTTTTTAACGTGGAAAATATTTAATTTCATTCCTTTAAAAAAGTTCTGGTTCGAAACATATTAAACCAGGGTCAAGTTAACGCAAGTATTACGGAAGATTAGTTTTAGGTTGGCACCTATGAATTCGTCGTGACCGAAGAGTTGCAGCAGCCGAAATCATCAACAGCTATAACAGTGGCGACCCAGACAATGTTTCTCACAACACAGTTCCTCGTGTGCTGTTGCGTATGGGTCTACGCAGCCGGTGGCATCAGCATGTTTCTGCGTTGACAGCGCGTCATCGTCAGCCGCGCCTGCAACTAATATTTTGACTTTTCAAAATATTTTTTTTTCAATTAATCTTTTCAAAAATGATATTAATTTTAAGATAATAAATAAGTTTAATCAACAATAAGTTCTTAATAAAAATATCGTTTGCATATTTGCATTTAGGCTAATGTCAGACGAACGTCTTTTTGCACGCTTTTTTCCTTACGTATTATCCTTACACAATACTAGCGGCATTGTGTTGGGATAATACGTAAGGAAAAAAAAAACGTGCAAAAAGACGTCCGTCTGACATTAGCTTAAAAGACATTCAATTTCCAAACAATATTTTCAATTTGTAAAAAAAGTAATTATTCTAATATTTTGAATATGAGCTTTACAATATGTTAAAATTAATTACATGATTTGATAATTTACATGGACCGTGAAGTTGTTCATTATTGAACCATAATTTTGTCTTAAGTCAAACTATTAACTGATAAGATGTTGGACCAAAAACTGATTAATTTTTGGTAAAAGAGCTTGATAAATGCTGAAGAATAAAATAATAAAATACCAATCCACTATGTGTCTAAGGTTATTTTTTAAAAAGAAAGACCCATTCAGATCAGTATGTTTCTTGAATCTACCGGGTGTCCCAAAAATAACTGTTGGATTTTAAAATGCAATAACTTGTAAACGGTGACAGATTAAAAAAAAAAAATCTTGCAGGTGGGGTATGTATGATGTCATTAGTTTTTTACTATGATTCTTGATTTCAGTTCGGATTTCAAACAATAGATAGCGCTAAGAGCAATAGGTGCTCTGTCCAGATCCCGTTTTTGGTACTTCGGGGTCATTCAATACATTTTAATCTCCTTTTTTCGCATTGAAGAAGAGAGAGGCCGAAAAATCCAGCTTGGATTTAGCGATTATTGCTTGTAGTGCCATCTATCGATGCTATTTGTAACTAAAACTGAGAATCACAGCATAAAATCTCCTGACATCTTACATAACACTCCTGCAAGAATTTTTTTTAATATCTGTCACCGTTTACAAGTTATTGAATTTTAAAATCCATCAGTAATTTTTGGGACACACTGTATTTTCATCATTAGTGTGTGTTTCGGGAATTCGTTTTTTATTTAGAAGTTTCGAACCGATATCGGAAGCTTCGAAGAAGACTAAACTTTACATGATAAGAAACGCCTGTTATTAAATAGAGAAAAGAAAAAACTATCCAGAATTTCTGGTGTGAATTCAGAATTTATCAATAAAAAATATTCCTAATTGATCCATTTATGAACTCATGATGCACAGTGTTGCCGCATCTGGGGAGTTATTTCTATTCAGAAATTTCTAATTCTGACCAGAAAATTTTATTAGTTTTTTTTTTCTTTCTTTTTTTTAATAAAAGTAATAGACATTTCGTACATACGGTTTAAAAACAAAAATCTCGTTAACATTTTTCAGGTGTGTACCTGAATTCTCAGGACAGAAATTTGAGACCGACAGCTGTTGTGAGTGGTTAACTATATAACCACTACTGTGTAAAATAACCCCCCCCCCCCCCAAAAAAAAAAGGAACTGATTCATACTCACATTCACACTCTGAAATATGTGTGAAGGAACTCAAACTTAAAATTTATAATACGAATCCACCCGGTTCAAGTTATATATTTTGATTTAAAAAAAATGATTTAAATCAGAGATAATTCAATTTTTAACCCCTTCAAGGTCGATGGTTCATTTTTGAACCACCTAATTTTAATCCCTAATTGCCACATTGGCAGAAGAATATTGGAATGAAAAATTTCCTTTTATTAAGTACGTGAACAAAAGCTTTTGCTAATTTTAAAATAAATCTGTTTGAAATTACTGGTGTCATTTACTCATTTCAGCATTTTGCGAATTTGTACCTTGTCCCTGAAAGGGTTAAAGAAAATATCAATATATAACGAAGAAAAAACTAAAATGATCATATTCACAAATGAAAAATTCATGTTTATGAATCACGATGAAAAATTTCATAAAATGAAGCTTTTTTTTTTGATTTATCATGTTATTTTACTTTAGTGAGGTCAAATCTTTTAAAATAATTTTGTATTAGATCAAGACCTTGAATATTTCGCTGTAATTTAAATATCGTAATTAATATAATTCATTTCTTTTAATTATTTAAGGTCTAAAATTGCTTAGGGTGATAGTGAATATTAAATTCTCGGGGTAATTTTCTCTGCAAGATGTGATTTACTATTAATTACATTCAATAAGTATCGAATTTTTAATTTTTAATATACATATACATTTTTATTTTACTAACTTTTTACATAGTAATTGACTTTTAAGGGGAAAACATGTTTTTAAAGATGATCAAAAACTTTAAGAAATTGTAAAATTAATTCAATGAGTTTCAGTACTAATTTTGAAAGTGAGAGTGTAACATATTACAGGACGTCGAGCATAGAGACCATTTTGGCAAGTCGCCTGTATAAAGTTTTTTGCGAAACTAGCAGTCGATCAGCATTTAACTCTGCTGCTACCGCTCTTGCTGGCATTGCTCGGTTGCACTGAGCAGATAATGCCACAAATCGGTCATATGATATTGTTGTTATACGCGGACGATGGTCTATAGGACTTTTATTAGCATTTCCAGTTATAGCGTTGGCACAGTCTTGAAACCGTAATATTAGTCCATATCAACAGTTCAGTAGCATCGGCTTGACATCGGCCAGATTCTATAATGCTTGTAACACGACTACGTATAAATTCATTCATTTGGTAAGTAAATAAATTATCATAAACAAAAATGATCGACATTACCACTAGAAACAACATGAAATTAAAAGAGTCATCCGCTAAGATGTTACATGTTCCCACGTCCGCCATCTGGGATTTCTAGGGGATGTTTTGTTGGCGTTTATCGATAAGTAAACCCCGACGAGCGACGTGTTCTGGTAACCCCCGTTAAGCCTAACATGCACATAAATTTGGTTGGCGACATTTACTTGGCGGAAAATGGGTTTTCATGCCAAGAAAAAATCCAAGATGGCGGTGGCGGGAATATATAATATCTGTTCCGAGTCATCCATTCTCACACTCCCACTACTTTGCAATTTACGCTTTTGTAGTACAATCTTCTGCAACGGCTGATTTGATTGGTCTGAAGAAAATTACTTCTATTACACAGTTTTCTCAAGTTTGTATACCTTTTTTTATTATGTGATTGAATTTTCAACGTTTCCCAACGAAATCTTTTTGAGAAAACGATGATTTATTGAAATAAATATGCAATACTTTTAGACATCAGTGTGTATGGGGAGCGAACAAAACAATTTGTTGAATGGCTTCTGAATAGCTTCTGAATAGATATATGGAATCATTCTCGTGGCTGAATCACGAAAAGCATTTTCTGAAAAATTTAGGAAGGACAGCATTGTCGTTTACGTCTTATTGAATGGTTTCAATTTAAAGTACAGTTTTTAATTGCGTACGTAGCTTGATTTTCTATTGTATTTTTCTATTTTCTGATATCAATAACAAAGTAAGTTATTAGAGATTTAAACAAGCTGAATTATGGTTTTTTGCTTATTAAATATTAATTATTTTTACTAGATATGTATTTTTAAGTTACACGGAACGCAACATCACTATGTCGGCAAAAATTTCAAACGTTATATCCCTTAAATCATGCCCCCCCAAAAAAAGGCTAAAAAATTTTCGAAAAAGTTACAAAGAAATTCCAAAAAACATATTTATTTATTCTAAACTAGAGTAAATAATCAAATTACCCTTCTGTAACTCCTAGACACGCATGTGAACCTAATTATGCAGATGAAAACTTATTTCAGCATGGCAGATTATTGTGCGATCGTTAGTAAATCGATGCATTAGTCGGTTAATTGTTGAGTCAGACAGCGTGCACTATTTGCAAGATTTCTCAAAGAACAATTTTATTGCTGAATAATTTCTTGTTGGAGAAATCCATTCATATAATATAACAACCATCGTGGGGAAAACGTCACGTTGACCGTGCACACATTTGTACGGCCCTCAGCATTTCTGAAATATGTTCGCTTCGCGCACACAGTGGTCCCACATCGCGATCATGAGGCCAAAAATCATTTCTAGCTTTCCTAGTGGCTTTGTACGGCTCCTTTTTGGATTTTGCAATGTTAATGACATTATGTTGTGGTTCAAACTGAATGCAATTGAAGAGAGGGGGGGGGGTTCCAGGAGAGAGGCTACTGGTGCACAATATTTGGTAAACTTTTATTAAATTTTAACTTTCGTCTTATTCAAGATTTTTGTTTGCACAGGGATGATAATTTTCCACTTTTGATTCTGTTGAATATCTCCTCTTTTTTAAAACGAATCATCTAATTCCGTTTCCCCCGTAAATTTTCATTCTACCTCCACAACCGATCTCTCAAAATAAAATAGCTTAAAGTCTTAAAAAAGATTGAAAGGTACTGTAAAGCAACAATAAATAAATGATACAAGTAATTAATAAAATGCATAATCTGCTAAATTTCCCACACTCTACACCGCTGCCATCGAAATACTCTAGGCCAGAGGACACGAGTTGTGACGTCATCATTAATCGACCGATTTCTCACTAGTGTTGGATTTCACACCGGAAAATTTTTAATAGCAATTTTATTTTATTTTATTTGTGGAATATCTATCACCATATAAAATAATAGTAACTATTTAAACTTTTTGGTGAGAGTTTGAATTCCCCCAATAAAAAAAAAAGCCAGATGCGTGTCAACACTGTGGAGTTCCTCATCTGGCTGAATTTTTGTTTAAGGATTACGAATTCTCACAATTATGTTTAAATAGTTATTATTGTTTTATGAGATGATAGATGGTTTACACACAATATAAAAGATAATTTCTATTCAACATTTTCCGGTGTGAATTTTAACACTAGTGAGAAGTCGTACGATTAGTGATGATGTCACAACTCCTGTCCCCTGGCCTTGAGTATTTCGATGGCAACGCCTACACACACAAGTGAAATGACTCCTTCCATTTGCTCCTCTAGCATACAAAATGCAGAAACTTTATTTTGTTTAACTTTTCAGCATTTCCATTTACTGTATAAAACATCCAATTTGTTAATTAGATTATTTCCGAAATTTTTAACTCTCCCTATTTTGCTCCTCTTTATGATAACTTTCAAATTTCGATAAAGAAAGGAAGATTTTTAGAATCTGAAATTTCGGCTTCCTTCTCCACCTTCCGGCATACAATGTCTAAAATCCCTGACAAAAGATTTGTTTTTTTGCAGACAAAATCTGTTTGTTATTTTTTAGTATTAAATAATAACTAACAATACAATATGTAAATTACGCCTCCACCACCAAAATTTCCATCCCCAAGCATTTGTTTAAAATAATTGTTTAAAAATCTTTTAAAAAATTATTACTAAATTTTAAAAAATGCTCTATTTTTTTACTATGTAGTTGCAATAAATAGATATAAAGCAACTACCTGATTTTTTCTCCCTACAACGAAATTATACTTTTTTACAGATCTCCAACCCCTCTACCTCACATTTAAAGTGTAAAAAAATAATTATAATATTTAATTTGTAATTCTTACATTGCACTTAAAATGAATGAAGAGTACTCAACTATCTAAATTAATATAGGAAAGTTTCACTCCACTCTTTGCCCCATATTAAACGATGAAAAAGGATTTCTAAATATTCAGGGGGGGCGGGGGAGGGGGAGAGAAAATGAAAATAAAATCATATTTTCAGTTGTTTCGTTATTGTCACGTTTGCTTTTTTTAATATTAAGCAATTTTATATCTTCTTATCGAAAAATAAAACAGAAACCTTTTCAAAAACTAATCCTTTCTTAATGCAAATTTAATCATTTAAAAAAACTACAAAATTTCATCCCACGGGCTGAGTGAAATTGTCATGTTTTTTTGTTTTTTTTTTCATTCTTTCTTTTTCCTTTCTTCTTATAAGAAAATAAATGTGTTTTTAAAACAAGCAGTTATTGCTTAATATTTAAAATCAATAAATATTAGTAGGTGTAAATTGCTTGATCTGTTGACCACAGATGCATCAACGATCAGCTCCCTTCTATGGAATAAAAAAAAATAACTTAAATTAGTTAAATTTACAGTGTTATGTTAATTAGAATGTTGCACTGTGCAAAAACAGTAAATTTTTAGTCAGTGCGACCGATTAAATGATTTTAGACTGATATCGGCAATGTCCAACTTCAAAATACTGTTTCTCTCAAAATCGCAATAAAATGCGAAAGTAGCTTGCTTAGGGCATGGTATCACAAAGCTCATTCTACATTTTATGCTATTAAAGTCCGAAAGACAGTGAATGAATTTTTTTATAGATCACTTATTATGAAGAAAAATGCCTTAAAACTGTGTATTAAAAAATCCTCTTTTTTAATATTCTAATATATTTTTGAAATCGAAATATCCAATTAAATATGTAATTTAATGTTATTTTAGAGATGCATAAAGAAAAAAAAATAACAAACTATGTGATTACAGTTTAATTAGTGAGTGAATATAGCGAATTTCCCTAAAATTCAGGCCAGAACAAGAATCGTTCAAAACTTCTAACTTTACACAAGCAATGCGCATTTATGTGCCATTATAAAACCAAAGTATTGCCAGTGGGTAGTTCCACGAGTTTTTAAAGTGTAAGTCACATTACTGATAACGGCAATGCTTGTTCACCACCGTTATTTACGAAAGGTTTACTTCGCCTGTTTCAATTAATGAAATATCTTTCATAAAATAATTCACGTTTTTCCGTTCTAAAATACTGATAGTCAAAAACTGTAGCATGTGCCTTACACGACAAGTGCTCATGGAAATACCCTAGGGTGGTAAAAAACCCAGGTTTTTTAATAAAACCCATCCCGGGTGGGTAGCTGGGCGGGTACCCGGGCAGCTACCCACTACAACCCTTATGGTTGTAAAAAAAACGGGTTTTTTATTAAAAAACCCCAGTCCGGATGGGTAGCTGCGTGGATAACCGGGCAGCTACCCACTACAACCCTGAAATACCAAGTAAAAATCTTAGCTATTTTTGAAAACTGTTGAATGCATTTAATTTTCGAAATGGGAAACTTCATTTTTCCGACTTTTGGCCACATGCTGGCTATTTGAGACTAGTGTGCGCAGCTTCTGCCGCTAAGGCAGTGCTTCAAATCCGGTTTTAAAATCATCTTGTGATTATCTGTCTTGCTTATGGATTACTTAAATTTTAGCTAGCTTTTATTTTTGGGTAGGTACCCTGTATAGTTCGTGATTTTGCTTCTAGGTCTTAAAATATTCACGTTATGTAATAATACAGATATAACAAACCCGATATAACAAATCAGGGCCATTAATTCTTGGAAAACATTTTCTTAAAAAATCTCGAAATAAGATAAGAAAGACACTTTTTTTTTACTATTTTTTATGTATATAAAAGTCAGTATTGCAAAATTCTTTTTACAATTTTTGCATCACTAAATTAAATATCTAAGAAGGTATTTTCTATTTCCCAACTACATTATTATTTTTCTCTTTATAAAAAGAGTGTTGTTAATTACTTCCATTGCGTGATTATAGAATAATTTTCTTTCACTTGAAAAGATGAAGTTTCGAATGCTTTAAGTATGCGCTCTCTGAATATAATTATTTTTTTATTGCAGTTCAAAGCTATAGATTATATATTTGCATAATTATTTCAATTTAAATATTTTTTATGGCTATGTCCTTTTATGGAAAATTTTCTAAAGATTTTTATGTAATATCTATAAGGGGTTTTAATTAATTTTGTAGTAAAATAAGGAAAGGAATGTTTTATGTTACGTATAGGCTACAAAAAAGGTCGCCCATGACCGAAATAAAACTTGACATTATCCAAGTGAAATACCGTTCGCATTGAAATCATACAATAAAGTAGAAAGCAGAGCATATATAACACTGATGTTATATTGACGGTGGCAAAACATGACCAATGATTTCCGCTTTTATGGTAAAATATTTTCAACTTCTAAACATCTCACAATTTCAATATATTTACGGTGTCAAATAAGAAAACAAAATTCTTACAAAATACAATTTTTAAAAAATCGTATCTAAAGTTAGGTATTTCTTATGGCTTTAAACATAAATTTTAAGCATGATTTGTTTTCTTATTTAACTTTTTCGGTTGTAGCCTGGTTGCGAAGTATTAATTCATACCCACTTAAAGCAATAAAAAGAGTCCAGCATTTTTTCCGGCTAATATTCCATAACGAAAATGAAACTTGATTAATAAATACATTTAAAAAATATTTAATTAATACAGTGTGTTTCAAAAGTATATGAAATGACATTTTTTTTTAAATAACACTTGAAAAATTGAAGCAATTATCACGCCAAAAATAAGCATATGAAATTGTAACGTAAGTTTATTACTACAAAGAAATATAGTACAAATATTACAGAATGTTTGTAAAAAATGAAAATTAAAGTAGGCTGTCCTAAAAATATTTGAAAAGTGAAGACCATGGACATACACCTCTTCTGCATGTACTCTCCAAAGGTTTTTAATCGGATTCAGGTCTGGGCTGATGGACATTAAACAATTTTATGTGCTTGAAAGTCCTTGAAGCGTACGAACCCTGCACCATTAAATTATCTGTGAAATGAACGAATTTTCCATTTGATTTTATTTAGCTAACACACGAAACTTTCCGCTTTGTTTTACTCATTTTCCCTAAAAATACAGAAAATTTCATAATCTATCC
Organism: Maratus speciosus; assembly: GCA_963932465.1. Classification (NCBI taxonomy): domain Eukaryota; kingdom Metazoa; phylum Arthropoda; class Arachnida; order Araneae; family Salticidae; genus Maratus; species Maratus speciosus. The sequence goes on along the minus strand of OZ010786.1, from coordinate 589,827,524 downwards.
TCCAATATAATGCTGTATTTTCCTGAAATCACAGGACTGATCCGGCAACCCTACTGTGCAGTAATTTTTCGTTTTAAAAAAGGAATTTTTACGTACGTCTTTTTTCTCTAAAAGTACAAAATATTCACAAATCTGTATACAAAGTTTCCCGAAATTCTTTATTCTAAAGACGGACATTTAAAAAATCTCTTTCCAATCTCAGTTGTGTTTAGACAACATACAGTCGTGGAAAAAAAAAGTAAACACCCCCTACTAACTCCTCAACAAATTATCGTAGAAGAAAGTTACCGGTACCAAACGATTGAAAATAAAGTCTACTTTTAAATGTTGTATATAAATTTTGCTTTTGGGGCCATCTACATATTAAAACAAACCATAAATACATTTTTTTCAATGTCAATACCCAATTCTGACAGCATAAATAAACTCTACAGCTTTCAATTAGCCTAAAAACCAATTTTTATGCAATTCGTACCATAAGTTTCCGAGAAATTAATTATTATAAAAAATGCGTATTTTAAGGGCTGTATCCAAATTGAAGTTCCGTAGTCGATTGTTAACCGAGAGAGCCTCCTTCTTGATCAAGGCACCTTAAGCAGTCAATGAAGCCTGTTAGACAACGGGACAGCAGAAGAAATTTCAAAATATCTACTCACTTCTATCACAGACGGCCCCTTAAACCATCATTTTGTCGTTTTTAAGCATAATTTGAAAACTTTTTGGAAGAAAAATGTGAAATTTCGGATTTTCATAAAGCAGGACTTAATAAATCTAAATTCATCAAAAAAATTGTAAGTTGCAATTCATAATTTTTTCGAATATTAACTTCATAATTCATAATTCATATTATAAAATTATAAAAATTGCAATTTCAGCGTTTTTATGTTTGGGCACATTAGTATTATTGCTACACAAAAATTAGCACATTAGGAGCATAATTTCAGGAGATATAAATAAATATATGAAAATGTAATTTAACATTAGAAGCACTAAATTTTGAATGTTTATAATTCAAAAACTTATCATTCAAATGACTTGAAATTTGGTGTCTGGGCACAGTTTGAACCGAAGATTTGAAATATCTCGTTAAAATTGGGTATTGCTATTGAAAAAAATGAGGTTTGGGTTCGTTTTAATATGTAGATGGCCCCCTAAGCTAATTTTATGTACATCATTTAAAAGTAGACTTTATTTACAATCATTCGGTACCAGTAACTTCCGTCTACAATAATTTGTCGAAGAGTTAGTAGGGGGTGTTTTCTTTTTTTTTTTCCACGACCTGTACCTATACTGCCTGTTCTTTTTGCGCTTTTGACGACATTTATTTTGAGAGTTTGGTATTTACTTTTATTTCTTCATTCATAGCTTACGAGCTGTTCAAGCATTGCTTTTTAATATATCGGGTGTTCCAACTGTTGGTTCTTTTTTTATTATGAAAGGAAAAACATTTTTTATGAGTAAAAATCGAAATACTTTATTGAAAATGGAAGGTGGGTCTATGAGATTTAGGTATGGAGTACAATATCGCACATGCGGCTACCGCTGCTCCACTTATAAGCCATCATCCAAACATCACAATTTTCGATGACTTTTCCCAGAATGACCGGTTCCATGGCGAAAGTTTCAGCCCGGATGTTATGTTTTAGCTCTTGGATGTGCGGGGGCATTGGTGTACGCTTTACTTTTCAGAAATCCCCAAAGAAAATAATCCATTGGGGTCAAATCGCACGATCTTGGCGGCCAATTCACAACAGAATGTCTTGAAATTACGCGATCTGGAAATGTCTCTTTCATTAAGTTGATGGTTTGTCGAGCAGTGTTTGCCGTTGGACCACATTGTCATACAAATGGCATACATAATTATAAATGTCATACATAATTAGAAAATACATACATTTGACAGTTCATACATGCATGACACATGACAGCTGATACGAATAATCTATGAAATATTCATAGGTAAAAATAGAATCAACAGTTGGACCTCCCTATATATAAGAGGATGAGTCGTATTTGTCCTGAAATTTCACTATCAGGAAATTCCTCGGTACCAGTATTTCCTTATGGAAAAATATCTTCTTAAATAAGATGAACTTTTGCGCGTTGAACCTAAATTTATTTTTCTATAAACAAATAGTAATATTTGTCTGAAGAAAATCTTGGAAGCGTACGATCCCTGATATGAGTCACTTGATTCTACTTAAACCAAGCTGTTGTTGCGTGGGAGGTATCAATTGACGGCTTGTCCTGTTGGACTTTCCATTTATCCCCTTCTAAGACGTTTCCAATTGTAAGTAGATTGCTTCTGAGGACATTTTGATTATCCCCAGAGCACTTTCAACCATTAACCCCTTCGGGACGGGAGCCTTTTACGAAATTTTTAATCTTTTATCACCGTTTTTTAAAAACAGAATTTTGTGTCTTCTTGAATCGAGAAAATGCGCTGATTAAATAAAGCAAATTTTACAGTAAAATTATACTGGTGAGAAAAACAAGGATTCTGAGCGCTTCATGCGGCACGTATATGTGCCGCTCGTCTCCAAGGGGTTAAGAAAAGCAATACCTATTGTTCCGTTAAAACAGAACGCGTTCCACGCCAAGAGAGAATTATCTCCTTGTTGTCGAATAAGAAACTTCCGTGGTTCTGGTCGAAGATCATGCCAACAGTCTGCCCGATCATCAGGGGTATCCGAATTGAATTATATTTTCTTCACTGAGAAAAACACTTAAAAATTCATGCCCTAATGCATGTATTTTTCACCTCAAAGAACGTCTGCATCTCAGTGGTGCAACTTCAGCATAGGTGTACGACACGCTCTGCGACCTACCTATTAGACGGCGCAGAAAAGGTTGATAATTTTTACTAATATTAATAATAATTAATATCGGATTTACTAATCCAAGATTAGGAGGCCGGCCTTCGCTGGAATAATCCGGGTAGTCTGTAAGCTACTAGTACAGAGAAAATGTAGTTAAAAAAATTATATTAAAAACTACAAAGAATCTACGGTTAAATAAGCAAAAATTTCTAAATGAAAATACTGGTATAAAACAAATTCAAATTCCATAAAGTACGTTCGTCGAAACGGGGTTAAGTATTTTTTTTTTCATATAACGTAGTAACGAGTAAAAAATGCATTTTAGAAATGGTTGGAATGTTAATAATTATTTTTAATTTTGGGCTTTATACAAGTAATACCGTTATTTTTTTTTCATTTTCTAAAAGTAATATATTTCTCATTTGTTTCATACATGATGGGTTTGTAGGATAAAATGCACTTTAAATAATTGATTTTCGCTGCATTTAACAGCTACTTAAAATATACTTCCTCATTTATTGCAAGTATTAAACCTCTTAAACGATTAGTAACTTTCAAAATTTCTTTTGAGAACTAGTTATTCCAGTTCTTTACAACATCTTTATTCAATTTATTGGAAAATATGCAAAGAAGTATTTTATTTTTCTCATAAACTAGAAACAAATTTCAAGTAAATTTATTTTTTTTCCTCAAAAGAGAAATGTTCTTAAAATCCCTTCAAAAGCATCGAAAGTTAGGTAACTAAGTATTTTATTTTTCTTGTTTCAAAGCATATTAAAATGTAGTTATAATGTTATTTTTGAAAAAAAAAAATTAAGAACATAAGAGGCATTAATTTGTCAGTTTACAAAAGAGCGACATGAATTATTGCATTACCTTCTCAGTAAATGTCGTTCTCTACATTAATGATGTTGTGATCTACTACCATATGATTATTTTGACTTACAAAGAAAAACATTATTGGGCAAGAATTTTATCAGGTTGTTTGAACATTAACATATTAAAGAGAGACCATTTTATTGAAAATAAGCACGAAATTTACGTTTACAAATGTCACTACAAATTAAAACTTGCTCACAACAAGTGAGAATCATTTGAACAGTGCATTCATATGTTGGAATCCCTAAACAACTTTACATCCATTCAGTGTTGCCGTTGGGCTGCTTTTTTTAAAATTCAGATTTCTTGATTGACACCACTTTTTTGAAATGATAAAATCCCCCGCGTTTTCAACATAATTAATATGTCATTAAATAAGGCGAATTCTACCATATCAAAAAAGTGATGACAATCAAGAAATTTTACTTATAAAAAAGTAGTCCACTGGCAACACTGCATCCAGTTGAGAGGTAGATTGACTTTCAGAGCAAAAGGGAGTCATTAAAATAAAAAAAAATTGTCTAAAAGTAGTTAAAAAACTGCATGAAACTAGAAACTTTAACAATATTTGTAACTTAAAAAAAATATAAAAATTCTTCAATAGTTTAAAATGTAATAAATAAAGGAAAGAAAAAAAGAGAAGGAAAATTAGTACAGGACAAACGAAAAAGCAACCGAGGGATAAATGCCATCTAAAAAAAGGGACCATACTATTATGTTTAACAAGTTGGTAAATGCTACAACAATAGACCAACAATTTTTTTTTTTTTAAATATAGAAATATTATAAACAAAAGAAAGGAAGAGAAAGATTAAATAAATGAAAGGCAGAAGAAAATTCAATCTAAATTATCAATTGAAAAGAGAGTAACTGGATTAGCATAAGAAACTAGTTGGATGTGCCAATCCCAAAACTTTCTTCTATTTCATACATGTTAGTATTTGAAAAAGTAGTTACAGATGCTAGTTCAATACTATACCAAGTTTGATTTTAATCTTAAATTTCTGCTTCAATCAATTAATCGGAGTAAAAAGAGTTAATCTCGATCATGATATTTATTAAAATCAATAGTTTTGTGTTATTGAAGGGAGACCAAACTGGTCGCCAACGCGGCTAGTATGTGAGAGACAGCTACAGCTAATAAAATCATCAGTCAGTTAATGCACCAACAGGAAGGGTTGCCATAGCAACATCATACGTCTCACGGCAATGTGAATTGAATGGGAACTCAATGACTGATGTCTTCGAGTCCGAGTAATATCGATAAACGATTTGCCATTCATTTCATATTGAGTAGTGGTGCGCAACGTTGCTACGGCAACACTTCCGCTGGTGCGCCAACTGAGCGGCAATTCAGATTTATTTGCACCATTCTATTCTAATCCATTAGCATTCTAATAAATACTAGCGGCCCTTGGCGACCAGATTATTTCCCTTAAAATTTATGTTTGGGAAAGCATGCTAAGCATTGTATCAAGTTATTTTTATTCATAATTTAATTTACTTGGACTCCCTTAAATATAATTAATATAATCCCTTAAGTTAATATTAGTTTTTGTTGCATTAAAATATCTCAATTTGTTGATTTTCTGTAAGCAAGTAAACCATATTGGTTTACAATGGAAGTCTATGGGAATTTGGCGAAAAATTACAGATATTGCCAAATTGGCGACAAAATTGGCGGCATTTGGCGGCAGAATAGGGTCATCCCCTACGGTAACGCCTCTTATAGGTATAGAGTTGCATTAAATGCTGTTCAATAACTAGTGATGTGCATTTCATTAGGGCATTGCCATTAACCAATTAACACATAATAGCGATTTCTGTGCCACATACGATAGCATAATATATATATAGATTCAGTTGTACATCAGCTGTTTGCGAAAAGCCAGCTTTAGCAGGACGCGACTTCCCGTCGCTGCACGAGCCGCCAATGCCCAACAGAACTACGAAAACCCGAGAAAATTATACAAAATCGCTATCACGGCGCCCCTATCCGGAGGAATATTTACAAATTCAAGGAGGACCTGCCAGCCATAACCAAAAACATACACATAAAATTTGGTTTAGTTCTATTCATAACTTCATACACTTTTTGATGGTAAAATAAATAAAATGGCACAAAAATCGCTATTAGAGCAACCCTTTCAAGCTGAATATTTTCAAATTCAAGGAATAACTGCTGGTCACATCCAAATACATACACAAAAAATTTGGTTCAATTCTATGGATAACTTCACACACTTATTGATGGTAAAATAATTAAAATGGCACAGACATCGCTATTAGAGCTCCCCCTTTCGGCAGAATTTTTCAAATTCAGGCAGAATCTTCTGGTCCTAGCCAAAAACATACGCAAACTAGTTGAATGTGCCAGTCCCAAAACCTTCTTCTATCTTATACATCTTAATATTTCAAAATCTAGTTACACATGTTAAGACCAATATTATTAGTTCAATACTATACCAACTTTGATTTTCATCTTAAATTTCTGCTCCAGTCAATTATACGAAAAAAAAAAAATCGAGTTAAAATTATTAATTTTTCCTTATTCTGTTGTTAACAGGTGTTTGCGAATATCCGGCTTAGCAGAAAGCGAGTTCCCGCCGCTGCACGAGCCGAGGATGCACAATAGAACAACGAGAAATCAAGAAAAGTATACAAAAATCGCTATCACAGAGCCCCTTTACCGCGCAATATTTCCAAATTCAAGGAGGAGCTGTTGGCCAAAGCCAAAAACATGCACAAAAGTTTTGATTCAATTGTACGCACTATTTTATACACTGTTCGATGGTACAGGAATGAAAATGGCACAGGGATCGCAATTACACAAGCCCCCTTCTGGTGGAATTTTTTTAAGTTCAGGGAGGACTTGCTTGCCAAAGCTAGAAACATGGCCTGCTTCCCACAGCCAAAAACTTAAAATAAAAATTTGTTTAATTCGATGCATAACTTCATACACTTTTGGATGGTGCAATATTAACTAGTTGGATGTGCCAATCCCAAAACTTTCTTCTATCTTATACATCTTAATATTTCAAAAACTAGTTACACATGTTAATACTTCAATATTATTAGTTCATTACTATATCAACTTTGATTTTCATCTTAAATTTCTGCTTCAGCCAATTAAATGAACTAAAAACGAGTTAATCTATAACATGATATTTGTTAAAATTAATAGTTTTTCCTTATTCTGTTGTTATCAGATGTTTGTGAATAGCCGGCTTAGCAGGAAGTGAGTTCCTGCCTTTGCACAAGACACCGATGGAATTTAGAACTACGAAAAATCAAGAAAGGTATACAAAAATCGCTATCACAGAGCCCCTTTACCGCGCGATATTTCCAAATTCAAGGAGGACCTGTTGGTCAAAGCCAAAAACATGCACAAAAAATTTGGTTCAATTGTATGCATAATTTTATGCACTTTTCGTTTGTACAATAACGAAAATGGTACAGACATCGTAATAATAGCGCCCCCTTCCAGCGGAATTTTTCCAAATTCAGGGATGACCTTCATGCCATGACCAAAAAGAAACACAAAAAAATTGGTTCAATTCTCTGCATAACTTCATACACTTTTCGATGGTACAATATTCAAAATGGCACAAAAATCGCTATTACAGCGCCCCCTACCGGCGATTTTCTTCCAAATTAAGGAAGGATCTGCTTGGCATAGCCAAGGACGTAAAATAAAAAATTGGTTCAATTCTATGCAAAATTTCATACACTTTTCGATGGTACAATAATGAAAATGGCACAGACATCACTATTACAGCGCCCCATTCCGGCGGAATTTTTTCATATTCAGAGAGGACCAACTATCCATAGCCAAAGACATACACAAAAAATTTGGTTCAATTCCCTGCATAACTTCATACACTTTTCGATGGTACAATAATGAAAATGTCACAAAAATTGCTATTACAGCGCTCTCTTCCGGCAGAATACTATTTCTATATTGAAGGAGGACCTGCTTGCCACAGCCAAAAACATACACAAAAAATTTGGTTCAAATCTATGCATAACTTGATACCCTTTTTGATGGTACAATAGCGACACACGGACAGACGGACATTTTCTATAAACATGTTTTGGGGGGGTTTCGAACCCCTAAGACGTGTAAATTCATCGAAAACCGGAAGTTGAAAAAAAGTCTGGTAACTCTATGACAAAGTAAGAAAAGTTATTCATCATTGGTGAGATTAAACTCATTAGCTAAACTGTCTAATTCCTTTGTGATAACGCCTCCACGGAAGGCACTCCCCCTAGGGCCTATATCCCTCGTGTAGATAATTGGCCGTCAACAATCAACCCAACCCAACCCAACCCTTTGTGATAACGAGCATTTTTGGGATTTGGTTATTTAATTTTTTAGTTTTTAATAGAAATAATTTGTATACATTGTAAAAATTTGGTTATCTGCAAAATTTCTTTTATGTCATTAAAAGTTTTCAATATCTCTTGAATTTCATCAGTGTAGGTAAAATCTGAGTGCAGTAGGTTTAGTGGATGCATTGTTAGAATTTTCGTGAGTACAGTGTTCGTACGCCTCCTGGAATTTTGCAGACCAAAAACAATATATTCAATATTTTCTGATAGAAAATCTCTTCTTTAAAGAAACTCATTTAACTTAGAACCATTTAACTTAGATTTATTTTTCTATAAAAACATACTGATAACTTTCCTGGAAAATTCAATGATCCGTATGAACCCTGTTAGCCAGGGTTCGTACTCTTAAGGGAGTTTTTCAGGTCAAATATCACTATTTGTTTATAGGAAAATAAGGCTAGGTTGAACGCGCGAAATTTCGCCTTATTTAAGAAGAGATTTTTCCATAAGAAAATACTGGTAACGAAGAATTTCCTGGTCGTGAAATTTCAGGACAAGTACGACCCCTGCTGTTAGCAGATCAGGAAGATATATTCGCGACTAGGACTGCAGCGTTTTCAGATGTGAGATTTTGAGGATTTGTGTTATACTTATTGTCTTGTTTCTTTTTGTATAATTAAAGTCTTTTAACCCGTTCAGCACTAGTTACGCATATATACATTGTCAAAAGGTGCATGCGGACTTTGCTTTTGGCACAATTAATAAATAAATGTAAGATTTGTCTTTTTTAAATAGAACATTTTTTCGTATTACACAAGTAAAGGGGACTGTTTAAAAGAGCGGTGCCATCCAAATATTTTTTGTAAAAGATTCTGTCTCGAAAGTGTTAAGATATCTATGAAAAGTTGCGTGTCTTTAGCAACCTGTGTATCGCTAATTTCGTTTAATGTAGGATTAATTTTATTCACAACAGTAACAGGGTGTTTAGGGAAGCCTTGGTAAGTGACAGTATGGCCAAGACTTCAGTTAGCGCACTTGGATGTGATGCGGCCCTTTGTAGGGCAGTATTTGCTTAGATGTTTTTCGGCGCACCTAATGCATTTAAGTTTAAAATTGCACACATCCGAAGCGTTCCCGAATCCCTCGCATCTAGACCATTTTTTAAACGTTAATTATTTTTATAAAATCTTCAATAGCAACTGACCTATAGTGTATTACTTTGATTTTGTAAAATTCTTCAACTTTTTTGCGCGGTAGAACATTCACCATTTAAAAAGGCATTGGGCTGTCTGTCTTTCTATTTTTGGTCATGGCAGTCCTAGTGATTATAAAACCAAGTTCCTTTAAGTCTTTAAGGTTTCGACAATTAGTTTAGTCTGTGCGTAAAAGAAATGGTCCAGGTATACTTGGATGACACCTTCCTTTCACTTCCTTACAAAATTCCCGGTAGAAAGAAATATTTTCTGCCTCCAATCTACAAAAACATAAATTAACGTGATCTGTACGTTAAGTTTTAACCCTTTATCTACTGACGGTACTTATAAGTACCATTAAAATAACTTATTATAAAATTCATTTAATACATCGATTAATTTAATTAAAGTTTAGAATGACTTATAAATACATTACATTATCTTGTTACAAAAAGCATTATTGGTTACATAAAACAGCAATATTTTTAAAATAATGATTTCTTTTGCCTTTACATCTTTTCAGCTTTCTTGGCGTTGGTGGGAGAATAGAAAATTTTCAATTCGGAAAGATTTCTATATTTCTATTGTAAGAACATTATATTTGTACTTTTTTTAATTCTACAAAATACCAAGAAACTTATTTACAATAACAGATTTGAGTGTGGTCATAAATATTGCGCAAAATCCCTATAAACTCAAATTTAATTAATCCTTCTAAATCCATCAATCCTTCTAAAATCCTTCTAAAATGTATTAAATGATTATGTAAATATTCTAATGTAGTTTAAATGATTCACGAAAAATGCTTTAGAAGTTAAAATTTTCATGAATTTATAATTCAGTACATAAAGGGATAAGTAGTTAATTTCAGAATTCACATTCCATCGCCCAATAGGCTTATTGTAATTTACTGTATATAAGCTGTTCATGCTAGTTTAGATGTTGTGTAAATTTCAGTGGTGCAATGTACACACTCAAAAAATTAATATTAAATGCTTTTTAAAAGCATTAAGTAGCAAAAAAAAAAAAAAGCTTCTTGAAGAATTTGGGATTATTATAATAGTTATATTCCTAATAAAAATTTAATAAGGAAATAATTATAGTTTCCATTTTTTTCAAATTGAGAAATTACAAACTCACGCATTTGTAACATTTAATGAAACGAAAACCTTTTGCCTACAAAGATAAATATGTGCATTATATTGGGTAATTGCAAAAGTTCATGCTCTATTTTATATCCGTCAGAAATCTGCAATTTTGACTGTGCTGATGTTTTTTTATAAACATATTATTAACCGACAGTTATCTACACGTGTCGGGAGTGAATATAACGTTAAGAAAAAAGGTTTTCAAACTAATTAGTGTGCAAGGTTAATATCCAAAATTGAAAAGGAAAAGTTATATTTTTGTCATGTTGTGTTATATGAGTTAAAAAAGGGTGTTATTATTGAACGTGCTGCAAAAAATATTCAAGACGCTTATTTGGAACGTACTCCCGCTCTTAGGACAGTTAAGGGGTGTCAGGAGTCTTACTTTTTACCTGGAGGTGCAATTTAGCGATATGTCACATTTAATTTTTTTTCTCAGTCTCTATAAAACATAAATGAATGAAATTTTTAATGTAGACAACCTAATATCCCTTATTGTTAACGTAATTTTTTTTTAATAATCTATGTTGAAATTTTATTTTATTTTATTTATGTTTAATTTTGATTAAAAAAAAATTAAAATTGGATTGTGACTTGCATGCACTGCGCTCAAGACTGTAGCAAAACTATTTGTTCAAGAGCCCCCAAAATATTGACTATGATGGAAAACTAATGTTTCTTGAACGTATACTTCATTTGTAAGAAATTTATTTATTTATTTTATTTGAAATTTAAATTAAAAATATAAAATTTTGAAAAAAAACATTCTTTTATTTAAAAATTGCCAATTTTAAATAATCAATGTAATTATAGTACTAAATTTGAAGTATAACTTATTCTTTACATTAACATTAAGCTATTTACCAAGTTGCATGCAAAATGCTTTATTAGTTTGGAAAAAATGTTGCGCGCAGGCATAAAATTTACGAAACAATTTTAATTTTTTTATCAAAATTAAATATAAAAAATAAAATAAAATATCAATATAGAATATTAAAAAAATATTTTAAATAAAAGAGATATCAGGTTGTCTATATTAAAAATTTTATGCGTTTATGTTTTATAAATACTGAGGGAAAAAAAAAATTAAATGTAACATGTTGCTAAATTGCACCGACACCTAAAAAGTAAGATTCCTGAGACCCCTTAAAAGTCTTTTTGTCGATTTTGAAATGGTGATTTCAGTGTAAGCGATAAAATTCTCTCTGGGAAACCTTCTGGCATTGATACCCAGACAACCACAGTCGTCATTCGGATGCTCTATAATGATCCTAAAAATCCTGTAGTTGTCATATCCTATAAAACTATCCTGTGAACGTCCGTAGAATACTAAAGAACGGACCGTCCAGGTCAAACCGTCCCCAAAACAGCCGATGGATACACTGAACGTACCATCCGATCAAATTGTCCACCAAACGGCCGGTGGATACTCTGTAACCGACGTTTCAGTAGCTGCAGCCTTTCCCTGACCTCTCAACTCGTAACATCGTGTTCTTGCCGAAGTTTCTTGCTGAGTGACGTTGTGTTTGAATTTACCAAACGAGAAGTTATTGCAGCACGTGTATATGTATTTATTTGCTTCAAGTTTTCTATCAACTTTTTTTAGAATCAACATATATAAGGTAAGAATTCTTCTTAATTTTATTTTCTAAGGTAGTTATTAAATATTGTAATTCATATTTGCTGATACTAAAAATTAGCTCTCGTTCCAATCATAATATAGTACGATCAGAAACTGCAAATTCAGAATGAAAGTCTCGTTAGATCTTAAAGCAAATTATTAATAAATAGATGATTGTTTTAGATTATTATTCCTACGCTTTGCACACGTGTGTAGTGTACTTTTAGTTTTAAGTACAGTAAATGTATTTAATTAAAATATACAAAATTTATTTTAATGTCGAAATGAACAAATTTTGTTTTTATATTTATGCTCGAATGTATAAATTAATTTGAACTCTGTGTGTTGTTTTCATTACGAGTAAAAAGTATCAAGGCATGAGCATTGTATTTTTACTGAAATAAGCTTTTTTGTTATTCTAATTCTTAGATTAATGCAAAAATATGGAGAAATGATAAAAATGAGGAAAGGGGATGTAATGGGTAAACTTGAGGTGTTGCAAATTTACGGTGTTACATTATTATAATACATTGAATTATGTTCTAATGCTGTTAAGTCTTACTTGTAATATAGGACAGGGCATGCATTTTTCGTTTGATATACAAAATAAATTTAACAGAAGTAAAATAACATTATTTATTTTTTAGATGTGTAAAAATTATGATTAAACCAAAAATTGATATGATAAAATAAAACATATGCAATGTTGTCAGGCTTAGAAACCAAGTTTCAAAAAGTTTCTTTAACTGTGAATGACTTAATCCGTGTTTAGTGAATAATAATGCACGGATTACTAAAGAGATTTCGGAGCGAGTTGGCAATTCGACTACATTTCGCATTTAAAACAACTTGGGAACACTTCAAATCTCGATGAATCGGAAATCGGGCACGAATTTTTTCGATCACCCAATATGTTTGAAATCAAAAACGAAAATGTGCATGTAACATCTTGCAAATTTAGACATCATTCATTATTCTGTCATTTAACCCTCTTATTCCCAGGGTAGAATACGTCAGTGTTGCCAGATTGGGGGCTTTTTAATTCAGATTGTTCGATTGTCTCCGCTTTTTTGAAATAGAAATACTCGCCCTGTTTAAAAATATAGTAAAAAAAATTGTGAAAAATAAGGCGAATTATACTATTCTTAAAAAGTGGTGACGGTCCAATAATCCGAATTAAAAAAGTCCCCAATCTGGCAACACTGGAATACGTTCTAAAAATTCTGTATTTCAGAGAATCTGAATTCATACCAGAAATTTTCGATAATAAATTTAGCTTTGTGTAATGACGGGACGTGTGTTAATAAAGATATCAAATATCGCCATTTTAACCCTAGAACTACCGAAAATTTTACTCAAGTTTTATAAAAATATTACACATCAGAATTCTTACTTAAAACTATTGAACTTATTTACTTAACTCATTATTGTCTGGTTTAGATATTTAGTTTATTTTAAAGAAATTTCTGGTTAGAATAAATATTTCGAATGTACCCATCGGGTCCATTGGACCCGTCTGGTAGACGGAGGGTTAAACATTTAGTGCGCAGCTTTGAATATATGCAAACACCACAGTTTTCATTTAATAGATTATTTTTATGCACATATACCTAATTCACACGAGGAAATTGAAATAGCAATATTTGGTTTAATTAACAAACAGACATTGTGTATTTAAATAAAGCGAAATTAACCATTAAAACTTTCTGGCGTAAAGTCAAATTCTCTGAACTACGTAATTTCTAGAACGTATTCTATCATAGGAATTAAAGGGTTAAAAGTTAAGTTTTATAAAATAAATAATTGTATAAAATAAGTCTATTTGGAGACATACTTATTAAAATACAGTAAATTCTGTCTAAGGCGGACTCTGTATAAGCCGGAAATCTGTCTACCGCGGAAAATTTTTCAAGTCCCGGCGAACCCATAGAAAATTACATCAATTCATGCTGCATAAGGCGGAATCTGTCTAACGCGGAAACGGAAAGCATTTTAAGGCCCCACAGAAACGAAAATTTTGCATAAGGCGGAAAAAAGGATAATTTAAAAATGAAAGGCATTTTGTTTATTAAACTTTAAAACGGATAAGTCAAATACTCAATGTCGAGCATGTTAGTTAAATTTCCTAACACTTTGAAAAAGTTAATTCAAAAGGACAGCAACTGTTTAAATTTTAAGGAATTTATGCTTGTGCCACTTTTTTATCTACAAAATTATATTTAGAACTTAATATTTTTAGTAGAATGAGCATTTATCAAAATATATATTTTCGAAAGTGCAATATATTATACATTAAGGATGTACTCAAATTCAAAGTTATAGCGTTCTGTCTCATTCTCGAAGTTTATTGGGCGGGGGGGGGGGGGGGGGGGGGGGAGCGAGGGGTTGTTAATTTTTTTTTTTTTTGGTGTGTGTGTGTGTGTAAACTTCCAATTCGCATGTATTACAGCAGTACTAAGAAATTGAATAGCGTTTCTCATTTATCTATAAAGACAAAAGATCTTTCCGAATTTTAGTTTTCAACCGATTTTCGAGTCAGGAAAATCAATAAAAAATCGTCAAATTCGAGTTTTTTTTTGGGGGGGGGGAGGGGGGAGCTTTTTTGCATAAGCCGGAATATTGTCTACTACGGAAAATTTTCTGAGTCCCGATCGATTCCGCCTTAGACAGAGTTTACTGTATTTACTAATTTGCAATATTTTAGCGTAAAACAGCCACACGACAGTAGTTTTTACTTGTATTGCAGATAGGGAAAATGTATCTGTGATTTATTTCATCATTTTTCCTGTGTAATAAACCTTTCAGAGAATCATATATAATTTTTTCGAAACAAAATAAAAATTCGCGCATTTAAGGGTTAAATTTCTCGTATGAAATAGGAATATCTGAATTAAAAAATCCACTAAATTTTCAGTACTTTTGTAGCATATATGCTACCATGGGCATTAGAGGGTTAACACTGGACTGCGCAGTGATGCAATATGAATCAATTAAAATTCAAACTTCATTAAAGAAATTCAACTGTATACTTCTACTACATCGCGATAAAATTATCCCTCTTATGTAAAAAATATTTCTTGTTAATAAATCCTTTCGTGGTTGGTGGGATATATCAGAGTTCGTACGCTTCAAGAACATTCGAGCACCTTTTATCAGAATTTTTGTTTATAAATATTGGCCTTATTTAAGGAAAATAATATCTATCTTGAAATATAGCGACCAGTACTTCGAAGCTGAAAATGTATATTTGAGAATAATTATTATCTTAAAAACCGATATTCCGCTTTCAGAATGTGGATTAATAGGCTATAAACGCTACTCGAACACGTTTCCGAAAATCAGTGGTAGCAAAGGTACTCTTTTTTATAAATATTTTAATCTTTATAAACTCTCAAAAATATATTGGTTTTTGAGTATTCTTGTAATACAAGGTTCGTACGGATGCTGGAATTTCCAGATTAAGAAATTCTCCGGTACTAGTATTTTCTTATTGAAAATCTCTCTTGAAATAAGGTGAAATCTCGTCCGTTTAAACTAGAGTTATTTTTCTATAAAAAAATTCTGATATTTGGCCTTAAAAATAACGGTACCCGTGCGAACCCTGTAATAAAGAACAGTTTTTTTTATTATGATACACCTATTTTCATTTTTTAAGAAAACATTTGACCTTTAAAATGTTACAATATGTTTTTTTTTTTTTAAATATTTTCTGACAGAATGCTAATAAAAGAGCTAAATGATAAATATGGAAACAAATTTTTTTTACAACTAATGAATAATTTCAATACAAGTTTCAGGCAAGTAAAGAAGTTCGCTTTCAATTTTGCTACTTTTATTATGTAAGTTGTCAGCAACAGAGACTTACTTTTGATAAATTAATTCAGAGATTAACAGCTTTCTTTGATGCAATCCTGAGGAAATGTTCGAATGACACCCCTAATGTACAAAAATATGTATAAAAAAAGACATTTTAAAAAATGCTTCATCAAAATCATCACCTGTAACCTTGAAATGAGACCGAATACCGGATTCGTACGCATCAAGGACTTCCACGCACCTTTTACGAGAATTTTCGTAAAGCAACACTTGCACTGTTTAATGAAAAAACTTCTATCTTTATACGGACCTGTACTTTACAATTTTTCTGGTACTAAAACACCTAAAATCGCTCGAATCATTTGATGCGTACGAATTCTGTATATGTGTCCCATTTAATTTAAATTACCAAATGTAACAATGGCACCAGAAATTTTAAACAGAATTTTGCATTTATAATGTAATTGAGGAAAAGTTTTTATATGTTTCCAAACGAATTTGTTCATAAAACTTGGTGTCATTCAATCATTTCAACATTTTACCAACTGAAGTATTTTTAACCCATGAGAGGGTTAAGGCATATCTGCCAACTTTCCCTTAAACTTCCGTAAAATGTGAGTTAAATTGAACCAGGTTAAACACGTTTCGAACCAGAAATTTTCTGAAGAAATTAATTCAAATAGATTTCACAGAGAAACATGATTTTAAATCCATAGTGATAAATAAAATAAATTTTCTGGTTAGTTACATGTAAAACCTGGGTCAATTTAACTGACATTTTACGACAGTTTAGGTGAATGTTGGCAAGTATAGTTAAGGTAAAGAATTTTTCTGCTGCTTAACCCTAATTTTTTGTATAAAAAACACATTTCCAAAAGAAAAAATCGTGCAGTGTAAGGGTAATAAATTTGTTTTAATCTACTAGTTTAGGTTGTATACAGTTTTTTTTGTTTAACCTTCCGTCTACCAGACGGGTCCATTGGACCCGACATGTACATTCAAAATATTTATTCAAACCAGAAATTTCTTCAAAACAAACTAAATGTATAAATCAGACAATAATAAGTTAAATAAACAAATTAAATAGTTTTAAGTAAAAATTCTGGTGTAGAATGTTTTTATAAAACTTGAGTAAAATTTCCGGTAGTTCTAGGGTTAATTTAATTTTCCTATAAGCCTGCAAAGCTCTATATTAATTGACTCAAGAACTAGGAACAGGCTTAATTATTTTATTTTTCTTTTCTTCCAGAAGGAAAATTATTTGTAAAAACTTTCAAAAGTATGTCATATTAGATAACTAAATGTATGAACTTCCCTTGTATCAAAGTGCATTATAAGATAAATTTATTGAAAATAAATAGGCTGAAATTGGAGTTGAAGAATATAAATGGCATTAATTTGACAGTTAATTTAAAGGCGACATGAAATATCGAAGTTACTTCTCACCAATTGAAATTTATTACTTGCCTGTTGTTATAAATCTTATTGAAACTCTTCTTTTACTACTAAAAAATGTATGGTGAATACTGCGATATCTGTATCCTGTTTCTTGAAAATTAATTTTAAAGATTACATATAAACGTTTAAATGGTTAGTTATTACAATTTCTAATAGTAATTATTTATATTAAATTAGGAAAAGTGTATAAAATAATAATGTACGAAAAATGATAGTTAAATAATCATTAGCCCATTAAAGACTGATGTTTCGTTTTCGCAACTTTATATTTGTAATTTTTTTTTATGTTTTTATACCAGTAAAAGAGAAAGTAAAATTTCCTTTACTAGGGTTTCGTTCATCTGACGAAACCCTATTCGTCTCACTCCTTTGTCTGTCTGTCCGTCTGTCTGTCCGTCTGTCTGTCCGTCACAGAGCCCGTTCTCAGAAACTATAGATGTTAGAGACTTGAAATTTTGGGTACTTATAGCTGAACACCTCACATCAAACAACAAATCATAAAATTTTGAAAAAGTTGGCAATTAACCTAATTACGGGCTAATTAAATTCTAATATGAACCAATCAACCTTTTGAATGAAGGTGCGAACGCACGTTATCGAAATCCTCCCCAGTTTCTCCTAAGGGTTGCCAGTAAATTCGGAGGATGCTTCGTCAAATCAGCCGGTGCAGGGTTACCACGGAGCAATTTAAGCAATAAATGAAGTGGACCTATAAAAAGCAAAATAGGATCTGACGAAGTATCGGTCGTACAAATTCGTAACAGGTGTAGAAATATGCGGAAAAAATTCTACTTTATTTTGGTATAAATTTCAAATTTCTGCGTAGGATAGAACCCAAAAAATCCACTAAAAATCGATCGATAAAAATTTAATTTCTGTGTTTGGAAAGACAACGAAAACAGATTTCCATTCACCTGAAGGCAGCTGTCGTCATCTCTCAGACGTATCGGCGCGGGAGAAATTTAAGGGGAGGAAAGTCTAATACGAAATTTAAACTTTTTAAATATTAAATTTTTCGATTAAATTTTTTGACATCGGGGGTGGAAATTTCTCGCAGATTTCATACATACACGGTTCAAAGAGAGGTTCACGGTTCATTACGAGCTGAGATATTAATTATTATTTTATTAATTCCTTTTATTTCTATCAAATGCCAAATTAAGATGGAGGCACGTGCTTTTTTAACGGAGATTTCATTTAAATTAGGAAATCTAACAATTTGCGTGGGGTGTTTTGACGGCGCGCTATGAGATAAGTATTAATTATTCAATATGAAAAAAGTTTATAGGTTTATAAGTGTTCATCACACTATTTCCGAATAGCAATTTCAGGAAATATCTTAAATTATTGTTTAAGACCGCCACTCGATGTGTTCGAAACTTTAAGATACTTTATAACACATAAGAAAAAGTGTAAAAAAATGGAGTGTGATATTTCGAGGAGTGGAGGGGGGGGGGACTAGATTTATTTATTAAATCTTAGCGTTTGTTATCGCAGAAAATGTTTTAAATTGTTGGTTAAGACTGCACCCCGCCACCCTCCCGACCATGTATCTACGGAGAGATTGCGCAAAGGAGTTTCGTTCAGATATGCTTTTGTTAAGAATAGAGTGCGCTCCCTGGTGGTGGAATGCGGAACTAACGGAACGCGATTTTGTTAAAATTAGGAAATATAACAAGGCGATCCGTTTGCAACTTTAAGATACTTCATAACACATAATAAAAAGCTCATAAAATAATGGTACATGCAATTTCCTGTGAAGGGAGGGCTGGGGAGGGGCGCTGGATTTCTTTTTTTAAAAATTAGCGTTTACGGCCTTTTTAAATGTCGTTTTTTGAGCCCTATGATATACTCAGACACGTGCTGCTTATGAAATATAAAAATGTCAAAATTTTAGTTACCACTATTTCCGAATAGTACTTTCAGCAAATTTCTTAATTTCTCGCTTAAGGCCGCCACCAACTAGAGTAACAAATCCACTGATAGGTTGTTTAATAGAGTTTCGATCTGATACACTTTTGTTATGAATAGTGTGCGCTCCCTGGTGGTGGAATTTGCAACTAACATAACGCAATTTTGTTAAAATTATGAAATCTAACAATTCGATCTGCTGTAAACTTTGACATAGTTCATAACACATAATAAAAAGCTTATAAAGGAATGTTCCGTGCAATTTCCTGGGGCGCCTACCTATCTCGTGTGCTATAGACCCGATCCCCTCGACTAATATACCTACGGATAGGTTGTAAAACGGAGTTTCCTTTGGATAGATGTTTGTGTAGAATAGAGTGCGCCCCCTGGTTACGAAATGTGGAACT
This sequence comes from Maratus speciosus, assembly GCA_963932465.1. Taxonomy (NCBI): domain Eukaryota; kingdom Metazoa; phylum Arthropoda; class Arachnida; order Araneae; family Salticidae; genus Maratus; species Maratus speciosus. The sequence goes on along the minus strand of OZ010786.1, from coordinate 589,807,940 downwards.
AACAGATTTCGCAAAATGATAAAGTGTTTTAAAGGAATATTAAACGAAACCCTCTGTGCGATTTGTGATCACACTTACCCACTTGTCTTAATAACACATTTCAGCAATTTATAAAGTACAAGTAAGTTCTTAACAAAATGTGGTGTTAACTGAATAAAACATCCTGTAAAACATCTGGTCCTTAACCGGTTAAGAACGAATTATTTCAATTCCCATAAATATATATACAAAATCTATGACCGGTTAACGAAAAATTCGGTTAGCAAACGCTATTGTGGAACGAACTAAGTGCATTTTCCGATCCTCCACTCTACTACGTAATGAAAGAGATAAGCATTAAATAGGCAAAACTAATTTTCTAACATTTGTAATGTTAGTAAACATACCGACCATATTTTGCATTAAATAAAGTTCAAGGTTTCACGCAAGTAATGACTCTGTTGCACGAAATATGAGATAAAGTGAAGAATATAAGAGTGTTGGAAGCTTTTATAATAAAACGCGTATCTCGAAGCGAAATAATAAACATCATTTGCAAAATTAATCAAGTTCTAACGTTTAACGGAAACATGTTGCTTTTTCAAAAAACAAATGCGCATTTTTTGTTTAATTTTGACATTTAACACCATTAAATTGTTTCTTTGTAATAAAAATCGAAAAATATTTATGAAAATGAGAAAATTAGGATTAAATAATACATAGGCTACATTTGTTCCGAAAATGGAATAATAAAGTATACATTAGTGAAATAATAAAATACGTTAATTATCTTACACATATAGGTATAGAGTTAAGCTTATATATAATGCCTGTGTTAGCAATATTCGTGTAATGCACATTCATACAATAACTTCTTATCAACGAGAAATATGAACAGTGTAATTTATCAGCTTCTTAATGATAGTACATTCCAGGCAGAATTGTTAATACTAGTAATAATAGATCTAGTAATAAAACTCCAAGATATAAGAGAATAGTATCATTTAGATTATTTATAACATCATTAATACCACCATTTATTGCACTTATTTTAATACTTTTTCTTAGTCGCCATTTTAAATTTTTATACTTTAGTTATTATAACTTTATTCTTTCAAAATAATTTGTAATTCTTTTAACACTAGAACGCCCGGAAGGAGTCGATTCGAATCCAACCACATGATTAAATGTCCATTGGAGCCAGAATTTTTTTCATAAAATAAGTTGAATTTAAGCGACGCAGAAGTACGTTAAATAAATCAGTTAAATAATTTTAAATAAAAATTCTGGGTAATAATAATAAAAATAAATGAAACTTGAGTAAAAATTCCGGGCGTTCTAGTGTTAAAATATAAATAAGTCGAAACGTGTCAGTTAAAGTTCATTTGTATCATAACCAGTTTTATAAATATTCAGATCTGGGTGAAATAGCTGTTGCACTCTTATGGCAAAATGCATGAATACAAAATTTATTACGATTCTACATATTAAATTCTGTAATACGGAAATACTATGACTCCCTTTTAACACGACGCTATCATCATGGTAACATAGAATGATGGCATATCATGGGATACCCTTGAATTAATTACCTATGATAGAATTTAATAGAAAGAAGAAAACTTTTATTAATAACTTTTTAAGTTTTGATTAGATTTTCAAAAAAATTCAAATGATCCGACAAAATTATGCAACGATTGTATATATTAAATTTCAATTCAATCGGCCAGGTAGTTTTTACGAGTTTTTACTCCGGACATAAGGACACACAGGAGGCCGGACCAGACGACGACTATACGTGCTACGTATGTACATAATTACGAACGGACCTAAAAATACATTTTCTTTTAAGATTTCGACGTTTAATCTTCCTTAAATTGTAAATTTATATATAAAAAAAAAAAAACGAAAAATAATTATACAAATCAAAAAATTAGAATTAAATCATACATAAGCTACATTTTTTGTCGTAAACGGTAAAAATAAAGTACACATTAGTAGAATAATAAAATGCATTAATTATTACACATATACAAGGGTGTTCCGTTAAAGGGGTCCAATATTATTAGGGGTAATAGAGGAGATCACATGGAGCATAAATCAGTATATAAAGCCTGGTCGGATCTCAATAGTTTTCAAGTTACAGCAAATAGAATGAAAATTCGGAAAATTGTAAAAGAACCCTCATTGCTAAACTATCGATAATGCTACATAAAAACGAAGCACATATTTAGAAAGAGCAGAAAAAAACCTACAAAATGACATCAATTGTATTAAGATAGCAATATTTATTGACGAGTTACAAGCCCTGAAACAGTGAAAAAAGTACGAAATCCAATATACATCAAAATAGTTAATCGTTAATTCCAAAAAGACAACTCTAGCTACAACAAGGAAAATGTAGTAAAATTTGGTCCATTCCGAAAACTTTCGAAAAAGCTTACAATGAACCATATCGGTTTAATTGTGTGAGAGAAATTAATCAGTTTCTTAGTTACAACTCCGCTTTCTTTGACACTAGCAAAGGTTAAACTCCGCCCATCACGATTGGAAACACCGCCTTTTTAATTACTCTCAACTATACATTTTCGATCATGCTTCTTCTGAGATGCAACATTTTTAATTATTCAAGAGTTGTATGAACCAAAATAACTTTACAATAATAGTCTACATTATAAAATGGTCTTTTAATGATATAAAGCTTAAGTTAAATTCTTTAAAATTAAACTGGTGGTGAAAATTCGGAAATAATTAAAAATATTGCGATTTGTAACTATGCAAGAAGTTTCAGTACATGTTTTACATGGACAATTATTGTATGTATATGTGCATCATAATTTAAGATAGGAAATAATAATAACAAATAGCATAATAATTTTATTAATTATAAATTTAAAAAAGACACTAAATTTTAAATTAATTCATACAAACTTTGTAATTTACAATTTGAGTACACCACAGTCTGTGACTTACAAAATACTGTGCCAAAGAGTGTTGAAAATAAAAGAAAAATGACAAATAAAGAATTACATTCCACGTACTTTATGACATATGTGAAGCATAGTCTTCTGGCCTGCGCTGCACAGTTCAATGTCGGAAGGCAGACGAACGGACATTATTATAATAGGTGTTCGAAGTTGCGCCCATTAACAGAATCGCACAGCCGACAGCGACGTCGTAAAGATTGGCGAACACGCCGAAAAACTCCGACGGAGTTGGGAATGTCTCCTGCAGCGACAACGATTCGCGCTAGTAAATCCTCCGGTGTATCCACAGGCGTTTCATACACCAGCGATTTAAGGTGTCCCCAAACAAAAAAGTCTAACGGATTGAGGTCTGGAGAGCGTGCAGGCCAAGCAACAGGTCCACTGCGTCCAATCCATTTCCCAGGATATGTTGGATTGAGGTGATTGCGAACACCTATGAAAAAATGTGCCGGTGCGCCATCGTGCATAAACCATATATTGTGGCGCAATGTTGCTGGCACATTTTGCAGTAACTGCGGTAAGATATCCCGTAGGAAAACCGAGTACGTACTGCCATTGAGTACATCTGGGAGTAAATATGGTCCTATGAGATAATCGCCGAGGACACCTGCCCATATGTTCACACTGAACTTTTGTTGTGCGTTCGACGGGAAAACAGTGTGCGGATTTGTATATGACCATGTGTGCATATTGTGCGTGTTTACCACGCCCTCTCTCGTAAATGTTACTTCATCAGTAAATAAAATATTTTCCAGAAATTGTGGATTATTTTCTGTTACATTAAGCAACCAGCGTACGAATTCTGTCCGCTGAGCACAATCTGTTACTGATAACAGTTGTACCCGCTGCACATGAAAGGGGTGCATGTTTTCTGCACGCAGAACACGCCACACACTTTGGTGAGAAACACCGACTTCAGACGCAGCAGCTCGTGTACTCGTGGAGGGGTTATCTTTAAAAATATTCAGTACATCTTCTTCCATTGCAGGTGTTCGTACATGTCGAGGTTTCCCTGCATCAATGCTTGCTGTATTAACCCTCCGTCTACCAGACGGGTCCATTGGACCCGACAGGTACATACAAAATATTCATTCAAACCAGTAATTTCTTTAAAATAAACTAAGTATGTAAACCAGACAAAAATAAGGTAAATAAATAAGTTAAATAGTTTTAAATAAAAATTCTGGTGTAGAACGTTTTATTAAAACTTGAATAAAATTCCCGGTAGATCTAGGGTTAAACGATCCAGTCTCCCGTAATCGTCTATCGATTTTTATGAAGAGTTTCGAACTTGGGCAACGTCTCCTTGGAAATTGCTCACGGTACATGCGCTGTGCTAGACATGCATTTCCATGAGCTTGCCCGTACATCAGATGCATTTCCGCATATTCTTCGTTAGAGTACTCCGGCATAATTATTATACATCAACTTACTACAATCCCAATTACAACAGCCTCCCTTTAACATAACGCCCACTGATGACTGCTGTTTTATTACACTTTTCTTCCTATACACATAGAAAATTTGCATAAAAAGTACTTCTTCTTCATCATCCTGAAAGTTCATGGAGGAAACGCAGCAGTCACGGAGTTTGCTTTAAGACAAGGCGAGAGCTGCACAATATGTCATTCACTTGACCAGACTGAATAATGAAAGGGTATTGATAGAGATTGATCAGAAATGTATAATTGAAAGATATTAAAACGGGGTGTTTACAATCGTCATGGGCGGAGTTTCGCCCTTTCCGAGCGTGCAACAGTACAGAGTTGTAACTAGGGAACTGCTTGATTTCTCCCATACAATTAAACTGATATGGTTTATTGTCAGCTTCTTCGAAAGCTTTCGGAATGGACCAAATTTTATAACATTTTCCTTGATGTAGGTAGAGTTGCATTTTTGGAATTAACGATTAACTATTTTGCTAAATATTTGATTTTGTATTTTTTCACTGTTTCAGAGCTTGTAACTCGCCATTAATTCTCAATATTCTAAAACAACTTATGTCATTTCGTAGGATTTTTTCTGCTCTTTCTAAATATGTGCTTCGTTTTTATGTAGCATTATCGATAGTTTAGCAATGAGGGTTTTTTTACAAATTTCCGATTTTTCATTCTATTTGCTGTAACTTGAAAATTATTGAGATCCGGCCAGGCATTATATACTGATTTATGCTCCGTGTGATCTCCTCTATTACCCCTATTAATATTGGACCCCTTTAACGGAACACCCTGTATACTGTACAATAACATTTTCTCAACAAGAAATATGAACACTGTAATTTATCAGCTTCTTAATGATGGTATATTCCAGAGAGAATTGTTAATACTGGTAATAATATATCTAGTGATAAAACTCCAAGACGTAAGAGAATAGTTTCATTCGGATTATTTATAACATCATTAATATCCCTTTTTATTGTTGTTTTTTAAATATATTTTCTTAATTCTCCATTTAAAATTTTTACACTTTAGTGGAATAAATTTTATACTTTCAAAAGGATTTGTAAATAATTTCTGTAATGTAAAAAGTATTATAAATTCAAGAATAAAAGAAATGAATAATAAACGGATATATTGCCAATAGGAAATACAGGGTGATAAAAAAAAAAGTTTACAAAATGACATGACAAATCAGGCATATAGCAAGGATAAGATCTCAATCCACTTATTTAGTTGCAAATAGAGGGTGTTTCATCCTAACTGAATCCGGGTTGACGATAATAATTTCATTAATACTTGGATTTTTTTTTCCAGAGAGAAACATTCGCCTTGCATACAATATTCCAAATGAAAATCAAATTTCAAATTAATTGCTGAAAAGGCGCAAAGGCCAACCTAGTGAAAAAGATTCCATGCCGGGACTCGAACCCGGGACATCAGTATAGCGCACTGACATTCGTGTTTGCCCCTTGTCAGTGGCTCACGGAAAAATATTCCATCTTGTGCTGCGTTTGCAGCCTTGCCAGCCTGTAGTAGGGAGAAGTTTCAGGCTGGGTATCGTTCCATGTGGTTTAGTCGGTAGATTGTCTGTGCGCTATACTGATGGCCCGGGTTCGATTCTCGGCATGAGATCATTTTCACTAGGTTGGCCTTTGCGCCTTTTAAGCAATTAATTTGAAATTTGATTTTCATTTGGAATAAGATGATAATTTCGAGAAAAATAAAAACATTGCAATGGAAATGCAACAATATGCACCTTGTTTTGTGTGAAATGTGATAACATCATGAAAAGATCTGGACAAAACATGTTGCTCAAGCAATCGATGATACCGTATGAATGGATAATCACAGTCCAGCATGTGGGGCCTGAAGTGCACACTGCAAGCTTTTACCACTTTTGTTTGGTTTCATCAAATTTACAACAAAGGTGAGAATGTCTGTTAAATGTTTTATTATAATAGAGTTCAGTTTTCTGAAAGTTATCAGCGCCAACCCAAATTGACTTAGGATTAAACACCCTATAATTGTGACTAAATAAGTGGTTTGCGACCCTATGTTCCTATGTGATTTTTCATCCTTGTTTATGGCTGATTTGCCATGTCATTTTTTTTTTAATCACCGTGTATATTTTTCTAACAATTAGAAACTTAAATAAGATGCATAAGTTAAAAACACATAAACTTGCTCAATGGTATACATAAACAAGAAATTTTATATGAACATGTACACATAAAATTTACGATAAAGCATAATATTGATGTTCCGATCTACTTCTGGAATCGCCTTCGGGATAAATATTACGTTGAAATGTTTAAAAGTCTAGAGACGAAAGCTTCTTGTCAGTGACCTGACGATGACTGCAGAAGCAGTTCTAAACGTCGGTATTATGCTTTATCCTAAATTTTATTTGTACAAGTTATTGTTTATGTGTTACCATTTAGAAAGTGTATGTGTTTTTAACATATACACCTTCTTAACACTTTCCAACAAAATTGAAGAGTGTTTATGATTTCGGTTTGTCTGTTCTTCTCTCCTCTGTAACTCTCGTAAAGATACTCGTATTATCCTGAAATTTTTGGATGCTATTAAGGTTTCCCATAGCACGATCCCTACTTCAAATGAAGTATGTAGCATGTTTAGTTCATCTACAGAGACAGTCAAAAGTATTCCGTTACATTACGGTCAATCGTAAAAAATCATTTCGAATGATTTTTAGTGATGTTACACGCAACATAACAAAATTTATTTGCACATGAAGTGCACTAAAATTTGCTTTCCGTAGAATATGCGGTGCAAAGAATAGTTATTTTTCATTTACAGGGCCACACAAAAATATTCCCTTACATAATGATGTAGAGGGGGAGGGGCAATTGGTTGTGGCGTATTTAATTGCAGTAGCCTTTCTCTTAACCGGAACTCCGCTTTAACCGGCCATTCTCTCCCCCCCCCCACCCCCCCCCCAACATCAGGCAAAATCCAGAAAGGAAAATTTCGGTTCTCATTTCTTTATGATTAATTAACTCAAATTTACATAATGTAGAATAATTTCAACTTCTTATAAAGGTGTGTAACAAGATTTTCAACAATTTAATTTATATTAAATATTGTTCATTATTTATTGTTTATGATAATTTTAATTCAATTCAGTTAATTACAAATATTCATTTCACAAAATATAGAAAATATGTTCTTTTTTTAAAACTACACAAATTAGAAATCTAAATATGCATCCTACGCATTTAATTAACTATGCAGTTACTTATTTAAGCTTTTTTACTTCTCCGGTTTAACCGGTTTTTCTCTTAACCGGCTAACCCTCGGTCCCGTTTAGGCCGTCTAAGAGGGAGGCTACTGTATGTTAAATTATTTCATATATAATGAAATTGATATACGTCGTTGAGGTTTACTATAAGTTATTTCATGTATAATATGAAGTGCATAACATTTACAGGGACACACAAAGATTTCAGATAGTATAGGGGCTGTTGGAAAGTGTTTCATAATCTTTGCGTACGCATGATTTTTATTTCATGTTAATCTTGTTTGTTATATTTTATGGTGAAGTTGTCCTATTCATGTTAATTAGAAAGTTGATACGGAAGTACTTATATACTTTGTGTAAATATATGAACAATTTTTATAGACAAATAATATTTTCAATTATTAAACACAAGTTTTTAACTAAATAATCATTACTAAAGAATTTTATGTATTTTTACTTTATTATATCAATGCAAGAAGAATGTAGCGGATTCGTAAAAAAATTCGATTTCTGGTTTTCGAAGGATTTATAAAATGTAGAATGTCTTGAAAACGATATCGCTAATTTTAGAAAATGTCTGACCGCGAGTCTGCCTGTGTGTCTGTACGTGACATCTAGTAAGAACTAATGCACGAAATTCAATAGAATTTCAGATGCAATCTGACATCGGCATAACAATTAGATGCAACATCAGATGCAATTAGACATGGGTGCTAATTAGGTTTTGGTGTATATCGTAAAATATGTAGTGATGCTATTCTGCATTTTTCACGATTTTCACGATAGATGTATCTCAAGAACTAAAGCACAGAAGTTCACCGGACTTCATATTCTATTGTACCCTGTCATAGATATTTCCTTATTAGGCTTGTGTGTATGCCAAAAAACAGGTATCGCTGCTATGCTATGACATACGATTTCCTTGATAGTTCTATCGCAAGAACGAATAGACTGTTGTTTAAATTTTTGTTGCAGACGATTTGATTTGTAAGAAAGAATGCTTGTTATTTATGGCCACAGCATCAGTTTTTTAATACACTGGTCTCCAAAAGTTAAGAAACAGTGACCCGATGATTTTGACTATACACGGTTTGTTGAATATCTTCCGAAAATTTTGATGAATTGTTCTTAAAATTCAAGGATGTAAAGAGCGTGTTTGATTTGTTATTTTTCAGTGAATATTAAATCATGGAAACAATTAGAGGCCAACAGTAAATTTAATAATAAAATAAAGTTTGTCACTGCAGCAAATGACTGTTTGGGTTCTGTTTAACGATCGTGTGCATTTGTGGAAGCTTAGCACACATATTCGTGAAGATGTTATATTTTTTGTTAAAATTCGAATGCTTTGTGTTTATAGACTACAGAGTTTTCAACCAATATTATCACCACTTTCCAAAACTTCAAAAAGAACAGTACAAACAGTATACTGCAATTGAAACATGAGTACATAGAATATTTGATGAGATACAGATATTTGTATGAAATAATTTTTAACTACTCATGCATGAAAAATCTCAGAAATTTTTACTTGATGATTTGTTAGTCAGCTTTTTAGGGCGACTTATATAAAAGGTGTAGTCAAATATCGAAAACATTCAGAAAGACAGCGGTGATATATTGAGTTGCTTTGTAAAATAGCTTTATTATAAGGGATTTTCTGCAATTTTTAAGCAGCTCGCTGTAGCTTTTAGGTAGCTTTCATTACAAAAAGCTACCTATTGCAGTCGTTCGGAGGAAAGCGATTTCAAAAAAAGTTTGGTATATTTTCATCGATCATGACCCCCAGACCCCAAAACCACCCTCCGTTCAAAATTTATATATATATATGACCTTTGTCACACTGTAACTCTCGTATTTATGAACCGATTTCGATTGAAATTCGGTATGTGCATAGTACATAGCAATGTCTCGACCGAATTCGTTGGCCAGCTTCATCCGCCGTTTTGGTTCAAAATGGCGGCCATTTAAAATTTAAAAAAAAATTTAAATCTTGAAATGTGGCGCCAAAAAATTTAAAATGGAAAAATATTTTTTTCTTATGTATTTGACCTTTATACAAAGATTCTGGAGCAGTTTTTGTTTCGTCTATATCTTAAAAAATGGCTGAGTTATAGCATTTTGAATTTCTAGCGTGACTGACATTTTGAAACGTCCTGAATTTTGTCACGCGATAAAAGGCGTATTTATGAACCGATTTGGACGTAACTTCGTTTATACATAGTACACACCAATGTCTCGACCGATTTCGTTGGCCAGCTTCATCCGCCATCTTCTTTAAAAATGGCGGCCATTTAAATTTTTAAGAAAAATTTAAATTTGAAATGCGGTACCAAAAAATTGAAAATTGAAAAATATTTTTTTCTTCTGTGTTTGACCTTGATAAAAAGATTCGGGAGCTGTTTTTGTTTCTCTATATCTTAAAAAATGGCTGAGTTATAGCATTTTGAATTTCTAGCGTGGCCGACATTTTGAAACGTCCTGATTTTTGTCACGTGATAACAGGCGTATTTATGAACCGATTTGGATGTACCTTTGTGTATACATAGTACATACAAATATCTCGACCGAGTTCGTTGGCCAGCTTCATTCGCCATCTTGTTTTCAAAGGGTTGCCATTTAAAGAAAATTAAATTTAAAATTTAGAATGAGGTATTAATAAATTGGAAAATGAAAAAGATTTTTTTTTATGTGTTTGGACTTGATACAAAGATTCCGGAGCAGTTTTTGTTTCTGAAAATTTGTTCTTTTGTTTATATCTTAAAAAATGGTTGAATTATAGCACTTTGAATTTCTAGCATGGCTAACATTTTGAAACGATCTTGTATTTGTCACGCGATAACACACGTATTCGCCTATTTCAATGTAAGAAGGCATGTCTATAGTATACATCAATATCTCGACCAAGTTCGCTGGCCAGATTCATCAGCCATCTTGTTTCAAAATGGTGGCCATTAAATTAAAAAATATATATACATTTAAAGTGAGTTGCACAAAAATTAAAAATTGAAAAAGGTTTCTTTCTTAAGTATTTGACCTTGATATAAGGATTCAGGAGCATTTTTTGTTTGTCTTTATATTAAAAAGCTCAGATATAGCAGTTTCAATTTCTAATGTGGGTGACATTTTGAAAAATCTCATTTTTTGCCTGCGACAGCACTCGTATATATCAACCGATTTCCGATGTGAGTAAGCATGTGCACAGCAAATACTAAGGTCCCGACCAAGTTCACTGGTTAGACTCATCCACCATGTTGTTTTAAAATGGCAGGCACTTTAAGAAATCGCCGAATTTGGCAGCCAAATATAAGTTACTTTAAATAAAAGCAGCTTGGATAAAGCTGACTAATTTCGCGAAATTCTCATTCATAATGATTTAGTATTGATAAAAATTAGTATTGAATCTCCTATATTTGGTTTCCACTAAATTAAACTTCGTGTGTTTGAATAATATAAGTTGGCTTTTTTAAAATAAGGAATATGAAAGCTACCTCTTCCTCCCGGCACTGGCCGGAAGGACGTTTTGTGTTTGAGCCTTTAAAATTTAAAGAATAATATCTTTACTTTTTATCGAAAGATATAGCTACTCTAACATATTAGAGTTTTTTTTTTCATAGAGATGCAACAATTCAAACTAATAATTATAGTGACAAAATAAAGACAAACAAAACAATTTTATTCGACGAAGACTGGTTTTGGAATTAAACTAATAAGCCGTTCACGATATGACTGTTCTATTGTTATTAAATGCTAAATAATAATAATAATAATAATCTTATGGAACTAAATTGAAATAAGGAAAATACGATATTTTCATAGTTGTATATTTCAAAGATTAAAAGTTTCATAATTCCTCTCTTACTGAAAGAAAATATCATAAAATCTACTTTAAATACAGTAATTTCTCACTTATACGTCGGTGCAAGGGACTGATGAAAAACGACGCATAAACGGGAGAGAGACGTATAAATAGAAGTCAAGTAAAAATTAAATTTTAAATAAATGTCAAGACAATATTAATCTTTAAATGGTTAAATAACATGCGTAATATTAATATAAAATACGATTATCTTGAATTATTAATGATTTAATAATTCATGTCTAAAATGTGTACACCTCAAAATTTTAGTTTCATGCCTTATAATTTTAAATAGTCTAAAATGAAAATTGGTTTATAAGATTGAAGTTGTCCCTAAAAATATCTTTTTCAAGTTCCTCGAAACAAGAATATGTAGAACCAGATGTCTCAGTTCGTTGAATGTAGTAACGAAGGGTTTCCAGGCCGTCTTTTCCGTTTGCAAAAGTCGATGGATGTTTTCTATTTTTTCTTCGTAATCTGATTCATCTCAATCAGCGTCGTCTTGAATTTCTGTGACTATTTATTGTGGGTCTCTCATTTTTGCAGTTGCTACATTTTCATCGATATCTAAGAAATCGTTAAAATTAATTATTCCTCCAGACACGGCATTCCATTCTTCATCTAATAGTGGCTGATCTTTGGGAGAAGAGTAATCAACATCCTTGAGAATAAATCCTGCTTTTTGAAACAATTTTGAATACATGTTTCACTGATACTTTACCTTAATTAACAGATCATATTTAGTGCATCATGTATGAAAACTGGTTTTAGATTAATTACTGTACTTGTTAATTCAAGCGATGCAAGAATTCTTCGAATCAAAGATTTTCTGCAATTTACTTTCCTACAACGAATAATTTCCCAATTTGAACGGCTGAAGTTTACATGTGCAGATTGCTAGGAAGAAAGCCACTTTTGTAGCGTTGAGCTTTGAGAAATCCGGAGGATGAGCAGGGCCATCTTTTCATCAAATCGCTGAAGAAATTTCAAAAAGTTGTTAGCAATCACCCACGCTTTTTTGCTATTATCGTATTTACCTGGCAATTTTTTTTTTACTTTCTTGAAATAACTAGAATTTCTCTTTTTTTTTCAATAACCAAAGCGAATAATTTCTCAGAACGATCTGCGTTACAGCAAATTATAATTGTGGGTCTCTTTTTTACCTTTACCGCCATGACACGCTTCACCCTTGAAATATAAAGTTGTATCTAGTATTATTTTAAAAAAGAGTCCCGTGTCATCTTAATTAAAGATATCACAAAGCTTTATAATCTTTAATAAAGTCTTCTAATCACTGAATTACTTCTCAACATTATCTTCATTAACTCTTTTACTTTCACCACATATAGTACGCATAGCTAATCCATGTCTATTTGTAAGTTCCTGTATCCATTCATGGGACGTAAAGAAACTTTCTCTTTCAAAAGTCCGTGCTAATCCAATTTCCTTTTCTCTTAATAACTGATAACTGACTGGCATATTGGAGGCACGCGCTTCTCTAAGCCGCTGCTCTAACTAAGCTAAGTAACTAAAGATTTTTTCCAATTGTTCAAATATTCCATTCTATATTCTACTTGTTTCTTGGAAACAAAGATACCTTTTAATGTTGTAACAAGAACTTTGAATTGTTCTGCTAAATGTTTTTTCGTCACATGGGGCATCTGTTCGGAAATTTTATTAACCTCCATTTTAAAAGAAAACGGTAATTTTGTTCGCTTACCCATTTTCAAAAATGAAAAAAGAAAAAGTATTTCAGCGTACCGAGCGAGGACAGAAAGTTGAGAACAAAAAAGACTTTTAGTATGAACAGGCTAATAAAACATATTTGAATTGTTTCATTTCTGAATAAAAAAGCCCTTCTCAGAGTAACAGGAGCCAAGAAATTCTGGCCAAGGAATTCAGCTTCCAATTACTGTTCAGACAATAAAAGCAAAATACAAACAATTGATTGACCTTTACATTTTAACAAGCTTATGTCATTATTTTTTGAAAGGACACGTGCAAAAAAGGAAGAAATTACAATCTAATTGTGAAACTTCTCCGAATCATAAGTGAGAGATGCATTTAACTTTACGACGCATAGTCGAAAAAAATATCGCCGGTTTATGTTTCAACGGACAATCGAAAATCGACGTATGACTGAGAGGGACGCATAAAAGAGGCGACGTATAAATCAGAGTTTTCTGTATAAAAAAATATTTCGATAAGAAAAATTCACACAGCATTTGTAGGATTAAAGAGTTTTCTATGGAGACTGACATTAAGAAAAAAAGACAATAATAAGGATTCTGCATAGCTAAGGTATGGGAACGAGGCAGAGAAACTGATATTAAGCGGAATGCATTGTGAATGTAATATATGCATGACTGGATTAATGCAGACAGCTGATGACCGTCGAAGAAGGAATGAAAAATAAAGAAAAAAATGAGATAGAAGAGAGTGTTTAATTTTTTGCAGAAGTATCATAATCTTTGTGATAATGAAAATGAATGTTCGCATAAGTGTGTTTGACATAGTTATTACGTGGGGTGTGAAGTTAAAATATTGCAAAAAAGCAAATTTTCAATACATACGGTAACCATTTGCATGCCTGTTAAATATTTTTCTCGATGACAGAACTGGCCCTAACTAGGATTAACCTGGCACCTGAGATAAACGAGAATTTATTGACTGAAATTTGCACCTTTTGAATTGCACAGTTTCTTTTATTAAAAAAAGACGAATTGTTGTGACGAAGAAAAACGGGAAATTTGCGCCAGGCTGGATAGCGCTCAACTACGATATGCGCTTACATATAGTACTATTACTTTAAAGAATCCTCTATAAAAACTTACAAGGGTGCACGCAAAAATGAAATTCTCACCACAACAAATGATACTTCGCAAACTATCGCAAAAAGTTAGCACCAAAGATTAACAAAAATTAGGACAATTATGGAAGGAATTTATGGAGGAATTTTTTTTTCGTTTCATATATGGCCGATTCTCCAGTTAGTGGTATCCCTTAGGGTTATATGTACTGTTGTTACGTAAAACGGGGCTCCAAACGTTCTGGACAACAGTATTTTAAATTTTTTCCTTTGCCTTATCTAATCACATAATTATCTGCGATTAAAGATGACTAAATAAACTGTAAAAAATTAGTTCTGTCCAGAGAATCTGGGGCCATGATTTACACTGGACACCTGAAAACAATAGTTATATGATATATTTTATCATTTATGAAATTTGCGTTAGCATAAAATGTATTCTGCAATGTCTTTCTATAATTTCGAAGACGATTTTCAAGACAATAACTGTAAAGTTTACTGCACTAACATTTTAAATATTGAAATTGTTACTAATGTCCCTAGTTTCCAACTTCATGCACTCACCTTATAGAACAAAAAGTAAAATGACAAACTATTTTTGGAAATTTTGCATAAGCATACTAAAAATTTACATTCTAAAGTATAAAATAAGAAAAGTTTCTCTAAATTATAAATAGTTTTATGCATATTCTGGGTTCGTACAGGTCCTTGAATTTCCAGACTAAGAAGTTCTCCGGTACTAGTATTTTCTTATGGGAAGTATCTGCTTAAATAAGGTGAAATTTCGTCCGTTTAAACTAGATTTATTTTTATATGAAAAAATTTTGATATCTGGCCTTGAAAATAACGGTACCCATACGAACTTTGTTATTCTGGCCAGACGAATGGTGGCCCCTAGTTTGAATGCCACTACTGTCCCCTTGTATAAAACTGCTCATAAGACCACCAAGAGGTCAGACAAATTCTGGAGGACAGTTACATTTAGTAGAATCTGGATTGCTGAGAAAGTCACATGGTCTCATTATCTCGACTCCAAAAGCAGTTAAAAGCTGCAAAATAGATATAAAGATAAAAATATATTTATTATCTGTCACTGCTGCCCGCACTTAAATTCTCCTTATTATTAATTTTGTTTATTTATGATTTTGTCGTGATGTAACATACTTTTGCTTTGTTCAAAAATCATATTGCAGTCGTACTAAAATTAACTTACTATGAGCACAGAAGCAATTTTCTTAACTTATTAATGCCTCTTGGCAAGAAATCTTGTCATGTAAGGCGAACAAAACTTTTAAAGTTGGATTCCAGTATTTTTGTTTGGTAATTTTCACATTATCTAATCTCAGATTTTAAGCGATTAAATAAATCAAAATTACAATGTGGAAAAAAACCGGTGTTGAAGAATTAAAAGAAATGTAAAAGAGATTTGTCCTTAATGGGTTAATATTATCACTACTGTCACTTCAGTCCCCTTTCAATGAAATTGAATCAGCTCACTACCCTGTTCGAATTTTAGGTAACTTTGATTAGAAACTTATACACCAGAATTTTTTTACTTTTTATTTAAATAAATTTATGGAGAGATTTCTGGTTTCAATAGAATGCAATACATTATAACAACTGGTCGATTAGAGGTGAGTAGGTTAATGAAAAATACTGTTTTAAGTTTATGCAGGAAAATCGTATATTACTCACTACCTTATGTCTTATCTACATCTAAAGAAAAAAGTTAAAAAAATAACTTTTATTTTTCATTAAATCACATAGTGAAAATATCCACTTATACGAAAATCACCCTTATATCTCTAATATAAAACATAAACATGCTCTTCAAAACTCTTTCAAGTTTGGTGACTACTGAGTTTTAATTTCAAACTGGCAAACGGCACCAAGAATATTTTAATAAAATTTTGCTTTATAATGAATGTGTAGAGAAACAGATTTTTATTTTTGAAGAAATTGGTTTCAAAATCTGGTATCAGTCAATTATTTCATAATTTTACGAGCAGAATTTTTTTGCCCCTGAATGGGTTAATAAAGCTCAGCTCTGAAATAACATTAGACGTCAAGGTATATGCTTTGTTTGGATTGCATGTATCTTCGCTTTGAATTAAGGCATACTTTCAATAATAAACTCTCATTCGAATAGAAAGAAAACTGTATACGTTCAGTTATTTTTCTTAATCAGCAACTTACATTATAGACTTTTAATAATTTTAAAGTATTTTTAAGCATGCACTTTTTAATCGATCAACACGTGACATAAGATTTTATTATAAATATTCTCAACAATGCAACTTGACAGACTCAAGTGTTTATTTAATCAATACGCAATATCAGGGTTCGTACGGGTACCGTTATTTTCAACGCCAAATATGAGATGTTTTCTGTAGAAAAATAAATCTAGTTTAAACGGACGAAATTTCGACTTATTTAAGTAGAGATTTTCCAAAAGAAAATACCGTTGCCGAAGAATTTCTTCGTCTGGAAATTCAAGCACCCGTACGAACCCTGAATATTATAAAAAATAAAATGCATAACAATATGTATAATAATCACTTATAGACAGGTTAAGCTAAATAATGCTATAAAAAAGTGATGAAATATCTTTATTTAAATTGACGAACGTTTCATCGCACAAACAGCGACATTTTCAAAGTCATTCGATAGAATTATTTTCACAAAATTTAAAAAATAATAATAACTTGGTAAAAAATGTCACTGATTTTCATTATGCATGATGTCTCGTGACATTGTTTACCAAGATATTTTTTTTTTGTTTAATTTTGTGAAAATATTTCTATGATGAATGATTTTGAAAATGTCGCCGTTTGTGCGATGAAACGTTCGTCAATCTAAATAAAGATATTCTATCACTTTTTATAGCATTATTTAGCTTCAAATGCATAACACGTGGAGAGTAAAAAAGCGCAAAATGTGTGGCAACGGCTCGATGGGAAAATAAGTAATGCTAAGAGAGATGTTTTAGAATTCCTTCCATAGTTTGGATGTTAACAAATGTTTTAATAAGCTGTCCATGGCCGAATAAAAGGCTCGAGTGAGAAATCTAAGTGTTTTCTTATATTTGTATTTGCCAATGTGCAAATTGTGTACTATATTATTAATATTATGGGATTTCCATGACATATATTTGTTTGTCTAAATAATAAATATTGCATATATTTCAAAAACTAATAAGTGAATTAATTTATCGCTGTAAACTAAGTGGATATTTAAGTCGGTAAAATAATAAATCCTACAATAATATAAAGTACCATAAACGCGATATTTCAATAAATTATTTCTATGTTTGGTGAAGATACATATTTGAAATGATAGCATACTTGCCAACATTCAACTAAACTTCCGTAAAATGTGAGTTAAGTTGACCCAGGTTATATGCGATACTAACTACAGAATTTATTTGATGTATCACTATATATTTAAAATCATATATTTTTTTTCTATGAAATCTATTTTACTTAATTTCTTTAGTAAATTTCTGGTTCGAAACGTGCTTAACCTGGGTCAATTTAATTCACATTTTACGGAAGTTTAAGGGAAAGTTGGCAAATATGTGATAGTAACATGCATGATTGTCTTTGAAAATAAAAGGTGTTTTTTTAGAGGTGTGATTTTGAAATCGACAACACTATTTCTAGTCACTGTCCGTTTGATAGCGGACCGATGATTGGTACTCAGAATGTTGTTCCATTTCACTATGATTAGACTTACGCCATAACAATGCTTGCAAATGGGCAAAACACCATCAGTTTATTGCTGGAGACATTCGGTGAGAGCGTAATTTCGCCTAAAGGACCGGTGAACTGGCCTCCACGGCCATGTCATCCCACACCAATGGATTGTTTTTTGTGGGGATATATAAAATTGCTGGTATGGTGACCGAACCAGTAGTTGATCAAATAAGGTCGGCGCTACGGGGTGTTTATTATATTTCCTTTCTTTTTAAGTTTTAGAGGTAAACTAGCATAATTGCTACAACCCTAACCGCTTCAAGGGCGGTGGTTTATTTTTGGACCACCTAAATTTAATCCCTAAATGCGACATTGACATCAGAATTTTGCTTTGAAAATTTTTCTTTTATTAAGTACATAAAGAAAAGCTGTTACTTGTTTTCTTATAAAATTCCTTGCAAATTCCGGTGTCATTCATTCATTTGTGCATTTTACTTATAGAAATGTCTTGCCCCTGAAAGGGTTAATGAATGTCCTACAATAGGCAAAAATAAAATCTGCTGAAATTAAATATCAACAAAATGATAAGTAAATGGTTTCTTTAGCCCTTTCGCTGCGCAACCGAGGAATACTCGGGCACGCATTTTCCAGTGTAATTAATACTATTTGGTTATTCCCACCAGTTACTTTTTAGCGAAAACTTTGTCTAATTTAATTAGGACATTTTTCCTCGATTACGATAGTCAAAAATTTCTGCTTTAAAGAAATGGTGATAAAATATAAAAAAATCTGTAAAAGACGCTCATCGCGAAGAATTACTTAGGCAGCGAGAGTGTTAATTGCCATTTTCCCAGTTGCTGATCAATCGAAGAAATCAGTCAAAATTCAAAAATGATTCATTAAAATATCATGTCTAAGCTGTGATTAACAATAATTCACATAAAACTATTCTTTGAAATAAGCGACATGGAAGTGGATTATTTTAACTTACTGTAAGTATCACCAACTAATCAAAAATTTTTACCTTTTCTAATTGAAAAAAAAATTCATAAAATGGCTTCTCTTACAGTAGGTAGCTGACAACAATATGACAACAGGTGCTCCAACATTCAAACAAAAATATTATGTCGAGTGTCACGTGTAAAACTCATTTCCGCTTGAAATGGAGCAATATTTAAAAAATTTGATCAACTACTGGCGCGGTCACCCTATATGCCGATAAACCTCAGACGTTGGATCACTTGGAAAACAACATTCGCCGTATTATTGCTGATGTACATGTACAGCCCAGCTGTCGATAAAGTGTTCAAAAATTGGACCTCCAGATTGAGCTTCATTCGAGCCAGACTCGGTGCACATATGCTCGAAATTATTTTTAAACATTAATGGCATAAAATTATTTATTTAATAATGCCATAGCCATGATCATTAACATATTTTTATGTGTTTTATTTCGTTTAAAATTTGTATACCTCGAAACAAATACACCCTATACTATTGTATTAAAATTTGGAGTAATTTTGCTATAATTTTAATTCAAAGATGGAAAATGTGGAATAATGGTGGAAAAGTGGAAAATAAATCCTTTAGCTGCTAAGAAATTAGTATTTTCGATAAATTATTATACTGAACATTGTTATTCATCATCGTATTAATTAGCTGCTTTAAATAAATAATAAAATAGGCACTTTAGATGTTTACACTTATAGAGTTTTATAGATACGCTATACGGAAAGTTTTATCAGTTATTATAGCTTTATCTATATAATCTTCAAATATTTCGTAAAAATACAAAAGTATAAGTAGCTGCAAATTTTACACATTTTCCTAGCCAATAATGACTTTTTAACGTATTCGTTTAGGGTAAATTTTATGCAGCACTATAACAAGACAAAATATCATATTAAACAATACCGGAAAGGTCTGTTCACTACATTTTAAAGAAGTTCCTGTGGAAACTAACTTTTTCAAACAAAACCAGCAATAAAAATTCCGTTCAATTAATTTGGGAAAGAAGGTTATGAAAGCAAAATAATCTTGAACATATTGTAAAGATTCCACTATATACGACCTCATTAAACCTCTAGCTGCGTAATTATTTTATCAAAATAGCTTCGTGACGAGCGTCTTTTAAGAATTTTTATTCTATTGTCACCGGTTTTTCAAAACATTTTTTTTTATAATTTAAAAAGGAAATGCTTCGATTAAAGAAAGCAAAATGTACAATAAAAAATAACAGGTGGGAATAATCAAGGAGGATTAATTAGGCGAAAAAATGCATCCCCGAGAAAATCTCGGGTTGCGCAGCGAGAAGGTTAATACTGTCAGAATGATATCTAGAATATGTGGAACATATAACACAAAGAGAAAAAAAAGAGAAAGTTAATTTTGATACAAATATTTCTATAGTCGTTATAATAACTTCAGTAGATGTTCGTATAAATGACATTCAAGAATGTTTAGAATGCAGATTTAAATGCCATAATAAAGTAGTTTTATAGGTACTTTAAAGGTTATTACTTATAGAGTTTTATGGAAACTTTAGAGAAAAAGTTTCATTAGTTATTATAGTCTTATCCATATATTTTTCAAATATTCCTTAAAAATACAAAAGTATAAGTAGCTGTAAGTTTTATATATTTTCGTAGCCAATAATGACTTCTTAAAGTATTCATTTAACCCGGGAGGAAGCGCGCCGGGCCTGATAGACCCAGGGTGCGTACGGTTTTTACAATTATCACCACTATCTTTTTAAAAGAAATCTTCAACTTCTTTTATGGAAAAATTCTCTACGATTAACCCATTAAAGACTGACGTCGCGGCTTCGCAACATTATATTTGTGATTTTTGCACTCTTTTCTGATACCAGTAAAAAAGAAAAGTTAAATTTCCCTTACATAGTGTACACATTTCAATGATTCATAAAATAAAAGTAAGTGTTTAACAAACAGTGGTGTGAACTGAATAATTTTCCAGTAAAACAAGCTGGTCCGTAATGGGTTAAATAGGTTGACGATTATTATTTGCATTTATTGGTGACAAAGTAAAACCCATTCACACCCTGGGTATGCGCGCGTTCTCCCGGTTAAAGTAAATTCTATAGAGCAATATAAGAAGACAAAATATTATACTAAACAATGCAGGAAAAATCTGTTCACTACATTTTGAAGAAGTTGCTATTCAAACCAACACTTTCAGGCAAAACCAGTAATAAAAATTCCGTTCAATTAAGTTGAAAAATAATGTTAAGAAGCCGAAATTACCTTGAACGTAATGTAAAGATTGAACTGTTTACGGCCTTCTTAACACTGTCAGAATTACGTCTTGAACATGTGGAACATATAAGACAAGGAGAAAATTGATTTTGGTAAAATTATTGTTATATTCATTAAAAGTAAATTTTTTGCACTAGTAAGAAGACAAAATATTATTCTAAACAATGCAAGAAAAATCTGTTCGCTACATTTTAAAGAAGTTGTTATGGAAACCAACTCTTTCAAACAAAATCAGTAATAAAAATTTCGTTCAATTAAGTTGGAAAAGAAGGAAAATACTTTGAAAATAGTGTTAAGATTGCACTATCTGTGACCTGAATAACACTGCCATAATGATATCTGGAATATTTTAAACATATAAGAAAAGAGAAAATTTATTTTGGTAAAATTATCGTTATACATAGTCGTTATAATAACTTCAGTAGGTGTTTGTATAAATGATATTTAAGAATGCTTAGAATTCAGCTTAAAATCACATAATAAAATAGTTTTATAGACACTTTAGATGTTTACATTTATACAGACACTTTTGAGGAAAAGCATAATTAGTTATTATACTGTTATCTATATAGTCTTCAAATATTTCTTAAGAATACAAAAGTATACGCAGCTATAAATTTTATAAATTTCCGTAGCCGATAGTGAGGTCTCAGTAAAGGGTCTCAAGACTCTTAAAATTTGAAAAAAAGAAAAAAAAAGAGCATTTTCAACATATAATATCTTAAAATGTATTTCATTTTATGACACAATTTTATATTGGAATGAAAGATATACATATGTTCTATCATTTCATGAATTAAAAAAATTGCAAGATGCAGAATTAGAAGTTAAAGGGCGCTCCAAGATGTCAGATATTTAACGAGCAAAAACAGATTACGCGCACGATTACAAAATACATTTTGCAACTAGAATGAAACTTTTTGTGCCTACTTATACTTCAGATTATAATAATTACACTGCACCTAAATAAATTTGACTTTAAAGCATTTTTATATTTTTAATACAGAGTTGTATTTAGCTAAAGCAAAATTTAGAAAATTTCAACATTTTAATCACCTAAAAAATATTTTTTTGAACAATAAAAAGGAAATTTTAGGTTCAGTTTATACAAACTAATATGAAACATATGTTTTGAAAATTTCATGAAAAACAATTCAGAAGTTTTTGAGATACTACGAGCGTTATGACCAAAAACGTCATTTGGAGGAAAATGACTTCAAAGTTTCGGAAACGCCGATTCAGCTATTGAGCTGGTATAATTCTAAAAGCCATAACTCCTGTTCTAATAGGAATTTCAAGGAAACAATTATATCAAAATGTTCCGAAAAAATAGGAGTTTAACACCTAAACAAATTAAAATTTCGAAAATTTTAAAGCTTTAAGAGTCCTGAGACCCCTTAAAGTATTCATTTAACGTAAAATTTATGTAGTAGTGTAAGAAGACAAAAGATTATGCTAAACAATGCAGGATAACTCTTTTCACTACTCTTTTGAAGAAGCTGCTATGGAAACCAACTCTTTCAAATAAAACCAATAATAAAAATTCTTTTTAATTAAGTTAAGAAATAATGTTAAGAAACCGACATTATCTTAAATGTATTGTAAAGATTGCACTATCTACAACCTCATTAACACTGTCAGAATGATATCTAGAATATGTGGAACATATAAGACAAAGAGGAAATAGAAAAAAGAGAACATTGATTTTGGAAAATTTATTATTATAGTCGTCATAATAACTTCAGTAAATGTTAGTATAAATGATGTTTGGGAATGTTTAATTATTTAATCTGATATACAGCCAGTATAATAAACAACTCTGACATTATTTGAATTCTATTTATTCTCAAGGTCATTTACGATAAAAGTACACAACAGATCTTATTAGACTGGGAATATTATCTTCTTTCAGAATAGGAATGGAATTTTTAAATAAAGGCAGTCTATATTAAAAAATTGACGCTTTAGAGGAAAAGTATGATTAGCTATCAAAGCTAATGATACTACTTATCATTAGCCTTGTCTAAGAAAAACGCAACTATAGTGCGCAACGTGCCACTGGTTCAAACATTTTTAAAGTAAAAAAAAAAAAAAAAAAAAAAAAAAAAGAAGCCTAAAATGCATTTCAGAAAAAGAACTGAAAGAAATCCGATTGATTAACATCCATAAACTTATTGGAATAACTGTTTCTTTCCTGCTGGTACATTTTTTTATTTCCTAGAGTGTCTTCAAAAACAGATTTTTTGCCAAATTCTTAGAGATTTCATTCATAGATAATTTTTACTTAAAGCATTGTTTTTTTAATTATTATGTTTTATTTTAAATTGATCTATTGTTGTTATATTCTATAACATTGTAAATAATTTGTTGGATAAGCCGAAGTCTTAAAGATTCATGCATCAGAAATTAACTACGCCCACTATTGGAGAATAGAGGAAGGAAAAATTTTATATTTTTCAATTTTTCCGAAGAATATATGTTGAAACTATGAACGTTTTTTCTTAAACACAAATGTTAGGGCTAGGCAAAAAATATATACATCTTTTGGAATTCATTAACATTTTAATGATACAGTAGAACCTCTTTTATCGAAAACTCTTTTAACCGAAGCTCTCGGTTAACCGAAATCCATTTTTAAAGCTTTTTTTTCCTAGTATCACATTCTGTGTGTTCAAATCCATTTTGAAAGTTTTTTCTACTGTCACATTACTCGTGTGGAAATCTATTTTAAAAGTTTTTTTTTTCTGTTAACTATCATATTACTTGTGTGCAAGTGGTCCTTTCCGAACTACGAGTACACATAAATATTTTCGATCCCCTTTCTTAGAGTTCCTTTGAATTTAACTTGAGCTACCGTAACATACGGAGTGGAAAGAAAAAAACGAACAAATTAGCAATTCTGAAGCTTTTGAATGTTTTGCAAAATGTTTGGCATGGCTGGAGCAGCAGAAGGTCTGTGGTACTGGTGAATTACTGATATTAAAAACTCCGTGATAGAGCTTCAAAGTAAAGGCAACCGAAACTGCGACAAGCAAAACATTTTTCCGATCATTGTTATGTATGTAAAATATGCTTAATTTCAAAATTAAAACTAAGGCAATTTATTCTTGTTTCTATTTTGCTATTACTTTATTTTTATTAAGGGGTCTCAGAACTCTTAAAACTTTAAAATTTACGAAATTTTAATTTTTTTAGATGTTAAACTACTATCTTTTCTGAACATTTTGGTATAATTGTTTCCTTGAAATTCCTATTAGAACAAAAGTTTTGGCTTTTAGAATAACACACGCTCAATAGCTGAAGCGACGTTTCAGAAACCTTGAAGTCAATTTTCTCCAAATGACGTTTTTGGGCATAACGCGCACGATATCTCAAAAACTTCTGAATTTTTTTTCATGAAAATTTCAAAACATATGTTTCATGTTATTCTGTATAAACTGAACCTAAAATTTCCTTCTTATTGTTCACAAATATATTCTTTATATGTGATTGTACTGTTGAAAATTTCTAAATTTTGCATTAACTAAATACAACTTTGTATTAAAAATAGAAAAATGCTTTAAATACAAATTTGTTTAGGTTCAGAGTAATTATTACAATGTGAAGCATAAGTAGGACCCAAAATTTTCCTTATACTTGTAAAATTTGTTTTGTAATCGTGCGCATAATCTGTTATGCCGATTTTCCGCTCGTCAAATGTCTGACATTTTGGAGCACACTATAAATTCTAATTATGCATCTTGTAATTTTTCAAATACATGAAATGAATGAACATACTTATATCTTTCATCCCAATATAAAATTTTGTCTTAAAATCAATTACATTTTAACTTATTATATGTTTAAAATGGTCTTTTTTTCGATTTTTCCAATTTTAAGAGTCCTGAGACCCTTTAAGCACTTGTTACCATAATAAGAAATATTGCATGTATTCCTCCTGTGTCTTAAAGTTGAAGCATTCTTGATTATCCGAAAATTTCGATTTTCCGAAAGAGGGCTGGTCCCAATTACTTCGGATAATCGAGGTTCTATTGTTATTAGATAAATGTCCTTAAGTGATCAACTAGTGTTTAGCTTATATGTTTTTCAACAATTTCTTAAGAATAAAAGGTATAGCTGTAAATTATACACATTTTTACAGTCAAAAATGAATTTTCAGAGTTTGTATTTAAATTAAAATGCCTGCAGAAATACAAGGAGATAAAATACTACTTTTAAAAATCGAGGAAAAGTCTCTTCACTACATTTTACAGAGGTTGCTAGGAAAACCAACTCTATGAAGCAAAATCAGAAATAAAAAAATTGTTTAATTTAGCTATGAAAAGGTTAAGAATCCGAAATTGTCTGAAATGTATTGTAAAGATTACACTATCTACGACCTTCTTAACACTGATAGATGATAACTAGAAAATGAGGACCGTATAAGACAAAGAGAAAAGGGTAAATAGAGAAAGTTCAACTTAGGAAAATTATTGCTGTAATTATAATAATAACGTCAGTATATTTTTGTGTACATTATAATTAGGAATCTTTAATTACTTAATCTGATATACAATAAATATAAAAAAACAACCTCTATTTATTCTCAAGACAGGCTGTTAACAAAAAAGTACACCAGAGATTTCATTAGACTCGGAACATTGTCTTTTTCAGAAGAGGGATGAAGTGTTTGAAATAAGGGCCATCTACATATTAAAAATTGACACTCTAGAGGAAAAGCAAAATAAATTATCATTAGGAATGTTTAATTACTTAATCTGATATACAGCAAATATAAAAAAAACTGCATTTATTCTCAGGCCAGGCTGTTAACAATAAAAGTACACCAGAGATGTCATTAGACTCGAAATATTATCTTTTTTCAGAATAGGAATAAAGTGTTTGAAATAAGGGCCATCTACATATTAAAAATTGACACTCTAGAGGAAAAGCAAAATAAGTTATCATTAGGAATGTTTAATTACTCAATCTGATATACAGCAAATATAAAAAAAACTGCATTTATTCTCAGGCCAGGCTGTTAACAATAAAAGTACACCAGAGATGTCATTAGACTCGAAATATTGTCTTTTTTCAGAATAGGAATAAATTGTTTGAAATAAGGGCCATCTACATATTAAAAATTGACACTCTAGAGGAAAAGCAAAATAAATTATCATTAGGAATGTTTAATTACTTAATCTGATATACAGCAAATATTTAAAAAAAAAACTGCATTTATTCTCAGGCCAGGCTGTTAACAATAAAAGTACACCAGAGATGTCATTAGACTCGAAATATTGTCTTTTTTCAGAATAGGAATAAAGTGTTTGAAATCAGGGCCTTCTACATATTAAAAATTGACAAGCTAGAAGAAAAGCATTATTAGTTGTTATAGGTTTATCTATATAGTCTTCAAATATTTTTACAGCAATACAAAAGTATAAGTAGCTGTAAATTATGCAAAATGTCACAGTCAATAAAGAATTTTCGGAGTATTCATTTAAACTAAAATGTATGCAGCAATACGAGATGATAAAAGATTACTTTAAAATACAATGCAGGAAAATTCTCTCCACTACTGTTGAAAGAGTTTGCTAGGGAAACGTACTCTATAAACAAAACTAATAATAAAAATTTCGTTCAATTTAGTTAAGACCAAAGGTTAAGAAAAAGAAATAACTGAAATGTACTAAAATGATTACACTCCCTACGACCTTATTAAAACTGACAGATGATAACTACTCAGGTTAGTTGGGGCAACTGGGCCATGATTTTACAATGTGACTCTGGAGCTTCTGACAATTCAGCTTCAAAAAATAATGTTCAATTGAATTAAAGTCTCAACTTCGGTAAATGTGTTCAGTTAGGTTCACTCTATCAGACAGAAATGCTCAAAATTACATTTTAATATTTGAAAATATAAAAATATGCATATTTCATCTTTCTTTCCTCATGGGTCCAGTTGTCCCATAAAAATGGGGTAAGTGGATCAGGAGGGTCTATGTTCCACACGGGTTTATTTTCTTTTTTCATATGGGATATCAGGTACTGTTTGAAAAAGTGTAAACAACTTAAAGAAAATAAACCAGGCTGATCATGTAAATTATATGTGAATAAAGTGCGTTGTAAGAGAAACCTTCGCTGTCAATGTGTCTAAAAAAAGGAATAAAAGTGAAAATATTAGATTCATTTATACTAAAAACATAAAAATGAAGTAATTACTTATGTACTTTATTCTTCTATACTAATATTATAAAAAGGTTTGTTTGTACAAAATTGTTTATTTGTAGGAGGTAAGAAGCTCTGCAACTACCGAGCCGATTCCAAAAATAATGGTATCAAAATGATGGTGTTAGTCCAATTTAGACCATAAGCTCTATCGTATGTCCGTGCCACTGGCCAAAATGGGGTGCAGGAGAAAAAAAGTTCTAAAAATGCGATTTTTGTGTTACTGAAGGGCCTAAAAACATGAAATTTGGAATGGTAGTTACTTATAAGATACTAATGATCTCTAAGGACATTTAAAAAAAATTGAAATTTAAAAGGGGTTAAAATGCGCAAAAAGCGTTCTAAAAAACGTTCTAAATGGCGATTTTTACGCCATATCAAGAAGTACCACACCGAATTAAACAATAATGGTGTCAAAATGATGGTGACAACCCTTGCTCCAACATAGGCTACAAAGAGCCTGATTAACCACGGGGCAAATTCCTATCACTAAAAATAAACAGAATATTTTGCCTCATTCTTGGCAGAAATTTTACAAGAATGCGGCGTTTAGATAAGCTGTTCTTTTAAAATTTATTGGTGTAAGTGTGCCCCATTGGTAATCAGGCTCTGAGGCTACATTTTATGTCGGTGCCACTACACCTAAAGGGGGTTGCAGAAGAAAAAACGTTCGAAATTGCGATTTTTGTATTACTGAAGGGCCCAGATACATGGAATTTGGCATGGTAGTTACTTATTAGATATAAATGATCTCTAAGAACATTTCTTAAACAATTCGAAATTTAAAAGGGGTGCAAATACGCAAAAGGCGCTCTAAACAACGTTCTAAATGGCGATTCTCAAATGTCTCTAAATGGCGCAATCTCAAGAAGTACCAAACCGATTTAAAAAATAATGGTGTCAAAATGATGGTGATAACCCTTGCTCCAACATAGGCTACATTTTATGTCGGTGTCACGACCCCTAAAGGGGGTATAGGATCAAAAATTTCGAAATTGCGATTTTTGTGTTACTAAAGGACCTAGAAACATGAAATTTGGAATTGTAGGTACTCATAAGATATAAATAATCTCTAAGAGCATTTCTTAAAAAATTCGAAATTTAAAAGGGGTTAAAATGCGCGAAAAGAGTCCTAAAAAACGTTCTAAATGGCGATTTCTTCGCAATTTCACAAAGTACCAAACCGATTTCAAAAGTAATGATTGGAAATTGATGATGACAGCCCTTGCTCCAATATAGAATCTACTTCATGTCGGCGTCACTACCATCTTGCGATTGCATTTTAAAAGACGTTCTAAATTGGGATTTTTGTGATATTGAAGGCGCTAGCAACTTGAAATTTGGCATTGTAATTACTTATGAGATGTAAATGCTCTCTGTGAAGAGTTCCTTAAAAGTTTGAATTTGAATGGGGGGAAATAAACGAAAAGCGTTTTAAAAACGTTCTAAATAGCGATTTCAACGCAATCTCAGGAAATATAAATCGATTACAGAAGTAATGGCTTAAAACTGATGGTGACAGTCCCCGCTCCAACATAGCCTATATTTTACGTTGTTGTCACTACCACCTGGGGTTAGAGGAAAAAAAAATGTTCTAAATTGCTTTTTTTGTGTTAAAGAGGGGGTTTTAAATTCGGAATGGTAATTCAAAAATGTAAATGCTTGCTAAGAATTGTTGAAAGAAAATTCCAAATTTAAAAGGATGAAGCGAGCGAAAAACGTTCTATAAGCCTTCTAAATTACGATTTTTATGCAATCGTATGAAATACGAAACCGATTTCAAACATAATGGTTGCAAATTGATGGTGATAGAACCTCCTGAAACATAAGCTATATTTTATGTAGGTGCCACAACCCCTAGATTGTTGAAGGAGCAAAAAACTTTCTAAATTGCGATTTCTGTGGTGCTGAAGAGGCTAGAAACTTTAAATATAGCACGGTAGTTACTTGTAAAATATAAATGTCCTCTAAGAATTGGGAAAAGTAAATTCGAAATTAAA
Organism: Maratus speciosus; assembly: GCA_963932465.1. NCBI lineage: Eukaryota > Metazoa > Arthropoda > Arachnida > Araneae > Salticidae > Maratus > Maratus speciosus. The sequence goes on along the minus strand of OZ010786.1, from coordinate 589,778,425 downwards.
AAAGTGGTGAAGCGAAGGGAAGGAGCGAAAAGCATTCTAAAAGAGTCCTAAATTACGATTTCTATGGAATCTCAGGAAATAATAAACCGATTACAGAAGTTATGGGTTGTGACTCAAGGGTGATAGCCCCTGATCCTATACGGGCTATATTTTATGCCGGTGTCACTACCACCTGGTATGCAGGAACAACAAGAAAGCCTTTAAAAGCATCTAAATTCCGTTTTCTATAGAATATCAGGAAATACCAACCGCTTTCAAGGTTAATGTTGTTGGCAAATTAATGGTGACAGTCTCTGTTTCAACCTTTTTTGAGACATTCTATTTCAACTCTGTTTCAGCATTTTATGTTGGTGCCACTAACACCAGAGAGGTAGTAGACTATTATACAAGAAGCTTGAAATTTCACATGATTTTTAATTTTAAGATGTAAATGTGTTATGAATATTTCTAAAAAATTCCAAACTTCATATGAATACGGAAATGAGCATAAATGTCTCAAAATACTTTCTAAACTAGTAAATCTGCAGATCAGGAGCCTCAACGTCATCTTTGCAAGTCATTGTTTTTTAACACTCATTGCATAATATTCAACTTCCTACAAATCGCTTTTTAAAGTTTTCAAATTACATAAATATTTATGAGCATACAAGATACTTCGTAAAGTTTCAGAAATTAAAAGTGTTAAACAAGTGGTTGTACATTGATGTTCTGAAATTCTGATGAACTACTTATTCTGGTAACTTTTTAAATCAAAAATTGCATTTCTTCAGGGGGGCTCTGCCCCCCTGAACCCCCCGTAGTCTTTTTAAATTTACATTCGTAATTTTTTATTGTTTGTGCGGATGGTTATAGTATATCTTAGAATTTTTTTTACTCTGTGATTTATAAGGATAAGCATAAGTTTTTTTTTATAAATTAATAAAATTTAAATTTTAAATAAAATATTCATGTTAACCGTACACAGACAATAAATCTTGAACAGGGCTTAATTTGCGCCGGAGCCCACCAGAGCCCGGCTCCGGTACTTCTCTGTTTTTAGTAAATATTTAAATATTGTTCGGAATTCACCGGAGCTCTTAAATACAGGGCTCCGGAGCCCAGTGCAATAGCGCTTCCGAAAAACCGAAGCTTAAATTACCTTTTTCTTTCCTTCCCATCTCCAAGCTTTTGCATTCTTTTTACCAAACACTTATATGTGACGTAATGTGTCACACACGTAGGAGATGGAGATAAAACGTACTCAATTTTTATATCAGTTTTTAGGCTTAGACTGACTCGAGCTCAATCTGTATTACATTTAAAATTTTATTTATTCATGTATTGAAAAAAAAAATCATCTTTTAAAATTACGTATTATATTCCACTTCAAATCATTTTAATGCTATTTTGATCAGAATGAAGGGGAAACAGAAATCGTGTTTTTCTATTTCAAATTTATATCGGCGACGTGTTGATACGGCGCCACTCAAGAGAGTGAACAATAAATTTTCTTTCAGTTCGATTTTTTTTTGTGACAGTAGGATATTTTTTTATTGGTTGGGTTTTCTTTTTATTATTTCCATATCTAACCTGAAAAGAATATTTTCTATTTTATCCAATAAGCATCTGCTTGACGTTTTGTCTGTTCGAGGTTTTTTGTCTTCTATTGCGTACGAGTATAAAAATCCCGTTAGTGATTTTTCTATTTATTTTGTATCATGAACGGTACCCAAGCTAAGGCTCTGTGCACCTATACGAAGTCACTTTTCTTTGTCAGTAGATATAATTACCATGTATTGTTATTCTGATAGAAAGCAATCGAGCAGCGTTTCCCCTTTTTCTATAAAAGCATAGATTCTTTCCGATAACGTTGTCAAATTTTTAATTTTATCTGATTTTCAGGGACTCACCGCAAAAGATTGTTATGCGGAAGGAAATGATTATAGTTTAAGATATGCACCTTTTATAGGAAATTGTAAAACATTGTTCCATTCTTCAGCATATAAATATTCATTTCTGTAAATTTCATTCATTTTTTCTTAAAAATGCATAGCTGCGAACTATCGCTTTTTTTGTGTTAACACCATTTCCTTATCATAATCGTTACCCTATTTAATCGCAGAATTCTGCAATTAATTAACATAAAAAATAGGCACGGATTTTTACTATTCAGAAGAAGTGATAACTAAAAAGTGGAATAGTTGACAGCTAAGTATATGCTGATAGATATACAGTAAACTCCCGACTATCCGGTCTAATGTGGCGGAAGGTTAGGCCGGATAACAAAAAAGCCGGATAGGCCGAAGTTCCATAAATATTTACTCATTTCCTGAACCCCCCTCCTCATTATATTAAAAACACATGCCACACATTCTAAGATAAATTTTATACATACAGTACATGCAGTTTCAAAATAAGAAAAATATTAACGTAAAACGTAAGCCTAATTCGTAAAAAATTAGTAATTTTTTTTTTTTTTTGCTTGTTAATAAATGATTGCACAAATATGAAAAGTTATGCATAAGATAAAAGAGTCAAAGCTTAGTTTTTAGTTTTTGAGAAAGTAATTGACAGATGACTGTCTCTGATATTGCATTGTGTAATCCCTTCTTGCTCCTTCTTGTCGTGTGTTAGCACTTTCCTTTGGAAAAGAACATGCCTGTCTCGGCTGCTTGCAACATTCCTCATTTTTTTAACTGGGCCGGATAGTACGGAGGGCCGGATAGTCGCGAGCTGGATAGTCGGGAGTTTACTGTATTTAAAATTTTTATTTTGCTAAAGAAAAAAAATGCTTTAAATTTTGTAATTAATGTACGAAATATAAATATGCAGATTACATTGGCACGGGTTGAGGGGGGGGGGGGGTGGAACGGTACAGTTGTTGTACCGGTAGCGCAGAATATTAGGGCTCCGGAACTTTTTTTGTTAGAATTTAAGCCCTGATCTTGAAGTGACGCCAAAAATGTAACCCTAAAATCAGCTACATTCGGCACAACACAACAACGTGCTTAAAAAAAAATAAATAAATAAATAAATAAAAAAACGGATGAAGTCAAAGAATTTGGTCCCTGTTCCACGTGCTTGTTTTGTTTGGGCCGAATGAGGGCATTTAAATCTAAGCGATAACGCACATCGTATTGCAAACTGTTTTTACGGCATACTGCATCTCCATCTATCTCTCTCCTCCGTCAATAATAGTTAATTTTATTTTACCCAAGATCTTTTTATTCCAGCATCTTTGTTTTCAATAAATGACGTCTAATTCACCTGCTATGCGTACTTACTCAAAACTTTTCATCTTGTTATATTAAGAAATACTCGAGAGTTTTCTTTTTATTTCCAATATGCCGCCATATTAATTTTTCTATTCTTAATTTTATTTTTCATTTCCCTGTTTCACGACAAAACATTTCAATTGAAAATTGTTTAAAAGAAAATATTATTCCGGGTTTTGATTTTCTTGGCAACAATGAAAGAAATATTGGTAAATGTTATTTGAAAATGTTACGTTATTCTCTATCTATATTATAAAGGACAAACATATCTGTGCGTAAGGCATACGTCATTCTGCGAATGGCAACACTTTGAAATTTAAAATGAAATTTCGTTTTTGCAATTTTCGCTACTGCAAATTTTTAAACTTCTAAACATCCCACATTTTAAATGTTTACACCGTCGTATGTAGAAAAAAATGCACTTTTAAATGCAATTTGTTTGAAAGCTGTATCTTAATTTATTTTTGAGATATTAATTTTTTTATAGTTTTTAATACCAATTTTCTAATCGTGGCAATCAAGTACTTCATTTCTATTAAAAGTGGATTAGTTATCTTTATTGATTATATTCTTACTGATGCCATTTTCTCATTACAATTAAAAATATATTTTTTAAAATTTGAACAGAAAATGACGCTACGCTTTAAAAAAGACACAATTTCCCTGATGATGCTGTTATATTTCACTATTTTTTCATTTCGCTGATATTGAGTTTGAGTCAATAGGCAAAATATTTCAGCGACTGAAAATGATGTCATATTTAAAAGTAAACGATAATTTTATTTGATAAAACGCGATATTTCCCCTTGAATACGTCTAAAAGTTGTACATTTCTGGAATTTTTACGCGCAGGTACAGAGATTATACTAAGACCTCAAATTACGAGTGGGAATTTTAACATGAAAAGTTGTAATAGTTGACAAACTTGGCTTCAAGCTTGAAAGTATATTTATTAATAACCTATTGCGCATTAAAATGTTTTTAAATGGTTAATATGGATGTGAAACGTGGAAAATGTCTTGATTTCGTTTAGATGTAAGGGTAGAAAAATTCTATGATTATGTCAAGGTGAAATCATTTTTGCGGATTTTTCATTCCGTAATACCAAGCATCAATTAATAACTTAATCAAAATTACTTATCTTGATTATATTTTACTGATGACGTATATGTATTAAGTTTAATTTTTCAATAATTTTAACAGTTGAAGTTTATGAAAAAAAGTATTTTTTAATCTTAGGTTAAAATATGTCTTTGGAGAGTTAAATTAACAAGTGTAAGATGGATTTTTTATTCTAATTATTGTTGTTGATGTATTATAAATTTGATGCAACAGTTCCTTTGTAAACATTTTCTTTCGTCGAAATTCGGCGGGTTCCACCTCGTGAAAATAATGAACTTTTGTATTTTTAAGCAAAATATTTCAATAAAATAAATAAAATAAAAGAAATATTGCCTATTTTTATTTCTGGGCTAAAATCCTTCTATATGCAAAGATACAAATGCATTAATTCATCTGTTTTGACGTTGGCTTTACTCAAGCATTATACACGCAATTATACTAATATTATTAGGACCAAATATGTTGCTAGGCAACAGAGAAAGAAAAGGAAAAAAAATGAAATACGCATTATGTCAAATTGATAAAACAAAATCCTTTATATTATTGCCAACATGCATAAAATTCCCCCCAATATTATAAACCTAATTAAAAAAATCTCGCAAATATATTGACATAATTTATTGGAATAATTTAATAATGTTATTTAAAAATTTCAGCATCAAAAATTTACCATTTAAATCCATTTTTCATATGAGCCATTTCTTTCAACAAATGAAAATCTGAAAATCGTCTGACTTGCCATTGAAAAGCATTATAGAGCAAAATAAAATGTTCCATATTTCCCGAACGAATGAACCAAATTTAACCAAAAACTATACAGCTAAGTCGGGGTACCTCATCAACATGCCCAGTGAATTTCAAGCCGATCGGATGCTTTTTGCGGCAGTTATCGCGGAACAGACAGACAGACTAACAGACAGACAGACTAACAGAAACCAAAACTTTTCGTGTCTCCACAGTAAGCCTTCACTGACGTTTCGGCAATTATCATTGCCGAAACGTCAGTGAAGGCTTACTGTGGAGACACGAAAAGTTTTGCTTCCTGTTAGTCTGTCTGTCTCTTAGTCTGTCTGTCTGTTCCGCGATAACTGCCGTAAAAAGCATCCGATTATCTTAAAATTAAGGATGCATGTTGGTGATAACCCCGGATTTAGCTGTATAGTTTTTGGTTAAATTTGGTTCATTCGTTCGGAATATATAGAACATTTTATTTTGCGACTTAATGCTTTCCTACAGCAATTCAGACGATTTTTCCATTTTTATTTGTTGAAAAGAAATGGCTCATATGATTGAAGGATTTAAATGCTAAATTAAGGATGATGAAATTTCCTAATTAGAACCATACATTACCCATATTAGTTTGAAATTTTGTGTATACATTTGTCACAGTTTTTAAATTCGGTGTATAACTTTTATGGAGGGATTTAATATATGTGTTTCAATAATATAAAATATTTTTTTAATATAAATTTTCTTTTTAAGCACATATTTAATTATTTTTATTATCTTTTAACTGTTACCTAGCAGCGAACTACACCTAAAAATATCGTAAATGTGAAAGTATGTGTAATTGTTTGAAGTTAAATCAAAGTCAAAAGGGACGAATTAATGCCTTTGTGTCTTTGCATATAGATGGAATTTACCACAGAAATAAAGAAAGACTATGTTCTATTTATTTTGTTCAAATATTTTTCGTTTAAATTAAAAAGTTCATTATTTTCATAAGGAATAAATCGACATTTTGCTATGAAATTTAACAATCATTTTTTTTTTTTTTTTTTTTTTGGCCATTGCCACGAAAATTCAATCCCGGAATAAAAATTTATCCTAAACAGTTACTTTTGATTTGAAAGATTTTTATGTGCGAGAGGAAAATGAAATAAAAAATAGACATGAATATGCCTTCATATTAGAAATAAAGTGAAAATACGAAAAGAAGGTGAATTTGATCTCATATATCAAAAATAAAACAAATACGCTTTGAGGTTGAAAGAAAAGGGGCTTGTGTTATGATATTAATTCTTATTATTAAAAAAAAATGATACTAATATCTCATGGTTTATCGTCTGCACACAGCTAACAGAAATGTTAATTCTTAATCGAAAATTCCAATGAGAAAAAAAAAAAACTTTTGAAAAGCAAATATATAGTAAATATCAAAATTATGCACCGCAAAATTATCGCTGTCGAAAATGACGTCATTGTATCATGAAATAAATATTTTCATCCTTAAAAACAAAGCATTAACTAGATTGCCTGAAAAAATGTTTTTTGACGCATGAAAAAATGCTTTTTTCTTAATGCCGCCTCATTTCAGAAAATATGAATGAAAATTATTTTACTTTTAAAGGAAATTACATTTTCATTCATAAAACCTAAACGTTTAATATAATTGCGTCAATGTAAATCATTTTCTGTGTTACGAGTATTGAAAAATAAGGCTCGGAAGTGTAAAATGAAATCTAAGATTTGCGCTAACCATTAGCGCAACCAATAAAAAGTTACGTATGTAAATTAATAAGACCACGGGGGGTTTTTTTAATATAAATTTTCTTTTTAAGCACATATTTAATTATTTTTATTATCTTTTAACTGTTACCTAGCAGCGAACTACACCTAAAAATATCGTAAATGTGAAAGTATGTGTAATTGTTTGAAGTTAAATCAAAGTCAAAAGGGACGAATTAATGCCTTTGTGTCTTTACATATAGATGGAATTTACCACAGAGATAAAGAAAGACTATGTTCTATTTATTTTGTTCAAATATTTTTCGTTTAAATTAAAAAGTTCATTATTTTCATAAGGAATAAATCGACATTTTGCTATGAAATTTAACAATCATTTTTTTTTTTTTTTTTTTTTTTTGGCCATTGCCACGAAAATTCAATCCCGGAATAAAAATTTATCCTAAACAGTTACTTTTGATTTGAAAGATTTTTATGTGCGAGAGGAAAATGAAATAAAAAATAGACATGAATATGCCTTCATATTAGAAATAAAGTGAAAATACGAAAAGAAGGTGAATTTGATCTCATATATCAAAAATAAAACAAATACGCTTTGAGGTTGAAAGAAAAGGGGCTTGTGTTATGATATTAATTCTTATTATTAAAAAAAAAATGATACTAATATCTCATGGTTTATCGTCTGCACACAGCTAACAGAAATGTTAATTCTTAATCGAAAATTCCAATGAGAAAAAAAAAAACTTTTGAAAAGCAAATATATAGTAAATATCAAAATTATGCACCGCAAAATTATCGCTGTCGAAAATGACGTCATTGTATCATGAAATAAATATTTTCATCCTTAAAAACAAAGCATTAACTAGATTGCCTGAAAAAATGTTTTTTGACGCATGAAAAAATGCTTTTTTCTTAATGCCGCCTCATTTCAGAAAATATGAATGAAAATTATTTTACTTTTAAAGGAAATTACATTTTCATTCATAAAACCTAAACGTTTAATATAATTGCGTCAATGTAAATCATTTTCTGTGTTACCAGTATTGAAAAATAAGGCTCGGAAGTGTAAAAAGAAATCTAAGATTTGCGCTAACCATTAGCGCAACCAATAAAAAGTTACGTATGTAAATTAATAAGACCACGGGGGGTTCAGGGGAGCTCCGCCCCCCTGAAGAAATCTACTTTGTTATTTAAAAAATATACCAGAATTAACAGCTCATGAAAATTTCGAAATATCCTTCCATAACGTTTTTAATTTAATGCTTCTAATGTCTGAAAACTTCGTATTTTTTATTCTTATAAATAATTACATAATTTGAAAACTTTAAATTGCGGTTTGCAGGAAACTGAATATTACCAAAGTGTGTCTAAAAACAATGACTTGCAGAGCTGACGTTGAGGCTCCTGATCTGCAGATTTACTAGTTTATTTGGAATTAGTTTTCGTTCTTCTTATTAATTAAAATCTCATTTCTGTCTTTTGCACTTTTATAATAAAGTTTAGTCAAACTGTGGCTTAATTTGTAATTTCTGAATTATTCCCAAAAGTGTTCATCTAATAAAAAATAATCATGAAAATATCATGTGGCATATTTCAACTATTACGCGAGCAAAGCCGCTAGTATAGGCAATAAGTATAAAAGTCACATGGGTATTTTAAGGAAAAAAATAGCAAGGTAAATCTATGAACAAACGGCTATGTAACTACTTAAGTACTTTATCTGTATCCAGGGCTCGCATTATATAGGGAAAATTTTATTGTTCCTACCAGAACCTTTAATGAGTTACCTTCATCAGCATTTTATTTAACATATTATACCGAAAGGTGCAATGATAATATTTTCAAAATAGTGGTAGGAACAATAAAAGTTTCCCTATAGAATACGACCCCTGTATATCGTAGAATTTCAAGGTTTGCCAATCTCGCTTTCAGGGCAAGGTGCTTGCATTTGTAAAATGTTGAAATAATTTAATGATACCAGTATTTACAAGAGAATCTATTTGAAAGCAAATAAAAGTGTATTTTCGCGTACTTCATAAAGGTGAAATTTTCATTATAAAATTCCGATGTCATTGTGTCAATTAGGAATTAAAATTATGTGATGTAATAACGGCATCACCGCCTCTCAAGGGGTCCAGAAATTTGATTTGATACCACCCAATATGCATTTTTAAATTTTTATTGCGTAATTTTTAATATGTTATTCTATAATTTTCTATATTATGAGCAAAAAACAATGTAGAAATTTACTTCCCGTAGTAAGAGAAACTAAAAAAAAAATATTTATAACTATTGCCGTAACTGGATTCAGCATGGTCCAGTTTTTCCGGATACATGTCCCATTTACCCCATTCTTGAAAGTTTTATGGAGTAACTGGGACATTTGAAACTTGAAGTAAATATGTATAGATACCTAATAATATTAATGTAGTTATATGACTAATCTTTAAAAAAAAAGATTGTTTAATAAAAGTACTTACCATATTTTAATAAAAAACCGTGGAAGTTCAACCAAATGGACGTTGTTTATAAAACAAGAAGTCTATTTTTTTGACAACCTATCACAGGAAAGTGTGAGTTATGATTGAGTTGACACGCGTTGTTTTAGGAAGTAGAGATTAAGGTGCATTGTTCACAAAAGTTAAAACTTATAAAACATCAACAGTTTTTTATAAAATAGCCTATGGCGCAGTTACCGCGTGGGTCCAGTTACCCCAACTAACCTTATATGTTGAACATATAAGAGAAAGTGAAAGTTTATTTTAAGGGAATTATTGGTATAATCATTGTAATAACTACCGTAAATGTTTTGTGTAAATCATAATTAGGAATGTTTCATCAGTAAATCTGATATACAGTCGATGTAAAAAAGAAAAAAAAAAATCACATGTTTTTATTCTCAAGCAGTTTGCGTCAAAATCACACACATATCTGATTACACTTGGAATATTACCTCCTTTAACACCAGAACCGCCGGCTATTTTACTCAATTTTTATCAAAAAGTGTTCCACACCATAATTTTCATTTAAAACTATTTAACTTATTTAAATAACCTATTTTTGTGCTTCATGCATACAACATATCTTATGAAATAATTTCTGGTTCGAATTGACTGTTATCAATTTTGGCAGGGGTCAAAATGACCCCTTAAGGCGGTTCTAGTGTTAAAAATATGAATGCAATTTTTGAAATAGAAATCATATAATACTAAAAATTACTCAAACATTCTTTTGTTTATGTTAACCCCTTGGGCACAAGCGACCGGTATTCGTACCGCGTAATGTGTTCATATCGGAGATTATTCTCACCAGTAAATTTTTATTGTAAATTTTGCCTTATTAAATCCGAGCATTTTCCCGATTTAATTAGGCAAAATTTAAAAAAAAAAAAAAACCGGTGACTAAAGATTAAAAATTCTGCCAAAGACGCTTGTCCCGTGTGGTTAACACCCACAACTGGTCCTTTATTTGCATTCCTTGGATCACAGCATCCGACAAAAATATGCATTTTATAAGGGACCATATGCTTCTTGGAAATTCCCGAGACAAATATATTTTTTAAATAGATAAATAAACCTACGTTAAACGCGCGAAATTCCGCCTTATTTAAAAAGATATTTCTATAATAAAATACATGTACCGAAGAATTTCCTGGTCTTGAAATTTCAGGACAAGTACGACTCCTGGTTTATGGAATTTTGTGAAATCTTCAGGGATTTAGAATAGGTCCAAATTTGAACATGCTAATGTTAACCCTCTGACTGTAGAGCAAAAGGGCAAAATTGTAATTTTGCTTTATTTTAATTAAAAAAAAAATGCTAATATGCTAATAAAAGTAGTTTTTCCAACATAATAAAATATTTTTTATTAGGTATATGAATATAATCATTGATAGTATCAATCATGCATTAACGTTTTAAAACTGAATTACATGATATATGTATAATTATATTAATTTAAACAATGCTTCTATAGCAGTTGAACCTACGACTTAGTAAATGGATGTACCCCCATTCACGGTGCAGGGAATTCAGATGACAAAATTTAATATATGTCTTCCCAAAAAATAATCGCATTTAAATTTTTCGTTTTCAGTGAGATACATTAAATGAACCCAAATATATTCTAGGCTTTTTTCTTATTTAAAAGTATAGTTTAAATTATGAAAATTATTATTAAATTCGTATGAAAAAAGGAATTCTTATCAATGCTGGGAAAATTATTTTCACTAGCTTTTAATGAGGTCACTAGGGAAACCGAATTTATCAAACAAAATCAATTACAAAGCTAAGTTAGAAAAGATGTCAGGTAAACAGATGTTAAGTAAATCTTTTGGGAAGATTAAACTATCTAAGAACTGATTAATGAAGACCGATGTTTTTATATTAATGATGATACAGGAGAGGGAAAAACAGAGTACATGAGAAAATTTTATTTTCGGAAATATACTTAAGAATTGTTAAAATGGACTTTCACAGACATGATAATACTGATTATATACATATAATTATACAACATATGCAGGGTGTCTCTCCTTATCATACACCAATAGCTATTTACTTAACCATTAATTTTAGCTCTATAGTTTAACCCTTTAGATCCCAAACCGGCCGAAACCTCCCGAGTTGCTAAAATCCCATTAATTCGGATATTCCAAATTCATACCTGAAATTTAAAATAGCAATATTTGCTTTATCTAATAACAGAAATTCCTTCATTGAATGAAGTGAAAATTTCTGTCGAAATTTTCTGGTGTTAATTCAATTTATCTGAATTACTGAATTTCTAGAACGTGTTGGACTCTGAGAATTAGAGGGTTAAATGCGGAAAAGAGCTCTATAAAAATGAAATATATTAAATATTAATATGGATCCTCCAAATTAAAAGTAGAATGAATTATTTTAATACGATTAAAATATATTTGCTTTGACGTGTTAAGGACACAGCCTCACTACATTTTATTCTTATTCAAATACAATCCTCTCACTCGGTCCGTTTTATGAATAGTACAAATTTTTAGATTTTAGCTTTTTCTAACAAATTATGTTGACACTAACCCGGAACAAAATTTTTGTCGCAAATGTTATAAAACCCTACCCTACCGCAAAACGTTTTCTCAAGAAATTCTTTTTTTTTTTTTTTTTTTTTTTTTTTAAAGACCGGTGAGAGAGCACTGTAAATATTCATAAGGGGACAAGGGTACTTCAAATTCCTTTTTTAATTTTGTTAAAATTTCACTTTAAATATTAGGTCTACCGGAAAGATCTGTCCGATAACGTTATCTCACAACTACTTTCTTGAAATCCAGATTCCTTCACTGCCACCACCTTATTGAAATGGTAAAATTCGCAATGTTTTCACATTTCACATCAAGGTGAAAATAATGGAAATTTTACTATTTCAAAAGAGAGATGCCAATGAAGAAATCTGAATTTAAAAAAAAAAAAGTAGGCGTGGAATAACATTATCCGACCGAACATTTCGGTAGACCTAATACTATTCGAAGGCACATTATATGCATTATGGCATACATTTACCACACATGGAATTATACAAAAAAATGGAGGGGCGGGGGAAATAAGGATTTTTTTTATATTTCAGCATTTTGAAGAATTTTTCAAAGCGCCCCATGCGAATTCCATATCAAATAAAGTCCCTAATATCTTTTATAGTTGTTTGTCATTATATATACCATAAAAATGTGCACCGTTTTTCGAAACTAAGTGTTTCAAAAGTTCGGTGCAAAAGTAAAGCGCGAAAAAAAAATGATCTATGGTTCGGAGAGACATACGGTTTGCAGAACAATATTCAGCGTGGTACGAGATTTTGTATGGCACCAACAAAAAAATAGTTCAAAATCTCGACAAGCGTACGCTACTTCAGGTAATTCCACAAAATACAGTAGAACATCTTTTATCCGAAACTCTCGATTAACCGAAATCCATTTTTAAAGATTTTTTTGTATCACATTCCTTGTGTGCAAAATCCATTTTCAAAGCTTATTTTTTCAACTACCATATTCTTTTGTACAAGTGGTCCATTCCAAACTACGAGCACATATAAATATTTTCGATCCCCTTTCTTAGAGTTCCTTTGAATTTAACTTCAGCTCCCGTAAGCTGCGGAGTAGGAACGAAGAAAACGAACAAATTAGAAAGTCTGAAGTTTTTGAATGTTTTGCAAAAGTTTTGGCATGGCTGGAGCAGCAGAAATACTGTGATACTCGTGAACTAATAATATTAAAAAAAACTTCTTGATAGAGTTTCAAAGCAAAGGTAATCGAAACTGCGGCAAATAAAACATTGTTTCAAACTCATGTGAAACATGTAAAATATACTTAATTTCAAAAATAAAATTCAGGTAATTTATTCTTGTTTCTATTTTGTTATTGCTTTATTTTTAGTAAGCACTTGTTACCATTATAAGAAATAGTGCATATATTTCTCCTTAATCTTAAAATTAAAGCATTCTCGATTATCCGAAAATGTCGATTTTCCGAAAGATGGTCGGTCCCAAATATTTCGTATAATCGAGGTTCTACTGTAGTTCCATATTGCTCACACAATGCAAGTTTCGAATACAAAGACATTAGAGTATACCCATGTATACTTTTTTGTATCCAAATCTTCCGTTATGTGAGCAACATGGAACTATTCAGTAGAATTATCAGCAGTGGCGCTCTCTATTGTCCTGAATTTAAACTAACATTTTGTTGGTGTCATACAAAATCCTGTACCACGCAGAATATTTATCTGCAAACCACATGTCTCTCTGATACATAGATCTTTTATTATATCGCTTTACTTTCCTACCAAACTTTGAAACACCCGGTATAATTAGAATGTTAAAGGTAGTTAATTGCAGAAATAGGATTAAAAAAAGCTGACAATTTCATAAAGTTTGGATAAGATTTTTTCTTACTTTTATATTAAAAAATATATAATTCGCTTACACCTTTATTTGTTTACATAAAAAAATGCATAAAAAAATATTCGGCATTTTAATTGATATGGAATACGCATGGGGCATTTTGAAAAGTTTTTCATAACGATTAAAATATTCAATAGTAGCAAATAGTGATTTCTCAAAGTACTTATTTGAAATAAAAATTGTGTAGTAAGAGGATTAAACAGGATTCAAAACAATGCGGTAAACAATTCTTTTTACATTTCTTGACGAGGTCACAGGAAAAAATAGGGATCTAAACAATGTGGGGAATAATTCGTTTCTCTATTTTTGAAGTGGTCTCTAGGGAGACCGACTTTATCAGACAAAATCGGTAACAAGGATTCCTTCTGGTTAAGTTTGTATAAAAGGCAAAGAAACTAAGGTTATATGGAATGGTTTGTGAATGTTACATTATATATGATCTGATTGAAGACGGCGGATGCTATATAATATCTGAACCAAATAACATAAAATTTTGGAAAATTATTGTCATGATATTGATTTGTTCCCTTTAAACGGAAATCCTGATCTGTTACCCCCCTTTGGAAAAAAAGTCCAGATTAACCCCTCAACAGTCGCATTCAATTGCGGTTAAAAAATCCAAATTGCTTATTCGAACCACTTTTTTTAAAAAAGAAATACTCATCATATTTAATGAGAGGTAAAATGATACCTTGTTAAATCCAATTACACTATTTTATAAAACTGGTAGAAATCAAACAATCTGAATAAAAGACAGCTCTTGAACAACACGGGAGTGAGAATTAAGGGCTTAACACTTTATCTACGGCATTATGATCTACTGAAATTTTTTTCCTGTAATATTTTTTTTTCAGTTACTTCAATGAAAATTAACGGATAAACATAAAAAAAATACTCACCCGTGAGAAATTTAATTATTTATAGGTAATTAATTAACAAATAAATTACAAATAATTCGTTTGTCAAATCCCGGTGCCAATCATTTATTTCAACACTTTAGAATTGAAAATGCTCTGCTCCTGAAAGGGTTAAAAAAACTTTTTTTTTAATTTTCTATCTTGTTAGCAGTCCTTTAGTTATGCGACGTCAATATTCCAGGGGCAACATGTTCTCTCGCATCTCCACATATGCAATATATGAATTCACAAATGCCATTTTTAGCACAGAAAAAACGAACCGGTGCCGCAACATTTTCGAATTCCTATAAAAAATAACAATGAAACAGAAAAGAAATACCAGAGAAATCATTATTACACTACATTTTAGTAATTACATCTTAAAGCAAATGAAAACGATGGATAACTACACAGACGAAAAGTAAACAACAAGTTTTTCTCCAACACCCAGTGTACTGACGGTACTTATAAGTACCACCGAGTAATTCAACTGCTAAATCAAATACATACACCGTTCACCTAAAATAGCTAGTCATATTGTATTCTAAGATCATATTGAATACATAAAAAAAATCCAACACTTATCTTATATCCTTTACTGTGTTTGCAGCAATGAAAAGACGAGCGTGGCATTCTGTACAAAATATTGACCCAAAACACATCGACTACTTCAAAGATAGCCTCCTTCCTCTCTAAAATAACAAACCTAGAACTACTGCTGCCATGTATTCGGATAAAGTGGAGTTAAAAGAGAGATTTTTGCAAAGTACCATTAGAATATTAGTAATATTCACTATGGTATAAAAGTTTAAAGTGAGTGGTACTTAAAAGTACCGACAGTAGATAAAGGGTTAAAGTAGGTGTACGTGAAGAAAATTATTGCAAATGTTTGTTATTTTCACTTTATTATTTTACCAATCATAGTAATTCGTAAAAAAAAATCCTTGTAGTTGTAATTTTGGAAACTGGATAAAAAGGTGTCCATGGCGGCCTTTGAAACCAGGGCCTCGACTTATGCTGCTAGTACTCTAATAACTACTGTTTTCTGGACTAACATGGCAGACACATTTGACGCGAAAGCCTTTTCGTAGTTTGTGGAGCATTGAGTGTTTATGTCAAGAGTGTGTGTTAAAATCCCGGGCTGGTTACTTTTTCACTCTGTTGGAAAATTACAAAACGACTGATTTCCTTACCAATAATCATGATTACTTTAAAATAATAAATTGGAATTACGTATCTGAAGTTGATTGGAGTTATTTTACTGTGGTTTATAATGTAATGCTGTTTCAGACAACGTACTAGATGTCTTTGCTATAAGGTTGTATGAGTCATTGTGTCTGTCAAATTTTTCCAGGAAAACTTTAGAAGAACATTAGCAGCTTGGACATTTTAAACTTAATTCAAAGAACACACTATTAATATTATTTGTTATTTTCTTTGTTTTATCCCATTTACCCCTTTATGGGCGCCGGTATATATTATATACCACCTACGATTAATGAAGTTTTACACCAGAAAAATTTTATTAAATTTTACTTTTCTAACTTTGGTGGAAAATAGCCGTAAAATTGCTTTTCCTTTTTTTGAAATAAAATTTTTCAAATTTTCCGGTGGGAATTCAGCATTTCACAAACATAATTGCTTGCCCCTCAAGGGGTTAAGGGGTTGTGAGATATATTATATCCCATCTAATTTTAATTAAGATATGCACGAGAAATTTTAATTAAATTTTACTTTTATAACTTTGATGGAAAAAAGATGTAAAAACGGTATTCTTTTTTTGAAATAAAATGTTTTGATATTCCCTGTGTGAATTCAACATTATAGAAACGTAACTGCTTTCCCCTCAAACAGTTAAATACACTGAGTTGACAAAAGTCATGGGATACCCTGCTAATAGCGTGTCGGTCCTCTGCACGAGTTGTTGGAAGTCCTCTGAAGAAATATTGATCCATGCAGTTTCTATAGACGTCCATAATTCCCAAAGTGTTGCGGGTGGAAGATTTTTTGCACGAATTGATTTTTGGATTATGTCCCATAAATGTTCGATGGGATTCATGTCGTTCGATCGTGGTGGCCAAATCATCCGCTGGAATTGTCCAGAATGTTTTTCAAACCAATCGCGAACAGTTATGGCCCGGTGACATGGCGTATTGACATCCTGGAAAATATCATCATTGTTTGGGTACATGAAGTCCATGAATGGTTGCAAATGTTCTCCCAGTAGCTGAACGTAATCATTTCTAGTTAACGATTGGTTCAGTTTGACCAGCGGATCTATTCCATTCCATGTTAACACAACCCAAACCATTATGGAGGCACCACCAGCTTGCACAATGCCTTGTTGACAATTTGGGTCCATGGTTTCACGGGGTCTGCGCCGCACTCGTGCCCTTCCAACAGCTCTTACCAATTTAAATCGTGACTCATCTGACCAAGCAACTTTTTTCAAGTCCTCTGTGGTCCAACTTATATATGGTCACGAACCCAGGAGAGCCGCTGTTGGCGACATCTTGCTGTTAGTAATAGCACCCGAGTCGGTCTCTTTCAAATTTCGCCGACTGGCGAAATTTGGCCGGAGTGGGTCACGCCTTTCAGACGTCCCACATTCATTTTTGCTGTTATTTCACGCAGTGTTGCTTGTCTGTTCACATTGACAAGTCTAAGAAGACGTCACTGGTCGCGGTCATTAAATGGCGACGGTCGACCACTGCGTTGTCCATGATTGGAAGTTATGCCTGAATTTAGGTATTCTTGACACCCTCGACACTGTGGATCTCGAAATGATTTCCTTTCGAAAAGAATTCCTTAACGATTTCCGAAATGGAATGTCCCTTGCATCTAGCACCAACTAGCATACCGCGTTCGAAATCCATTAATTCACGTCGTGTGGCCATAATCAGATAATCAACTTTCTCACTCGAAGCATTTGAACACAAAGGAAAGTCCTGTCCGGGCACTGACCATTTATACAATTTGTAAGTGACACTACTACCATCTATATATTTGAATATTGCTATCCGATGACTTTTGTCACCTCAGTGTATTAATAATACGCTTAATGTGTTAATTATGTATATTCTTTCAATCCAAGCAAAATAGATAATGAAAGGCATACAGTACTTTCATGTTTTAATTTCTTTTTTTTTTCTCTTTAGAGATTTTGTTTTACTAAAATACATAACAATTTTTATTTTTACATTGATTTTTAAATAATTTTTTCTGAACCTTTATTAGAAAATGTAGAAAAATGTGCAATCCATAAATAAAAGCTATTCTAAAATGTGAAAGATTATTTTACTAGTCTTCATCTGTAATATAGAATGAAGCGTGACATAATAATAATAATTATTATTATTATTATTTACATATTTCAATGAAGAAATATCAATAGTCTCAGTTTTATACAAATTGTTTTTAACTGTTGCATATAAATACTAAATTAAAAGCAGATGTAAAATATGCGCATTTTGGTAGCCAACATTGAATTCTTTAACTACTAATTTAAACAGCATTTTAAGAGGAATAAACATGATGTTAAACAAGCGAAGAAAATTTGTTTTCACCGTTGTTAACGAAGTCACTAGGGAAACACCTTTATCAAATAAAATCATTAACGAGGATTCCTCCCGGTTAAGTTAGTAACGAAACAAAAAAAATACCAATGTTATTTGGAATGTAACTCTTTCTAAAACTTGACGTTTTTTTAGATGGATACAAAAGAAAAAAAAAAATAAGGAATTAGAGGTTTGATTTTGGAAAAAAAAAATGTCATAATCAATTTAAAATTAAAATACACGTTATTATAAAAATAGATACAAATATATAATGTGTCAGGTTCATTTTAAAGTGTCAAAATGCAATTTATTATTCCATTGATCATATTAAAATTTGATTCTTTAGGAACAAACATTTTTTAGTGGTACGAAAGTACTTTTATCAGATAAAATCATTAACAAAGGTTCAGTCCAGTTTAGTTATAGCAGGAGAACTGTTGAACATTTTAGGGTAGGTATTTGAGGCACCATAAAAATTTGTGTAACACTTCTTTTTCAATGTCTAAATCCAAAATCGAATGTCTGATTGAAGGATCGTGGCACTTAGCCCAACCGTGAATTTTAAAATTTCCAAAATTTTCGTAGCAAAAAAATATCCTTGAGGCATTTTGAAATTTTAATACAGTTAAATTTAGCATTTAATGAAATAAAAAATATAAAAGCCAGACACTTTAGTCGGCCCAAAAACTGTGCCAGACACGTGCCAGGTGCCATTTTATGACTAACCAAAAAAAGTATTTGAGGCACGCTGAGAATGAGACAAAGTAATGTTTAAGCTTAGAAAAAAATATTTTGAAAATGGCAAACACTTTTGTTAGCACTTTCTACTTGCCAGACAACATAGAATGTTAAACGCGATTGCCCGTAAAGCTGGACTTGCGATGCCTTGCAGAAGATCCATTTACTGACTTACGATACAAACAAAGCGTAAACCGCGTTGTATCGTAAGATGAATTTCAACTGGATGTGTGCGCAATCACAACAAATCTAACTGTGATAAGGCTCTCACAAGACCACGTGACTCATAGCAAGCATGCAGTTTTTCTGATAATTTTGGAGTAGTAATCATGTAAAGTAAAAAAAAAAAAAAGTGTTATTTGAGCAAAAAGGACGAACAAATCACTGTTTTTAGTCGAAAAACGCTACAAAATTTTGGAAAGTATTGAAAATTCGGCAAAACATAGGTTAAAATATAAAGATATTATTTTACCATCCAATGCTAATCTGAAAGAGGGTTATCACAGACATTGCTACAAAAGTTTCATCACTTTAATGAAGAAATAGGGCTGCGACAACGCTTCAGTAATATCCGTTGTGCTTTCTTCTTCATTAGGTATAGTATAATTTTATTTTTATTCCTTATAATAATATATTCACAAATAGCGTGAGATATTCATAGTCCTTGATAAAAATAAATCTTGTCTATCTGATAGATGAAAACACTCATTGTACGAACTACAAAATATATTTATGTGTAAAATTTATATCTTTTACCTGTATAGCTCAAGACATTAGCTGCAGCATCATCTCGTCTACGAATTTATTAACTGCCGGAATTTCAATAGTTGCCTCAATGAATGTAAAGAAACATTTTACACCAAATATTTTTTTAACATCATATAATTTTAGAAACTTTTAACTAGGAAGGTTTATATAAGTGCATACCCAGAAAACTTCGAAAACTTTTATGAAAAATACTCATTAATAAAAAACATTGTCTACTCTTTATACGGAACAAGATTAACACTAGAACCGCCGAAAATTTTACTGAAGTGTTATAAAATTATTTTACACCAGTATTTTATTTAAAACTTTTCAACTTATATATTTAGCTTATCTCTCCGTGTTACATATTTAACTTATTTTAGAAAAACATTTTCTAGTGCGAATCGAAATATTTTCATTTTTTAGCGGTCAAAATGCGGCGGTTCTAGTGTGAAGAACATTTACCTTAAATACTTTAAATGTTTTATAATAACACACAATTAAAACAATTATTAAATATGCACATTTTCATAACCAGCAATGAATTCTCAAACTACTTAGGTTAAAGTAAATTTTATGCACCATTCTAAGAGGATTAAATGGGATTCTAAACAATGCAGGGAAATATTCTTTTCATATTTTTTGGCGAGGTCACTAGGGCAACCGACAAACCAATAACAAGAATTCCGGACCGTTTAGTTAGAAAAGAATGCAAAAAAAAAAAACAAAAAAAAAAACAAAAAACTAATATTATCTGGAATGTAATGTGAAAGTGATATGATGTTTTTTAATGAGATTGATACAAAACAGAATAAATATAAATGTAATTTTTTCTTATACATACTTTTAAAAGTAAAAGTCTTAAATTTGAGTTTATTTATATTTTATTGATTGATGAATGCAGGTGTCGTACTTGTCCTGAAATTTCACGATCAGGAAATTCTTCGGTACCAGTATTTTCTTATGAAAAAATATCTCCTTAAGTAAGGCGACATTTTGCGTGTTTAACCTAGATTTATTTTTCTATAAACAAATAGTGATATTTAACTGAAAAAAATCCCTTAAGCGTTCGACCCCTGTGAATGTTTTAATTTCGTTATAGAATATTTAAGCTAGAATCAAATGATGAACTATTTATACTGGTTTAACCCATTAAAGACTGACGTTACGTTTTCGCAACATTATATTTGTGATTTTTGCACTCTTTTCTGATACCAGTAAAAAAGAAAAGTTAAATTTGCCTTACATAATGTACACATTTCAGTGATTCATAAAATAAAAGTAAGTGTTTAACAAAAAGTGGTGTGAACTGAATACATTTCCAGTAAAACAAGCTGGTCCGTAATGGGTTAAGCACCAATTTTTATCTTTCATTATTGTGTACGCGCAATAGAGGTAAAATAAAAAAAAATCCTGCTTGAAAAATTATTTAAAAGCAATACAAAATGAGTACATTGCCATACAGTATACAAATAAATTGAAAACTTGAAAGTACATTTTTCCACACAAGTTTAAAAAAATTGCAATGAAAGTAAATGAAAATTAAATTTAACCGTCTGGTGTTGCCACAGACAAAATGACGTCAGCATTACGCTCGGACAAGTTTGTCCTTTATAATACAGACTAGGTGTTTAACATGAAGATCACACATTTTTCATGACTACAGTTTATGATTTTTCCAAAACAATTCCCTGACAAAATATTAATTTGATTATATAAAACTCGTCGCTTTTTTCTACTCTTGGTAGAATTGTGAGCTAGTAAATTTATTTTTTAAAACATTATAATTTTTTCTCTAATTATTTCATAAGATATGACATCAGAGAAAAAAAGACATTATTTAAACTACCTTTTTAGAATTTTTATATTGTTTCCACAACGTAAAATCAGTTTCTTAATTAATATTGAACTATTAATTTATTAATGCGTATTTATAAAAAATGTATATTATACTCTTTATTTTTTATGTAAATTTTTACATTATAGTAGATAAATATATTGTTACTGCAGATTCATAGCCAGTTGTCTTACTTGTGGTTTGCGCTTTAACATATCCACTGTTGTTGTAAATAGTATGCTAGTGTAGCCTTGTAGAAAGCGCAAGCTAGCAAATTTATTTTCAAAAACATTGTAATTTTTTCTCTGCTTCTTTTAAAAGATATGAAGACAGAAAAAAATATATTATTTAAACTCCATTTTTAGAATATTAATATTGATTTCTCAGCGTACAATTATAATTTAATTAACATAGAACTATTAGTTTATTAAAGTGTACTTTTTAAATATGCATATTATGCTCCTTATTTTTAATATAAATTTTCACTAGTGTATACAATATATTTTGGTATTGGAGATTCATGGCCAGTTGTCTTTTTGGGGGGAAGCGAGGTTTGGCGTATTATTAAATCCATTGTTGTTGTAACTCGTATATTATGGTAACCTATTCACACAAGAGTAATTTAAAATAGTAATTATTTTTTACATTATCCACAGCATACCGTAAAGCTTTGGACAATTTGGAAGCCCCTCAAAAACGTTACACTGCTAAGCACTGCTATTGTTCATACAAAATATAATTATTCAAACTTTCTCGTGAGAATTCGGAACTTCTGAATGGAAATCCGCCAGATATAGCAACAATGGTTAGAAGCTCAAAAGGTTTACAAAATAATGATTCTGATTATCTTATTATTTAGTGTTAATTTCAAGTTGATAGATTCAACCGTTCCTGAAAAAGCTCTTCGCAGCCATACGGGCAACAAAGTGATACAGCAAGATTTCCTATATTAATTATTGAGACACGAAACACTAATAATAAGAATTCGTTCTATCTATATTTCAATGAAGCAATAAAAATATTTTCACCCTCTTGCTGCGTAATTGTTTTATCAAAATAACTTCAAAAATCGCGTATCTAAAAACCTTCCCGACGAGCGTCTTTAAAAAAAAAAATTATTATTTTGTCACTAGTTTTTCAAAACTAGTCTAATTTAATCGATAAAATGCTTCGATTAAATAAAGCAAAATTTAAAATGAAAAAAAAAACTGTTGGTAATAATCAAGGAGAGTTAATTAGACGAATAAAAATGTATCCCCGAGGAAATCTCGGGTTGCGCAAATTTTGCTAATTTTACGTTTTCGAGGAAATCTCGGGTTTGCACAGCGAGAGGGGTAACTCTTTAGTGCGCAGCTTTGCATATATGCAAACAATAGTGTTTTGAATGTAATAGATTTTTTTTATTCGTATATACCTAATTTACACCATAAAATTAGAATAGGAATATCTGTTTTAATTAATAACAGAGATTCCGTATTTAAATAAAGCGAAATTAGCCATCGAAACTTTCTGGTGTAAATTCAGATTCGCTGTACTACGTAATTTCCAGAACGTATTCTATTTTTGGAATTAAAGGGTTAAAGGTTAAGTTTTATAAAATGAATAATTATACAAAATA
Source organism: Maratus speciosus (assembly GCA_963932465.1). Classification (NCBI taxonomy): domain Eukaryota; kingdom Metazoa; phylum Arthropoda; class Arachnida; order Araneae; family Salticidae; genus Maratus; species Maratus speciosus. The sequence continues at coordinate 589,755,260 of OZ010786.1, read as the reverse complement.
AGGCATTTGGAGACATGCTTCTTAAAATATTTACTAATTTGCAATAATTTAGCGTATAACAGCCACACGACAGTAGTTTTTACTTATATTGCAGATGTGCAACAGAAGAAAAGATTGACGTATTATACGAAAAATGTATCTCTGATTTTTTTTTTTTTCAGAATTTTTTTTGTGTAATAAATCTTTCAGAGAATCATATATAACTTTTTCGAAACAAAACAAAAAATTGCGCATTTAAGGGTTAAATCTGCACATTTTCATAACCAACAACAAATTCTCAAACTACTAAGTTAAAGTAAAATTTATGCAGCATTCTAAGAGGATTAAATTGGATTCTAAACAATGCAAGGAAAAATTCTTTTCAAACTTTTTGACGAGGTCACTAGGGAAACGGACTTTATCAAACAAAATCAATAACATGGATTCCGCTCAGTTAAGTTAGTAAAGAAATCAAAGAAAGTAATGTTATCTGGAATGTTATATCAAAGTGACCTGTTTTTTATTGAGATTGATGCAAAAGAGATTAAATATAAATGTATTTTTTTCTTATATAGTATATTTTTTTCTAAGTACAGGTCTTATATTTGAGTTTATTTATATTTTATTGTTTTATTTATTTATTGATGAACTTTCGTTATTTCGTTATGGAATATAAGCTAAAATCAAATAGTGAGCTATTTATATTAATTTAAGCGCAAAAGGATTGATTTATCTTACATAATCGTGTACGCGCGATAAAGATAGATTTGAAAAAAAAAAATAATCGTGCTTGAAAATTAATTTAAAAACAATAAAAATTGAGTACATTGCGATACAATTTTCAAATAAATTGAAATTTAATTTTCAAACAAATTTCATTTGAAAGTACATTTTGTTCCCCCTATTCGACGGTGAAAAAATTTAAAATGCGCGGTATTGAGAAGTTTAATTTTTTTTTTAAATAAAAGTTAATAAAAGATAAATTTAATCGTCTACTGTTGCTACCGTCAAAATAACGTCAGCATTATGCACGGACCCGTCTGTCCATTATAATAGAGACTAGGTGTTTAACATGAAGATCACGAATGTTTTCATGACTGTAGTTTTACATTTTTCCAAAATATTCCCATGACAAAATATTAATTTGGATTATTGGAAATTCACCCCTTTTCTTTTTTAGAAAGTGTGCGTTAGTAAATTTATTTTTAAAACATTATAATGTTTTCTCAATTTCTCTTCTAAAATATGTCAAACAAAGAAAAAAAAATAAAAATAAAAATAAAAAAGGAAAGAAAACCCGAAGGAAAAAAAAAGTCTACCTTTTCGAATTTTTAAATTTATTTCTTAACGTACAACCATAATCGTACATGTTGGTCTGTGATGTAATTTTATGGTGCACTTATTCTAAACCAATAACGTTTTTGATATAAATCCTTCCTTCGATTTAAACTTAAACTTGTCTGATAAGATGCCGATATTCGGCATTTGAATTTTGAATTGAAAATATATTCAAAACTATATACATACTGCAATGATTTTCATGTTTTTCTATTTTACTTTTATGTGCATTATAATACTTTTTACTTTCTGATTGAACTTATGTAGAATGTTTAAATATTCGTAATTAATTTAATGGATTTTAATTTAATCAAAATGCTTCTACATCATTTAAAAATTTTTTAGCGATATTTAATCGATATCAAATAAATCGTCTTCTGATCGCTCTGTTTGTATTTATATACATGCATGTATACATACAGGGTATGTCTGCAATTTCAACACAACTTTGTATCCTACAATGTTAGTAAACGGAGCATTTTCCAAGCTAAACATAGCCATTTTATAATACATATTTTTTCTTTATACTGACTGTCCAAATATTTGTATATATGATTGTCTACTGTACATCAAAGGTATCCAATTATAGTGCCATTAAAATAAATCAGAGAGTAATCACATACGATAAATAAAATTTGATTAGTCCAGAGAATTTTACACGAATACTTAGTCAGCCTGCCATTATCATCAAGCTAACGTTTGTTGACTAGTCTCACTCGTGAAATCAACTTTTCTAAGAATAGACATTTCTGGAATATGTGTTGCCATATTTACCAGAATTTTCAATCTGAGGATTATGTGCATGATTTGACAAACTCTTATTAATAAAGGCGTTTATTTTACTGTCATCAGCATAGATCAAATTGAATGGGAAAAACAACAAGTGTCTCCACCACAAACTCCACCACTGATTTTGCTCAATAATTGTTATATTGATATTATTGTAATATTAATTGTCAATAATTGATTTTGTCATAATTTAAAATATAGTACTTATAAAAACTTTTGATCTGTTTCAAATTCACTTATTTGAGTTTATTTTGTCAATGTCGGGAATATTGAGTAGCGATTTAGAAGTAGAACAACTAATTAAAGCAAACTAATATTGTTTAGAATTATTGTTGAGATCGATAAATTAATATGTAGAGATTTAACACATATCAAGATTTATAGGATGTATTTGAAAGCTGGAGATTTTATAATATGTTTTTTTTTTTTTACTTTGTAAAAGGTTTTCTTACGTCAAAAGTGTGAATAAGTCTTTTTCCGAATCTCAAATATCATTGACACAAATTCTGTATGTGTATTACCAGTGAGGATTTTTTAAGCACATACTGCTTAATATAGTAATAAATTTTATACGCTATCATCATCAATAACAATAGCGAATAAACTCATTTTTGGAGAAAAAAAATCATTAAAATGCTTTTTATAAGGATAAATCGTTAAGGCTAAAGCTTAATCATAAAGGGCATAGCCGGATAAGCATTGGAAACATGCCTTTTAATCAAATTTCCTGATTTTTTTCCCAGACGTAGCTACATATCTGACAATATATTTCCCCTATTATCACCCTATAAATATTGATATTTAATGACATAAAAGTGTTTTTTCGATTTTTAAAAAAAAACGGATTTTCTCAAAAACTTCTGAATGGAATTTCATGCCATTAATTGAGGATATATAGATACTAAAGATGCATAACTGGTAATTTTTGTATAATTTTCTGTTTATAAAAACTGTGTGAAATAGCGAAATAAATATTTAAAAGAATAAAAACCATATCTTATGGTTATCCGAAAATTACCATTTTCGTGTAAAAAATTCTCCATATGTGCCCGTATATTCTATATAAATGCCGAAAGTTTGCGTTAGGTACTACATATAAATATTTACAAAAATGTATATTAAAATTATGGAAATTCATTTTAAGGCGTTATTTTGGGCGGAGCTACTCAATTTCCACACCCGAAGAATTTTTGGAATAAACAGTTACAGAATTCCTGTATTTTAAATTTTAATGAACATATTAGTAAGATTCTCAACACTGTCGATTTCAAAATGAACATGATGTTGAAAAACATAGATTATATGCTAAATGGAATCTAAAATACATCCATTGACATATTGTCTGCTGACTTTGTTCCAAAAATTCTTCGGATGGTGAAGTTATGTAGCTCCGCCCGAAATAACGCCTTAAAATGAATTTTAATAATTTTAATATACATTTTTGTAAATATTTATATGTAGTACCCAACGCAAACTTTCAGCATTTATATAAAATATACGGGCACATATGGAGAATTTTTTACAAGAAAATGTTAATTTTCGGATAACCATAAGATATGACTTTTATTCTTTTAAATTTTTATTTCGCTATTTCACACAGTTTTTATAAACAGAAAATTATACAAAAATTACCAGTAATGCATCTTTGGCATCTATATATCCTCAGTAAATGGCATGAAATTCCGCGCAGCAGTTTTTGAGAAAAACCGTTTTTTAAAAAATCGAAAAAACATGTTTATGTCATTAAATATCAATATTTATAGGGTGATATTAGGGGAAATACATTATCAGGTATGTAGTCACATCTGGGTAAAAAATCAGTAAATTTCATTGAAAGGCATGCTTCCAATGCTTATCCGGCTATGCCCTTTGGTAGACAGGTTGTGTTTTTATGGTTAGTGATTCTCCCAATCAAAAAACGATTATTCAGCTTAAATGAACAATTTCCTGATGTAGAACATGTTCTTTTAATTTAATTAATTGGGCTAAATCCCCAATCTACAAATTGAACTAGTATTAAAACGTCCTTATTTTTACGTCAGTGTTACGCTATCGTTGTTATGTAGGCTTTACAGATTGTTATGGAATTTCAACAAAACGTAATTAAATTCGTTCTTCCAATTTCAACTCTACTAAACCTAATATCATACGTATGAGCATAATTATTTTTAATAATCTAAGGTAAAAAAACAAAACAAACAATGGTTATCTAGTTTCTGCATAATTTTTTATATTTCAGCTGATTACGAATACATATATTCGCAATTATTATTTTTATTCATTCCGCCATATGTATTGCTATTAAATATTATTACATAATTATTTGCTTGAAAATAATTATTATAAGATATTTATGCTTCTTTAATTTCATTTTGTCCCTCTTACGTATATATATTTTATACATGGTTGTGTGATTTTAAATGATAATTTCAATCAAGACTTCGTTGTTTTGTGCAACTAAATGTATTTTTAAAACATCTATGGGGATTTATCATATTAAAATTAATAATATATTACTTTTAAATGTAAGCCGCATTTTAATATGTGAAGAAGTTTCGGTAACATTTAGTTGCTTAAAAATTAGGGAGGTATTATACACTATATAAAATCTTATAAATAATGCAAAACGAATATGAAATATAAAACATAATTAAAGAATTACAAGCGTTTTGACGTAGCGCTTATTGACGTAATTTTAACACAATATATAAGAATATCAAAATGCACTGCTAACAAAAGCATAATGTACGACTGAAATCGCTTACTTAACCCTAGATCTACCGGGAATTTTATTCAAGTTTTAATAAAACGTTCTACACCAGAATTTTTATTTAAAACTATTTAACTTATTTATTTACCTTATTTTTGTCTGGTTTATATACTTTGTTTATTTTAAAGAAATTTCTGGTTTGAATGAATATTTTGTATGTACCTGTCGGGTCCAATGGACCCGTCTGGTAGACGGAGGGTTAATACGACTACTACAGAGTGTTTACAGATCAGGAAAAAACAATGCAAAAAAAAAGTTGACTACCACTATTTTCCTAGGGAACATTCAACTTCTATCACTGCGTGATTAAAAAAGGCGATTTTTTTTTATAAGAAAATACTGGTATTCACATCCATTTTTTTACTAAACTGTCAAACCTGCAACGAAAAAATAATTCGCGCATGAGCAAAAACATAGTTTCCAACCTACGTATATACGTTTTATCAATTACGACCAGAAATTTTGTAAAATGAAAATAACCAAAAGTATAGTTATAGTCCAGGCAATAGAGACCGTATAGGGACTCTTACCTAGCAAAATTAATGGTAGTACTGAAAATCGGCTTTCTAGATGTTTTTGGGGTCGCTGAATCCGAATTTGTAACTTCCCACCAAAATTTCCCCGGCAACCCTCCCAAATTTTGGTAAAAAGCCCCCCAAAAAAGGTTTTTATTAAAAAATTCCCTTTTTTATTGTTTTAGGGGAATAGTAGCTAGAAATTCAGAAAGTAGACAAAATTTGCAACAAATTAGATATATGACATTATGACTTAGGATGAAGGGGAAGGGGGATCTGCCTCGGAATATGCGCCGCAGTGCTGCGTGAACTAAGTTGCGCAATTCCACTTAACCACTCACACGTTTACATTAACCTTTCCATCTTCCCTCCGAACTTTCTCTATAAGGCTTACTTTAAGTTTTTTGGGTCGCTGAATCCGAATTTTTAACTTACCCCCCAAATTCCCCCCCCCCAAATAGTTGTTTTTAACTTAAATTTTTTATTGTTTTAGGCGAAAAGCATTACGAAATTCAGAAACTAGACAACATTTGCAACAAATAGGATATATGACATTATGACGTAGGATAAACGGGGAGAGAGGGGCTGCCTCGGAACAATCCCCGCGCGCTTTTCTCAAAAACCAAATTTTTTCAAAAAATCAATTTTTTGGGGTGTTGCCGGGTGAAATTTTGGTGGGAAGTTACAAATTCGGATTCAGCGACCCAAAAAACATCTAGAAAGCAGATTTCCAGTACTACCATTAATTTTGTCAGAAAAATCCCCTATTGCCTGGACTTTATCATTTATGCACGTGCCGCAGTGCATGTTCCGAGGCAGCCCTCACCCTCCCCGTTCATCCTAATTCATAATGTCATATATGTTATTTGTTGCAAATTTTGTCTAGTTTCTGAATTTCGTAATGCTTTTCCCCTAAAACAATAAGAAATTTAAGTTAAAAACAACTATTTGAGGGGGGTTTCGGGGGGGAAATTTTGGGGGGAAAGTTAAAAATTCAGATTCAGCGACCCAAAAATCTTAAAGTAAACCTTATAGCGAAAGTTCGGAGGGGAGATGGTAGGGAGAATGTAAACGTGTGAGTGGTTAAGTGGAATTGCGCAACTTAGTTTACGCAGCACCGCGCGCATGTTCCGAGGCAGATCCCCCCGTCCCCTTCATCCTAAGTAATAATGTCATATATCTAATTTGTTGGAAATTTTGTCTATTTACTGAATTTTTAGTTACTTTTTCTCTAAAACAATAAAAAAAATGATTTTTTTAATAAAAACTTTTTTTGGGGGCCTTTTTACCAAAATTTGGGGAGGTTGCCAGGGGAAATTTTGGTGTGAAGTTACAAATTCGAATTCAGCGACCCAAAAAACATCTAGAAAGCCGATTTCCAGTACTACCATTAATTTTGATAGGTAAAATTCCATATTACCTGGACTATTACCAGCCTTCAAAATTCGCTAATTATTTATCAAAGCGATATAAGTAAGCGTACACACTGAAAATTACAACTTTGACCTACCATTTTTTAAAATCAATAAAAATAACGGCACTACTTGGTTATCCCGTCGACCAAAAATCTATCACCAAACTGTAAGATTAAATGCCAAAAATGGTTGATCGTAAATGTCCCATTCACTTGACTTTAAGAAAGTTACACGTGTTTACGTCATCAAGTGACTTTTATTTCGACGTTTTACTTGTATTTTTATTAATGTTATACTAATTTATTAACCATTTGGAAAAACGGCTATTGTCCTCGGTCAGGGTAGGAAATCAAAAACATATATGAAGCGTTTTATTAGTTGAATTCCGCATTTTATTCGTTTTCTGATTGGTCTATACAGTAACCTGTATTTTCCCTTTACTTTCCACAGAGATGGATACTTCTGTTGCCACTATGACAAAAAAGTAATAAAAACTACAAAAAAAAATTAATAACTCAGAAACAAATTGAGATACAGCTTTCAAACAAATTGCAATTAAAAATGCATTTTTTTTCTATATACGACGATATAAAAAGTAATATTGTGGGATGTTTAGAAGTTTAAAAATGAAATTTCATTTAAAATTGGTCCAGGAATATTAATGTTTAATCCATGGCGTACGTAATGTATGACCAGCTTTAGAAACCAGTCCGTAGAAGTTTAAAGATTTACAGTACCGAAAATTGTAAAACTGAAATTTCTTTTAAAATTTGTTCATGATGGGTCCAGGAATGTTAATGTTTAATCCATGGCGTACGTAATGTAAGATAAACTCAGTGCGATTTTTTATGTCTTAAATTTTGGTCTTTGAAAAAATCATGTTCCAAATGGTCGCTGTAACTTGTTAAATTGATTTTTGTTGTTGTTGTTGTTCTTTCGTTATTTAACATGAAAATTATGTCTTTATGTATAATTTGGCGAGTGGTTGGGCGTTTTATATTATTTGACGAAATTACTCTACGGGTACTGCAATAAATATTTTGCAAGCATTAAAATATAGTCAATTTAAACTGCAGTCTTGAAACTGTAAGTCTCACATTGCAGCAAACATTTCATTCTTTCAATGAAGACATTCATGGTTTTTTGAATAATACATTTTTATATGAATAATTTCTAACTTCTGAAATAATTCTATTGTAGCTTCTTCATCATCAGATATCTGCGAAATGGTAAAATCTATATCAGTATCAGTAATAAATATTTTCTATTCAAAAAATAGGAAATTAAAATGCTTTACGAGATTATGATGGAATAAAATAAATTCCATCATAAAAAGTTCCTGCATAAACATATTCACGCTCAATAGTTAGCAAATGTTAATGTTTGGCACGGTTTACAATAAAAATCGTTTGCACGATTAGGGTTGAAATAAATGGTGCGATATCATACATTTTGGCATGGTGTTGGTAGAACGAAGAAGTATCACAGTTCATTTGTTTATTTATTTATTTTTAGTTTTTGTGGCGTTTGTAATTTTTTTTTTCTAACTTACAAAGTTGATTTAATTATTTAAACAAAAGAATTGATTAAAAATGTATTCAATTTGATTTTTTTCCCTTACTATAGTAACAGAATGAAGAGAATGAGTTTTTAGAAATTATCAAGTGGAATGTTCAGGTTTTGGCGCCTAAGATAGCGCCAAATTAGAAAAATATGAAATATCTCATGCACTATTTGACTTAAAAGAATTTGGTTAGTACCATTCGATTGTTTTAATTATTTAACCAAAATAATTGATCAACAAAATTACTCAATTTAAATTTTTCCGTTGTTGCAGTAACGGATGTACTTTTAGAAATTATCACTTGAAAAATTTAAGTTTTGGCGCCAAAGATATCGCCAAATTAGAAAAATATGAAATATCTCGCGAACTATTGGGCTTAAAAGAATTTGGTTAGTACCATTCGATTCAGCATACAAAAATACACAAAAATATGTTATCAGTTGAAATAATAGCTATAAAATCAGATTTTTAAGGAATGTTTTAAAAGTTCGTTCGCTTTTTTACCCCTCTTAAGGGTGGAATTTTAGAAAATCCTTTCTTAGCGGCACTCTATGTCATAAGAAGAATTTTTACCCCAAATTTCAAGAATTTAGGTTCAATAGTTTGGGCTGCGCGTTGATTAATACAAAATTCAGACTTTATTATATATAGATAGATACAAACATATCTTTATTATTTCGGAGTCTGATCCAAGCAAGTATGTTTTAAATTGGAACAAGTAATATAAAAATTTTCTTTTTAAAGTCAATTCCTACTTAGGCTATCAAAGAAAAATTTAATATAATCAAGCTAATATGAGTTTTTGTTGCATTAAAATACCTCAATTTGTTGATTTTCTATAAGCAAGTAGGTTTACAATGGAACTCTATGGGAATTTGGCGAAATATTACAGATATCGCCAAGTTGGCGTCACTTTTGGCGACTCATTTTGGCCGCCAAATTTGGCGATATATCGCCAAGTTGGCGACAAACTTGGCGGTATTTGGCGACAGAACAGGGTCCCCCTATGGTAACCCCTTATTGAAAATACTTTCATTGAACTTCAATAACCAATGGCCGCCATTTTGTTTCCCTTGCAAAACTAAAATTAATTAATTAAAATTTAATTAATTAATTAATATTTGAAAAAACTCTATTAACATCAATTGTCATCCAGTAGAAGTTTAAAAATTTTATTTCAACTTGATAGGATGAATAATGAGTATTTTATTAACGATTGAAAATTTGAACAAGATAAATATATAAATATATAAATAAATATAGGGAGAGTGTGAGCTAATAGTAGGAATTGAAAAATTATAACCAACTATGTCTTGTTTCGATAAGGTACATTTTAGATTTCAGTTTTAAATCAATTACTTGCCCTTGAAAGAGCTAACAAATGAAAGGATCACAACCATAGTAGACAGACTCCATTTTGAAAAGAAATGAGATAGTTCATTTAGAAAGTGCGTAAAATCTCTTTTATCCCCTCCCACAGTAAATCAACTCTGTAAAGAGATGACATATATAAGAATAGACTTGGTTCACTGTGGGAGTGGATAAAACAGACTTTATGCACCTTTTAAATGGGCTCATTTTTTTATCATCTCATTTTTAGGTGCGTTCGTAATTATATAAATACGTATCACCTATAGTCGTCGTTTGGTCCGCCTGTCTGTCTTTCCGTCTGCATGTAACAGAGCAAAAGCTACCCAACCGAATGGTCTGAAAATTTAAACATATAAGTGTTGAAAACTTTTGGTGAATCATTTCAAATTTTATGAAAATTGGATGCATAGTTTAATTACAGGGTCAATCAAATGTTCTCCGTTACATTACGGCCATTGGGAAAAAATTATTTCAAGTGTATTTTAGTGATGTTACAGCCTTTTGAACATTATGAAATTGCTATGCACTTATGACGTGCACTAAAATATACATCCAGCACAATATAGGGTTAAAAAAAATATTTATAAAACTAGTTATAGTACGAACGCACCTCATTTGATAGGTTTGACGTGCAATTTCTAACTTGTTTATTTAAAAAAGGGCTTGGTCTATTATGGTTGTGAATTCCTGATATATCAAATGCATGGTAATCAGAGTATTTTCCCGTGAATTAGAACACGGGCAGGCAGAGATATAAATCTAATTCAACTTTCAACTTTGTGAAAAGTGTTAAAAATGGTAGCAATCAAACAATCTGATTTTTTTAAGTTGTGGAGTGGCAACATTGGCTACTTGTGAGAAACAGTGTTAAGTTGAATATTTTATTAAAACATTAATTTTTCAGTGATAGAATCTTATTTCTAATATTTCAACGAAATTCGATTGAAAAAAGTGTGTTTAAATTGTATAGTTATGCAACTCTTCATTACAGAAAATAACATGAAACATTTCATTATTCGAAAATATGCTAGTGACGTCCTTTGTATTTAAAAGCTATTTTCTATAAAGCACATGAGTAATTATCATTAAAAAATGTAAAACATTATTTTATATAGCCTGGGATCATCTTGATGTATTCATGAGAAATGTTAGAAAATATTATTTGTGAGATCAGTTGAAGAATGAGAATTATTTACCTTTGGGGGATATTATACTAGTTTCAAATCGAACTGTGAAGGAAAGTTAGGGTAATTTATTATACTGTCTGAAAAAACTTTGCATTCCATAGAAATTTCATAGTACAAGGCACTGATTTTACACTCTACAACGTCTTTAATAAAATGAAAATGTAGAAAATATGTATATTTTTCTGACGATAAGACTATATCGCCAATAAATAATATTTTTTTAATTCGTTTTTTAAATGCTTTAAATTTTCAACTGGGAGTATTTGAGTTTCAAAGGCTTAACCCCTTCGCAGTGGTGGGAAATTGGCGCAGAGGAGGAGCCTATTGACATCACTAAATTTTAGTAGTATTTTTCGCCTTATCTAATCACAGAATTTCTGCGTTTTTATTAAGGTGAAGAGTACCATAAAATTTTAGTGGTGTCAATAGGCTCCGCCTCTGCGCCAATTTTCCACCACTGCCTTCGGGACGAGCGTCTTTTATGGAATTGTGAATCTTTAATCGCCGGTTTTTGAAAACAGAAATTTTTGCCTAATTAAATCGGGAAATGCTCGGACAAAATAAGGCAAAATTTACAATAAAAATTAACTGGTGAGAATAATCACCGATTTTGAGCATCTTAGGCGGCACGAATATCGGTCGCTCGTTCCCAAGGGGTTGAACTAATTCCTTCTATTTTGTAGAAATTGTTAGAGATAATTTAATGGTTATAGTTATAATGAAAAAAAATATTGTTTAATACAAATATGACTTCCGGAAAACAATAACAGGGACATAAATAAACTTAAAATCTGTAAATTATATTTATTGATAAAAAAGTGTCGTTGATAGAACAGTAATTGAGAATACTTTTGAAAAATTTTAGAACATCATTCTACAATAAAGATATTTAATAGTCTATACCAGTGGTTCCCAACCTTTTATTGTCCGTGCCCCATCTAAGCATCTCTAAAATCATGATGTCCCCCTCCCCATTCTATATCATATAAATAAAAAATAAACTTCCATTTTCCCGGATGGATCCAAAAATTGCATTAACTCTGACAAGTGATTTCAAATTCTTTAATTTATCAAAAACATTTTTTCTTTATTGCAAGTAAGTTTTTAACCTAACTCCATGAATGCACTGATGCCATGGATCTTCGCATTTACATCTAGAGAAGTTTTATTATTTTTTTGACTATTTAACTCAAATTTAAAAGTGATAAATACCTTACATTTTTATTTTCGTAAAATTTCTTGAAACCTCTCTCATATTTTGTATTGCATCTGATAGAACTGATGTATTTTATAATGGATTTTAGTATTTCATTAAGTATAAGTGATATTTCATTATCGCCAAGACAGTATGGATAATATACTACACAAGTCACATTTCCGAATTCGCATTTCTATGCATTTTAAGTTACTATTTATCTTTCCTCTCATAACATATTTCTTTGATAGCGGCCTTTTTTCCTCATTATTATTAATGACATATTTTATAGAAACATAAATATGACAATGACTCAAGCTTATTCTGAAGATCTGGACTTAGTTAAGAAATTTCCCACCAGTATTGCTACTAACAATATTGTTAGTTCGATATATATATATATTTTCGTACACATGCTGCATAAGGAAAGTATTTAATCATGATAAAATTCCGGTTACTAAGAATCTGAATATGTTTACACTTTGAGGAGCCCAGAATCCGTTACCACTGTTTTTAGAATTATCCCTTATATATGCTGTATGTATGCGTATATATTAGACTTTTCTCACGTGTTCAATTCTCCAAAAGTATTATCGGTTTTTTTATGTTAGCCTATGTATACGAATTTGAATATTTCCAACTGAGCGAAAAAATGCCCAGGCTGGGAATCGAACCCAGATCCTTGGCTTACAAGGCCAATGCTTTTCCGTTTAAGCTAACTGGGCCGACAACCAGCCAGCATATTTCGCTCAGAAAACCTTATTGGTAGAACATCTGGTCTGTCATGTAGACAGCTCAACAGAATAAACCGCAGGTAAAGGAACTCCATATAAACGATGGATACGTAGATGAACTATTATTAATTAAATAGTAATTATTAAATAATAGTTCATCTACGTATCCATCGTTTATATGGAGTTCCTTTACCTGCGGTTTATTCTGTTGAGCTGTCTACATAACAGACCAGATGTTCTACCAATAAGGTTTTCTGAGCGAAATATGCTGGCTGGTTGTCGGCCCAGTTAGCTTAAACGGAAAAGCATTGGCCTTGTAAGCCAAGGATCTGGGTTCGATTCCCAGCCTGGGCATTTTTTCGCTCAGTTGGAAATATTCAAATTCGTATGATAACTTTACCAATCAGTTTGATTGTGTTAAAATAATAGTTTAGCCTATGTATGTGTATATGAGAGTGAACACAATTGCGCCAAAAGTGTACATTCGAATGAACGCCCATTTCGGGAATGCGTTACGTTTCACGGTCTCAAGAAAACTTTTTCAATTTTTCGGTAACAATAATACTTAAACATATTCCCTTTTATCGCAATTAAATTATTTTTATTGCTCACGTTCATCTTATATTGACACAAGGACTATGTTTCACCAGAATGGGACTTAGTTTAATAAAACCTTTTTTCTTTCTTTTTTAATTATAATCTTTAATTTTAAAATAGGCTGAATGAACATGTATTGACACGTTGTGATCAAAACCCGAGTGTCTCTCAAGTTGCCCTTTTCGGTGAAGCGAACTAAGACCGAGAGTCTCTCTGGGTGACCTTTTAACTCTCTGAGTTATAAAAATACCTACTATATACGTTCGCTGTCTTTTCATATATTATCTACAAAACTTTTATTTTGAAAAAAAAGGTGGAAACGCTAAACAGTATAAGAAAATAAATTGAACCAGAGCTTAATTCGAACTTATTGTGAACCTTGTGGTGTTGTTCTTGGTGCTTAGAAATGTACCACACAAAAACAAATTTTACTTAATGATGCCTATATACAAATAAAACTTATTTTCAGATATTTGTACAACATTTGAGTAAGTTTTTATTCAAGTCTATGTAAAATTTTATGTTAAAAAATGATGCTTTCTTATGCAGAACTTTTATTTAATTATAAAACATGCTTTTTCCAATAATTTCTCATTAAATATTAATTTTTAGTACATTAAATAGTTCCTTGATTATAAATAAGAACAGTTTGAAGTTTATAATAAAAAATAAATTATTAAAATACGTGTCTTTCATGTATTTGTTTTATCATTAAAAGTACCAAATATCCCCAGTAAAAAGGGAGGTATGCGTTTGAAATAGCTCAGAGCTTAACGTGTTAAAAAATAAGCAACTAGAAAGATAGTTAAGTTTTGATAATTAAAGTGCAGGTTTTCTTTAACCCCTTACTTCTCGCTCACGTGACATTCAAGGGCTGTGTCTTTTATTCAGATTGTTTGATTCCCACCAGTTTTGTAAAATAGAGTAATTCGCTTTATTATGGTATCATTTTACCTGACATCAAATAAGGTGAATTTTTCTACTTCAAAAAAGTGGTGCCAATAAGCAATTTGAATTTTTAAAACGTAATTTAATGAGACGTGTTAAGGGTTTAGAATATGACGCCTTTTCATTAGTGGAAATATTTCACCTCGGTAAAGTTATATAATTTCTTTTTTTCATTATTACGTCACTATTTTTTAACAAGCACTTTTTTGTCAAATCGAATGGAGTCACTACAACTTTTTCTATATATATACTGATCGATTGCAACCACTTTTTTGAAGTATTAATATTCGTTTGGCTGAAAGAATGATTAAAAAAGGCAAAAAAGGGAGAATCATACTATTTCAAAACAAAGAAAAATCATGTTTCAGGCATAGAAGATAAAAAACTCTTTCTAACACACAGAGAATACGTTAATAAAAATTTCCGTTTAATAAGGTGAAATGTTAAAGAAAGCAATTTGAAAAACTCACAACACCTTTGAAAAAAAAATCAGCAAATACCATCAATCAGTGGTTAATAATGATCGGATTTGTTTACTGCACTAAATATATTCTTTTCTCACCAGTATTTTTTTAAACAAAATCTTCGCCATTTTTATTGGCACAACTATGCTCACTTAAACAATAAAGAAATTTCTTTAAATAATAATGGTGAGAAGTTAATGAATTTGGAAACTACGCATTTATTGCCAGTTACGAGCCGCCATTGCCATCAATAGTCGTAAAAATATCCGAATTATTTGGTGATGCTCTGATAACTTATAGATTTGTATATATACTACATTTTAGGCTTAACTTTAATTCAGTTAAGAAATGCGTGAACAAATTTGAAATAATTCCCTTCCGCTATTTCCATCAATAAACAAAAATCTACCTAACATCTTTTGTGCAGCTTTGTATAAGGTTTATAGAATTTATACACATCAAGAAATATTTAAAAAATATATTAAATTTAAAAACGCGTACCCCAACAGAAAATGCACTTACAGGACTTATCGTTCGTGTACAGCGCTGTAATAGAAATTTTCTGTGTGTCCCTGTAAATGAAAGATGAATTTTAAGCACTCCCATTCTGCAGTAAGCCGATTGTAGTGCACATCTGTGATATATATATCTTCAATATTTTTGTAATTGTGTAACATGATTGAAATACACTGCAGCAGAATTTTCTCCATAGACAACAATGTAACGGAATTGTTTTGGTTGTCCCTGTGAATGAACTGTTACCGCTATATCATAGTTACAAACATCTCTTTATTATTTCGGAGTCTGATCCAAGCAAGTATGTTTTAAATTGGAAAAAATATATACCGTAATTTCCGGTGTATAGCCCGCAGATCAAACAATTCATTTTGGACCCAGAAATTTTATTTAGTATTTGAAGACCAATATTTAACGTGACCTGAAATGTTACATTTTATTTTTAAAAAATTCTGGGTCGAAACACGATTGCTTGATTTCGCGGTCTATACACCAGAAATTACGGTAATCAACTATGTCTTGTTTCGATAAGGTACATTTTAGATTTCAGTTTTAAATCAATTACTTTCCATTGAAAGAGCTAACATATGAGAGATTCACAACCATAGTAGACAGACTCCATTTTGAAAAGAAATGAGATAGTCCATTTAAAAAGTGCATAAAATCTCTTTTATCCACTCCCACAGCAAATCAAGTCTGTAAGAAGATGACATATATAAGAACAGACTTAGTTCACTGTGGGCGTGGATAAAACAGACTTTATGCACCTTCTAAGTGGGCTCAGTTTTTCATCTTATCATTTTCAGGTGCGTTCGTAATTATATAAATACGTAGCACGTATATTCTTCGTTTGGTTCGTCTGTCTGTCTGTGCGTCTGCTTATAACAGAGCAAAAGCTACCCAACCGAATAGTCTGAAATTTTTAATATATAAGTGTTGAAAACTTTTGGTGAGTCATTTCAAATTTTATAAAAATCGGATGTATAGTTTAATTACAGGGTCAGTCAAAATTTTCCCGTTACATTACGGCCAATGGGGAAAAATTATTTCAAGTGTATTCTAATGATGTTACATACTTTCAAACAGAATGAAATTGGTATGCACTTATGACGTGCACTAAAATATACATCCAGTACAATATACGGTGCAAAAAATATTTATAAAACTAGTTATAATACGAACGCACCTTATTTGATAGGTTTGACGTGCAATTTCTAACTTGTTTATTTAAAAATGGACTTGCTCTACTATGGTTGTGAATTCCCGATATATCAGAGTATATTCACGTGAATTAGAACACCGGCAGGCAGAGAGATAAACCTAATTCAAATTTCAACTTTGTTAAAAGTGTTAAAAATGGTAGCAATCAAACAATCTGATTTTTTAAGTTGTTGAGTGGCAACATTGGCTAATTGTGTAAAACACTGTTATGTTGAATTTTTTATTAAAACATTAATTTTTTCAGTGATAGAATCTCATTTCTAATATTTCAACGACATTCGTTTGCAAAAAGTGTGTTTAAATTGCATAGTTATGCAACTCTTCATTACAGAAAATAACATGAAACATTTCATTATTCGAAAATATGCTAATGACGTCCTTTGTATTCAAAAGCTATTTTCTATAAAGCACATGAGTAATTATCATTAAAAAAATATAAAACATTATTTTATATAGCCATGGGATCATCCTGACGTATCCAAGAGAAATGTTAGAAAATATGGAACAGATGTCATAAGTTCCCCCCGGCCGCCATCTTGGAATTCTTCTTGGCGTGAAAACCCTTTTTCCGCCAAGTAGTAAATGTCGCCAAGCACCGGTTTATACGCATGTTTTGGGTGAACGAAATAAAATGTAAATAATAAACAAAATTCGCTAAGCTGGCAATCAGTAATACTTGTATGAGCACTTCGCGCACATTTACCGAAAAAAAAACACAGCCGAATTCAGTATTTCTCGCGGGATAGCATTCTCAATACTCAGCAGTTCTCGTTTTGTAGCAATCTCAAAACGTAAAAAACTCTTAAAGCAGCAAAATATACATAAAAAACGAAACTCCCTAAAGCGGCAATCAGCAATAGTTGTATGAGCGCTTCGCACTCATTTACCGAAAAAAAAAAAAATCGCCGAATTCAGCATTTTTCGCGGTATAGCATTCTCAAAATTCAGCAGTTCTCGTTTTGTAGCAATCTCAAAACGTAAAAAACTCTTAAAGCAACAAAATATACATAAAATTATCAACATACCTTAACAGACCTTTGCTTTCTTTAAGCCTCCTGCACAAAATATCTCTCATAACACCGCCGTCATTTTCCAAAATAGGCTCAATACGCATTGACACGCTATAAACAAACCTCCTTTTCTTGTCAAAATTTCCTCATATTTCTTAATTACTTCAGCAAGAGCGTTTAAACGGACTACAGAAACTATAGTCAATGAAATACATCCAATAAATTTAACATAAAAATAAAAAGACAACGATAGAACACGATACGCGATATCAAAATACATGCACAAAATTCTAAGCTTCTCAGCGGTTGCCAGAACACGACACGTCACACGGGGTTTCCATATCGAGTTTGTCATATCCATAAACACAGCCAACACGCCAACAAAAATCGTCAAACCATTCAAAACAACAACGGCTGAGGGAAAATACGGCATCTATGCCGAAAATATTACTTGTCAGATCAGCTGAAGAATGAGAATTAGTTACCTTTGGGGGGATATTATACTAGTTTCAAATCGAACTGTGAAGGAATGTTAGGGTAATTTATTATACTGTCTAAAAAAACTTTGCATTCGACAGAAATTTCATAGTACATGGCACTGATTTTAAACTCTACAACGTCTTTAATAAAATGTAAATGCAGAAAATATGTACATTTTTTGACGATAAGAATATATCGCCAATAAATAATAATTTTTTTAATTTGTTTTTTAAATGCTTAAAATTTTCAACTCGGAGTATTCGAGTTTCAAAGGCTTAACCCCTTCGCAGTTGTGGGAAAGTGGCGCAGAGGAGGAGCCTATTGACACCACTAAATTTTAGTAGTATTTTTCGCCTATCTAATGACAGAATTTCTGCGTTTTATTAAGGTGAAGAATACTATAAAATTTTAGTGGTGTCAATAGGCTCCGCCTCTGCGCCAATTTTCCACCACTGCCTTCGGGACGATCGTCTTTTATGGAATTGTGAATCTTTAATCACCGGTTTTTGAAAACAGAAATTTTTGCCTAATTAAATCGGAAAAATGCTCGGATAAAATAAGGCAAAATTTACAATTAAAATTTACTGGTGAGAATAATCACCGATTCTGAGCATCTTAGGCGGCACGAATATCGGTCGCTCGTTCCCAAGGGGTTGAACTAATTCCTTCTATTTTGTAGAAATTGTTAGAAATAATTTAATGGTTATAGTGATAATGAAAAAAAAATATTGTTTAATACAAATATAACTTCCGGAAAACAATAACCGGGACATAAATAAACTTAAAATCTGTAAATTATATTTATTGATAAAAAAGTGTCGTTGATACTCGTAGAACAGTAAATGAGAATACTGTTGAAATTTTTTAGAACATCATTCTGCAATAAAGATATTTAATAGTCTATACCAGTGGTTCCCAAACTTTTTTTTTCAGTGCCCCACCTAAGCATCTCTAAAATCATGGTGTCCCCCTCCCCATTCTATATCATATAAATAAAAAATAAACTTCCATTTTCCCGGATGGATCCAAAAATTGCATTAACTCTGACAAGTGATTTCAAATTCTTTAATTTATCAAAAACATTTTTTTTTTATTACAAGTATGTTTTTAACCTAACTCCATGAATGCACTGATGCCATGGATCTTCGCATTTACATCTAGAGAAGTTTTATTATTTTTTTTACTATTTAACTCAAATTTAAAAGTGATAAATACCTTACATTTTTATTTTCGTAAAATTTCTTGAAATCTCTCTCCTATTTTGTATTGCATCTGATAGAACTGATGCATTTTTTAATGGATTTTAGTATTTTATTAAGTATAAGTGATATTTGATTATCTCCAAGACAGTATGGATAACATACTACACAAGTCACATTTCCGAATTCGCATTTTTATGCATTTTAAGTTACTATTTATCTTTCCTCTCATAACATATTTCTTTGATAGCGGGCATTTCCCCTCACTATTATTATTTGGTCACCATGTTTTCTTTAATTTTAAATATTAAAATACATATATGTCATGAGTTTCACATTCTGTATCTGCTCTGTTGAAGAGCCATAAGAATTTTACTTTTAACCCTTTCCTTCCGTGATGCGCACGGGGTTTCATTAATTTCATAAATGTAGCACCTCATTTAGATCATTCAAAACATTTTTAGATTAAACATGTCCAAATAGTCAATTTTAGATATACCCTACAAAATTTCTTATGTAAAATTTCCCTCTTGGGGCATTATTACACACTATGAATAGATGTAGAAATTTCTTTTAAGTAAATAGTAAAAAATAGAGGTGTAATTGACTAAAATAATATTAAAACCATAAGAATTAAAATGATTTTTTAATACGTAAAATGTGTCAAATTATTTGTAACGGAGGAAGGTGTCGTAAGGTGGTGTGGTAGCGAGCAACTTCAACGGCCGAGACTGATTAAAATCGAAGAAATATTTTATTGCATTACAAACAATTAAATGAGGGTTCTCTAGATTAAAATAAGTCCTATATACAACGTTTTAAATAATTGGGTTCGATTACAGCTTGTAATAATGTGTCCGTTGATTCAAGTCCAGTCATCGAATGGCAGATCGCTTTCAGTGAAACAGTCTCTATTTACTCAAAGTTCACAATTCTCGTCAGGTGGATGAATACGTGAAATTCTCCTTGAAATGATTTTATTCGGGAGAAGGTAAGAGTCTGAGATGCTCGACAGGAATGTCGCCCTTTTAGTAGATACACAAACGGGGACTATGAACCTCCGATGTTTTCTCCGTACTGGAGAAACTTTACAGCCACGCCTGGCTTCCTTTTTACCGTACTTCGGAAAATGTTCCGAAGCTAACCCGTGAGATATTTCCCCTCCACACGGCCAAAAACTGCCTGAAGCCTCAACTTCCAAAAAAAAAAACTCTCGAGAATCCCCCTGCATCTCCCTTTATCAGCTCCGTTCACTGTCTAGAACAAAAGCTACTTCCTTTAGCCACTCACAATCTGTCTCTCGTGAGCTCATAAACAAGATTGTTTTCTATAGGACGCAGTCAGAAACCTCACGTCAGAGTAATATGTAATTTCACTATCTAGTTCTCACGGTAAAGGGATGTCCTCTTGCACATTAAAAGAATATTTTCTCTTGCTAAATAAAGGAATACCCTTCACACTAGTGTCAACTGAAAAGATCGAATGAAATTGATATATTTCTTTCATCTTTTGAGACTTTTTCTTGGACTCTGAAGAAATTTTGAGTCTAGGTGAAATTACATTAGATTCCGTGTACTGGCTTCTGCCTTGTAAATTGAGAGTTTCAATGTGAGATATCGTCGAATTCTCACATATTCAAAAAAAATTCACGTGATTATTCCGTCGTCAGGGTATTTTTGAACTTTTAAATGGGATCGTTTCGAAAATTAATTTTTAATCAGTTATTTTTAAATTTTAACTCTATTTTTAGACTAAGACACTACTTTCACTAGAAAAAAAATGACAGAAATTTTTTATTAATAAGAAATATGAAATTGCTCTCCTGAAATGTCATATTGACACCCTGTGGGGAGTAAGCCCTATGTTGGGAACCACTGGGATTTACTGGTTTAAAGGATGTGGATCCATAATATTTATCAACGGCACTCCGGAGCATACCATAAAACATAAAACTTTATATCGTTTTTTATTTCAAAGTGGTGTTTTAGCCTATTTACATACAAAACGTGAATTTCAGACACTTTTTCTTAATTCAGACATTCCAAATTCACACCAGAATTTTTTTTAATTATTTTTTTACATGCTTAATGAGAGACGTTTCATATTTAACTAATGTAGAAAGGTTTCCAAAACAACTACTCCGTTCATTTGGATATTTTTTTTACATTTTTCTTCCGTATAAATTCGGCTATGATTGGAACCGACAATATATGGTATTTTTCAAGATATTTAAACAATAGAGTTAGAGTTATGAATAAAGAAGGTGATATATGCGAGTTGCGAGTGAAGTAACTGAGGACGTCACAATATGGCGGCTGACAATTTACATTGGGTTAAATGTCTCTTATGACCGCAGAAGAATTTTCACCAATAAATTTCAACTTATTTTATCAGTTTATTAATGCAAATTTTGTCTCACGGATTTGGTACAAAATTCCTTTTTTTTACAGGTACAAATTGATCCGGGTATTATAATCTCCTTAACTGACACCGAAGGTAAGTTGTTTAGTTTGTCACAATATGACGGGTACGCAGGTCTTTATTACCTCCGAAGTAAACTTCCTTAAGTAGCAATAGATATCCGTTTTTGGCCTTAATTATAATCGAAATGCTACATTGATAACACATTTAAATAATATGAAAATTTCAAATCAAATTTACTAGCTGAAGATTTCACCGGCGGTAATGAGCCATAGCGAAAAGGTTTACTGTTGAATCTTCATCATTTTAAAAATATGTCAAATCCTTTTTATTCAAAGTTCCATGATTTAAACTGACGGGTGATTTTTTGCCAAAAAATTTGACCAAAGAAATGCACACAAAACGTTTTTTTTAATACCCACCTTTACTCATGCGCCGCAAGCAGTAAACTTCCTCTTATCTCGTACTTTTAATGAAAGAACAAAGTTTAACCCTTTCAAGGACAAGTAATTGCATTGCTGTAATATCAAATCTACACCGAAATCGTCAGAAACTTTTATTGCAAAATAAGGAAAAGCAATTTTACGACTTTTTTTCCACCAGAGCTAGAAATATAAAATTTAATAAAATTTTTCTGTGCAAATCTTCATTAATCGTAGGTGGGAAATAATATATCCCAGTCAAACCGCCCTCCAAGGGGTTAAAAGAAAAAATTCATCTCATGCATTGAAAACAGCATTCTTTTGGTTTTTCAGAGTAACGATTTTTTTATGTGACTTTTTTTTTTCTTCGCAGTTTGTGCGTAAAAATAGCTTACGAATATTAGATTTTTTAATACCCATTCTTTGTTTTATTAAATAAAAGAAGTGTGCGCTTAACCCCTTGGGTACATCTGACGACTGAGTCTCGTCATGCATTTGGCCACTACCGCCTACTTTTATATTCTATTCATACGACTATTATAGGAAAATATTTTAGTAGTATTTTTCTCCTGCACAAACATTTTGAAAGTGTACATGAAAGATTTTTTGTTTTGAGAAAGTGGTACGAGATAGAATTTAAAAAAAAAAAAAAAAAAAAAAAAAAAAAAAGCCAGTGGCAGCCCCGAAATAAATCCGTACCCAAGGGGTTAAATAAAACTAACTACCGTAATTTCCCGCGTATCCGTCGCGGCTTAGTTAAGTCTTTTGCAGACCAGAAATTTTACTGAAAAATTGAATTCAAATAAGTGTTAAGCATAAGCAGATCAGATTTTATTTAAAATAAATTCTGGTAGGAAATCGAGTTTTCTGAGATGCGGCGGATACACGCGAAATAACGGTATATCTGTTTTATTATAAAATTACTATCAAAATGTAATAGGTTCAATGGCCGTGAACCTTCATCGTACATTTGTTCCAGTGTTGCCAGATTGGGGAGTTTTTTGTCCCGAGAGTGTTGAGTGTCACCGCTTTTTTGAAATAGAAATATTCGCCCTATTTAAAACTAGATTAAACATTCTGAAAAATAGGCGAATTATATTATTTTAAATAAGTGGTGACAGTCATATAATCTGAATTAAAAATGTCCCCAATCTGGCAACACTGATTTGTTCAATCTATAGTGATCAGGATTGCAAGTAGTGCTGCCAGATGTCCCGCATAAATTGGTGTACCAAATTCGCTGGACACTAGTATTTTAGAGTAAGTTTCTTCGCCTTATATTGTGACAGAATTATCTGCAGTTAAAGATGGCGAAATAAACTGAAAGAAATTAGAGGTGTCCATTTACATTTGGAGCTATGATTTACGCGGGACATCTGGCAGCATTTGTTGCACATTAAGCCTTTTTTTATTTAATTCATAAATTCCGAATTCACAAAAGCAAAATATTGCGTTCACATTTTGGACTTAGGAATTTCTGAATTTAAAAAAGGCCAAACTGGCAATCCTTTTACTTTTATATTTCATAAAATCTGAGATTCCTATTTCATTTCACAGTCGCATTTAATAATGACTGTACGTCTTGAGCTAAGGAATGTCATTCGATAAAAACCAACAAAGGTCCTTGTTTGATTAATTTATTTAAAATTTATAATTTATAATTCCTGGTATATGTCAGATTTCCGAATAATGGTCACAAATATTATGTTACAATAATTTAAAATGCAGTGAACCATGAAAATATAATTCTCTTTTATTTACCAATGATTTATTTTAAAAATCGCAATATCTATGTATTATTTGATATCAGTCAGATTTCCGAATCATGATCACAAATATTATGTTACAATAATTTAAAATGCAGTGGACCATGAAAATATTATTCCTTTTTATTTACCAATGACTTATTTTAAAAATCACAATATCTGTGGATTATTCGATATCAGTGGGCAAAGTTTATTTAAAATACCTTTCAAGATTCTTGATATAACAAAAATTAAAATTTTAAAATTCTCGAACGACTAGCATTCTTCAAAATGTTTCCATGCGCATTCCATTTTTTTGTGTACAGCTTCAAAAGTTTTCCACAATAATTATATGTACATGTACAGTCGTGGAAAAAAAAGAAACACCCCCTATTAACTCCTCAACAAATTATCGTAGAAGAAAGTTACTGGTACCGAACGATTGGAAATAAAGTCTACTTTTAAATGATGTACATATAAAATTTGCTTAGGGGGCTATCTGCATATTAAAACGAACCCAAACTTCATTTTATTCAATGGCAATACCCAATTTTAACAAGATGTTTCAAATCTTCGCTTCCAACTATGCCTAGACACCAAATTTCAAGTCATTTGAATAATAAGTGTTTGAATTATAAGCATTCAAAATTTAGTGCTTCTAATGTTAAATTACATTTTCATATTTTTATTAATATCTCCTGAAATTATACTCCGAATGTGCTCATTTTTTGTGTAGTAATAATATTAAAATACCCAAACATAAATGAGTTGAATTTGCACCTTTTATAATTTTATTATATGAATTATGGAATTATGGAATTAATATTCGAAAAAATTATGAATTGAAATCTACAATTTTTTGATAAATTTATATTTACAGTGATGGAACAGTGGCGCAGCAGTTGAGCGATTGTCACCACAAATTTTTTATAGTATTCTTCGCCTTCAAAATTTAGAAATTCTGTCCTGAAGTTAGATGCAGAGTACTAATAACATTTTGCGGTGTCAATTGATTTTCTGCTGCTACACTGTTCCATCACTGTATTTATTCAGTCCTGCTTTATGGAAATCCAAAATTTCACATTTTCTTCCAAGTAGTTTTCAAATTATGCTAATGATTATACTATGACAGAAGTTATTAGATATTTTGAAATTTCTTATGATATCCTGTAATCTAGCGTCTTCAACAATTGCCTGAGGCCTTGATCAAAAAGAGGGATATCTCGGTCAACAATCGAATACTGATTTTCAATTTAGATACAGCCCCTAAAATACGGTCGTTTTAAAATAATTAATTTCTTTGAAACTTATTGTACGAATTGTATAAAAATTTGTTTTTAAGCTAATTGAAGGGTGTAGAATTCATTTATGCTGTCAGAATTATGTACTATTATTAAAAGAACAAAGTTATGTTTCGTTTTAATATGTAGATGGCCCCTAAACAAAATTTATATTCATCTTTTAAAAGTAGGCTTTATTACCAATCGTGTGGTACCGGTAACTTTTTTCTACGATACTCTTTTGCAGAGTTAGTAAGGGGTGTTTACTTTTTTTTTTCCACGACTGTACCTATACACGGTTCGTACGGCTCCTTGAATTTTGCAGATCAGAAAAATTTCGACACCAGTACTATCTTATAGAAAATTTTCTTCTTAAAATAAGGTGAAGTTTCCGCGTTTAGATTTTTTTTTCTATAAAAAGATACTGATAGTTTTCCTGGAGAAATAACGTTATCCGTACGAACATGCTATAAATCAATTTTGCTTATTTAATAAATAAAGCTTTTAAAAATGAACTTATTTTCAATTCTGTTAATTTTATACAAATTTTTAATTTACTCACTTTTAAGAAAAATATAATTTCTTTCAAATTATAGTATTTTTTGTTACTTATCTTTATAAATATAAAAAAACACGTTTGAAAAATTCATATGAAATAAGAAAAATAAAATTTAATCCGCATGAAACATTTTAAATTCTTGAAAATCTTCGTAAAAATACGTTTTAAGGAATTAATGAGATACTGATCAAAATATTTTAAAATAAAAATGGGTCATTCTCACAATCTTTTGACTTTTGGGAAAAAAATCTGACAAAATTGTGACAGATTTTGCTAAAATAACATTTTAATCTGATAAACGAATGCCTTAATGATTCAAAATAAAGAAAAAATGGTCAGCAGCGAAATTATTTTTATTTAACTGAGGTTTAAGTTAAACTTGCGAGTTTAATTTTCCTTACCATTTTACCCTTATAACTTATTATTTTCTTCTAAATTTTTACTTATAATGTATTTGCATTATACCCACAGGACATTCAAATAAAAAATAAGAACAATGTCGTACTTTTAATGCAGAATTTTTGTATAGCATTGTCTTAAAGGGGTATAAAGAAGGAACGGTAAGGTAAAAAAGGGGGATGGTATTGTTAAAAAGGGACGATAAGGATGGAACGGTAAGGAAAATTACCACCTATTTTTAGGAAAATCATGTTAAGACTAAGTGATGGCCACAATGTTCATTGATTTTTAGAAACAGTTGATAACATTGAATTATTTTTTTATTTATTTATTTACCTCGAAAAGTGCAGGAATAAACATTGAGGACGGTGAGACTACCAATAAAATCACAATGCTTGAAATTGATATTTAAATACTGATTTAAATTCTATAGTAAATTTCCTGGCGAAGAATTTTAGACATTATTTCTCTAGCATACTTCTGCATGAGAAAAACTTTAAAAAAATTCTGTGGCGGCATCTGAAATGATTTTCTGTATAATTTTAGAGGAGGGATGGTAAGGAATCTAAAACCCAGGGACAGAGTTTAAATAATAATAACAACCCTAAAAATATCTGCAGGTTAATTTTTAGCTACAGATTTGTATAAAACAGTAGTTCCAATTTCAGAAAAAATTACATCGAATTATTTTTATTGAAACAATTTTTCCAGACACCTCCAACCTTTAAAATCAGCATCAGGAACACGAGACGGTATCGGAGTTTTCCAGGTGTTTGGACCTCCAGCATTGTCCAAAACTTATTTATCTTGTTAATATTGTTGTGCAATCATGCAATGGAATGTTCCCCAATATATGAAATAAAAAAAACACAAAAAAGTGTATTAAAATAAAAATTATCATTCAGGGACATGAAAGTCAAAATATCGTGAGAATGCCCCCAAATACTTATTATGAATAAATAATTTAATATTATTTATGACTAATTTTCTACATTTTTATGTGATTATGATAAATATAGGCGCTTTTTAGATCCAGTAGTTAATCTTACTTAAAATATCAAGATTTTAGCATGGAACATATATATATATGGGGTCATTTAGCCAGCGCCTCCTAGATAAGAGAGGCACGGTTTCTTTGACAAGCTTTCTTATCGAAACGTCACACGAAGTAGAGAAAACAAAAAACATTCTAATAACTTGCATGTTTGGAATTTGTTGTCCTGTGGAATTATTAATTATTATTAGTAAATAATGATTAATAATTCGTCCCACGAGCCAATGAAACTGAAACATTCAAGTTCTTCGAATTTGTTTTCTTTGTCTTGCCCATAGCTGCCAAACTTCCATTAATCTTCGGCATAGCTGCCAACCTCTCGCTAATCTTTCGTAATATGCGGATTAATTTGATCCAGGTTAACGACGTTTCGAACCAGAAAACTTATTTGATGAAACTTTATTTACTTAATTACGGGATTCTACGTTGAACTTATTTATCTAAATTTCTTTTAAAAAATTCTGGTTCGAAATGTGTTGAACCTGAGTCAATTTAACTCACTTATTACGGAAGATTTATTGGAGGGTGGCACCTATGCTTCGATAATATCTGGATTAATTTGCCCCAGGTTATGCACTTTCGAATTAGAAAATTTATTTCATGAATCTTTATTTATTTAACCCTTAAATGACTGATTTTTCAAAAAACATTGTAATAATGTTTTTTGGCTTTCATTTTTTAAATAGATCATGGGAAAAATACTTTAAAAAAATCATATTTTGTTGTAAGTATAGTTTACGGCTAAAAAAGAGTTTGTTACTAATCGGCAATACTGGTGTTTAAATGAAAAAATAATTTCCCCTAATAAAATTCTATAATATTAAACACACAAGAATTTTAGGAACTATAATAAGAAATAAATTTTACTTGCTCACTGTAGGTCAAAATAGGGTATTTCGCAAGCTCCCAAACAAAACAAAAAGAACAAGTAGCAACAATTGAAAAAATAAATCTATCTTTATTCTTAAACAGCACAAGTGTTGCCATCTACATGTTGAAAATCGATTTAATAATATTTTCAGAATGTATTTTATTGGCAACATTAGGCATTATAGCTTCAATATTTTTCTAATAGTATTTTAGAGCCTAAATTGGGTATGTTGCCGAAAAGCAACACCAGTCATTTAAGGGTTAATTCAATGTTTGTACGTGGAACATATTTAATTTTGTTTCTTTAAAAAAAAATTCTGATTTGAAGCGTATTAAACCAGAGTCAAATTAACGCACCTATTACAGAAGATTAGTTTGAGATTGCACCTATAGTTTTGCCTAATTCGTGTGACGTTTCGCGATGTCACAATAAAGCATATCGCGGCTTTCTCCAATCTAAGGGGCGTTGATTTAACGCCCTTTTGTGAGGGAAACCGCCATGTGATATCAGAATCGCCGTGCGGACTACGTTAGAAGTACATCACAGATCTGTTGATAACAGCCTCTTTTCGAGAATGCATGACTGAACGTCGAGCGCATGCGTGCGAGAAAAAATTTTGAGATGATGTTCATACTCTTACATCAAAAAGAGAGGAACGAGGCTCAGAGTGAACTGGGGTGAAAGAATGAGCGGCAAAATAAGACGATGTGTGTGTGATAGCGAATGGAACCTTTAATGTGCTGATCATTAGAATTAATGATGTCTTAAGATGCGGAACACCTTTCTTGTAAATATAACTTGTACATAATTCAATCTCTTCATATTATTTTTTAAGTTAACCCGGAGGAAGTCGCGCATACTCAGAGTGTGAGTGGTTTTTACTTTGTCACCAATAAATACAAATAGTAATCGTAAGCTTACAAAGTTTATAAATTATGAAATAAACTATGTTGACGGATACTTTTTGAAAAAATAGTGGTGAGAGTTGTAAAAAACTATAAGAATCCGGGGTATGTCACACCCCATGCGACTGCTCCAGGTTAACCCTTTCCGGCACAGTGTGCTCATGTCGGCATAACTAATTTTAATTCCAAACTTACGAACGGCATCAAGAATATTTTATTAAAACTTTGCTTTTACAATGAATAGTTAAAGTACATGTTTTAATTTCTAAAAAAGTCGTTTTAAAATTCCGGTGTCAGTCAATCATTTCATAATTTTACAACAAAAATTTCCCGTGCCTACAGCCTGTACTTTGGTATAGTTTGCGCATTTACAAGTAAAAATTATTTCATACAGATTATCGTATTTCACCATATATTTTATACATTTGAACTTAAAATGTATTATGTTGGTTCTACTATACTTTGTTAAATTTTCTGAAAGTGGCGTGAAATTTGGTTGATAATCCTCCACGTTTTAAAAGAAGCATTAAATAACTATAAGAATTCCAATACTAACATTTATTTCCCCATGATTACATGTGCTATTCACATGTTTATTTGTGCTCATCTGTGTACATATTTCAGAGGTTTAAATCTTCCAATATGTAGGACAAAATCACAATTAAAGACTTGCTTGATGAGTACCAGTTTTAACTATAAAAAAACATTTCAAAAATGGCTTACAGCATAAGAATGTATCCTTATTTTAATGGAAAAATATCTAAGCACATCTTACTTGCAAATATGTATTACAGAGAACATTTCATAAATTAAAATTATACTAATAATATCCTTCGTATTTGAAACCTTGTTTCAAGAATGTTTCTATGTAATTATCTTTAAAACAATCTGAAATCATGTTATATATAGCCGTGGTATAAACTCGACGTATTCAGCAGAAAAGTTTCAAAATATTATTTGTAGACTCAGTCGAAATATAAAAGTTATTTACCGTAGGGAGACATTATGCAGCTTCAAATATAAACTGATGGAAAATTAGGGTAATCTATTATACTATCTAAAAATATTTTGCATCTGAGAATGATTATCAAATATGTTGAACTAATTTTAAATTATTCAGTATCTTTATTAAAATGAAAATGTAGAAAGTAGAATGTTAATTTTTGATAAAAATATGATTTATTTTCATCCTTTCATAGTTATTTGAAATTTAACCTATAAGATTTAAAGAATAGTGAATAAAATGCAATGATCGGAGACCTAAGATTCAGAATATATGTTATTTTCATTCTTTACAAAATTAAAACAGCAAAACTTTCGAAACATACTACTAAATTTCACTAAATTTAATTAAAGTTTTTTTACAGTGAAATAGCAAGAAAACGGTGATAAATATAGAAGTCATGTAAGGGCAAGCGACTTAATTTTTATTATGTTTTCGAATGCACAAATTTCAGTCATTTGCTTGCCTTTTTGAAATTTGAAGAAACGTGTAGAGCACGCAATGTATACAGAGTATCTTAAAATAGACTAAGGGTTCTTTAAATTGAGCTTTACTGTTCTGGAATTGAAGGACTTGGGCACAAAGAATTTATGGATACCGGCATAGTACTGGATAAAGCATAGAGTGGGCAAAAAAGAGTATGAGATGAAAGCGTGAACGATTTTTTTCTGAATACAAAATCCAACAGATGTGGTGACACAGGATAAAAAAGGTTTTATGTATTCTGACTATTGATATTGGAGATTGAAAATAATATACTTCAAAATCTTTGACGTTTACTTACGAGTGTTGTTTTTGACGGCCGATTATCTACCCGAGGGATATAGGCCCGAGGGCGGTGCCTTTCTAAGGGAACCTAAAACGTATCTACGCAAGGATATCCAAGCTCCGTATAAAGCCACGGAAAACTCCAAATGATTAATCCGACGGGCACAGGGGGTATTGAAGCCAGCGCCTCCCATATACCAGCTTTCAGATCAGAACTTCTCAGCCAATGGTGGGACATTAATTAATTGAAAAAAAAATTCAATATATAGTCCTAATATTGTACTACTTTTCATTCATCTATATTTACTCATTTTCGTTTGTAATAAAAGATTGAAATTCTAAAGAGACTTAATAGACTCTGTGTAAAATCTTTAGGTTTGTATAAATTTTAAACTAAAAAAAGTCCTTCCTTCTCGGTGGGAAGATTAGGTTGTTTTCTTTTTTTTTTCATATCCATACATCAGATTTCATACAATCTGGTTAGATCCTTCTAAGTTAGATTTTTTGGCAAGAAATAAAATTTCTAGAAAAAATTTAAATTTCGTTTACCAAATATATTTGAATGAATGTGATGCAATTTTATAGAGATTGCTCAAAATTTATTGAAATCTTAGTTTTAAAATGCACCATTGTCTACAATAGAATCACGAGGCTCAAGCGAATTTTGTACAAATTTCAGTAAACAATGTATAAGAGCTACATCATTCAGACAAATGGAGTGTTTTGTAAAAATTCGAAAGTGGACGTGAAATTCCTTTTTTCTTCACAAATGTCAATTACTACAAGGAGTAAGTAATGTCAAGCATCGAGTGAAATGAGCATTTTCCTACCAAACCTGTTCTTTAATATGCTAAATGAAAGTGGAATTTAGCTCAGTTGACTGTTCTCCGTTATTTAGTTTAATCTATTTTCTTAATTATTAACCAATCGGCCAAAACGCTGGCGCGAATTAAATGGAATCCCATAACAACAGGAGCGTCGCCAACTTCTACTTCCGTTACATCACGTATAATTCTTTAGTCGACTAGGATCTAGATTCTAGAATGACGACAAATGAAAGTGGTATGGCTATAAAATGCTTGTGGGTAAAGATGATTATGGTGAAGCATGTGTGCTTTTGATTTTTAATAAAAAATCAGTTCCAGAAGTCCCCAATCTTCAATGTGTTTTAAAATATTAGTGCTGAGAACAAGATTTATGGAGTGAGTAAATTTACCTTTGTTATGTTTATTATTTCTATTATTATTATCTATTTATGTATTGAGATTATTTAGTACTTAAATCGTAACTAGAATTATTAATTTTATTCATATAAGGTTTATATATTCTTTAGAGTTATTTATTTATTTATTGCTAAGCTCTGATAGAGTATTTTATCAGTTATGAAGGAAAATAAAAGTCCTTCTTTTATTTTAATGAATACTAATTCAATGGCTGAACCTAAATTATTAGTTTTTGATCCTAGTACAGCAATAGAAATTCAGAATTGACTAAATTGTTATGATCGTATGTGTAGTAGGGGGAATAAAGATTTTGAGGGGATATTTAAATCTATTCCACAGTATTTAAAGGGTGAATCACTAAAAGTCTATATCAATGGATGTGTAAATTGTACTAGTTACGAAGAAATTTCAAAATTCGTGGTAGAAAAATTTATCTAACTAAATATTCCAAATTTTTCTGATTTCTCAACTCTAAATTTAGATGATTTAGATAATTTAGAAAATTATTTTCACAAAAAGTTAAAAATTGGAAAGAAACTAACTTGAAGGAAACTCTTTGTGAAACTCTTCTAATACAAGGGTTACAGATGGATTAAAACCTGAATATAGAAATAATATTAATGTAAACCCTCTAAATAGTACCACTGAATGGTACCCTCTTTTTAAGCAATTTGTGGAATTTTCCACACCTCAGATTTCAATCCAAACAATAAATCAACAACCAGTTAGACAAAATGTTCAACCTTTTCAATCACCTAGGCATTGGCTCAGCCAACTAGGTCCAATAATGCACCTAGAAATTGGATTCCATAGTGACAATATCAAAGTCAAGGATCTAGAAATTTTCAAAATAATTATTTTCAGAACGCATACCCTGCTAGATCCTGTAGAATATGTACAAATAAAGGTGTGAATAATGGGGAAATAATAATTTTTCCACTGGGAAAGGGAGTGTGTATTTGGGAATGATTCAAACTCCTCTGATATTCTTCCTTTCAATTCCAAACCTATTATTCCTAATGTTTGACAATTAATTGTGTATGGATGTACAAATAATTATAATTTACAATGTATAGTAGACACTGGTTTCACTACCGCAATAGTGCCCCTCAAATTTGTTAAAAAACTAAATGCTAAAATTGAAACTATACATACAGTTACTGTTGGTCAGGCAAAAGAGGTGTTGCATATAAATCAAAAATGTAATATTATTCTTAAGGTGAGTAAAATTAAAAAAAATAGGTTAACTTTTAGTGTGTATACTTATTTGGATTATGATATTATGGGTTTAAGGGAAGGCTCTAAATTCAATTTAACTATATACTGCAGAAATTGTACTGTAAGACAATGAAAGAAAATTATAAATAGTGGTATGTCCATACATAATGAGAAATCTCTTCATTTTCATACTGTAAATATGAATAATTTACAACAGGATAATGATTTCCTAACATCTGATTATGATGAGAGTTTGAATTTATATAATGATAAGTATGCCGTAACAACTGATAATAGTAGTGAAACTTTGAATTTCTGTAAGAATAAGATGGAGATACCATCTAGTTATGAAAATTATATGAGTAATCAGGACTTTTTTCAGAATGCTAACATGACTGGATTGTACAACATGATTATGGAAGTTTTAGGATTCCTCAGATTTTTCGTGATATTTTTGATTTAATTCAGATTTACGGGATGATAATAATTTTGTGCGACGCACCGTAACTAAAGCGCTCAAAATTGCAAAAGCGTGAACTCGTGAATTTCACCTTAAACGTAAAAGTCTATGTGATAGAAATTATGTTGAATCCCCATTAAAAATACAAGATTCTGTAATTTATGAAAAATTTAAATATCCTAACACTTAAAAATTAGAACCTACTTTCTCAGGACCTTATAAAATTATAAATAAGCCTTCTGAAGTAACTTATGAAATAGATAAATTGAATTATGAAACAGGACTACATTCAGTTATTGTACACGTTTCTAAATTACGACCCTATTTTTCGCCAGATGGTTTCGGGATGTTTCATGAGCAAACCAAAAAACAAACAAAACCACAACAAACATCGCAACCACAACTACAAACATAAAATCAAACTAAGGTAAAAACCATAGATTAAATTTTAATTCTATAGACATCTTTATTACAATAGTTTTCAACATTACCAGGTACATTCTTGGTGGCAGGGAAGATATTAATTGTTTTTGGGAGTTTTTGAGATTAAGTAGACACTTTAAGCAGGCATAGGATGTCCATTTGATTTTAAGAGTTTTCAAACTGATGTTGAAAAATAAATTTAAATGTTTTTAATTATATATGAAAGTTCATATAAAAATAAACTATATTTATTTTATTTATTTTGCTTAAACCAATTGTTTTCAAAAATAGTAAGAATTTATGCTATTCCTATAATTATATAAACATGTAAATTTGATAAGTATGATGCGACTATGTTGTGATTGTTGTAACAAGAGAAATTTAAGTACGTAAACAAATTATTGTTTTTCATTATTCCTATTTATTATCTTTATATTTACTATGCTAAGTTTATCAATACACATGTAGAAAGAAACTAATTATTCTACATTTAGAATATGGGGACTTATAACATAACGATTTTGTTAAAGAGTATCACAGAGAAATAAATTATTTTAACCCCTTCGGGACGGGAGCCTTTTACGAAATTTTTAATCTTTTGTCACCATTTTTTAAAAACAGAAATTTGTGTCTTGTTGATTCAAGAAAATGCGCTGATTAAATAAGGGAAATTTTACAGTAAAATTTTACTGGTGAGGAAAACAAGGATTCTGAGCTCTTCATGCGGCACGTATACGTGCCGCTCGTCCCCAAGGGGTTAAGGAACTACTGGGTCAGAGTTCACTTTCTAATTATTTCGAGATAATTTATTTGGATTTTGGAATTATTTTTTTTTTTATGTTTCGATTGGCAAAAGTACTTTCTTATATAATTACAAAATAAAAAAAAAATATTTAGTTCCTATGTACTTATTTTTATCCTCAGCTATTATTTTCCATATCAATAAGTAAACAAACTGTGATATTTTCTTAGATTATACTCTTGTCATTATATTATTATTATTATTGAAATATGCTATTGAGAAAATTTATTGTTATTATTAAGAATTGAAAGTATTATTTTATTTTCTTTATATTATTGAGAGATTTATTGTTTGTTATTGGAAAAGGGGACATAACTTATAATTGAAAAGTTATTATACTTACTATTTAGTCAAAGTTGAGAATTTTAAAAGATGATGCCCCAACTAGAATGGGAAAAAAGAGCTCAAAAAGCAGTTGATAAACAAACATTAAGGGTAGTTGAATAACTACTGAAAAATTGTTTATTAATGTAAAACTACTATAATGATGACCTACAATTATCAAGACCTAATGTAAAGAGTTATTTAGTCGACTAGTATACAGACTAGTCGAATAAATTTGGTAAAAATATTTATTGCAGCTGAACATTTTCCTTAAAGACTGTATCATTATTTTTGCTGATTGCTTAAGGACTATTACGGAGTGATTAAGCCAATAGAACTTAGAGAAAAAGATTTAAATAACGAGTTGAAACTTTAATTAATTAAAACATTGTTTGTTGATAAGATAAATGGAAATGTACTAAATTTCCATAAGACAAAAAATTTATTCCTGTTATTTATTATTATGATTTTATTATTTCTTACTATTTATATATTATTCTATTTATATTATCCCCTGTGACTTACAAATGGTAAGTGATATTGTATTTTGTATTTTTTGTATTCTTTCCCATTATTTGTATTCTTTTACAGGGGAAAGGCTTTTAGCTTAATTTAATTGCTCTTAGCAAAAAAAAAAAAAAAAAAAAAAAAAAAAAACCTCTCTTGCGTTGCTAAAAATTTTCTTTTTCGCTGACGTCTTCTTCGCTGACGTCTCAAAAATTTTATTATTCAAAAATCAAAGTCAAATTTATTAGAAGTATGTTGTCTGAACTTGTAGTTTATTTAATAACTAGTTGCATATGAAGTCTTTGGGGAAGGGGATAATATTACAAAATTTAAGTGTTTCGCCAAGGTTACATTTATCCTATATAAATTTCCCTTTTTCATAATAGTCCATATAGTATACCGGCTTATTAAGTTAAAATCCTAGTCTATTAATCTTCATAAAATCCTAATCCATCTAATTATATTTATTCCCAAGAGCGTAAATCTATAAACGACTAACTATTTATATTTCTTTAATAAAACCTTTTATAATTTAAATTCTTATTAAAATTCACTATTAAAACCCAGTATATAAAAAGACCAGCCTCTATCAGTATTAGACTTTATCGGCTCAAAGTTACAATAAGATCAGCTGATTCTTCTTTCCCAATCACAATCGCTTTTTAGACGGATTTTTAGTATTTCTGGTCGTATTAATATAGAAGTAAACGCGTTTCCCGGCGAAAAACATCATCATTTCTTACTGTCACTTCTTTTCGATACTTTTAAAATTCTACCGTTGATGCTGTCGGGGAAAAAGCTAATTTTTCTATATCGGATGAATGTATTGGTATGTGCCAGTCCAAAGTTGACTAGTACTGAACACTACTCAATTTATCTAAAAATCCATCAATACGGGGCAAGGGTTCTGCATCATTTTTAATTATTGCATTTAATTCTCTATAATCTACACATAGTCGGTTCTTTTTGGCTTCCTCTATTTTCATATCTAAAGTGATGGCAGAATAAGGGCTATTACTTTCTTTTATGAGTCCAGCCCTAATAAAGATTGGAATTGAGATTTTATTTCCTTTTCTTACAAAGAGGAAGTTCTGTATGGCCTCAAAGATATAGGTAAATTAGATTTTTGAAAAACGCGTTATGGCGCAATATTTATTCTACCCACATCTTATTTATATTTTGCAAAAATATCCCTATAATTTTGAACAGTTTCCCTTAAATTGCCATTTTGAATTAAATTTAAATCCCCAATTAAATCTAAATCAGAATTATTAACATCGCGAAAATTTTGAGGAATTATGAAATTTGCATAATCAGGTTGCATATTATAGTCATTGTTATCATTCTCAAAAAAGTCCTGATTAATCATATAATTTTCACAAGTAACTATATCATTCATACATAAATTCTAAGTTTCATTACTATCATCAGCTGGTACCAAATTATTATCAGTACATAAATTCAAATTCTCATAATCAGGTGTTGCCAAATCATTCTCCTGTTGTAATTTATTTATATCTACAGTATGAAAATGAAGAGATTGCTCGTTATGTATGGATATACCCTATTTATAATTTCCTTTCCCTGTCTTACAGTACACTTTCTGAATTCTATAGTTAAATTAAATTTGGAACATTCCCTTAACCCAAAAATAGCATAATCCAAATTAGTATTACACACTAAAAAGTTAATATATATATATATATATATATATATATATTATTTTACCAACTTTAAGGAAAAATATGACATTTTTTATTGTATCCCACGGACAATTAATAAAGATTAGCACCAGAAAAATTTTATTAAATTTTACTTTTCTAACTTTAATGGAAAAAAGCTGTAAAATTGCTTTTTCATATTTTGCAATAAAATTTCTTGGAGATTCTGGTGTGAAATTTGACATTACCGAAACACAATTACTTGTCCCTCAAAGGGTTGGCCCTATATGTAACAACGTGTTTTGCCCGACCAATAGTAACTGCAGGTGTAGTTTCAATTTTAGCATTTAGTTTTTAAACAGATTTGAAGGCAATATTGCAGTAGTGGAGCCAGTATCCAATATATATGGTAAATCATAATTGTTTGTACATCCATACACAAACAATTGTCAAACATTAACAATATTAGGTGGTGAATTGATAGGAAGAGTATCAGATGATGTTGAAAAATTTGTAAGTAAACATTTTTACACATTTTTTGTACATATTCTACATAACCTAGAAAGGTATAGGTTATGAAAATAATTATTTTGAAAATTTCTAGACCCTTCACTTTCATATTGCCTTTGAGTCATTCCATGTCAATTCAACCAGACCTTGTAACCCGACCCCCAGGGATTTGGATGAAACTCGGTGTATATACTAATTCTATCATGATATGAATACATCAGAAATTTTTCCTTCCTAGAACTCATAGTTTGTGAGATATGGGGGGTCCAATGTTTGGATTTTTCTCAAATCGCACATTTCTGAGTCTGTATTTTTAGACTGCAGTTCCATTTTCAAAAAATTGTTTCTCTGGATCTAAAATGCGTATCATCTTAAAAATATCTCTTAAGTAAATCATCTTAAGTACATCAAAAGACGCAGATTTTAATAAAAAATATTTAAAAAATTAATTTTAAATATTTAGGGCCAAAAAATTAAACCAAAATTGAAAGTTATGGTTATTTTTCCAAATTTTTGTGACTTTACGAAAAAGGCTCTACACAAAAAGGCAAATGAAATTTCCAATTTCTTTTTGTTTTAAATAAAAGTTTACACTTTGGGCTTTCTATTTCTGAAATAAAAATGATGTCTTTCTCATGGCTTATGCAAAAATTTTGACTTATTTTGGGATGCTGTACCTATCAAGAGATAAATATCTTTAACTTTGCTTATGGTACCTAAATAATTGCTGCACATTTTAAATATAAATTTATTAATCATTTTGATTTATTTCCTAAAACGAACCCTTAAAATCAGACTGATTTATTTATTTTTATAACAGTAGAAAATTTGTATCTTATTGGTACATATCACATATTATCTGAAATTGTGTTGTTCTCAATCTTATCGCATATGTTTGTCACATAAATGTACATCTATCATTGGATTCAGTGGTATAGCATTTCTGTAAATACTTTCACAAAATTAGTATGTAAAGAATATGTAGAATATTTAATGGAGGGGGTGTAGATATTGAAATCATAGATTTTTTTCTCATTTTACTCAGAAAAAACAAAGCAAAAACTTTACTTTGTAAATAAAAAAAAAGAAGCACTTATATTAAATAAATTCAACAAGTCATAGGAACCACAGTAATTATTTAGGTACCACAGTTTAAATTAGACATATTAGAGATATATTTATTTTTTTCTTGAATGGTGCAATTTCCCAAAACACGGCAAAATTTTTACATAAGCTAGGAGAAAAACTTAATTTTTATTAAAATTGAAATAATCATTAATTAAATCTAATACATTAAATAAAATTGCTTATAAATAATTTAATGATTTAGATTGTTGTATTTTTTTATGCAACAAATAATGAATTTGTTAAATTATATGCAAATTTTTAAAGCTAAAAAATCAGAATAAACATTATATTTAAAAGATTGAAATTCAAAAATGTAACTGAGCTAAATATAAATATAGAAATAAATGACGTACTTTTGCAGTATCACTTAGACTTATTTTGCAACATTCTTTTTCTGTGCAATTTAAAAATTATATTTATTATGAATAAGCAACATTGAGAACCTTCTAATATATATGTCAATTTTCCTATATTACTGTAACTCCAAACATAATAACACAAGAAAACATCGGTATATTAGAAGATCTTCGTGATTTAGTATCTAAAACATTAAATCGGTGGCTATCTCCCCTCCTTCCCCCCACTCCCCAGAAAAGATTTTAAATATCTTAAGGGGAAATTCTCTTCATTTTGGTAAAGGTTTATGAAAATTTTCAATTTTTATATTGCCAGAGAACCCATCACAAAAATCGAGGACTTTCTTTACATCAGGAAATATCTCTTTTGCAAATGATATCACTTCCTTCTGTGTTAAAAACATAAGAGTGAAATCATGTTGCATATCATAAGATAAAATGTGTATATTGCTTGCTGATAATCTAATACTGAGAGATAGAGTGTATATAACAGTTGGATCAAGAGTGCAGCTTCTTTGGTCCAATGGTAACTTTAAGCCTCATCTTGAATAAGAAAAGTAAAATTTTTGCTGAAATCCTACAAAATGATAGCATTTTGAGGGTAAAAGTTTGCTTTAGTTTCTTTTAGGAAATTAGAGTTAGCTTTCGTTATTAAAGAGTGGAATAACATTTTCCAAATATTTTACTTAGCTTGTCACAAATTCAATTAAATGAACAGTGCTGCTAATACTGGATTGAATACCTAGAGTTATAATTCTCAAGTTTTTTGGAAATTCCTATTTAAAAAGAGAATACAACTCATATAGATACACATAATATCAATCGCTTTTGTGCATAGTACATTCTTAGCAATGCTAACTACATTTTTTTTCCAGTCACGATTCTTCAATATCCATTACAATTATAAAATTTTTCAATTAGTTCAACTGTTTCTGGACCTGTAGCTGTGGCTTTAATTTTTCTTATTTCTGGCATAGACAAGATTCTCTTTTCTGTCAGAAGTTGTCATGACGGTCATGCAGCATAATTAGTTACTTCAAATTCATCTATTATTTTCATTTGCAGCACAAGGAAAAATAGATCCCCTTCTATTATGAGAAACAGCAGACTAATAATAATTTGATTAACAGATTCGAAAACGCTTGCCTTAACTAAATAATTTTATCCTGCCTTTGTCAGAATTTGTTTATACAAGGCAGGTGTAAAAATATGTTTCATACTGTAGAAATGAACTAGGCTTTGTTAAATATAAGGTATTTAAACTATAAAAAACATATTTAAATTGATTAAAATTATCAAAGATAATAAGATATAAAGTTTTAAAAGAATGTTAAATATAAATAAAATATTTTAATTCAAACACACATACACACACAAAAAAAAAACAAAAAAAAACATTGAAAATTTGATGGGTAAAAAGTCATTATTGCATTTTCTTTTCCTATATCAACAAAAGATTTTTTGATTACAGTTATATTGTAAACACAAAATTAAGGGATTGTTTAAATTTTAAAAAAAATGCTAATAATGAAAGAAAATATGGAAACATAAGGATTATGCACAAAATTTAATGGAAGGAGGTTAGACTGCAGTCATAGACCCCCCCCCCCCTTTTACTCAGAAGAAAGAAAAAAAAGAAAAAACTTTAATTTGCAAAAGAAAGGAAGAAAGAAACATTGAATAATATATTCAACAAGTCATAGGAACCACAGTAGTTAGTTAGGTACCTCAGCTAAAATTAGGCAGAGATTTTTTTTCATGATTGGTGCAGTTTCCCAAAACAGGGCAAAATTTTGCATAAGTCATCAGAAAGTCATCATTTTTATTTCATAACTAGAAAGCCCAAAGTGTAAACTTTTTTTTTTACAACAAAAAGAAATAGGAAATTTCATTTGCCTTTTTGTGTAGAGCCTTTTTCGTAAAGTCACAAAAATTTGGAAAAATAACCATAACTTTCAACTTTGGTTTAATTTTTTGGCCCTAAATATTTAAAATTAATTTTTTAAATATTTTTTTATTAAAATCTGCGTCTTTTGATGTACTTACGGTGATATTTTTAAGATGATTCGCATTTTATATCCAGAGAAACAATTTTTTGAAAATGGAACTGCAGTCTAAAAATACAGACTCAGAAATGTGCGATTTGAGAAAAATCCAAAAATTGGACCCCCCATATCTCACAAACTATGACGTCTGGGAAGGAAAATTTTTTGATGTATTCATATCATGATAGAATTAGTATATACGCCGAGTTTCATCCAAATAGTACCATTCAGTGGTACTATTTAGAGGGTTTACATTAATATTATTTCTATATTCAGGTTGTAACAGCTTTTAATCCATCTGTTAGCTCTTGTATTAGAAAAGTTTCCCAAAAATGTAGTTTCCTTCCAATTCCTAACTTTTTGTGAAAATAAATTTCTAACTTACCTAAAACATTCATATTTAGAGTGGAGAAAAAAAAAAAATCGAATATTTAGCTCAATAAATTTTG
This sequence comes from Maratus speciosus, assembly GCA_963932465.1. NCBI lineage: Eukaryota > Metazoa > Arthropoda > Arachnida > Araneae > Salticidae > Maratus > Maratus speciosus. The sequence continues at coordinate 589,713,435 of OZ010786.1, read as the reverse complement.
CAATCAAGATTTTTTTAATTTGTTCTTAACTAGTACAATTTACACATTCGTTTATATATACTTTTAGTGCTACACCTTTTAAATAGTGTGGAATAGATTTAAATTTCCATTCCAAAGCTTTACATTCCCTACTACACATGTCATCATAATAATTTAGCCAAGACTGAATTTCCGTTCCTGAACTAGGATTAAACGCTACTAATCTAGGTTCAGCCATAGTATTTGTTGATAAAATGTTATGTTGTAAAAGCTTTACATAACAGTATTTATATTCAATAACATAAAAGAAGCCCTTTTATTGTCTTTATAAGGTCCTTGTAGAGAAAAAGCTTGTCTACACAGATTGCATCTTCATATTAAAAAATAAACAGTGAACTGAAAGCATATGTTTTAAAAAAACAGCCAGAATTCACATTCCGAACGCACGCAAGAATATAACCAATCATCTGCGTTTTCACAGGAATAGCAGGTCTTCGCAGAGGGAGACGTGACAGATGAATCTCCCTTTCCCTCTTCCGAAGACAAACCAGGGAAGCAGTAGAAGGGGAATGGATTTTTCTCCCTAGTCTTTCAACGGTGGTTTGGAAACGATTTCTTGACCGGGAATACAAGTTGGTTAGCCGCGCACAGCGAGGAGATAGATATATCTCTTTGCTGTGGCGTTGGCGTCTGTTTTTTTTTTTCAAGATAGCAAGTAAATTTTTAAATGTGTTGAAAAACATCAAACTTGTGAGGTGGTGTGCTAAGATGAAAGTTTTGTGCCGAGAAATATGAAATAAAAATGTGCCAAAACATTTCCAAGTTGCGATGGTGTACGGAGAAGAGATAGTGTTGTGCTAAAATGTTAGTTTTCGATCGTGTTCAAGAAGATTCAAGTTGTGCTATATTGTGCTAAAAAGTCCAAGTATCGGTTTTTGAAAAATCCAAGTCCAGGGCTATATAGTAAATATAAAAATATGAAGATCCATAGATTAATTCTCTGAGATTGCAATTATCTCGTGTACCAAATAAATGCATACCATGTGCTAAAAAATACAAAGGGATCTTGCAAAAGTCCTTGTGAGTGAAAGAAATCAAACACGAAAAATATGGCTGCAATCAGAATTTTAAGTTGTGATATGAGATAGAATTCTCATAATGGTCAGTGATAATCACATGGGCAGAAAGGGCTAGATCAGTTTTTTTTAACTATCATGATAGTTATTTAATTATTCATTCATTATTGCGCTTAATGTATTGACATATTAATACATATATTCAAGAAATATTTTTATGTGTTTAAATTTATCTATTTATTTTAATCATGTTTGCCATAATAAATAATCCAGTAAAATGCATATTTATGTTTTATTATTTATGTGTAACCTCTTTTAATATTAAGTGATGGGTTAATAATTCTAATTTTTTATCTATTCCAAATTCATAACGCAATGATCTTATTATTATTAATTACTTTCCACTATACTTGTTCTGATTAATAGCTATCTATCATGATTAACTTATCTTATGATCTATCATAATTACCTTTTCCCCTACATAATGGTACCGTGACAAAAAAAAAAAAATAATAATGAAATTAATCTGATATTTTAAGGTTTCGAATCTTGGTTTTCTATGAAATAACTCTAAAATATATCTTTTTTCTCCTGTGTTATTATTATATTATTACTATTTCGAAATCACTTTTCTATTTTCAAATTTTGCTTATTTTAAGTGAATGTTGATGTGTTTTAAGATAGCATTTTGAAATGAGTAAGTTTTTGCAGAAGACATAAAGGTAGTATTATTATTATTTTCACTATCATTATTATTTTTGCAAGTATTATTTTTTCTATTGTATATATTGTTAGCATTTCGAAATTTATTAATTTGAAAACATGAGGAGAAATCAGGTTAATCAAGCCCAACAGGTCAGTTTAGTGAATTCACTGCCAAATTTCTCTGGCAATAAGGATAACTTTAATTTTTTTCATTGAGCAGCTTGAGAATTTAGGAAATTTAGAGGAATGGGATAACAACAGAAAACTACTTGTGCTAAAATTAAACTGCAAGGATCAGGCGCTAAATTTTATAGCAAATGATCCAATTGCCTCTAAGATCAATGATTTCGATCAACTAAAACATGCACTTGCAAAAAAATTTACCAAAACAACATCATTTGCTGAGAAACAGCAAAAATTTTCAGGCATTAGCCAGAAACAGTCCCAAACAGTTAGAGAATTAGCTGAACAGGTTGAAAATGCTACAAATGAATATTTAAACATTGACTAAAATGCCGATGCACAAATTGCCGATTTAGCTAGAAAATTACAATTGAACAAATTTCTTGAGTCGTTGAGATCGGACATCAGGATTGAGGTTAAGAAATTAAATCCTAGGGATATCGAATCTGCTATAGAAGCAGCTGTAAACATAGAGAATGCATTCAAGGATCCCGAATTAAGTGTAAACAACAATATGTCATTTGAGATCTCAACTTTAATCAATTCTCAGGTACAAACAAACTCAAAGATTCAGGAACTAACAGATAAGATCAACGAATTAACAACTTCAAAATCTGTAAATAATATAACAGGTACAGGTATCTATTCGCATACAAAAAGAAATAAAGTTGGTGAGAATTCAAATTCTTAGGACACAATTTTTTCTTTGATATGTGGTAAACCACATTTGACAATAAACTGCTGGTATTTTCCAGATGTCAAAGACAAATTTCAAAACACTTCACATATTTCAAACAACAGAGTAAATAAAAGATACAGAAACTCAAGAGGTAATTATTCTCGAGGTAATTCTTCTAGGGGCAATCATTATCGTGGTAATTCTTCTAGGGGTAATTATTACAGAGATAATTCTTTTAGGGGTAGTAACTCTCGTGGGATGTCTAATCACAGAAATGACACAGAGGATTCCACACAAGAACGCCATCCTTTAAACTATTAGAGGGTTCTTGTAGTGCAAAAAATAATATCAAAACAAGGACCCCAAAAAAGAATAAGCATCTTAGGTACAAAAAGGTTAATGACAAATTTAAGAAAAAACTTAAGAAATCAAAATGTAAATACCAAAAAAAAAACTCAGCAAATAACTTAGACAACAGAGAAATAATTTCGAAAGACAACTCCAATCTCCAAGACACTATGGATAGCAATACAAAAGAATAAATTTCAACTCAGACTCAGACAGATGAGCAGGAGATTTTGCACGTCATGTCATGTCTTGTAATCAAAAGCAGGCTGACTTACCAATTATTGCATTAAAATTTGGTCAGGAAAAAGTTCCCGCTCTCCTCGACACAGGAGCAAATCTGAGTTTGATACAAAACAATGTACTAGAAATTATAAAAGAAAATTGTAAAGTTGAATACGTATCCAGGTGTGTCAGGATCAACACTCTAAACAATAAATCAATTCCTTATTTATCCGCAGTAAATATAAAATTCAAAATTGACAAGTCTTGGTTTGAAAATCAATTTTTTGTTACTCCAAATGATTGGCGGTGCAAATACAAAATTATCCCACGATATGACTTCTTGCAAAGAAATAAAATTCTAATGGACATCCAGGATAAACAGATGATCATGGGTAAAAATAAATTCAAATTTTCTGAATCTTCTACAAAATTAATCTCCAACAATATAGTAAAATCAGAAGATAAAATCCATTATGCTAAATCTGTTGACAATGTGAAAATTCTACCAAATTCCTTTTCAGTTATAAAACTGCAGATCCAAAATATTTTGCTAATACTAAACAATTAAATCTGACACCCATTGAAACCAAACTAAATTATTCTATTTCTGAATCGATAAATAAAGTTGTAAACAAAAAATTCATATTCACTATAGTTGAAAATAACTCTCAAATAAAGTAATTCCTTTAAGAAAACAACTCAAAATTGGCACAATAAAAGATTTTGATGACACTGATATTGCTGATCCTAGTAAATCTGGAGTTTTACAAGTAAATTCCTTAAACTTATCAGAAATTCATAAACTTAGAAAGGAAGATCTCAATGTCAATGATTTTGATTTTGCCATTTAAATGAGCAGGATAAAACTAAAGTAATCTCAATGCTGATGAACAACTCTGATGTCTTCTCAAAGAGGTACAAAACATTGGGTTCAACAGATGCTGTTGTTCCTGAATTTAAACTTCTTCATAATTTCCCCATTCAAACACGTCCATATCCAATTCCTAAAATTGCAAAAAAATTGCAAGAAAGGAAATAAATGAACTTTTAGAGGCAGGGATTATAGAACCGTCAGTTTCCAACTACAATTTTCCTGTAATTTTTCTGAAAAAAAAATCTGCAGATAACTCCAAAGAACAAAAAATCTGCATGTGTGTATACTATCGTTTATTAAATTCTATAACGGAATCATTTCAAATTTGTTTACCAGAGATATCGGAGATTCTACATCAGATTGTTGGAAAATAATATTATTGTGTTCTTGACTTAAAATCAGCCTTTTTCCAAATTAAACTTCAAGATTGGGATAAACCTAAACTTGCTTTCTGCTGCGAGTTAGGGAATTATATGCCAACAAGATAATTTTTTGGGAGTAGAAATTCACCCTCATATTTCCATACACTTTTATGAAAATGTATAAGTTATCTGGTAGGTAGTAACATACAATTTTATCTTTATCTTAAAAAAAGGCTCAGGTACAGCAGTTTGAATTTCTAATGTGGGTCACATTTTGAAAAATTTGATTTTTTACCTGCGACAGCACTCGTATATATCAACCGATTCCGATGAGAGTGAGCATATGCACAGGAATTACTAAGGTCTCGACCAAGTTCACTGGCTAGCCTCATCCAACATGTTGTCTTAAAATGGCAGGCACTTCAAGATATCGCCGAATTTGGCAACCAAATATAATTTACTTTATAACAAGTACTTTACAAAGCAGCTTGGATAAAGCTGACTAATTTCGCGACATTCTCATTCATAATGATTTAGTATTGATAAAATTTATTAATGAATCTCCTATAATCGGTTTCCATTAAATTGAGCTTCGTGTGATTCAATAATATAAGCTGGCTTTTTAAAAAAATAACGAATATAAAAGCTACCTCTTCCTCCCGACACTGGCCGGAAGGACTTTTTTGTATTAAAATATATAAAATGTTTTAAATACAAATTTATTTACGGTCAGGGTAATTATTACAATCTGAAGTATAAGTTTAAGTAGGCACCAAAATTTGCATTGTAGTTGCAAAATTTATTTTTTAGTGGCCCGCGTGATCGATTATGCCGATTTTCTGCTAGTCAAATGTTTGATATATTGGATCCCCCTATAAATGCTAATTCTGCATCTTGCTGTGTTTTAAATACATGAACTGGTAGAACATATTTATATCTTTCATCCCAATAAAAATTGTGTTTTTAAATAAGTTACATTTTAAGATATTAAGTGTTGAAAATGGTCTTTTTTAGGGTTTCGTTCATCTGACGAAACCCTATTCGTCTCGCTTCTCTGTGTGTCTGTCCGTTACAGAGCCCTTTCTCAGAAACTATATATGTTGGAGACTTTAAATTTTGCATATTTATAGCTGAACACCTCACATCAAACGATAAATCATAAAATTTTGAAAAAGTCTTATATGTAACCCTCTGGGATCTAACTTGTGCATTTTAAGCTTTTTTTTTCTAACTTAGCCCCTATTTAAGTTGGAGACTTGAAATTTGGAATTCTTATAGCAGCACACTTGCGATCACACGAAAAATTATAAATTTTTCAAAAAGTCTTATATTATTTACCCTTCCAGGCTCTAACGTGTATTTTAAGCAGTTTTTGTAGCCTCCCCCCCACATCCTGTGGGTACTTTTCTAACTTTGGCCGACACAACTTTGACCGCTCTTTCATATTATGCACATAGCCTTATATATTTCAGTTCCACTTTTTTTCACAACGGGGCGCCTACCTATCTCGGGTGCTATGAGCCCGATCGCCTCGACTAATATATCTACGGATAGGTTGCAAAACGGAGTTTCGTTCGGATAGAGGTTTGTGTAGAATAGAGTGCGCCCCGTGGTTGCGAAATTTTGAACTCACAGATATTGCAAAATGATAATGTGTTTTGAAAGAAATATTAACCCTTTTTTTTCTCACGGTACTTATAAGTACCACTCACTTTAAACTTTCATCCCATAGTGAATATTACTAATATTCTAATGATACTTTGCAAAAACACTCTTTTAACTCCACTTTATCTGGATACATGGCAGCAGTAGTTCTAGATTAATTATTTTAGCGAGGAAGGAGGCTATCTTTGACAGAGACGATAGGTTTTGTTCCGACATTTTATACAGATTGTCACGCTCGTCATTTTATTGCTGCAAACACAGTAAAATATAAGTATTGGATTTATTTATGTGTTCATTATGATCTTAGAATACAGTTTGACTAGCTATTTTAGGTGAACGGCGTATGTATTTGATTTAACAGTTGAATGACTTGGCGGGACATATAAGTACCGTCAGTACACTGGGTGTTGGAGAAAAAACTTCTTGTTTACTTTTCATCTGTGTATTTATCCATCGTTTTCATCTGCTTTAAAATGTAATTATTAAAATGTAGTGTAGTAATGATTCCCCTAGTATTTCTTTTCTGTTTCATTGTTATTTTTTATAGGAAATTAAAAAAGTTGTGGCACCGGCTCGTTTTTGCTATGCTAGAAATGGCATATGAAAATTCATATATTGCATTTGTGGAGATGCAAGTGAACAGGTTGTCCCTGGAATATTGACGTCGCATAACTAAAGGACTGCTATCAAGAACAAAACCTTAAAAAATAAAAAAACATTTTTTTTTCAAAGCATTTTCAATTCGAATGTGTTGAAATAAATAATTGGCACTGGAATTTGCCAAAAGATCTATTTATAAAGTTTCTATTATTTATGAAGTTTCTATTAAAATTGCTTCTTTATCGTTGAACCTATGATCTTTATATTTGCATAAGTTTTACGTCTGAAAAACAGCAGTAAATCATATTAAAAGTCTTTTTAAGTGAATGTGTAATATATTTTTACTGTATTTTTAGACAGTTTCCCTAAAGTTTTATTAGCGCCTACTAATTAAAACGTCTTAGTTAAAAAGAACCAAACCAACATACACTGTAAAAAAAGACAAATGCTTGTTAATGTACGAACATTCAACGTAACTACGAATACAATAAACTCTTCCGAGTAACCCAAGGTTCCAAAAAATGTTCTTTTATATTTAGAAACCTTAAAAACCTTAGCCAGTTTTATATATATACATGTATAGGTATATACAGATGTGTATATATATGTTACATTATTAGATCTAATTCCGCGATTTCCTTATCTTATTCTAAATTACTACTTTATTTTCACTAAATCCTTATCCTTAATTAATCTCTATCGTTAACTCTGTTTAATTCCTTTTAATTTAATGTCTCACTTGTCATTATCGCTTTAATATTACGCTTTTAGTATTCTTAAATTAAATGTTCCATTCCCGCGCTTTTTTCTTTCGAGAATATTCTTTTAGCTTCCAATTTTTACTTTGCCGCGCATTTCTGATGTTATCGTTTTCTCCTCCAAATTCATCCGCTAGCTCTGTTCGCACTCTTTATATGACGTGACATTCTTAATTATTCATTGGTTGAGAGCGCGACCTACGTCATATTTGTATCCTTACACGTGAGGAACAAAAAGTTGATACTCGCTGAGTTTCAGCAGAATTTTTCGTATTTCCATTTTGATAACTTCCCCTGATCGCCGTCTGGTATTTTCTATTATCTATAATTGCTTACCCATGCTTAAATACTACGTAGCGATGAATTGATTTAAATTTGAATCGGTGGAAACTGCAACGCCGAAATTTCTTTCAATAAAAGCCTGAGTTTAAATTATGCATTGTCTCGATTATTCCGGAGAAACCTACACTGGATTGTTATTAGAATTGAAATGTGTTATCTGGCCTTCCACTCGATGACTGCAACTACCTTCTAATATCCAGATTGATTATTCATCTACTATGACATCGAAGTTAATCCACACTTTCGAATCACCATATAACGTAAAATCGTTATAAATATACATCTATATACATATACAAATTTGTGGATACACATGTATATATTGTATATATATATATATATATATATGTATATGAATATACATGCATATATAACACTGTCGCCTGGCTAACCGAAAAGTACCAAACTAACTTTCTTTTGCTTCTACAGTTTTCGGAAAAGTGTCCGAATCATTTTTACAGTGTATTAATAAATTTTCTCAAACCCGAATGTAGGCTTTTTGGATGCTATCTGTTCTCTATTAAGCTTTTTAGGTAAAAACAAAACAAAACAAGAAATAGTCTTTATAAACAAAAATGATAAATTAACACGGATTTCAGAAATGTGTGTCAGAGTCATTTTTAATAGCGTATATATAGCACTTTTCTCAAACTGGATATTCGGTTTGGGGGCCTATTCTCAATTAAAGTATCTGCCTAATTTCGGAACGATTTTTATTATAAAATGTTCAATATTGAATAAAAACACATATTTTTATTTCAGTTGTAATACAGAATGTTGAAAAAATATAAAATCCTAGCAATATCTTCTTAACACTTAAGAAAAAATTGAGTATGTGTGTGTGTTTTTTTTTTGGGGGGGGAGGGGGGGGGTCTTTTCTTTTAATCAAAATTTCATGTTTACGCTAGACAGCGTATACTCAATTTAACTAAATATATTGCAGTTTTCTTTGTACTGAATTCTACTATTTCACTTACCTATGCGCTGAACTAGAAGTATCACAATATCTTAAAAATTAACTAAAATCTGTCAAAAAATACATATTTTTTTTATAAAAATTACCATTTGTAGCTCACAGGCTATCAAAGCCTGAGAGATAATGCGCCCGCCCGTTCTGTATGTATGTATGTATGTACGTACGTTCGTACGTAACGCGATAACTCTTAAAAGAAACATCCGATTTGCTTCAAAAAAATTTTCTAGGTTCATTGTGATAAGGCGCTTCCATGATTAGTTTTGGGAGGTCATTGGTTAAGGATAAAGGGGGAAAAGGGGGTTAGTCCACCCCCCTTAATTCAGATAAATGGGTTTTTCATACAGAATGATTCGATTTGCTCCGAATTTGGTAAACTGGTTTATTATATTAAGGAATTTCCCTGATTAGTTTGGGGGGTTCATTGGTTAAGAAAGTGGGAAAAGGGCGGGGGGGGGGTTAGTCCACCACTCTTAAATCAGATGAATTGGTTTTTCATGCAGAATTATTCGATGTGCTCCGAATTTGGTATACCGGTTTATTATGTTAAGGAGATTCCCTGATTAAATTTGGGGGTTCATAGGTCAAGGAAAAAGGGGGTTAGCCGACCCCTCTTAATTTAGATAAATGTGTTTTTCATGCAGAATGATTCGATTTTCTCCGATTTTATTATACCGGTTTATTATGTTAAGGAAGTTCCCTGATTAGTTTTGGGGGTTCATTGGTTAAGGATAAAGAGGGAAAGGGGGGCTAGTCCACCCCCCTTAATTGAGATAAATGGTTTTTCATGCAGAATTATTCGATTTGCTCCGAATTTGCTATACTGGTATATTATGTTAAGGAACTTCCCAGATTAGTTTTGGGGGTCATTGGTTAAGGATAAAGGAGGAAAGGGGGCTAGACCACCCCCCTTAATTTAGATAAACGTGTTTTTCATGCAGAATTAATCGATTTGCTCCATATTTGGTATACCGGTTTATTATGTTAAGGAGCCTCCCTGATTCGATTTGGGGTATCATTGGATAAGGATATAGGGGGAAACGGGGGCTAATTCCCCTTCACTTATTTTTTAGGGGCATTATTCTTTAAAATAAGAGTATAATATACAATTAGTGCGAATAGCCTGTGAGCTCAATGCCATCATTTTAGCTGATCAGTTTTCTTTTTTATTTTATACTAGGGGACCGTACCCGGGTTTTCCGGGTTAAATAATATAGGTGAAATCATATATTTTTAATTGAAAACTAATGTTTTTGTTTTTTTTTACATGCTTTAAAATTTTTAGATTGACGACATACATTAAAAAATCATTTCTCATATTGAAAATACGAATTATACAATCAAATAAATTTTTGAAATTTATCAAAAGCGGTATTTTCTTATTAGCCGCATGCTAAGAGTTATTTGCCAAGATTTTGCTACTTATGGCATCCTTTTATATTCTCATAATTTCAGAGCTTATACATGTCTGGTAAATTTGGGTTTTATATATATTATTTTATTTATTTATTCATAGGGAAGTTTTTTTAATGGATATTAGCCGTAAGAAAATGATGAACTCTTTATTCTGTTTTAAGGGTAAACGGATTAATCTTTCGTAATCGACCTCCGCGCGATATAGGTAAATTAAAAAGTATTTCATGCTTTAGAATTGTTTATAGAACCATAGACCATCAGTAAACTGAGATGAACTTTGCAAACAAATTCCATTTGAAAAAAAAAATCCTATTTGGTGATCTAAAAATTTAAATTGTACGATTACAAATCTGTTAGATTTGTGATCTTTCAATATTATTCTTTTATTTGTTTATAAAAGAAATATCAATTTCATTAATTTGTCTTTCACAAATGTGTTAGATTGGTGGTTTTTTTTATATTTATTCTTTTATTTGTTTATAAGGAATGTATTAATTTCGTTATGCAGAAATAGTCAGACACAAATGCTGAAAAATGTTTGTTGCTTTATGTGCAAAATGTTTATTATTATTATGTATTGAAACCGGAACGTGATAAGACAAACAAAAAAAAAATCATGCTTAAAATTATTTTAAAAATATAGAATATCAGTCAATGAATACAGTTTTTAAACAAATTGCATTTGAAAGTAAATTTTTCTCCCTATGCGACGAAAATTGAAAATGTACGATGGTCAGAGCATTAAAAAATTGCAGTGGCGAAAATTGCATGACCGAAATTTGATCGTGAAGTGTTGTCATTCGCAAAATGACGTCAGCATTACGAACAGATACGTTTGTTCTTTATAATATAGATACTTAATCAGTAAAATACAATAAAGATCAGTTATTAGGATGTGGTTATCAATTGAGGCTCTTATTCTTGGATTTCCGGAATGAAAACAGCAATTTTCAACTTCTCAAAATTTGCATACGCACTTCTGATATCCATATTAATCTTTTTTTTAAAAAAATTGTACTTTGTTTAATCATTTTTAAATCATTTTAACTCAAAACTTGAAGTCACGATTGTCAGCAACAACTTTTATGTGAACAGACGCACTCTTTACTTGAGATTCTAATCTCAATTCCGGAGAGTAAAAATTTCCGTAATTTATATTTATTAGACGCATTTGTGTTAAAATGTTTAGTTTTATCTAAGAAAATCATCGTTTTCTTTTAAATATGACTTCATTTTCACTTAAATAAGCATTTCGCCTAGTGTCTGAAACTTAGTATCAGTACACATGCAGAAGGTAAAACAATATAGAAAATTCATGAGGAAAAATGCGTGTTTTCAAAAGCAGTATGTTATTTTCCGTTATTATGCCCCTAATATAATATTCTGCTCCTAATGGGATTTTGCGCCACTAAACCCTATACAACATTTTTCATCAAAAGTTTTGAATTTTTATCAGAAAATAGCATGAATAAAGTTAAAAATACGTCATTATTTCTCTCTTGTCTGCAATAATGAAAGTTATCTAATTTTCATCATTTTGAAGAAATTTCATAAAATGCTTTTAAAATTAAAATATAAAAGTGGGGATATTTTAAAAAAGACAGATAGTGCGATCACATCTACAAACGAAGAGCTTTCAGTTAAAAAAAAATATATATATATATTAGTAAACTTGGTTCAGCAGAAAGATCAGGGCAGATGACTAAAAAACACATTTGTGTTTTAAATATATAGATTATATAAAATTAGGAAAAATTAAATTAAGCAAATTGTGTTATTTTGATAAAAATTATAGTAGAATGTCAAAAAGAATAGCAGTAAAATTTTATTATTCGAGATAATTTTCGACAAAAACTTCAGGAACACGATATTATTTTAAACCACGAATTATTTGTTTGCTTGTATAACTCGGCGAAGCGAATCCATCCAGGCGAAAATCATCAATTTCTGTAATATAAATCGCTATTATTTGCATGCCACCTCTCTTTTATAAAGACACTCTAAATTTTTGTAAAACATTACGTTTTATCAGTGTGGGATTTCGATTACATTATCTTCAAAAGTGAAGCATTTTCACCTGTGAAGAATTTCAAAGCAGCTGGGCTGTGAAAATGACGCACTTCCATGAAACATAATTCAGGTTTAAGAATTAAAATACACGCTTTTTTATGAAATGACGTCATTTGCATCCGCTAAAGCAATTCACTTTTACAATTCAGTCTTAAACTTCGCCTATAGAAAAGTGTGCATATGACGTCATTATCACGGAATAACGGACAATATTCTTGAGATAGCCCATATTTTAATTTCAACTTTTTTTTCAGGTTTTATGAGAAAAATGGCAACGAAAAGATATAGTATCTCCTATTTTCGACTATTTTCCATTTACTTTCAATGATTTTCGATAGAAATGAGGTACTTTTGTTGCCACGGTAGGAAAAATGGTTTTAAAAACTAGAAAAAAATTAATATCTCAAAAATAAATTGAGATACAGCTTTCAAACAAATTGCATTTAAAAGAGCATTTTTTTCATTATACGACGGTGTAAAAATTTGCAAAACCAAAATTTTATTTAAAATTTCAAAGTGTTGCCATTCGCAAAATGACGTATGCGTTACGCAAAGATATGTTTGTCCTTTATAATATAGATTGGACTACCTCTAAAATAATTACATTATCACATAGATCTTAGATTCTAGTTCAGAACATAGCGAATAATATGGAAAGCTTTCATTGAAATCTGTTTAAATAATTTTATGTAATGTAGATTATCGAAAATGGAAGTAACGAAAAAATACTTTACCAGAAATCGCATTTAAAGATTTCTTATCTATATTATTTCTTCTCTATAAAATTAATCTAGAAGTCAGGATTAAGATTTATTAGAATATATATAATTTGATTTTTATGAAAAAAAGTAGGAAAATCGTGCATAGGAAAATTATTTACATTTCTCCTAGGCTTCCTACGCCACTTCAGGTATTTGAGTCCTTACTTTCTGTTTGTTAAGTTGGCCATAACTCCTCTTATAATACTCGTAGAAATAAAAAAGGAACATATTTAGGATTAAAAAAAAATTGCTCTTTGAAATAAAATAATAATTTTCAAATAAAAACGTTTCACCAAAACGGCCATTTTAATGTGGACCTTAAGCATTTTGAGTTATGTAACTGAATTCATACATGCACGAATTACAAAATAATAATAATTTTAATTTTAATGTAAATGCTATTCATTTATTAAATTTGTCTGCGAAAAAATGATTGTTGAACACAAAAATGTTTACTTTTAAATTGGTAGCATCTAAAAAAGTGCATTCCGGATTGAGAAAACTTATTAATACACTTAAATATTAGTGAGAAAAAGTGAAAATAAAAGAAACGGTGTTTTGATAAATGTTCCTTTAAAATTTCAAAATATCTTACTTTTTTTTTAGGTTTGTAAAGCTAAAGAACGCTCTTCGGAATCGTGGGTCACACGAATGAGATAATTATATATTTTCGAGATAGTGCTAATATTATATTTTCCTAGATTAAGAAACTTTCTTTAACAGATTAAACATTAGTGTATATTCGATTGTTTAATAATATAATATTGTATTGGCGAATGAGACCATTACATATGTTTGACCTCCTTCGTTGGCACCATAGCTGAGTGATTTGTGCTCCTGCCTTGATGAGAAGTTTATTGCTAGCAGCGCCATCTGTCGCTCGCACTTGGAACAATTGAAACCGGTATAGAAAGGTGGTTCTCAAAAATTTTATTTTCAACAAAGCTAAACTTTCTAACACATATACAGACTCATTTTTAAACGCAAGATATTTCTCAAATTCAAACTGCCCATTTTCTGAACCAATTTTTAAGTTATTTTTGTTCCCGTACTCATTAAAGTGGAAGGTGCTGTTATTAAAAAACTGTATAATCGAACTGTTTCTTCCATTTTTAGGTTATGGTCGAAAATTTTTCTGAAAATGCTAAGATGATTGGCATTTTAAACCGAATGTTTAGACGCGAGGTCGCGGTAAATGCTAAAAAACTGATGTCGTGAGAGAATAATCACTTACAATACGGAATTTGATTCATTTATCGCAAAATTAAAAAACTCCTCGATTTGAAATCAGATCAATAATCATACCTGTAAGTGTCATGATTTTGCGCTAAAAAAGTAAGCCTAGGGTGGCTGATATTTCCATAGTCAGGTTTTATTTATGAGCTTTAGAAAAGTGGTTTCGCGCAAATTTATTTTAATTGTTGTAACCATTGTTACTATTCTCGTACGCTTAAAACTACATAAACGAGCTCGCTTTGTCAAATTCTTGCCAAATTTGGCGAAAACATAGGTCGCCATAAAAGAAGTCAACTTGGCTATAATTGACTAATTTTTCAAAATACACAGTCAAATTCAGAAAACGTGATTTCTCGTAAATTTACTTTCATTCTTGTAATAATTTTTGCTTATGACACATAAGCTTAAAACTATATAGCCCTTCTCGCCTCAGCTTGGCAATACTATTTATTAACTAAGCTTCTTTGTTTTAGTTCCAAATACTGGATATAGAGGTCGCTGAGTCTAATGAAACTGTCAGAATGCTCAAACTATTGTTTAAAAATGTATCAGCAGCAAATACGTTGTTAACTATAATAAAACACACATACTGCAATACATATTAAAACACACATACACACATAAATAACGCCTGCATTCAACAGTTAAAGATACATATAAATATATACAGACATTTTTATACTTTATACTTTTTTTTAGAATACCCTGTACGTAGCTGCTGACTATATATATATTTTTTTATTTAAATTTCATCAAAAACGTTCGTGTAAAAGAACGAAGCATCTCACAAACTAATTAAAATACTTTCGTGAAAATAAAATATTTGATTTCTAGAAGGATGTCAATTATTTTCCTGTGCAGAATTCGGAATAGAGTATTTCATATGCATGAAAAAAGTGTGTTGTACACAACTAGGCATTTTTTAAAATACTTGACATTAAATTAATCTGTGGCCGATACATATATTGTTTTCATATAAAGGTTTTTGAGCTTATTTCGTCTTTTAGGGACGAGGGGAGATCCGTATAAAAGTAAAATGAGTTCTCTGTTTTTCACACATCGGGTTAGTATAAAATTAAGCTGTGGTCGATATACAGGGTGTTTCACTACCAGACCGAGTAACTTGCAGGATGTCTGGGGGTCAAAGATACGACTGAGAATCACATGGCAATGCAGGGGCGAAAAGGTCGTAGTTGCGAGCATTCAAAGAGCAAGTTCAAAGAAGCAGTGAAAAATAACAGAAACAGCAACACATTAATGGGACAGGAAACATTTTATCGATAGTTTGTACTCACAGCTATAGTAAAATATATTACTATTTCTTTTTATATTTTACTATATTATTTTACTATACCTATTGTTGTACTACAGAAGGTGTTCAAAATTATGACCAGAAGTCGTCAGGCAGGCTTGGCAGCGGCTCCTGCTTCTCAAGTTGAAGACTTTGCCACTCGAATAGCTGTAGCTGACGGGAGGTTACGCGACAAGCTAAGAATCTTCCAGAACGTCAGGAATTTCATGCGGTGCCTCTGTCTAGCCAGCCTGACGACTTCTGGTCATAATTTTGAACACCTTCTGTAGCACAACCTTTCAATAGAATGTTTTCTGTACCATTAATGTGCTGCTGCTTCTGTTCGTTTTCTCTGCTTTTTTTAACCATAGCTCGCAACTACGGCATTTTTGACCCTGCATTGCTATGTGATTCCGAGTCATCTTTGTGCCCCCTATACCTGCTGCACGATTGTCAGTCTGGTAGTGAAACACCACTGGTCTTTTTGGGATGAGGGGAGATCCGTATAAAAGTAAAATGAGTTCTCTGTTTTTCACACATTGGGACAGTATTTAAATCTTATATTGCAAAAATGATGAAAATTATAATAAGTGATTATATGACAGCTGAGTAATTTATTTTTAGGTTATGTGTGGTCTAGTTTAAAACTCAGTGTTTTAAAACAGATAGATGACTATAGAATAATTGTAAATGAGTATTACTTGACTTTAATAAATTCTCAAAAGTGAGGAATTGTTAAGTCATTATTTACCAATTTGTTTGGTAAATTAATTACAATAACTAACAGGTTGGGAAATTGGCCTATTTTTTTTTTCATCAAAAATAAAATAAATAAATAAATGTGAATTTTGAATTATGCTTAAATGTTATTATTTTTAATGATAAAAAGTTGATTAAATTGAAAAATCTAAGGGCATTGATAAAATTAAATAAAAGTGTAGATATTAAAAAAAACAAGCTTTTATTGATGCACTTAAAAATAGATTTTTCTTTTTTTATGAAACAAATGGAGTTCAAAACAAAAAATAGTGATGCTCCGATAGATATAATCCAAGTACATTGGAATTTTAACAGTATTCAAAATATATTGTAATTTGATTTGTTTTATTTCTTCCATTGTATAGTAAAATATTATTGATAGTTTTTTATTAAAATTGACCGATTAAACCTTAATTAAGGTATAAAAATTTTAATGTATTGTAATATTATTGCAATCATACAAAGCTCATCAGGAAGTGAGTGAAAATTTGATTACAAAATTCCACTTTTAAAATTTTCAATATTAAATTAACAGCATGTAAAAAATACTGTAAACAATGCTGAACTCAAAACTTTTAAAGAGAATATAAACAATGTGAAATAAACAACAATCACTTTATAACAACGGAAATTGAAAACAAATCTATATTAAAAAGCTATTTGCTATTTTTATACAAATCTATATTGTTGAAATGATTAAAAACAACGCTGAATCATTTTTAAAACTGTTTCTTTCAATGATATGTGCCATTGTTGTACACATTGTTGTAATAACAATGATAGAATCTTTCAATTTCGTTTTGTTCTGGTAAAAATCTTCTTGCTTGAAGTTTGCTAAGAGCTAAGATTAAGCGATTTTTGCTTTAAAACGTTTGATATTGTCAAAGATTGTTATACTTTGATATATGAGTTTAAGGAAAATGAATTTTAAAGGATTCTTAGAGAAATTTACGTAAGTAACAGCATTTTTAAAACACATTTTTTTGTAAAACGACATACATTCGCTAACTTTGTACGTACGTATTATACGTGTCAGATTATATTCACTGCGCCACCAAATGATGAAAAAACATTAATTACAGTAACACTTTTTTTGCTTTATTCCATTGTTACTGCATAGTTGATGTTATATAGTGGCCAAATTAAAGGCTGTCGTAGAAGTATTTATATACGTATAACTCTATAATATAATATAGCATAGATACAGATATAATATATTGCATTAATTGATAAGTATATTTATATTACGTAATATATATGTTATATTCATGCTGGTGAGCAGAACAATCCATCGGATGTAAGAATTACAATCGTTAATATAGTTTATTGATAAAAGTCGCCATATTGATCTTATGTACTTAATGATTGCATATTAAGTTACCATTTTATATTATTTGGCTTTGACTTCATCATATGTATCCTTTTAAACGATAGTATGTATTTATAAACCTACATTAAACTACCTTTTTGAACATAACTGGCGATTTACAACCTTTTTTTTTTTTTTTTTTTTTTTTTTGCGATCCATCTTCTAGCCACAGATAATATTTAAGTACAGCTTACGCCAATGTATTGACAATTACATCATCTCTAATATTCTTTATAAAAATCATTGTATATCTCTTTGATTTAACAGTATATACATGTGCTACTATATAGGAAAGGAATGCAGTGAAGATAATATGATATCACTGATATAAAAAATAAAAAAAAACAGTTTATATAACAATATTATTTCCTCCCCCCCCCCTTCCCCCACACACAAAAAACCGTTAAATTTATTTTAAAAAATAAAATTTAATTTTTCCTTTTCTTAAGTTAGTACACTGTAAAAAAATCCGTACTTTTGCGGGCTATATTATAAAAAAAGCAGTTTAACCAGACTTTTAACAGTGTTAACCACAGTGTTAACTGTCAAAGAATTCAGGAGGAATTCATACACTCTTCGTTTTGATGTATTCACAAAGAAACCACCCAATTGTCTGTATTAAATTTCATATTTTGAACGAACGTTTTCACTGGTACACTGAAAAAAAAGGCAAATGTTTCAAAATCTATGAAAATGTAATGTCTTAATTCACGGAAATTTACCATAAGTTTCCGAGTTACTCATGATTCTGGAAAACATTTTTTTCATTAGAAACTACGGAAACCAATGTATTTTTATGTTTTAAAGAATCATTTATTAAAAAAAAAAAAATCCACTGATATTCGGAAGCATTCCCGAGTTGTTGTAGTATTTGACTTCTCAATCCTGAATGTATGATTTATTTATAATGTTTAGGATACTATTTTTTCTTAATTAAAAGTTTTATTAATGTGTTAATGCATAACATCATTTATTAATGCAAGAGTAACAAAATAATATTAATGTTAAACTTGCTAATTATTACACTTGTCTATTAAACATGTTTGATGAACATGAATATCGTTTTACTTGAGAGTGGATAGCATTAAAAAAAACAGTATTCTGGACTTCAGAAACTGATTAATAAATTTAAAAAAAAATAGTTGGAAACTTTTCCGAAAATGAGTGGCATCAAAATAACCTTTGTTTTTATATATGCTTCTTGAAAAATTAAAGTAAAAGAGAATAATACATTTCATACATATTAAAAGTATGATAGAAATTTAGAAGATACATATTCAATTACTTTAATCCAAAAAGACTTCAATAGTATTTAAGAAGCTCTATAATCTTATATAAGTAAAATGCAAATATATTCCTATGTATATTTTCCGATTGTGTATCATGAATTAGAATAGCTATTTATCTTATACTTACATTTCTATGACTATATTTCTCTAATGTATATTTTCAGATTTCGATCTCGTAAAGATTTCGATCACGATCAGGATAGTAAAAAAGTAGAAAAGTACTGGAAAATTTTGAGAAGAGAAGTTGTAGTGGATAGGTATAGATATTTTTGATAATTTTTTTTTTTATGAATTTCAATAGAATGTTTTGTTAATATCCAAGTAAGTCATTCATATGTACTGAATTTTTTTTCATAAAATTATGCACGCAGTAAAGAACACTTTAAAATACTTTTGTATGCTTCCCTTAAATTCCAAATATAAAACAGAGATTTTTTCCCTCTTTAATAACGGGCGAGAGGTAGGATTTTTTTTAAATTTGTCTTTTATTACTAATTAGTTAAAAAATATATTCCTATGAATGAAAAAAATCTTTTAAGAGTTAGAACAAAAAATATTAGATTGTAAGGGAGGTGTTTAATCTGTTAACTCTGCTATGATAAGGTGCTATGATATTCTTATTTTATAATGTAATACCTTATTGAAACGCTATTAGTTAGTTATTTTATATATATTATAAGCTAATTTTAGTATATTTTCTTTCTTTTTTATATTTATACTTGTATGGCTCTCTAGCTTATTTCCTATTATATGGTTTCGAGAAAAATGTTTTTTTTTTTATTTATGTTTAACAACAAAAATAAATGTTAGTAATTGATAATTAAAAAATCCACAGAAACAAATGTGTTCAGTGGACCGGGCGAATCATTTCTGTGAACTGTCAGAGCTCTAATTTGTATTTGCACCACTTACTTGGTCTATAAATTTTATTTAAAACATTTATCACGATATAGTGGACTGTAAAAAAAACCTGTAATTCTTACTGAAAAGAATTGTATTTTTTGTAGAAAAAACTGTTGTGAAGAAAAACAATTTTTTCCTGTAAAAGAAACTGAATTTTGTAATTTTTGTAGAACAAATCTGTATTTTTTATAGGAAAAATTTTTTTAAATGAAAAACTACAGCATTTTTCTGTAAATTAAACGGTTTTTCACTGACGCCAAATTTGACAGCTTTTTCCTGTCAATTTAACAGACTTTTTTACGGTGTATTTATCTTCAATTTAGTGCATTTTAAAACTTAACTCCCCGGATTCCATTTCGTTGTCAATCACTTGTTTATTTAGAGTTTTATTTGATAAATAATTACTGTCAGAAAAAAAAAAATGGGTCATGCTGTAGATAGAAATTTAGCAGCTGCCTAAATAGCTCAAAAAATGAAGCAAAAAATAAAAACAAATTAGTGTAGAACAGAAGCCTGGAAGTCAGTTTCAATGTAAGAACTCGTTGCCAGTGTTACCTGTGTAATATATATATACAGAATCACAAAAAAAAGGTGTTCCTGATTTCGAATTAAAATAAATAAGGCTTTCATACAGGAAAATCATTTATTTTTACGCTGTTAGATTAGAAAAATCTGTGAGGTTTTTTACGTTACTTCTTTTTTTATTATTATTAAATTTATGTATGAGCTCTCCTAGTTACCCAGAAAACATCTAACAGGTGGTCGGATCACACACCAGGTGCGCTTTAAACTGGTTAAACCAATGAACTATAGTTTTGTTTTTTGGTGGATCTTGCCCATACGTACGGCGAAAATTACATTGTACCACAATAACAAGTATAAACTGGACGAACCACAACACAGAAACCGCTTCCTGCTGTACACTCACCATGAATGCTGTGAACTGATTAAAGAGTGAAATGGCATCGAGTCAAAAAGCAGCGTCGGCGGATGCGCGCAGTCAAGCCAAGTTCAACGCCAAAACACCTTCAGATGTTCTAAGATTTCAGGCTGGTTTCCCACAGAATGATTACATGTTTTTCGTGCAATTTATTTCTCAGTCAGTGACACCTTTTTTGATGTCCCTGTACATTAAATAGCAATTGGGGAAAAATCTCGAACATGATGAAACCATCAATTACGTGGGCTAGATAAAATAGGCAAAGGTTGTAAAATAGTAAAATAAATAGAATAACGAGTAACATCAATTACACTAATATTAAACTTAATTGAACCGGATAACCCCATTCTATTCGATATCTAACAATATATATATATATATAAACATCAAGACTGTCAAAATCATGGTTCCGAACACAGCAACCACGTAATTAAAAAAAAATGCAATTTTAATAAAATATTTCTCAAAATTATTGAAAATACTGATATGATGATAGATAAGCTCAAGTCTATTAACAATATCTTTTTACCCTTAGATTGAATTTGTTTTTGAAAAACGTTATCGTTGGAAATGCATATATTAGGGAAAATTACTCATATCGGGTAATATTTTTTTAGATACTTCTATCGTATGAATTTGGTTTGTCTGTCCGTCTCTTTGTAAATATGTCCGAGATCTAACTCTCGTAAATAAACTCATATTGCCATGAAATTGATATACGTTATTGAGGTTTTCTATGGCATGATCAATATCAAAAATTAATTAAGTAGCATTTATAGCTTTAGAGGAACACTCAACACAATTCCTTTACATTAAGATCTATTTGAAAAAATGGTTTGCAGTGTATTTTAAAGAAGCTATTTTGTTTCATATTTATTGAAACTGTAACACATCGCTGAGGGGCACTATAAGATGATTGCTGTGCGCATAAAGTTTATCGCTCATTTACAGGGACACAAAAAAGAATTCGGTTACAGAACCGTGCATAAGAAATAATTATTGCGTTTCAAAGCGTTTCAACTGTAGTATGTGTTCATAGGTTTCACTAATTTGTTGCATATTACTTGGTGTGTTTCTTTTCTATACGGTCTGCGTATAAATTCTACAGGGCTGCACATAAGAATTTGAGAGCATTTTCGTTTATTGACGCAAAATTATTTAAAGAGAAATTTCAGCTAGGTTATGATTTTCTCAATGAAGTAAACTTTAACATACCATGTAGTATATATAAATCTACGGATCATATACAGGGCTTCACAAAAGAATTTGGATAAGCTTTTATTTTATGGACATTAATTACTGTTATTAAAGATTTAAAAAATTAAAGGATTTTTAAGTTTTTTCCATTTTGTTTTTTTAGATTTTTTTTTTTTTTACACCTTATTAAATGGGGAAGTTTTATTACATTATCCTGAATATGTTGGAAAGTATTTCTTAATGTTTCCATTTCGCATGATTTTTCTTTCTTTTTTAATTTTATTTATACGTCCCAAATAATTTTCAGATTCATGTTCGATTCTGCTGAATATGATCACAAAGTTGAAGCGGCCTTCATGATAATGAAACGGTCTCGTGGAGTTCGTGAAGAGGCCTTAAAATGGTTTCAAGGCGAGTTGAAAGTAGAAAGAGAAATGGTATGGAGAAAGTTGATGAGAGAGAAGAACATAGACTTGTCAAACGCCATTCCTTACTTGATAAAGATAAATCAAGCCGATGCTGCCTGGCGGGCTATGGATGATATGTCTAGAGGATATGTATACGAATGGCAGCGTAGAGTTAATTTCACCATCTTAGAAATGTTTATCCTTAGGCACAAAGCGTAAGCATTATTATTATTATTATTATTATTATTATTATTATCATTATTATTATTATTATTACTTGATAATAATAGCATTAATCATTGATGTTTAAACGAGGAATTTTGAGTAATGCAATCGCAACTTTTCTAATAATATACAATAGATACGTTAAAAAATCTTGTTGTAATATAAAACATGCAACGTGATAAAATATATTATAAGTGCATTTTAAAGATCAGATTAACTCAGATAACCTAAATTTACTGGTTTCGATACAATTGACGGGTCTAATAAAATTATGATACTCTTGATATTTTCTGAGTATTTTAGAAAATGGCTCAACTTTCTTACATTTAATTTAAAATAAATGGTATTTCTAAATTTCTTGTGGTTTTTTTTTTGTTTGTTTTTTTTTGTTTTTTTTTCAATCGGAAATTTACTTTAATCAATTATAACTGCACAGATCAAATGTTGGTTATATTTCTCCTCGTAATTTGAAATAAATAATTAATCCTTTGTTACTTTGCCAAATCCTTAATCTTTGAGGACAATGATAAATAATAATTCTTAAAAAATTGTGTATTACATTAATCCTCACGAAAAAACTTCGTTTTGAATTAAAAATACAGCTTCAATTATGATTTTTCTCAAGTTCAAAATAGCTTATTTCTGTCACAAGTTTCTTCCTTCTTAAATACAAGAGTTTTTCAGCTGTTATTATTTAGAAAATAAGAAATCTTATAGATTTTGACATTTTTTCTAAAGGCAAGTGATATTTTTCAAAATGTTATCTAACTAGATTTAAGATAATATTTTCGGACTCAACAGCCGCAATATGTTCGTTATGAGACAATAATCGATCATAACTCAAGAAATGAGCATTTGATTTTGAAATAGGGACAGGTTGATTAAAAAAAATAGTTACAGCTAAATGTTATTGCAAATCAACATATATATGTTTCTTACTTTCATGTGTTTAAAAAGTAACTGAAACTCAAAAAGGGATTTATTTTTACCACACTCAATGTCTGTAAAGCTGTTTTATTCATATTCATAATTCATAAAGTATTATTTATTTTCAGTTTAGTCCATTGATCCGCGCATCCCTGAACGTAAAAGAATAATTTCAATTCTCCGTAAAATAAATAAATAAACAAATAAAAATAAAATAGAGACTTACTTTTAGACATTTAAATTTTCTTATTTGTGATATTTCTGTATAGAATTTGTGACTTTAGGCCTACCTACTTCAAACTAATGTTCCTCCCTAGATACTGTTCAGCCAGTGTTGTCCGTGGTCCGTAGGTATAACTAATCTGTGGTTTCGAGTTATGTAGCATTAAAAATATACGGGTATAACTTACACAGTAAAAAGCAAAAAATATATATGTTTATTTTTAAGAAAAAAAAAACCTGTCGTTCAAGACACCAGTTAAAAACTGTTTATTTTACAGAAATAATCTCTACTGATTACGAACTTTCTGTTATTTTAACGTATTTTGGTTGCCAATTCGCAATAAATACAGATTATTTAGATGAAATAAAAAGTTTCTTACTGGCTGCTGGGTGACACATTTTTCTGTGAAAACAACTTTTTTTTTTCTTTTTTTTACAGTGTAGAAGGCAAATTTGCCATAAAATAAAAATTTCAAGTACTGCAGACTTTCGTTGTCTAGGTTTCGGCCAAAATGTTATGATAAGACAATAAGATAATAAATAAATCAGATTATAAATAAACGATAAAAACGGTATTCCAAGGTTCGTACGTATCAAGGGTTTCAGGCGATTTTAGTTGTTTTAGTATCTGAAAAGTCGTAAAGACTGGTCGCAATATCTAAAGGTACAATTTTCTTTTCATGAATTAAGGCAAATATTACTTTACGAAAATTCTCGTAAAAGGTGCTTGAAAGCCTTTTGGTGTGTACGAACCCTGTATTCGGTCTCATTTCAAGGCTGTAGGTGAAAGATTTTGACGAAACGGTTTTTAAAATGTCTTTTGTTTAATATTTTGTTACATTAATGGTTTCATTCGTATATTTCCTCAGGATTGTACGAAAGATAGCTGTTAATCTCTGAATTCATTTATCACAAATAAGTCTCTTTAGCTGATAAAATAGCAAAACTCAAAGCGAACTTCTTTGCTTGCCTGAAACTTGTACAAAAATTATTCATTAATTGCACACATTTTTGTTTCCATATTTATCGTTTAGCATTTGTATTAACGTTCTGTCATAAAAAATACAAAAAAAAAAAAAAAAAAAAAAAAAAAAGAAAACAGAAAAAACATTTGTAACATTTTAAAGGTCAATTTAAAAAAAATAAATAAAAATAGGTGTATCATAATAAAGTTTTAGAAAAAAAAGTGTTCGATAACATACTTTAAAGAAGACAAATGTTTCTTATCCTGCGGGAATATATATATTCAATAACTCTGAAATTTGTTCGTTATTACTAGGAATCTCAAAACCAAATATATTTCTGAGATTAAAAAAAACATTTATAAAAAAAAACGTTCTTTTGCTACCACTGATTTTCGGAAACTTGTTCGAGTAGCTTTTATAGCCTATTAATCCGTATGTTCATACCGGAATATTTGTTTTTAAGATAATTATTATTATCAAATATACGTTTTCAGCTTCGTAATTCAATTTATACATCCAGGGTTTACAAAGTAATATTGATTTTAAGATTAATGTTAACGCTGTTAATTTATTATGTTTGTCTGTAAAACATGCATGTTGAAAAAGGATTCCTTTTTTCAAAAATGAATAGCATCCGAAAACCTGTATTACGGGTTAAGGAAACGGATTTTTGCACTCGAAAATCTACTAGTTACCGTTTACAAAAATCAGTGGTAGTAAAATTAGCACTGTGTTTATAAACGTCTCATTAAATCTCAGAAATATATCGATTTCTGAGTTTTGTAAAGAAAAAGACCGCATTTTCGAATTAATAACTTAGGAGAGGTTGCAGTAAATTATCTTTCCTTATCTTTACATTATAATTTTCAGGACTATGAAACATTTGACTTTTCATTTGCAGTTGAAGTTTTATGTATGTTTTTAATAATCGCCTCGAATGTTTCCTTAGATTTCTTGTAATTTTTTTAAGATAGCTAATGTAAGGTTTTAAAATAAGTTGTTTCTAATAATGTCTTAAAATATTGTTTCCAGGTTGCCTTTGTCTAAAAGAATCAAGAACACTCTATTCAGAAAGAAAAAATAATATCGCTTCAAGGCGCTACATCCTGATCGTGACTTTGATTTCCAGATTTGTGACTTTTTTACCCGGATGTGACAATTACCCGAATTGTGACTTTTTCTTACCCGATTTGTGACTTTGTTGTGTTGTCTTTACCATTTTTTGACATCTCTTGTATTTGCTCCTTCTTCCGTATTTGATTGCTGATATCTCTACCATTGCCTTCATCCTCTCCACCTTTTGATTCCCCAAAATTTTGAATAAATTATTTACCACACTGAATGAATCTGTATCTGTTACATAATTAAGTTTAAAAATGTTTCAATTTTCTATTTTGAGTTATATTTATCTAATGTTATGAGATATATAAAATATCCACCAAATGAAATATGACAACGTCAATTTAATACATAATCATTTAAGTTGCCACTTCAGTCACTAGAAGAAAGGAAAACTCTAATGTTAAACCTATTATTATGTAAATCTATTAGTCTGTTATTCTATTGTTATTAATCAAAGTGTATTCCAAATTTTAAAGAGAGACTTTTGAAATGACATTTTTGTCACAAGCACTGAAAAATGAGACTGAAATGTTCGCACTAGTCACGTGGAGAAACGAAAAGGCTAATGTTAAGTCTGTGGGGGCGTTCTTTTCAAATTTCTCGGTTTTGTTTTAATATTTTTTTTTATTTTTATTTTTATGCATTGGATAGGTGAGGACGATTTACAACCGGGCTAGTTTTTACTTTTTCGTTTTGGGTTATACTTGTTTTATAGTAGGATACTTTCAATTTCAGAACCGGTTCTGATAGAGAAAGTAATTTTTTAGAAAAAAAATCTAAAATCAAAATCGAAAAAGTTAAAACTACCCTGGTTGTAGATCGTTCCCAGCTATCCAATGCAAAAAATTTATTCAAAAATATTAAAATCAAATTGAGAAATCAGAAAATAACACCCCCGTAGACTTAACATTAGCGTTTTCGTTTCTTCCCGTGACTAGTGCGGTACTTAAATCTCATTTTTGAATGCTTCTGACAAAAAAGTCATTTTAAAAGTTTTTCTTTGAAATTTGATTTACAATTTGCATAATAATAATATTTTTAGTAGTTTAGGAGGTAGGACTTGTTTACTGAAAACTTGTACTCGCAGTAAAAAAAAAACTGTGGGGGAAGACGATTTTTACACACAAGGCAAAGAATAAATCTGGGTTATGCAAATGTATAAGAACAAAATCTGCTTTTCTTGTGATTGTTATTGTTTTAAGGAGGATTTGTACATTCTGCTGCATATACCTAAACATATTTTAGATTTTTTTTTTTAAATAAAAAAAATTATATTACTGTAGAATTTCAAACTAGCTTTTAAAATATTTTTGGAGCAAGATACTCCATCTTTTGCTATTACAAAATGGTGGCGCAAAGTTAAGCATGCGCCCCGCCCACAGTTGTAATGTCCAACGCTTTCCAGCAGATTTATAATTAACGTTTTCATCTGTGATATGCATTTTAAAACTTCACTAATTTTTGCTTTCTTCTATATTTACAACAAGAAAGTATTTGATTCGTGAATAATTTTGAATTCCGGTTTTCGACAGATTTGTATGTTTTAGAAGGTCCTGAACTCGATTTAACATTTTTTAGAAAATGTCTGTGTCTGAATCTGTTAGTCTGTATGTATCAGAAATTTTGTGGGCGCTCTATCTCAAGAACCAATGCATGGAAAGTAATAAAACTATAGGTTCAATTTGTTCTAGATATAAATTGGTGCTGATTAGTATTTGGTGTAACCGCCCAACAGATGTCGCTACTCTGCTGCAGTTTTCACGTTTTCCGTAATAGCTCTATCTCAAGAACTAAAGAGTGGATTTTCACCAAACTTCAGATTCAGTTAAATGTTAACACAAGTTGTTGTTGAATATGTTTTAGTATAAATCTCTCAACAGTCGGCGCCACTATGCTGCATCATTCACGATTTCTACAATAGCTTTATCTCAAGATTTAAAGCACGGAATTTATTAAAATTTTAAATTCAGTTAAACCTTGGTATAAATTGGCGCTGATTAATTTTTTACTGTAAATCGCCCAATAGGTGGCACTGCTATGCTGTATTTTTCACGAATTCCTCTATAGCTCTATCTCATGCAATAATCCACCGATTTTCTTGCATCGATAAATTTCAGATTTAGTTGGGCTTTGTCACAAGCTGCTTAGGTTTTGCTATAAATCGACCAACAGGTAATGCTACATTTTACAGAATTTGCATGATTTTAGTCATAATTATATCTCAAAAACTAACTCACTGAATTTCATCAAACTTCATATTCTGTAAGACCCTGGCATAAGTTGGTGATGATTAGGTTTTCGTGAAAATAATCTAACAGGTGGTGTTGCTATGTTGCAGTTTTTATGATTTTCGCGATAGCTATATCTTAAAAACTAAAGCACGAATTTAATCAAGCTTCGTATTCTGTTACACTTTTACATACCCAGCAAACACATACCTTTCGGAACACGATCGGACCGCAGCTGGCACTGTCGTTTAATCATGCTGCTCATAATCTATGATCTATGTCATAATCTATGCTGCATCATTCACGATTTCTACAATAGCTTTATCTCAAGATTTAAAGCACGGAATTTATTAAAATTTTAAATTCAGTTAAACCTTGGTATAAATTGGCGCTGATTAATTTTTTACTGTAAATCGCCCAATAGGTGGCACTGCTATGCTGTATTTTTCACGAATTCCTCTATAGCTCTATCTCATGCAATAATCCACCGATTTTCTTGCATCGATAAATTTCAGATTTAGTTGGGCTTTGTCACAAGCTGCTTAGGTTTTGCTATAAATCGACCAACAGGTAATGCTACATTTTACAGAATTTGCATGATTTTAGTCATAATTATATCTCAAAAACTAACTCACTGAATTTCATCAAACTTCATATTCTGTAAGACCCTGGCATAAGTTGGTGATGATTAGGTTTTCGTGAAAATAATCTAACAGGTGGTGTTGCTATGTTGCAGTTTTTATGATTTTCGCGATAGCTATATCTTAAAAACTAAAGCACGAATTTAATCAAGCTTCGTATTCTGTTACACTTTTACATACCCAGCAAACACATACCTTTCGGAACACGATCGGACCGCAGCTGGCACTGTCGTTTAAGTGTCGGCATAGGCACAGTGGTTTCGGTGAAGCGTCGGCAGCATGTCGGCAATTGAAACATAAGAATCTGCTTTTTCGACTGCGGGTTACCGTAATCGGTCCCCTTATGGTTATATATCGGCAAGCGACTTACGCCGGCAAGTGACGTAGGACCGATATGTGATTTCTGATAGTGGTCCGATCAGATTTGCCAACATCGGTCCGAATTCGGAATTTTTAGTCTTTGCCGACACTTTTTTGTCTTTTCCTTAGTTCGGTTTGAGTTTCAGTTTTGATAAAATATGTATATTTCATGTATTTCATATAAAATTCTAACAGTGATAAACAAAATAAATGTCAAAAATTTCCTATATTTATTTATTTAAAAAAAGTTGTTGTTGAATTCATTTTAAAAAGGACTTACAATTATTTGAATCATCAAAAGAGTTTTTTAAATCGCTCCTTAAATTTATTATTCATTATAAAATTGATCGTAGAAAAAAAATATTCATAAATTAATTGAACTTATTTTCTAGCTATTATATTCATTTTAAAAGCAATAGCTATGTTTCTTATTTTATCTAAAAATCAAATTATTAAAAAGGTGTTTAAAATTATTTTACAAGCTATAAAAATATAAAAAAAACTACCCAACTTCTTAGCATTAAAATTTAAAAGAAAGATTCAGAAATCACACACTTCTAAAAAAAAAAAAAAAAAAAAAAGATAAATTAATATTTCTATTTTATTTGATGATTAAGAAATGTTGATCATTATTGCTACATAATTACTAAAAATATATTCTACATTAAATTATCAAATTACAAAAAATAAACTCTTATTCTAATTAAAAGTAATTAATTACCAACTTATTTTTTATTAAAATTATTTTTTCTATGTTACAAATATATATTTCTTTATTTAACACATTTAATTACATTATAATTCCTAAAGAGGAAATTGTATTAAGAGAAAAACCTCTGAAATTCACTTATTTTATTTAATAAGCATTATTAAATTTATAAGAATGATTAAGAAATATCCCCATTTAAAGTTGTCTTCCAAAAGAAAAAAATATATAAATTAATATTTTTATTTTATTTTTTAATTAAAACTATTGATAAGTAACAAATTAATATTGCAACTTACTCATTAAATATATGTTCTACTTTAAATCATCAAAACGACATAAAATGAATTCTTATTCTAATTAAAATTTATTAATTGCCAACTTTATTTATTAAAATAAATTTTTCCATGTTAAAAATATATATTTTGTAAATTAACGCAACGATTGTAATTATATTATGAATCCTAAAAAAGAAATTTGATTAACTGAACAAAAACTCTAAAAAAAATTTTTTTAATAGTTAATTATTCTTAAATATATATATATATATATATATTCTTAATTATTCTTAATTATATCTATATCTTAATTATTCTTAAATTCGTTTGCTTTAACGAATTCGCTAAGGTATTTATTTCATTCACTTAAATATTAAATTAACTTTTAAATGCACGCGCGTAAGACAATTACAAATAAATAAATAAAAAATAAATTAAAAACACTTCAAAATTCAAATTTTCCCATCTACCACTTACCTTCAACGACAACCAATACTTATCGATATGTCTTCCCCTTATGACCTCATATAATCCTCCCCTGATCAAGTCTGAGTGGCTGAGTGGTGAAGGCGTCTACTTCCTGTCCCTGGGTACGATGGATCAAACCCCGCCTCTCCCAACGCTGAAACACGTTCCTTCCAAATATACATTCCACAGTGGCTCATAGATGGCGCCATCAAAACAGATTTTTTTTTTCAATTTATGCTGGTGTCGGGCTGCGGCCGGCATTCATATGGATAGCTATCGGCGTGCTGTCGGCATAGTGTTCTGCCGATACCGGACCGGCTGCGTGCCTCATGAATCGGGCCGCATTCGCGCGACGTATCAAAAAAGATACGGAACCGGTAGCGGCAACCGGTATCGTACCAATACCACCGGTAGTGGCAAGCGGCTGTCGCCCGATTGCTTACCGATAGCTCTGTGTTTGCTGGGTAGATTCTTACTAGACTTGGATGCATACTGCACATCTAATGTCGCTTTTATGCTCTTTTTGGGGAGTTTTTGTTTCAGACATCTCAGAGGGTGGGTGCCTAAAACCAATGATTTGTTTGAAAAATGCGATGCTTATATCTCTTTTTTAAAAGTACATAATTCAAGGAACCTATACCTTTAGAATCCAAATGATGAGCATAGATTGAGATTGTAATTTAATTTTTTCACTGTGGTAGCAAATATTGACATATTATCATGTATGAGATAGAAGAAAGTTTTGGGAATGCCATATCAGGCTAGTTAGTATATTTCGAGGTGTTTTTATCATATATAAGGCTGCTCGAAAGAATTTGTATACATTACTGGCTATAGGCAGCGATTGCTGAAAGTGTATTTTTACTGCGATGTGTTTTCATTTCTTAATGTTTATTTAGATACCTTATTCATTCAATTCCTACCATTAGTTCACACTCTCCATAAATATATATTTATATATCTTCTTCAAACTTTCAATAGTTAATAAAATACTTATTATTCATCCTCTCAAGTTCAAATACACTTTGTTTGAATTTCTAGTGGATGACACTTGACGTAATACAGTTTTTTAAATAGTAATTCATTAATTAAATTTAATTAATTAATTTTAGTTTTATATGAGAGAAAAAATTTCTCTTTGTTTATCTAAGTAGGAATTGACTTTATTTATTTATTTATTTATTTTACATTACTTGTTTTAATGCATGAACAAAAATAAAAAGAATATTCCAGTAGCGTTGGAAAGTGTTTCACAATCTATTCTGTGATGCACGATTTTTTGTTGCCGTTTTGTTTTATTTTTGATCAACTATACATGTAACTGCTAGATAATATTCTATTCAAATATATGATAATTATTAAATTTTACTCCAATGATGAACATATAGCTTTCAAAACGAAAACATTTCTGGGAAGCGAGTATAACTGAAACCCACGACGATGATTTCATGTTAATAAAATTAATTAAGCCGACCTTAACCCCCTGACCGCCGAGCAAAAGGGCAGAATTGTAATATTGTTTTCTCTGAAATTTTTAAAAAAGTCTAAGAAAAGATTATTTTTCTAACCAGATATAAAAAATTTAATTACACTGTTAAAAATTTGCAGCATTCTGGCAGGTCATTTGACCGTTTTTTCCGAAAACGGCTACACAACCGTAATTTAACACTATTCTGACCATATTAATGGCCATTTTACGGTCAGAATATAGTTAAATTATGGTTATGAAACCGTTTTTTCAAAAAACAGTCGAATGATCTGCCAGAATGCTGCAAAATTGTTAACAGTGTACGTATTGGAGTATAAGACTCGAGAGCTCTAATCCTAAAAAAATATTTTAAAACTGCATTATATTTGTTGAATTATATTAATTAAAAAAATTGCTTCTGCTGCAGTGAAACCTGGAGAGTAGTGAACGGATATATCAGTTCGCGGCGGTGACAAGGTTAATTGTTCACCAAAAATTTCTCACTCGAGTACAATGAATACGTGCGAGGGGATGGTTTAGGGAATGGGGTGGTCATGCGATATAAAATTTTCCGATGCGAATCAGATTAATAGCTTTATGGCAGTTGTCAAATTGGCGTGATTAGGGTCTCGTTATTCAAAACATTTCGGTCGCAAGATAAGAGAAAGAATGTAGGCCGCCGTGCCAAGAGATCGGGGGATATCTCTTTTCATAAATGTTTTCTCCCTGGAGGAACTTGTTAATGGCTTAATGAATGAATTTATGTATTAATTGAGATAATCATGCTGATTTTTAAAACACATAAAGCTTTAAATTCCACTGAAACAATGGAATGTGGAACAATTTTCGTTAATACATTTGTTCAATCAAAAGTTTGGGTACCAACCCAGTCATAAATATTGTTTATTATTTTAATTTTTAAAATGAGAATTTTTAACAGCCTTACTTAGCTACGTACGAAACCGATGGCATCAAGCGAAATTCAGGAATTTTATTTTATGTAATGGTAATCACTTTCAGAAATAGCCAGCGTCCCGTTCAGCATTATTTGGATGTGAATGGTGCCCACTTATACCATTTCTCCACACGTTATTACATTTTGTACAAAGAAAGGTAAATCTGCTGAAAAGTTTGCTAAAATATGTTCGTTGTTGTTAAAGCTATGTGTGAACACGTATTATTCGAACATACAAAAATGTATTATACATATAAATTCAGAGATTATACACAGCATAATTTTATATACGTATATATATATATATATATATATATATATATATAGACTGGGTGCCCACTGGTTTTTGAAAACCAGTATTGACAAAGAAAATTTTTCGTGCTAGTTTTAATTACATTTGCAACAAAATTATCTTCGGAGTAGGTTTCTACATAATTTTAAAGACAAAGAATGAAAAATAATTCATCAAGCATAGATTATGAAACA
The DNA here is from genome assembly GCA_963932465.1 of Maratus speciosus. Lineage (NCBI taxonomy): Eukaryota > Metazoa > Arthropoda > Arachnida > Araneae > Salticidae > Maratus > Maratus speciosus. The sequence continues at coordinate 589,679,980 of OZ010786.1, read as the reverse complement.
CTCTTCAACACATTCAAAATAGTGTAACAAAACTTCACCGTTTAATAAGGAGAAAAAGGATGTCCATTTGGAAAACGCATAACACATTCGGAAACCCAATTCAGTCAATGAGCATCTACAGGCGGAGAAATATCACATTCTTTTGTGCAGTGCTGTATAGGATCTATAGATTTGTAAAGGGTAAATTAGGTACAGATGTCGCAAATTTTGTGTGGGCAAAACTATCGCCTCCTGGACCAATTTAAGAAGTTCGTAGTGTTCCTCTGTTCTGTGTGTTGCCTTGTATGCATTTCTACCACTTAATTGTACATATTTACATTTTTATGCCAGTTTTTATGCTTCAAACCTGCGTGGTAAGTTGTTAAGATTTTCCTAACAAAGTTTTATTACATATTTTAAGCAAAATAAACTGATATTTCTACCTGAAACCGATTGCAAATGTAGACTAGATCCTCGTATAATACAGACATGTGCTTGCCTTTCTCTCGCGTGACTCACGTGACAGAAAATGGCGGCGCTACATCTTACCCGCCACTATGGGACAGATGTCGCATCGAGGTTGAGGGACAGATGCCGCAAAATAATTTTAGGTAGCTTTCTTTACAAAAAGCTACCTATTGCAGCCGTTCGGAGGAAAGCGATTTCAAAAAATTTTGGTATATTTTCATCGATCATGACCCCCAGACCCCGAAACCACCCTCCGTTCAAAATTGATATATATATATATATATATATATATATATATATATATATCAATATATATATATATATATATATATATATATATATATATATATATATCAATATATATATATATATATATATATATATATATATATATATCTGACATATGTCACACTGTAACTCTCGTATTTATGAACCGATTTGGATGTAATTCGGTGTGTACATAGTACATACCAAAGTCTCGACCGAGTTCGTTGGCCAGCTTCATCCGCCATTTTGTTTCAAAATGGCGGCCATTTAAAAATTTTAAAAAAATTTAAAATTTGAAATGTGGTACCAAAAAATTGAAAATGGAAAAATATTTTTTCTTATGTATTTGACCTTCATACAAAGACTCCGTAGCAGTTTTTGTTTCGTCTATATCTTAAAAAATGGCTCAGTTATAGCATTTTGAATTTCTAGCGAAGCTGACATTTTGAAACGTCCTGAATTTTGTCACGCAATAAAAGGCGTATTTATGAACCGTAGGTGGCAATAGGTGGCACTGCTATGCTGTATTTTTCACGAATTCCTCTATAGCTCTATCTCATGCAATAATCCACCGATTTTCTTGCATCGATAAATTTCAGATTTAGTTGGGCTTTGTCACAAGCTGCTTAGGTTTTGCTATAAATCGACCAACAGGTAATGCTACATTTTACAGAATTTGCATGATTTTAGTCATAATTATATCTCAAAAACTAACTCACTGAATTTCATCAAACTTCATATTCTGTAAGACCCTGGCATAAGTTGGTGATGATTAGGTTTTCGTGAAAATAATCTAACAGGTGGTGTTGCTATGTTGCAGTTTTTATGATTTTCGCGATAGCTATATCTTAAAAACTAAAGCACGAATTTAATCAAGCTTCGTATTCTGTTACACTTTTACATACCCAGCAAACACATACCTTTCGGAACACGATCGGACCGCAGCTGGCACTGTCGTTTAAGTGTCGGCATAGGCACAGTGGTTTCGGTGAAGCGTCGGCAGCATGTCGGCAATTGAAACATAAGAATCTGCTTTTTCGACTGCGGGTTACCGTAATCGGTCCCCTTATGGTTATATATCGGCAAGCGACTTACGCCGGCAAGTGACGTAGGACCGATATGTGATTTCTGATAGTGGTCCGATCAGATTTGCCAACATCGGTCCGAATTCGGAATTTTTAGTCTTTGCCGACACTTTTTTGTCTTTTCCTTAGTTCGGTTTGAGTTTCAGTTTTGATAAAATATGTATATTTCATGTATTTCATATAAAATTCTAACAGTGATAAACAAAATAAATGTCAAAAATTTCCTATATTTATTTATTTAAAAAAAGTTGTTGTTGAATTCATTTTAAAAAGGACTTACAATTATTTGAATCATCAAAAGAGTTTTTTAAATCGCTCCTTAAATTTATTATTCATTATAAAATTGATCGTAGAAAAAAAATATTCATAAATTAATTGAACTTATTTTCTAGCTATTATATTCATTTTAAAAGCAATAGCTATGTTTCTTATTTTATCTAAAAATCAAATTATTAAAAAGGTGTTTAAAATTATTTTACAAGCTATAAAAATATAAAAAAAACTACCCAACTTCTTAGCATTAAAATTTAAAAGAAAGATTCAGAAATCACACACTTCTAAAAAAAAAAAAAAAAAAAAAAAGATAAATTAATATTTCTATTTTATTTGATGATTAAGAAATGTTGATCATTATTGCTACATAATTACTAAAAATATATTCTACATTAAATTATCAAATTACAAAAAATAAACTCTTATTCTAATTAAAAGTAATTAATTACCAACTTATTTTTTATTAAAATTATTTTTTCTATGTTACAAATATATATTTCTTTATTTAACACATTTAATTACATTATAATTCCTAAAGAGGAAATTGTATTAAGAGAAAAACCTCTGAAATTCACTTATTTTATTTAATAAGCATTATTAAATTTATAAGAATGATTAAGAAATATCCCCATTTAAAGTTGTCTTCCAAAAGAAAAAAATATATAAATTAATATTTTTATTTTATTTTTTAATTAAAACTATTGATAAGTAACAAATTAATATTGCAACTTACTCATTAAATATATGTTCTACTTTAAATCATCAAAACGACATAAAATGAATTCTTATTCTAATTAAAATTTATTAATTGCCAACTTTATTTATTAAAATAAATTTTTCCATGTTAAAAATATATATTTTGTAAATTAACGCAACGATTGTAATTATATTATGAATCCTAAAAAAGAAATTTGATTAACTGAACAAAAACTCTAAAAAAAATTTTTTTAATAGTTAATTATTCTTAAATATATATATATATATATATATTCTTAATTATTCTTAATTATATCTATATCTTAATTATTCTTAAATTCGTTTGCTTTAACGAATTCGCTAAGGTATTTATTTCATTCACTTAAATATTAAATTAACTTTTAAATGCACGCGCGTAAGACAATTACAAATAAATAAATAAAAAATAAATTAAAAACACTTCAAAATTCAAATTTTCCCATCTACCACTTACCTTCAACGACAACCAATACTTATCGATATGTCTTCCCCTTATGACCTCATATAATCCTCCCCTGATCAAGTCTGAGTGGCTGAGTGGTGAAGGCGTCTACTTCCTGTCCCTGGGTACGATGGATCAAACCCCGCCTCTCCCAACGCTGAAACACGTTCCTTCCAAATATACATTCCACAGTGGCTCATAGATGGCGCCATCAAAACAGATTTTTTTTTTCAATTTATGCTGGTGTCGGGCTGCGGCCGGCATTCATATGGATAGCTATCGGCGTGCTGTCGGCATAGTGTTCTGCCGATACCGGACCGGCTGCGTGCCTCATGAATCGGGCCGCATTCGCGCGACGTATCAAAAAAGATACGGAACCGGTAGCGGCAACCGGTATCGTACCAATACCACCGGTAGTGGCAAGCGGCTGTCGCCCGATTGCTTACCGATAGCTCTGTGTTTGCTGGGTAGATTCTTACTAGACTTGGATGCATACTGCACATCTAATGTCGCTTTTATGCTCTTTTTGGGGAGTTTTTGTTTCAGACATCTCAGAGGGTGGGTGCCTAAAACCAATGATTTGTTTGAAAAATGCGATGCTTATATCTCTTTTTTAAAAGTACATAATTCAAGGAACCTATACCTTTAGAATCCAAATGATGAGCATAGATTGAGATTGTAATTTAATTTTTTCACTGTGGTAGCAAATATTGACATATTATCATGTATGAGATAGAAGAAAGTTTTGGGAATGCCATATCAGGCTAGTTAGTATATTTCGAGGTGTTTTTATCATATATAAGGCTGCTCGAAAGAATTTGTATACATTACTGGCTATAGGCAGCGATTGCTGAAAGTGTATTTTTACTGCGATGTGTTTTCATTTCTTAATGTTTATTTAGATACCTTATTCATTCAATTCCTACCATTAGTTCACACTCTCCATAAATATATATTTATATATCTTCTTCAAACTTTCAATAGTTAATAAAATACTTATTATTCATCCTCTCAAGTTCAAATACACTTTGTTTGAATTTCTAGTGGATGACACTTGACGTAATACAGTTTTTTAAATAGTAATTCATTAATTAAATTTAATTAATTAATTTTAGTTTTATATGAGAGAAAAAATTTCTCTTTGTTTATCTAAGTAGGAATTGACTTTATTTATTTATTTATTTATTTTACATTACTTGTTTTAATGCATGAACAAAAATAAAAAGAATATTCCAGTAGCGTTGGAAAGTGTTTCACAATCTATTCTGTGATGCACGATTTTTTGTTGCCGTTTTGTTTTATTTTTGATCAACTATACATGTAACTGCTAGATAATATTCTATTCAAATATATGATAATTATTAAATTTTACTCCAATGATGAACATATAGCTTTCAAAACGAAAACATTTCTGGGAAGCGAGTATAACTGAAACCCACGACGATGATTTCATGTTAATAAAATTAATTAAGCCGACCTTAACCCCCTGACCGCCGAGCAAAAGGGCAGAATTGTAATATTGTTTTCTCTGAAATTTTTAAAAAAGTCTAAGAAAAGATTATTTTTCTAACCAGATATAAAAAATTTAATTACACTGTTAAAAATTTGCAGCATTCTGGCAGGTCATTTGACCGTTTTTCCGAAAACGGCTACACAACCGTAATTTAACACTATTCTGACCATATTAATGGCCATTTTACGGTCAGAATATAGTTAAATTATGGTTATGAAACCGTTTTTTTCAAAAAACAGTCGAATGATCTGCCAGAATGCTGCAAAATTGTTAACAGTGTACGTATTGGAGTATAAGACTCGAGAGCTCTAATCCTAAAAAAATATTTTAAAACTGCATTATATTTGTTGAATTATATTAATTAAAAAAATTGCTTCTGCTGCAGTGAAACCTGGAGAGTAGTGAACGGATATATCAGTTCGCGGCGGTGACAAGGTTAATTGTTCACCAAAAATTTCTCACTCGAGTACAATGAATACGTGCGAGGGGATGGTTTAGGGAATGGGGTGGTCATGCGATATAAAATTTTCCGATGCGAATCAGATTAATAGCTTTATGGCAGTTGTCAAATTGGCGTGATTAGGGTCTCGTTATTCAAAACATTTCGGTCGCAAGATAAGAGAAAGAATGTAGGCCGCCGTGCCAAGAGATCGGGGGATATCTCTTTTCATAAATGTTTTCTCCCTGGAGGAACTTGTTAATGGCTTAATGAATGAATTTATGTATTAATTGAGATAATCATGCTGATTTTTAAAACACATAAAGCTTTAAATTCCACTGAAACAATGGAATGTGGAACAATTTTCGTTAATACATTTGTTCAATCAAAAGTTTGGGTACCAACCCAGTCATAAATATTGTTTATTATTTTAATTTTTAAAATGAGAATTTTTAACAGCCTTACTTAGCTACGTACGAAACCGATAGCATCAAGCGAAATTCAGGAATTTTATTTTATGTAATGGTAATCACTTTCAGAAATAGCCAGCGTCCCGTTCAGCATTATTTGGATGTGAATGGTGCCCACTTATACCATTTCTCCACACGTTATTACATTTTGTACAAAGAAAGGTAAATCTGCTGAAAAGTTTGCTAAAATATGTTCGTTGTTGTTAAAGCTATGTGTGAACACGTATTATTCGAACATACAAAAATGTATTATACATATAAATTCAGAGATTATACACAGCATAATTTTATATACGTATATATATATATATATATATATATATATAGACTGGGTGCCCACTGGTTTTTGAAAACCAGTATTGACAAAGAAAATTTTTCGTGCTAGTTTTAATTACATTTGCAACAAAATTATCTTCGGAGTAGGTTTCTACATAATTTTAAAGACAAAGAATGAAAAATAATTCATCAAGCATAGATTATGAAACACTCTTCAACACATTCAAAATAGTGTAACAAAACTTCACCGTTTAATAAGGAGAAAAAGGATGTCCATTTGGAAAACGCATAACACATTCGGAAACCCAATTCAGTCAATGAGCATCTACAGGCGGAGAAATATCACATTCTTTTGTGCAGTGCTGTATAGGATCTATAGATTTGTAAAGGGTAAATTAGGTACAGATGTCGCAAATTTTGTGTGGGCAAAACTATCGCCTCCTGGACCAATTTAAGAAGTTCGTAGTGTTCCTCTGTTCTGTGTGTTGCCTTGTATGCATTTCTACCACTTAATTGTACATATTTACATTTTTATGCCAGTTTTTATGCTTCAAACCTGCGTGGTAAGTTGTTAAGATTTTCCTAACAAAGTTTTATTACATATTTTAAGCAAAATAAACTGATATTTCTACCTGAAACCGATTGCAAATGTAGACTAGATCCTCGTATAATACAGACATGTGCTTGCCTTTCTCTCGCGTGACTCACGTGACAGAAAATGGCGGCGCTACATCTTACCCGCCACTATGGGACAGATGTCGCATCGAGGTTGAGGGACAGATGCCGCAAAATAATTTTAGGTAGCTTTCTTTACAAAAAGCTACCTATTGCAGCCGTTCGGAGGAAAGCGATTTCAAAAAATTTTGGTATATTTTCATCGATCATGACCCCCAGACCCCGAAACCACCCTCCGTTCAAAATTGATATATATATATATATATATATATATATATATATATATATATATATATCAATATATATATATATATATATCTGACATATGTCACACTGTAACTCTCGTATTTATGAACCGATTTGGATGTAATTCGGTGTGTACATAGTACATATCAAAGTCTCGACCGAGTTCGTTGGCCAGCTTCATCCGCCATTTTGTTTCAAAATGGCGGCCATTTAAAAATTTTAAAAAAATTTAAAATTTGAAATGTGGTACCAAAAAATTGAAAATGGAAAAATATTTTTTCTTATGTATTTGACCTTCATACAAAGACTCCGTAGCAGTTTTTGTTTCGTCTATATCTTAAAAAATGGCTCAGTTATAGCATTTTGAATTTCTAGCGAAGCTGACATTTTGAAACGTCCTGAATTTTGTCACGCAATAAAAGGCGTATTTATGAACCGATTTGGATGTAACTTCGTTTATACATAGTATAGACCAATGTCTCGAACGAGTTCGTTGGCCAGCTTCATCCGCCATTTTGTTTAAAAAAGGCGGCCATTTAAATTTTTAAGAAAAATTTAAATTTGAAATGTGGTACCAAAAAATTAAAAATTGAAAAAATATTTTTTTCTTATGTGTTTGACCTCGATAAAAAGATTCGGGAGCAGTTTTTGTTTCGTCTATATCTTAAAAAATGGCTGAGTTATAGCATTTTGAATTTCTAGTGTGGCTGACATTTTGAAACGTCCTGATTTTTGCCACGTGATAACAGACATATTTATGAACCGATTTGGATGTACCTTGGTGTGTACATAGTACATACAAATAACTCAACCGAGTTCGTTGGCCAGCTTCATCCGCCATCTTGTTTCAAAATGGCGGCCATTTAAAAAATTAAAAAAAAATTAAATTTAAAATGAGATATCAAAAAATTGGAAAATGAAAAAGAGTTTTTTCGTATGTGTTTGACCTTAATACAAAGATTCCGGAACAGGTTTTGTTTCGTCTATATCTAAAAAAATGGCTGAGTTATAACATTTTGAATTTCTATTGTGGCTGACATTTTAAAACGACCTGATTTTTGTCACGCGATAACAGGCGTATTTATGAACCGATTTGAATGTAACTTGGTCTGTACATAGTACATACCAATGTCTCGACCGAGTTCGTTGGCCAGCTTCATTCGCCATCTTGTTTCAAAAGGGCTGCCATTTTAAAAAAAAATGTAATTTAAAATTTAAAATGAGGTATTAAAAAATTGGAAAATGAAAAAGACTTTTTTTATGTGTTTGGCCTTGATACAAAGATTCTGGAGCAGTTTTTGTTTCTGAAAATTTGTTCTTTTGTTTATATCTTAAAAAGTGGTTGAATTATAGCACTTTGAATTTCTATCATGGCTAACACTTTGAAACGATCTTGTATTTGTCTCGCGATACCACACGTATTCGCCTATTTCCATGGAAGAAGGCATGTGGATAGTATACATCAATATCTCGACCAAGTTTGCTGGCCAGCTTCATCAGCCATCTTCCCAACAAACACCGAACTTATGGGAAACTGATGGGTTCGTTAGCCTTGGCCGAAGGTGTTCGATGGTGGCCCGCTATCAGTGAAAGTTACGGCTCCGTAAAAAAAGTGTCACGCCGGACAGAATAAGGCCACAAGATAATTGGCCGTAAATACAAGAAGTTGCCCACAATCATGCCACTAACTTTTCGCTGAAAATGTTAGATAGCCTTAAACTGCCCACAATTATTCTTTTAATGGCCACTAAAAATAAAAGCTAACTAGAAGCTTGCCTTTGTTCTGCCATTTGTGGTTGTCATAAATTAAATTTATCCCAAAGCTGCCCGCAAAAAAGCCTATTAGGGTTATTTAAAATGTAATCACTTGCCACTGTTGTGCCATAACGATTGTTTAGGAATAAATCAAAATTTATTCTATAAAAAAAAAATACTTTTTATCAGCCTAATTAAATGATAAAATATTTTTGCAGGATTAAAAAAATCTTATAATTATTTAGATATACTTTTGTAGAAAAAGAAATTCTTTCACTTTGAACTTTTTCAAAAAATTTCCAAAACACAATATTTCACATAGTGCATTAATTTATTTGTTCATTTATTCACTTACATATTTACAAAATTTATATGCAATGCATTTTTAAATAGTTGCATTTCATAAAAATTTATAAAGTGTATAATTGAAAAAATAAACTAATCAATCAATTCATTATCAAATATTGTATTTTGAATATTTTTGAAAAAGTTCAAGTTAAATGAGCTTGATTTTCTTGAAAAGTATGTCTAAATAATTATAAGATTTTTTTTTTTTTTTTTTTTTTTTTAACCTGCGAAAACATTTTACCATTCAATTAACCTTCTAAAAAGTATTTTCTTTTGAAGAATAAATTTTGAATTTATGCTTAAATAATATACGTGATTTTAATATAGTTTATTATATATTTTATATAAAAATGTGTGTGTTTGTGATATTCTTTTTACTTAAATTTCCACTATATTTTACACAGCTTCGTTGGTAAATCTGTTAAATTATGCTTATTCATCAAAGCTTTATTAAATCATTATTATCTAAATTTTTGCATCATTTCTGATCATTTTATAAAATATTACATAAAAATAAGTTTAATCTTTATGTAGTTAACGAATGACAGTATAATATTTCTCATATATTTTAAAATTTTGCTTTTATCAGATAATATTTAACTATTTCTCTTGCAGTTTAATAGCCAAACATTTGAAAAAATATATTATTTCAACTTTTTCAAAATTCTTGAGAATTATTTATAATTATTAGACATGTAAATAATAGAATCATAAGACGAAACGCAATTTTTTCACCTTGATTCAACATAAAATATATGATGTGAACATTAAAAAGGTCCACAATCTTACTTAAAATGCGACTAAAGTAATGAAGAAGGTGTTACAAGTTTAAAATATACATTTTATTTAAAATTTCTTAGTACTTTCAAGCCTTCCAAGCTCATCCTTAGAGAATATCTTAATAACTAAATGTTGTTTATTTATACAAATACGTCACTTTGTTTTGAAAATGAGAGGGTCAATAATTACTGAGTAAACGTAGCAGTTTCTTGGATTTAATTTAAGTAAAGAAAATATATATTATTATTATTAATTGGAGTTCCATTTTTTTTACACAAAAATAATTATATCATAAAATAATAATTTAATTATATCCATGGAAAGTGACCTATGAGAAACAGAGTGATGTCATAAATAAATGGAACTGTAATTAATAATAATAATATATATTTCCTCTAATTAAATTCAATCCAAGAAACTGCTACTGCTACTGCTACTTCTACTTTCAACTCTAGTAATTATTGGCTCTCACATTTTAAAAACAATAAACAACATTTAATTATTAAGATATTCTCTGATGATGAGCTAGGAAGGCTTGAAAGTACTAAGAAATTTTAAATAAAATGTATATTTTAAACTTGTAACATCTTTTTCATTACTTTAGTCGCCTTTTAAATAATATTGTGGACTATTTAATGTTCACATTATATATTTTATGTAAATAATAGTTTAATAGTGATTTAAAAATATATATTAAATTAATCTTGATACTTCTAAATTTCATTTAAATTCAATTGTTTTAGTCACTCAAATTTTCTCGAGTATAAACTCACATTTTTATAATTAAACTAAAATAAACTGTTTTAAGAGGTCTTGTACCTTTTAAACGCGTCGAAAATTAACGAAAAACTTCAACGTTTTAATTAGTTTATCTTCAAAACCTTTTTATGTATATACGTGAAATTTTGGATATTGATTAAACAGATTATGCTTTGTAATATACTACCAACAGAAATTTATTAACCCTTTACAGAATTTGTGTATTGTTGAAATCAAAATAGCTCTTTTTTTACCCCATAAGTCATTGCGCGCATGATATCTTAAGAAAGGATATATGGATTGTCATGAAATTTGGTAAATATATTAAACAAATATGTGTGTTTAAAATGATCTACTTTTAAGTATTTACAATGGTAATATTTTTAGTTATGACTATTTATATTCATTAAAAATACATATGTTTTTATTTTTTTTTACGAAAATATATTTTTTATATAGTTAATGAAATAATTTTAGACTAAGAGTAGATCATTTTAAACACATATATATGTTTAGTATCTTTACCGAATTTCATGCTAATCCATACATACTTTCTCAAGATATGCGCGCAATGACTTATGGGGTAAAAAAAAAGAGCTATTTTGATTTAAACAATACACAAATTCTGTAAAGGGTTGATAAATTTCTGCTGGTAGTATATCACAAAGCACAATCTGTTTAATCAATATCCAAAATTTCATGTTTATACATAAAAAGGTTTTGAAGATAGACTAATTCAAACTTTGAAGCTTTTCGTTAATTTTCGACGCGTTTAAAAGGTACAAGACCCTTAAAGAACAATATCATCCGATATTTATAATGTTTAAAAATAAATTCGATAACTTCGAAAAACTAAAAATAAACTATTGAAGGGAATTTTACTAAAAATGAAAATATCTTTTACATTTTCTTTTGCAATTATAAAAACTAAAATATAAATATTCTTTAAGATAAAATGATGCAAAAAAACAGATAGAATGAAATTAATAAATTTGTAATGAATCAACATGAACTAACAAACTTACCGATATACATTTTGAAACCATGTCCACTTATTCCGACGAAGTAAATAACGCGAATGACAAAGCAGAAATGAAAACGCAAAGCTAAGAAAAATTCTGAGAATTTCTCCCTCTCCCCTCTTATCGTACCGGACCAGAGAACTTTCAAAACTGCTTAACCTTGAGCCATTTGAAGGTCCCATCATCTATTTGATTTTTCTGGAGAGGGAGGGGGGGGAGAGTAGTTTTATGAGCCAATACCTTATTATAATAAATAAAAGTCATTTTTTCATAAATCATATATTTTTTCTGTTAATATTATTTTTAGTCATTTGGAAAAAGAGCTTTGTTTTCCTTTTCTTTCTTTTTTTTCGTTCTTTTTTTTTTCTTTTTTTTTAGAGAAATAAAGATTTAAGATACATTGTTTGAATTTTTAAAATCTCCATACAGTTTTCAGATAACACAAAAAACCTTTTTTTTCCTCCGATTTATCCTTTAAATTGGCATTTTATTTCTTTTCTGTAAATTTTTACCCATTTATCTTCGCAATTAAAAATTATAAGATTTAAAAATAACATGCATTCCATTTTATTCTGATATGCTCATAAAAAATATCTTGTTTATCTATATATATATATCAAGGCTTATTTTTGACTCAAGACGATTTTACTGAAATGCCTAAAAATTAATAGAACCTTTTCATGTTTATTTTAGGGCATAAAATATACATATCGCATTTTATTTAATACTTTCATATAATGTCAGATTTTAATGCGTATTCTAAATTTTGCCAGAAATAATTTTTCCAACTGGGTGAAAATGTATACAGGTCGGGACTCGAAACCAAATAATAATGAACAAAAATTCTTTATTTATTCTGCAATTCTTTACTTAATTCTGCGAAAATTCTTGATTTATTCTGCAATTTTTCACTTAATTATTTTTATACATATGCAAGTTTTATCTGTATTTCTAAAGAGTAAAATAATGGTAGTAAAATCATTAAATATATCTAAATTGTTAGGAATTTAATACAGGCAAGAAATTTTATTTATATTTTCCGTTACAGTGGATTCAGAAACAAAAATTTCTTTTCCAGTATTTTCTTTTACATGGAAATATGTTTCAAATGATATTAAAAATTCATGTTTTAGTAACAGCTTTTAAGTTACCTTTTCTCCCCCCCCCCCCCCCACTCTCCTCGCTCAAGAATAACTGCTTATTGAAACATTTTCTCCTTTTCATTATAACAAATATTTTTTCATGAAGGCTGAAAAAAAAGAGCATAAATAAATTGACATTTATCAATAAATTTTTAAACATGTTTAAGTAGTATATATGTCCGAAGATTGCAGTATTTTGCTATTAATATATTATTCAAATCAGCGTATATTTTATATTATGCTATCTGATTATCTTTGCAATCAAAAACAATATAAAATAACCATTAAATATAATCTTTTTTATTCCAGTGTGTTCAAAATATATTTATTTAAAGATATTTTAAAGGCAAGAACGTTAAACGCTTTTATGTTGTTGTTTTTTTCCATATATTTTAAAAAATATAAACAGGGAATTTATGTACATTTTGGGGACAATTTTTGATTTTTGTAAAATATTTTCAAACTAAATAAAAATATGTAATCTATTTTACTGCTTTAAATATAAATCTCACGACATATTTATATTTTTACTAAAACCCAGATTTAAAATAATTAAACTTACTTAGAAAGAAATGAAGAGAAAAATATATTTCCTCTCTTTAATTAAATATTCGGGTTAGGTGAAACTAGCCCTCTACTTTCTAAACGATGACGATCCATTACATTTTTGCCAGAAACCGCCCCTTAAGAGTTGCCGGGCAAAGTAAATGCAACAGTTCTTTCACCGCCGAAACATTACCGTTCCGGCAGTAGCTGCCGGAACTAGCGGCGGGTCATTTACGGCACAACATTGTTTGGTTACAAATGGCCTTAACTCCTTTTGGCCGCGACATATACGCCTTTCGGCCGTAAGTTGAGTGTTTGTTGGGTTGTTTCAAAATGGCGGGCATTAAATTAAAAAATATATATATTTAAAGTGAGGTGCAAAGAAATTAGAAATTGAAAAAGGTTTCTTTCTTAAGTATTTGACCTTGATATAAGGATTCAGGAGTATTTTTTGTTTGTCTTTATCTTAAAAAATGGCTCAGATATAGCAGTTTCAATTTATAACGTGGGTGACATTTTGAAAAATCTGATTTTTTGCCTGCGACAGCACTAGTATATATCAACCGATTCCGATGTGAGTGAGCATGTGCACAGCAATTACTAAGGTCTCGTCCAAGTTCACTGGTTAGCCTCATCCACCATGTTGTCTTAAAATGGCAGGCACTTAAAGAAATCACCGAATTTGGCAGCTAAGTATAAGTTACTTTAAAGAAAAGAAGCTTGGATAAAGCTGACTAATTTCGCGAAATTCTCATTCATAATGATTTAGTATTGATAAAAATTAGTATTGGATCTCCTACATTCGGTTTCCACTTAATTGATCTTCGTGTGTTTGAATAATATAAGTTGGCTTTTTTAAAATAAGGAATATGAAAGCAACCTCTTCCTCCCGGCACTGGCCGGAAGGACTTTTTTGTTTTTCAGTTCAATAAATTCATTACTGCGATTTAAATATAACTTATATTTAAATGAACGTATATTAGTGCATTCTGCTTCTTATCAAAATATTCTGAGTAACCATGTTGCTTCACCATGTGTGGATAAGGAAAACGTAGGCCTTTTACAATTCTCAATATCTAAACTATTAAACAAAATATCTCCTATTAAAATGGTCAAAAGACCTAAATAGCCAAGTAAGGGAAAGTAAGAGAAGAGAATGCAAATATTACAAGCACAGAATTTATAAACAGGAAATAGAAGGAGGTAATAAAATGCAAATGGAACTAGAAAGCGTCAAAGAGACATCATGGCGGAAGTAAAATGTGTAAAAAAAAGGAGGCTAAAGATCAAGATGAAAACACTTTACTTCAAGGAGAAACAAAAACATAAGTCATCTTCCGACAATGACAAAATTTTTCCTTTTATAGATTCAGATGGTAGTATTCAATTGGAATTTGAGTACTCTGAATAATGCTGAATGTCTAGAATCTTAACAAGAAACTCAGTCTAAAGCGAACAAGATTCAGTGCATCAAATCCAATCGGTAGCTTCATGAAAAATATTAAATTTAATTTCGCAACTCCCCTTCATTTCCGTTCTTTCACTTCCATTACACCATAATTGAATTACCCATCCACCCAGGGACCTTTTCCCCTGGCCCCTCATTTATATGTCTGGGTAGATTTACATTAGCTAGGTGGTGTGTTTTAATGAGCCCAGATGCTCTGTTATAGGAAGTTAATATTAATGCAAAGTGTTAGTGTTACATTAAAGATTACGCGTTACTCATGGTAATTAATGTTAAGATAAATTTTAAATTTCAGCATAAAACATTGGTGCCAATTCAGCGTACTACGGCGTACCTGACTTATTTTTTCCCAAATAAATGGCTACAACAAAAATTCTACGAACATTGAATGAATATGATATACTGTAAATTGTTGTAACAAAAATGGTATGTGTATAGGATAATTTTAAACAGATGGTCTGTCATAACCTAGTTCAAAAACTGTCAAAATTGCACATTGTATGTTAATTAGTAAGAAAAGTATTTGGAACAGTTTTACTATCGAAAAAAATATAGCGCTTAGGGTATTGAGGTGTATTAAAGTATAATACAAAAAAAAAAAAACCCCTTATAATTGCGTATTTGAAAGCAAAGGTAATTTATGAGTAATTTTGAAAAAGTCTTATGATGTACTTCAGAATTTTGGAGGAATTTTAAAATAGATTTCTGGTATAGGGAATTTGTTTCATTGTATATGTATATATTGTATTTTTTGTGCATTTGGGGGGTAAATTGTATTTTCTTTTTTTAAATGTATTATAGGAATTTATTAGGCTAATTTTATTTCGCGAAGTAAAAAGCGGAATAGTTTGCGAAAAATAATACGTTAGGAGCACAAACTAGAAAGAAGTTATGACAGGCAGCCAAAGAGTTAGAAATTGAAAATATGGTGGTAAAACAAACTCAAACATCCCTATCTCAGGTATGGAGCTTAATAGCTCCAGTTGACGTGAGGAAAATTTTAAATGTAAAATTTTATTAAGATGAATTCGATTCCTTAATGAAGAGAGTTAAAGTCGAAGATGATTTTCGAATGCAAATTTTGAAAGCGAAATTTGTGGGTTCGACAAGAGAAAAATTAGTGTCAGATAAAGACTAAACAGTGAAAATGATTACCACCAATTTAAGAAGAAAATTTTGGAAATTATTCAAAAACAGGAAATTTTACTGTCAAGCAAAATTTAACGCCATTAAGCAGAAACCAGAAAACATGAAAGAGTTTATAGAAGAGTTTAACGTTGCTGCTAACAAATATTTCGGCGCAACGGGCACGCGAATGAAAATGGAGCTAACAAAGTTTTTGAGTTGATTAAAGTGAATAAATTTCTAGATTCTGTTTCCCCAAACATTGCTCTAGAATTACGGAAACAAGACATTAAAGAAATTTCGAAATTGTGCGACAAAGCAAAAATGATAGAGAATGCTTTTAAAGCAACAGTAATGGAACAAATAAACACTCTGTTAACAAATTTAGAAATAACGGATGAATTTTATGTTAACATTTTAAAGAAAAATAAGGAACAATCGGCTACTATCGCGGAGTCATCGGAACAGATTAACCAATTGAAAGTTAATAAACGAAGTAAAAATAAAGATGAAAGAGTAGAAGGAAAATTTTGTGCTATATGCAAAACAAACAGACATGATATTCAGAACTGTTGGTATAATAAAAAAATAGTAAAGGAAAATTTAATTTTAAGGGACAGAGTAGTTTTAGTAAAAGGAATTTTGGTGTTTTAATAGTCCGTATGAAGGATATGGTTATCTTGATCCAGTTGCCCAGAGGTCTCCCGCATTTATGCCAATGTATGATCAACAGCGAAATCACAGTTATAACAGTTACAATGGTTTCCAGAGAGATAGTAGTTGTAATGATTACAATCCCGCTGGTCATTATGCTAGTTTAATGCTAGTTTAATGCTAGCTCATCTCGCGATAGAGCTTTTTCGCAGAGGAACAGGAATAGGGACTTTAGTGTGAGGCGCAATGAGTCGCATGAGGCAAGTTATGATAGGAATCTTGATTCTAAGGAAAGGGATAGCAAGAGTAATATTTCGCGTGGCACGACTAAAAACAGTGTTCACACATCTAAAAGAAACGTTGTTTTTTTTATTTAGTCTGAGGGGGAGATGCTGGGACACATAACGTGTTCAACCGATACAAGGTGTGTCACATAAAACTTTACACGAGATATTACAGACTGAAGTAATTTAGCTATTATTATTCTTATCTTATGCTTTCCAAAATTGAGTAATTAAATGTATTATTGTTCTTATGGTTTATGTATGTGTATGTATTTAAATATATGTAAATAAGATAGGCCAAATACAGGCTTGTTCACGAAATTGAAAGAAGCAGGTGGTTCTGTATCAGGAACAGACATCTTTAAAGTGTTACACGAATGTCGCCAGTGAAGCAAAAGGGAACAATGACTGGACAGTTTATGTCAAGATTCAATTTATAAGTAAATTTATTGCATGTAATAAAGTTAGACCACACACATCACGTTCACGTGAGTACAACTTTTAGGGGGCCACGACGTAAGGGGAAACCTGAGTATTTGCGCCCATCCCTCCAAGAAAGTCCCGGTGAATAACCGGCGCTGAGGGGCCGCGAATCTCAAGGTGGTCTGAGGGGCTGGACTGTGATTGCGCAGGGTTCCACGGGCCCCTACTCCTAATTATGCAACAAACTATTACAAAAATGTATGTAGAAAGAATCCTAATAAGAGTAGTGTCAAAAAAGAGTTAGTATTAGCAGGATGAGTTGTTGAGATATGATATAATTCGATCGTACGTGATCGTAGAAGGAATGTGGCCTCCGCTCTTAAGCGTCTCGGAGTCGGTCGGACTTTGAACCGACCGAAATAGTATCTCTTAAGCTAGTCTGGATCGCTGTAGGTCCGAGGCTCATAGATGGGGTCTACTTGTAATAGCTTTGACCGCATCGTTAGATCGATTTAGAGCCCTAGCATCATGATCTAGCATCAAATATACGTAAATTAGTGTGTGCGGAAGGATGTAACCAGATACTGACTTATATTCAAGTGCCCTTGCCTGTAACTGTATGGAGCCTTTGCTGCTAATAAGATGTCTAAAGGTATTTCCTATTTTTTTTATATTTGGTTCCTAATGTATTTTGAGTATGTATATGGGTAGTATATGTAGTCAATGTATACTCAATGGCAGTCAAGTATCAATTTAGTATTATGAATAGTAAACTAAAATGTATTTTCATAATTAACGCAACATGTTTGTTTCACTCGCTTGGAGCGAGCGTGTCGTGTGACACATCCTTTTTAAATTGTAAATATTTCTGTAATAAATATATTAGTTGCTAATTTTGGGTATTCACTTTACAACCATGAGTCGTATTTAATTATATTAAGGTTATGAGTTTTATTTCAGGTAATTTTTGGTTAATTAGTAAGGATTATCAATGATAAAATTTTATATTATCAATTTATCTGATCGGTCATTTCTCGACCGGGAGAAAACGTTGTGTGTATGGTCTATACTCTAAATTTATCGTCAAAAAATACACAGGGCTTTGGGGTAGGTTTGATGCAGTTGCCTCCCTCCTTAATTGGGATAATTGGGAATTCATTTATCTCAGAAGTTATCCAGGACCCAGTATCGATCACATTTTATTATGAATTTAATTATACTAGTTTTTTATTTCACACTATAAATATTTCAGGTAATGAGTGATTAGGACTTGCTACCCTTAATTCAATCTGGGTAAGTTGGTGTTGATTCTCCCCTTCCTTTCCGTTCTTTTACTACCCCATTACCCCTTAATTGAATTACCCCACAGGGACCTTTCTCGGGTCCCTCCTTTATATGTCTGGATAGATTTACATTAGCTATGTGGTGTGTTTTAATGATCTCAGATCTGCCCATCACAGTGGATCATTACAGCCGGGCCAATTTTTCACCAGAAAAATTCAATGGAATTTTTGTCCTTTTTTAATGTTTTAGTAATTCAGATTTTGAGTCATAATTATGGTAAAAAGCAGATATTTCTTTTTGCTGGTGGAAATTTATTTCGGCGGTACACGGCCCTGCATTTCCGCCATATCGTGAAATTCAAACGATCTTCCGTTGTGTCAGTGAAAGATATTTCAGTAACCGAACAAACTTCCTAAGTAATATGAATAGACATTTCAATTATATTTCTGAGAATAATTTTGTATGAATGAGCTGCTAAAATAATGCGAAATTTTCCATTCAAAATTTACTGGTGGGAGTTTGCCTCGGTGGTAATGAGAAATTGTTGATATGATGTAAAAAATCAGTTCAGTCTTCACTTCCTCAGTTACTTCACTTCCAACTAGAACACACTACACTATGTGTCTACTCCTTTTTATTCACAACTCCATTGGTGTGACATCCATGTCACACCCACAACAGAAAAATAAAATATTTTATAAGTGTGAAGATGATTACTTCAGAAATCGAAGTCGCTATATAACGGTAGCAAAATATTTGGTAAACAAAAAAAGATTAATTTAAATCTTGCGTTTTAATTAATTAATTAAAAAAGCTAAATTATGTATTTAAGTGTTAGACACGCTGATACCCGTGCGCATGGCTTAGCATGAGCATTTTAGTACCTGAATGGCGAATAAGATAATACATGCACTTAACAAAATTCAAATTTAACTTCTCTTTGCGCAACCCTAGATTTCCTCGGTCAACGTAAAAGTAGCAAAATTTGCGCAAGTCGAGATTTCCTGGGGGTTTTCCATTGGAGAGTATTTTTTATTTCAAATCGTACCACTTTTTAAATATAGAAAATTGCATATAGACTTTAACAACATCTGTAAGATAAATATATACTGTAAAATTGATTTTCTTAAAGCAGTTGTGCAGGAATATAAAAATAGTTTTCAGTGACAGCCCCCATTTAAATGTTTAAATATTGATTCAGGTTTGGGTTAGAAAAAAATCTTTTTCAAAAAATGTTTACATATTTAAACTCTAAAATATATATAGATTTAAAATATGTATTAAAAAAAGCGCAATTTTTTAACCTAATTTGAAAAAAATAATTACGCAGCTAGAGGATTAAAGATTAGAATTCCTTATAAGCATTTGATTAAAATAAACGTACTTTAACGCCACAGATAAGGAATAAGGAATTCATTTGTAAAGCACTGTCACATCAATAGTAACCCCATATTGAAACGAATATTTCTTAGCACGACATACAAACCATATTAAACGCAATTCTTGAAATATATTAGACATCATTATTTTCCGTCAGCTATTTTAATATACTCGATTCTAATTTATTCATGAAAAAGTAATCTCAATGCTTTATGTTTGGCGTCAAAACAGCTTCTGAATTTCGTTTACGATACATTCCAATATATCAAGAAAGACTGGAGGAATTTAATAAATTACAATCGTAATATTTCTATATATTAACAAATATGTTACTTGTTGCTAATGTATATGAATGTATATGAATAATGTATATGAATTCATATACATTTTAAGATATTAAAAGTTGAAAATGGCCTTTTTTAGGGTTTCGTTCATCTGACGAAATCCTATTCGTCTCGCTCATCTGTCTGTCTGTCCGTCACAGAGCCCGTTCTCAGAAACTATATATATTGAAGAATTTTAATTTTCCATACTTATAGCTGAACACCTCACATCAGACGACAAATCATAAAATTTTGAAAAAGTCTTATATTTAACCCTCTGGGCTCTAACTAGTGTATTTTATTCTTTTTGTTCTAACTGATCCAATAATTAAGTTAAAGACATAAAATTTTGCAAACTTATAGCTGAACACCTCACATAAAACGACAAATCATACAATTTTGAAAAAGGCTTATATTTAACCCTCTGGGATCTAACTTGTTTATTTTAAGCTTTTTGTTCTGAGTAACTAATTAAGTTGAAGACTTAAAATTTTGCATACTTACAGCTGAACACCTCACATCAAACGGCGAGTCATAAAATTTTGAAAAAGTCTTATATTTGACCCTCTGGGGTCTGACATGTGCATTTTAAGCTTTTTTTTCCCCCATTTAAGTTGAAGACTTGAAATTATCCATTCTTATAGCAGAACACTTGCGATCACACGAAACATTATAAAATTTTCAAAAAGTCTTATATTATTTACCCATCCAGGCTCTGACTTGTGTATTTTAAGCAATTTTTCTAACCTCCCCCACTGGACCTTGTGGATTTTCTGTTACGATATTTTAGTCATTGTGTACTGATGGTACTTTAAAGTACCACTTTAATTAATTACTTCTAAATAATTAAATTTCTCACGGTGAGTATTTATTTTTTATGTTTCTCCTTTAATTTCTATTGTAGTAACTAAAAAATATAGATTACATGAAAAAAAAAAAATGCAGAAAATCATAATGCAGTACGTAAAGGGTTAAACGAAACCTTCTGTGCGATCTGTCATTACACTTATCCTCTTGTTATTATTTTTTCCGATTTTACGGGTACCGAGACCTTTTAAGGCTCGTGTCCTGTCTAGCGATGGGCATTATTTAACGTATTTGGATAAATAACAACGTTATTCGTTTATAGTGCATTCTTTAGTAACAGATTAACGGAATGTCCCTGTTAAATTTAGAACGCATTACCTGCAAAGTATATATATATACAAAAAGGAATAAGCTGAAAGGAGAGATTTTTAAAAATATATATTACAATTATAATAAAAATAAAATTTCAAAAATTTGTTTTCGATATTATCAAAAAAAAAAAAGAGCTTAAAAATGTACTTTCAAATAAAAAAAAATGCACTTTCAAAAAAACAAAGTCCTATTTTAAACGCTTATCAACGCTTATTATGACGCGCCAAAGCTAACAGAAATAAATCATTAACAACCGCAGACAGTCAAAAATCTTTTTTTCATGTCTTTAGTAGCCTCCAATGGCTAGAATGTATCGTTATCTGCAAAAAATGAGTAAAGCTTAGTAGCTATGAAGCAAATCACAATCAACCAATCAGAGCCCAATTCACTAGCAAACACTTGGCCATTCGCTAGAAAAGAAAGCTACCACTGTAAAAATGTTCTGAGAAACCGCATAGAGCTTGAATGTTATTTTACAGAGTGTCCAGCGAATAAGACCCTGATTTCAAAATTAAATATCTGAAAAACAAAGATTAATAGAATTATGCGGTAAACGGTTTATTTATTAGCTAAGCTGTAAAAATGTTATATAGAAGTTTGAAAATTTAGTTGAAGAAAACCGTTAACAGATGGCGCTGTAATCGCAATAATTGTAAACTGTGCTTCGAATTTCTGAGCACTAGTGTCTCATTTCTAGATGGCTCCCTACGGAAGAACGAACATGGGGAAAGACCACTTTTTCATTGGGGTGATGTGCAGAAGTGGAGACATCTGGTCACAGAATTATTGCATGAGTTTTAATTTTAGAAAATTTCAATTAATAGAATTTTCAATAAAATGTTTAGAAATCATTATAGAAGAACTTATTAAAATATTTTATTAAATTAAATTTTTAATGCCATATAATTATTTAAATGAAAATGCATATATTTAAAAAATAATTTTGTACTTTTTATTTATTTTTTATATTTTAAAATCACGGCATAATATTTTGGGTATTATTGTTTATACCTGAATTATTATAAATAAAAAAGTAATTTTGCACTTTTCATTTATTTTTAAATCACGGCATAATACTTTGGTTTTAGCACAACACATATATTTCTTTTCTTTGTAAGCAAAGTTTTAGAGACAGAAATTATGCATTAAATTATTTCTTTTTTAAAAGAAATTGATGATAAATCATATCATCAACGTCAAAGCAAAAGTATTTTGGACGCTGCATTCCTTTACAACACTTCGGATCCTATTGCTACAGCTGCACCATATTTTTGTGCTCAATGATAAAAAAATGAAAACGAGTTTTTAAAATTAAAATTATTTTTTTAACTTAATTAAATTTTTAAAATTAGAAACTTTGTATTTTTTCTTTCAAACTATTCTCTACAATAAAAAAAAAAATTATTTATGATTAATTATTATAAATGCTCAATGATTTTTAAAAATGGTGTTTCTTTTAGCTCAATTAAATTTTAAAACCAGAAACTTAGGATTCTTTTATTCAAACTTTTTTCACAGTTTAAATAAATATTAAAAATTAAAGATTTCCATTTTTTTTTTTTAAATCCTCCTCTACTTGGATTCGATCCCACGATCTACCAATTAGGAGAGAAAAGACATACCACAGAGAAACCGGTGTCCGGACCAAAGTAGCTTATAACAAAATTTGAAACAAATCGCAATTCTGTTAACACATGGCTCCGCTTCTGAACATTACCCAAATAAAATATTTTAATAAGTTCTTATATAATGATTGCTAAACTTTTTATTGAAAATTCTAGTAATTGAAATTCTCTAACATTGAAGCTGGTGCAATAATTCTGTGACCAGATGTCTCCACTTCTGCACATCACCCCAACGAAAAAGTGGTGTTTCCCAATTTTCGTTCTTCCGTAGGAAGCCATCTAGGAATGAGATACTAGTGGTCTGGACATCAAAACACAATATTGCACACATTGCGATTACAGCGCCATCTGTTAGCGGTTTTTACAACTATTTTTTTAAACTTCTGTATAACATTTTTACAGCTTAGCTAATAAAACAAGTGGGAAATTGCTCGTCAAACGTGGCAAATGAGGTGCGTTCGTACTATAACTAGTTTTATAATTATTTTTTGCCCCCGATATTGTACTGAATGTGTATTTGTTTGCACTTCGTAAGTGCATAGTCTGTAACATCATTAAAATGCACTTGCAATATTTTTTTCCCATTCCCCTTAATGTAACGGGAAACTTTTGACTGTCCCTGTAATTAAATTACACATCCGATTTTCATAAAATTTGAAATGGCTTGACAAAATGTCGCAATAATTATATGTTTAAAATTTCAGACTATTTGGAAAGCTTTAACATCATTAAAATGCACTTGCAATAATTTTTCCCATTGGTCGTAATGTAAAGAAAATCTTTTGACTGTCCCTGTAATTAAACTATACATCCGATTTTCATAAAATTTGAAATGGCTCGACAAAATTTTGCAACAATCATATATTTAAAATTTCAGCCCATTCGGTTGGGTAGTTTTTGCTCTGTTACATGCGGACGGACGGACAGACGGACAGACGGACTGAACGACGACTATAGGTGCTACGTATTTATATAATTACGACCGCACCTAAAAACCGTTTATCGCATAATTCTATTGATCTTTGTTTTTGAGATATTTAATTTTGAAAACATGGTTTTATTCGCTGGACACTCTGTATTGCAAATATGCATTACTGTTTATTCTAATACTGTAACTGCTTTAACTCAATACGAAGATAAAATATTTTTTAACATATTACACTGATATACGTTAAACTGTTGTAATTTGTTGTACAGATAAATAGTATTGAATGCAATAATTTTAGTAGATGAGATTTATTGGAATTGAAAATGAAACGTGTTTTTTAATAAAGGATATCAGAGAATGGGGATAATTCCGAATTCGTTGTATTGCAGAGTTAGCTCGTTAGCCATTTTTGACGTGGTAGTATTTTATTTGAATTTGAATGTTTAAAAGGGGTTAGAAAATGGGAATACTTTAGATTTCGTTGAATTTTCGACACTGTTATTGCGGTAGCCATTTTTGATTGGGTAGTGCTAGTGTCTTCTTTGAATTTGAATATTTAAAAGCGATATTGCTGATGGAGTTTGACAGGTTTTTTCTTTTTTTTATTTGACAGTGGTTTGTGTTTTGTTTTTTTTAGAAAGGGGGGAGGGCATGTGTTTTTATTATGTATTTATTAGTTTCTCAATACTGTGTTTTTAGAAAATAAGAGCCAGAAACATTTTTATTTCTGTGATTTTATTTCACTAAAAATAAAAGAAAGATAATAGTATCGCATTATTTGTGCGATCACTTAATATTAATACAATTGTAACTAATTTGAAAAACGTAATAAAAATCTGTTCAATCCGTATAAATTGCTTTTAATTAAAAATGTATAAATAACATTTTTAGGTTCTTGCGGATTATCTTTGGATAGACGTTGTTAAATATGGCGACAATGAAGCCGGGTATCAAATTTCCTTTTTATCAATCATATTGTTAAAGCAATTTTTTTTTTTTTATATAGCATGTCTTTTCTTATCGTTTGCCAAAAGCTAATTTCTAAAGCATTAATTTTAGAGGTGTAGTTCCGATTGCAAAAGTGTTTCAAATTTTGTTCTGTATCATACAAAAATCGATTTACATTAAAAAGCTGATTTTTAAATACTTAAGAAATTTTAAAAAGTCTACAGTATCTGGGGCTTAGAAGTTCTCTATGTTTTAAAATGTAAAACAGTAAAAAATTATTTTTCTATGGCCAAAACTGATTTACAATACTTACAATTTAATGAATTTTGTGATTTTTAGCCACCAAATATGGAAAAATACGTTTTTAGTATTTCATTGATAACTTGCATCTGACTAAAAATGTATAAATAATATTTTCATGTTCTTTTGGTTTTCGCTATGCGTATGCGTTGATACACATGGCAGCAACGAAATCACGAATAAAGTTTCATTTTTTTTTTTTTTTTTTTTTTTTTTTTTTTTTACGAATCATGTTGTTAAAACTGTGTTTATTTTTACACAGGGTATCTCTTCTTATTGTTTACCAAAAGCTAATTTCTAAATCGTTAGTTTTAGTGGTACTGGTCAAACTGCAAAAATGTTTCAGATATTGTTTTGCATCATTTAAAATACAATTCGCGTTAAAATAAGTGCTTTCTAATTAGTTAAGAAATTAAATTTTTTCTACAACGTCTGGGTCCTATAAGCTTCATTCAGAAAAAGTTTATCCATGTTCTAACCACTAACACAGTGAAAATTTTATTTTCCTACGGCTAAAACTTATTGAGTTATGATACTTAGAACTTTATGAATTTTCGACGTTTTTGTCACCATAAACAAAAACGTGTTTTTAGTGCCAGAATAGCTGAAAATGCATAAAATTAAAAATATCATAACTAGGTAAGTTTTGTCCTGGAAAAATTAAGTTTTTAAACAAAAAATGTCTTTAATGGTGTGGATTCTACTTAACAAAAAACAGTGTCTATACGTACGTCCCAAAATTATTTCAAACATTTGGTTTAAAGGCCTTCTAATAAAAACACCCGTTGAAATCATACACAGACATTAGTTATATGTTAAAAAAATAACAGATTTTTGGAACTTGTTACTTGTGTAAGCGTGGAAAGATGCAACATGTTAACCTAAAGTAACTCTATTTCCCATCTCTAGCGTGCGTCAGCTTTCATGGGTCCATGCGCAAGAGATAGGAAAAAAAGGTCATGGAGATCCTCACTCGGTAAACTGTGTCGGTAACCCAAATCACTTGCAGGATATCTTTAATATCATATGAAAAATAGATGTAAGACGGAAATATCCGCGAAAAATCTGGGAACTCGCTCTTTTCAAAGTTAAAAAGAGACATATAACAGAAATAGAATATTATAAAATGGAATAAAACTTGATACGGAAAAGCTAAGATAAAAAGTGTAAAAACAATTAAATTTTGGGATAGGAAAATAAAGGAAAAACTATTTTATCGTGGGAATATGTAGACTAAATGGGAAAAATATTGAAATTTATTATACATATACATTAACTTTCTAAATTTTCCCTTTTAATTTACTTATTACTTATTCATATATTTATATATATATTTCCCATTCAAAAGTGCGAAAAGATTTTCTAACTCATTTGTAGACATAAAAGTACGACAATTGCAGGTATGATTATAAAAGCGATTTGAAATCGAATAGTTTGGCTTTATTTTCTGATGAACAAATTACGTTCATTTAGAGTTATAAGCGATTTTTGTCTTAGGACGGCAGATTTTTAATAGAATTTTGTTTAATATTTTCTCTTTTCACGTAAAAACAGTTAAGTTTCTTAGAGTCTTAAAGTGTGCCTAATAATCTGATACGTCCGCGTAAAAAAATATGTGTGTTAGAAAGTTGCCATGTTGCATTTGAGAACAGCCTTAAAATGTAGATGATAATGTATGAGACTCATAATGTGTGTTCTATGTTTTTTAATAACACAGTTATGCTCTTTGCCTAAAAGAAATAGCTTTTCACTCTGTCACTTATATGTAAAAGAAAATGTTTCATCACGAAACTTTATCGCATATATTACTATACTATATATAACACTGTGAATTTCGCCAAGCTGTTAAGTTAGCCAGATAATAAACATATTTATGACAATATTTCATCTTATCGCTAAGTTTGGAGTTAATTTGGCAAATATGTGTGCGTAAGTATGCGTTTAAATGCATGCAAGGGTTACTATTCAATTCCACATCACATCGGAATGCTACACACCTTCAATACTGTTATAGGATCATGACATCATCGTCTAATGACGTAACATAATGACTTCAGCACGGACAGGTGTTTTTATAATACAGATTTGGGTTTGTAACAATAAATTTTAAACAATGCCAATCGTTAAAATGTTTTAATTCATTGTTAAAGAACATTCGTTGCTTTTCATTATTAAATACATTTTAAATACTAAACATTCTGCATGTACATTGTTGTTGCATTGTTAAAATTTTATTTTTCATTATTAAGTATCATTGTTGTGTGCATTGTTGTTGTAAGTATGACAGATGCTTTCAAAGAAGTTTTGTTCTGGTAAAAATCTTATTACTAGAAGTTTGTTAAGAGCTACGATAAAATAAGTTTTGCTTTAAAGCTTTTGTTATTTTATAAGATTGTTTACTCTTGATATATGATATTGGAAAGATGAGTTTCAAAGGTTTCTTTGAGAAATTTTCGTAAGTATAGCTTTTCTGAAACACATTATCTTCAGCTTTGAAGATTATATACAGTTGTTAATTTAATTGTATCTAAAATTACCTTTTATCCACAACTTAAAAAAATAACTCTTATTTTTCGCCCAAGATGAATTGTATTTAACTAAGCAAAATGTGTGATAAATTGCTAAAACACTAAAACCAAATGGAACAGATATTATGTATTCCCGCGGCCGCCATCTTGGATTTTTTTCTTGGCGTGAAAACCCCTTTTCCTCCAAGTAAATGTCCCTAAGCAGATTTATGCGTATGTCAGACTTAAAGGGGATTGCTAAAACACGTCACTCGTCGGGGTTGCCTTATCGATAAAACGTCAACAAAATATCGCAGCGAATTCCAAGATGGTGGCCGCAGGAATATATAACTTCTTAGCGCAAATTTCTATATTTAATTATACAAAATTTCATTGTTTTACCAAATGTAAAATTTCATTTTGAATCCTTCTATATTTATAAAAAAAGTAATGATTTGGAAATGGACCTATGAAAATCTGCGTAGATACCGCGAAACGAAGTTGATTGGTCAGGCATTCTGACTCTATAAGGGGGTTAACAAAGGGGGGCTCAGTCGCCAATCGTCGCCAAGTTTGTCGCCAACTTGGCGTTATTTGCAGTATTTCACCAAATTTTCATAGACTCCCATTGAAATCCAATAGGGTTTATCTGCTTGCAGAAAATCAACAACTTGAGATATTTCAATGCAACTAAAACTATTATTAGCTTACGAATAGAGCTTAATTGAACTATTTACATTATTTTTAGCACAAACACTAAACAGTTTGTCGACAAATTCATATCTAGAAGTTATTACACCATACCTTTTTTGTGGGCTTTTTTAAATTCTTACATTCTACCAAGGAACTTTTTTAATTTATTATTCACAATATCATAATGTTATTAAATTTACTTGGCATAGGTTTTAACATTCTGAATACCAAAATAAATTATTTGTGTAAGGCGATCACTGGCAGAGTGACTTTTGATTCCCCTCTAATTAAAAAATTAAAAGAGATTTTGAGCTCAAGTTTCATTATCATTGTCATGCAGCATTTAAATTTTCATACGTGTATTTTGCATAAGTTCTGGGATATAGAGTTTAAAAAAAATTAGATTTTGTTAGTTTATGGATAATTGCAAAATCAAATCATTTGGACCTATTTATTTCTTCAGTTATACTTAGCACTTTGAAATAATAAGGGTGCACTGTGAAAAAGACGAATTTTTCAAGGATTTGTGAATTAATAAGTGTGATTTAATTCACACTTCTTAACTCCTTAAGCGGTCGCGCCCGATAAGTGTAGCTACTTTTTTGAAATTCAAATCGTGTGATTGCCACCAATTTTTTGAAGTAGAAATATTCACCTTATTTAATGGCAGATAAAATGATGCGAGAATACAGCCAATTACACCATTAAAAAAAAAAAAAAAAAAAAAAAAAAAAAAAAAAAAAAAAAATTGATGGAGATCAGTCGAGATTTTTAAAATATGTAACCTACCCACTGGCCATGAAAATCAGGTGCACAAGAATTAAGTGGTTAATCTACTAAAATGTATAATGTGCAATAACCTCTTGTATCCACAATTCCGAAAATCTTACTTTACCTTAATAAACCTCAGAGCCCTATACATTCCCATAATTTAAAGAAGCATTTTTTAACCCCTTAATTCTCGCTCCCGTGATATCCACATATCTTTTCGTCAGATTGTTTGATTCACACCAGTTTTATAAAACAGTGTAATTGACTTTATTATGGTATTCTTTACCTGTCATTAAATAAGATGAATATTTCGTTTTCAAAAAACTGTTGCCAATAAGCAATTTGAATTTTTAAATCGTAATTTAATGCGACCATTAAGGGGTTAAATCTACACTGCTCTTGCTGTCATTGATATTCAGAAACGTTTCTCAGTCATTTTTAGGGTGCATTCATAAGTTTACTCCAACCAGATTTTCGATTTTTGGCATGCTATCTTTTTTAAATTAAACAATTTCAGCCGCGTAACTGATTTTGTGCAAGCAAGGATAAAAAAGTAATATTAATTTTGCTTTTGTGTTAATACTTTTAATTTATTATATTCGAATCTAAATCATGTTTGTCGAACACAAAAATGTTTATATGAGAATTGTTAGCATTCTAAAACCAATTTTGAGAAAATTGATTAATGCTCTCTAAAAACTACTAGGAAAATAAAATAAAATCATAAGACGAAATGCCTTCATCCAATCACAAACGCAGATTCAGAAAATGAAATGACCTAATAATTAAAAATCCTTATGAATACTCATCAGCCGTAGACATAAATAAAAACTATATTAAAAACACATTAAAAATTCCTCCCAACGTTTCATACTCTTTCTAATGAGCCATCATCAGGGGGAAGGGTTCTTGAATTCCACGAAGCAAAGTTACAAACAGCACAGTCACTTTCACAACATTAAACTTCTTGATGTTGTGAAAGTGACTGTGCTGTTTGTAACTTTGCTTCGCGTAGTTCAAGAACCCTCTCCCCTGATGATGGCTCATTAGAAAGAGTATGAAACGTTGTTAGGAATTTTTAATGTGTTTTTAATATAGTTTTTATTTATGTGTACGCTGATGAATATAATAAGAATTTTTAATTATAAAATTTTGACAGCATAAGTCCAAGTTTTTCTTATGAAGTGTATTTGAATAAGAGGAAGGACAATTAATGAAAATATTACCCGATGGTGGTTGCGGGATTGCAGACCGAAAGTACTCGGAAATTTAAATAAAATGTATATTTTCAAACTTGTAACGTTCGTATTATTATTATTTGCCACCTTTTAAGTAAACGGTGAACTTTTTAAAGTTAATATTACGTAATTTACTAGGAAAAGGTTTCCAAAAATTATAATTCCATAGATTAATAAACATTCCTCTTTTTTACAGTACAACTTCGCCATTTTCGATGATTCTTTTCATAAAAAGAAGAAGTTTCTATTAAAATTGCTTCTTTATCGTTGAACCTATGATCTTGATATTTGCATAAGTTTTACGTCTGAAAAACAGCAGTAAATCATATTAAAAGTCTTTTTAAGTGAATGTGCAATATATTTTACTGTTTTTTTAGACAGTTTCCCTAAAGTTTTATTAGCGTCTACTAATTAAAACGTCTTTGTTAAAAAGAACCAAAACAACATACACTGTAAAAAAAGACAAATGCTTGTTAATGTACGAAAATTCAACGTAACTACGAATACAATAAACTCTTCCGAGTGAACCAAGGTTCCAAAAAATGTTCTTTTATATTTAGAAACCTTAAAAACCTTAGCCAGTTTTATATATATACATGTACAGGTATATACTTTATGTGTATATATATGTTGCATTATTAGATCTAATTCCGCGATTTCCTTATCTTATTCTAAATTAGTACTTTATTTTCACTAAATCCTTATCCTTAATTTATCTCTATCGTTAACTCTGTTTAATTCCCTTTAATTTAATGTCTCACTTGTCTTAATCGATTTAATATTACGCTTTTAGTATTCTTAAATTAAATGTTCCATTCCCGCGCTTTTTTCTTTCGAGAATATTCTTTTAGCTTCCATTTTTACTTTGCCGCGCATTTCTGATGTTATCCTTTTTTCCTCCAAATTCATCCGCTAGCTCTGTTCGCACTCTTTATATGACGTGACATTCTTAATTATTCATTGGTTGAGAGCGCGACCTACGTCATATTTGTATCCTTACACGTGAGGAACAAAAAATTGATACTCGCTGAGTTTCAGCAGAATTTTTCGTATTTCCATTTTGATAACTTCCCCTGGTCGCCGTCTAGTATTTTCTATTATCTATAATTGCTTACCCATGCTTAAATACTACGTAGCGATGGAGTTATTTAAATTTGAATCGGTGGAAACTGCAACGCCGAAATTTCTTTCAGTAAAAGCCTGAGTTTAAATTATGCATTGTCTCGATTATTGCTACACTGGAGAAACCTACATTGGACTGTTATTAGAATTGAAATGTGTTATCTGGCCTTCCACTCGATGACTGCAACTACCTTCTAATATCCAGATTGATTATTCATCTACTATGACATCGAAGTTAATCCACACTTTCGAATCACCATATAACGTAAAATCGTTATGTATATACAGATATATACATATACAAATTTGTGGATACACATGTATATATTGTATATATATATACACTGCTCAAAACAATTAAAGGATATTGCAGTTTTAGGTGGATTTTGTATCTGGTAAACTGTTTAGCTGATTGATACATGGTCGACAGACATAGTAGGTTATATGAGAATAAATTACACATGTTTGGCAGAAAAAAATGCATTTTATTGCGCATTGGTGTACTAAAGGAAAAAAACACAATTTGTGCATATGAGAAAAAAAGAATAAGAAAAGGTGTTTTCTTCAAAGAAAATCATTTTCAGTAGGGGGTATGGTTTCCACGGGCGGCCAGCAACGTTGAACACCTTTGAGGCATGGACTCAATGAGGCTATTAATGACGAGTTGGGGTATTCTGCCCCACTCTTCCAGAAGAGCTCTTTCCAGTTCTTGGAGAGTTTGTGTGGTTGTTGGCGGCCAGAAACTCGTCTTCCTAGAGCGTCCCAAACGTGCTCGATTAGATTCATGTCTGGAGAACACGCTGGTCATTCGATTCGAACGATTCCTTCCTCGGAAAGGAAATCCTCCACCAGGTTTGCACGATGTGGCCTGCAGTTATCGTCCATTAAAATGAAGTTATCTCCGATTGCTGCAGCGTAATGGACTACAATAGGTCTGAGGATCTCATCCCTATATCGGCGACCAGTCAGAGCTCCATCTCGAATGATGTAGAGGTCAGTGCGCCCGTCAATGGAGACGCCACCATACACCAACATTCCTCCACCGCCAAATCTGACACTTTCGTGCACGAACGCAGGATTATTCCTACTGCCACGGTCCCTCCAGATGAAAATACTCCTATTATCCGGATGCACAGAAAAACGGGACTCGTCAGAAAACAGAATATTGCTCCATTCATTTCTCCTCCAGTTGACATGCTCGGTTGCCCACTCCCTGCGGTCGCGACGATGCCTTGATGTTAATCTAACACATACCATCGGTCGGCGAGCATACAGACCTACAGTATGGAGCCAGTTTCGGACAGTCTGAGTTGAAATCGTGGTGCCTGTAGCCGAGCGAAGGTGTTGTTGGAGAAGAATAGCGTTCATGGTTCGGTGTCTCCGAGCTGTTAACGCTAAATACCGATCTTCATTGGGCGTTGTTGCCCGTCTACGACCTTGCCCTGGTCTTCGGCCTGCACATCCACTCTCCAAAAAACGGTTCCAGATCCTGGAAATGACACTTTGTGACATTCCAATGGCTTGCGCTACTTCGGCTTGAGTTTGGCCCCCTTCTAACCTACCAACAATTCTCAAAGCTTCTGAATCTGTCAAATGACTTCGCTGAGACATCGTACTCATCGAAACAAAGCAATCACTGAATGCCGATCATCCTTGTCTTCATTCTCTTTTATCCAGTTGAAAGTCAAATTTCATTCGCTGCCGCTGAAGCGACGTTTTTGACGTCGAACTCAAAATTTGCATACTCCACAGTTTGAAAACCAGAAAAATTTGCATTTGTGATTCTCTTCTTCTATTTTCGGCAAAAAAATTTCGTTTATATCTTTATTTTACATAAAACTTCAAATATCCTTTAATTGTTTTGAGCAGTGTATATATATATGTATGAATATACATGTATATATAACACTGTCGCCTGGCTAACCGGAAAGTACCAAACTAACTTTCTTTTGCTTCTACAGTTTTCGGAAAAGTGTCCGAATCATTTTTACAGTGTATTAATAAATTTTCTCAAACCCGAATGTAGGCTTTTTGGATGCTATCTGTTCAATAACAAGCATTTTAGGTAAAAACAAAACAAAACACGAAATAGTCTTTATAAACAAAAATGAAAAATTAACACGGATTTCAGAAATGTGTGTCAGAGTCATTTTTATAGTGTATTTATAGCACTTTTCTGAAACTGGATATTCGGTTTATGGGCCCATTATCAATTAAAGTATCTGCCTAATTTCGGAACGATTTTTATTATAAAATGTTCAATATTGAATAAAAACACATAATTTTATTTCAGTCGTAATACAGAATGTTGAAAAAATATAAAATCCTAGCAATATCTTCTTAACACTTAAGAAAAAATTGAATGTGTGTGTGTGGGGGGGGGGGGTGTGGGGTCTTTCCTTTTAAGCAAAATTTCATGTTTACGCTAGACAGCGTATACTCAATTTAACAAATATATTACAATTTTCTTTGTACTGAATACTACTATTTCACTTACCTATGCGCTGAACTAGAAGTATCACAATATCTTAAAAATTAACTAAAATATGTCAAAAAATACATATTTTTTTAATAAAAATTACCATTTGTAGCTCACAGGCTATCAAAGTCTGAAAGCTAATGCGCCCGCCCGTTCTGTATGTATGCGTGTATATACGTACGTTCGTACGTAACGCGATAACTCTTAAAAGAAACATCCGATTTGCTTCAAAAAAATTTTCTAGGTTCATTGTGATAAGGCGCTTCCATGATTAGTTTTGGGAGGTCATTGGTTAAGGATAATGGGGGAAAAGGGGGATTAGTCCACCCCCCTTAATTCAGATAAATGGGTTTTTCATACAGAATGATTCGATTTGCCCCGAATTTGGTATACGGGTTTATTATATTAAGGAATATCCCTGATTAGTTTGGGGGTTCATTGGTTAAGAAGAAAGTGGGAAAAGGGGGGGAGGGGTTAGTCCACCCCTCTTAATTCAGATAAATTGGTTTTTCATGCAGAATTATTCGATGTGCTCCGAATTTGGTATACCGGTTTATTATGTTAAGGAGCTTCCCTGATTAAATTTGGGGGTTCATTGGTGAAGGAAAAAGGGGGGTTAGCCGACCCCTCTTAATTTAGATAAATGGGTTTTTCATGCAGAATGATTCGATTTGCTCCGATTTTGGTATACCGGTTTATTATGTTAAGGAACTTCCCTGATTAGTTTTGGGGGTTCATTGGTTAAGGATAAAGGCGGAAAGGGGGCTAGTCCACCCCCCTTAATTTAGATAAACGTGTTTTTCATGCAGAATTATTCGATTTGCTCCATATTTGGTATACCGGTTTATTATGTTAAGGAGCTTCCCTGATTCGTTTTGGGGATTGATTGGATAAGGATATAGGGGGAACGGGGGCTAATTCCCCTTCACTTATTTTCTAGGGGCATTATTCTTTAAAATAAGAGTATAATATACAATTAGTGCGAATAGCCTGTGAGCTCAATGCCATCAGTTTAGCTGAGCAGTTTTCTTTTTTATTTTATACTAGGGGACCGTACCCGGGCTTTCCGGGTTAAAGAATATAGGTGAAATCATTTATTTTTAATTGAAAACTAATGATTTTTTTTACATGCAATAAACTTTTTAGATTGACCACTTACATTAAAAAATCATTTCTCATATTGAAAATACGAATTATACAATCAAATAATTTTTTGAAATTTATCAAAAGCGATATTTTCTTATTAACCGCATGCTAAGAGTTATTTGCCAAGATTTTGCTACTTATGACATCCTTTTATATTCTCATAATTTCAGAGCTTATACATGTCTGGTAAATTTGTGTTTTATTTATACTATTTTATTTAATTATTCATAGGGAAGTTTTTTTAATGGATATTAGCCGTAAGAAAATGATGAACACTTTATTCTGTTTTAAGGGAAAACGGATTAATCTTTCGTAATCGAGCTCCGCGCGATATAGATAAATTAAAATGTATTTCATGCTTTAGAATTGTTTATAAAACCATAGACCATCAGTAAACTGAGATGAACTTTGCAAACAAATTCCATTTGAAAAAAAAATCCTATTTGGTGATCTAAAAATTTAAATTGTACGATTACAAATATGTTAGATTTGTGTTCTTTCAATATTATTCTTTTATTTGTTTATAAAAGAAGTATCAATTTCGTTAATTTGTCTTTCACAAATATGTTAGATTGTTGGTTTTTTTTTATATTTATTCATTTATTTGTTTATAAGGGAAGTATTAATTTCGTTATGCAGAAATAGTCAGAAACAAATGCTGAAAAATGTTTGTTGCTTTGTGTGCAAAATGTTTATTATTATTATGTATTGAAACCGGCACGTGATAAGACAAACTTTTTAAAAAATCATGCTTAAAATTATTTTTAAAATATAGAATATCAGTCAATGAATACAGATTTTAAACAAATTGCATTTGAAAGTAAATTTTTCTCCCTATGCGACGAAAATTGAAAATGTACGATGGTCAGAGCATTAAAAAATTGCAGTAGCAAAAATTTCATGACCGAAATTTTATCGTGAAGTGTTGCCATTCGCAAAATGACGTCAGCATTACGAACAGCTACGTTTGTTCTTTATAATATAGATACTTAATCAGTAAAATATAATAAAGGTCAGTTATTAGGATGTGGTTATCAATTGAGGCTCTTATTCTTGGATTTCCGGAATGAAAACAGCAATTTTCACTTTCTCAAATTTTGCATACGCACTTCTGATATCCATATTAATCTTTTTTTAAAAAATTGTA
The DNA here is from genome assembly GCA_963932465.1 of Maratus speciosus. Classification (NCBI taxonomy): domain Eukaryota; kingdom Metazoa; phylum Arthropoda; class Arachnida; order Araneae; family Salticidae; genus Maratus; species Maratus speciosus. The sequence continues at coordinate 589,643,736 of OZ010786.1, read as the reverse complement.
CTTTGTTTGGTCATTTTTAAATCATTTTAACTCAAAACTTGAAGTCACGATTGTCAGCAACAACTTTTATGTGAACTACTGTGTGTGTTTACTTGAGATTCTAATCTCAATTCCGGAGAGTAAAAATTTCCGTAATTTATATTTATTAGACGCATTTGTGTTAAAATGTTTAGTTTTATCTAAGAAAATCATCGTTTTCCTTTAAATATGACTTCATTTTCACTTAAATAAGCATTTCGCCTAGCGTCTGAAACTTAGTATCAGTACACATGCAGAAGGTAAAACAATATAGAAAATTCATGAGGAAAAATGCGTTTTTTCAAAAGCAGTATGTTATTTTCCGTTATTATGCCCCTAATATTATATTCTGCTCCTAATGGGATTTTGCGCCACTAAACCCTATACAACATTTTTCATCAAAAGTTTTGAATTTTTATCAGAAAGTAGCATGAATAAAGTTAAAAATACCTCATTATTTCTCTTGTGTCTGCAATAATGAAAGTTATCTAATTTTCATCATTTTGAAGAAATTTCATAAAATGCTTTTAAAATTAAAATATAAAAGTGGGGATATGTAAAAAAAGACAGATAGTGCGATCACATCTACAAACGAAGAGCTTTCATTTTTAAAAATATATATATTAGTAAACTTGGTTCAGCAGAAAGATCAGGGCAGATGACTAAAAGACACATTTGTGTTTTAAATATATAGATTATATAAAATTAGGAAAAATTAAATTAAGCAGATTGTGTTATTTTGATAAAAATTATAGTAGAATGTCAAAAAGAATGGCAGTAAAATTTTATTATTCGAGATAATTTTCTACAAAAACTTCAGGAACACGATATTATTTTAAACTACGAATTATTTGTTTGCTTGTATAACTCGGCGAAGCGAAACCATCCAGGCGAGAATCATCAATTTCTGTAATATAAATCGCTATTATTTGCATGCCACCTCTCTTTTATAAATACACTCTAAATTTTTGTAAAACATTGCGTTTTATCAGTGTGGGATTTCGATTATATTATTTTCAAAAGTGAAGCATTTTTACCTGTGAAGAATTTCAAAGCAGCTGGGCTGCGAAAATGACGCACTTCTATGAAACATAATTCAAGTTTAAGAATTAAAATACACGCTTTTTTATAAAATTACGTCATTTGCATCCGCTAAAGCAATTCACTTTTACAATTCAGTCTTAAACTTCGCCTATAGAAAAGTGTGCATATGACGTCATTATCACGGAATAACGGACAATATTCTTGAGATAGCGCATATTTTAATTTCAACTTTTTTTTTCAGGTTTTATGAAAAAATGGCAACAAAAAGATATAGTATCTCCTATTTTCGCATATTTTCCATTTACTTTCAGTGACTTTCGATAGAAATGAGGTACTTTTGTTGCCACGATTGGAAAAATAGTATTAAAAACTACAAAAAAATTAATATCTCAAAAATAAATTGATATACAGCTTTCAAACAAATTGCATTTAAAAGAGCATTTTTTTTCCTTATACGACGGTGTAAAAATTTTAAATGTGCGATGTTTAGAAGTTTAAAAATTTGCGGTAGAGAAAATTGCAAAACCAAAATTTTATTTAAAATTTCAAAGTGTTGCCATTCGCAAAATGACGTATGCGTTACGCAAAGATATGTTTGTCCTTTATAATATAGATTGGACTACCTCTAAAATAATTACATTATCACATAGATCTTAGATTCTAGTTCTGAACATAGCGAATAATATGGAAAGCTTTCACTGAAATCTGTTTAAAACATTTTATGTAATGTAGATTATCGAAAATGGAAGTAACGAAAAAATAATGTACCAGAAATCGCATTTAAAGATTTCTTATCTATATTATTTCTTCTCTATAAAATTAATCTAGAAGTCAGAATTAAGGTTTATTAAAATATATATAATTTGATTTTTATGAAAACAAACGTAAGAAAATCGTGCATAGGAACATTATTTACATTTCTCCTAGGCTTCCTACGCCACGTCAGGTATTTGAGTCGTTACTTTCAGTTTGTTAATTTGGCCATAACTTCTCTTATAATACTCGTAGAAATAAAAAAGGAACATATTTAGGATCGGAAAAAATTGCTCTTTGAAATAAAATAATAATTTTCAAATAAAAACGATTCCCCAAAACGGCCATTTTAATGTGGACCTTAAGCATTTTGAGTTATGTAACTGAATTCATACATGCAAGAATTACAAAATAATAATAATTTTAATTTTGATGTAAATGCTATTCATTTATTAAATTTGTCTGCGAAAAAATGATTGTTGAACACAAAAATGTTTACTTTAAAATTGGTAGCATCTAAAAAAGTGCATTCCGGATTGAGAAAATTTATTAATACACTTAAAAATTAGTGAGAAAAGGTGAAAATAAAAGAAACGGTGTTTTGATAAATGTTCCTTTAAAATTTCAAAATATCTTACTTTTTTTAGGTTTGTAAAGCTAAAGAACGCTCTTCTGAATCGTGGGTCACACGAATGAGATAATTGTATATTTTCGAGATAGTGCTAATATTATATTTTCCTAGATTAAGAAACTTTCTTTAACAGATTAAACATTAATGTATATTCGATTGTTTAATAATATAATATTGTATTGACGAAGGAGATTATTCCATATGTTTGACCTCCTTCGTTGGCACCATAGCTGAGTGATTTCTGCTCCTGCCTTGATGAGAAGTTTATTGCTAGCAGCGCCATCTGTCGCTCGCACTTGGAACAATTGAAACCGGTATAGAAAGGTGGTTCTCAAAAATTTAATTTTCAACAAAGCTAAACTTTCTAACACATATACAGACTCATTTTTAAACGTAAAACATTTCTCAAATTCAAACTGCCCATTTTCTGAACCAATTTTTAAGTTATTTTTGTTCCCGAACTCATTAAAGTGGAAAATGCTGTTATTGAAAAACTGTGCAATCGAACTGTTTCTTCCATTTTTAGGTTATGGTCGAAGATTTTTCTGAAAATGCTAAGAAGATTGGCATTTTAAACCGAATTTTTAGACGCGAGGTCGCGGTAAATGCTAAAAAACTGATGTCGTGAGAGAATAATCACTTACAATACGGAATTTGATTCATTTATCGCAAAATTAAAAAACTCCTCGATTTGAAATCAGATCAATAATCATACCTGTAAGTGTCATGATTTTGCGCTAAAAAAGTAAGCCTAGGGTTGCTGATTTTTCCATAGTCAGGTTTTATTTATGCGCTTTAGAAAAGTGGTTTCGCGCAAATTTATTTTAATTGTTGTAGCCATTGTTACTATTCTCGTACGCTTAAAACTACATAAACGAGCTCGCGTTGTCAAATTCTCGCCAAATTTGGCGAAAAAATAGGTAAGTATAAAAGAAGTCAAGTTGGCTATAATTGACCAATTTTTCAAAATACTCAGTCAAATTCAGAAAACGTGATTTCTCGTAAATTTACTTTCATTCTTGTAATAATTTTTGCTTATGACACATAAGCTTAAAACTACATAGCCCTTCTCGCCTCAGCTTGGCGATACTCTGCGTATTAGCGCCGAATTTGGCGACCAAAATAAATCCCCATAAATTAATCCAATTTGGATAGATCTGACTAATTCGGCGAACTTCTCGTTTAAATACAGTATTGAATCTTCTATAATCGGGTTCCACGCATTTTAGCTTTATGTGTTCAAGTATAATTAGCTGATGATAATAATAATAATAAACAAGGAATAGCCCTTTGAGCTCTGATGGTTGAATTTTCTACCACTTAATTTTAATTCCTAAATGTCACATTGGCACCGGAATATTAGATCAAATTTATTTCAAAAATGTTTAATGCATTTTTTCAGGTATGTCGCAAACCGATTTTTTTCTTTGTAAGATACTGGTGCCAATGTGATATTTCGAATTTTGTAGAAATTTACCCTCCAGAGATCAAAGGGTTAAAGAAGCGATCTTTTGCTCTCGGTACAAGACGGAAAGACTTTTTTAATTAACAAGATATCTGGAACTGTATGTTTGCAAAATGATATTGCCAGTGCAAAATCGGCGAGTTAATTGTAGGATGTTGTACGCATGTCGTCTCCGTACTGCAGTATCTAGATCTGGGAGAAAAAAAAAAACATATTTGAAAACCGGACTTTGATACAGCAGTAAAAACGTTATGATTTAACTCGGTACACAATGATCATTTGTTTAAATGAAGAAAACTTATAAATAGTATTCCAGTATTAAATAAATACGTAAAAATAGTTATAGATGATTCTTCATATATGAATTAGGTATTATTTTTATACTTATATTGAATTGAAAAATGTCAAACATTGTTGAAATTAATAGTTACTCTTTGACAACAAAATATTTTTTAATTCAGAAACATGGGAGAATCACGTGATTCATTTTCATACATATATTCGTATGTAAATCAAGATAAGATAATGAAATACATTTTGCTACAAAGTGAAACGGAACAAAATAACAATAATAACAATAGCAATAATAATTATATTGGAAGAAAATACTAGATTTTTAAATTCAGTAACAAGTAAATGAGGGAAACTATCGGGGTATATTTCCTTACAGAAAAGTACTGTGTGAAATGGGGTATTTATTAACTAAGCTTCTTTGTTTTAGTTCCAAATACTGGATATAGAGGTCGCTGAGTCTAATGAAACTGTCAGAATGCTCAAACTATCGTTTAAAAATGTATCAGCAGCAAATACTTTTTTAACTATAATAAAACACACATACTGCAATATATATTAAAACACACATACACACATAAATAACACCTGCATTCAACAGTTAAAGGTACATATAAATATATACAGACATACATACAATAAATCCAACTTGAGTGAAAAATTAGCCAGAGCCAGAAATCGAACCCTGGACCACAGTGTACAAGACTGCTGCTCTAACCACTGAGCTACTCCGGCCGATACCTGGGTCTGCAATTTCTCACTAATAAACCATGTTGGGGAAGTCACCAGCCATCTATACGACAGCCTTGGATGACCGGACAACAATGAATATATTTTACTATTACATCGATCTATGATAAATTTAATAAAACACACATACACATATAAATAACGCCTGCATTAAACAATTAAATCTACATATCATGGAAGACGGTAGTATTTCGAGTGACGCAGCCTTAAGCCTAAAATCGTATCGTAGAATTCGTAGATGGCGGAACTCATATATACGGCTAACTCGACATCAAAGAAAACGCGAAAAGCCGTCTTTTAATATCTCCGCAGACATAGGTCCTATTGTTCTGATTTTTCTAGAACAGTCTTATATCTGCAGTCTAATCGTATACTGAAATTTTTACATTTCTACGTGCAGTATATTTTGAGATCTAAATAGCCATTTTCAAAGCGAAAGCGTTCGTACGGTATGTAAGAAGTTCCTAATTTTAAAATCTCGAAAACAGTTCTAACGATTTTTTTTAAATTGATATATAATATAAAACTGATTAAGACGAGGTGAATAACACTTTTCTTTTTTCTGGGAAAACTCTAATTTTATTTTTAATTCACTTTTTTTTCCCTCCGAAAATGATATTATTAAAATTAATATATAATATAAATCTATTTTAGGTGAACCGAATAAGACCATGTGTGTTGCCAGGAAGACTCTTATTCGTTTTATAATAAGCATGAAAAATCGGACTATATTTTTCCACCATTTATGGGAATTTCACCGAAGTTGCGTCTACTGTATTCACGCGCTTAATTTCTTCTGATCAACATTTAGTGCGAAGTTTACGATCCTTCCGTAGCTCAGTCGGTTAACTGCGGGCCTCGCAATGCATAGGTCGCGAGTTCTGTCCTATTTGAAGCAATCAGCATTTTTTTTAAAGCATATATATATAGATTTATTTTGTAAATGCAATGTATTGCACCTCAGTCCATTATTTATAAGAAATATTTTAAATGAGTTGCATTAATTGCATTACATTTATAAAAATCATTCATTTGATTTTGTAAACTTTTCAATGCTGAAGTTTAAATCTAGAATTTTATTAACAAAAAATAATAAAATATAGAACCTAGATTAAAATTATTACTAGTGTTTTAAATGAATTGCATTACTTTTATAAAAATCATTTCATACTTCAGTAAGATTTGTAAAGCTGAAAACTAATCAAGGGATAATGAAGTATAAAAAATTATTTTATGTCTTTATTAACCAAAAATATAGAAGAATTTTTCATTATCGCTGAACTTTTATTGCATTTTAATAATTTGCGAATCATAACAAATAATATATACATACACCTTTTTTTGCGAAATAATTGATTTTTAAATAATTAAAAATCACTTATCAGGCAGAAATTTTTTGTTAATTCACTAATTAGTCATTTGAAGACTACCGCTTAAGAGCTTAAGACGTTTATTTAAAAAACCATCTGGTAGACAAAATCTAGTGAATTTTGGAACGTCAATTCCGATTTAACGTGAACTAAAATTATGAATAATATTATAAAAAATGAGATATTGGGGTGGGGATGGATTAGTAATTAATTTTGTCTTTGCATTTTCTTGTTCATAATTTTACTTTAAAAAAATGAAGAGAATTCTAAAAAATATTTTTTAAGGTAACGAAATTAATGCAATAAAAACTGTTTAAAATCTAAGAACACAGGCTTTTGACGTTTATTTTAATAAATTTTCTGATAGGCAAAATCTAATGAATTTAGAAACGTTAATTTTGATTTAATGTGATATAATATTAATAATAATAAAAGGTATTTTGAGAGGGGGGGATAATAATTAATTTTGTTATTAAATTTTATTATTCTTAATTTTTTATATATATAAGAATACTTAACTCTAATGAAATTAATGCCAAAAAAAAAAAAAAAAAAAACCTAGCTCAAGATCTGGAATTTTAACTCTAAAGTAACTAAATGATGGAGAAATATTGTGCCTATTACTGAGTAAAACTGAAGTATTTTAGTACTTCAGAGTCAGTGTACACATTTTTCTCGAGTATTTCAGTATCATTTAATAACATTTAATCTAGCATATTTTTTAAACATTTTTACTGTTAAAGATTTTTTTATTCAACTTCATCAAATTTGGTTCAACAGATGGCAGCAGCAGCAATCTAGACAGTTAATATTTTTATTCTTTCAGATTTTCAAGTAAGGATTTCCTCAATAAATATTAAATAAAAGTTGAGAAATCTCTTGAAATTAATAGTATTACTCATAAATGAAAACAGGAATAATCGAGAACTCTTTGGATTGCATACATGTTAATTTATTTTTAATAATCACTAATTTGAGTTTCACTGCTCTCGCACCGGCTGCCATATTGGAAGGGTCAGAAAACGTCCCTAGATCACGCTCTCAGTTACTTCATTCGTTAACATAGGCTGAATTGGTGTTGCCGTGTCTAGTCTTTTTTCCTGTGTCTGAGCCCTAGATCACGCTCTCCGTTACTTTATTCGTTAACATAGGCTGAATTGGTGTTGCTGAGTCTAGTCTTCTTTCCTGTGTCTGATAGTTACATACATCAATAATTAAATGATTTTCTGCATGGTATCGCCATCTACTGGCTAAATACAGCATTAACAATAAATGGGAAATGTATTCACAGAAAAAAATTAAGTGAAATAAAACCTCAAATTAAATAATTCAGTTGGCTAACTAAATTATTAAACCGTTTCCTAGCATTAAAAATTTCAAGGTACAAAATATAATTAAAATCTGTTTTTGAAGTATTTTACATTGCTTGTTGCAGGATTAGTTAAATACATCAATAATTAAATGCTTCTCTGCATGGTATCGCCATCTATTGCCTAAATTCAGCATTAACAATAAATGGGGGGGATATCACAATAAAACTTTCTTTTCAATAATGGGAGCAATAATAATGTATTTTATGCATTTTATACAGTTGTATCCAGTAAATCTAATATCCTACCACCGCAATACAACAATAGATTAAAAACTTACATGATGGGAAATTATTTCTTAAAAAATAAAAAATCAGTAATTTCCAAATAAATTTTATTTGAAAGTATTTTTTTGCTTACAATTTTATTGTATTTTTTATAAAAAGGTTTAAAGAGTAATATTTCTTTATATTTTTCTTAAGAAAGTAAACCTTTTACATAGTAAGTAGTTTTAACAAAGCTTTCTATATCTGTGAAACAAACCATAACCCCCCCCCCCACACACACACACACACACATTTTGTATATTACTTCCATATCTTACTAAAAAGTTCTTAAAAAAATCAAATAGCACAGCACTCTTTACAATATAAGTATCAGGTATGCTTTTTTGAAGGGGGAGGGGGAGGGAATTAAAAGTGAATGGAAATCACGATTATGAGTTCCTATCATTAACCTCTAAAATTTTTTTTTTTATCTTTTTATTATTAACTTTAAAAAAGTAATGATATCAATTAAAAAAACCCTTAACGGGTTAAAAGTTTGTGACGCAGCGCTTTATCTTATTGCTATAAGAATTTTAAATATGGAACTTAAAAATAATGCTATCAAATTTTAAGTGACGCTATATTATTTATTTTATCATTTTATTTTTGTTTTATTTATAATTGCATGCGTAAGAATTCTTTGCGTCATTGTATCCAAACTAAGCGAAATATATGCAAATAGATATTATGACGTAAAGAAATCACTTACATAAATTTTACTTTTGATTTTGGATAGCGTGGTACAAAAGATAAATCAATTTATTCATATAAATACATTACAGTGCATTGTACAGGTTCAGTGAAAGTGGTATTTTTAACAGTATATTGGAAAATTAAAAGTTTTGGTTAGATGTGTAAATATATTTAGCCAAATCGAAAATAATTAAAATTGAATTATAAAACATTGTTTAAGGCTACATCAAGCCGTCACTTAAATTTTGATATCATATCTTTTAAAACTCATAGTTTGAATTTATGAAAAATGTGAATAATAACGCATCAATGAATAAATTTTTATACATCCTTTTAAATTTAACATAATTCTTACGCATGCAATTATAAATAAAACAAAAATAAAATGATAAAATAAATAATATAGCGTCACTTAAAATTTGATAGCATTATTTTTAAGTTCCATATTTAAAATTCTTATAGCAATAAGATAAAGCGCTGCGTCACAAACTTTTAACCCGTTAAGAGTTTTTTTAATTGATAAATATTATACACACATACATACAATTAATACAGTAAACCCAACTGGAGTGAAAAATTAGCCAGAGCCAGGAATCGAACCGGGACCACAGTACTAACTGTTCATCCTGCTTAGCTGTTTAAGCGTTAAAAAAGGGTGGGGCAGGGGCGGGTGGGAGGGGTTGAAGAAAGTTTGCATGTTGAAAGTTTGCGCTATATCATTTTGAGCAGGATGACCGTCTGGAAAAATGAAGCCCTTTTACCGTTCAAATTTGAACCTACAACGACGAAGCGTAGTAAAGAAATTTCCTAATTTCCTGCAAGAATGACTTCAATAGCTGCCACTGTTTACTTGTTATTGAGTTTTTAAAACCTTTTTTTAGAATACCCTGTACGGAGCTGCTGACTATATATATATATATATTTATTTAAATTTCATCAAAAACGTTCATGTAAAAGAACGAAGCATCTCGCAAACTAATTAAAATTCTTTCGTGAAAAGAAAATATTTGATTTCTAGAAGGATGTCAATTATTTTCCTGTGCAGAATTCGGAATAGAGTATTTCATATGCATGAAAAAAGTGTGTTGTACACAACTAGGCATTTTTTAAATACTTGACATTAATCTGTGGCCGATACATATATTGTTTTCATATAAAGGTTTTTGAGCTTATTTCGTCTTTTAGGGACGAGGGGAGATCCGTATAAAAGTAAAATGAGTTCCCTGTTTTTCACACATCGGGCCAGTATAAAATTAAGCTGTGGTCGAGATACAGGGTGTTTCACTACCAGACCGAGTAACTTGCAGGATGTGTGGGCGTCAAAGATACGACTGAGAATCACATAGCAATGCAGGGGCGAAAAGGTCGTAGTTGCGAGCATTCAAAGAGCAAGTTCAAAGAAGCAGAGAAAAAGAACAGAAACAGCAACACATTAATGGGACAGGAAACATTTTATAGATAGTTTGTACTCATAGCTATAGTAAAATATTTTACTATTTTTTTTATATTTTACTATATTATTTTACTATACCTATTGTTGTACTACAGAAGGTGTTCAAAATTATAACCAGAAGTCGTCAGGCAGGCTTGGCAGCGGCTCCTGCTTCTCAAGTTGAAGACTTTGCCACTCGAATAGCTGTAGCTGACAGGAGGATACGCGACACGCTAAGAATCTTCCAGAACGTGAGGAATTTCCTGCCGTGCCTCTGTCTAGCCAGCCTGACGACTTCTGGTCATAATTTTGAACACCTTCTGTAGCACAACCTTTCAATAAAATGTTTTCTGTCCCATTAATGTGCTGCTGCTACTGTTCGTCTTCTCTGCTTTTTTTAACCATAGCTCGCAACTACGGCATTTTTGACCCTGCATTGCTGTGTGATTCCGAGTCGTCTTTGTGCCCCCTATACCTGCTGCACGATTGTCAGTCTGGTAGTGAAACACCCTTTATATATTTTTTCACGTAAAGGTTTTTGAGCTTATTTGGTCTTTTTGAGACGAGGGGAGATCCGTATAAAAGTAAAATGAGTTCTCTGTTTTTCACACATTGGGACAGTATTTAAATCTTGTATTGCACAAATGATGAAAATTATAATAAGTGATTATATGACAGCTGAGTAATTTATTTTTAGGTTATGTGTGGTCTAGTTTAAAACTCAGTGTTTAAAAACAGATAGATGACTATAGAATAATTTTAAACGAGTATTACTTGACTTTAATAAATTCTCAAAAGTGAGGAATTGTTAAGTCATTATTTACCAATTTGTTTGGTAAATTAATTCCAATAACTAAAAGGTTGGGAAATTGGCCCATTTTTTTTTTCATCAAAAATAAAATAAATAAATAAATGTGAATTTTGAATTATGCTTGAATGTTATTATTTTTAATGATAAAAAGTTGATTAAATTGAAAAATCTAAGGGCATTGATAAAATTAAATAAAAGTGTAGATATTTAAAAAAAAAAACAAGCTTTTATTGATGCACTTAAAAATAGATTTTTCTTTTTTTATGAAACAAATGGAGTTCAAAACAAAAAATAGTGATGCTCCGATAGATATAATCCAAGTACATTGGAATTTTAACCGTATTCAAAATATATTGTAATTTTATTTGTTTTATTTCTTCCATTGTATAGTAAAATATTATTGATAGTTTTTTTATTAAAATTGACCGATTAAACCTTAATTAAGGTATAAAAATTTTAATGTATTGTATTATTAATGCAATCATACAAAACTCATCAGGAAGTGAGTGAAAATTTGATTGCAAAATTCCACTTTTAAAATTTTCAATATTAAATTAACAGCATGTAAAAAATACTGTAAACAATGCTGAACTCAAAACTTTTAAAGAGAATGTAAGCAATATGAAATAAACAACAATCACTTTATAACAACGGAAATTGAAAACAAATCAATATTGTTGAAATGATTAAAAACAACGCTGAATTATTTTTAAAACTGTTTCTTTCAATGATATGTGCCATTGTTGTACACATTGTTGTAATAAGAATGATAGAATCTTTCCATTTCGTTTTGTTCTGGTAAAAATCTTCTTGCTTGAAGTTTGCTAAGAGCTAGGATTAAGCGATTTTTGCTTTAAAACGTTTGATATTGTTAAAGATTGTTATACTTTGATATATGAGTTTAAGGAAAATGAATTTTAAAGGTTTCTTAGAGAAATTTACGTAAGTAACAGCATTTTTAAAACACATTTTCTTGTAAAACGACATACATTCGCTAACTTTGTACTTACGTATGATACGTGTCAAGTCATATTCACTGCGCCGCCAAATGATGACAAAAACATTAATTACAGTAACACTTTTTTTGCTTTATTTCATTGTTACTGCATAGTTAATGTTATATAGTGGCCATATTAAAGGCTGTCGCAGAAGTATTTATATACGTATAACTCTATAATATAATATAGCATAGATACAGATATAATATATTACATTAATTGATAAGTATATTTATATTACGTAATATATATGTTATATTCATGCTGGTGAGCAGAACAATCTATCGGATGTAAGAATTACAATCGTTAATATAGTTTATTGCTAAAAGTCGCCATATTGATCTTATGTACTTAATGATTGCATATTAAGTTACTATTTTATATTATTTTGCTTTGACTTCATAATATGTATCCTTTTAAACGATAGTATGTATTTATAAACCTATATTAAACTACCTTTTTGAACACAACTGGCGATTTACAACCTTTTTTTTTTTTTTTTTTTTTTTTTTTTTTTTTTTTTTTTCGATCCATCTTCTAGCCACCGATAATGTTTAAGTACAGCTTACGCCAATGTATTGACAATTACATCATCTCTAATATTCTTTATAAAAATCATTGTATATCTCTTTGATTTAAGAGTATATACATGTGCTACTATATAGTAAAGGAATGCAGTGAAGATAATCTGATATCACTGATATAAAAAATCAAAAAACAGAGTTTATATAACGATATTATTTACTCCCCCCCCCCTCCCCACACACTCAAAAAACCGTTAAATTTATTTTAAAAAATAAAATTAAATTTTTCATTTTCTTAAGTTACTACACTGTAAAAAAAATCCGTACTTTTGCGGACTATATTATGAAAATAGCAGTTTAACCACACTTTTAACAGTGTTAACCACAGTGTTAACTGTCAAAGAATTCAGGACGAATTCATACACTCTTCGTTTTGATGTATTCACAAAGAAACCACCCAATTGTCTGTATTAAATTTCATATTTTGAACGAACGTTTTCACTGGCACACTGAAAAAAAGGCAAATGTTTCATAATCTATGAACATGTAATGTCTTAATTCACAGAAATTTACCATAACTTTCCGAGTTACTCATGATTCTGGAAAACATTTTTTATCATTAGAAACTACGGAAACCAATGTGTTTTTATGTTTTAAAGAATCATTTATAAAAACAAAAACAAAAAAAAATTCTCCACTGATATTCGGAAGCATTCCCGAGTTGTTGTAGTATTTGATTTCTCAATCCTGGATGTATGATTTATTTATAATTTTTAGGATACTGTTTTTTCTTAATTAAAAGTTTTATTAATGTGTTAATGCATAATATAATTTATTAATGCAAGAGTAACAAAATAATATTAATGTTAAACTTGCTAATTATCACACTTGTCTATTAAACATGTTTGATGAACATGAATATCGTTTTACTTGAGAGTGGATAGCATTAAAAAAAACAGTATTCTGGACTTAGGAAACTGATTAATAAATTTAAAAAAAATAGTTGGAAACTTTTCCGAAAATGAGTGGCATCAAAATAACCTTTGTTTTTATATATGCTTTTTGAAAAATTAAAGTAAAAGAGAATAATACATTTCATACATATTAAAAGTATGATAGAAATTTAGAAGATACATATTCAATTACTTTAATCCAAAAAGACTTCAATAGTATTTAAGAAGCTCTATAATCTTATATAAGTAAAATGCAAATATATTTCTATGTATATTTTCCGATTGTGTATCATGAATTAGAATAGCTATTTATCTTATACTTATATTTCTATGTCTATATTTCTCTAATGTATATTTTCAGATTTCGATCTCGTAAAGATTTCGATCACGATCAGGATAATAAAAAAGTAGAAAAGTACTGGAAACTTTTGAGAAGAGAAGTTCTAGTGGATAGGTATAGATATTTTTGATAATTTTCTTTTTTTATGAATTTCAATAGAATGTTTTGTTAATATCCTGGTAAGTCATTCATCTGTATTGATTTTTTTTCATAAAATTATGTACGCAGTAAAGAGCACTTTAAAATATTTTTTGTATGCTTCCCTTAAATTCCAAATATAAAACAGAGATTTTTCCCCCTTTAATAACGGGCGAGAGGTGGGATTTTTTTTAAATTTGTCTTTTATTACTAATTAGTTAAAAAATATATTCCTATGAATGAAAAAAATCTTTTAAGAGTTAGAACAAAAAATATTAGATTGTAAGGGAGGTGTTTAATCTGTTAACTCTGGTATGATAAGGTGCTATGATATTCTTATTTTATAATGTAATACCTTATTGAAACGCTATTAGTTAGTTATTTTATATATATTATAAGCTAATTTTAGTATATTTTCTTACTTTTTTATATTTATACTTGTACGTCTCTAATAGTAATGCTGTATCTGTACACATATATAAGTAATGTGCTCTAGCTTATTTCCTATTATATGGTTTCGAGAAAAATGTTTTTTTATTTATTTTTAACAACAAAAATAAATGTTAGTAATTAATAATAAAAAAAATCCACAGAAACAAATGTGTTCACAGGACCGGGCGAATCATATCTGTGAACTGTCAGAGCTCTAATTTGTATTTGCACCACTTACTTGGTCTATAAATTTTATTGCCGAAACGTCAGTGAAGGCTTACTGTGGAGACACGAAAAGTTTTGATTTCCGTTTGTCTGTCTGTGTGTCTGTCTGTCTGTCTGTCCGTCTGTTCCACGATAACTGCCGCAAAAAGCATCCGATCGGCTTGAAATTAATGTGGCATGTTGATGAGGTACTCGGACTTAGCTGTATGGTTTTTGGTTAAATTTGGTTCATTCGTTCGGGAAATATAGAACATTTTATTATGCTTTTCAATGGCAAGTCAGACGATTTTCAAATTTTCATTTGTTGAAAGAAGAGGCTCATATAAAAAACGGATTTAAATGGTAAATTTTTGATGCTGAAATTTTTAAATAAGAGTAGTAAATTATTCCTATTAGTTTGCAATTTTGTCAAAACATTTGTCAAAGCTTTTAAATTAGGTGTATAACTTATGATGGAATTTTATACATGTGTTCGAATAATATAAAACATTTTATTTTATGAATTTACTTATATTTCATTTTTTTTCTTTTAACCGTTGCGTAGCAACTATATCTCATCTAAAAATATCATAAATGTGAAAGTATGTATGGTTTTTAAAGTCAAATCAAAGTTAAAAGGAATGAATTAATGAATGCCTTTGTATAGATATTTGCATGTAGATTGATTTAAACGCAGAAATGAAAATAGTATTTATATACTATATAGAATAATATCTTTATTTATGTATTCAACTATTTTGATTATAAAGGAAAAAGTTCGTTATTTTCATACAGAATAAACTGACATTATTCTATTAAACTTTATAAACTTTATTGTTGCCAAAAAAAAAAAAAAAAAAGGGAATAACAATTTCTCCCAAAGAGTTCATTTTAATTTGTAAGATTTTCCCGTGCAAAGGGAAAATGCAGCAAATTACAAATAATAAAAAAGATAAATAGGACAGGAATGAATACATATAAACATTTCACACCAAATACCACCTAAATTAATTTTTGTAGTGGTATTTTCCCACACTACGAAGAAAGATTCCTCGATTTACACGATTTTACTTGGCCTTCCTTTTCTCATTGGTTGCGATTTCATTTTCGCAATTGCGTATATTAATTGGCACAAAATTTTACATTTTTATGACTGAGGTATATGTAAGTCCATACAAATAAGAAATTCCGTATTGTTTCCTATAAAATGTGATAAAGTGTTGGTTAACTATATATGTTTCTATTAAGAGGAGCAGGGCTGCCAAGCCTCCGGCGTTCTGGATACCAGTATTTTAATACAAAAAATGTTACTTTATTTAATTGAAACATTTGCGCGATTTAAAAGAACAACATTTTCTGTAAGGTAATAGTGTTGTGCAAAAAGCCTGAGACTTGCCATGTCTGGTGGTGAGTGAAATGTTTTATTTAATGCATTTATCTCTATTTTAATGCTATGTGAACAACGTCCCGTGTAACAGCTTGTAGAGTGTAAAATAAATTATTAAAATAATCCCTATTACGAAAAATGAAACAAAATGCCCGGCTAAGGGAAATAAAAGGTTAGTTAACCTTTCGTAATTTGACCTGAACACAGGTGTGCATCAAATTTCAACGGTGTTTGTAACATCACGATTTTAAATTAAATGTGGATACTATTAAAAGGCTATCACAAAAAATACTTAACGGCGCCATATCACGTTTATCTATTTAGTCAATTGGAAGTGGACACGATGACGAATTATTAACCGTTAGGTTTAGAACTCCGTCTACTTTAGGGTGATTTTAGTAAGTTAATGCTATCGAGTACATTTTTAGATATTTAGATTAGATCTTAAATATAAATATTGCAGAATGGTAATCAAAATTATTATTAGATTTCTAAATTAGATGTCTCAGTTTACGTTTCAAAAAGTTCTTTATCCATTAGATACAGATGTTTGTGGTTAGTAGGCAAGTAAATACTGCTGTATGGATATTAGGATAACGTAAAATGCTTGACCAAATTGTTGCTTATCCTTATAAATCGCAGTGTAAAAATGAATCTAAGATATAGGATAATCATTAACTCAATCAATAGAAAATTACAAATGCAAAATAAATTACACAACGGGGGGTTCAGAGGAGGGCACCCCCTGAAGAAATTTGCTTTATTATATAAAAATTACTAGAATAAGTAGCTCGTGAGAATTTCAGAATATCATTACATAACAACGTGTTTAATTTAACGCTTCTAATGTCTGAAACCATCGAAATATTTTTTTCTCCTTCTATAAATGTTTGTGTAATTTAAAAGTTTAAATTTTGTTTTTGTAGAAAGATTAATATTAAGCAAAATTTGCTAAAAACAATAAGTTGCAGAGATGACGTTGAGGCTCTTGATCTGCAGATTTACTAGTTTATAACATTTATCACGATATAGTGGACTGTAAAAAAAAACCTGTAATTCTTACTAAAAAGAATTGTATTTTTTGTAGAAAAAACTGTTGTGAAGAAAAACAATTTTTTTATGTAAAAGAAACTGAATTTTGTAATTTTTGTAGAACAAATCTGTATTTTTTATAGGAAAAATTTTTTTTAATGAAAAACTACAGCATTTTTCTGTAAATTAAACGGTTTTTCCCTGGCGCCAAAATTGACAGCTTTTTCCTGTCAATTTAACAGATTTTTTACAGTGTATTTATCTATAATTTAGTGCATTTTAAAACTTAACTCGGATTCCATTTCGTTGTCAATCACTTGTTTATTTAGAGTTTTATTTGATAAATAATTACTGTCAGAAAAAAATGGGTCATGCTGTAGTTAGAAATTTAGCAGCTGCCTAAATAGCTCAAAAAATGAAGCAAAAAATAAAAACAAATTAGTGTAGAACAGAAGCCTGGAAGTCAGTTTCAATGTAAGAACTCGTTGCCAGTGTTACTTGTGTAATATATATATACAGAATCACAAAAAAGGTGTTCCTGATTTCGAATTAAAATAAATAAGGCTTTCATACAGGAAAATCATTTATTTTTACGCTGTTAGATTAGAAAAATCTGTGAGGTTTTTTACGTTACTTCTTTTTTTATTATTATTAAATTTATGTATGAGCTCTCCTAGTTGCCCAGAAAACATCTAACAGGTGGTCGGATCACACACCAGGTGCGCTTTAAACTGGTTAAACCAATGAACTATAGTTTTGTTTTTTGGTGGATCTTGCCCATACGTACGGCGAAAATGACATTGTACCACAATAACAAGCATAAACTGGACGAACCACAACACGAAAACCGATTCCTGCTGTACACTCACCATGAATGCTGTGAACTGATTAAAGAGTGAAATGGCATCGAGTCAAAAAGCAGCGTTGGCGGATGCGCGCAGTCAAGCCAAGTTCAACGCCAAAACTCCTTCAGATGTTCTAAGATTTCAGGTTGGTTTCCCACAGAATGATTACATGTTTTTCGTGCAATTTATTTCTCAGTCAGTGACACCTTTTTTGATGTCTCTGTACATTAAATAGCAATTGTGGAAAAATCACGAACATGATGAAACCATCAATTACATGGGCTAGATAAAATAGGCAATGGTTGTAAAATAGTAAAATAAATAGAATAACGCGTAACATCAATTACACTAATATTAAACTTAATTGGACCGGATAACCCCATTCTATTTGATATCTAATAACATATATATACATAAAAACATCAAGACTGTCGAAATCATGGTTCCGAACACAGCAACCACGCAATTAAAAAAAATGCAATTTTAATAAAATATTTCTCAATATTATTTAAAATACTGGTATGATGATAGATAAGTTCAAATCTATTAAAAATATCTTTTTACCCTTAAATTGAATTTGTTTTTGAAAAACGTTATCGTTGAAAATGCACATATTAGGGAAAATTACTCATATCGGGTAATATTTTTTTAGATACTTCTATCGTATGAATTTGGTTATACGTTATTGAGGTTTTCTATGGCATGATCACTATCACTAAATTAATTAAGTAGCATTTATAGCTTCAGAGGAACACCCAACACAATTCCTTTACATTATGATCTATTTGAAAAAATGGTTTGCAGTGTATTTTAAAGAAGCTATTTTGTTTCATATTTATTGAAACTGTAACACATCGCTGAGGGGCACTGTAAGAAGATTGCTGTGTGCTAAATAGAAAGTTTATCAAGTTTATAAAGTTTATAAAGTTTATCGCTCATTTACAGGGACACAAAAATGAATTCGGTTACAGAACCGTGCATAAGAAATAATTATTGCGTTTCAAAGCGTTTCAACTGTAGTATGTGTTCTTAGATTTCACTGATTTGTTGCATATTACTTGGTGTGTTTCTTTTCTATACAGTCTGTGTATAAATTCTACAGGGCTGCACATAAGAATTTGAGAGCATTTTCGTTTATTGACGCAAAATTATTGAAAGAGAAATTTCAGCTAGGTTTTGATTTTCTCAATGAAGTAAACTTTAACATACCATGTAGTATATATAAATCTACGGATCATATACAGGGCTTCACAAAAGAATTTGGATAAGCTTTTATTTTATGGACATTAATTACTGTTATTAAAGCTTAAAAAAATTAAAGGATTTTTAAATTTTTTCCATTTTTTTTTAGATTTTTTTTCTACACCTTATTAAATGGGGAAGTTTTATTACATTATCCTAAATATGTTGGAAAGTATTTCTTAATGTTTCCATTTCGCATGATTTTTCTTTCTTTTTTAATTTTATTTATACGTCCCAAATAATTTTCAGATTCATGTTCGATTCTGCTGAATACGATCACAAAGTTGAAGCGGCCTTCATGATAATGAAACGGTCTCCTGGAGTTCGTGAAGAGGCCTTAAAATGGTTTCAAAGCGAGTTGAAAGTAGAAAGAGAAAGGGTATGGAGAAAGTTGATGAGAGAGAAGAACATAGACTTGTCAAACGCCATTCCTTACTTGATAAAGATAAATCAAGCCGATGCTGCCTGGCGGGCTATGGATGATATGTCTAGAGGATATGTATACGAATGGCAGCGTAGAGTTAATTTCACCATCTTAGAAATGTTTATCCTTAGACACAAAGCGTAAACATTATTATTATTATTATTATTATTATTATTATTATTACTTGCTAATAATAGCATTAATCACTGATGTTTAAAAGAGGAATTTTGAGTAATGCAATCGCAACTTTTCTAATAAAATACAATTGATACGTTAAAAAATCTTGTTGTAATATAAAACATGCAACGTGATAAAAGATATTATAAGTGCATTTTAAAGATCAGATTAACTCTATATCTAAATTTACTGGATTCGATACAGTTGACGGGTCTAATAAAATTATGATACTCTTGATATTTTCTGAGTATTTTAGAAAATGGCTCAACTTTCTTACATTTAATTTAAAATAAATGGTATTTCTAAAATTCTTTTTTTTTTCAATCGGAAAATTGCTTTAATCAATTATAACTGCACAGATCAAATGTTGGTTATATTTCTCCTCGTAATTTGAAATAAATAATTAATCCTTTGTTAATTTGCCAAATCCTTAATCTTTGAAGACACTGATAAATAATAATTCTGAAAAAATTGTGTATTACATTAATCCTCAAGAAAAAACTTCGTTTTGAAGTAAAAATACAGCTTCAATTATGAGTTTTCTCAAGTTCAAAATAGCTTATTTCTGTCACAAGTTTCTTTCTTCTTAAATACAAGAGTTTTTCAGCTGTTATTATTTAGAAAATAAGAAATCTTATAGATTTTGACATTTTTTCTAAAGGCAAGTGATATTTTTCAAAATGTTGTCTAACTAGATTTAAGATAATATTTTCGGACTCAACAGCCGCAATATGTTCGTTATGAGGCAATAATCGATCATAACTCAAGAAATGAGCATTTGTTTTTGAAATAGGGACAGGTTGATTAAAAGAAATAGTTACAGCTAAATGTTATCCCTGAACGCATCCCTGAACGTAAAAGAATAATTTCAATTCTCCGTAAAATAAATAAATAAACAAATAAAAATAAAATAGAGACTTACTTTTAGACATTTAAATTTTCTTATTTGTGATATTTCTGTATAGCATTTTGTGACTTTAGGCCTACCTACTTCAAACTAATGTTCCTCCCTAGATACTGTTCAGCCAGTGTAGTCCGTGGTCCGAAGGTATAACAAATCTGTGGTTTCGAGTTGTGTAGCATTAAAAATATACGGGTATAACTTACACAGTAAAAAACAAAAAAAAAATATCTGTTTATTTTTAAGAATAAAAAATCTGTCGTTCAAGACACCAGTTAAAAACTGTTTATTTTATAGAAATAATCTCTACTGACTACGAACTTTCTGTTATTTTAACGTATTTTGGTTGCCAATTCGCAATAAATACGGATTATTTACATGAAATAAAAAGTTTCTTACTGGCGGCTGGGTGACACATTTTTCTGTGAAAACAACTTTTTTTTTCTTTTTTTTTTACCGTGTAGAAGGCAAATTTGCCGTAAAATAAAAATTCCAAGTACTGCAGACTTTCGTTGTCTAGGTTTCGGCAAAAATGTTATGATAAGACAATACGATAATAAATAAATAAGATTATAAATAAACGATAAAAACGGTATTCCAAGGTTCGTACGTATCAAGGGTTTCATTCGATCAGGCGATTTTAGTTGTTTTAGTACCTGTAAAATCGTAAAGACTGCTCGCAATATCTAAAGGTACAATTTTCTTTTCATGAAATAAGGCAAATATTACTTTACGAAAATTCTCGTAACAGGTGATTGAAAGCCTTTTGGTGTGTACGAACACTGTATTCGGTCTCATTTCAAGGCTGTAGGTGAAAAATTTTGACAAAACGGTTTTTAAAATGTCTTTTGTTTAATATTTTGTTACATTAATGGTTTCATTCGTATA
Source organism: Maratus speciosus (assembly GCA_963932465.1). Taxonomy (NCBI): domain Eukaryota; kingdom Metazoa; phylum Arthropoda; class Arachnida; order Araneae; family Salticidae; genus Maratus; species Maratus speciosus. Next base: position 589,622,357 of record OZ010786.1, on the reverse strand, counting down.
TTTCCTCAGGATTGTACGAAAGATAGCTGTTAATCTCTGAATTCATTTATCACAAATAAGTCTCTTTAGCAGATAAAATAGCAAAACTCAAAGCGAACTTCTTTGCTTACCTGAAACTTGTACAAAAATTATTCATTAATTGCACAAATTTTTGTTTCCATATTTATCGTTTAGCATTTGTATTAACGTTCTGTCATAAAAAATACAAAAAAAAAAAAATCCCAGAAAAAACAGAAAAAAACATTTGTAACATTTTAAAGGTCAATTTAAAAAAATAAATAAAAATAGGCGTATCATAATAAAGTTTTAGAAAAAAAGTGTTCGACAACATACTTTAAAGAAGACAAATGTTTCTTATCCTGCGGGAATATATATATTCAATAACTCTGAAATTTGTTCGTTATTACTAGGAATCTCAAAACCAAATATATTTCTGAGATTAAAAAAAAAAAAAACATTTATAAAAAAAACGTTCTTTTGCTACCACTGATTTACGGAAACTTGTTCGAGTAGCTTTTATAGCCTATTAATCCGTATGTTCATACGGGAATATTTGTTTTTAAGATAATTATTATTATCAAATATACGTTTTCAGCTTCATAATTCAATTTATACATCCAGGGTTTACAAATTAATATTGATTTTAAAATTAATGTTAACGCTGTTAATTTATTATGTTTGTCTGTAAAACATGCATGTTGAAAAAGGATTCCTTTTTTCAAAAATGAATAGCATCCGAAAACCTGTATTACGGGTTAAGGAAACGGATTTTTGCACTCGAAAATCTACTAGTTAACCGTTTACAAAAATCAGTGGTAGTGAAATTAGCACTGTGTTTATAAACTTCTCATTAATTCTCAGAAATATATCGATTTCTGAGTTTTGTAAAGAAAAAGACCGCATTTTCGAATTATTAACTTAGGAGAGGTTGTAGTAAATTATCTTTCCTTATCTTTATATTATAACTTTCAGGACTATGAAATATTTGACTTTTCTTTTGCAGTTGAAGTTTTATGTATGTTTTTAATAATCTCCTCGAATGTTTCCTTAGATTTGTTGTAATTTTTTTTAAGATAGCTAATGTAAGGTTTTAAAATAAGTTGTTTCTAATATTGTCTTAAAATTTGTTTCCAGGTTGCCTTTGTCTAAAAGAATCAAGAACACTCTATTCAGAAAGAAAAAATAATATCGCTTCAAGGCACTACATCCTGATCGTGACTTTGATTTCCAGATTTGTGACTTTTTTACCCGGATATGACAATTACCCGAATTGTGACTTTTTCTTACCCGATTTGTGACTTTGTTGTGTTGTCTTTGCCATTTTTTGACATCTCTTGTATTTACTCCTTCTTCCGAATTTGATTGCTGATATCTCTACCATTGCCTTCATCCTCTCCACCTTTTGATTACCCAAAATTTTGAATAAATTATTTACCACACTGAATGAATCTGTATCTCTTACATAATTTAGTTTAAAAATGTATCAATTTTCTATTTTGAGTTATATTTATCTAATGTTATGAGATATATAAAGTATCCTCTAAATGAAATATGGCAACGTCAATTTAATACATAATCATTTAGGTTGCTACTTCAGTCACAAGAAGTAAGGAAATCTGAAATATTAAGACTATTATTATGCAAATATATTAGACTGTTATTATATTATTATTAATCAAATTGTATTCCAAATTTTAAAGAGAGACTTTTGAAATGACTTTTTTGTCACAAGCACTCAACAATTTGACTTAAGAGCACGCACTAGTCACGAGGAGAAACAAAAAGGCTAATCTTTTGTCTATGGGGGCGTTCTTTTCAAATTTCTCTGTTTGATTTTAATATTTTTTTTATGATATTTGCATTGGGTAGCTGAGGACGATCTACAACCGGGCAAGTTTTTACTTTTTCCATTTGGGTTATACTTGTTTTATAGTAGGATACTTTCAATTTCAGAATCGGTTCCAACCGGTTCTGATATAGAAAGTAATTTTTTAGAAAAATCTAAAATCAAAATCGAAAAAGTTAAAACTATCCTGGTTGTAGATCGTCCCCAGCTATCCGATGCAGAAAATTGATTCAAAAATATTAAAATCAAAGCGAGAAATTAGAAAATAACGCCTCCATAGATTTAACATTAACGTTTTCGTTTCTTCCCGTGACTAGTGCGGCTTCTTAAATCTCATTTTTGAATGCTTGTGACAAAAAAGTCATTTGAAATGTCTCTCTTTGAAATTTGAAATACAATTTGCATAAAAATAATATATTGAGTAGTTTAGGAGGTAGGATTTGTTTACTGAAGACTTGTACTCGCAGTGAAAAAAAAGCTATGGGGGAAGACGATTTTCACACACAAGGCAAAAGAATATATCCGGGTTATGCAAATGTATAAGAGCAAAATCTTCTTTTCTTGTGATTGTTATTGTTTTAAGGAGGTTTTGTACATTCTGCTGCATATACCTAAGCATATTTTAGATTTTTTTTTTTTCAAAATAAACAAATTATATTACTGTAGAATTTCAAACTAGCTTTTAAATTTTTTTGGAGCAAAATACTCCATCTTTTGCTATTACAAAATTTTGGCGCGAAGTTGATCATGCGCCCAGCATACATTTGTAATGTCCAACGCTTTCCAGTAGATCTATAATTTAAGTTTTCATGTGTGATATGCATTTTTAAACATCACTAATTTTTACTTTCTTCTATCTTTACAACAAGAAAGTATTTGATTCGTGAAGAATTTTGAATTCCGGTTTTCGACAGATTTGTATGTTTTAGAAGGTCCTGAACTCGATTTGACATTTTTTAGAAAATATCTGTGTCTGAATCTGTTAGTCTGTATGTATTAGGAATTTTCTGGGCGCTCTATCTCAAGAACCATGGCACGGAGCATAATAAAAGTTTAGATTCAGTTAGTTCTATATATAAATTTGAGCTGATTAGTTTTTGGAGTAACCGCCCAACAGGTGGCGCTACTCTGCTGCAGTTTTCACATTTTCCGGAATAGCTCTATCTCAAGAACTAAAGAGTGGATTTTCACCAAACTTCAGATTCAGTTAAATGTTAACACAAGTTGTTGTTGATTGATTATGTTTTGGTATAAATCTCTCAACAGCCGGCTCCACTATGCTGCATCATTCCCGATTTCTACAATAGCTCTATCTCAAGATTTAATGCACGGAATTTAATAAAATTTTAAATTCAGTTAAATCTTGGTATAAATTGGCTCCGATTAATTTTTTGCTGTAAATCGCCCAATAGGTGGCACTGCTATGCTGTATTTTTCACGAATTCCTCAATAGCTCTATCTCAAGCAATAATCCACGGATTTTTTTGCATCGATAAACTTCAGATTTAGTTGGGCGTTGTTATAAGTTGTTGCTGCTTATGTTTTGCTGTAAATCGCCACACAGGTTGTACTGCTATGCCACATTTTACACGATTTGCATGATTTTAGTCATAATTATATCTCAAAAGCTAACTCACTGAATTTCATTAAACTTCACATTCTGTTAGACCTTGGCATAAGTTGGTGATGATTAGCTTTTCGTGAACATAATATAACAGGCGGTGTTTCTATATTGCAGTTTTTATGATTTTCACGATAGCTATAACTTAAATACTAACGCACGGAATTTAATCAAGCTTCATATTCTGTTACACTTTCACATAGATTCTTATTAGGCTTGGATGCATAACATAAATTATAAATATATATTTATATATATTTATATATCTTGTTCAAATTTTCAATCGTTAATAAATAGTTATTATTTATCCACTCAAGTTCAAATACATTTTTTTTAATACTTGTAGTGGATGACACTTGACGTTAATTCATTTTTTTAAATATTAATTCATTAATTTAATTTAAGTAATTAATTTTAGTTTTATATGAAAGGAAAAAATTTCTCTTTGTTGATCTAAGTAGGAATTGACTTTAATTTATTTTTATGTTACTTGTTTTAATGTATGAACAAACATAAAAACAATATTCCAGTAGCGTTGGGAAATGTTTCACAATCTATTCTGTGATGCACGATTTTTTATTGCCGTTTTCTTTTCTTTTTGATCGACTATACTTGTAACTGCTAGATAACATTCTATTAAAATATATGATAATTATTAAATTTTAGTCCAGTGATGAACATATAGCTTTCAAGCCGAAAACATATCTGGGAAGTGGGTATAACTGAAACCCACGACGATGATTTCACGCTAATAAAATTAATTAAGCCGACCTTAATTGTTCGTCAAAAATTTCTCACTCGAGTACAGTGAATAAGTGTGAGGGGAAGGTTTATAGAATGGGGTGTCATGCGAAACAAAATTTTCAAATGCGAATAAGATTAAAATAGCTTTACAGCTGTTATCAAATTGGCGTGATTAGGGTCTCGTTATTCAAACTATTCTGTAGTAAGGTACGAGAAAGAATGTAGGCCGCCGTGCCAAGAGGTCGGGTGATATCTCTTTTTATAAATGTTTTCTCTTTGGAGGAACTTGTTAATGGCTTAACCTTCTCACCGCCGTGAACTGATATATCCGTTCACTAAGCTATAGGTTTTACTGCAATAGAAGCATTATTTAAATTAATATAATTCTTCAAATATAATCCAGTTATGAAAGATTAAGTTATGATTAATACTCTCTTTGACTATATTCCTATACATAATTACATTTTTTATATCACGTTGAAAAAAATATATTTAATTATTATTTTTTTTAATGCAGAGAAAATACTATTACAAATTTGTCCTTTTGGTCGGGGTCAGGGGGTTAATGAATGAATTTATGTATTAATTGAGATAGTCATGCTGATTTTTAAAACACATAAAGCTTTAAATTCCACTGAAACGAATGGAATGTGGAAAATTTTTCTACTTCAAAATAATGCTTAAAACTACTCTCAAATCTAAATTTTCTGTTTGCTAAATCAAGAAATCTTTTTCGTAAATTTTAAGTAAGCTATGCTTCAATATCTTGGAATAAGTTTGGTATGTATAAATTACATAATTGATCATATACAGAGCAGAACAAAAGACCTCAAGTACATTTCCGTTTATTGGCGGAAATTGCTGAAGAGAAATTTTCATCTAGGCTAGGTGTTCCTTAATTGAACTACATTAAAGCATACTTTGTTGTATGTATATTAAAATATCCATTCGTCATATACAGGGTTACGCAAAAGAGCTTAGACATTTTCCCGACTCTTGATGGAAATTCCTGAAATTAAGTTTTCAAATGTATTATGCTTTATCTAAATCTTTTACATAGAAACAATGTTTCCCCTTATTAAACGTTGAAGTTTTGATTAAGTATTTTGGAAGCGTTGGAAAGTGTTTCATATTCAGTGCTTAATTTGCGTCCGATCTCAAGCAGGATTCTTCGTTTTCAGTGAATATTCAAATGTTATTCCGAATTCACTGGAACTAATACATATCGCGCTCCGGAGCCTACAGGAACAGCGCTGTGCATTGTGTTTTGTGAGTTGATACAAAGAAATCCTTGAGAGTTGGATTTTCTGAAAATTTTCCACTCCTGATTTTCATGTCTTTGAAGTGTTCATTTATTATAATTTATTATATAAAAATATATACAGACATAGTCAAAATGTATTATTTTTCTTTTTCTGCTGCAGACGAAATTGCTTTAAATTTTGCTAATAATGTACACTGGTGTTCAAAAATTAAGGACCAATCACAAAATGCTAATTTTCAAATACGCGAACACTCAAAAGGAAATAATATAATTCGAGTACTTACTATCTCCACGACACAGCTAGTGCATGTAACATCTCATTCATGTCACACATGGTCACAAGTGTCACAGTAAATACGGTGAAGCAAAAAAATAGGAAATTCCATACATCTCATTATGAGTCTCAAATGATAACTACATGTGACTCCACTGAGACGTCATTGTGACTGCTTCTTTGTGAGGACTCACCATGTGACTTTACAATGTATTTACATTGTGACTCTCATGTGACTGTCATCTGTAGACTCAATTTCAAAGTCATCTTGAACGCTGCATTGTGATAAGTTATCTCATAATGTCACATTAAAGTCACATGATGACTTTCAGGTGACAGAAAGACTACTGTGAAGTCGCCATTTTGCTCTTTTGCGAAAAGCCTCCATGTGACTATAATGTGATATTATTTGGTGACTTATTATAATGCAACGTTCATGATGACTTTGAAATTGAGTCGAAAAATGACAGTCAATGAGAGTCACAATTTAACTACATTGTAAATTCACCTGGTGACTCGTCACAAAGCAGCAGTCACATTGACATCGCAGTGGAGTCACATATAGTGGTCATTTTAGATTCATAATAAGATGTATGGAATTTCCCTCTTTTTTTTTTTTTTTGCTTCACCGTAGTGACTGTGACACTTGTGACCATATGTGACATGAATGAGATATTATAAGGACTAGTTGTGTTGTAGAGATAGTAATTACCCGAGTTATATTATTTCCTTTTGAGTGTTCGCGTATTTAAAAATTAGCATTTTGTAATTGGTCCTTAATTTTTGCACACCAGTGTATAATGTAAATATGATATGAAGGTGGAGGGGGTGAGGAACGGATACGATAATGTTATTATTACTGCAGAATATTAGAGCTCCGGTACTTTCCTTGTTAGAAATCAAACCTTTTTCACAATCTATGCTTAACGCATGATTTTTCGTTGTTTTTAATTTTAAAACCGATTTGTGTTTTGAAAGGTTTTTTGCATGTAAAAATCATCATTATGACAACTTTTGGATAAAAAAATATGGTCAATTCATTGTTCTTCCAGCGTACATCAAACTTGTGCAAGAAGAAGAAAGACCAAATATCGCATTTTGATGCTCTCCAAATTATGACATGAAGATTGATTGAGCCGTATACAGGTCGATTCAAAAGAGTTTGCACAAACTTTAAAAGATGATAAAGCAACCTAAGAATTAATTTTTGCGTGAAAAAAGATGTCGTTAATAAATTTGTTCAATCAAAAGTTTAGGAACCAACCCAGTCATAAATATTGTTCATTATTTTAATTAAAACAAGTAATATAAAAAATTGTTTTTAAAGTCAATTCCTACTTAGGTCATCAAAGAAAAATTTAATATAATCCCTTAAGCTAATTCTTGGAAAGAAAGTTCTTGTCGCATTAAAATATCTCAATTTGTTTATTTTCTATAAGCAAGTAGGTTTGCAATGAAAGTCTGTGGGAGTTTGGCAAAATATTAGAGATATCGCCAAATTGGCGTCACTTTTGGCGACTCATTTGGTCGCCAAATTTGGCGATATATCGCCAAGTTGGTGACAAACTTGGTGGTATTTGGCGACAGAACATTGTTCCCTCCTATGGTAACCCCCTTATAGATATGAAGATGCATTAAATGCTTCAATAACCAATGGCAGCCTTTTTGTCTCCCATGTAAAACTGAAATTAATTAATTAAAATTTAATTAATGAACTAATATTTGAAATATCTGTATTATCATCAATTGTCATCCCGTACAAGTAAAGTTAGTCCATTTCTTAAAATTTAAATTTAATCGTTTTTCTCCATTTCCTTGTCAAAAAATTTTATGCGTATTGGAATTTTGTATGACAAAACTTCGAGATAATATTATACCATGTATTACAATATCCTAGCAGACATTATCTTTAAATGTTGTATTTCTTCTCAATCGAATTTTCTTGATATGTTTATCATAACTTACGTAAAATTAATTCTTAGATTCAAAAATAGACCTGATTCGTCTATAAAGGAAAAGGAAGATACTAAGAAAGTTAACCCTATTAAATAACAAAATATCTTCTTTTCCATATAACCAGTGCGAAATAATTAGTTTTGGTAAAAATATTAGCCACAATTTGATCAGTAAGATCTTTATTTTTAATTGCTTCTAAATGTTTTCTTAACCCTAGATCTACCCGGAATTTTATTCAAGTTTTAATAAAACGTTCTACACCAGAATTTTTATTTAAAATTATTTAACTTATTTATTTACCTTATTTTTGTCTGGTTTATATACTTAGTTTATTTTAAAGAAATTTCTGGTTTGAATGAATATTTTGTATGTACCTGTCGGGTCCAATGGACCCGTCTGGTAGACGGAGGGTTAATTGTTATGCGCTGGAAGTAACATTTTTATAATTACAGTGACCTCTCACGTATACGCGATGTACCAATTAAATTTAGTACCACTCTTTCTGAACGCGAAATTATCCTTATAAATTCCTAGATGAAATACTGCAAAAAAACTTCTTCAGAAATACTGGAACGAAAAAATTAGTTCTGTACGTCGCATATAAGAGAGAGATCACTGTAATTATACATTTTCTTAGAAACATGATATGTCTGAAACTAAATAAATTATATGTTTGTTTGTTTGTTGTATGCTTCAATAATAGTATTCCATACTTTAGTACGTTATTTCATATAGTAGAGTAATACAATTTTTAAACCACTTTTATATTCATATTCTGTATTTCTAGCTTTGCTTTTCCAAGGATTTCAATGTAACTAAAATTCTGGAGACATTCTTTTTTTATATAAATATAATTTTCGGAGAAATACGAAAGATATTTAATACGAAAATAGTGTGAAACTGACTGTATGCATTTGTTTGAAAATAAAATTTAATATCACACAGAGATGTTTTGATGTAATATGTATTTTGTTGGCATGTCATAGAAGCATTTATCGCGACATTAACATTCATGAATTTTCACGAGCATATTCAAAGATAGGTATTTTGTCAAAGGAAAGTTTTCGTTATACACGTTCCTGTAACTTTGTATATGCCATCAATATAAAGATTTTTAGAAGACACAGAAATGCAACTAATAAAACTATCATGCTTCCTGTAAAGATAAGTTAAATGGCAGGCTTTCAATTTAAGAATTTTCGCTTAAAAAAAGATTTATAATTTATAACTGACATCAAACAAGCATTTCCTAACTTCGTGTAGTTTCTCTTGAATAAAAACAAAAGTTTCCACCAATTCAACCTCGGAAACAGTAATAGTGTTTACTTTTTATGTACGCTGGTATCCAATAATTAACCCCTTGAAGGGCAAGCAATTGCGTTTGTGTAATACTGAATTCCCACCGGAAAGTTTGAAAATTTTTATTTCTAAATAAACAAAGGCAACTTTTCATATGTTTTTACTCAAAGTTATAAAAGTAAAACTTAGTTAATAGTTTCTGGTGCAAATCTTAATTAAACTTAGGTATTTACCACTGCCCCTCAAGGGGTTAATGGGTGTCGAAAATGTGAAATAAAAGGCAGGTGTCGCTGCTAATTCGATAACCCCCACTTTGAAGTGAAATGAAGAGAACACTTCAGTGTTTGTTGTATGATTGAAACACCGAACCGATGTAACGATATTGTGTAATAATGTTCGCTTCGAGAAGAAGCTATGAAGGAGAGATCCTAATAATATCTTGGAATATGCTCATGAAGATTGCGAATAAATATTTGTTAAGTTTTTAAGAAGTCACAATATCATTTTAGAAGTAACACATCTTACGTAAAAATATCTACACCCGGTATAAATTTGGAACGAAGCCAAGTGGGTTTCTAAATGGTGCAACCGGCTGGAAAGGAAGTAAGGTCATTTAATTATTTTGATTGAAAACATTTTATTCGCAATAAATAACAAAAGAAAAAAAAAGTAACTTTGTTAAGTAGTAGAAAAAAAATATGCTGTTTGTTTTGAAGATAAATTCTTGTTCTGATTCATTTTATTTTGAAAACGAAAGTGATCATTCGAATTCAATAATGTGATATAAGAAAAAAAAACTGTATAATTTAATGATTAGAAACTTAATTACTTATGCTGATTGATATACAATGTAAGTAAATAAAAATGAATGATTTACTAAAATTTAAGAAAGAAAGGGCTGTTTTGAGAACAGCGGTAACTAAATATATAAATAAATTGGAAAGTGATGATTTGGAAAAATGTACAGAGAGCTCGCTAGAAGAATATGTTGGTTATTTAGGTCAAATGAGTAAAGAATTAAAAACCTTTGATAATGAAATTAAAAATTTAATTAATGAGGATAAAGAATTTGAGAGTGAAGTGCAGAGTGCCATCGAATATAATCAAAAAATAACGACTTGGATAAGCAGAATTAATGCGAGGATAAAAATTATTAAAGAATCGAAACAAATTACGCTCTCCAGTCCTGATAGTACACCGCAAAGGGTTATATCTAATAAACCTAGCGAATCACCTGAAAATTCAGGAAATAATAGTTTAAACTTTAATAGTGTAACAGTGAAATTACCTAAAATCGCGATTGCAAAATATTATGGTGATCCATGTTTATGGATGGAATTTTGGAATCAGTTTCAAAGCTCTATTGATAAAAACGAAAATTTGTCAAAAATAGATAAATTTTCATATTTAAAAACTCTTTTAGGAGGGGTCGCGTTCAATGTTGTAAACGGATTTGCTTTGTCAGAGGAAAATTATGAAAAAGCAATAAAATTACTAAAACAAAGATTTGGTAGACAGGAATTAGTTGTTAACGGGCATATGTCAAAATTGTTAAACCTTAATCCCGTCAAGGACTCGACTAATATATTTGAGTTAAGAAAATTATATGACATTGTTGAAATTCAAATTCGAAGTTTAGAGTCGTTAAATGTAACGACTGAAATGTACGGTCATCTTTTGTATCCCATTCTGATTAGATTAATCCCAGATGATCTCGCTCTAAATTTTAATAGAAAACGTTCAGAAAAATCAGATGAAAATGAGTTTAATGTTTTAGAACTATTAAGATATTTAAAAATCGAGATTGAGTGTCGGGAATCTTCTCTTATGCTAAATTATTTTAAAGATACTAAACGAAAGTATACAGGTCCCCCCGATAAACAAGGTAGTAAAAATTATTTTAAGGGTTCGAGTTCTGCTAGCGCTCTTAATGCACAAATTCTATCATGCATATTTTGTTCTTCTCCCCATGATTCATTCAAATGTGGCTTGCCCCCGCAAGATAAGTTTAAGATATTGAAAAATTCTAATCGCTGTTTTAAATGCTTTAAACTTTTTCACAACAGCAAAAAATGTAGAAGTAAATCGTCTTGCTTTAAATGTAAAAATCAATATCACCATGGTTCTATTTGCACAAAAGACAGCAGAGGGTTAAATGCCGCTCGGTAGGAAAAAATAAGCAATACGCGGCAAAATTATGAATCTCCTAATTATGGATTTGAGGTGACAGTAAATGTAAACAATTCTAGTTCCGAAATTGTTAGTTCTGTTTCGTATTGTAATAATAATGTGACGCATTCTAAAAATGTATATTTGCAGACATGTAAAGTAGTTGCGAGTTCTGATTTCAATTCAAAATTAACTAGAATACTTTTAGATAATGGGAGTCAGCGGTCATTTGTCAGTGAAGATTTAGTGAATGCTTTGAGTCTAAAGCCAGTAGGTCAGGAGATTTTATCAGTGTATTCTTTCGGAATGCAAAGTGCGGTAGAGAAAGTATATCCAATAGTAGAAGTAGAAATTAAAAGCTTAGATCAATCTTTCAAGGCGAAAATCCGAGCGCTTGTTGTTCCTCAGGTATCTGGTGCCGAGATGTACGAACCGTCTGCACAAATTAGGGAATTTATGAGGGATAATAAAATGGAAATGGCTGATGCTTGTGTAGGAAAAGATTTGATAAATGTTGAAATGCTAATTGGATCAGACTTGTTTTGGCAATTTATTTTAAACGAACGAATATCCATTAATAATGACTCAGGCGCTATAAAAACGGTTTTTGGATGGGTAATTACGGGACAGGAATTGAGAAAAGGAAATAGTTGTTCTCAAAATATCGCAGTAATGAAAAATGCGGTTGAATTAAATGATTTAAGAATATTTTGGGAAATTGATTCTATCGGAATTTCGGATGAGAGTGATGAATTATCTCGAAAGGATAAATTATTAATGGAAGATTTTGAAAGGAAATTGCAATACAAAAATAATAGGTACACAACTAATCTTATTTGGGATTCAGGTTCACATGAAATTAATAATAATTTTTGCATTGCTAAAAAGCGGTTCGATAATTTGAAAGAAAAATTGAATAAAAATAAAGCAGTATGCGTTGAGTATAAGAAAGTTATCAATGAGCAGTTTCGTGAGGGAATTGTAGAAGAATCTAAAAATGATGCGTTATTGTCTGGATACTATATGCCTCATAAGGCTGTTTTGAGACCAGATAAAGAAACTACGCGCGTGAGGATAGTTTTTGATGCGTCATCAAAGGAAAGCCATTCGAAATCTTTAAATGATGTTTTGGAATCAGGTCCAAATTTAAATCCTAATTTATTAGACGTGATACTTAAATTTCGAACATATGAAGTTGCTTTTTCTTCCGATATTGAGAAAGCATACTTAATGATAGAAATAGCAAAAGAAGATAGAAAATACTTAAAATTTCTTTGGTTTATTAATGGTGACTCTAACTCCTTTAGGGTAATGAATATGACACGTTTACCTTTTGGAATTAGGTGTAGCGCTTTTGTCTTAGCGGCCACAATTAAGGCACACATTAAAAAATATAAAGAATTTTATCCTGAGGTTTTTGAAATGTTAAATAACTCCATGTACGTTGATGATCTTTATTCTGGGGCAGATACAGCTGAAAATGCTTTTAACCTTTCATCCAGTGCTAACACTATACTTAAGGACGCTAGCATGAACTTACGTAAATTTCATTCAAATTCGACTGAGTTAAAAGAATTGTGGCAACAAAACGGTATGTTAGATAACCCATCTGAGCGGTCTATGTTATTGGGACTGAAATGGAACGCTAATAAAGACATTATAAAAATTGATTCATTGGAATTTCAGAATGTTACAAGTAACACTAGTTTGGCCTCTGAAAGATCAGTCCTGCGTGCTGCAGCAAAAACCTATGATCCCGCTGGATATATAGCCCCCTTTATAATCAGAATTAAGCTGTTAATGCAGAGAATGTGGCTAAAAGGGCTAGGATGGGATGAAGAACTTCCCGAAGACCTAGATATTGAATTTAGAAACTGGTTAGTGGACGTTCAAGTTTTGGAAAACATATCAGTCGATAGAAAATATTTTCTGGAAGGAGCCTATCCAACAGAAGTAACTATACATATTTTTTACAATGCTAGTGACAAAGCATATGGAGCTGTTGCGTACTTCAGATACAAAAACAATGAGCTCATAAAAAATTTAGAAAACTTTAGTAGTATGCTAAAACTACTTCGAACAATTGCATGGGTTAAACGCTTTGTAAGGAAAGTTAGAAAATTACCTGGAAACGATGGTCCCTTATCTGCCGATGAAATTCAAGATGCGGAAATATTCTTCATTAAGTCAGTCCAGAAACAATTTTATAAACCAGAAATTGATTTGCTTAAATCGAAGAGTGAGCTTACAAAACAATCGAGCTTACTATCATTAGCACCGTTTCTTGATGAAAACGATTTATTAAGAATAAAGGGAAGACTGGACGAGAGTAAATATACTTATGCAGAAAAGCATCCAATCCTCATGCCGAAGGACTCTCGATTTACAGAACTGCTAATATTACGAGAGCACAACAAAATGCTTCATAGTGGTGTTGCAGCTACACTATGTAAATTGCGTGAGAACTACTGGATTCCCAAGGGGAGGCAAGCAGTTAAAAAGGCCATTAACAAATGCCTCGTATGTCGAAAATATGCAGTGAAGCCAGCAAAACAAATGACGGCGCAACTTCCCAGAGATCGAATCTCAGAAACCCCGGTATTTTCCGTCTATGGAGTAGACTTCACCGGTCCTGTTTATATAAAAAATGGTGACAACACCGAAAAGGCTTACATAGCTCTATTTACGTGTGCTGTGACTCGTGCTGTTCACCTTGAACTAGTTTCAGACTTATCAACTAAAAGGTTCATATTGGCACTTAGACGTTTTCTTAGCCGAAGGGGAAACTGTCGTATATTCTACTCCGACAATGCCAAAACCTTCAAATGTGCAAATAAAGAAATTCAATATTTCTTTGACATACTTAAGCACCAGGATTTTCAAAATTTTATCTCTTCAGAAGGAATAACATGGAAATTCATCGTTGAACTTGCCCCATGGTGGGGAGGTTTCTATGAGAGGCTGATGAAAAGTGTTAAAGACCCCCTAAGAAAAATCTTAGGAAAAGCTTTGCTTACTTTTGAAGAGCTTATGACTGTGCTTGTAGAGGTGGAAAATGTTCTCAACCACAGACCACTAACATACATTTATGATGATTCCTCTGAGCCTGAGCCGCTAACACCGGCCCATTTCCTGCTTGCTGGACACAAGGTAGGATACCTCTTTAACTTTAAGGAACTGTTTAACGCCTCTATAACTAGGACTAGCCTAATTAAAAGAAAAACATATCAAACAAAACTTTTGAGCCAGATTTGGGAGAAATGGAAGACTGAGTATTTACTAGCAACTAAAAGCTTGCATTCTTTCGGAACTCCTAATGCTCAAAAGGACTTGAAAGTCAATGACATTGTTTTAATTGAAGGTGTAAGTAAATCAAAGTTCCTATGGAACTTAGGACGAATTATCGAGGTCAATAGAGGTCGTGATGGACTAGTCAGGTCTTGTGTCGTCAAGACCAAAAAGGGAAATTTAAGACGACCTACTCAACTTATATATCCTTTTGAAATTGCTAATTAATAAAATAATTTTGTAAATAAATTTTCTGTAAATACAACAATATTTAAGTTTAGTATTGTGCATGTGTAAATAATATTAATAACTTATTCTTTTACTGTATTATAACTGTAATATATTATCTATACTGTAAATACTGATATTATTTAATTTTGCATTTATTGTGTTATTTTATGAAAGTTTCTTGCAAAACTCCTGGCCAGGTATATTTATGTTGTACATATTGGTAAGAAACATATGTTTTGTAATTATATTATGATTGTTTACTTAGTGCTTTATTTCAGATTTTCTTAAAGGTAAAACTTTCTAAAATCTATTGTTTTGAATAATTCCATATAGTATAATTTTGACATGTATATTGGTTTCAATAATTATTGGTACAATTAGATTAAAAATATACTGTGATAATTTTGGCAATTATCAGATGGGGAGTGTCGAAAATGTGAAATAAAAGGCAGGTGTCGCTGCTAATTCGATAACCCCCACTTTGAAGTGAAATGAAGAGAACACTTCAGTGTTTGTTGTATGATTGAACCACCGAACCGATGTAACGATATTGTGTAATAATGTTCGCTTCGAGAAGAAGCTATGAAGGAGAGATCCTGATAATATCTTGGAATATGCTCATGAAGATTGCGAATAAATATTTGTTAAGTTTTTAAGAAGTCACAATATCATTTTAGAAGTAACACATCTTACGTAAAAATATCTACACCCGGTATAAATTTGGAACGAAGCCAAGTGGGTTTCTAAAAAGGGCATTGATCGGATGCCGTCGATTTTGGGCGTTTTATTGAATATCTATTGCTATTCTTGAGGAACTGTTCTTCAACTTTGGTACGGAAATAAGAAGTTTAACGTCTCGTGCGTCTAGATTATTAACCAAAATATTTTATCCTTCCGCCGCCACACACTGAATGACTGCAACTCTCGATGTTTCTTTAAAGATTTTGATATAAACGATAACAACGTACATTAATTCTCAAATTCATATAACCTTTTCTAATTCTTTTTTCTGGTTTTACTTTCGTAAAAAATTCTAACATTCCTCAGATATGTAAATATAATTCATTATTCAAATGGCGTGAAATGCACATGATTTATGACATAATTTTATTTTAACTGTATCTTAATTATAGTTTTGCTAGAAATGAAATATAGTTCATTTATTAAAATAAAAAATTAATTGTTCTTCTCCATTTTCCTTTCTCCATTTCTAAATTTTATATGTATTGGAAATTTGTATGACAAAACGTAGCAATAATATTATACTGATGTATTTGCAGACATTATCTTAAAATTTTATATTTCTTCTCAATCGAATATTCTGGAATATGTTTATCACACAATATTTAAAATAAATTATTAGATTTTAAAATAGACCGGATTCGCTTATAAATGAAAAGGGGGATATTAAAAAAGCTAAATACTAGATAAAATAACAAAATATTTTATTTTCCATAGAACCGAAATAATTTTGCGAAATAATATTTGTCGCAATGTGATCAACAAAGTCTTTGTTTTTAATTGCTTCTAAACATTTTGTTAATTTTCATGCGCTAAATATGACATTTTATAATTAATTATATGTAATCTGATTTCATAATCTTTTAATTCATATAATTAAAACGTGTGAAATTACATTTTCTTAGAAATATGATATGTCACATAACTGAATAAAACTAAAAAATAACATCTATTTGTCTGCTTAGTATATACTTCCATGCTTTAGAACATTATTCCATTTTGTAAATTGATTTTTTTAACAATTTTTAAACGACTCACATATTCATATTCTGTATTTCTTGCTATTTGTTTAGATATAAATATAATTTTACGGATAAATACGAGGACGATTAAAGATGAAAATAGTGCAAAAATATTATATGTATTCCTTGAAAATGAAATTTAATATCACACGGATATATGTTTCTGATGTAATATGTATTTTGTTGGCTAATCATGGAAGCATATATTGCGACATTAACATTCTTGAGTTTTTACGCATATTTTTAAAGTTTGATATTTTGTCAATAGAAGGTTTTCGTTATAAACGTACAATTAACTTTGTATATGCCATCAGTATACAGATTTGTAATGTACACAGAAATGCAACTAATGAAAATTATCATGCATACAGCAAATATAAAGTAAATGGTAGACTTTCAATTTATAAATTTGATATTAAAACATAAAGCTTTACATATAAACATAAATTATAACAACATATGAAACAAGCATTTCCTATCTACATGTAGTTTCTTTTGAATATCAACAAGGGAAGCCGTCGTTTTTAGACGTTTAGTTAAATATCTTTTGAAATTCTTGAGGAATTGTCTTTCAACATCTGGTACGTAAGTAAAATGTTTAACTCCTCATGCGTCTGGATTACTTACTATCCACAATGATTTACATGGTTCGTACGGATACAGTTATTCCTCTAGGGAAACTACCAGTATATTTTTATAAAAAAAGAAATCTACATTAAACACGCAAAAGTTGGCCTTCTTTTAAGTAGAGATTTTCTACAAGATAATACCGGTGCCGAAAAATTTTCTAGTATGCAAAATTCAAGGAGGCGCATGAACAATATATTACTCTTCCGCAGCCACATACTGAATGACTACAATTCTCAACGTTTATTGATTGACTTATAGACTCGTGTTAAAATGCACTAATTCTCTAATTCATATATCAGTTTCTAGTTATTTTTTCTGGTTTTGTTTTCTTAAAAAATTCTAATATTCCTGAAATATGTAAATACGTAAAATTCATTATTCAAATGTCGTGAAATGCACTAGATTTACAAATTAATGTTAATTAATTTACATCTTAAATATAAATTTGTTAGAAATGAAAGGCAGTTCATTTCTTGAAATTTTAATTTAGATATTTTTCTCCTTTTTCCTGTCGAAAATATTATATGTATTAGGTATTTGTATAACAAAACGTAGAAATAATATTATACGGTTTGTACAAAGTCCTAGCAGACATTATCTTTAAATGTTCTATTTCTTCTCAATCCCATTTTTTTATATGTTTATGCATAGCTGCCAACTTTTATGCTTTTTTACTACCACTAAAATTTAACAGATATTTTCGCCTTGTTTAATCGTGAGATTTAGACGATTAAAGACAATAGTTACTATAAAATTTTAGTGGTAGGAAGAAAGTGTAAAAGTTGTCAGCTATGTTTATGATATCATATGTAAAATTAATTCTTAGATTTAAAAAAAAATAGACCGGATTCACTTACAAATGAAAATGTGGACATTAAAAAAACGAGTTACCTGATTAAATAACAAAATATTTTGTTTACAATATAACCCGTATGAAATAATAAGTTTTGGGAAATAATATTAGTCGCAGTAAAATCAGAAAGATCTTTATATTTCATTGCTTCTAAATGTTTTATTAATTTTTTATTCGCTGAAAGTGACTTTTCGTAATTACAGTGACCTCTTATTTATATGCGATGTACCGAAATTAATTTTCATTTTTTCTAGAGCGCAAAATTAATCTTAAAAATTCCTGGATGAGATAAGGCAAAAATCTTTCTTCAGAAATAGTGGCGCTAAAAAAATATTTCTGTACCACGCGTATAAGTTATAGGTCACTGTAATTATACATTTTCCTATAGAAATATGATGCCGTATAACTGAATAAAACTAGAAAAAATATGTGTTTGTTTCTTTATAATATACTTCGATAATATTATTCCATACTTTAGTACATTATTTCGTATAGTATATTGATACAATTTTTAAAGCACTTATATTAAGTCTACCGGGAAGTTCTGTCCGATAACGTTATTTCACGCCTATTTTTTTTAAATCAGATTTCTTCATTGGCACCACATTTTTGAAATAGTAAAATACCCATTGCTTTCACATTAACGTGAAATGCAAAATCAATGGGAATTTTACCCTTTCAAAAAAGTAGTGCCAATGAAGAAATCTCAATTTTTAATAAAAGTAGGCGTGCAAGAACATTATCGGACAGAATTTTCCAGTAGACATAATTTATTCATATTGTATATTTCCAGCTTTCCGTTTCCAAGGATTTCAATGTATCTAAAATCCTGAAGACATTTTTTCATATATATGAATAACATTTTTCGGAGAAATAGAAAGGCGATTTAAGTCAAAAATGGTGTGAAATTTGCTATATGTTTTTCTTGTAAAACGAAATTTAATATCACACAGATGTATTTTTGATGTAACTTGTATGTTGTTGTCAAATCACAGAAGCATATATAATAACGTCCGGGCGAAGTAGCGTTTTTTACAGATAAGTGAATTCCTGCTTTGTGACAGAAGAAAGGGGTTTATTCCACCCCACAGAGATAAGCCTTGGAATGTCGAGGGGGAAAATGAGTTTGGTCAACCCCACTAGAACTAAATGTGGATTTCAGTCAGTTCTTGGAACATCTAGGCGCAGTGTTTCCAGTGGGCTACTTTTTTTTAATTCAGATTTCTTGATTGGCACCATTTTTGAAACGGTTAAATTCACTTTATTTTTGCCTTAATTTATATGTCATTAAATAAGGCACGTTTTACCATTATAAAAAAGTGGTGCCAATCAAGAATCTGATTAAAAAAAAAGGTAGCCCATCTGGCAACCCTGGCTAGGCGGATGTCGATCTTTGACAAGTAAAGATATTATAGTCTGTGGCGAAGAATTTCGATTTTTATGGTTAATTCTATTCGTCTCATCGAGCTAAGTAATTTGCTACCTCGTATATCGGCTATTGAGTTTTAATAATGAAAGGGGGCCGGGTCAAAGTTTCAAAATTTGCATAATGCAAGATGCCAAAAAAAAGTAGCTTAAAATTCCTTCGCATGCAACTAAACGCAGACGTTCCACAAGTTATGAACTGACTGAAAAACTGAGTAAAGAACCGACAACGTGTGATCAGAAAGATTTTTGCACGTAATTCGGAAAAAAGTATTGACAAGAACAAAACTAGACCAGTGTTACCAGTGGGCTACATTTTTTTTTTTTAATTCAGATTTCTTGATTTGCACCGCTCTCTAGAAATAGTAAAATTCGCCTTATTTAATGACACATTAATTAAGGAGAATACGAGGGGAAATTTACCATTTCAAAAAAGTGGTGCTAATCAAGAAATCTAAATTTTTAAAAAATAGCCAACTAGCAACAGTGAACTAGACGAGGACATTATAACTTGAGAAAACCTGCTTGTCAAGTAGCGTACGAATATTTTATCTGCAATTACAAATTCTTATAACAACTTCAATAGTATAACCTTATAATAGTTATTGTCAATATATGGCACACCAAAAACAATTAGTAAACTTAAATCGCACTTATTTCTTTGAAGGCATCTGTCTTTCAATGAACGAAATTTTGGACTTTGACCTGGCCTCCTGTCACTATAAAAACCAATAACCGATATGCGAGGTATAAAATTAGTAATATCGATGAGACGAGTCGAATGAGCTATAAATCGAAATTCTCCGCCACATACTATAGTACCTATACTTGTGAGTAGCTCCGTACTAGGCACAGTTAGTTTTCTGGTGTAAGTATTTTGCAAATGCTATGATATGAAACAGGGAAAATTTTGGCTTGTGGAGTTCTCGTGTGGAGAACTGATGGGATTACTTTTATTGTACATGAAATACTTTTGGTTTTTTAATTAAATTTCTTATGATCTATATTGAACTGCGTTTTAATTCAAATATTTTTCAAGCTGTGATGAATCTTTTTCGAGCGGAGATAGGAAACATAGCGACATTAATATTGATGAATTTTTACGAATATTTTCAACCATCGGTATTTTGTCAAAAGAAAGTATTTATAAAACAACATTCAACTTTGTACATGCCATCAATAACTAGATTTTTAATGTACACAGAAATCAAACTAATAAAAACTCTGGGTAAAGTAAATGGTACACATTCAACTTAAAAATTTTCTCTTTAACCCCTTGAGGGTCGATGGTATATATTATATCCCACCTAAGATTAATGAAGTTTTGCACTAGAAAAAAATTATTAAATTTTAATTTTAAAACTTTAGCGAATAAAAGTCGTAAAATTACTTATCGTTATTTTGCAATACATTTTTTTAAAGATTCCGGTGTGAATTCGACATTACAGAAACACAATTCCTTGCCCTCTAAAGGATAAAAAGCTTTGTAAATTATAACCAGGTTCTCGCTGCCGCTCGCCACTGCGCCAAATTGCGACAAAATACTCCATTTGGCAAGTAAAAGAGCAATCAGACTCACCAAATTGCGGGTGCTCAATTTCTGCTCTTTTTGTGTATGTGTGTGTGCCAATACAGTCGAGATTCTTATCCGAGTTGCTGACCGATTGATGTCACTTTAACATGTTCAATTGCACCGTGCCGTTTACATTGCTCTATTTATAGCGATACTGACTCAACACCAATTTAGCAACAGCCAAAGTCAGAAAGGATTATGCGATTTTCTCTATTGCCAGTAAATCACTATCTAGGAACCGGCTGCGCGGCGCCGGTAAAAACTCAAAAAAAAATTACTCGCATCAAGCGCGAAATAGACAAACTTTTTGGTGTAATGCCGTGTTGAAATTAGCCATTTACCATATTATTTATTAGTTGTATAGAAAGTATCATTGACCGGTCAATTTTTTTCTATCAGTTAAGAGTCGTAATCTCAAAGCAATTTCTAGTGTTAAGTTTCATAACGGTTTAATTTTTATTTAGACTGCTAAAATAATATCTGAAATACTTACACAATTAGGAGACATTTAGAATGTACTTATTTTTAATAGTTTCTGTAGCAGATAGTCATATTTCTATTTTATAAACAATTAGAAAAAATTAGGTTATTTTAGAACATTTTGAATAAAACGGATACAATAAGGGGTTAAAGATACATTTTTCAGTGTTTCACGCCGAATCTATATTGCTAACATTTCTTTTCATTTGACTACTGTTTTTTATTTCTCATTCGCCAAATCGCTAACGTTGGTCAAAAGCTGGCGAGAACTCTGATTATAACTGACATAAAACAAGCATTTCCTATCTACATGTAGTCTCTTTTGTATAAGAACAAAGATTTCTAGTAACTCACCCGCGAAACGCAAGTATACTATTAATTTTTATGTAAGCTGATATCCAAAAATTCAGGGGCAATGACCGGATGCCGTCGATTTTAGAAGTTTTGTTGAATATATACTGAAATTCTGGAGGAGTTGTTATTGGACGACTAGTACGTAAATAACAAGTTTAACGTATCGTGCGCCAGGATTATTAGCCACAATAATTTATTCTTCCGCAGTCACACACATAATGACTGCAATTCAGGACGTTCCTTCATATACATACAAATACATTATGCCCTCAACTAATTCTCTACTTCATATAACAGTTTCTAGGTATTTTTTCTTTTTCTGGCTCATTAAATAATTTTAACTTTCGGGATCTATGTAAATAAAATTTATTATTCAAATGATCGAAAATGACCGCATGCCGCAGATTTTAGATTTTTCGTTGAATATGTGCTGAAATTCTTGAGGAGTTGTCCTGTAAGGACCAGTACGTAAATAACAAGTTTAACATATCGCGCGTCAGGACCATTAGACACACTAATTTGCTCTTCCGCAGTCACACGCTTAATGACTGCATTTCCGGATGTTTTTCATATCACTTCATATGTCTGCAACGACATACTAATGCTTTTTCTCATATAACAGTTTTTATGTATTTTTTCTGGTTCTGACTCGTTAAATAATTTTAATTTTAGGAATATACATAAGTAAAATTTATTATTCAAATGGTGTCAAATGCACCAGATTTAAAACGTAATTTTATTTTAATTATATCTTAAATATATAGTTTTGCAAGCAATGAGAGAGAGTTCATTTCTTAAAATTTAAATCTAACCATTTTCTCTGATTCCTTGTCGAAAATTTTACACGTATTGGAAATTTGCAAGACAAAACGTAGAGATAATTTTACGCTGATGTATTACAAAGTCCTAAGAGACTTTATCTTAAAATTTTCTATATCTTCTTCATTGAATTTTCTTGGATTTGTTAATCATACCATGTGTAAAATTCATTATTAGATTTAAAAATAGACTGGATTCACTTATAAATGAAAAGAAAGATATTAAAAATGCGAAATATCCGATTAAATAACAAAATATTTTGTTTTCCATATAACCCTTGCGAATTAGTTTTGGAAAATAATATTAGTCATAATTTGATCAGTAATGTCTTTATATTTAATTGCTTTTAAATGTTTTGTTAATTTGTATGCGCTGAAAGTGGCTTTTTATAATTAATTATACATTTTATCAGTAATATGATATGTCGCATAACTGAATAAAACTTAAAAAAATTATCTTTTGTTTGTATGTTATATACATCCATATTAGTATTCCATATTTTAGTACATTATTACATATAGTACATTGATACTATTTTTAACGCACTTGTATATCTATATGGCTTATTTGTAGTTTTCCGTTACCAAGGATTTCAATGTAACTAAAATAGTATTCGTAAGCATCAAAGGGATCAGGGGATTTAAGATATTTTAGTACCGGAAATTTCGTAAAGTATTAGTCGCTTAATTTGAAGATTGATTTTTAAGGCAAATACTATTTTAGGAAAATTCTGGTAATAGGTGCTTGAAAGTCCTTCAAACGTACAAACCCTGTAAAATTCTTAAGACAAACTTTTATTAGATATTAATATTATCTTACGGACAAATACGAAGATGATTTAACACACTCGCTACCTTATTGTTTTATCAAAATAACTTCAAAAAAATGGGTATTTAAGAATTTTTATTCTTTTGCCACATGTTTTTCAAAACAAACATTTATGCCTAATTTAATCGGGAAAATGCTCCGATTAAATAAGGCAAAATTTACAATAAAAAATAACTGGTGGGGATAATCAAGCAGAATTAATTAGACGGAAAAATGCATCCCTGAGGAAATCTCGGGTTCCGCAGCGAGAGGGTTAAGACGCAAATAGTGTGAAATTTAATATATGTAATCTTGGAAAACGAAATTTAATATCCCACTGATATATTTTTGATGAAATATGTATTTTGTTGGAAAAAAATGAATCATGTATTGCGAAATTAACATTCATGGATTTGCACGAACGTTTTCAAAGACTGGTGTTTTGTCAAAAGAATGTTTTCGTTATAAAAGTACCTTTAACACTTTCAGGGGCAAAATACTTCTGTTGCTTAAATTTTAAAATGATGGATTGACACCGGAATTTATGGACAAATTTATATAAAAGTAACTAAAAGCTTTCATTCTCGTACATTATAAAAAGTAAAATTTAATTCGTAAAGACTGGTGCCAATGTGGCATTTCGAAATTAAATTTAAGTGGTATATATAATATACCGGTGCCCTTCAAAGGGTTAACTTTGTACAGGGTGACAATTATTGAACTATATGAAATTAAACCGTCATAACTTCTGAACGGTTTGCATGATGAAGTTCAAACTTCGTGTTTAGCAGCAGGGCATGAAGGGAATTAGTATGGGCATGCGCACGTAACTTGTACTCAACTTCGTCAATAAGCAAAACTGGCGCATTTGGGGGACTGAGAATTTGCATTTCGCGATCAGAAATCTCGCCACCTTCAACGGGTGACTGTGTGGTGTGCAATGTCCAGTCACGGAATAAGCGGTTCTATATTCATTGACGGCACGGTGACTACTGAACGATACGTGAAGGTATTGAAAAATGGTTTCATCACCATTATCCAAAACGACCCTTATTTTGACAAGATGTGGTTCATGCCAGACAGAGCTCGACCCGATCGAACCAAGAAAATGTTTGATGTCCTGGAGGAGCACTTTGGGGACCGCATTCTGCTTCTGGGGTACCCAAAGTCCACTGGAAAGGGACTCGCTTGACCGCCATATTCTCCGTATCTAAACACATTTGACTCATTTTTGTGGGGCAACATTAAAGACAATGTGCACAGAAATAACACCAAAACCATGTCTGATCTGAAAACTACCATTCAGGAGGTCATCGACAGCATCGAGGTACCGTCACTTCAGCGGGTCATGCAGAATTTTGCTATTCGTCTGCGCTACATCATAGCCAATGATTGCAGCCACTACGGACATGCCATAACCTAAATCCGATTACCTGTAGTGACGTTTACATGTTGAAGAAAGTTTGTGCACTCAGTAGTTTTTAAATAATTTACGTTTTATTTCATATAGTTCAATAATTGTCACCCTGTATATGCCATCATTACACAGATTTTTAATGTACACAGAAAAGCAACTAATAAAATCTATCATGCATCCGGCAAAGATAAAGTAAATGGTAGGTTTTCAACTTAAGTATTTTTTTAAAGGCAAGAAATACTCTTATAAAACACTGGTGGAAGTTTCGCTATCATTCACTGAGCTCTTATCTTAAATCTTTATCATATGAAATAATTTGAAGCGACAAAAATTCTCGCAAAATAAAGATCATATATCCTCTCCCGCTTCGTAGTGGTTTACGTTATATCTGAACATTAACTCTCTAAATTGTTTAACCCTTTAGCTACTGACGGTAGTTGTAAGTACCATTAAAATAACTTGTTATAAAATTTATTTATTACATCGATTAGTTGTAATAAAAACAGTTTAGAATGTGTTATAGTTACACTACTTCATCTTATTCCAAAACCATTTTTGGTTACGCAAAAAATATATTTTTAAAAGGATGATTTATTTTGCCATTGCATCTTTTCCGCTTTCCTGACGTTAGGGCGAGGGGGGGGGGGATTTTTCAATTCGGAAATATTTCTATATTTCTATCGTATGAACATTATATTTGTGCATTTCCTAATTCTACAAAATACTAAGAAAAAGATTTAAAATAAAAGATTTGAATGGTGTCATAAATATTACACAAAATCCCTATAAATTAGAATTTAATGAATCGTTCTAAATGCATTAATCATTCTAAAATCCGTCTAAAATTTATTAAATGATTATGTAAATTTTCTAATGTAGTTTAAACAATTCGCGAAAAATGCTTTATAAGATAAAATTTTCATGAATTCATAATTCAGTACTTAAAGGTTTAATAAAGCGATGAATTAAAAATCGACGTAAGTTTTACAAGTATTTCTTTAGCTGGTAATTGTGACATTGTTACTTTAGAGTCGTAAAAATGCCCAAACTATAAAAAAATCTCCATAGCTGAAACGTCAATATGAGGCCTACTGTAGAGAACCGAAAATTTTTGGTGTATGTGTTTATGCTTGTTTGTTTTTCCTGTCTGTGTTTATGTCTACCGATTACTGCCTCAAAATGAAACTGATAAGTCTGTAATTAGGTAGGTATGTCGGCGAGGTATCCAGAATCAGCGAGTTTTTGGTTAAATTTGCTTTATTCGTTCATAAAAGGTACAGCATTTTATTTTACGTCACAATGTTTTTCTACTGAATTCAGACGATTTTTAAATTTTACCATTAACTGAAAAAAATAGCTCATTTGTATAATTGATTTAAATATTAATTTATGCACACTAAAAGTTCTTAGTAAGGGTCTTAAATTAGTTAGATTAGTTTGAAATTTAATTAATACATATATCTCAGAGACTATAAATTACCTACATAGGTTTTGATGGAAGTTTGCGGATTTGTACAAAAATATAAAGAATTGAACTGCTCAGTTTTATAATTTTTTTTTTAATAAGCAATTATTTTTTCTCTTTTAATCTGCCAGTTGCCCATCAACATAAGTTCATGACATGCCAAGAAAAGATAATTTATTAAAATATTTATTCATTGCGGCATATCCGACGAAAGATTTGGTGAAAAAATATATATATAAAAAGAGCTAATCTTTCGTAATCGAATCAAGGTATGAGGTCTGCGTGAAATATGACTCATGCTAGAAAAAATATAGTTAAAACACAATGTAGATGCTTATTTTTAAAGAGCTCTCACAAAAACTGGAAATCACTCTTGGTAAAAGGCACATAGTTGCCACGGAACTGTTTTCGGAAGATTACACAACAGATTTAAATGTCTAAACAAGAGTTATTTGTTGAACTTAATTGTAGGGATGAGCAGAATGAATGATTTTACAGTTCGATTGAATCATTCGGGCATACGCAAAAACTGGTGTCTGCACAGGCCCTTCACAATGGTCCTTATTACAAATGCACCCGAGAAATTATCTATTTAAAGGGAAATTATCCTTACTTGTTAAGTTGATTTCCCCTATTCAATATGTTACGTAAACTTGACCCAGCAATAATTTGTAATTACTCTTATTTTAGTAGTTATCTTATTATTATAGTTTTGTGATTTCTGTAAAAGTTGTTTACACAAAATTATGCGATTATATATATATATATAAACGTATGAGCGCATAGCGTTCATGATTACTAAAAAGAACATTACTGGATTCAGCTACCTTGTCGTGAAGCAGTATCAAAAACGCAGTAATTTGCGAAAGTTGCGATCACGAACAAACTAGGTTCGTAAACACCGCAATTTTTAACGAACGGAGGAGAGCATAGAGCTCATGAAAACCGGACAAAAAAAAACACTGGATGAAGCGACCTCGACGTGTATCAGTCTCAAAAAAGTACTAAATTCGCAAACGCTTCGATCACAAACGAACGAAATTCGTTAACGTCGCATTCAGTAACGAAAGTACGAGCGCCTGACGTATCGTATAAGCGCCTGACACTCCTAAAAAACGAAAGAAATCACCGAATGCAGCAACATCGTTGTGTAGCAGTTTTAAAACCACAGTAAATTCGCGAAAGCTGTGATCATAAATGAAACGTCTCAAAAACGCAGTAATTTGCGAAAGTCGCGATCACGAACAAACTAGGTTCGTAAACACCGCAATTTTTAGCGAACGGAGGAGAGCATAGAGCTCATAAAAACCAAAAAAAAAAATCACTGGATGCAGCAACCTCGTCGTGATAAAGTCTAAACTATGCACTAAATTCGCGATCACAAACGAACGAAATTCGTTTACGCCGCGATCAGGACAAAACGTATGGGAGCAAAGTTCTCATGAAAACTGAAAAAAAAAATCACTGGATGCAACAACCTCTTCGTGCAGCAGTATTCTTACATTAGCATTCATGAAAACAAATTGAAAAACATGACTAGATGCAGCAACCTCGCTACATTCGCGAAGGACGAGATCACAAACAAACGAAATTAGTAAACGTCGCAATCGTCAACGAACGTATGAGCGCAAATCCACTTCATTTAATTTGTGCATGAAAGATGTTTGCAACCATTGTTCTCATTTTTTATTTTTAAAACTATAGAGACTGGATTTGTTCCGATGAACACTGTTTTAAAGCTAAAAGTAAACAATAATTGCATCGTATTAGCCAGTGCGCTGTGCTGGGGAGTTTCTCGGGTGCGTTTGTGAAAAGTCCGTTGTTAGGGGAGCGGTGTATACGCTATTTCCGCAAAAGCATACCTGCCAACTTTTTTTTATTCAATTTCCACCAGAAATTATGTAAAGAAGTTTCATAATTTAATTAAACTTTATATTAGAAGACTATAAAAATTATTTTTTATTTCGAAATTTCCGAAGATAATTGATTGAAAACTTTACAAAGGTTGACAACTATGTTTTACCTTCTATTTTTTAGAAACTTTCTTGTGGTAATTGGTTAGCTTTATGTTGAAAACTAGGTTTATTTCGCATGTTTTTTCGATAGTAAAATCAACCATTCTGTTCATCACTACTCAATTGTAGACAAACAATTTTAAAAACGAATGCTTAGGAAGTAAATAAATGAAACACCTTTTGAAAATCACTGTATTAGAAAGGTGAAATATATATAAATACAAAATGCATGAAATTCGTTCATGTTTTTTACACGAACAATATCCTTTTTGCTGCTAATTGTTTGTTCCAATTTTATGGAGAATATAGTAAATAAATTAATGTGAGAAAGTTTCACATAGAAATGCATAGTATACTAAGGGTGATATATCTTGTCATAGCAGGAAGGATATTTAAAATAAAATTCCGTCATTTTATTTTCTAAAAAGCTTTATTTATGTGCAGTGGCGTAGTGTTATCAGGCCTCGGAGCAGTCATATTTTTAGCCACCACTAATTTTATAGAATTATTTTTATGGCAAATTACAAAAATAATTGAGACAAAAAGCTCACCAAGAGGTGCTTCCATGAACGATTTCCGAGATAAATCTTAAACGAAAAATTTCGCAAGAAAATAGTGGTGGTAGAAGTTTTCATTTAGTTTCTATAAATGGTGAACGCTCTGAGGGCTGCATTACGAGGCGAGGGAGATGTGTGCTAGTTAATTTTGTTACCAATAATATTGTATGCTTAATATAACTTTGTTTAATTGTATAAAAGTGTAAACATTTTCAGCCAAAGGGCATAGCCGGATAAGCATTGGAAACATGCCTTTCAATCAAATTTCATGATTTTTTTCCCAGATGTAGCCACATATCTGACAATATATTTCCCCTACTATCACCCAATAAATATTGATATTTAATGAGATAAAAATGTTTTTCCGATTTTTTAAAAAACGGATTTTCTCAAAAACTGCTGCAGGGAATTTCATGCCATTAACTGAGGATATATAGATACCAAAGGTACATAACTGGTAATTTTTGTATAATTTTTTGTTCATAAAAACTGTGTGAAACAGCGAAATAAAAAATTAAAAGAATAAAAATCATATCTTATGGTTATCCGAAAATTACCATTTTTTTTGTAAAAAATTCCCCATATGTGCCCGTATATTCTATATAAATGCCGAAAGTTTACGTTGGGTACTACATATAAATATTTACAAAAATATATATTGAAATTATTGAAATTCATTTTAAGGCGCTATTTGGGGCGGACCTACTCAACTTCGACGCCCGAAGAATTTTTATTATAAACAGTTACAGAATTGCTGTATTTAAAATTTTAATGAACACATGAGCAACATTCTCAACGCTGTCGATAGCAAAATGAACATGAAGTTGAAAAACAATGCTTATATGCTTAATGGAATCTAAAATTCATCAGTTGACATATTTTCTGCTGACTTTGTTCCAAAAATTCGTCGGATGTCGAAGTTACGTAGCTCCGCCCCAAAACACGCCTTAAAATGAATTTCAATAATTTTACTATACATTTTTGTAAATATTTATATGTAGTACCAAACGCAAACTTTCAACATTCATACAGAATATACGGGCACACATCGGGAATTTTTTACAAGAAAATGGTAATTTTCGGATAACCAAAAGGTAAGATTTTTATTATTTATTTCGCTATTTGACACAGTTTTTATTAACAGAAAATTATACAAAAATTACCAGTTATGCATCTTTGGTATTTATATATCCTGAGTTAATGGCATGAAATTCCGTTCAGCAGTTTTTGAGAAAATCTGTTTTTTTTTAAATTGTAAAAACATTTTTATCGCATTAAATATAAATATTTATAGGGTGATAATAGGGGGAATACATTGTCAGATATTTAGCCACATCTAGGAAAAAAATCAGGAAATTTGATTGAAAGGCATGTTTCCAATGCTTATCCGGCTATGCCCTTTCTATATAATACTACTGGTAGTAAAATGATCCAGCCCGACCCTTACGTTACTCTACTGTTTATGTGCGATACTGGCATACTTAGTGCATCGAAATAGATTTGGATTTATTTAAATATCAGCTCACATTTTAAATACTTTAAAATAATCAACAAACCTATTTATTCAAAAAAAAAGTTATAATATCGCCGGATTTCTAAATTATATATAAATAATGTAAGGGAAAATCCCGTTTTACATTTATTTTGTTACGTTACATTTTATCCAACTTTCGTTACAATTACCTATGCTTCGTGGTTGAGCGATCTCAGTATTTTCATAATATAGGATAAAATCTGCTGTACGGCGCTTTTAGTACAACGCACTAGTTGATATACTAGAAACTTGAAATAGCAGAATAATTGCCAATTACAAACATAAATGAAATGTGAGACTAACTGGTGTCAGGGGCTAGAGCTCTCATGGAGAGATGTACGTTTCATTCTTGTGAATTCTAACAATGCAAATTTAGAAGCGTAATTTAAATGTTTATTATTACAGTTCCTTAAAAATTGGGATTTCTGAATCTTTGCGAAATGTTATATAGATAGAAACAAATAATCTAGCATTATTAAATAGCGGATTTCAGTATGTCCGATATAGTTTGAAAATAAAAATATCTTGCAATAGGTACGTTGAGGCCTCACTCCTAAAGGTTTACAAGTTCTACAAGTAATTTCGAGGTTATAAGTTAACATTATTTCGTACGACAGTCGCGATGATTTTAACGCCTCGCGTTTTTGCTGATAAAATTATTCTCACTACCGTACATCAATCGAATGCGATTCTCGATTGTTTGAATTGCAAACTAAAAGCGAAGTTAACTTTACACATAATCATTTTATACATTAGTT
Source organism: Maratus speciosus (assembly GCA_963932465.1). NCBI lineage: Eukaryota > Metazoa > Arthropoda > Arachnida > Araneae > Salticidae > Maratus > Maratus speciosus. Next base: position 589,591,215 of record OZ010786.1, on the reverse strand, counting down.
TATGATTCTTATTTCTGGTGCGGAACAGATTTAAAAATCCAAATATTCGTGATAAATATCAATCGCAGGAAAAACAACTCGTTGTAAATGATCCCGCGAAGCCACAAGTCTAAAACGTCAGTTATAAAAAGAAGTGATATCACATGAAAAAGGCGACATAGATGTCCGTACTCCGAGTGCCGTGAAAAAATCTATCACTACTCATAATGTTTCCAAAGGGCTTGGAATGAGATACAGCATGGGAAAACTGCTTGGCGACCTGCAGGCTTTTATAATGTTAGCGTTTCCTGCACTTACATATGACTATAATTCTAAAAAAATTGTTCTTGTATTTCTGCTCTTATGAAACTGTAAAAAGTTGAAGCTTCTGTTTTCGCATGGCCATTGTTAATTTGTAGATTTTATTTACCATTATTTGAACGAGAAATATCACTTTTTCAAGAAGGATTTTCTAAGTAAACTTGCAAACATTTTGAGATCGTTAAATAATAAAAAAAATATTGATCATATGTATTTTAATAACAATGCACCTAACAATAGGCGTTAACTAAACTGAAACATTATTGCAGTAAAGCTTGCGTAAACCGAATTTTACATGACTGGGTAAAAATCTGTTCTCGTTAGGATTCTGTTTTAATAGTTTTATATAACACTCCTTATGTTGGAAATGTGACATTTTTTGTTTAACTCTTTCAAGGGCGGTGGTTTATTTTGGGACCGCCTAATTTTAATCCGTAAATGCCACATTCGCACCAGAATATTAGAATGAAAAACTCTTTAAATTTAGTACTTGAAGAAAAGCTTTTGCTTATTCCGAAATGAATTTGTTTATTAATTCTGGTGCCTATTACTCATTTCAGCATTTTGCGAATTGAAGTACTTTGCCCCTGAAAGCGTTAAGAAATAATTCCGTCGTAAACAGGATGTATTTTATCAGTTTTCTCTTTAGTTTTAAAACAGTCTATTACAGGTATTTGTGCAAGTAGAGGTTATGTTAAAAAATATTGAAAAGAACAATTGTAATAACAGATGATTACTGTACTTACATACCATTTTCTGGATGTATCACAACTCTTTCTCGTTTATCCCCTTGAGGGACAAGCAAAAATGTCTCTAAATATTGAATTCATTGAATTCTCATCGAAAAATCGAAATATTTTATTTTTAAATAAGAAAAGCATTTTTTCAACGATTTCCCCACAAAGTTAAGAATATAAAATTTAGTTAAAATTTTCTGGTGAGAATCTTGTTTAAATTAGGTGCGATATACTTTAACCCACCGCCCGGGATTATTACCAGAAGGAGGCAATACGGTTGGAATATTTTCTCACGTATTTCAATATGATAAACTGTAATCCTAAATTTCTGTCGAATTAATTTCCTGATTTTAATTAACCAGAGTTTCATTAAAATGCTTACATTATCTTCTTCAGCATATTTTGTGGTTTCACTGTAGTTTTCCTAGTATTTTTCCATAGTCGAGGTCCACTGGCCCGATGCTATAACCTAGCTTCCTCTCGAAAAGCAGCAGGACATTCCGCGATGATTATAGTCATCAGTATCTTTGTCAAACATTCTTGTGATTTCATCCAAAATAATATTTCATTTAATTGTTATCTAAATTTTGTGCCCAAAAATTAGTATTGGGTTTTTAAAAGTGTGCGTGCTGAAATCTAGAAGTATTTTTAATATAGACGATAATAGAAACGTCTTTCATAATGTGGACATATGGATCGATGTGCTTTCAGAAGAACAAAATGCAGGGGTCGTATTCTATAGACAAAATTTTATTGTTCCTACCACTACTTTGAAAATAGTATTTTCATTGAAAATTTCTATAGCATGTCTTAAATGAAATGATCAAGAAAATTACTGATAAAGGGTAGGATGGATTCATGGATTCTGGTAGAAACAATAAAACTTTCCCTATATAATACAAACCCTAGAGTTTGAAACATTATAAAGTCATTAAAATACATGTCACTCAGTAAATAGCCATCGGTTGTAATATAATCGAGAAATTTTAAGTGACCTTTTAAACCAGCCATACTCAACCTTTTTTCTCGCGGGCCGCAAACATAGGTATGCGCGTAAGGCGGGCCGCAACACATGTAAAACCGTAATAGAGAAAGAGTAATTAAAGAAAAAGAGTAAGATAACATAAGTAGTATAACAAAGTTAATATTATCAGTAAGTTTGAACATTTGTCGTCTAAGAAATGTTACCAAAAGCTTTTAACGCCATTATTTCAAAACAATGAACTCAGTGTTGAATTCAAACATTTTTCTCCCGGGGGGGATTTCTGTGGATCCGGGGGGGGGGGCATTACAGAGCTCCGTGAGGGGGGAAATTGCGTTTTTTTAGCATTAAAAGCATTAAAATTCAAATCCTCCGGGGGGGGGGATTTAAATGCTCCGGGGGTAATGTCCCTCCCGGGCCACCTCCTGAATTCAACGCTGAATGAACTTCATGGTCAATTTCTATAGAAAATGTTGTAGAAATGTACAGGTAAGTTTGTTGTTTGAAAATAGTTCTGTTACAAATTTTTGGTACAAATTCCTTTCATGCGACAAACATTAAAAGCTAAAAAGCAGTATTAGCAATAAAATAATTATAAAACTAATAATATATTAATAATGCAAAATTTTTGAATTCTAAAGAAAAAAAATGAGGTAGTTTTCTTTTATAAAACTTTTGCTCAATGCAAAATATATATATTTATTAATTTGCAGAAATATAGAGTACAAAATTAATTAATTTAGACTAATGTTTGATTAGTGTTGACGATTAAGAAATGTATATACTCTGTAGTTTAGATTACAAAGACATGTAAAAAGAATTTTTGACTAAGAAAATAACATTTAAGATATTTTAACATAATTTTAAATTAATTATAAATAACAGGACAGATGTTGCCATCCCATTAAAATATGTAAAACAACAATGAAGGTCATTACTTTTTACTCACATCTTAATTTTATAATGATGAATTAATCATTATGTGCCTCGGGCCTCATATAAAAGGACGCGGGGCCACACGGGGCCCGTGGGTCGCAGGTTGAGTATGACTACTTTAAACGAACCGTAAATGCTTCAACGCTGCCTTTCAATACAGGGCTTAATTCAGTCGAATGCAGTAACATATCTGAATATCGTGTGTGTATAACCACTTTGACAAAAGTTATGTTATTTAGTATTGTTTTTCCTCCACGTTAAGTAGAGGAATCCAGTACTTTAAACTGATGTAAATCTAAAACTAATCGATATTTGTATATGAAATTTTTAAAGTCTGAACTGCTTATAAAATGAATAAAATACAACAAACCGCGTGAAAATCCGATAATTATGAAACTCATTATTCCTATCAAAAGATCTTTTGAGTTACCCTGCAAACGAACAATAAATGTTACAATTCTGTTTTACAATAGGAAGGTAACTTAGGCCGACTGTAGTAAAATATCTTAATATCATGTCTATACGTCCATTTTGACAAGAATTAAGATATTTAATATATTTTTGCTGTATGATAAGTATAGGAATCAATTACTTCGAACTCATATAAATCAAAAATTAATTAAATATTTTTACACGAAATTTTAAAGATTTGAACTGCTTATAAAAACAATTCAAATGCAGTAAAACACGTAAAAATCATATAATTGCATAACTCTTTGGCCCTGTCAAAAGATCTTTTGATCGATCCTGTAAACGAACGGTAAATGCTACAATTCTGTTTAACAATAGGAAGCTTACTTGGGTCGACTGTAGTAACATGTCATAATATTAGGTGTATATGCCTATTTCGACAAGACTTAGGTCATTATTTTTTTATCTATTTAGGTATAGGAATCAATTACTTTTAACTGGTATAAATCAAAAACTAATTAATATTGTTACACGAAAATTTAAAGATTTGAAATACTCATAAAATAATTCGAATGCAGCAAACCCCTGCACAAATCCGATAATTACACATCGCTGAAGCCTCGTCAACAGTTTACGGTCTGAACGAGAACTTAAAAAGTGCACACAACAACACTTTTAAAATCGCGTTTACTGGAAATGTATTTGTTGGATTCCGCTTTACTTTTGTTTTCTCATTCACTTGACACGCCCTATCCCACAGAAATAACAAATTTGTTTATATGATAAATAGACGAGATATAGAGGTGTCGAAATTCCGTTTTGGTATGTCCACAAAACACAAACTAGATAGAGAACTAAAAATGTTTATAAAATATTTTGGCATGAATCGTCGGAAATTCCTTTCATTTACGGTTCATGCAATGTTGTTTCTTTTGCTTGGCAAGAAACTCTGTCGCGTTTATTTGATACTTTTTTTTTTCAAATTGTGCCAAATGCGCTATACGTATACCATGCATTTATTTTTATTATCTATGAAGTATAATTTTACAATAACTGAAAGATAGTTCCTTTAAATTTAAAATTAACTGTTTTTCACAAATTTCTTGTAAATGCCCTCTGTAAATGCTAATTCTGCATCTTGAAATTATTTTAAACACATGAAATGAAAGAACATCTATTTTCTTTGATCTTCTTCATCTTCTTCTTTTCTTCTATATCTTTCATCCCAATTAAAATTGTGTCTCGAAATCAAATACATTTTAAAATATTAAATTTTGAAGATGGTCTTTTTTTATTTTTTCCAATTTTAAGAGTCCGGAGACCCCTTAAACGCCAGCAATTTCGCATTATTTAAGAAATAATGTATATTTATTGTAAATAATTCTCTAAGAAAATACTGGCACGGATTTCCTGGTCTGAAAAATCTAGAACCCGCACTAACCCTCTTGCAAAAGTAAGTTTAACTTTGTCTAGGCCATCGATATAGAGATTAGCTCTGTACAAAATTATTCTATTCATTAAAACAATCGTGCATCCCGCGTAAATAAAGGAATTTTTAGGCTTTTAACTTAAGAATTTTCTATTTTTAACGCTTCCCAACATAGTTGAAAAGTGTTTATGACTTTGGTTTATCTGTCTACATCTGTCTGGCCGTGCTCTAAATCTTTGGATTGGCATGCGCTTAACATATGTTATTAAGGTTATGAAATGTTCGGTATTAAAAATTAAATATGTAGTATTTATGTGAGTTGTGGTTTTAGAGTTCTCATAACACTCTCCGCCTAGCAACAGGATTCGGTCAGCGGTTTACATGGGAAACTTGTAACCTCAGAACAGCAGATGGAATTGAATTTGCTCATGTGCAGCTTTGCATCCTCTTTGTTTGGGAACAATTAACAACCAAAGTTCAAATTTCATTCCGAAGTGGCGGAGTTCTGACGTATTTCTCTATCTTTAGACGTTAGCATAAGCCGATATGAAGTCTCAGATGCTGTGACCCGATCTGCAGAAAACCCCCTACCCTCCCGAACTCTGTAAATATAATATTAACTTGATGTGTAACATATAACCCAGAACTATTAAACTCCTTTATTTCATTAATTACGGCCGTATTCTTATATCACATGGGAGCCCGGCCTATTAGAACCTATTTAAATTTTTAAATTCCCCTAGACCCACCTACCAGTGGATTTTATAAGCAGCTAACTACATTTTTTTTCTCAACTCTGAAGACAGCGGAATTATTTAATTTTCATTGACGCAAGACCGCGATGAATCATCGACGAACACGAAGATGTGAATCAAGAGAAAAGGAAAATATCGGTCATCAAATTGAAGTTCTTATCTCTTCATGCAGTTTCTCAGATCCAAGATTTAATTTTTTTTTCTTTCCATGCTGAAATATAACGAGAAAATTAGGTCAGCTCGAAAATACAGATTCGTTTCTGTGTGCAGCGCACTGGTGATTCAAGTTTTTTTTTTCTATTCTTCTCCCATTGAAAACAAGATCGTTTTCAGTGAAAAAGAAAAAGAGTACGGGCGATTTAAAGTATCTCTTTTCATCTCCACATATATAACGGATTAACATATATGAAGTAAGTGCCATATTTTATATTACTTTGCAAAATGTTGTTACAAGATATCAAAGTTGTAGCAAGTCCGATTAATTCCGCGAGGACTGATTTCATTAAATTGTTACATAATTTTTAAAACGGACGATGGACGGTTGAATAGGAAGGAACTAAGAGAATTTGAAGGTTTACAATTTAAAGACGGTTGTTGGTATTTATGACGGCCAATTATCAACACGAGGGATATAGGCCCTAAGTGGGGGGAGTGCCCTTCGTGGGGGTCTTTCTAAGGGAACCTAACCCGTATTAACGCTTGGAAAACCAAGGTTCGAAGAAAACCAAGAAAACTCCGAACGATTAGGCCGACGAGCGCGATTGGGATCGAACATAGCACCCCCCGTATACCAGCTTCGAGAGCAGAACCTGTCGGCCACAATTTAAAGACGGAGATGATCAATTTCAAACTAAATTAACGGACATTCTGGGCGTATTTTCCCAAATTCAGTTACATTGTATAGCAAATTTATTGCACTTGGACGTGCAGGGAAGTAACTCGGATATTGCTACACGTATATTGCAAGGGTTTGACTGACTTAGAATCCTTTCAAAATTCCCTTACTTCACATACATATTCCGAAACCGAAATTGAAAATGAAATTCGCGAAATACATTAAATGACACCCTAAACTCTGACCGCACACAAGCCCTTGCAGATAATACGCCAACTGGCACTCAATTTTCACAACGCCACACGATTGTATTTTCTGACATTGAGAATTTTTTACAACCGTTTTCGGGTAAATCTTCTGACAATATTCTAAAATGGTTTGAGCGATTTGAAAGCTTAGCAGATAGCTTCGCGTTAACCGAGATTCAAAATTCATCTTACAGGGCAGCTTTATTATTCGCGCGTAGTGAGTCAAATATTACCTCGTATAGCACGCTGAAGCATGTCTTGATTAATGAACTCAAATACATCTCATCGCCGGCACAAATCCATGAGACGTTGGCAGCACGCAACTGTAAACCCAATGAAAAATTCACTGAAAATTTCCTCATCATGTAGGAAATAGCCCAAAGGGGTAATGTCGACGACGCGTCCTTGATGCATTATATTATTAATGGATTACAGAACACTCCTAGCAAAAAACCTATATTATTCGGGTGCACCACGCTCGCCGAATTTAAAAACAAACTCCAAAATTTCGAACGAATTTGTGAGCAGACACCTAAATTTTACCAAACAAAGTCACCGGCTACTCCCAACATTCCTAAAATTAACCAGACGGAGAAAACTGCAAAATTAACCTGTTGGAATTGTTTAGCCCCTGATCACCGTTCTTGCCAATGTGTGCATTTAAATAAAGGAAAAAAGTGCATGAAATGTGCACGTTTTGGCCATGTTTCCAAACAGTGTACAGAGCAAACTTCGGAACGCAAGCGTTCGAATCAAGGCACCTCCCCTTCAGGCAAGACGTCGCCAAGCCGAGACGAACAAATTCATATAGTAGAAATGTGTCATTCTCATCCGCGCATGCAGAAACCAGTAAAAATTTCGAATTTACAAATCAATTCAATTTTAGACACAGGAAGTCCAGTAATATTACTGAGAGAAGATATTTATCCACAAATCGGGTTTCCCCCCTACCGGGTCATCTGTACAATTGATGGGCATCGGTAACCGTATTATTCAACCTATAGGATCGTTTTTTTACCGATATAGAAATAGACGATAATACTTTTTCTACTTTTGTTTACGTAGTTAAGTCTTCTCATACGTCCATACCGCTTATCATAGGGACAGATGTCATATTTCAGGGCACTCTCATGTGCGACGAAAACGGCGTTACATTATCTAAATCTCCACCCGCAAACATTTTTATAAATTTCATTACTGTGTCTGATAATGCATCTACAACGAAATCTCAAGATAAATCCGATATACCTTCATTTCCTGACGCAAGATGCACTACAGAAACATTTCTTTCAAATTCTTTCCCCCAGAATCTAAAACCGTCGAGTGTAAATAAATATTTTTTGAATGAAAATATTCCTAGTGTCGTCGAAACTGATCCAGTGAATGACTCAACACATCTAAAGAATCTCGCAACATTATCGCCAGAGTATTTTTTCTTCAATTCAACTTTCTTTTCGTACAAACTGTTTACGACCGCGTTCATCTTATTTATCAGCTGTTTAGCACTGTTTAATTCTACCAACGGACTCAATCATTCTGCATTCCATAAGTACCAACCATCTCAAGATTTGAGTGAGGTTACTAATCGGAACGAAATCCTGCATGTCCTTATCATTTCTTGTTTATTTCTTATACACCGAAACTGTGTGAAATCAACGAAAAGAAAGAAAAAACGTAGAATGAAATCTCCAAAAAGAAATATGCTTAACGTATATAGGTCACTAGTGCAACCACCGAATTTATCATAAATGTGTTTTTTTATTACTATTATTTTTTTTTTTACTGTGTTTATACATTCTGTGTTTTACATCTATATATCTGCTTATTTATGAGATCATATATATCGCACACCACTATAGACTGTTATTCTCTGTGTGACTTCCATCTAGCTTCATTTATTCTTGGATTTTTTTACGATTACAACAAACATGAACGATTTTTTTCTATCAGAAATGTTAAAAGGTGTGTTTACAACTTTTACTAAACATCTCGCTGCTAAGAGTCTAATTAGTGATGAAAAACTTCTATACAGAACGTTTTTTTTTCTTCGTGTGATTGTGTTTTATGTCATTCTAGAGTGCTTCAAATGTTTATTTTTTAAAAAGGTACTGTGTGCGAAGCATTTTTTTTATCAACAGTGTTTTTTATTATTATTTGTTTCTGGAATATGCAACAGATTTAATATTTTTTCAGCTTATATTAACAGAATTTCAGTGTTTTTTTCTAAGAAGTTCTGTTCAACATTTTTTTTTAATCTCTGAGCGATATATTATATGCTCAAAACTTCTTTTTATTGAACCCATTATGGGATTTTTTTTTTCGCATGGAAATTTATTTTTCTTTCGGACTGCAAATGGTGCTTTATTTTTTTTTCACTTGCCTATTACGCAACACGTGCTTTTTTATGTTGCGTAAATAACTTTATTTAAAATGGCTATTTACACAAGACTTTATTTTTTTTTAACATTGACATTTTACAAGAAGAAAAAGAAAATTGTTGTATTTATATTTATAAAACTGTATTTTATGTGTAAACTTTTTATTGAATTGCTATAAATATGTATGAGTTTTACCCCACCCTCGCATTTTTTTTACAGAAACAATTGCTGGCTGTCGAAAGAAGAAGAAAAAAACCCTTTTGGTGGGAAATCTTTTTTTTTGCTTAGACGAGACAATTTTTTTTTCTTCCCGAATTGACGTTGGGATAATGATGTTTTTTTTACAAAGTTCTACCTGAGATGAGGCAGATTTTAGTATGTTTTATCGACGATAATATAATGGGCAGACGGCCTTATCACATTATATTTTTCATCCCTAATGAGGGCGCATGAGGAAGACGGTCTCATGACGCAAATTGGTGTTATCCAGAGATTTTTTATTCTTTTGCTTTCTTTTTTTTGGAGATACCCCACGGCAGCTCAGCATAGATATACATAAAATTTAGACTTTTTTTTTTAATTTTAGCTCGATTTTCTTAATTATTTCTTGACAGTTTTTTCCTTTGGATTCTAATTATTTTTAGATATTTTTTTTTTGTTTTTTGATATATCTTGTTGCTTATTACGCTAACGGGGTCGTCAAGCGATCAAAATGGCGGAGTGTGAGTTGTGGTTTTAGAGTTCCCATAACACTCTCCGCCTAGCAACAGGATTCGGTCAGTGGTTTTCATGGGAAACTTGTAACCTCAGAACAGCAGATGGTATTGAATTTGCTGATGTGCAGCTTTGCATCCTCTTTTTGGGAACAATAACAACCCAAGTTCAGATTTCAAGTGGCGGAGTTTGGACGTATTTTTCTAGCTCTAGACGAGAGCAGAAGCCGATATGAAGTCTCAGATGCTGCGGCCCAATCTGCAGAAAACCCCCTACTCTCCCGAACTTTGTAAATATAATATTAACTTGATGTGTAACATATAACCCAGAACTATTAAACTCCTTTATTTCATTAATTATGGCCTTATTCTTATATCACATTTATACTTCATTTACAGGAACGCTTAACCCCTTCGGGACGAGCGTCTTTTTTCAGAATTTTTAATCTTTTATCACCAGTTTTTCAAAACAGAAATTTTTGCCTAATTGAATTGGAAAACTGCTCGGATTATACAAGGCAAAATCTACAATAAAAATTTACTTGTCAGAATAATCACGGATTCGGAGCACCTTACGTGGCACATATACCAGTCGCTTGTCCGCAAGCGGTTAAAAGAATACCGTTACTAGGTCTATAGAGAAAAATAGTTTGCGGTGTATTTTACTGATCATACGATATTTACAGGGGTCATGCAGCTGCCATCGAAATACTCAATATCAGAGGACACGAATGTGACGTCATTACTAATCGATCGACTTCTCACTAGTGGTGGAATTTACACCGGAAAGTTTTGAACAGCAATTTTATTTTATTTTATTTGCGGAATTTCTATCATCTTATAAATCAATAATAACTATTTAAACTTACTGGTGAGAATCTGAAATCCCCCAATAAAAATTCAGTCAGAAGCTGCAACACTGTGCCATTCCGCATCTGGCTGAATTTTCATTTAGGGATTCCGAATTCTCACCAGTAATTTTTAATAGTTTTTATTGTTTTATAAGCTGATAGAATTTAGACAAATAAAATAAAAGAAAATTGCTATTCAAAAAATTCCTATGTAAATTGCAACACTAGTGAGAAGTCGGTCGATTAGTATGACGTCACAACTCGTGTCCTCTGGACTTGAGTATTTCGATGGCAGCGGTCATACGCTTCAAAGAATTTTTCAGGATAGATATCACTATTTTTTTTTCTTTCTTTTGTAAAAAAATAAATCTAGGTTAAACAATTTCGCCGTATTTAACCCTAGAACTACCGGAAATTTTACTCAAGTTTTATAAAAACATGCTACACCAGAATTTTTACTTAAAACTATTTAATTTGTTTATTTAACTTATTATTGTCTGATTTATACATTTAGTTTGTTTTGAAGAAATTTCTGGTTTGAATAAATATTTTGCATGTACATGTCGGGTCCATTGGACCCTTCTGGTAGACAGAGGGTTAAGAAGAGATTTTCTATAGGAAAGTACTGGTACCGAAGAATTTCCTGTTGTTGAAATTTCTTGACAAGTACGACACCTGTATTTGAAAGACATTGAAACTGATCCATTATACTGAAGTTCACTACACGATACTTGCTATAGAATATGTTGCGTACAGCATTCATTGTTCATTTAGTTTTGTCAAAAAATAGTATTCGAAATTTTTATAATGTAATCGGATTTTCTGAAACAAAAAGAGAAAACTGTAAGCCCGGTACGGATTTTTATTCGTAACTTTTAGAATTATGAAGATATTTTAGATCAATATTCCAGGACTGACCTGAGTTCCGGTGAATTGTAAAGAAATCACAACAAGGTTAAAAATGGCCATAATCAACTTCCAAAAAAACACTGACAGGGTTCTTACACTTCAAGGACCTGTAACCAGAATTTTCGTAAAGTAATATTTGGCTTATTTAAGGAAAAATATTCTATCTGCAGATATAGTGATCAGTACTTTACGAAATTTCTGGTACAAAAGCAACATAAAATCCCCTGAATCGCCTGATGCGTACACACACATACTGAGGTACTTATTTCAAACAGCACAAGCAGCTAACAAACGCATGCGGTGTAACTGACCAAATTCCAGAGCATTTCCAGCATTTCTGTATGAGCCGTGTTTTTTTTTTTTTTTAAGCAAAATTGACCTGTTAAAGATTGCGCTGAAATATCTTCAGTATTGTCGCAGATATGAATGGAAATCTTGTTTCTATTTTATATGAAACATTGTGTATCATTGGTTGAATAAGTGATCTGCAATTAAGATTTAATATACAAAAATGGCTTTTATTATCATCTATTATCGCTACTTACAGTTTGGTCATTAATTTAAACATACAGTTCAAAGACTGATTTCCACAGTAGCGAATATAAAACCACTACTAGTTACCGTCTCTTTTTTTTAAACAATTGAAGCTAGTGATGGGCAGAATGAATGATTTTACTATGCGCAAAAACAGTTTCCAACATACAATATACAGTACGAACTTTAAAAAGCTCATTTCAAACATTATGAACTTTAAAAAGTAAAATCCAAGGGACTGCTACCTCTACTTTCAACTCTAATAATTATTGCCTCTTTAATTTCAAGACGAAGTGATGCATTTTTTATAAATAAACAGTAATTATTAAAATATTCTCTGATGATGGGCTTGGGAACCACAGCCTGGAAGTACTAAGAAGTTTTAAATAAAATGTATATTTTTAACGTGTAACATCTCTTTTATTATTTTAGTCGTCTTTTAAGTAAAACAGTGAGCTTTTTAAAGTTTATATTGTACATTTTATGCTTGAATCAAGGAAAAATTTTGCTTTTCGCCTTATGATATTATTTACAGTATTTTGAATCAATCATCACCAAAAATTTTGAAAAAAGAAAAGAAGAAAAAGAATAGTTTAAGCTTTTGTAGCTTTTTAATAAATTATCTGCAGAAATTTTAAAGATAAAAAGTGTTGTTGTATTTTTATATTTTTTTAGTGTTATTAATCGAATTCTAATTAAAATAAAAAACTTCTTTTTTAACATATTTTTAAATAGCTAACTAATTGGTGCATCGATCTATGTCTATATTAGGAGCCTGAGTTATATCCGGTGGCTCCTGGCCTCAGCTGAAGAGGAAGTTTCTTTCTGAGAAGACGTGATTTTTTGTTGTTTATTGGCATTGTTGTTATGTTTAAATATAATTTTTTTTGTTTCTCAATGAATTGTTGAATTGAAACTAAACAGGGCTTACGTGTTTAACATAGGTCAGAGCTTAGTGTTAAACAATGTGTTAATTTAAATGGTTTCGTTTTTAATGTAATAAAAAAACATTAAATGTGTAAAAGGGTTTTTGGCTCTGATTTATACATATCGAAAGCTTTTTAAATATGTGCCGCGATTTGCCCAGCCATGTTTGAATTATAATCGTATTATTTATAGTGTTGAGTGTCAATTTCTGCAAAAAAATCTTCCGCATATTGTTGCCATTTTTTTTTTTTTTTTTTTTTCGGGATGACTATTTAAATGTTCTGTTTTGCGGCCACCGAATTGAAGAGATAAGAACTATATATTTGCTGTCGTATTGCAGGTTTTTAGTTCACAGGATATTACCGGAGAGCTTTTGCACCTACATATTCTGTCTTTATGTCTGTACGTACGTACATATGTACGTACGTATGTACGTACATACGCACGCAACTCGATATCTTTTGATAGAAATATCCGATCGTCTTCAAATTGTATATACTTATTTATTGAAAATGGTTCCATAATTAGTTCTTGGGGCTCATGTGTGTAACATAAGGAGAGAAAGGAGGGAATTAACCCTTTCGAGGGCGGTGTCCGTAAAAAGGGACACATAGTTTTAATTCCAAAACTGAATAGTGGCACCAAGAAAATTTAATTAAAAAATTCCTTTTATAATGTCCGTGAAAATAAGCAACTTCATATTTTCTAATAACTCCGTTTATCAACTAAAAAGAGCAAGCCATACAGTAGCTAGGCCCTACAACTTCTTCTTCCAGCAAGGCCTGATGGTAGTCCCGATAAAAGCCAAGAAGGGAGAGATGAAGAAGATGAAGAGTTCTGAAGAGTCATTTTCAAACTGGTAATATATTAAATACATTCAAAAACTAGCAATATCTATTCTATTTGGACAATTTATTGAACCTACTATTAAATATAATACTATTAAACATAAATTAAATGCAATGATTAAATGTAATTTAAATATAATAAGCATTATTAAATGTAAATAATAAGTTTTATATATAGTAAAATAAAATACATTTAATTAAACATTAATAGTGAATAAGACAAACCTATCAACAATTACTTTCCTCTTAAAAACAGTAAATAGTTAAGATTACAGGTCTGTCAACTTCCAAACTCCCTTGGGTAATGTTAAGACAATGAACATGTGATTTATTCGTATTTTTAAAATATCTACTTAGTAAATTAATATTTTAACTTCTTTTTTCTTTGTGCTCTTCTTAAATGATGATCCTTTATTTTCTTAATTGTCAAAATATTTGTAAAATGTATATTTATTATTATGTGAAGTGTTAAAGTATTTCTTACACTTCGTCAGCTTTTAAGATATAAAATATTAAACTAAGCTATGGATTTGTATGTATACTTCATAGTATGCTAAAATATAGTTCAATGAAACACATAGCATAGTTAAAAATGTCCATTTAGCCATTTCCGTGAATAAGCGGAAATGTACTTGAGAACTTTTGTGCAGCCCTGTATATGATCTATAGAATGTATCCACACCAAGTAATATTTAAAAAAAACTGTTCTATTTTAAGACGCGCCTACCACAACTACAAACGCACTTCCAGCAATTATTGGTCATAGGCTTCAATAGTTCAATTTATTCTTCAGCCATATTCTTTTGTGTGTCCCTGTAAATGAACGATATATTCTATGCAAACCATATTCTACAATAAGTGCCTTAGTACACCTTAGTGATGTATATAAATTTCAGCACGTTTAAAAGTGTGATATCATTAAAATACAGAGCTAACGATTTTCCCCCATAGACCATAATGTAAGGGAATTCTTTCGGGTGTCTCTGTAAATGAACCGTAAAGGCCATAGACTTCATTTACAATACCAAACATGCCATAGTGATACCAAATAAGATCTAAGAATATCAAGCCAATCGGACTATATTTACAACGAAAAATATTTTCGACCAGGATTTCGGGTCAAATATTCCACTGTGCGCTGTGTCGCCGAAAGATATTATTTGATTTCGAAAAAACTGTGTAGGCATACATACCACACGGAACTTTTCCGCGGTATGACATTTTTATTTAAGGGGTTCTGGGCTAAAAATTCTCAAAAAAGGCTTAAAATTTTACTCAGTTTTTAACATTAAATATCGCAAACTGCATGCTTTTATCTTCATTAGATACAGAGTTATAAAACTTTTTGCCTTGAGAAGCGATGCATCAGTTACCCTCTAACGAGTACTTTAACTTCATTTATGTCACAATGAATTTTTTCACGATTTGTCAACTTTAAAAGAATATATCTAAAGTTCATTTCATGATATATGTATGAAAATTTCAACAGAGATTTTATGCTATATTTCCAAAAAATTGTCTTCATGATTTTTAATTTTGAGTGATAATTGTGAAAATATGCTAATTAATGCAAAACTTACTCATAAAAAAACTTAATTTTTTTATTTCATTTTTTTTATAAAATTCATAATAAATATTGTAAGAAATACTGCAGACAAATTAAAATGACACATTTTTGGTACACAAAAGTGTAGAAATTTTGTAAGTCGAGTAAGTACTTCCAGGGTTATATCAAAAATTAAAAATGTTTAAGATTTTAAAATTGATTTTTCTTTTAAATATTTAAATTTTTTCAGAATTTTTTTACATGCAATATTTTTATTGTATTAAGGGGGTCTGGGACACATTTTCAAAAAAAATTTATTTATTGAGTTAAAATTTTGAATTCTTTTGTGATCGTTAACCATATCATTTGTAAACAAAATCAAATGATAAAACTTTTCATAGCTTTTTAAAAAAATTTTTAATTTAAAATTTTTGAAAAAAGTGGTATAGCTTAAAATCGTTATAACTCGAAATATTATTTCTAGAATTTAAACTGTTTTTCATTTAAATAAACAGAAATATATATATATATATATATATTAATTTAGAGCCAGCATTTAAAAAAATATTCATTTTTAAAAAAAATTAAAAATATTTAACGAAAAAATTACAAAAAAAGTGGTGCAACTTTTTTTTTTAAAAAATCATATTTTCAAAAGTAAATATTTTTATCAAATATGCTGGCTCAAAAGTAAAGTAAAATAATTGAAAAAGATATGTTCCGAGTTTCAATCCTGTATCTTTAACGGTTCTCGAGTTATAAGAATTTAAATATGAGAAATGGTGGAAAAACCTATCATGAAGAAAAACGCAATTTCACAAGAACTCGTTTCCTTGACAACCATAACTTGAAAGGCAGATTTTGAAAACAAACCAAAACGAAAAAATTAATATTTTCTGTTCTAATTCAGATATAAACATGATTTAAACATCATTTTAAGCAGAAAACGGCAGAGAAATTTTTAATCCAATAAAAAAAATAATTGAAAATTTGAAGATTTTTGTGTCCCTGAACCCCTTAAAACAAATTTCATAACACAATCTCTATAAATAAGAAAATACAATTTTGAGCCTCGGACCCCCCCCCCCCCCCTAGAGTTGTACAAGTAATTTTTGATGAATTTCGCAAAAAGTCGGAGGACCAGGGACACCGGAAGATGAAACTTGATTTCGAAAAACTGTGCAGGCTTATTACTGTGCACCATTCCCACATGTTTTATGCGGTACGAATTTTTTATTTTCCAAATTTATGTTCGATTGTACAATCGAAATTATTTCGATTTATAAGTTGTACAATGCATTTTTGACGAATTTCGCAAAACTTGGGCGGTTCGGAGGCACCGGAAGGTAAAACGTAATTTCGAAAACACTGTGCAGTTTTATTACTGAGGACTATACACAACTTTTGCACGGTATTACATTTTAATTTTCCGATTTTCGGTTTTTTTTCACTGAACCCTAGTGTTCGCGATACCATGCTGCGCCGATGTGAAGCATGCAGCACGACTAGTGGGACACATTTTAAGCACTTGTTAGGAGTTGTGGCATTTTTATATGTATTTTGTACTTCGATTAAGATTTTATTGTGGTATATACATCTTTTTACACTGTTTGTTATCTTTTTTTCAGCGTCACGGTCACGATGCAATTGCATCTTCACGATCACGTTTCCGAACCCCACTTCCTATAGAATACTTACTCCTAATGACCTGACACACGCACACGTGCCATTTGGACATAACCTTATGAACCACCCTGTAGTGTATTGTCTAAAAGTTGCTCGTGAAGTAACGTAGTAGGTTATTTCAGAATGGCGGCTGATTTTTTACATCGGATTAACAGTCTCTGATTACCGTCGGAGTAAACTTCCACCAGTAAATATTGCATAGAAAATTTTGTCTTTTTCGGATATTTTCATGACTTTTCTCTCATAAATATGGTTAAATTTTCTGTTTGTTTTTACTGGTGGTAGATTTCTCAGGTATCTTTTTTTCTGACACTGGTCTAGGTTGTCAGAATATGGTAGAAACGCAGGGCCTGACAGCCGCTGAAGCAAACTATAGCTGAAGTAAATCATAAGTAAAAATCAATATCTATATTTCCAGTATTTATGACTGAAATTTTGCATTAATAAAGCGTTTAAATAAGAAAGTTTCTATTTAAATTTACTGCTGGAAGTATGCCCCTGCGGTATTAAACCTCCGCGAAAGCGGTTACAGTTTAAGTTTCACTAATTTAAGCATACGTCAGTACGTCTTTATTTATAGTTCCATGGTCAATGGCTTTTATTTAAATTTTTATTTAACTTAACGCTCGCATTAAATTAGGGTTTAAAAATTCAAATTGCTTTTTGGCGCCACTTTTCTGAAAAAGACATATTCACCTTATTTAATGATAGGTAAATTGATACCATAATAAAGCGAATTACACTATTTCACAAAACTAGTGGAAATCAAACAATCTTAATAAAAGACACAGCTCGTGAATATCACGGGAGAGAGAATTAAGGAGTTAAAAAATATGTTTCTTATCCATTGAAATAAATTGTAGAAACGGATCGATTAGAGATTAGACCCACCCAGAGTAGGAAGTTTAACCCTTTAGCGGGCGATGCCCACAAAAAGGACACCTAATTTTAATTCCAAAACTGACAAACGGCAGCAAGAAAATTTAATTAAAATTTGCGTTTCAGAAAGTAGAGGAAAGTAAGCAAGTTTTTATTTTCTAATAAATTCGTTTGTAAATTCTAGTGTCTGTCCATCATTTCACTATCTTATAAAGACAATTACTCCGCGCCGTTAAGGGTTAAATATACAGTTTCGAAATCAGCGATTTAAATAATAAAATCGAAACTTTCTTAGAAAGTTGGTGTGGAACACAAAAATATGTATATTAATACAAAAAACTTTAAAAATTTTCTTTACACATGTTTATGGCATTTTACCTTAACAGTCGCGCCCTATGCATAAACGGCAGTCATGTATGAACAAATTTAGCCGTGCCTGAGACCCTCGTAGGATGGACGTCTCATGACTTTAGCTAATTTTTTCTGGTATTAATTTTTTTGAAAGTAAAGTTTTTAATAGATTTCTCTTCCCATGTTGTCAGAAATTAAGTTCAAGTATTTCTTAAACAAATAGTGATGCTCAACGAATAAATTGCCTAATGCCAATTTGGCGGAATTGATCCTTTTACCCCTTGGGAACGAGCAACACGTATACGTGCCGCATGAAGTTGTCTGAATCCTTGAGTTTCCTCACTAGTAAAATTTTACTGTAAAATTTGCCTTATTTAATAAGCGCATTTTCTCGATTCGAGAAGAAAAATTTCTGTTTTTAAAAAAAACGGTGACAGAAGATTAAAAATTTGCGCAGAAAAAAAGTTGCGGAGACATTCTTAGTCTTTGCAAAAAAATTTTTGGTACCAGTAATAAAGGAAAATAAAATTCACCTTATTTAATCAGAGCATTTTTGAAATTGTCTACTTGAAGGAAACTGCTTTTTAAAAAGTAGTGCCGATCGAATAAAATTTGTGTAAGAGACGCCGGAGCTTTAAGGGTTAAACCCTTTCCGACGCAATGGTCCTACGTCGTGATACCTAATTTTAATTTCAAACTTACAAGCGACACCAAGTAGAGTTTAATAAAATTTTGTTTTTTAATGAAAGTTTAAAGTAACATCATTTTAATTTCTAAAAAAGTCGTTTGTGAATTCCGGTGTCAGTCGATCATTTCATCATTTTGCAAGAAAATATACCTGTGCCGGAAAGGGTTAAGGGATGCTCAATAAGCATCCCAAAAAGCTTAACAGATGGAAACTCTAAAATGACAAATTTGGTTTTAAGATCAGAATGCTCAATTTTAAGAAATTGTACGAGTTGAAACAAGTGTTTTACTTGTTTCAAATCTGAATACACCTGGGTTACCGTTTTATAAATTTCAATGTGGAGTAGCTCAAGTGAAAAGAAAGATTTTAGTGTTGAGGTATCTGGAAAGGAATCAGAAGATTCCATTTTTTTCAGATATTTTTGACTTCGAAAAATCGGATAGATGATACTTTTACGTCAATATCGCTTTTTAGTTCACTTTATAAGTATAGTGATGAAACAACCGATATATTTTGTAAAAACCAATTTCTTTCCTTAGTTCAGTGTAATGAGAAATCCATAATGCTCATTGAAATCCATAATGCTCATAGTCGAATAATAATAAGTTCTAATTCTTTTGACCAGCTTTGTCAGTTTAGCATTTTTTTTCTATTCAGAAATACTGATTTCATACCAGAAATTTCGAATAGTAATGATTTATTTATTTAAGGACAGACATTTGGCAATCGCACAAATATAAATTCGGTCTGCTAGGATTCCAGTACGAAAAATGCGAAAAAAGTTTTTTTTGTTAAACATTTGTGATAGGGAAAAAGCGTATATTTCGGCATAATGCCGAAATGCATTATGCGTTTTTAATTGATTGTACTGTAAAATTGGTTTTTGGATATATTATTAGATTTCGGGACGTTTCGGAACAATCTCTGTCAAACTGTATGTTCCTAGTTTTCTATAACTCATTATATACAGGGTTGTTTCATACAAGATGGGCAAAACTTTAAGAGGTGATAGTACACATCCAAACAAACAACTTTCATTGAAGAATGCATTGCCTGAATTAAAACGCAAAGGTGCTAAGAGGGCGCCGAAAAAATTGATTTTATACGAGGCAAAAACACCCAAAGAACGATTAAGTGAGAAAAGCAAAGTAGGAAACAACTCTCCGTACAATCCTTTAGCCTCTGAGTCATTTCCATTTACAATTCCCTAGATAAAATGCTTATCAGCCTATTCCCTATTAGTTAAAGGCAACATCTTCCAATACGATCCTACCGCTAATGACAGTTGCACACTCGGATCAGCAGCTTCTATGTACCGTCAACCAGGGCTACTTTGGGCCACTTTTTCCTGGTTCCAATTACAGTTCCATTATTAAAAAATAGTATATGGGGCATTCTCACAATCTTTTGACTTTTGGGGAAAAAATCTGATAAAATTAAACTTGCTAAAATAACATTTTAATCTGATAGACGAATGCCTTAATGATTCAAAATAAAGAAAAAAATAGTCAGCAGCGAAACATTTTTTATTTAACTGAGGTTTAAGTTACACTTGCGAGTTTAATTTTCCTTACCATTTTACCACTATAACTTTTTATTTTCTTCTAAATATTTACTTATAATGAATTTGCATAGTACCCACAGGACATTCAAATAAGAAATAATAACAATGTAGTACTTTTAATATAGAATTTTTGTATAGCATTGTCTTAAAGGGATGTTAAAGAAGGGACAAGGTAAAAAAAGGAGACGGTATTGGAAAAAAAACGGACGAAATGGTAAGAAAAGGGACGGTAAGGAAAATTACCACCTATTTTTAGAAAAATCATATTAAGATTAAGTGATAGATAGCCACAATATTCATTGATTTTTAGAAACAATTGTTAACACTGAATTATTTTTTTTTAATTTACCTCGAAAAGTGCAGGAATAAACCTTGGGGACGGTGAGACTACCAATAAAGCCACGATGCTTGAAATTGAAATTTAAATGCTGATTTAAATTCTACAGTAAATTTCCTGCCAAAGAATTTTAGACATTCTTTCTCTAGCATACTTCTGCATGAGAAAAAACCTGAAAAAAAAAATCTGTGGCTGCTTCTGAAATGATTTTCTCTATAATTTTAGAAGAGGGATGGTAAGGAATCTAAAACCCAGGGACAGAGTTAAAAAAAATAATAACAACCTTAAAAATGTGTGCAGGTTAATTTTTAGCTACATATTTATATAAAACAATAGTTCCAGTTTCAAAAAGAAATTACATCGAATTATTTTTATTGAAACAAGTTTATCCAGACAGCTCCAAACTTAAAAATCAGCATTAGGGACACGGGACGGTGTAGAAGTTTTCCAGGTGTTTGGTCCCCCAACATTGTCCAAAATTTTTTTATCTCGTTAATATTGTTGTGTAATCATGCAGTGGGATGTTCCCAAGTATATAAAATATATTAAAAAAAGTGTATTAAAATAACAATTACTTTTTAGAGACATGAAAGTTTAAAGATTGTGAGAATGCTCCATATGTCATTTTTCAACGTCTAGCTGGAGTTGTAAACAATTAACATGAAATAATGAAGCAAACTGTATGGGGGAAATGTATTGTTTTTTTTTTATTTTTAAACTATTTTTAAAGTTGTGGAACAAAGTAGCCCCTGCTGGGGGCTTCTTTGGTCCATTCACTTAGTTTCATATAAAATGAATGCATTTCATTTGCAAATGAATACATTTTTATTGAAACCCCTTTGCAATAGCATTTGCTACAAAATTAACACTGCAAACTCGATGAACAAATGCTTTTTTTTTTTTTTTTTAAACACAATAAACCAATTGTTAATATTAAAGAAACGAAAAACAGTTTTCGTTATGTTATCCTGAGCGACTGGAACAAAAACAATTAATGAACCTTTTGTTACAGTAACATTTAAAAAAAAGTTACTTAAAACATGTTTTAAGAGATTTGGTTGTATAAAAGGCATTTCTAAGTAATTAGGGCTATTTTCGGACGAAAAAAGGCTTGGCACAAAGTAGCCCCGAAATACTAGTTTCATGTTAGCTTTATGAAAACGTAAACATTTTTGGTCAAAATAAAATGTTAAAGGAAAAACTATGATCACACATGGATTACAAGTTACTAAAGGTAATATTTTGACACTTATCATATTTGTAGATCTTATACAGATTATTTCAACATAGAAAGTTTGAAGAGTTAAAATTTACACATGAAAACAGTTGTTTACAAACACATCTAGTGTTGCCACTAAAAAAATAAATTACCCCCAAACTATTCAAATACCCTATAAGGGTATAAAATATTTTTCAAGGGCAAAAACTCCAAATTATCTTGTATTGTTTGTTCAGTGCAAAGAACAAAACCCCATTTTTGGGATGGACCAAAGTAACCCCCACAAGGACCAAAGAATCTTGACGGTATTAATCGAAGCGAAATTTTGTATACGCGTTCTTCTTCGTCCCCATATCACATTTGAATGCTATTAGTGTCGTTTTTCTCCCGATAACTCGCGGCAGGATTGAAGCTTTAACGTTTGCATTGACCAAGCTCCCAAATGCGCAAGCACCTTTGCGTTTTATTTCCGGCCATGTATTCATTGATGAAATTTGTTTAATTGGATGTGTACTATCACCTCTTAAAGTTTTACCCATATTTTATGAAACACCCTGTATAAACACACTGAGTATATAATCAGCTGTAGAACGAAGGTGTGATTCATTCTATAAGAAAAACAAAATTTGTAAAATATATTTTGCTGTAATGTATGCTTTAATGTCTTAAAAATTAGTTTTGTATACAGGAAACTCTTAAGCTATATATAAGGATAGTAATTTGTATGGAAAATATAATTTTATTACGTGATTTAATCTATAAATATGTGCGATTACGGTTGGGAATGGGACAAGTTCAACGAATATTGTATTTATACATAAAGTAAAAAAGTTTTAGAAGTTTTATACTAATTTCCGCATTTTTCAAATGTGTTTTAATCTTAATCGAGTGCCTGGCATACAAAGATATAATAATAATAAATATTTATAATTTTCTTTTGGATAAGCATAATTGTTGATAACAAAAACTATTTAAGTCCAAGTTTTCTGATTTTTCAGCAATCAATAAAAACTGTTCTACTAACAAATGCTAGATACATTTAACAACTTTTTTGTGATCACTATATTTCTTTAAAGGTCTTAACATCAGGGTTGTCATTTTTTCCTCCATTTTTGTCCAGAAATCCGGAGTTGATACTAGAAATAAAGAATAGTACTTTATACTTTATTTAGTAAAAGACATTTTAGCAATTACATATGGTAAAAATTCTTTATTCGAAAATTAAGGTGTGAATTTGAAGTTTCGGATTAAACTTGGAAGCCAAAGTGGCAACCCTGTGCCGTATCCGGCTGATTTTTTTTAGGCAAAACGAATTGTCACCAGTAAATTTAAATAGTTATTTTTGCTTTATAAGATGATAGATATCCCACAAATAAAACGCGTTAATTTAATTTTTTTTTTAATTTATAGACTAGGTGCTAAGGTGATATCAGATAGGAACCCCTTAATGCTGTTTGACTGTTCAGCACCTGTTCAGAAATCAAATTAAAAAATTGCTATTCAAATTTTCTGGTGTAAATTCAATATTTCTAAATAAAAAAATCGGCAGATGCGAGAACACAGCTAAACTCAGTTTTTTTTTTCTTTAAGAATTAAAATCTAAAAAGAAAACTAAAAAATGATGTAATGAAATATAATTTTTGTGTCTATCTTGTTTCTATAGCGAATGGGATTTAGACCAACAAATGATATAGAAATTTCTTTAATCATACATTTTTGAGGTATTTGACAAAATTGACATAAATCGTTTAGTGTCCTGACAGTGTTTCTTAGTGTCCCTAATGTTCTGAAGATTTCAGAACATTAAATTCTTTTGTACTAGCATTTTCTTATACAAAATATTTCCTTGAATAATGCGAGGTTTGGCGCGTTTAACCTAGATTTATTATTTATTCTATGCAAAATAATTATATTTGTCCTGAAACATTCTCTGAAAAATATGACCCCTGCTTAAGTACCTGCACAAACGATCCAATAAAATTTCCCCCGCAGTCAATTTTACAATCTATATATTTGCGAATTCTCACAAAAAATATTGTTTTTTTTAATATCGATTTTATGTTAAATACATTTACCATGTTGTACATTTTTATATAAAAAAAACCTTAACTAAAAACCTTAAGTAGTATATATTATACAAAAGATGTCTGTTAAAATATTTAAAAAAAAATTAATAGATGAAAAAGTAAATTTTATTGATTTAACTAAAAA
This sequence comes from Maratus speciosus, assembly GCA_963932465.1. Taxonomy (NCBI): domain Eukaryota; kingdom Metazoa; phylum Arthropoda; class Arachnida; order Araneae; family Salticidae; genus Maratus; species Maratus speciosus. The sequence goes on along the minus strand of OZ010786.1, from coordinate 589,566,941 downwards.
CCACCAAAGTTTCACGTCATTGATAAACTTTTACAATATACAGTTTACTAAAATCTTTATTATTCTCAAATACGCAATAATATGAAACATGTGAAACGTAAAACAAAATTAATATTGATTTCCTCTTAAATGTCAAGTTCACTTTATATAATATAGAAAAGTAATAATTTAAACAAAATTCCATGGTCATTTATAAGATTTCATTTGTGAAGCTTTAGCTAAAAATATAAACAAAAACTAAAAATAACAGTTTTTATCGTCAGACGTTTCTTAACTATTTGTAACACTGACGAAATATATGCAGTGATGGATCAGAAGAACGCCAGAGTTGCACTTTACTGCCATGCTTTTAAAGCCACAGCTTTACTTTTTATTGGATTTGTATCATGAACCGCTTCAATTTTCCAAACTTTCTGCATAATATTCGATAAATCGTCCACGCATCGAACAAGACCAAAATAATTACTGAAATTGTCTTCTTGTGGCATAGACGTAGAACCAATGGCAACATAGCCAAAAACTGTTTCTTCAAAAAACAAAATTTGCATATTTATTTTATTGGCTCCCATTAAATTAAAAAATACTCCGTTTGACAATAAAACATGTATTGGACCTGGTTTATCAAATTGAGGATCCGCTAACTGAAATTTCTGTATGCGTAATAGGCATGATGTTTAGATATGTAGCTGGCGTTACGCGCGTAATTTTAGGAACAACAAAAAATTGCAATGTTTCACTAAAACTTCTATTTTTATTTGCGATGTTTGTTATAACACTTTCATTTATGTTCATGACTGAACCATTTAGACCTGAAACTGATGCGTTTATTTTCTTTCTTTTCAAGAACATTAACTCGGTACTAGGGATGAGATTTCCGCGTTTTTGCACACCGGTATATTCTTAGAGAAAAAGGTGTTCTCTTAAATCGCAACAGTGTTCCGATTAAATGAAATATCATTTTCTCTAACAAAATACTGGTGTGCAAAAACGCGGAAATCCCATCCCTAATCCTCGGTACATTCCTTCGTTATAAAGTTATTTTGTGATCCTGAATCTGGCAATGCCCTAAGAGGAACAAATTCTCTTCTAGCATTTTGTATATATATTATCGCGGTTGAAAGCAGTACTTGTTTACTAAAATAAGATGCCATATTCATTACAGTATTGTTAATGTTTGAATGCGTGTTATCAAATGAATGTGCATTTTCATCCAAAGTGGGGACAGACATCTGACTATTTATGTAACTATGAGGAGAAAATACGGTTGCGGTTGGCGACAAGTTACTACGAAGATTACTTTTGTTTTGAGCAGAAGTCGTAGTAGTGTTTTGTCTAGAAGTATATCGTTGGTACCATGTCAAACTATCCAGTATGAAAACAGTGTTTCCAGTGGGCTACTTTTTTTAAATTCAGATTTCTTGATTGGCACTATTTTCCTGAAATGGTAAAATTCCCCTTATTTCGCCTTAATTAATATGTCATTAAATAAGGTTAAATAAGGCGAATTTTACTACTTAAAAATAGTGGTGCGAAACAGAAATTTGAATTTTAAAAAAGTAGCCCACTGGCAACACTGTTTTCATACGATATGTGACACGTTTTTTGAACACCGTCAATTTGTACCATTCATAATTAAGTTTGTAAAATTATGTGATGTACAGGAATAACAAGTGTCATTTTCCACATTTATGTCACACAATTTGGTGTCTGGATTCCACTTTCTACGAACACTAACATTCAAATATGGAGAAGTGGCATCTATTTTTTTAAAGCTATATCGGGTCGTTCGGAAAGTCGTGTTCGTTTGAGAAAATCAATTCCTACCGGAAAATTTTAGACGGTAATTATTAGACATTAGGTATCGGACTCTATGTCTGATAATTAAATGATAGAATTTTCCATTACGAATTGATTTTTCCAAACGGACACCACTTTCCGAACGACCCACTAAAAGGAAAATATTTCGATCTTTTTGTTATATCCAGTTCAATAAACAATTTATACATCATTGCTTTATTTCAATCTAGTGACAGAAAAAAAAAATCTTTGAGTATTATTTTTGCATTTTATCTATCTACGTAAAAGGTTTTTTTTTTTTTTTTATGTTTGTTGTATTATTTCCTGTTTATAAAATTGAAGTAACTCTCTTGTATACAGTGTTGCTCAATCTGGAGGATTCTGTATTTAGAAATATTGTATCCACATTTTTGGGGGGGACTATATATAGTCTTATAAAACAAAAATAACTACTAAAACTTACTGGTGAGAAAGAAGAATGCATAGATAAAAAATAGCCAGATGCGGCAACAATGCTTGTAGAAACGACTAATTGATATCAGAAGGTCATTTATATATCGTCGGTACCATGTCAAACTATCCAATATGAAAAGAGTGTTGCCAATGGGCAGCGAATTTTAAATTCAGATTTCTTGATTGGCATCACTTTTCTGAAATTGTAAAATTCACCTTGTTTTCGTCTTAATTAATATGGCATTAAATAAGGTTACATAACACGAATTTGACTATTTTAAAAAAGTGGTGCCAATCAAGAAATCTGAATTAAAAAAAAAGTAGCCTACTATCAATTCTGTTTTCATATTGGATAGTTTGACATGGTAGCGACGATATTATTGCGAATTCTGTTTAAAATATATTTTAACCCCTTGAGATATCCCACTTAATTTAAACAAGATTCGCACCAGAAATTTTGAACTAAATTTTTTATTTTTAACCTTGCGTTCGAAATGTTGAAAAATTGCTTTTCCTTATTTTAAAATAAAATTTTTCGATTATTCCAGTGAGAATTCAATATTATAGAGAAGTTATTGCTTGCCCCTGAAAGGGTTAAATAAATATAGCATATGTGTTTAATAGGCAACGTCTTTAGGAGTGTCTATAAAAAAAGAATTATTCCGTTTATATATCCTTAATAAGTTGAAATTGAAAACATACTCACTATTCACTGAAAGATTTTTTAAAATTTAATAATTATTTAAATTTTTATACATAACATCATCCGTTTTCCGCAAACTGACTTATTAATTTTTTTTTTTTTTTTTTTTTTTTTGTAAATGGCTGCTGATATTTAAAATATATATATATATATATATTTAAATCCTTATTTTATTTTAATAATTTGTTAGTAATAAATATAGTTAGTAATATACTTTTAACATCGAAAAAAATAAAGCACCTTTGCAGACTATTTTAATCTCTTCATTTCCCGAATTTTTAAAAATTTTCTAGAACTTCCAGTAATTTCTTTACCATAATATTTGTTCTCTAAACAGAAAAATAAGTTCGTTAGTTTTGTTTCGCTATCAAAAATAAATTTCGTCGATTTGAACTGTAAATTTTTATATTATCAAAATAATGATCTTATTTTTATATTTCTAATTATCCTCATGCTGCATCAATATTATCAAGAATGTAGCGAAAACGAACACATAAAAAACTATTATGTCGCTTTGAAACTGTCTAACAGTTCGAATCTTTATCGGGCACGTCAATTCTGTGGCTGAAATGTTGAAAACACCCACTGCCACCAGAATCAATAAACAAATTGATTTCAAAATAAAAAAACGATTTTTTCGTCACGCACATTATAAAAACAAAATACTTTACTAATAATTCCGATGCCAACTGATCAATTTCAAAAAATTAAGTGGGAAGAAAATTCCCATTACTTATTAACCCTTTGAAGGGTGGTGATGCCGTCATAACTTTACATAATAATCACACAACTTTAATCCCTAATTGCCACATTGGCACCGAGATTTTATAATGAAAATTTCATCTTTATCAAGTTCGCAAAAACACACTTTTACTTGTTTAAAAATAAATCCTGTGGTAAATACTGGTGTCATTAAATTATTTCAACATTTTACGAATAAAAGTACCTTGCCCCTGAAAGGGTTAAAGAGTTAAACAATAGAACCATTTTTAATAGAGCGTTTTAGTATTTCTGGAGGAGATATAAACGGCGCAATTATTTTAAATAATATCTCCAGATTTTTTTAAATAATATTTTATCCCCTTCCATCCTCTACCTTGACTGAAGTAAAAATGTTGTACAGTCGTTAAAAAAAAAAAAAAAAAATAAATAAATAAATCTCCGATTTTTTATCGAAAAATATTTGCCTGAGAAAACATAAACATTCCAATATAAACACAATTTTAACATTTCATTTGGATTTTTCGGGGTATTTTACATACGAAAGAAAAACAAAAATGCCTTCGTTGAATCGGTTCAAGTTGTGAGGTTTGGAGCGCCTAATGTTTATTACCTTTTACAATATCTGCAAACAAACTACAATCCTCGTGGTGAACAGAGCCTGATTACCCACGGGGAAAATTCCTACCACTAAAAATAAAAAGAAAATTTTGGCTCATTCATGGCAGAAATTTTACATGAATACGGCGTTTAGATAAGTCGAACTTTCCTTTTAAAATTTATTGGTGTAAGTGTGCCCCGTTGGTAATCAGGCCCTGGTGGTGAATCAAAATTTACTTTGCACAAAGTGCTGTAAATTTGAATTCGTTTATTTGATGTTTCTAGAATCGATTTCTTTAAGAAAACGTTAACAAAGACGTTAAACAATTCATTTTGTTTTCGAAAATTAATTATTAAACAATATATTAATAGAAACTAATATTTAAGAAAAACATTAGAATTGTAGTATTTAATCTTTAATGACATAAATTGATTTGTAGGAGCTTTAAACAAGGGTATTCAAATTTATAGCTCTATCAGCCAAGTAGTTTTCGAACTATGATAACAAAAAAAAACTATTGCAGTTATATTGTTAGCTATTATAAAAGAATTTATCTTGATGAGTTCCAAAATGTACATAAGACATAATCTATTTCTCAGAATTATTTGCCATCCGAAGGTAGAATGTAACGAAGAATACATGATGTTGAAATTGGGTGGTCATTTTGAAACTTTCAAAGTTTCTTCAAATTCCAGTTTGGATACATTTATTTTATTTTAATTAATTTAACTAAATTTATTTTATGTTAACATAAACCGAAAAAGAAACATAATTTCCAATGTAAAGGCTATTTTAACTTTTCTCTGCATCAATTCTGCGATTAGAAAATATGAAAAAGAAACATAATTTCCAATGAAATGGCTATGTTTACTTTTATCTGCAGCTGTATGTATATAACACAACCATACTGTTACGACTGAGCATTTCTAACTTTCAGTAATGTACTGATTGCATACGTGCAACCAGCTTACGAAAGTACATATTAAACTAGCTATTTTGATCTGTCGGTAAAACAGAAACTATTTTTAATTTTGAATTTATATTCAAAAGTTTACGGTGTAAGTTTTAATTGAAATTTCACTTTTATTTAGATGTTTTTCGTGGATATCGTCGCTTCAGAGCAAAAGAAAAACTTCCTAAAAAAGTGAAATTGAGTTTTTTGACTCATTAGTATGTTGGAAATTGTTTTCGCATCTAGTGAAATGCTAGGACATTTTTTATGTCTTCACATCTATTTTATATAAAGCATAAATTTGTGTTTCAGACGTTCTTAATGTCATTTTCGTCAGTGCAAGACTAGGCTAAATCAGATATCTTATTATTTCACAATAACACTTGCGCCAAAATATTCATTGTCCTACTCTTGCTCTAACATTTCACGCTTTACTTCCTCCTCGTTTTCACTTGTCTGGATATGATATCTCTGAGTCTGTATTAGGTGTGAATGAAAATTTTATGGAAATCTCCTATTACAAATATTCTTTTACAAGTGTTTTTTGTTTATAAACATTATTGTTATTGCGTTAAAACATGAGTGAAACAAAAGCGCAGCGTATGAAACTATCTTCAAGGGGTGAATATTTAGTTGAATTGGCAAGTAAGATTCTGGTCCGGATCAAAATACAAAGCCAAGATGCAAGATTTTATGTTATTCTACCAATCCAAACGAAAACATACGAGAGGCTATTTTACAGCCACACACAATATTGCCAGTTGGCTACTTTTTTAAAATTCAGATTTCTTGATTGGCACCACTTTTTTAATTCGTAAAATTCGCCTTATTTTATGCCTTATTAATTAAGACAAACACCAGGGGTACTTTTATAATTTCAAAAAGGAGGTGCCAATCAAGAAATATGATTTTTTTTAAATTAGCCCACCGTCAACAATGGCCATACTTAACCCTCTCGCTGCGTAATTGTTTTTAAAATAGCTTCAAAAATTGTGTATTGAATTCATTCGCGACGGCCGTCTTTTAAAAATTTTTATTCTTTGGTCACCGGTTTTTCAAAACAAAAATTTTCGCCTGATTTAATCGGAAAAATGCTCCGATTAGATAAGACAAAATTTACAATAAAAAGTTACTGGGGGGAATGATCAAGGAGGGTTAATTAGACGTAAAAAAGGCATCCCGATGAAATCTCGGGTTACGCAAAGGGCATAGCCGGATAAGCATTGAAACATGCCCTTCAATCAAATTTCCTAATTTTTTCCCAGACGTGGCTACACATCTGACAATATATTTCCCGTATTATCACCCTATACATATTGATATTTAATGAGATAAAAATGTTTTTTCGATTTTTTAAAAAGACGGATTTTCACAAAAACTGCTGCACGAAATTTCATGCCATTAACTGAGGATATATAGCTAGCAAAAGATGCATAACTGGTAATTTTTGTATAATTTTCTGTTTATAAAAACTGTGTGAAATAGAGAAATAAAAATTCAAAAAAATAAAAATCTTATCTTATGGTTATCCGAAAATTACCATTTTCTTGTAAAAAAATTTCCCATGAATGCCCGTATATTCTATATAAATGCCAAAATTTTGCGTTGGGTACTACATATAAATATTTACACAAATATATATTAAAATTATTCAAATACAGTTTAAGGCATAATTTGGGGCGGAGCTACTCAACTTCGACATCCGAAGAATTTATGGAACAATGTCAGCAGACAATATGTCAACTGATATATTTTAGAATCCATTAAGCATATAAGCCATGTTTTTCAACTTCATGTTCATTTTGATATCGACAGCGTTGAGAATGTTGCTCATGTGTTCATTAAATTTTAAAATACAGCAATTCTGTAACAGTTTATTCCAAAAATTCTTCGGGTGTTGAGTAGTTCCGCCACAAATAACCCTTAAAATGAATTTCAATGATTTTAATACACATTTTTGTAAATATTTATATGTAGTACTGAACGCAAACGTTCGGCATTTCTATAGAATATACGGTCACATATGGGGAATTTTTTTACAAGAAAATCGTAATTTTAGGATAAACATAAGATATGATTTTTATTTTTTATTTTTTTCGCTATTTCACACAGCTTTTATAAACAGAAAATTATACAAAAATTACCAGTTATGCATAATCGGTACCTATATATCCTCATTTAATGGCATGAAAACTCGTGCATTAGTTTTTGAGAAAATCCGTTTTTTTTTTTTTCTTTTTTTAATCGAAAAAACATTTTTATCTCATTAAATATAAATATTTATAGTTTGATAAAAAGGAAGTATATTGTTAGATATGTAGCCACATCTGGGAAAAAAATCAGGAAATTTGATTGAAAGGCATGATTCCAATGCTTATCCGGCTATGCCCTTTTGCTACTTTTAAGTAGCTCGAGTAACTCTCGGGTTGTGGGTCCAATTTCTAAAAATATATTTTCTTTATTTACAGACAAATTTTAATGCATTTTCTTCTGCATGTTTTTTCTATAAAGCTTACTTATGATATAAAAGATTTTAAAATTATTAAAATATTGTTAAAAAATGTTTAAATTTATAATTTTTTACTTATTTAAGTTTTGATGCAACTCCAAATCGAAATGAATCATTTATCCTACTTCATTAATTTTTTCGCTATTATGTGTAAAAAATTATTCTTGTTGTTTTGCCTTCAGAATTTGTAAAAAAAAAAAAAAAAAAAAAAAAAAAAAACTACTTTAGGGATGAGGCGCTCCGACACAAATAGTTGATTTTCACCACGAAATTTATATCTTATTGTTTGCTTATTAAATCTCATAAATTCTGTCTTTTAAGACGGCGAGAAATACTATTAAAATTTAGTGGTGGCTATCGGCCATTTGTGCCGGAGCGTTCTCATGCCTTTACTTACAAAAGTAAGTTTAATGCGTGTAACTTTACCGATTTAAATATCGCAGAAAAAAAAGGATTCTGATACATGTGGTACGAAAAGGAGGCAAAAAAAAGGACCAAACGAAAAAAGAACCTGCATATTCGACTACATAAAAGATATTCTCTTGGACAACAGGGTATAATTTTCTACACCGATAACTGTTCCACTCAAAATAAAATAGTTAGGCTATAGTATAATTATTTTAAAAATTATATATTATAATATTATAATATATTATAATATTATTATTTATAAATTAATAATTTATGCTATAGAAAATGTTTCTGAGGAAATGATAACTCCTAAATATTTAGTTGTTGGTCACATTAAAAATAAAGAAGACTCTATGCATTTACGAATCTTGAAATCGAAATTTGTAAAAGATACTATAAATTGCTGATACCTAATTTATACTGCATAAAAAGAGTATAGATCATATATTTTTGCTGTGTTGTAAAATCCAGTCTTTCTGGGGGGGGGGGGATCTAGAAACAATCGTTATCTAAAAGGGATTTTCCTACATGTACTTTAAACCCTTAATTCTCGCTCCCGTCATATTCTCGGGCTGTGTCTTTTACTCAAATTGTTTGATTCCCACCAGTTTTATAAAATAGTGCAATTGGCTATATTTTAGTATCGTTTTTCCTGTCATTAAATAAGGAAAATATTTCTTTTTCATAAAAGTGGTACCAATAAGCAACCGTAAATTAATTCTAGCGTTAAGGGGTTAAGAATACTGAAATGCTAAGGTAAACTTATACGAAATTTTCCGTTGTTAGCAGTGCTTAATTTGCTCCAGAACTCAGCTGTAGCACATTTTGTTTTTAGTGAATATTTAAGCTGTCTCATCACTCTTAAAATTGGAAAAAATGAAACAAAAAAATCATTCTCAACATTTAATTACTTAAAATGTATATGATTTTGAAACACAATTTTAATTGGTATGAAAGATATAAGTATGTTCTTTCATTTCATGCATTTACAAAAATTTCAAGAGGCAGAATAAGCATTTGCCGGTGGCTCGAAACTGTCAGACATTTACCGAGCCAAAAATTGGTATAACAGATTAAGCGCGCGATTTAAAAAAAAAAAAAAAGAACATTGCAAGTAAAATGCAAATTTTACCTACTTATACCTACGTATACTTCAGATTGTAACAATCACCCTGAAACAAAGTGAATTTGTATTTAAAGCATTTTTATATTTTTAATACAAAGTTGTATTTAGCGAATAAAACGTTTTGAAAATTTCAACAGTATAATCACCTAAAAAAATAGTTTTTTGAACAATAAAAAGGAAATTTTAGGTTCAGTTTATACAAACTAACATGAAACATATGTTTTGAAAATTTCATGAAAAAATATTCAGACATTTTTGTCATATCCTGCGCGTTATGCCCAAAAACGTCATTTGGAGAAAAATGACTTTAGGTACTACGCGTGCATAATTCTATATGCCATAACTTCTGTTCTAATGAGAATTTAAAAGAAACAATTATATCAAAATTTTCAGACAATATAGGAGTTTATCATCTAAGAAAAGTAAAATTTCGAAAATTTTGAAGCTTTAACCCCTTCGGGACGGGAGCCTTTTACGAAATTTTTAACCTTTTGTCACCGTTTTTTAAAAACAGAAATTTGAGCCTTCTTGAATGCAGAAAATGCGATCATTAAACAAGGCAAATTTTACAGTAAAATTTTACTGGTGAGGTTAAACAAGGATTCTGAGCGCTTTATGCGGCACGTATACGTGTCGCTCGTCCCCAAGGGGTTGGACGAGAGTCTTTTACAGAATTTTTAATCTTTAATTGCCGTTTTTTTTTTAACAAAATGTTTGTCTAATTGAATCCGGAAAATGCTCGGTTAATATGGCAAAATTTACAGTAAAAATTTACTGGTAAGAATAATTACCGATTCTGTACATCTTACGCGGCAAGAATACCGGTCGCTCATCCTCAAGGGGTTAAGTGTCCTGAGACCCCTTAAATATTGGCCAGAAATCACCGAAGCTCATAAATACTGCGTTCCGGAGCCCAGCGAATGTGTGCTTTGGAAACGAAAACCTAAATTATCTTTTCCATTCCCTCCCTTCCAAATCGTTTGCATTCTTTTCTAGCGAAACACTTACATATGTGACGTAGCGTATTGCACATGTAAGAGTATAATTCTCTGTAACGCTCACAAATGCAGACTCATTGGTTATCTGTCTCAATGGTTACCGAATTTATTTATGTTTCTAAAATATTCTTACTGATTAAATTTTTAGCTACATGGTGTGCTTAATTTGCATCGAATCTCACAAGAATGCAGCTCCGGGGTTTTTTTTGTTTTGTTTTGTTTCGTTTTTAGTGAATATTTAAATGTGAGTCGAAACCCACCGGTGCTTATAAATACAGTACACCGAAGCCCACTGGAACAACACTGTGTGTTTGTTTCGCTAGTTGATACAAAAACAAAATCCTTGGCGAGTAGAATTTTCTGAAATTTTCCCACTCCTGATTTTAATGTTTTTTTTTTTTTTTTTTTTTTTTTTTTTGTTAGATATAGCTTATATGTAGATATTGCTTATACACTGCTCAGCAAAAGTTTAGACACTGGTGATTTTTAACCTTTAAATAAAAAATACGAGCACTTGGGTTATACAATTGGCTGTACTTATTTTTTAATATATTTTAAACGTTTTAGGGCAAAAATAACGGTTTTAATGTAGGATATTACTTAATTTAACTGAAAAAAGTGAAATTTGCATATTGCAAGAGTTTAGACACTTTTGCGATTTTTAGGATCTTTTATGATTCTTTTCACGGAAAAACGCAAATTTCAAACTTATAACGTCATGTGCATGAAGTATTTAAGTGAACCTCGCGATAGTATCGGTTAGTGAAGATGCCGCGACATAGAAATTTTCATTCAAATGAAGTAATTAAAGCATGGAAGCAGAAATCGAAGGGGGAGACTGTTGCAGAATTTCAGCTACTTTAAATCGTCCAAAGAAGTCTTTCTATTAAGTACTGTCTATGGGTGACTCTTTCAAAGCAAAACATAAATCTGGAAGGCCTTATGTGGCCAGAAAACGAGATTATAGAAGGATCCATAAACTGGTATCTAGATAAATGATGACTGCTTATCGCATTAAAAGTGAGTCAGAGCTTTCTGTGTTAACGGATACTTTCGTAGATGAATTATAGAGAGATGTACATTAGTTTATATGAAAATGATAAAACAACCAGCCTGGAAATCTCACAACAAATTGACCCCTTTCCGTTGCGGAGTAATTCAGGTTATAAAACTGATGAAATAATGAACTGAACCCAGAATTTAAAAATGAATTTATTAGGAAAATCGAACTTGCTTATTTTGACGTACATTATAAGATGAAAGTTTTAATTAAATCTTCTTGGTGTTGTCTGTCAGTTTTGGAATTAAAATTATGTATTCGTTTTAAGGACACCGACATGGAAAGAGTTAATGATTTGAGCCTCACTTTTTTTTAATTCTCGAGTATCTCTGGAGTTTCTCAATGGTCGGCAATCAGCGTAAGACTACATACATACATTGGAAAACAATTTACAGAAATTTTGTGAACTTTCAGCTCTTCCAAAGTATGTATTTGTGCAAGATAATGCGTCCATTCATGTTGCATACAAATCAAAAAATTAGTTTAACTCTCAAAATATTACTGTTCTTGAATGGACAGCGTGTAGTCCTGATCTGAATCCAATCGAAAACTTTTGTGACATCATATCTCATACGGTTTATGCACTTTTTTGACAATACTCCTCTGTAAATGAACTTCGATCTGCTTTTGAATGTATTTGGTACGAAATAGAACCCCAAATGATGCAGGATTTAGTTTCTTTGACGGGAACTCACATTTTTGCATTCATAGCAGACAATGTAGGTCACGTTCGATTTTAATTTATGGATATTTTTCTGTTAACAGACAGATTGTCTATACTTTTGCCACAATATTAAATTTGTTGTTTTGTCATTATATATTATGTAAAGTGTATAGATTAAAATTTATTGTTTGTGTATGAAAGATAAGTCCCCAGTAATATATGACAGTTGAGTTACAACAATTCGTTACATACTTCTCAGTACAGAAGCATAATCGATCATTGTCTAAACTTTTGCTGAGCAGTGTAGATATAGTCAAAATATAATGGAAATTATATTTCGCTGAAGACGAAATTTCAAATAATGAATGAAATATAAATATGCGAGTGGAATTTACATTCGGTTAATTATGCCTGCAGAATATCAGAGATCCGATACACTTTTGTTAGAAAATAGTGCGTTACATTAAATCTCACGACAGATTAAACGGCTCAGTTTAATAGTTCTCATTTTTTAAAAGTATGCTTCTGTTATTTGGAAAATTTTCATTAACTGGCTGAATACTTTCGTGGCATTGTAAGTGTGTCATTTAAAACTGTAATTTTCGAAAAACTTGGTTTAGAGACAATATTTAACAAGGCGCTTCATGAATTTTTGTCGTCATTTATACAGGCCTGCGACAGGCGTCAATCTTTTAATTGTATTTAAATAATAATATAATAAAAGTATCTAAATAGTAATATAATAAAAGTATCTAAATAATAATATAATAAAAGTATCTAAATAGTAATATAATAAAAGTATCTAAATAATAATATAATAAAAGTATCTAAATAATAATATATAAATTGTGACTAAAAATAAAATGTATATTCAAAGCTTGAGTAAATTTTCTCAAAACATACATAGATCACAAAATAAATAATATGAACTTTAAAAAGCTCAACGTTTTACTTAAAAGGCGACGAAAAATTATTATATACATGCTACAAATTAAAAATATACATTTTATTAAAATGTCTTTGTACTTTTCACTTCCAATTCCCGCGTCAATCGGCAAAGAATATTTTTTATTATTAATTGTTCTTCAATTCGTTCAAATACTAATTTTATTCATTCAGGTATTTGAATGAATGGGAAAGCAATTAATAATAAAAATATTCTCTGAAGATGGCCACAGGAATTACAAGCGCAAAGTACTAAGAAATTTTAAATTAAAAATATTTTTTTAAAACTCGTAACATATACAGGGTGGTTATGATTAAACTTCCCCTATAAACAGCATCCAGCAGCGCAAACGGGTGAGCGGAATGCAATGAAATTTGGCATATATACACTGTACGCGAGATGCGCTCACGGAATTTCGAAAAAAAAAAAAAAATTAGTTCCAAAATGTCTAGAGGGACGCCTTTTCCGGAAAAAACATTAAATTTAACACAATAAACGGCCAAAACAGCCGGTTTTACATTTTATTACTCATAATTCTTAATATTGCTAATTGTTAATACTGTTTCTGTATTCCGTTTTCGTCGTTTATTGTGTTACATATAATGTTTTATCCGGAAAAGGCGCCCTCTGGTGGACATTTTGGAACTAAAATTTGTTTTCGAAATTCCGTGAGTGCATCTCGTGTATGGTCTATGTACCAAATTTCATTGCATTCCGTTCACCCGTTTGCGCTGTAGGATGCCGTTTATAGGGGAAGTTTAATTATATCCACCCTGTATATTATTATGATCATCGCCTTTTAACCCTTTGTCGCGGAGAGTAATTCTCTGTATAAACAGATGAAACAATGGACTGACACCAGAATTTACAAAAGAATTTATCAGAGAATATAAACTTGTTCATTTTCACGTTCGGTTTAAAAGGAAACCTTTATTAAAATGTTCTGAGTGTGTCATTTTTTAAGGACATCGACCGAAAAAGAGTGTCCTTTCAAGGGTGGTGGTTCATTTTCGGACCACTTAATTTTAATCCCTAAAGGCCACATTGGCACCAGAATATTGTAATGAAAAATTTCCTTTTATTGAGTACGGGAACAATGGCTTTTGCTTATTTTGAAATATGTATTCTTTATATGTATATTCTAGTGCTATTCATTTTGCAAATAGAAGTACCTTGCCCCTGAAAGGGTTAAGTGAAACGTTGAAGCATTTTAAAGTTCATATGGTGTATTTTGTGATTGAATAAAGGTGGGATATTGCATTTATTCTGGTGATTTTTTTACACACATAACTATTATAATTTTAGATATATTATTGCATTCCTACATTAATAATTTGGCGTTATGAAACAAAACAAATATTTGCATTCGATGGCGTTTACTGCATAGAAGTCTAGCAAATTTTTATTATAAAGCTTTATTCTAGTAAAGCCAGACATAATGCAAATATAGTGTAGATAAATTGAAAATAGTCCTATTTCTATGCGGGTCTTCAAATTTCGTTTTGGAAGCGCAGCTGTTCTGCAATAGAATAGATTTCTATATTATGTAGTCGAGAAACGAAAGTTTTATTTCCAGTAATATAGATATTTTTAAAATATCAAAAAAAAAAATTATTGCTGTCAATTTTATTTTAACCTTTAAATACGTGATTTTTTATTTTGTTCCGAAAAAATTATATATGATTATCTGAAACGTTATTTCACAGGAAAAATAATAAAAAAAATCATAGATACATTTTTCATATAATACGCCAATCTTTTCTTGTGTTGCACGTCTGCAATGCAAGTAAAAATTACTGTCGAGTGGCAGTTTTACGCTAAAATGTTGCAAATTAGTATATATTTTAATAATTATGTCACCAAATACCTTGTTTATATAGTTATTTATTTTATAAAATTTAACTATTAGCCTTTTAATTCCCATGATATATACGTTCTAGAAATTGCGTAGTTCAGAGAATCTGACTTTACACCAGAAAGTTTTAACGGTTACTTTCGCTTTATTTAAATACGGAATGTCTGCTATTGATTTAAGCAAATTTTGCTATCTTAATTTCCTTGTGTGAATTAGGTACATACAAATAAAAATAATCTATTAAATTCGAAACACTGTTATATGCATTCCTGCAAACTAGCGTACTAAAGTGTCAATTTTATATATTTTAGATAAAAGGTATTTTATAATTTACCAAAAAAAAAGAAAAGCATAAGTATTACGAATCTTTACTATATTATTAAAAAGTATAGTTTCATAGCACACATCTCATGTCTAAAATGATTGAATTGTACCAACATTTGCGGGCAATTTTTTTTTGAAAATAACCAAGAATTTTACTTTAAGTGCATTATAAAAGGAAAAATTTATGCGAAAATTCTGGTGCCAATGTGGCAGATGAAGTTTAAAATTAAATGGGTTATATAATGTCTTATCATTCTGCAACAGGTTAAAGCTGAAATTCTTAGCATAATTGCGTAGCTGCCAACTTGTACGGATTTTTGCTGCCACTAAAATTTAACAGAAATTTCTGCCTTATTTAATTATCAAAATTCATGCAATTCGGCGATTGAATTAGGCAAAATTTTCTATTAAATGTTTGTGGTAGCAAAAATCCATACAAGTTGGCAGCTATGATAATTGTAGTAAAAATGTTATATTTGATTATTTTATTGGCATTAAAAAAAACGACTAGCGTTTTTTAATGTTTAAATGAATCTAGTGTATTTTTCACATATTATAGAAAAAGTTTGCATTAACCGAACTACAAACTTTATTTTTATAATGATTTGTTTTGGAATGTACTTTTTGAAAAAAACTTACAGAGACCAATAATTTCTGTAGTTATTCTTCGATTGTAAAAAAAAAAAAAAAATATTTTGCAGTGGCCACTGAAAGCAATACATTTACTTATAGTTGGAAATACACACTTTATCGTTTTTGACTAAATCGTTCCGATAAAGATATCAAATACATTGACATTTTTCGAACTTATTCAAAAAGTCAGGAAGCTGATACTCAAACCCAAGAGCGGATTAAATTGCCAAAGCTCTGCCTATTGCTCTACCTGATCAGAAACTCAGCCTAGACAATTCACACAGGCAATTTTTTAAGAGATAGAATGTGGTTTGTCAACAGCCGCGGGTAATATAACACAGGTAAAGAAACTCTATTAATTAATTTATACGTAGATAGCATGGTGAAGTTCAGAACTTTGGAATATTTTTAGATCTATCGTGGAGATCAGGTTTGATTTATCTTTAATGCATTTGCTGGGGTTCATCAAATGCAGTATGCTGTAATATTTATTTAAAAAATATCTAAAATTGTTTTTTGTATATTTAACCCTTTATCTACGGCATTATGATCTACTGCAATTTTTTTCATGTAATATTTTTTTTTTCAGTTACTACATTGAAAATTAAAGGATAAACATTAAAAAAAAATACTCACCCGTGAGAACTTTAATTATTTAGAGGTAATTAACTAAAATGGTACTTTAAAGTACCGTCAGTACACTATGACTAAATTATCGTAACTGAAAACTCACAAGTTATTTCAATCGGCACCAGAAAATATTTTCGATTTAACAAGTATGTGAAACATAGGCTTTTTCTTATTTACAAATAAATCGTTTGGCAAATTCCGGTGCCAATCATTTATTTCAACACTTTAGAACTGCAAATACTTTACTCCTGAAAGGGTAAAAAAACTATTTTTTTTTTTTTTTTTTTTTAGGTTTTCATCTTGTTAGCAGTCCAGTGTAGCGGCGTCAATATTCCAGGGGCAACATTTTCACTCGCACCTCCACATACTCAATATATGAATTTACATATGCCATTTCTACCATAGGAAAAACGAGCCGGTGCCACAACTTTTCCGACTTCTTATAAAAAATAACAATGAAACACAAAAGAAATACCAGGGAAATCTTTACTACACTACATTTTAGTAATTACATTTTGAAGTCGATGAAAACGATGGATAACTACACAGACCAAAAGTAAACAATAAGTTTTTCTTCAACACCCAGTGTAATGACGGTACTTAAAAGTACCACTGAGTAATTCAACTGTTAAATCAAATGCATACACCGTTCACGTAAAATAGCGAGTCAGATTGTATTCTAAGATCGTAATGAACACACAAAAAAAAAATCCAACACTTATCTTATATCGTTTACTGTGTTTGCAGCAATGAAAAGACGAGCGTGGCAATCTTTACAAAAAGTCGGCACAATACACACACTTCGACTGCTTCAAAGATAGCCCCATTCCTCTCTAAAATAACAAACCTAGAACTACTGCTGCCATGTATTCGGATAAAGTGGAGTTAAAAGAGCGGTTTTTTTTTGCAAATTACCATTATAATATTAGTAATATTCACTATGGTATAAAAGTTTAAAGTGAGTGGTACTTATAAGTACCGTCAGTAGATAAAGTGTTTTTCGGAGTTAAAGAGTTCGATAAATAGGGAAATGAATAGGGATGGTGCCTGAGAGTATTTTTCAGTTCATGTCCACATGACTGACTTCTTGAACATACAGCGTGCGATTGAAAGAGTCATTCCGTAATACACAAATTGGTATCGTACAATTGGCGAACAAGAGCACATGAAAAAGGAATGATATCAAATAAAAGAAATCAGCTGTTACCCTATTAAAAATTAGGAGAATTTTGAATTTCGAGGCAGGGCAACCAGAATAGCAGTCCTAAAAAGTAAGCCAAAAAGAATTCCAACGCCAATTCGTATGTTAGGAGTAAAGTTTTGAGAACATAGTGTGAAAGACAAAACAGACCGCATTACTGGAAATGTTTATGATACAATGAGGCAGTTAAACTGAAAAATTAAGCAGAACAAAGATATATTTGTACTGAACGTTGGACGGAAGGAGAATAAAACTGCAGTCTGAAAGCAAAGTCAATCTTTATTCTTTTTTTATATCTATTGAGGATGAATAATCATCTAAATAAATTCTATCAATGTGAGAGCCGTTTCAGCGATAAAAGAGTATGTTGAATAGCTTTTCTTTCTCTTCTTTTTGAGTAAATCTACGATGGGAACGCGAAAAAAGTTAGGGTAATTTAAATAAGTAATTAAAAGTTAGTTTTAGTAACTAAAAATTAGAGAAAAAAGAGGAATTTATGAAAAATATATGTGATTCCACATCACAGCTGGATACGTTGTTTAAAGTAAACATTCAAAGTTTTTTGCTTATTATTTTTGTAAAGCATGGTCATTTTTTTTATGCAGTAATGCTTTTTTAAAGTAAATGCAAATTTCTTTGTAATCTTAAAAAAAATATTTTTATTCATTTGTTCTAAATTATGAATTCTTTCACATAGTCATTAGAAAACTGTACTATTATTGATATAATTATGCAATTTGTTCCAATATTTCTTATAGATATAAGTAACCACGTTATATTGGCACTGGCAGAACGAAACTCGGGGGGGGGGGGGAGAAAATTTTAGAACGGATTTGATTCTCATCCGCAGACTTGGCCACATTTTTACAAATGGAGATTATAAACATGAAATAAGCTAAACTAGAAAGTAATAATCATCAAAATTTCTATGCAAGGCAATTTTTAAAACTATTCAATATAAAAAGCAACTTTTAAAATAAAAAATATATTAAATATTCAAAAATAAATTACTTGCTCTAAAAGGGTTAACCCATGAAAGACGAAATTATTTTTCTCTTGAAAATGGAAATATTGAATTTCTTGCCACCTTTTTCAGAATACAGTTCTTTGTTTTATTTTGTTCAGGGGTTTCTGTAACCAAATAAAGCGAATATTTTTCTTCAGACTTACTAGAGTGCAAACAACAAACGTATTGCCATCTATGCTCTGATTCTATTTCAAAGCTAGGCTTTAATGGGTTAAGTAGAGTCATTTCATTATTTCACAAAGGGTTGTTATTTCGGTAATATGGCCTAAGGTATAGCTACCAACTTTTACGATCACTAAAATTTAATATGGGTTGTCGTCTCGTTTTATCGTGAGATTTCAACAAATAAGATAATAATTATAAAATTTTAGCTGTAAGAAAACAGCGTAAAAGTTATGCCAAGCTATGCCAAAGGTGACCTTCAAACCATACCTCATAATGTTTCATGCAATCTTACGGAACAGCAGAGTATGAAGTTATTACAGAAAATAAACTTCCGTAGTCCGGAAAGTTAATTTTAAATTTGATTTTACACAGACAATAGCGACCATTTGATTCATAATTTATTCAATTTTAGAATCTCCTTCATTTTTCCATACCTATAACATATATTACACGCTATGCAAATTCAAAAGAATTTAAAATCAAACACTAACTGCCAGTTCATATTCTTCAATAATTTCACTGTCGAAGGGTTGAAATAATATAAATTAATATTTAGGACTTGTAAAAATCATTTTAAGAATAGAAACACCGGAACATAAAAAAGGGTAATGTTGGAAATTTTGTAATGCGCAAATGGCAGAAGCTACAAAATTTAGGATTAGATTTCGGCAGAAATCGCAACGATTAGGGATTACGTTATCCACAATTTTCCAGATGAAACCAGGATTGTCAGTTTGACCACCATTTAAAAAAAAAAAAAAAATCCGAATTCACGCCGGAACTATCTAAAGAACATTTTTTACTTTAACCCCTTAATTCTCGCTCCCGAGATATTCTCGGGCTGTGTCTTTTACTCAAATTTTTTGATTCCCACCAGTTTTATAAAATAGTGAAATTGGCTATATTTTAGTATCGTTTTTACTGTCATTAAATAAGGTGAATATTTCTTTTTCATAAAAGTGTGCCAATAAGCAATTTAAATTATTCAACCGTAATTTAATTCGAGCGTTAAGGGGTTAAGTAATCACGAAAATTTTGCCATTAAATAAATCTGAAAATACTGTATCGTGTTTTCTGGTATGAATCCAAAATTTCAGACAGAAAATGGAAGCCAAACTAGCAACCCCGCATGAAACTATATGCGCAGCATAACCAATTTACGTTCCACAGTCGTTCACAATGACGGCTGAATTTCTTGAATTTGAAGGGAAAAAATAGGAACTACAACTGTGAGCACGTCATTAATTTATATTGAATTTGTGTTTTATATTTTCTGGCATGAGTTAAATTTAGAAAATATTAGATTTATTTACAGCATTATACAGGGTGTCCGGTCTCAAACGGTGTCCAATGGCTAATTCCTAAACCGTTAGTCATAGACATATAGTTCCAAATACAAAAATCTTTAAAATCAGGTAAAAAAATATTTTAAAAGCGATTTGGGTCAATAAAAACATTTCTTAGAAAATACGAAATTTAAATTTTTATACGGTATGTCGGTCCTATAAGTTATATTTAGTAAAATGTTCCTTTTACACTAACAAGTAATACACAAAAAGTACCGTTATACTAAAATTAAAATGGACCGAGTAATAGCTGTTTAAAGTTGGAGCATATTTTTTGCTGCAAATTAGGGGTCATTCACAAATTTAGTCGAAATATAATTTCGTCAGAAATATTAAAAAATGGTTGAGAGTAAAATTAACATTGCAAAATAAATTTGAAATCTTTAATCATTCTGAAATATTAACGCAAAATATACAATTTGTAATAAACAATTAAGAAGAAAGAAAAATATAATTTTTGTTAAATAAAATGATGCCAAATTAACAGCCTCAATTCTTTAAAAAATGATACGTATTTTAAAATATTTTTAGATTACACTAGCCTGCAAAAGTTGGGCTATGTCATGTTTTTTAGCTTTTGATAATTGATTCTTATGTATTCTGTACCGCTGAATCTGAAATTGACCTTCATTTTTAACGATCACATCAGGATTTGTCGCAAATTTCAAACTTAAAAAGTTCAAAGTTAAAATTGAATCTCCTCCCTCATCTCATCGGACCACTCAGCTATTTAGCTCTAATAATACCAGGATAAGCAAAAATATCGAATAAATTATTGTATAAAATAAAATAAAACAAAAAAAGTCTTACATATGATTTATAGTATGAGATTTTCGCTATATTTTAACTTACACATTTACGATTTGGAAAAAATTCTGATGTGATGTTTAAAAATGAAGGTCATTTTCAGATTCAGTGCTAAAAAAGTACGTAAAAATGCATTATCCAAAGTAAAAAAAAAAAAAAAAAAAAAACACAACCATCTCCTCTACTTTATAGTATCCGATTTTTGTTATTCTTTAAATTTGACAATTTATGATTTGCGAAATATACTAACATAATGTTAAAATTTAATGTAATTTTCGGATATATTGTTACAAAACACATAAAAGTTTTAAAAAAACAACAACAATCGCAGTCTTGTATTATCTAATCTAAAACTTTTTCTTAAACTTCTTGGCGGTAATCTATCCGAAATATTTTGTGTTATCCTGTAAAATTAGTATAAATGGTAACCACCGAAAATCATAATAAAATTAGATTGTTATTGGATTTGCGCCAGTACGTAAAATATAATCTCGATCGGATATTTAAAAGTGAGTTAAAGTTCGAGTACAAATTTTGAACTGGAAAATCATACATACGATCGTTGAAGTAACATAAAAACTTATAAAAATAACATAATTTTTTTTTACGAAATCATAAAAGAAACAGTCTCAAATCCTGGCGAAATAAACCATATGTTATTTAAGCCAATCTGAAACTTTATAAATGTTAACTTAATCGTAATACTTGTACGATTTTTTTCAAAGCGCAGATACCCATGAAATGAGATCTTCGAATACTTTTATGCACTTCATATGTGACCCCTCAAAGCCAAGCCAAACTCATTTGTTTTCAGAGCAGAAAAGTGACATAAGTCATGCATTTTTAAAGTTTCATAACTCGCTCAATTTTAGGGTTATATGAATGGGACTTTTTTTGTCTTGCTTGTCAGTGTAATAGGAAAATTTTACAAAATATAACTTATAGGACCGGGGGACCGTATAAAAATTTAAATTTCGTATTTTTTTAAGAAATGTTTTTATTTACTCAAATCGCTTTTAAAATATTTCTTTTCCTGATTTAAAACATTCTTGTAATTGAAACTATATGTCTATGACTAACGGTTTAAGAATTAGCCATTGGACACCCTTGAGACCGGACACCCTGTATAATGCATATATTGTATTTCCAGAAATCATTTCTTCTTATGCCCAAAGGGGTATTTAACAGTCACTAGGGAATCGTACCCGGGATTCCTGGGTTACAGAATATAGTTGAAAACCATTTTTTTAAATTGAAAATTAATATATTTTTTATATGCAATGCATTTTTTAGATTGCCCACTAAAAATAAAAAAAAGCATCTTCATATGAAAAATATGAATTATACAATCAAATAAATTTCTGAAATTTATCAAAAGCAATTTTTTTCGTATAAGCTACGTGCTAAGAGTTATTAGCCCAAGATTTTGCTGATTACGGCATCCTTTCATTTTCTGATAATTTCCGAGCTTTAAGCGCGTAGTTCGATTACATGTCTGCTAAATTTGTGTCTTATTTATATTATTTTATTTATTTAACCATAGAAGAAGTTTTATTTTTGTTCACGGAATATTAGTCATAAGAAAATGATTAACTTTTTATGTTGTTTTATGGGAAAACATATTAATCTTTCTTAATCGAGCTCCACGCGATAGAGATAAATTTAAAAATTAACCTCTCATACCCGCAATCACCCTTTAAAAAAATTGATATCTTAATTTGATACTTTTGAAATCATTTTAACGCAAAACGTGAAGTCACGATTGTCTGCAAAATCTTTGCATTTGAACAGTTGCATTCTGAATTTGAGATTCTAATCTCAGTACCGGAGAGTAAAAAATGCCGTAATTTATGTTTTTTGACGCATTTGTGTTAAAAAGTTTAGTTTTATCTAAGAAAACGATCGTTTTCTTTTAAATATGACGTCATTTTCCCTTACTAAATCAATTCACCTAATGCAGGATTGGCGAACCTTTTTGCTGTCGCGTGCCAGTTTTTTTTTTTTTTTTTTTTTTTTCAAAAAATACTTCACATGACCTTGACGTGACAACTAGAAAACAAATTTAGTGGATTGAAAAAAATGAATCAAAACTACTTGAAAATTACTTATTAAGATTTTTACTAAAATGGGTAACATACAGGTAAAAAAACAGGTATACACTGAAATAATTATAGGAACACTTATATTTTAGAAATTAATAATAAAAAAATATATGTGATTAATTGTGTTGTTTCTTAAATGAAAAATAATTAATATCATTTTAATGCTCAGTTAATTTTAACAGAATGCAAACTGAAATGAATTTATCTGGCAATTGCTCTTTATCTGATTTTTTATAAAAATATTTTTAGAAAATAATGGCTCACAGTTATAAATAGAAGGAAAAATTATTAAAATTAAAAATAGGCAGTTTATATTTAAATAGTTCTCAGATTACTTTTCAAGTTGCCACAGTTTATCATCGGTATTTTTATTAATACATATAATAATCTTTGGTAGTTTTCAAATATTTTCTTTGTTTGATAAATTTTCGAACTATATTGAATAAGATAAAAATTCTTCAATTTACAATTAATCGTATTTACAATTAAATCAGGTCATCTAAATTCGTGTATTTTGTGTAAAATCACTGTATCATGATTTAGAGACATAATCAATACCGTGCCAAAAGTGACACGCGTGCTATAGGTTCGCCGACCCTGACCTAGTGTCTGAAAGTTAGTACTCATACAGAAGGAGAAAAATATAGAAACTTTATGAGGGAAATGCTTGTTTTTAAAAGCAGTACGTAAATTTCCGTTCAAAATATTATTTCCCTAATGGGATTTTTCGCCATTAAACCCAATACAACATTTTTTATAAGAATTTTGAAATTTTATCAGATAATCACATGAATAAAGATAAATAAACCTCATTATTTTTCTGTAATCTGCAATAATGAAAGCTATCTCATTAACC
Source organism: Maratus speciosus (assembly GCA_963932465.1). Taxonomy (NCBI): domain Eukaryota; kingdom Metazoa; phylum Arthropoda; class Arachnida; order Araneae; family Salticidae; genus Maratus; species Maratus speciosus. The sequence goes on along the minus strand of OZ010786.1, from coordinate 589,543,055 downwards.
ATCATTTTGAAGAGGTTTCATAGAATACTTTTAAAATTAAAATATAATAATGGGATATTTAAAAAAAACAGCTACTGCGGTCTACTGAAGTCTAACGACACCTACGACGTAACGAAAATCTCATCAACTGAAGGACCGATAAATACTAGCTCCTGTGCTGAATACATGAAACCTTGGCCTGACGATAACTGAAACTTCAAAAACATTTTTTTAAATCTTTTCTTCTTATGTGTTTGTAACAATTTTATAAGTCAACCCATATGATGTTACGCTACTTCAACTATGACGTGCAGATAAATTTTTCTTTTTTTCTTTTCCCCTAAGAACAGTTACTGGGTTTTTTTTTTTTTCAGATTCTATTTTACCACATGTCGCTGCGGCAGCTCCAGATGTCATGACGGCCGCTTTTGGGGAATTTCGTAAGAATACCTGCATCGGACCGAATCTCCCCAACTCCGTGTTTCTGCTTCGAGATTAAAAAAGGGAATGTAAACCAACGAAGCTGTGTGAAGTAGAAACGCAGTAGAAGTAATGGTACGAGAAAAAGTTCGACGGTGTTGATTTTGCAAAAGAATCATAATACTTTCGACGCTACAAAACGGAAGGTTTTAACGACGTTTATAAATGAAGCCTGAATAATAGCTTTTAAGCTAATTAAAGAACGAGAAATGTGGTTTTTTTCTGTATTTTGTTTGTGTGTTCGTCTCAATAAATGTCAGTGCTCGTCCTAAAAGTGAGTTGTGAGTTATGTATGGAGTCTCACCCCATATAATTATAGTCTCCTGTGGCAGCCCTGCGGTTTCCAACATTCTTTCATAAAATGGAGGTTGACTCGACCAGGATTCAACAAAAATGTTTTGAAACAACAACATCAAAAAATATTTTATTTATAATTATTTATTTTATTTGATGTTTCCAGTGTATTGGATTCAATTTTATTACAAAAATTGGGGTTCAAAACTTGCTTAACCTGGGTCTAAGTAAAACACATTTTGCAAATGAAAAATGGAGTTTTTTAGGTATATATCGAGATTTGCAGTTTGTCCTCTTTTTTATTCAGAAATTCCTAATTCATAACAGACATTTGCTGATTTTGGAAAATATGGACATTCAGTTATTAAATAAAGCAAATTTCTTCATTCTGATTCCTGCATAAAATAGGAAGGATTTACAGGAACCCAAACGCCAGTCCTCTTCGTCTTATAGAAGAGCAGATAAGACGCATTCTACTTTCAGTTGGCAGTTGTATGTCACAACAACGGCACGTCTTGAACAGCTAGCTTATGATGACGCTCAATAAAACTTTAAGCTTGATTAATTTATTTTATATTTATTCATTCTATTTTCTGGTGTCAGTGAAATATCGTAAGTATTAAATATATGCATAATAATATGATATATAATATATTCGAATAATTTATTTCTTTTATTACCAAACCGCTATTTAACTGTAAGCTACAAATCCGTTTTAAATGTGACATGGGTATTCCTTGCGGGTACGCGGTTTTGTTCGAACAGTACATTCATATATTTTTTTATAATTGTTGTTTAGATATTTTAGTGACGATATTTCTAGTGATGAGGAGTTTGTTTAAAGCTCTAAATGTCTATGATTTTATATTTTACTTTCAATATTTATGTTATTTTTTATTAATTTTGTTAATTATCCTATAACTTTAATAGAAATATAATACAAATGGTAAATCTTACATATAACTTAAAAGTAAGAAACATTAAAAACTTTTAAATGTTTTATTTTTTGTATAATTATTGTTGTGCAGCTTTAATTTAATTTTGGTAATTCGAAAATCCAAGAACGGATTTATAAAGGGGTCTAAGGGCTCTTAAAATTAGAAAAAAATGAAAAAAGACAATTTTAAACATTTAATATTTTAAAATGTATTTGATTTTCAGACACAATTTTAATTGAGAATGAAAGATATAAGCGTGCTCTTTCATTTCAAATACTTAAAAGAAATGCAAGGTGCAGAATTAGCATTCACAGGCGGCTCCAAACTGCCAGACATTTGACGAGCAGAAAATCGCATAACAAATTACGCGCAGGATTACAAAATACATTTTGCAACTAGAATGAAAATTTTGATGTCTACTTATACTTCAGATTCTAATAATTACCCTAAACCTAAACAAATTTGTATGGAAAACATTTTTATATTTTAAAGACAAAGTTGTATTAAGCTATTGCAAAATTTAGAAAATTTCAACAATATAATTACCTAAAAAATATATTTATTTTTTAACAAAAAAAGGTAAATTTTAGGTTCAGTTAATACTGACTAACATGAAAGATATGTTTTGAAAATTTCATGAAGAAGTATTCAGAAGTTTTTGAGATATCGTGCGCGTATTGCCCAAAAACGTCCTTTGGAGAAACATGACTTCAAAGTTTTGAAAACGCCGCTTCAGCTATTGAGTGAGTTTAATTCTAAAAGCTATAACTGCTTTTCTAATGGTAGTTTCAAGGAAACAATTATATGAAATTGTTTAGAAAAGATACAAGTTGAACATCTAAAAAAGTTAAAATTTCGGAAATTTTAAAGTTTAAGGTTTGAAAATTTTTAGACTTCTATTGTCTGAGAGTTCTAATCACAGTTTATATGAAAATAACATTAGCGATTCTATCCGTTTTTTTTTCTTGAACTTGGCTCATTGTTTGGCTCTGCTCTTTAGTACATTCTCGAAATCACTTTCATTCGTAAGTAGATAAAATTTGCATTTATTGTTATTCCCGATAGAAAGCAATCAAGAAGTGCAGGGTTCGCACAGTTTTATCACTAAATTTTAACAAAATTTTCAAAGTATTTCACTATCGAAAAATATTGAAAAATCTGTGAATAAAAGCTGGGTTTGCGAATTCTGTGCTTTAAAAACTAAATGTAAATGTTCTTATCATTAATAGTGGTGCAAGAGTCCTTGGAAATTCCAAGGAGTGTGGTAACCTTGGAAGTGTTTCTCTTTCCCTATAAAAGAATCGGATATTTCAGGTAACGGTGTCAAATTAAACACGAGAATTACGAAATATTCACAACTTTTATAAGATATAGAAAAACGCTGTTCGATTCTTCGTCATATAAATCTTAATTTCTGCAAATTTCATTCATTTATGCATAAAACGCATATCGATAATGTGTCTATCAGACTTGCTTGTCAAGAAAAATATGAGAATATTTTTAGGGATGTATATTTTATTTGATACTAAAGTTCATAAAATTGGATGTAAATTTAATAAAATTAATTATGCGTTATTTTCACAGTTATTATAGTTATTGCTAAAACCCCTGGTGTGTTAAAAAATGAGATATTACATTTAGAACAACTTTTAAATATTATGTAGTTTTTGTTGCATTATTTTTTCGGTAAACTTTCTGGTATCCGGCTCGGGCGTGTCCGGGCTTCAATGGCAAAAAAATATTTTGGGTTCGGTCGTATTCGGATTTAAAATCGTCCTGCTCGGCTGGACCCGGACTTTGAAAAGTGAGCCCGAACTCATCTCTATTGGCACCACTTTTCTGAAATGAAAAACGTTCTGAAATGAAAATGTTTTCGTCTTAATTAATGTGTCATTAAATAAGGCAAATTTTACTACAGTACAGCCCCGATTATCCACGGAATTGGGTAGCAAGGCCACCGCGGATAACCCGAACAAAGCTGAAAATGGGGTGCAAACAAGAAAAAAAAGAAAATTCAACATAAAAACTATGTTTTAGTATACAAGAAGCATAATAAAATGTTTAAAATACATGCATAAGCGCAGTAAAGCAGAAACCTTTGCTCTACGTCTAAATTACTAAAATAAAGAACAGTAAATAAGAAGCAGTGCCATACACACTCATAGCTGCCAACTTTTACGCTTTCTTCTTACCACTAAAATTTTATAGTAAATGTTGTCTCATTTAATCGTCAAAATGTCTCGATTAAGCAAGACGAAAATCTCTATTAAATTTTAGTTGTGGCAAAAAAGCGTAAAAGTTGGCAGCTGTGCATGCTGTACAAAAGAGTTGAGTTGGACCTTTTTAAAAGAATCAGTCACTTGTTTTTGCTTCTTGCTTTGGAATCACCTTTTCTTTATTCTAAATTATAAACTACTGTTTTTCTTTTAGTATGGAATAATTTTTATCTCGAGAATGAAGCTATTCTTGATATGCTCTCCTAGAATTTATCATAATAGTTTTATTTAATTGTTAAATATTTTAATCGCTGTGCTTACATTTGGTTAATAAAATCAAGAAAATACATCAAGACTTTATATCTGATTTTTCAAACATGGCAACCGAATCTAGAAATATTCTTCTATTACTTTCGAATACATGGATTTTTCTGTTTATATTTATTAGTAGGGCTTATTGTATTTTCCTTGCTGTTGGATTGAATTAACACTAGAACGCCCGGAAATTTTACTCAAGTTTCATAAAAATATCTGACACCAGAATTTTTATTTAAAATTATTTGACTGATTTGTTTAACGTAAATCTGCATAGTTTAAATTTAACTTATTTTATGAAAGAATTTCTGGTTCCGGTTGACATTTAATCATATGGTCGGAGTCAAATCGACTCCTTCCGGGCGTTCTAGTGTTAAAAAATAAATAAATATATAAATGAAAATAAAATTCTCTTCCCGGATAAACCGCACCGCAGATCATCTGCTCGCGGATAATCGGGGCTATACTGTATTTCAAAAAAGTAGTGCTAACCAAGAAATCTGAATTTAAAAAAAGTAGTCCACTGGCAACACTGCTTTCGTATTGGATATTTTGACATTCTACCGACGATATGATGAGTCAGTGGTACAGAATAATTGAGATAGCCTTTTGGTATGTGCTACAAATAGTGTTGCCAGATGTCTAACTTAAATCAGGGATCCAAATGCTTTGGGAACCACTAATTTCTTACTGTTTATTTCTCCATCTTTAATCGCCGATAATTCCGACATTAGATAAGGCGAAGAAAATTACTTTGAAATGCTAGGGTCCGGTGTTGCCAGCGGGCTACTTTTTTTAATACGTGTTTCTAGATTGCCACCACTTTATTCAATCGGTAAAATTTCCTTTGTTTTCGCTTTGATTAATATGTCATTAAATAAGGCGCATTTTACCATTTTAAAAACGTGGTGCCAATCAAGAATCTGAATTTAAAAAAAGTAGCCCATCTGGCAACACTGCTGGGGTCCAGAGCTTTTGCAGCCCTGATTTACGCCGGGCACATGGCAACACTAGCTATAACGATCTCCTTCCATATATTAGGTCCCAGGTTCACATCCAGTGACAGCCATTTCCTCGAAACTTACAGATAGTAAAAAGTTTAAACAAATGCGATCAAAAATATCAAAATATGAATAAGGCAAGGGAACATTAGTACTCTAAATAAACTTTCCTCTTTCATAACTAGATAATATATAACTTCGACAGTGTTTTTTCCAAGCAGGGCTGCAGATTAGCCTCCATTTTTAATCAGAAAATCTGAATTCGTACCAGAAATTAAAAATAGTATTTTTTACTTTATTTAACGAAAGAAATTTTGTGATCCATAATGATTCTTCTTTCAAAATTTCCAGTATTAATTTGAAATTTCGAAATAAAAATGGAAGCTATTCCTGCCTACAGGAATAGCCTACTGGAGGCAGAACTCCAGAGCCCGGACTCAAATCCTGGATTTTTTTATTTATTTATTTACAGAGGTAGTTTCAATTTTTTGGAATATTAGACGTAAGAAAATGCTGTACGCTTTACATTTTTTTAAGGGCAAAGACATTAATCTTTCGTAATGGAGCTCCACACGATAGAGATAAATTTAAAAATATTTCATGTTTGAAAATTATTTTTAAAACCATAGACAAGCAGTAAACAATGTGTGAAGGTGTAACTAAGCATAATACTACATAGTATTGATAGTGCCATGTTTATAGGCATTCGAAGCATCTAGTTTAACCCTTTTCTATCGTTAGCGCATATATGCGTCAATTCTAAAATTTATTTTTTATTTGGAAATTCAATTTCATACCAGACATTTTTTGTAGTAATTTTTGGTTTACTAAAAAAAAAAAAAAAAAAAAAACAACAAAAAAAAAAAACAGATTTTTTGTGATTATATAAATTAGAAATTCTGCTTTAGGAATTTCCGAGATGTATTCAGAATTTCTGAATAAAATAGAAATCCCTGAAATGCACTCTAATAATTCAAAGGGTCTAAATGTGATACAAATATGGTTGCAAATAAATGAAATACTACTTGGAAATTCTAAAGAATGATCGAACTTTGTAGATTCTTCATACATCTTATTCGAATGCATTACGAACATAGTCTCACGTTTATTTTCTCCAAATCATTCATAATAAAAATTTAAATTTTCGTATTCCAAATTTATCCCACTGGCTTTATTATAAATATGACAAAAAGTTAAAAAAAAAAGTTTAGGAAAAAACTTCATGTTAAATTGTGACTAAAATAAAAGATCTATTCAACGCTTGAATAAATTTTCTCAAAACATACATAACTCACAAAATACATAATATGAACTTTAAAAAGCTTAACGTTTTACTTAAAATACGACAAAAAATTATTGTATACATGCTACAAATTAAAAATATAAGTTTTGTTTAAATGTCTTTGTACTTTCTGCTTGCAATTCCCGCGTCAATCGGCAGAGAATATTTTTCATTATTAATTGTTGTTCAATTAGTACAAATACTAATTTTATTCATTCAAGTATTTGAATGAATGGGAAAACAATTAATAATAAAAATATTCTCAGAAGATGTCCGCAGGAAATGCAAGCGCAAAGTACTAAGAACTTTTAAATAAAAAATATTTTTTAAACTCGTAACGTAAATATTATTATTATCGTCGCATTTTAACCCTTTCCCGCGCAGAGTAATTTTGTTTATAAACAGATGAAACAATGGACTGATACCAGATTTTACAAAAGAATTTATTAGAGAATATAATCTTGCTTATTTTCACGTTCGCTTTAAAAGGAAACTTTTAATAAACGGTTCTGGGTGTGCCCTTTTTCAAGGACACCGACCCATAAAAAGTATCCTTTCAAGGACAGTGGTTCATTTTTGGACCACTTAATTTTAATCCCTAAATGCCACATTGGCACCAAAATATTGGAATGAAAAATTGCCTTTTATTGAGTACGTGAACAAAAGCTTTTGCATTTTTTGAAATAATTTTGTTTATATATTCTAGTGCCATTCACGCATTTCAGTATTTTGCGAATAGAATTTCCTTGACCCCGAAAGGGTTAAGTGAAACGTTGAAGCATTTTAAAGCTCATATTGTGTATTTTGTGATTTAATAAAGGTGGGATATTGCATTTATTCTAGTGATTTTATTTACACGCATAACTATTATAATTTTACACACATTCTTGCATTACTACATAATAATTTGTTGTTATGAAAGAGCACAATCCTTTGCATTCGACGCCTGTTACTGCATAGAAGTCTAGCAAGTTTTTATTATAAAGCTTTATTCTAGTAAAGCCAGACATAAAGCAAATATTGAGTAGATAAATTGTAAACAGTACTATTTCTATGCGGGTCTTCAAATTTCGTTTTGAAAGCGCAGCTGTTCTACAATAGAATAGATTTCTATATTATGTAGTCGAGAAACGAAAGTTTTATTTCCAGTAATATAGACTATTTCTAAAATAACAAAGAAAATATATTATTGCTGTCAATTTTATTTTAACCCTTAAATAAGTAATTTTTTATTTTGTTCCGAAAAAATTACATATGATTATCTGAAAGGTTATTTCACAGGAAAAATAATTAAAAAAAATCAGAGATACATTTTTCATATAATACGTCAATCTGTTCTTCTGTTGCACGCCTGCTATACAAGTAAAAACTACTGTCGAGTGGCAGTTTTACACTAAAATATTGCAAATTAGTAAATATGTTAATAAGTATGTCTCCAAATACCTTGTTTTATATAATTATTTATTTTATGTAATTTAACCATTAACCTTATAATTCCCCTGATATATACGTTCTATAAATGACGTAGTTCAGAGAATCTGACTTTACACCTGAAAGTTTTGATGGATAATTTCACTTTATTTAAATATGGAATGTCTGTTATTAATTAAAGCAAATTTTGCTATCTTAATCTTCTTGTGTGAGTTAGGTACATACAAATAAAAATAATCTATTAAACTGTGACACTGTTGTTGGCATATCGTCGATACCATGTCAAACTATCCAATGTGAAAAAAGTGGGCTACTTTTATAAAATTCAAATTTATTCGATTAGCACCACTTTTTTGAAATAGTGAAATTATTCTTATTTATCCTTATTTAATGACATATTAATTAAGGCGAAAAGAAGGGGAATTCTCCCATTTCAAAAAGTGGTGCCAATCAAGAAATCTGAATTTTAAAAAAGTAGCCCTCTGTTTTCACATTGGATAGTTTGACATGGTACCGACGATATGCGCAAAGCTGCGCACTAAAGGGTTAATTTTATATATTCACGATAAAAAGTATTTCATAATTTACCAAAAGTACGAAAGTATTACGAATCTTTACTAGCTATATTATAAAGGACAAACATATCTGTGCGTAACGCATACGTCATTTTGCGAATGGCAACACTTTGAAATTTGAAATAAAATTTTGGTTTTGCATTTTCTCTACTGCAAATTTTTAAACTTCTATGCATCACACATTTAAAGTTTTTACACCGTTATATAAGGAAAAAAAATCTCTTTTAAATACTATTTGTTTGAAAGCTTCATCTCAATTTGTTTTTGAGATATTAATTTTTTTGTAGTTTTTAATACAAATTTTGTAATTGTGGCAACTGAAGTACTCCATTTATATTGAAAGTTAAGGGAAAATATTCATGGTTTATTATTTTTATTCATTATATCCTTATTGGTGCCATTTTCACATTACAAATAAAAGTAACTTTTTTTATAATTTTTGAACAGAAAATGATGTCAGACATTAAATAAAACACGCATTCTTCTTCATAAATCAGCTACATTTTTAATATTTTTACATTACGCTGATAAATGAGTTTGAGGCGCTCGGCAAAATGATTCATTGAGTAAAAATGATATATTTGAAACAAAACGATCATTTTTTTTTTTGATAAAACTATATATTTGACCAATACTATAAATGCCGAATACTATGACAACTAAAGTCAAATTTCTGATTTTTTTTTTTTTTTTTTTCGCGGGTACTAAGATTAGAACTTAAGGTTTGTGCGAATGTTCACATGAAAAGTTGTATCGGACAAACAAAATTTCCAAAGTTAACTTTGGAAATGCATTCATTAATAATCTATTCTTTTGCGCGTTAAAATACTTTCAAATTGTGAATTTGAGTGGTGTAATTTGAGTATGTAAATTACGAGAATGTGAAAATAACGCACAGTTTAGATTTTATGGGGGAAAATTTCATGATATGACAAAGCGAAATACTTTTTACTGATTTTTCATCCCGTAAAAACAAACATAAGAGCTCCATCGATAACTTCATCATAATTACTCATCTTGATTACGTAATCTAATACAGTTTAATTTTTCAATTTAAGCAGTTGAAGTTTGTAGAAATTATATTTTGGTAATTTTGGGTTTAAAATATTATTTGTTTTAAGGTTTTCAGAGTTAGACAACCAATGCAAGATGATTTTTTTGTTGTAATTATTTTTGTAGGTTTATTATAATTTCGATCTGACAGTTCCTTTCAAACATTTTAGTACGTCGAATTTCGACGGGTTGCAACTCGTACTATTAAAAAGTATAGTTTGATAACACACATGTTCTGTCTAAAATGATTGAACTGCACCAACATTTACGGTCAAATTTGTTTGAAAATAATCAAGAACTTTTCTTTAAGTGCATTATAAAAGAAAAATTCCATACGAAAATTCTGGTGCCATTCTGGCAGATGAAGTTTAAAATTAAATGGGTTATATAATGTCTTATCATCCTGCAAGAGGTTAAAGCTGCAATTTTTAGCATAATCGTAGTGAAAATTTTATATTTGATGATTTTACTGGCATTTAAAAAATCGATTAGAGTTTTTTAATGTTTAATTGAGTCTAGTGTATTTTTCACATATTTTAGAAAATGTTTGCATTAACCGAACTACAAACTTTACTTTTATAATGATTTGTTTTGGAAGGTATTTTTTGAAAAAACTTACAGAGATCAATAATTTCTGTAGTTATTCTTCGATTAAAAAAAAAAAAAAACAAAAAATTCTGCAGTTGCCACTGAAAACAATATATATACTTATAGTTGGAAATACACATTTTATCGTTTTTAACTAAATCATTCCGATAAAGATATAAAAATAAATCGACATTTCTCGAACTGATTCAAAAAGTCAGGAAGCTGTAAATCAAACCGAAGAACGGATTAAATTGCCAAAGCTCTGCCTATTGCGCTAGATGATCAGAAACCCAGACTAGACAATTCACCCAGGTAATTTTTTAAGGTGTAGAATCTGGTCTGTCAACAGCAGCGGGTAATATACCGCAGGAAATGAAACTCCAATAATTAATTTATTCGTAGATAGCATGGTGAAGTTCAGAACTTTCGAATATTTTTAGATCTATCGTGGAGATCAGGTTCGATTTATTTTTAATGCGTTTGCTGTGGTTCATAAAATGCAGTATGCTGTAATATTTGTTTTTTTTTATGTCTAAAATTGTTTTTTATATATTTAATCGGAGTTAAAGAGTTAAATAAATAGGAAACATAAATATATAGGGATGGTGCCTGAGATTATTTCTAGCTCACGTCTACATGACTGACTTCGTGAACATAGAGCGTGCGATTGAAAGAGTCACTCCGTAATACTCAAATTGGTATTGTACAGTTAGCGAACAAGAGCACATGAAAAATGAATGACATCACATAAACAAAATCTGCTGTTACCCTATTAAAAATTAGGAGAATTTTGAATTTCGAGGCAGGGTAACCAGAATAGCAGTCCTAAAAAGTAACCCAAAAAGAATTCGAAAGTCAATTCGTATGTTAGGAGCAAAGGTTTGAGAACATAGCGTGAAAGACAAAACGGCCGCATGTACTGGAAATGTTTATGATATAGGGAGGTAGTTAAACTCAAAAATTAAGCAGAGCAAAGAGATATTTGTATTGAACTTTGGACGGAATGAGAATAAAAGTGCAGTCTGAAAGCAAAGTCAATCTTTATTCTTTTTTTTATATCCAGTGTGGGTGAATAATCATCTAAATGAATTCTATCAATCTGAGAGCCGTTTCAGCGATAAAATAATATGTTGAATATGTTTTCTTTCTTTTTTTTGAGTAAAACTATGATGGGAACGCGAAAACAGTTCGGGGAATTTAAGTAAGTAATTAAAAGTTAGTTTTAGTAACTAAAATTTACAGAAAAAAGGAGAATTTATGAAAAATATATGTGATTCTACATCACAGATGATTACGTTGTTTAAAGTAAACTGAATGTTTTTGCTTATTATTGTTTTAAAGTATAGTCATTTTTTTATGTAGAAATTCTTTTTTAAAGTAAATGCACAACTCTTTGTAATCTTTAAAAATATTTTTATTCATTTGTTCTAAATTATGAATTCTGTCACATAGTCATTAGGAAACTGTTCCATATTGACATAATTATGAAATTTGTTCCAATATTTCGTATAGACATAAGTAACCGCGTTCTAGGGGCACTGGCAGAACGAAACTCAGGGAGGGAGAATATTTTAGAATGGGTTTGGTTCTGATCTGCCGACTTGGCCATATTTTTATAAATGGAGATTATAAACATGAAATACGCTAAACTAGAAAATAATAATCATCAAAATTTCTATGCAAGACAATTTATTAAAACATACCATTATAAAAAGCAACTTTAAAAATAAATAAGATTAAATATTCAAAAATAAAGGGCATAGCCGGATAAGCATTGGAAACATGCCTTTTAATCAAATTTCCTGATTTTTTTTCCTATTTACAAAAATGTATATCAAAATTATAGAAATTCATTTTAAGGCGTTATTTGGGGCGGAGCTACTTCACTTCAACATCCGGAGAACTTTTGGAACAAAGTCAGCAGACAATATGTCAACTGGTGTATTTTAGATTCTATTAGCATATAAGCCATGTTTTTCAACGTCATGTTCATTTTGATATCGACAGTGTTGAGAATGTTGCTCATGTGTTCATTAAAATTTAAAATACAGCAATTCTGTAACTGTTTATTCCAAAAATTCTTTGGGTGTGGATGTTGAGTAGCTCCGCCCAAAATAACGCCTTAAAATGAATTTCAATAATTTTGATATACATTTTTTAAAATATTTATATGTAGTACTCAACGCAAAATTTCAGCATTTATATAGAATATACGGGCATACATGGGAAATTTTTTTCAAGAAAATGGTAATTTTCGGATAACCATAAGATATGATTTTTGTATTTTTAAATTTTTATTTTGCTATTTCACACAGTTTTTATAAACATAAAATTATACAAAAATTACCAGTTATGCATTTTTGGTATCTATATATCCTCAATTAATAGCATGAAATTCCGTGCAGCAGTTTTTGAGAAAATCCGTTTTTTGAAAAATCGAAAAACCATTTTTATCTCATTAAATATAAATATTTATAGGGTGATAATAGGGGAAATATATTGTCAGATATGTAGCTACGTCTAGGAAAAAAATCAAGAAATTTGATTAAAAGGATCCGGCTATGCCCATTATGGCCCTAAAATGGTTAACCCATAAACGACGAAATTATTTTTCTCTTGAAAATGGAAATATTGCATTTCACGCCAATTTTTCAGAATGCAATTCTTTATTTTATATTGTTGTGGAGTTTCTGTCACCAAATGAAGTGAATTTTTTTCTGCAGACTTACTGGAGTGCAAACAACAAACGTATTGGCATCTATGCTCTGACCCTATTTCAAAGCTAGGCATTAATGGATTAAGTAGAGACATTTCATTATTTCACAAATAGTTTTTATCGTGGTAATATGGCCTAAAGCATAGCTGCCAACTTTTACGCATTTTGCAAATTTTACGCATCTACCACTAAAATTAATAGAGGTTATCATCTTCTTTAATCGTGAGACCTCGACAACTAAGGGGTCTCAGGACTCTTAAAGCTTTAAAATTTTCGAAATTTTAGTTTTTTTAGAGGTTAACCTCCTATCTTTTCAGAACATTTTATTATAATTTATTCCTTGATATTCCTATTAGAGCTGAAGTTATGGCTTTTACATTTATACACGTTCAATATCTGAAGCGTCGTTTCGGAAAATTTGAAGTCATTTTTCTCCAAATGACGTTTTTGGGCATAACGCGCACGATATTTCAAAAACTTATGAATATTTTTTCATGAAATTTTCAAAACATATGTTTCATGTTAGTCTGTATAAATTGAACCTAAATTGTCTTTTTTATTGTTCAAAACAATATTTTTTTAGGTAATTATACTATTGAAATTTTCATAATTTTGCATTAGCTAAATGCAACTTTGTATTAAAAATACAAAAATGCTTTAAATACAAATTTATTTAGGTTCAGGGTAATTATTACAATCTGAAGTATAATTAGGCACTAAAATTTCCATTCTAGTTGCAATACTTATTTTGTAATCGTGCGCGTAAGCTGTTATGCCAATTTTTTGCTCGTCAAATGTCTAACAGTTTGGACCCCCCTGTAAATGCTAATTCTGCATCTTATAATTTTTAAATACATGGAATGAAAGAACATGCTTATATCTTTCATTCCCAATAAAAATTGTGTCTGAAAATTAAATACATTTTAAGATATTAAATGTTGAAAATGGTCTTTTTTTTTTCTTTTTTTTTTCCAATTTTAACCCGAGAGTAGTCGCGACATTTTTTAGAACGTTAGTAGTCGCGTTCGGTCCATTTGCAGCCGTTACCAGGAGGCCGAAAACGAAGGGGAAAATTGCCGGTGTTATCAGATGATCGAAAACGGATATCGTAGGGTGAAAATATTGGGTGAACTTTAAATGATTACAGCAATTATTCATTTTACAACCTTTTACAGCAAATTATTTATTTCGCTTAAGTATATATTCAATTGGCATCTAGATAAATGCTTTTAATAACTCTTTCTTCGTTTTGCATAAATACTTAAAAGTAAATAGTAAATGATTTGATTGAATTTCTGATGTTACTATGAATCAATAATTAGCAGAAAAACATTTACGAATATGAATCTAAATTCGTGATAGGGGTATTTTTATTTATTTATTTATTTATTTATTTATTTATTTATTTATTTTTTTGGAAGGACAGAATCAGAGTCAGGTAGATTTTTATGATACTCCGGCAATCTATATCCATTTAATAAAATAAAATTAATAAATTTAGCATCAATATATTACACTGACATTAAATTAAACAATTAAACTGAAAATAAAAATGGAACCTATGACATGCAACAGAAAATCAAATTCAATACCACTAATTCACCAGCATATTATATATATATATATATATACTAAAGAAAAATGTAAAAAATACTTAATTTCGAAATTATAAAAGTAAATGTCCGTTTTATTTATTTATTTTGTGGGGTGTCTGTGTGTGTATGAGGAGGGGGGGGGGGGCTCTCGGGATTTTATGATTAAATCCATTTTTCAAATGGAAATGAACGATTTGTAGTTTTTCTACTTATTTCAGGGTGGGAGCAGCGCCCTTGAATAAAAACTCTGGATACGAACTTCGCTTATATAAAGTAAATAAGTTATGGAAATTATATATTTAATTTAAATACATTTGCGATTGTAGATTTAAATCCTAAGATGGATAAATTATTTTATTTAATAGAATCACTGAAAGGTTCATCTTAACAGGGATGTATTTTACAGCAAGTATTTAATTAAAATAAATATTGAATTGTACATTTCATAATAAAGTATTAATGTTATAATTTATTGTTTTATAATAACATTCATTAAAATAATAAAAACAATAAGAAAATTTTCTCCGAAATTATAAATACGCAGCAATAATTTTATTTAAATGAAATTTCTCTCGTATTCTGGAAAACGTTATTCTGAAAAATAGTTTGAACAATTGATGAAGGACAACAAATTTAAATTTGTTAGATACCATCCCCAAGCCTCTATTGGATTTCAATAATAATAAAAAAAAACATTTTCTGCGGAATTGTAAAAAAAAAATGTGTTTTTACTTACAGTATGAAAATTTAAAAATGGATAAATTTTAGAAAAATACTTAAAATATTTTTTTAAAAGCATAGTATAAACATTCACTGAATTTTCCTAAGAGATTGATATTTGCGTAATTTCTAACCTACATTATAAAATTCTCATTATTTTTCTTATTGTACAAATAAATTATATGTATGTTCTTCGCAGATATACATACTACATTTCTGAGAAAATTGTTTTATCTTTCGAATTTGGTTTATTGTAAAAAAACGATACCTTTCAGATTTTGGAGATACGGCAATTTTTTTACTGATTCCCACAAAATTCTCTTCTCTTTTTTTTAATGGTTTGGCAGTGTTATTGTCTGTTTTCTTTCATTTATATGTTCCGGTAATAAATGGAAAGCAACTTCTTTCAAATAATGATGATGAATTTCCCTTTTTTTTTTCCATATTTAAACGATTATCAATTTGAGAATTTATTCTCGCAATGTTTGACAAAGAAAAAAAAATTAAGTGACCATCCATCAGTTTTTTGTGCGAACTGACTTCACAACTAATATAATAAAACAATTTTAAGTCACATTCTAAAAGTAAAAAAAGTACTCTATGAACGGGTAAAATAGCAGAAAGAAAGAACGACGAAATAACAACAGGCAGAGAGTCCGTACTTCGAAGAAACTTTCCCCCACAGATTTCTTGGAAATGGGAAAGGATGAACCCGAAGGGCAGAAATTCAACTAACGCAAGTGGTCGCAACGCGGTCATTTAGACCGATTGAAATTTAAGAATGCGATAAAATGCTAAGAAATAGCAGGAATGACTTGCAATTTTCCTACACAAGAGTGTGAACACTCAAGGTCAGCTACACGGAATTTGGCTACTGTAACTTTAACGGGAAATGAGTTACATGAAGATAACGAATTTCGGGCGGGGGAAAAGACCAACACGCGACTATTAACGGGTTAAGAGTCCCGAGACCCCTTAAATAGGATAATATTTACTATAAAAGTTTAGTACCACTATTATTTAATGGAGGTTATCGTCTTCTTTGATCGTGAGATTTCGACAATTAAATAAGATAATAGTTACTATAAAATTTTAGTGGTAAGAAAAATGCGTAAAATTTGGCAGGTGGCTAAGGTGACCCTCCTACCATACTTCATAATATTTGATACAATCTTACGGAACCGCAGAGTAAGAAGTTATTACAGAAAATAAACTTCCGTAGTACGGAAATTTAAATTTAAATTTGATTTTGCATAGCAACCGTTTGATTCATAATTTATTCAATTTTAGAATCTCCTTCCATTTTCCATACCTGCAACATATATTACACACTATGCAAATTCAAAAGAATTTAAAATCAGACACGAACTGTCAGTTCATATACTTTAATAATTTCACTGTCGAAGGGTTGAAATAATATAAATTAATATTTAGGACTTCTAAAAAACATTTTAAGAAAAGAAACACGCAGAAGCTAAAGAGTTTAGGGTTATACTTCGGCAGAAATCGCAACTATTGCGAATTACGTTATCCACAATTGAGATGAAGCTGTGCGCAAAAAATAATAAAATTACATTCCACAGTCGTTCTTAATGACGACTGAATATCTTGAGCAATAAGTACAGGATACAGAACGCCCACTTCATGCAAACACATGATTAATGTATACTACATTGATTCTTTGTATTTTCTGGTGTGAGTTAAATTTTGAAAATATTAGATTTATTTACATCATTATTTAATACATATATTTTATTTTGAGAAATTATGTCTTTTTTTGCTTATAGGGGTATATAAGAGTAATAGAAAAGAGCCGCGTTAAACGTACCGTTGAATCTATCTGAGTATACGGCCCTGCTAAGACATACATTCATGTTTTTTTTTTTTTTTTTTTTTTTTTTTTTAATTAGTCTATTGCTCACGATCGATATTCTTAGTGATGAGGAGCTTATTTAAAGTTCGAAAAGTTTATCATTTTATATTGTGCTTTTATTATTCCGGTTGCCTCTTTGTATATTACGTTATTAAATGCTTTTCAGTGGTCAAAACAGACTCCTAAAGAAGTCTTCGCCGCGTCCATGGAATCATGGCGTCGACGTTGTGAAAAATGTGTACGTCTGCAGGGAGATTACGTCGAGAATTAACACCAGTTTCATAGTTTTCGTGTAAGTAGTTAGGAAAAAAATCGGAGGCCTTAGAACTTGAATGCACATTTTATTTTTTAAAGTCCAACATTATGTCTTACTAGATTTATTATACTTTGAAAGTTTATAGCATCACTATTAAATTATTTATTTTATTTCTATCATCTTTCATTTATCTTTTCTTTTCTGAATTAAAATGGAATATGTATAATGCAAATGAAATACCTCACAAAAAGAAGTGATATGTAAGGAAAAACAACTCGTTGTAAATTATCCCGCTAAGCCACAAACCTAAAAATGAGTCATAAGAAGAAGTGATATTACATAAAAAGAAGCGATATACCAGTGCATACTCCGAGTGCCGTGCGAAAAATCTGTCGCTACTCATAATGTTTCCAAAAGACTCGGAGTGAGATACAGTATGTTAAAACTGCTTGGCGTCCTGCAGGCATATATTTAATATATGCAGTACTTATATCAATTTCGAAAAGTTGTGGAAGTCGAAAATATTAATTTTAAATTCTCATTATATTACTCTTATAAATAACTGTAAGAGGAAGATTTGTAATAAATCAGAAAGATTTGTAAGACAAGCAGGAAATGGTATGTAATTGTGTTAATCATCTATTATTGCAGTTATACTTTTCAATATTTAAACATAATTTTTAATTACATAAATACGTTTAATAATACACCGTTTAAAAATTTAAGGAAAAACTGGTAAAATGTATCCTGATTTTGACAGAATTATTTCTTAAACTCAAAATGTCCTGTTTCCAACATAAGGAATATTATATGATACTATTGTAACAGAAGCCTTACTAGCCTTACACATTTTGAAAACTCTTGCTTCTATGCCTTATTTATTATATATATATATATATTTTTTTTTCTTTAAAATAAAATTTCTCCTTTAAAGTGTGTTTTGTTTAAAGCAGACACCCGGAGAGTACTGAAATGTTATTGTCTCTAGGTGGAATTTATTTAATCTAATATATTTTTTAAAAAATCGGTTACTGAATGTATTAAACCGGGATTACATTAACAAACAAGCTACAGAAGACTATAGGGAACTTAGTACCTCTGGTAATAGAAAATTCTGTTTTAAACGTAACATACGTGGTTCCAACGAAATAAGCGGCACCGTCCTTACATGCATTCCTCCATGTATTTCAACAGCTGTTTTAGTCACGATCGATATATTGGATTCCTTACAAGGGTTTACCCCAAATTGTCCGAAATCGATGCACTCTACTTTGTGTAAACTTTTGAACGGAATATCCAGAAGTATGAAGAAATACGCACAATTTGTTGTATAAATACGTACTTATCTCAATAAATCTTGATATCATCACAAAAACAGATAAACTGTCTCACAGTGATAAAAAGTTAATATTCAGTATGTTCGAAAAGTTCGCCATTGCTCATAATACACGTTTGTATTCGTAAGAGTAAATCTGCATGCACATTTCTTAGCATGGAACGTCTATTGCGAACCTCTTCGATACAACGACATTAGGGTGGCACTTAGCAATAGGTAATTTTCCGAAAGTAAAATATTTCCTGCTCCCAACCACTAAACCTGTTCCAATGAACAAAAAAAAAAGGTGTGAGCAAAATTTTAACTCAATCGGTCAACTTTAAGGCGACCCTCAAATGTCTTTAAATTTGTAACATAGTCTACGCAATGAGTAATTCAGTTCCAAAACAGTATATTCGTATCTATCTTCACCATTTTTTTTTCTAAAAGTAATTCATGTGGACTCAGTCATACTTTTTTCTAAAAGTAATTCATCCAGGTAACCGCAACTATTGTTTAAAAACGTTTTAAATCAAATTTACCAAAATTTAATTTGAAAAATTCCAAAAATATCGTGAAAAAGTTAGAAAATATTACGATCTTCTAATAAAGTTCACAACCTCGATAAGATAGACGCATCTTTATTTTCAACAATAATTGCTATAGCATCAGAAACATAATATGAGTAGTTTTCACACTAAACATTTCACACCAAACTCTTCAGTGTTCTGTGAAGGCATCACCAGGCACATAATTGCTACCAGTAATGTAAACCTTTTTATTGAGTTTAGTCCAAATTTATGTAAATCTTTTGAAAAACGCCATGCCAGGACCAGAAGTTGCTCTCATCACTGAGTCGAAAAAACACCTAAAAACTAACTCATAAATGTGATGAGGCAAGGGAAGTACAAGAGGTCGCGATTGAACACTTTTTGTAGATGTGTACAGGCACCCTTTACATGACCTGCGTTGCTTGCTCTCGTATCACAGCAAGTGCTTGAATTTTCTCAGTTATGCCCAATTTCTCTACTGTTTCTTAAACAGCCATGACTTGCTCTTCTCCTGGAGATGTTGAGATTTCAATGTTTCTCAACAGTTGCTCCTTGCCTTAGAAAATTGCTAATATTGCCAGGCTATCAACTCTTTGAATACCTTTGAGCGATGAAAAGGGTTTTCCATACCAGTCCAACACCATTTCTTGACAGTCATTTATGATAAATTTTTCTGTATTTATGTGTTTCTCGCCGCTCTAAATTGTTTTCTAATTTGTTTAAAAGAAGTTCGGTTTATTATCAGGTTTTCAGTATTATCCCCGAAAGTATCTGCACCACGCCATTATTATGTAAACCGATTTCTGTCAATGATTTTGCACCTATGAAAACTTCAGATATACGGGCAGTAAAAAATTGCAATGTACCTCGAGTGGCTAAAAGTGTTCTTGTTGTTGCGGTTGTTGCTATTTCTTATATTTTCTAATTAACGACAGAAGAATTTTTACTGTCGTTGTCACAATCACCGATTTGGCTGCTTACGCTGAATCATCAGTTACTGATGAAACAAACTTATATAAGTATATATATTTTTCCATTTCTTCATACGTCTTTTTTTTTCCTTGGCAGTTTCCATTCAAGTGCGCTTAAGTGCTGGTTCTTCCTTGTGTTTTAGTTTTTGATCTACACCAAACATAGAAACCGATCTTCATTTTTGGCGTTGAATCATTAAGAATTTCTTATTCACTTCAAATTTCACCTTTCCCAAACAATATGAATGAACTGTGTCAAAGCGATCGTCTGTCATTTCTACAAAAAGTTTTTTTCTTTTTCCTTGTTTTTAGCACGAGTTAAAGTTTTCTGTAAAATTTTATATTCATCATGGAGTTTGAGAAGCTAATCAAAGCAATGGTCAGTTTTTCTAGCAGGAATTCGTGCTTTTTGCCAAAAATGGAAACGTCTTGAATCACCAGTATTACGCTTTCTTTCGTTGTAAGGTTTACAACCCTTACATTGTAGAATGAATTGCTTAAATTTGTTGATTCGATGGTAGTTTGGCTGCCATGATTGGATTGGAAATGTAACGAACAAGAGTGACTAAAAAATCTTTTCCTAACTTGTGTGATGGACTAACGAAAGAAGTTGATGCAATTTCACGGTTCTAGAAAAAAACACGTCACAGTGATACAAACAGTTCTGAAAGAAAAAAAATAGTGAATCTGTCATCAAAGGCATAAAATTTGGCCACAAAATAAGTGTACAAAACAAATAACATTGTAAAAACGGAGAGGTTACAAAAACATGGTTTTCCAGCATTGCCAGGGATACCAAAACAACACAGAAACATTCATATCACATAGCTGCCAACTTGTACGGATTTTTTCTACCACTTAATGCCACAGTAAAATGAACAAGTGTCTAGAAGTTTTTACAAATAAGATGATTTTTATTTACAATCACGGATGGCAAGGAAAAAGGATAATGAGTACAGGTGTTTCCCTATACCTGTTCTTTGCCCACAACTTCTCAAATTTATTTCTCCATAATATTTATACTATATTATCATTTTAATACTATGAATAAGTACGGATATTTCTGTTATGAAAGAGAAAACTTTATAAGCGATAAAAACATTTTACCTGAAAAAAAAATTTCGGGCAAAAATATAAAAAAATTAAGGTCAATGAGGGTCGCCTTGAAGTTGTCCGATTGAGCTAAAATTTTGCATACATTGTTTTTATGTTAATTGGAACAAAATTGGAAGGTGGGAGCTAAACTTTTAAAATTTTGAAAAATAAGGGCCACCCTAAACGACATAGATTTAACTATTTCAAGAGCGGTGGCTAGACGGTCTAGCCAACTAATTTTAATTCCAAAACTGACAAATGACACGAATAATATTTTAATAAAATTTTACTTTTGTACGGAAAGTGCAGTTTAGCGGGTTTTTATTTTTTAAGAAATTCGTTTGAATATTCTGATGTCAGTCAATTATTTCCTCATTTTACGAACAGACTTTTTCTCTCCCTGAAAGGATTAAACAAAAATTTTAAATGCATTGGAAATTAAATTTTTACAGAAATTACAGTACAGTACAATGTCACAATTTGCAATTGCGCACTGCTGCATTTCCAAAATGTGAATATGTAAAGTAGAATCTTCGCTCATCGATTTCAGACATTTTTGGGTATACAGGTGACGATTTATCTTATCCTTGTAAACCAAATGTCGTTTCGTACTAATTAATTGATTCTCTAAACATACCAATTGGAAATTTTGATCAATTTCCGTTCGTTTTCGATTTGCAATGGCTGCCTTAGAAATTTCGCCACTAGCGGCGTTGCTATCGTTTACATTAGGTCGGGCGAAGTCGCTTTACTACAGTCGACGCTCGTTTTTACGAACTCGTAGGGAACACCCAAATAGTTCGTAAAATAGAAAGTTCGTAAAATAGAAAATCCCCAAAAATGATATGAATGCGTATATTATTTATGTTTATTTTTATAAAACTGCCCCCTCTTCATAGATGAAGCAGTATTTCGAGATTATTTATTATTTAATAAATTTATACCTGTATGTTTAAATATACAAGAAATAAATTCAAATTTATGCACTAAAAATAATTTTAGTAAACATACGTTACTATGCTTTGAAAATATTAAATATGAAAACACAGACGGTATTATACTTAGTAAATGAAAATACATAGATGAAAACATAGATTAAAAAAAATAGGAATGAAAATACAGTAGCCTCCCGCTTAACCGGCCTAAACGGGACCGAGGGTTAGCCGGTTAAGAGAAAAACCGGTTAAAGCGGAGAGTAAAAAAAAATTAAATAAGTATCTGCGTAATTTAATTAATTAAACCCGTCCGATGCATTTAGTTTTTTCAATTTGTGTAGTTTAAAAAAAGTAATTTTCTATAATTTGTGAAATGAATACTAGTTTAAATTAACTGAATTGAAAGAAAAATCATCACTGATAACAAATAATGGAAAATATTTAGCACAAATTAAATTGTTGAAAATCGTGTCACAGATCAGACATTATAGAGTTCCGAAGGGGGGTTGCACTTTTGACCATTAAAAACACAAAATCTCAAATCTTCCGGGGGGTCATCTCATTCTTCCTAGGGGGGGAATGTCCTCCCTCCGAACCACACTCTGAATTCAACACTGATGATTTTGCATCTTTCCCCTCGAAATTGCACTTCAACTCGAAAACGTAAGCTGAGTTTCCGAGGCCTCATCCCTGAATTTTGCCTAATGTTGGGAAAAAAACCGACCGGTAAAGCGGAGTTGCGGTTAAGAGAAGGCCCGTTAAGAGGGAGGCTACTGTAATCCGTATCTTTTTTTTTAAAAATCACATTTTGAAAAATATATGTTTCCAATTTATCTATGGAAACCTTTACTACGTTTACCTTTCACAGTTATTGTTCCCTTCAAAAAATGCCTTAGTCCTGAAAACTACTACTGGAAATTGTTGCTAGACCTCCCTCCCTCCGAAATAGATTGGGGAAATCAGCACATTCTTGGAATGCACCTGATGTCTCATTGTACCTGTATAGAGTTTAACTAACGTTGGCGCTGCATTCCGATTACTTTTTTTAAAAAATTTCAGAAGTACGAAAACTGAGTTCGCAAAAAAGAGATTTTCATAATCTGTAGTTCGTAAATGGGAGCGAAAAATTACATTGCTTCTATGGGAGCGTATTCGGGACCACTCTATAGTTCGTAAAATCGCAAGTGTTCGTGAAAAAGAGGTTCGTAAAAACGAGAGTCTACTGTATTACTATTTACCGTTCAGTCACTTGCACAGCTGTAACTCTCTCCGTTCGCAAGTATTTTCAGGTTAAAGGGACTTTCCTTTGCACCCTTTATATATCTGTTCTGTCCATTCTGACTCGATTGATATTTGTTTTGATGAGTAATTTGTAAATAACTCGAAATATCTATAATGTGATATATTGCGCGGCTGATGTTTTTATTCTGTGTTCTTTTAAATGTCTGATTTATTTATGTCCTATTAAGTTTTGTGTAATGATTTTGAAAACGATAAAAGTTACATATAACTGGTGATTAAAATAAGTATAAGTATGTTAAGTCATTTATTCTTTGTCTATTTGTCTTCATACAGCTTTCATTTATGGAGTTATGTATAAAGAGGAGACATATAGTGTATTGACTACCAGCTGCCAGTGAAGTAACAGAGGAGGTTGTCACAAGATGGCGGCTGCTATTTTTAAGTCAGATCTTAAGTTCCTGATTGCAGTTGGGGCAAACATCCCACCAGTAAAATTGAATAGATAATTTCGTCTTACTTAGGCGTCAAATTCGGAGAAATTTTTTTTCTTAAAAATGTTTTAAAAAAGTCTGTTTGTTGTCACTGGTGTCAGTTTGTTTTGTAAAACAGTCAGTTTGTTTTGTAAAACAGTCAGTTTGTTTCCCTGATTGTCACAATATGGCGGAAATGCAGGAACTGACTACCGCGAAAGTAAACTTTTACCAATAAAAAGGAAAAACTGTTTCTACCTTTATTTATGACTGAAATATTGCAATAACATAGCGTTTAAATATGGAAAAAATTTCTATATAAATAAAGTGGTGGAAGTTTCCACCGATGGTAAACAACTTCTGCGACAGCGGTTACAGTTGAAAGTTCACTAGTTTAAAGATATGTTTGTTCCTCTTTTTTAATAGTTCCATGATTTAAGTAAACCTAAATAAAATGCGAAAATCAAAAATATATTTTAAATGACGGGCGCAAGCTTTTTTTAAATAATTGTATTCTAAAAATCTTTAAAGAAAAGAACACTTCGCAAATAATGACGCTTTTCATAGATCAGGGAAGAAGGTCTACAGTGAGCTGATTGTCACGACTGTTTTTTAATTATGGTGATCGATCAATAAATCTCAGGATTTTTCTCATTAATTCATTCTCATCATTAGCACACATATGCGTGGAATGTTTCTGGCCTGTATCACCAGATGCGGATATATTAGTACAATGTTTATATTAAAATCATACATAAGTCCTTTAATAAAATCAAAACCCATGGGGAGGTGTCTTAAAATTTTACACGTAAATTATTTAAATCCCAATATTTTAAATAAAGTATTTTTTGTTTACTAAGCATTTATCTATAGCAATATAGCAGCACCGATTTTCTTAAGCATTAACTCCATGTCTAAATAAGAGAATTTTCATGCGCCGTAACAGAAAAAACAATATTTATTTAAGTATAAAAATCATGATTTAGAAAACTGATGCTATAACTATATCATAATAGATAAATGTTAAAACGTGGAATAGTCTTTCTGACTTTAAATATAAATTTTCGTCTTTACACATCATTAAATTTCAGTACCTAATTAATTACCACACCTTCTTGCTTAACCGCTTGAGGGTCAGTGGTATTTCTATAAAACCACTTAATTATAATTCCCAAATGCTACATTGGCGCCAGAATTTTTGTAATTTTTTTTTGGTTTATTATATATGCGAAATATAGTTTTTTCTTATTTAATTTTTTTTTTCAAATTCCGGTCTCAATCATTAATTTCAACACTTTAGCAATGAAATTGCTTTGTCCCTGAAAAGGTTAAATACAATGATGAAACTCCAATTTCAATATACAATGCTTACAGGGGGATTTTACACATCAGCCTTCTAAAAAAATCTGTCAAGTTTGGGTATCTAAGGTGTGATTTTTATTTCTTTAATCCAAAAATTCTAAAATACTATAATGATTATTAAATATGAGTTTTAAATAATTAATAAATAGTATAGCGTGTAGTATAACAAAGACGTACTATGTATTTGTATTGCAATGAAAGAAATTTTTATTTTCCTTTGACAAGCAAGAATACTGTATAAACGCCTCTACAACATTATAAATGCCAACGAATAGTAGCAAATTACTACATACTTGCCAACATCAGAGCTGCCACAGGCGACATTTTTTTTTCTACTTCACATCACTTTTTAAAACCATATTTTTTTATATACGCTTTGACAAAATTTGGAAGAGAAAACTTTGCTATAACATGTTTTTTTTTTTTTTTTTTTTTTTTTTTTTTTTTTTTTTTTTTTTTAATAATGATGCGAGCAGAATATAAATATAGTCTCCTGTGGCAGTCTTGTGGTATTCAACATTCTTTCATAAAATGGAGGTTGACTCGGCCAGGGTTCAACAAAAATATTTTGAAACAACAACATCAAAAAATATTTTAAACATAATTATTTATTTTATTTGATGTTTCCAGTATATTTGATTTAATTTTATTACAAAAATTAGGGTTCAAAACTTGCTTAACCTGGGTCAAAGTAAAACACATTTTGCAAATGAAAAATGGAATTTTGTAGGTATATAACGAGATTTGCAGTTTATTCAGAAATTCCTAATTCATAACAGTCATTTGCTGCTTTTGGAAAGTATGGACATTCAGTTATATTAACCCTAGAACTACCGGAAATTTTACTCAAGTTTTATAAAAACATTCTACACCAGAATTTTTACTTAAAACTATTTAATTTGTTTATTTAACTTATTATTGTCTGATTTATACATTTAGTTTGTTTTGAAGAAATTTCTGGTTTGAATAAATATTTTGAATGTACATGTCGGGTCCATTGGACCCTTCTGGTAGACAGAGGGTTAAACACAGTAAGTTTCTCCCCCTGATATCTGCATAAAGTAGGAAGGATATACAAGAACCCAAATGCCACTACTCTAAGAGAAGAGCACGCGGAACGCAAAATTTAATTTCAGCTGGCAGTTACATGTTATAACAACTGCATGTCTTGAACAGCAACTGGCGGTATTTGAGCTCAAATAATCTTTAAGCTTGATTAATTTATTTTATATTTACTCTTTATGTTTTCTGGTGTCAGTGAAATATCGTAAGTAATAAATAGATACATAATAATATGATATATAATATATTCCAATAATTTATTTCTTCTATTGCCAAACCGCTATTTAACTGTAAGCTATAAATCCGTTTTAAATGTGGCATGGGTATTCCACGTGAGTATGCGGTCTTGCTCGAACAGTACATTCATATATATATATTACAATTGTTGTTTAGATATTTTAGTGACGATATTTGTAGTGGTGAGGAGTTTGTTTAAAGCTCTAAATGTCTATGATTTTATATTTTACATTCAATATTTATGTTATTTTTTATGAATTTTGTTAATTGTCTGATAACTTTAATAAAGTAATTAATTTTTACTATAGTAAAAATGTTAAATCTTACATATAACTTAAAAGTAAGAAACATTAAAAACGTTTAAATGTTTTATTTTATGTATAATTATTGTTGTGCAGCTTTAATTAAAGTAAGTTAAGGTAATTCGAAAATCCAAGAACGGATTTATAAAGCGGTCTAAGGACTCTTAAAATTAGAAAAAATGAAAAAAGACCATTTTCAACATTTAATATCTTAAACTATATTTGATTTTCAGACACAATTTTAATTAAGAATGAAAGATATAAGGGTGCTCGTTCATTTCAAATACTTAAAAAAATGCAAGATGCAGAATTAGCATTCACAGGCTGCTCCAAACTGCCAAACATTTGACGAACAGAAAATCGTCATAACAGATTACGCGCAGGATTACAAAATAAATTTTGCAAGTAAAATGAAAATTTTGGTGACTACTTATAGTTCAGATTTTAATAATTACCCTAAACCTAAATAAATTTGTAGGTAAAGTTTTTTTATATTTTTAATACAAAGTTGTATTTAACTAATGCTAAATTTAGAAAATTTCAACAATATAATCTCCCTATTCTGAAAAAAAAGTAACTAACGCTGTCACCGCCCCCGCCGCCGGTTTTGAATTTTTTATGACCGGAGGTCTTTCTTCGTTAATATTAAGAAAAATATTGCATACAAAAATATGAAAATCGATGGTATTATAGAGAAATGTACGATAAACTCGCTGATGCAGACAGTTTTCAAATCGAAGAATTATTTTAAGAGATACTTAATGCTAAAGTTGGACAAAATCGTTCCATTAAAAAAGTTTTATAGTAGCAAAAAGTATACATGGGAATTTAATCATTTTTAGATAATTTTATAAGTTATAATTTCCCAATGTGCGGACTGCATTTATTTTTTTAATTTGACTCATTTTTCGAGGTTTTATTTCTATTTTAAATTCAAATTTTCAGCATTTTGAGAGATATTTTTTACATATTTTAGAAAATGGTATTAATTAAAACTGGTGCCAACTGTATAAACAGCGCAAACAATAATGTTTGCTTTGAATTAAAATTTATTTACACGTGACTATTATAAACACAAAATACCACTTCAAATTAGAAATAAATAATTACGTATAAAAAGCAGGAACTTATTGAAAATTACGTCATAAAAACTATATTTGCACGTGAATTTTAAAAGAGAAAAGATATCGTAAAATAATAAATTCCTTAACATGTATTAGTAGTCTTAAATTGGAGAAATTACGTCACAGCTACGTCACATTACACTTATTTCGTAAAATGAACAAAAAATAATATTGCAAAACAGTTTAAATTTAAAAATTGCGCGAGCCATTTATTTAATATTCAGAGATGATCTTTTCAACTACTTTTGTTAGGAAGAACAGCGCAAATAATATTTCATTTCTAACAAAAGGATTTAACGTGAATATTAAACAGAAAGAAAAGTTGGGTAGAAATTACGTCTGTTTAAAAACGATGCATTTAAAATATCTTATTTTTAAAAGAGCTTTCTTTTCGCTTTGTTAAAAAATACCGGGAGACAAAAACTCTGTTTACTTAATTCATTTTATATTAGATTATTTTGAAAAGATTAACCGATTTTATTTAATCAAAGACGAAAATAGCCATTGTATCTTTTATAACAGCAGCTGATTTGGCCTTAAAATTCCCCAATTAAAGAGAAATGAATAGAAACACGTTTATAGGGAGATCGCCACTGTTTTTAAAATTATAATTCAATCTTCCGAAATCTTTTTAAAGCCGATCAAATTAGCATGCTTTTGGAGTCTGTGGTGCTTGAACGGGGGTTGGCGATCGTAGCTCGTAGCCCCCTAGTTACCTAATATATATATATATATTTTATTTAAAAAATTAATGAAAAATTACTGCATGAATGGCGAAACAGCAGCACATATCAAATGCAATAAAACATATTATTTTGAAGTTATGGTGTTTTAGCATTTTGAAATGATGTAATATATATATTTATATATTAACATATTAACAATAAAAGGGAAATTTTAAGTTCAGTTAATATAGACTAACATGAAAGATATGTTTTGAAAAATTCATGAAGAAGTATTCAGAAGTTTTTGAGATATCGTGTGCGTTATGCCCAAAAATGTCATTTGCAGAAACATGACTATAAGGTTTCGAACTATTGAGCGGGTTTAATTCTAAAAGCCATAACTGCTGTTCTAATGGGAGTTTCAAGGAAACAATTATATGAAATTGTTTGAAAAAAAAATAGACGTTGAACATCTAAAAAAGTCAAAATTTCGGAAATTTTAAAGCTTAAGGTTTGAAAATTTTTAGTCTTCTATTGTCTGCGAATTCTAATCACAGTTTACATGAAAATAACACTAGTGATTCTATCCGTTTATTTTTCTTGAACTCAGCTCATTGTCTGGCTCTGCTCTTTAGTACATTCTCGAAGTCACTTTCATTCGTAAGTAGATAAAATTTGCATTTATTGTTATTCCCGATAGAAAGCAATCGAGAAGTGTTTCTCTTTCTATATAAAAGAATCGGATCTTTCAGGTAACGGTGTCAAATTAAACACGAGAATTGCGAAAGGATAATACCTTTTATAAGATATAAAAAAAAAACGTTGTTCGATTCTTCGTCATATGAATCTTAATTTCTGCAAATTTCATTCATTTATGCAAAAAACGCATATCGATAATGTGTCTAACAGACTTGCTTGTCAAGAAAAATATGAGAATATTTTTAGGGATGTATATTTTTTATTTGATACTAAAGTTCATAATATTGAATGTAAATTTAATAAAATTAATTATGTGCTATTTTCACAGTTATTATAGTTATTGCTAAAAACTCTCATGTGTTAAAAAAATGATATATTACATTTAGAACAACTTTTAAATATTATGCAATTTTTATTACATTATTTTTTCGGTAAAATTTTTGGTATCCGGCTCGGGCGTGCCCAGGCTTCAATGGAAAAAAATGTTTCGGGCTCGGTCGGGCTCGGATTTAAAATCGTCAGGCTCGGGCAGGCCAGGACTTCGAAAAGTGAGCCCGAACTATTCGCACCACTTTTCTGAAATGACAAACTTCCTTTTGTTTTCGTCTTAATTAATATGTCATTAAATAAGCCAAATTTTACTATTTAAAAATTGGTGTTAACCAAGAAATCTGAATTAAAAAATGTAGTCCACTGGCAACACTGCTTTCATATTGGATATGATATTTCGATTTGGTACCGACGATATGATGAGTCACCGGTACAGAATAATTGAGCTAGCCTTTTTGTATGTGCTACAAATAATGTTGCCAGATGTCTAACTTAAATCAGGGATCCTAATGCTTTGGAGACCACTAATTTATTACTGTTTATTTCTCCATCTTTCATCGCCGATAATTCCGACATTAGATGAGGCGAAGAAAATTACTTTAAAATACTGGAGTATTTGCGCTGGACAGATGGCAACACTAGCTAAAACGATCTCCTTCCATATATTAGGTCCCAGGTTCATATCCAGTGACAGCCATTTCCTCGAAACTTACAGATAGTCAAAAGTTTAAACAAGTGCGATAAAAAATATCAAAATCTGAGTAAGACTAGTGAACATTAGTACTCTAAATAAACTTTTCCTCTTTCATAACTAGATAATATATAACTTCGACAGTGTTTTTTCGAAGCAGGGCAGATTAACCTCCATTTATAATCAGAAAATCTAAATTCGTGCCAGAAATTAAAAATAGTATTTTTTACATTATTTAACGAAAGAAATTTTGTGATTACATAAAGATTCTTCTTTCAAAATATCCAGTATGAATTTGAAATTTCGAAATAAAAATGGAGGCTATTGGAATAGCCTCCTGGAGGCAGAACTCCAGAGCCCGGACTCAAAGCCTGGATTTTTTATTTTATTTATTTAGAGAGGCAGTGTCAATGTTTTTGGAATATTAGACATAAGAAAATGCTGTACTCTTTACATTGTTTTAAGTTTAAACAGATTAATCTTTCGTAATCGAGCTGCACACGATAGAGATAAATTAAAAAATATTTCATGTTTGAAAATCATTTTTAAAACCATAGACAAGCAGTAAACAAAGATGCAGTTTTTAAACAAATTTCATTTCATTTGGAAGTTTTTTTTTCTATTCGGCGTTGTTAAACTTAAATTGTTAGATTTCATGTATGCTAAATTTGCGGGTTTTTTTATTTATTTATAGAGGGATATACACAGATTTGATATGTCATATCTCAGTAATGGAGATATGAATACAGAGGAGACATTTAGTCTACCTTCTACCAGTTGCGAGTGAAGTAACTGAGGAGGTTTACACAAGACGGCGGCTTCTATTTTTATAATCGCACCTTCAGTTTTTGATTACCGCCGGGCAAACGTTCCACCAGTAAAATTTAATAGAAAATTTCGGCTTATTTAAGACTCTTATTCACGGAATTTTTTTCTCACAAATGTCCCCAGAATTTCTATTTGTTGTTACTGGTGTCAGTTTGCCTTGTAAAACTGTCCGTTTGTTTCCCTGGTTGTCACACTATGGCGGAAACGCAGGGCGTGACTACCGCCAAAGTAAACGTCTATCAGTAAAAATAAAATTTTGTTTCTACCATTATTTATGATTAAATTTTGCAATAATAAGGCGTTTAAATAAGCTGAAAAATTCTATGTAAATTTACTGGTGGAAGTTTCCACCGGCGGTAATCAACCCCTGGTATAACGGTTACAGTTGAAGCTTCAATATTTAAAGGATATGTCAGTTCATTTTTATTAATAGTTCCATGATCTCAATAGATATTTGTCATTTGTGACTAGAGATGGCATTACCACACAAAGCAATATTGTGAGCTCTTGCACGTTGTTGATCTGATGGAGTTCCTATAGCAGTATAAGAAATGGCAGTGGAATGAACTCCTGCGTTTTGCGTCTCTTGTATATATTGTGTAAATAAAAACCATATGATTAAATATAAAGCTACTTCCTTCAGTTTAGGTACTTGTATTATTAGGAAGTACGAAGTTATAAACGTGCCGACGAGAGTCGGATAGTCAACCCAAATTCAATTGCTGTGAAAAGTTATTAACAAAATAGAAAAAGAAGAAAAAATGGCCAAAAAAGAAATCATTTTTTTAGGGCGGTTGGATGTATATAATTCAAATGTTCTTTGGACATTTGATGTCTAAAAAATTTGTTTTTTATTTTTCAGCGAATAATATTAAAAAACGATGAAATGAAGAAAAAATATTTTGCTGAGTTCAGTGGATAAATTTTTAATTCGTTATTTTGAGAGAGATCATTGCGCCGAATATTCTGAAAGAGATGAGTTTTGAAAATCTTTTAACCCCTTGAGGGGCAAGCAATTACGTTTGTGAAATGCTGAATTCTCACCGGAATCTTTGAAAAATTCTGTTTTAAAATAAGTAAAAGCAATTTTACGGCTTTTTTCCACCAAAGTTAGAAAATTAAAGTTTAATAAATTTTTTCTGGTGTAAAACTTCATTAATCGTAGGTGGTATATAATATATACCGGTGCCCCTCAAGGGGTTAAACAAAGCTAAAGTATATTCTTCACCTTCCCATAGCGGAATATTGGAAGGATTTAAGTTTCAATAGCGATTGCGAAAGCAACGCAAAAGAATAGCTGATTTCATTAGAGATTTGCGTCGATTATCCGAATTTTGTAATTTCGGATTTGTGATATATTAAACGACCGTCTGCGTATCCAGCTGGTGTTTGGAATACAAGATGAAAAAAATCAACAAAATTGTTAGATTCTAAAAATCTAACATTCCAAACAGGTGGAGGAAATAGCGGAATCTTGTGAATCAGCCGGCGTGAAATCTCTACATAGAGGAGTGGGAAAGACATAGAATCAAGATCGCATTATTAAAACAGATTTCATAATCCGAATGTTAAATTGGCAAAATCTGGGATGATGATTTTCAGAACATCTGTAACGAGGATTTTCTTTAACCCCTTGAAGGGTGGTGATGCCGTCAGGGCATCACATAATTTTAATCCCTAATCGCCGCATTGGCCCCGGAATTTTATAATGAAAATTTCACCTTTATTAAGTACGCAAAAATATAATTTTATTTGTTTACAAATAAATTTTCTTGTAAATACTGGTGTCACTAAATTATTTCAACATTTTACGAATACAATTACCTTGCCCCTGAAATTATGTTTTTCTTCGTCCATTCTGACCAATAATAACCTGAAGTGCGTATATGGGCACAATATTCTTATAAAACTCTTACCAGAAATCATGTGTAGGCAGTTAAGGAATCTCAAATCTATGGGGGCGTGTCTTAAGATCTTTCACATAAATTATTTTTTTACTTAATTTTTTTAAAACTCTGTTAAATAAAATATTTTTTCGTTTACTCAAAATTTATGTATCGTAATATAGCACCTTTGATTTTCTGAAATATCAGCTTCATGTCGAAATAAGAGAATTCCCATGTTTTGCAACAGGAAAATAATATTTGTTTAAGTTTTAAAATGATGATTTACAAAACGGATGCTGCTATGTTATGAGAGATAAATATTGGAAGGTAAAATAGTCTTTTAGTATTTAAAGACATATTTTCGTATTTAAACGTGATCAATTTTTAGTGTTCAGTGCAGTGGCGCAGTTGGGGAGGGGGGGCTCAAATCATTTTACTACCAGTATTCTTGTATGCTAAATTTTGCTTTCTTTAATTGTATAATGTTTAATGATTAAATAAAGCCCGATTTTCTATGTAACAGTGCTGGTAGTAAAAATGATCGAACCCTCCAAATACTACGCCTATGGTTCAGACCTTAATATATATAAATTATTGCATTTTTCCGATTAAATGGAATAAGGAAAATCAGTTGTCATATACCATGTTTACAGGTAGTTTTGACACGCCAGACTTCTCAATAAATCTGAGAAGTTTTGGTTTCTTCGCTGAGATTTTAAGAATTTTAATGCAACGATACAAAAATATGTATTATAGTGATGAAAGAATATGTTTTAGAAATAATTAAAAAAATATTAAAATGTGTATTATAACAAAAATGTACTTTGTATTCGGACTGCAAAGAAAAATTATTCTATTTTCCTTAGCATTTCAGTATTATGTAGACCCCTTTACAACATTATAAATGACAATGAACTCTAGCAAATTATCACATGCTTGTCGACATCCAACTTTCTTCCTTAAAATACTGGTTAATTAGACTGGGGTTAAAAAAAAAATCAGAAAACAGCCGACAAAATTAATGTATCATATTTATTTAATTTGAGTTTCCTGTGAGCTGATTTTATTTAATTTCTGTAAAAAAATATTATTCGAAACATACTTAAACTTTTGTCGAATTAAAACTTATTTTACAAAATAAATGTTGGAGTTTTGTGGGTATATAATCAGATCTGTCAATTTTAATCTTTTATTTAGAAATCCCTAATTGATTTCAGAAATTTCGAATCTAATTGTTGTTTTATGTAAGTATAGGAATTTAGTTCCCAAACGGAGTAAAAGTTATCCCCTCTTAATCCTGAATAAAAAAGAAGGGCCTAACAGAAAGCCCAGTGCCACACCTTATAGACTTACTTGGGAAGTGCAAGAACTGTTACGCGTCGATTTTGGCAAGAGCGGTATCGCTGGATAGATCTCGTCGTGGGGAGTAAAAAACTCAATGGAAATACCCGTCTCAAATCAGCCGCTTCCGACATACTCAACAATTTATGTAACACAATCAGATGGCAGAGCACTGGCGGTTTCAGCCAGGAGGTCCCGGGTTCGAATCCTGGTCCGGACATTTTTCGCCCAGTTAGAAATTTACATCTAATATGATTTGTTTACCAATTAGAATAATTGTGTTTATATTAATCTAGTGTAATTTCGTATCCAGCGATTTCTGGAGTTCCATTACCTGATATTTATTCTGTTGAGCTGAACCAGGTTTCAGATCAGATGCTGTAATCATCAAGGTTAGCTGGGTGAAAAAGTTCGACCAGAATCATCCGGGATAGCTCAGATGGCAGAGCACTGGTGGCTTCAGCCAGGAGGTCTAGGGTTCGAATCCTGGTTCGGACATTTTTCGCCCAGTTGGAAATTTACATCTAATACAATTTGTTTATTTGTTACAATGTATTTATAATGTTACGTTTGTCATAACGTTAAATTTATATTTTTTTCTGTTAAATGGCTTCCTGTTAACTGAATTAAGTTACTTATGTTTAGAAATTAAATATGAAAAAAAAATGAAAAAAAAATGTTAGAAGAGAAGTTAACCCCTTGAAGAGCGCTGGTTCATTCCTGAATAACTTAATTTTATACCTTAAATGCCATATTGACACCAGAATTACAAAATCAAAAGTTTCCTTTCATTACATACACAAAGAAAAGCTTTTAGTTATTTTCAGATAAACTTGGTTCTAAATTCTTGTGTCAGTCAATCATTTCAGTATTTTTCGAGTAAATGTGCTTTGCCTCTGAAAGGGTTAACAGAGAAGTTAATAGCTGTAAATGGACGGGCGATTATTTTTATATTTTATTCGCATCACTATTTTTGAAAAAATAAATTTTGTAATACATTTCTCTTGCACATGTTGTCAAAGTACATGTGAAAGATTTTTATTTGAGAAAGTGGTGCGAGATGATTTAAATAAATAGTCTCCAAATGGTAGCCTTGTAAACGTATTGTTTCACGTGTTGTGTGCGTGGTTGTTGATGCTGGGCATTTGTAGTGCTCACTGGTGGTTGTGGTCTTTTATATAGAAGTGTACATTAACGGCAAAAGTTATAAATTTAAGGACATAACAAATATTACAGCATAAATACATTATAACAAATAAACAAATTGCGTGACATAAATTGTCCAATATCTCGAAAACGGCTGATTTGCGACGGGTAGTTCCATTGGGTTTATTCAAAACGACCTGATATTTCCAATGATACCACTCTCGTCAAAATCGACGCTTAACACTTCTTGCACTTCCCTAGTTAGTTAACTACACTTAATACTTGATCCTATTAAATTTCACAGTTATATCAAAGCGATATAAGTAAGCGTCCTATCTTAAATGGGAGAGGCAAGATTAAAGGCGAGGTCACATCAATGAAGGTCGAACGCCACGTAGCGGACGGTGTTAAACTACAGTAAGATGTCTAACTGTTTTCTTACTTCACACCACTAAAATTGTAAAGTTTTTTTCACCGTGATTAATAGCTTTAATATCTCAGACAAAACGAAGAAAACTTCGTGCTGCTTAGCTGTCAACCTTTGCGCTTTTTTGCTACCAATAAAATTTAATGGATATTTTTGTCTTGTCTAATCGTGAGATTTGGACGATTAAATAAGGCAACATTTACTATAAAATTTTAGTGGTAGGAGAAAAGCGTAAAAGTTGGCAGCTATGGTGTTGTCAAGTGCATCTGGACGCCCCTCTCGCTACGCCATTATTTTGCGATAAGTGTGGTTAACAAATTTGAGTTCTATGAGTGATTAAAGATTTAGAAAGTATTCACAGATGGTAGATATAATGTCATATATGACGTCACACTAAAATCCCGCGTATGTGGATTATCACCCCGTCCACAAGGTAGCGCAACTGTGTTAATTTACACCCAATTCCAGGATACGCTTACTTATATTGCTTTGCAGTCATATTTTATATTGACTGCATTTCTCGAACAAAAAACATAATATACCATGTTAACAAATTGCTGTTGAACTTCATTAATCAATTGTATCTTTATTCGTTATGTTTTCTGGTATGACCGAATTTTTGTGAGTATTAAACTTAGGTATTGCATTATGATACAATACATTCCAAGAAATAACTTCTTTTGTCAGAGGGGTATTTATCAGTAAAAGATAAACCAGCTTTATTGTGGCTTGAGTATTTCAACCTAATTATGAGGATATGTTCGAAGAGTACATTCAAAAGTTTTGAAAATTGTTGTTTAGATAAGTTAGTGACGATATTTTTTCTGATGTGGAGTTTGCGCAAAATTCAAAATGGCTATGAACTGATATTTTGCTTTCAATATTTATATAACTTTTTGATATATTTTGTTAATTGTCTTATCTTTAATTGTCATATTAATTTAAATATAAATATAGACAAATAGTACAATATAAAATTTACTTACATAAATAATTTTTTCATTGAACATGTAAGTGAAAATCTTAACACATTACGGATGGGCAATTTTTATCAAATGTGAATTTTAAAACAAAAGAAGCTCCTCGTTGTTCTGACAGTCTTTCGTAAATGGGTGTTATAGGTTTCCCAAGTTTATGCATCAGTAATTATCTTTCAATGTACGAATTTAAATAAAATGTCTTAAAATATAAAAAAATATGTACAACATGATATAAATGCAAATTCTGACTAAGCCACGCGCTTAGACAATAATGTTTTTTGAATGAAAACGAGAACTCCCGTTTCCCGTCGTAAATATTTAACCCCTAGAAGGGCAAGCAATTGCGTTTGTGAAATGCTAAACCCTAACCTGAAATTTATAAAAAATTTATTTCAAAATCAAGAAAGGCCATTTTAAGACTTTTTTCCACTAAATATAGAAAAGTAAAATTTCATAAAATTTTTCTGGTGCAAATCTTCAATAATCGTAGGTGGGATAAAATATATCCCACCGCCCCTCAAGGGAAGCTTTTAAATGCTTTATTTGAAGTTTTATTTTTATGTTTTATTTTATTATTTATTCTAATTATCGTCGTACATCATTTATGTATATAAAAATAATTCGAAAATTGAAGAACAGATTCAAAAGTTAAGAACACAGAAATTTACAAGAATATTAAATGAAAATTACATTTGGCTAGTAATGACGCTTATCTTAAATAGAAAATCTGTACTAATAAAAGAAAGTTTCGATCTCTCTGTGTATGTGTGCGACGGCTAGAAAAATCTACAGGACGTACGAGGGTGAAGTCTAGCCCAAAATGTTTCTTAATGCACCTGAGACTTGCAATTTTAAATTTCCAATAATTAGTTGAGTTATTAACCCTCTGTCTACCAGAAGGGTCCAATGGACCCGACATGTACATTCAAAATATTTATTCAAACCAGAAATTTCTTCAAAACAAAGTAAATGTATAAATCAGACAATAATAAGTTAAATAAACAAATTAAATAGTTTTAAGTAAAAATTCTGGTGTAGAATGTTTTTATAAAACTTGAGTAAAATTTCCGGTAGTTCTAGGGTTAATCAAACATTGCATCTCACTCTCATGAAAAAGTCATCTATTAGATCACCGCTGAAGAAAAGCACTTGCGCACGCGCACAAAACAATTTACTCATCGGGCGCTCTTGTTTATGACGACTAATTAGCTACATGAAAGTTATGGGCCGGAAAGGGAGTGCTCTTCGTAGGGTCTTTCTAAGGGAACCTAGCCCGTATTCAAGGGAATCCAAGTTTCGGAGAAAACCGCAGAAAACTCCCAACGATTAGGCCTATGGACACGATGGGGTTTGAATTTGGCACCTTCCGTCTGCCAGCGTTGAGAGCAGAACCTCTGGGCCACTGGTGGGGTTCTATACGCATCGGGATTTAGGAAAGAAACGTTTTTGTACTCTATTTCTATTTTAATCCAAATCGGCCAACCCGCTCGGTACAGTTAAAGTTGGAAGACATATTCCGAAATATCATACTCGTACTTCTCGAATGCCACAATCAATTCGAAAAAATGTCGCAGTTAACCCTTTGAAAAAAATGTTTAAAAAAAGATCGCTTTTCCGAAAAACGTTTTCGATTTTATTTGAACGCCCCTCCACTGTGCAATTTTTAAGGTACTGACAAACCCAAGACATGTTCTTAAAGCTGGATCCGTCTCCTAATCTATGATGTAATCTGTTCTAAAAAATATGAATTAAAACTATTTGATATACATCGGTATTTTTTACGAGTTTTTTACGATGAAGTATTTCGGCGCTCTTTCGCTGGGTTTCGGTATGCATAGACTCCAAAAATAAAATTACGCAGTAAATAAAATTCCAAATGACATATATTTTCGATTCAATATTTTTTTCACGATTTTTACTATTAACAATATAAATTCAGACAAAATCGAGTTAAAGCTATAAAATCATACAAACACGGGCCCGGGCAACGCCGGGAGGGTTAGCTAGTTAATAAATAAAGTACAACTTAAACACATGTACCAAAATTCACAATTATTAATTTATTGTGAGAGAGGATGACAATGATTGCCTTTATCCTTTGAACTAACCACTTAATAGTCTTATGAATTTACGGTTTAAAAATTAAACTTGCTTATTGGCACCACTTTTTTGAAAAATAAATATTCACTTTATGTAATGACAGGTAAAATGATATTATAATGAAGCAAATTACACTATTTTATAAAACTAGTGTGAATTAAACAATCTGAATAAAAGACACAGCCTGCGAATATCATGGGAGCGATAATTAACCCTTTCGCGGGCGGTGTCCTTAAAAAAAGGACACATAATTTTTATTTTACCGGCACCAGTATATTTAATTTATTTTTTTCATTTATAATATACATGAAAATGAGTAAGTTTGTATTTTCTAATACATTCGTTCATAAATCATCTCAGTTAATCATTTCATCAGTTTTTAAGCAGAATTACTTGGCGCTGGAAAGTGTTAATGGCTAGGGCGTAAAAATCTAGCGCCAGCGAGCAGTCTCTCAGCACTAAGTTTTATTCGTTTTTTTCATCTAATATTTCGTCTAAATTTTTGGTAAAAATGCTAATTAAACTTAAGGGAAGAAAACTAATAAAACTTAGTAGTGAGAAACTGACCGCTAGCGCTTAGATTTTTACACACCTGCCCTTAACCCTTTAGAGAGCAGCTTTGCATATATGCCATCAACAGTATTTTGAGTTTAATAGATTTTTTTATTCGTATATACATAATTCACACCAGAAAGAGTAAGATTCGCTGAACTACGTAATTTCTAAAACTTATTATTTCATGGGAATAAAATAATTAAAAGTTAAGTTTTATAAAATAAATTTACCCTATATATATAAAATCCTAATGAAACGATTTTATGAAACGGAAGTATGAATCGACTGATTAAACAACTGATTATATTTCACGGTGATTTCTTCTAAAATATGGAATACTTTCCGATGAAATTAACACCAAAAATCAAAATTGATCCACAGATTTCAAAACTGATATTAGAATTTTTAAATTGGAATTAGTTTTTGAAATATTAATTTTTTCTAATTGTATATACATTTTTCTAATGATGGCAACTCAAATTTAATCAAACAGATTTTTTTTTTCATATTTTAGAAAAAGTTATTTTAAATTAATTTGGCGACGAGTTTGTCCTCCCATAAATGTATGCTAAGAAATGCATCATGTTACTTTTATTCATAATTCAATTTGTATTTCATTATCATTTTATTTAATACAAAACTTTCACTTAAAATTGAAACTTTTGCTTTTACTTCATTCATTATATAAGCAACGCGGTAGGTACCTAATTGGCGCCAAAATGGCGTTATTTTGCCTGACATGGTAACTCGGCTATTGTTGCTTATTTATTAAAAAAATGTTTATTTGAATTTATTTTATTTTTATTTACACAAAATGTTATAAATTGTTTTGTTCTATAATTATTAATTATTTTTTTATTTATTGTTATTTCATTTTAAAAATAACAGAAAATAATTTAAAAATACATATGTAACAGGTATTTGAAAACGAGGTTTTCGCCACATTGTCGTAAAAAAAAATCACGCCAAACCCGGTGCGTATGTTACAATGCAACAAATCATGAGATTTAATTTCCACTTCAAAGCAAAGTTTTAATGTTATTTCATCTCCGGTCGACCAATTTCGCCAAATTATACAAATTGACATATTTTTATTTTTATTTTAAATAACAAAAGAACAAATAAATTAGTATAACATTAATTAAAATACAAATAAAACGTCGAAATAAAAATCACTTGATGGCGTGAACATGTGCATCCTTAAAGTCAAGTGAATGTGACATTTACGATCAACGATTATTGGCATTTAATCTTATAGATTGGCGACAGAATTTTGCTCGATGGGATAACCAAGTAGCAGCGTTTTAATTTACCACTCGAAAAATAAAAAAAAAATGCTAAGTTGCGAGTTTAAAAAAAAGCTATTGGCGAGATTTTCACACGGCTAATATAAAAGTACCAGAAATTCTTTGCGATTATGGGAACTTTTATGTAGTTTTATTCGAAAAAATTATTTTGATTCTTTAATCAAAATGGAAACCTTTCTGATGAAAAGTGAAGGAATCAGCCCGTTGTTTATGGCAGTGACATGACTTGGACTATTATAATATAAACTAAATAATGGCGATAGAATAATATTCGGCGACTTATCACACCTGTGGCTGGCTAACATTAAAGTACCAAAATGGCCGCCAGGAATATAAAAAGAGAAGGGATCCGACTGAAGATGTTGATGATAGTCACATGGATTAGGCTATTATTATAGAGATTGTTTTCAATTCTAAAAAGCAGCGCAAAGAATAAGATTTCCTAACGATTAAAAAATTATTTTCACGTGACTATTAAAAACAGAAAAAAAACCTTTAAAATTATTATTAAATGAGTACGTGTTAAAAGCAGAAAAAATATTGAAAATTATGTCTTGAAAATTGTATTTACACGTGAATATTAAAAGGGAAAGGAAACTTTAAAATAATAAATACATTAATATGCGTTTAACACTTTCATGGACAATGCACTTCTATTCGTAAAATCTTGAAATCAGTGAATGGCACCAGAATTTACAAACAAATTTCGAAATACAAAAATGCTTTTGTTCACTTACTTAATAAAAGGGAAATTTTCATCCCAATATTCTGGTGCTAATGTGGCATTTAAGAATTAAAATTAAGTGGTCCAAAAATGAACCACCGCCCTTGAAGGGGTTAAAGCAGCAAATTTTAGTAATTGTAGTAAATTGTATTATGTCAATCCTTTTATAACGCTGTTAAAAAATACCGAGAGACAAAGACTAAGTTTACTTAATTCATTTTAATTTAGCGGCTTTTCAAATGTTTAACTGATCTTCTTTAACCAAACACGAAAACAACCATTGGCTGTCTTAACAGCAACTGATTCTACCTTAAATTTTTGCAATCAAAGGGAATTGAATGGAAACCCATTTACAGGGAGATCTCTACAAGGTGTTTCAGTATAATTCAATCATCTCTAATCTTTTTAAAACCGATCAGATTAGCGTGCTTTTAGATTCTGCAGTGTCTAAATGGGGGTTGGCGAGCGTAGCTTGCAGGGGGCAGAGCCCCCTAGTAATTATATAAAATAAGGTATTTGGAAACATACTTATTAAAATATTTACTAATTTGCACTATTTTAGTGTAAAACAGCCACAGGACAATAATTTTTACTTATGTTGCAGATGTAAATAAGGAGTATTAGTAACTTAGGAGTATTAGTACTCTAGATAAGGAAAGATTGACGTATTACATGAAAAATGTATGTCTAATTTTTTTTTAATTTTTTTCAGTGTAATAAATCTTTCAGAGAATCTATATATATTTTTTTCGAAACAAAATAAAAAATCGCGCATTTAAGGGTTAACCCTTTCCGGCGCGGAGTAATTCTGTTTAAAAACCGATGAAATGATGGACTGACATCACAATTTATACAATTTTTGTAACTAGTTTTTATATTTCCATTAGTATATATGTTTTACCTCTGATTTTTATAAAATAATCATACTTTAACAAAAAATAACTTTAAGAATTTCGCTTTTATATGATTATTCTTCAAATTCGGTTTTCTGACAACATTTTTATTTAGGATCTAATTATATATATATATATATATAAACACTTTTACAAAATATCTTTTTCCTATTTTTATTCTAAAGCAGATGTAGATTTAAAATATGTAATAGAACAAATGCGCAATTTTTAAACATATTTTGATTTTTAAAAAAATAACGCAGTAATAGGATTAACGAACTAACGCCGCCACATTCGCAGTAACAAATTTTTACTGTTCAAAGGTACTGTTTCCAATTATTATTGGCGTAACACAAATCTTTCTGACAAACGTTTGTTGCATTATTAATTTGTTGAAAATTTCAGATTACGTAAGATGAAACTGCGCAGAAATACGCATGTCCAATCGGAGACAATACATATGGACAATAACAATTGTTTGTTCCAAATATGGCTTTATTAGTTCGTCAGGAATTGTAACAACCTTTACGTAGAATCTAAAAATAAGGAAGAAGTATTTCTTTTTTTTTTCTTTATCTTAAATACTATTATTTTGAAAATATAATATTTTGGTATATTTTCTTTAGAATAATATTTGAGAATTACCAAAAAAAGACTTGCCACTTCCAAGAATTATAAAGTGTTATAAGGTCTTTTTTTAACATTTTCTATCACAGTCCAAAATGCTTTGTATATGTGTTCTAACTGACGTAAATATACTTGTATTGTACAGTAATTTTTGTCTGTTATTGATGTTTACTATAACAGAATCAACATTGTAAATGATGTGTGTAGCATCTCTAGTTCCTATATAGGGACTTTTAAAAATACTCCGTTACGTTATGGTCAATGGCAAAAAGTAATTTAAAGTGCATTTAAATGATGTTACACCATTTGAAACATACTGAAATATATATAGATATATATATATATGAAGTGGAGTGAAAAATGCATTCCTTGGAAAATGTAAGGTAAAGCATTTATTTTCCATTTACAGGACCACACAAAAGAATTCCGTATGATAGTCTACGGGAGAAAACTTTTTGTAGCATGATTTAATTATGTTACACTATTTCAAATATAATAAAATTGATACATATTACTTAGGTTTACTGCGAGATATTTGCTGTAGAGAGTGTTATGCATAGCATTTATCGTTCATTTCGAGGGACATACAAAATATTTTAGATACTGTACTGTATCCGATGTACTGTATATTAGCGACGATTGCTGGAAGTTCATTTTCAGTAATGGTATGCGTATTTAAGTTTAACTAAATATCTGCATACCACTGGTGCGTATCAATGCTATAGATGATATACATAGATACACAAAATAATTCGTAAGCATAACCGACAAGGGAAACACTTTTGGTGCTGCTCGCACCTAGCATCGAGACCTGGTGCATTTTGTAGCCCTATACATAAAAGTTAGAGAGCTGATAAAATGTCTCTGTTAGAATTATATTTTATATACTTTTATTTTTTATTATTAGATTTTTATTTGTTTATTTCACGACAAAAGTGAGTTAAGTCGCCAATTATGGCGCTACAATTTATCTGAACGCTTTATCCCGCGAGTAAATATACAGTACAGTACATATTAGAATTAGAATCAGATTACGATTTGTTTGTGAACCGATAGCATAAGAAACAAAAATTGGGTTTTTCCTTTTTTTCTTCTATGCAGACGATAAATATATGAATAGTAAATATATTTCTAGAAAAGATTTCAAGATCATTGAAAACTATTTTTTAGTGAAATAAAAAATAAGCAAACTATTTTCTTTTGAAATCGAATGGAGTAAAGTTTCGAATGTTTAAAATAAATGTCAAAATAAATGCGCATATTTAAATTATATACCTACCCACCACTATTTTTCCATGAAAAAATTAGCCATATTTAACGTCAAACTAAGCGAAAATTATGTTTCAATATTTTGGTGGCAAACGACGACGTTCAACCAAAAAGTTGAAAACCTCAACCTTATAGTTTTGCCGGTAAAGGGGTTAAATGGCCCCTTGGTAAAAGTAATCATAAATTAAATTAATATTTTTATACACTTTAGAAAAATTACTGTGACTAATTAGGTCGGACTTTACAATTTCTACTGAAGTCCACTCACGCAAGACAAACAGATAGGACATTTGGCTAGAGTTGCAGAAAAGTTCTACTTTTGAAAATAATCGCTAACTTTTCCCCGCCAAAAATGTGAATATAAATGTTGCAATTTTTCAAAATCAAATTCATGGGTTCATGAAGAAATTTTTAAACTTTTTTCACTATTTTATACTTATCATTAACAAATTTTTATTTTAAAATGCTTTTCTTTAAA
This sequence comes from Maratus speciosus, assembly GCA_963932465.1. Classification (NCBI taxonomy): domain Eukaryota; kingdom Metazoa; phylum Arthropoda; class Arachnida; order Araneae; family Salticidae; genus Maratus; species Maratus speciosus. The sequence continues at coordinate 589,498,131 of OZ010786.1, read as the reverse complement.
AAAACTTCAATGTTAATAGTCCGATAAGTGGTCTCGAAAATTGCATTTTCAGAAAGTTATGCTGTTGTAAAATCAAGAAATATTATTTTAACAGAAAATTTTTATTGATTTTCAAAGTTCGTAATATAGGGCTTTAAAATGCACCAGGGGCTCAATGCTAGGTGCGAGCAGCACTAAACGTCGTTCCCTTGTGAGTATGGGAGTAATTACTTAAAGCTGGTTTATATTGAAGTTGTTCATTTTCTACCTGAACTATATTTACTATACTAAGAGATATTTGTAGAATATAAATACAATTATAAACATGGCTACATAAAGAACTGGATACATGGCTGGTCTGTATGATAAATTTTCGAAGAGTGATTTTAGTAGTTTCAAGCGTGTTTTAGCTTGAATACTTAAACTTTAGCTTAATACGTGGCGTGTATAAAATTATGTATGTAACATACAGGGCTGCATGTTTTTGCTTATTTTCAGAATTACCTGAAGACCATTTTTTAACTTTAGTGCATTTTCTTACTAAACTAAATTTTAGCATATACTATGTAGAATATATACAAATATATAGATCAAATACAGGGCTTCACAAAAGAATTTGAACACTTTTCCAATCTATTGACGGTAATTATTCAAATCTGATTTACAAATATTTTATGCGTTTTCAAAAGTCCTTACTTAGGCAGCATGTTTATTTTATTAAACAATGAATTTTTTTAAATATTCTGTAAATGACGGGAAATGTTTGAATATCGACGCTTGATTTATGATTTTTATTCCTTATTAAATTTTAAAGACTTTTTAGTTTGAAGCACATATATTTGTCTTGAAATATCATCACCTTTCAGTCTATATCAAATATTAAATGTCGCATCTTCACGCTTAAATTCAATGATGAAATCAATTATCTATATGCAGTTTTTACCGGTGGATTCTACAGGCCCATCTTTTCCAATAAATCTCTGAATGTTTCTGAGCTGGAGTTACCTCACCGTAAATTTTAGCTCATAATGAGAAAATATTATAATGTGTATTACAAGGAAAATAAAATACATGTTATAAATTTTTAGTATATTTTTAAATATATATTATAATTATAAATATACGATATTATGTATATTATATATTAATATTGCAGAGCTGCCACTGGTGACATATTTTTTTTTTTTAATTCTCCATCGCACAACTTTCTAAAAACAAACAAAAAAGACTTTCCCATATATTTTCGCAACATGTGTAAGGGAATTATACTATAAAATTTGTTTTTTTTTTTAAATAGTGGTGCGAATAGAATGTATAAATAGTCGACAGTAGCAGTCATGGTATTGTTATGAAACCTTTTATAAGCTTTAGAATAACTTCTAGCGTCCTCTACGACATTATGATTGAAAACGTATACCACCAACTTACTATATATTTTCTAACATTAAACTATTCTTCTGTAAATTGTAGGTATTTGATTCGTGTTCAATTTATTTGAAACCACAAAAAAGTATTTGATGTTCCATTACTTAATTAATTTGGTGTTTTCGGCGTAACTTATACGATTTCATTTCTAAAAAAAAAGAAAAAAAAATATTATTTAAAACATGTTTATCCTGGGTCATATTGACTCAAATTTACGACAGAATAGGTGGCGGTTGCGCTGGACATAATCAAATACATTTAATGAAAAAATACTAAAACATTTTTTTTTAAACAATAATAAAATATGTGTTATAAGTAATTAGTAAATATTAAAATAAATATAATAAAAATTGTATTATGAAATTATATTTAAATATATATTATATGGCTGCCAGTTTGTCCTCTGTTTATGCTAAATGTTTCTATTCCATACAAGAAGTTTTGAATACTGTTTCTTTATTGACTTTCTTATGTTTTTTTTTTTATTTTTTGATACCGATATTTATCTATTATGTGAAGTAATAACTTTCTTTTCAGAATTCCGGCACACATTGCTATTTAGCGGGTTGGGGGAGGGGGGACCTTTTGAGCTCTGATGGGTGAATTTCTTTCCACTTAATTTAAATCTCCAAATGCGACATTGACACCGGGATATTTAACCCAATTTATTATTTGAAAACAGATCAATGTATTTATACGTGTACGTTATAAGCCGAATCTTTTATTTACAAAATACTAGTGCCAATGTGACTTATGGACATTTTGGATAAATTCACCCAAAGAGGCAGTATTGCCAGTGGGCTACATTTTTAAATTCAGATTTCTTGACTGGCACCAGTTTTTTGAAATAGTAAAATTCGCCCTATTTAATGACATATTGATTGTGGCGCAAAAAGGGGGATTTTAACATCTCAGAAATGTGATAAATAAGAGCAGACAATATTGAGAAAAAGAAGAAATCTGAATTTTTAAAAAGTAGCCCACTGGTAACACTCTACAGATGTCAAAGGGTTAAAACACCCTGTTCGGATTACAATCGAATTGCATTTGGGCAGCCATTTTGAAGAACGGCTGCATTTATTGAACTGCATTGAAGTTATCTGAATTCCGTTCGTGTAACCTGCACAATTAATGTACTTCTTGTTTATTCGATATTTTTTCTGGCATGTATAATTTTTTATATTTATTTAGAGCAACAAGTTATATAATGCATAGATGCCAACATCTCTTAATTATTCCGGAGTCCGATGAAAAATTTGCATGTTCAAACCGGAAAAAAAATATAAGAAAATGTGCCTTCTTTCTATGAGGAGTATTTTCTGTTTCATTTTGAAATTTTTGGAAAAATCAAAATAAAATTTCCGGTTGAAAACATGTTCATCTTGGATCAGACTCCGGAATAATTAAGAGATGTTGGCATCTATGTATTATAATGCAGGGTCAGAACACCGCCCCTGAATACTAGGCCTGAGCACTGACTCAAAAATGGCGGCTGCCGAAGGCGGATTTTTTTCAGCGTGTTTACGGTTCTTTAAATATTCGTACCAATAAATTTTTAAAGTTTTTTCTGTGTTATTTTTCTGAGATTAAACGAGTCAGAGAAATCTTTAATAAAATACTGGTGTCAAAGTTTAAGGGACGGTACCAAAGCGTAAGCGAACAAACTTAATGCTGTAATCAGGCGTAAATTGACACAGTTGCGGCACCTTGTGGACGGAGCGATAATTCACATACGCGGGCTTTTAATGTGGCGCGTACTTTCTAAATCTTTAGTCACTCATGGAAGTGAAATTTGTTTACCACATTTATTTCAAAATAATGGCGTAGCGAGAGTGGCATCCAGATGCACTTGACATCACGAAGTTTTCTTCGCCTTATCAAAGGCACTTCAGTTATTAATCAAGGTAAATTATTTGAAAACAACGTTTAAACACACAATAAAACAAGCAGATTTGATCATACGTATACGTTTCGTGAGTACTAGGACTCACATCCTCAGTGTAAAAACTCTAAAAACAATATCCCCCCAACTGCATGTACGGTGAAAAAACCCCAAATGTCAAAACATAATAGCAAAAGACCATCAAGTTCTAACAGCCAATGAAATTAATGCGGAAGTGAGGTGTCGTGACACAACAAATCCATCCAGAAAGTTGAGATGTATGGTGTACTAGATAAATCATTAACCAAGGAGTCTTTAAATTTATGGATATGAATAGCCTCAAAAAAGTCTAAATCCAGAGGAGTAATGAATTTCTTGATAATGGTAGCTGAGTCAAAATTAAAATTATGTCCCTCCCCCCAGCAATGAGAGGCGATAGAGGATTTCTGTAATTCCTTTTTCTTTACATAGTTTCTGTGTTCATTGATTCTGTAACGGAGTTTTCGTTTAGTTTGTCCAATGTAGGACAAACCACATTGGCATTGAATGTTGTAAATGCCCCAGTAATTATGCGGAGGAATTTGGTCCTTATGTTGCGAAAAAGATAATTTATTAACCGATTTAAAAACCACATTAAAATCATAATGTCTTAAGATATTAGCCATCTTAAAGCTAATGCTATTATAAAATGGTAAAATGATAAGGTTGGAAATGGAAACCGCAGTAACAGGAGAATCAAGATTATTAACATATTTATTAAGACTATGAGAAATTAAATTATTGATATAGGATAAACTAAAACCTCGATCAATAGCCACAGATCTAATGTAATTTAATTCTGCAATAAGTGAATTATTATCTGAACAAATTAAGCGAGCTCTATTAATCAAATAATGAAAACCCGAAGCTTTTTGGGAAGGGGGGTGACATGAATTGAAATGGGGGGGGTGATCCCCCCATCACACTCTTCCCCCCATTTCAATTTTCCCCCAATTTCAAAAAGTATGAAACCAAACACTGCAAAAGGGAAAAAGTTTGTACACTCTGGAATAAAGAAAATAGTGAATGAATCTGATGACGAAATGAAAACTGTGTGTATATTTATTGTTTGAAATCATAGAACCAATCCAAAAAAGGACAAGACTGGGTTCAATGTCTTAGATGCAAAAGGTGGTCCCATGGCAAGTGTGCAAAAGGAAATACTTTATTTTTTGTTTTTAAAAACTGTAACAGCGATGATGAAGTAGACTAAATAGTTTCTGTTTTCAATTAGCAATAAGACCTATGTTTTCAGTTCAGACTATAAAATGTTCTTTAATTAATTATCATTAAATTTTTTTTAAACAGTGTTTTAAGTAATAAATAAAACATTTCAATTTGATTAAATATTTACTTCACTTACACCTTGCTATTACTTATAATATGCGTAAACCTGTCCTACTTGGTGCGTAAATTTGCCCTGTTCCCGGGGTAAGTTTACGCAAAAGACTTGGACATAAAAAAAAAAAAAAATGCGGTTAAAAACACAAATAAGGCAACAACTGAATACACAAATTTTGACTTTATTAACTGCTTTATAAATCCACAATGTCTAAAATTTCCGAAGTCAAAACATGAAAATTAGAAAATTCATTGAAAAAAAAACCGCGTAAACGTGCCCCGGTCTACCCTACTCTTAATAAAACTAGCACTCTTCAAAAAAAAAATCTTTCTTTTCCACAACCAGTTAATATTGCTCTTCGATTGTATAATTTCCATCTGCATGGCTGACACTGCGGACTATTGTTTTTTGTTGTTATATTGTTTATTACAATTCAAAACTATAATCATTCTTGTCAATGTTTGCGAATATTTAAGGTAGATATTTTTTATTTGGAAATATTGATATAGAAATGTTGCATTCAAAATATAAGCATAGTGCAGACCTGTAAATGCAACAGATGGTTTTCCAAGCTCCTATTTTAACCCTTTGCACTCGAGAGCGTTTCCAGGTGTCGCGCGGAAATCAGAGCTCCGGATGCTCTGGCCACCACTAATTTCATACTGTTTATTCAGCTATCTTTAAACCCCTTGAGAGGCAAACAAAAATATTTCTAAATATTGAATTCTCACCGGAATAATGGAAAAATTTTATTTTTAAATAAGGAAAAGCAATACATCGACTGAACAGGTACTGAACAGGTACTGAACAGGTAATCAGCATTAAGGGGTTTCCTAGCTGATAGCAGCTTAACACCCAGACTAGGAAATTGAAATGTCTTATGTTTTAATGAGCCATTGGAGAAAAGTTAAGCTGTAGCAAAGCTACTAAAAGAGTAAAAGAAGTTAACAAGAAAAAATAAGAAATTTAAGAAAGAAAGGGAAAAAAATTAAATTTTAAGGTATAAACTTAAGATGAAAGAAAGTTAACGATAAATCTTAAAAAATACAGAAATCTTAAAATAAGTAAAGTCAAACTGTAGTTGTAAAACTACTATAAGGAATTTAGAAAGTTAAAGTTAGTACTGTTCAGTGAAACACTCTCCAAGCATGGGCAAGAAAAGCTAGGGTGGCAAAGACCACAACCTTTCCAACCAAAAAAGGGACTAATCAGGGCCATACATTTTATTTTTTTTTAAGTTTTCCAATTTTTATGGTCTCTATAGTATATAGAGAGGTTTTTTTTTTTTTAAAGAAAAATATATAAAAAGGAAAATATATCGACAATTTTCCTCCAAAGTTAAAAGTAGAAAAATTTAGTTAACATTTTCTGGTGAGAATCTTGTTTAAATTAGGTGGGATATATTTTATCCTACCGCCCCTCAAGGGGTTAATCGCCGGTAATCCTGCCATTTGGTAAGGCGAAGAAAATTACTTTAAAAACTGGTGTCCAGAGCATTTGGACCCTCTATTTACACGGGACACCTGTCAACACTAGCAGTGAATGAGAGTCACCTCTCTAGGGCAAAGGGTTAATCTAAAGCAGTGATTTAATTTGGAGATGATGTGATTGCATGGTGCGTACCTGTAAAAGGAAAATATTAGGTCTACCGGGAAGTTCTGTCCGATAATGTTATTTCCCGCCTACTATTGTTACATTCATATTTCTTCATCGGCACCACTTTTTTCAAATGTTAAAGTTCCCATTGCTTTCACCTTAATGTGAAAAGTGAAAACAATGAGAATTTTGCCATTTCAAAACAGATGTGTCAATGAAAAAATCTGAATATAAAAAAAGTAGGCGTGAACTAACATTATCGAACAGATCTTTCCGTTAGACTTAATATATAAATTATGGTACTTACTATTTGTTGCAAGCTTAAGAATTATAGAGACTGAATTATATTAGCAAAAGTACAATAAATAGATTATACTGCAGCTAGAACAGTGATTTATCCATCTTTGGCACGCGTCGAACTACTACTCTTCATTTTATTCAATCAAAGACTTTCTGTATCTTCAGAAGAACGTACGCAAAAATATATTTTCATAATACGTTTAGAGCATATGTTTAAAAGTGTGTATTCTCCAAATTTAAATTATCAGGGTGACGGCGGTTTTTGTTATTATGATTTTTTCTACACTTTTACTGAAGAAACATAATCTAGTTCGATGTTTAATAAAAATGTGGGACAAAAATTTACTGTTTCGAAATAGTGGTAAATAAAAAATAATTTTAAAAAATAGGATCCAATGGTATGATTGTTATTAGAATTCTTACAACGAGCTAAGAAACACTGTTTGATGAAGAAGTATCATTTCATGAACTAACATTATCGAACAGATCTTTCCGTTAGGCTTAATATATAAATTATGGTACTTACTATTTGTTGTAAGCTTAAGAATTATAGAGACTGGATTATATTAGCAAAACTACAATAAATAGATTATACTGCAGCTAGAACAGTGATTTATCCATCTTTGGCACGAGTCGAACCACTACTCTTCATTTTATTCAATCAAAGACATTCTGTATCTTCAGAAGAACGTAAGCAAAAATATATTTTCATAATACGTTTAGAGCATATGTTTAAAAGTGTGTATTCTCCAAATTTAAATTATCAGGGTGACGGCGGTTTTTGTTATTATGATTTTTTCTACACTTTTACTGAAGAAACATAATCTAGTTCGATGTTTAATAAAAATGTGGGACAAAAATTTACTGTTTCGAAATAGTGGTAAATAAAAAATAATTTTAAAAAATAGGATCCAATGGTATGATTGTTATTAGAATTCTTACAACGAGCTAAGAAACACTGTTTGATGAAGAAGTATCATTTCATGAACTAACATTATCGAACAGATCTTTCCGTTAGGCTTAATATATAAATTATGGTACTTACTATTTGTTGTAAGCTTAAGAATTATAGAGACTGGATTATATTAGCAAAACTACAATAAATAGATTATACTGCAGCTAGAACAGTGATTTATCCATCTTTGGCACGAGTCGAACCACTACTCTTCATTTTATTCAATCAAAGACATTCTGTATCTTCAGAAGAACGTAAGCAAAAATATATTTTCATAATACGTTTAGAGCATATGTTTAAAAGCGTGTATTCTCCAAATTTAAATTATCAGGGTGACGGCGGTTTTTGTTATTATGATTTTTTCTACACTTTTACTGAAGAAACATAATCTAGTTCGATGTTTAATAAAAATGTGGGACAAAAATTTACTGTTTCGAAATAGTGGTAAATGTAAAATAATTTTAAAAAATAGGATCCAATGGTATGATTGTTATTAGAATCCTTACAACGACCTAAGAAACACTGTTTGATGAAGAAGTATCATTTCATGAATCCCGTGCGTTTGTTAAATATAATTTTATATCCAGTTTTCTTCAATAAATTCAATTAAAAATTCTTATATTATTTTCAGATATCTAACAGCTAACAAATCATGCTACAATGATGATAAACAGAATAGTACAAGATAGAAAACATTCTGTTTTGGACAAGTTTTGTTTTAACAAATATAATTGTATATTATTCAGTTATTTAATTAAAGTGAAGATTGCTGTAATAAAATAATAATAAACGTAAAAACTTCCCATACGATTGTTACAAATGTTTGTCGCCAATCGCCAATTAATAAAAATAAAAATAATTTTAAAATATAATAGTGATTTCACACTCTAAAGAATTCCGACGATTGAAGGGTTTTTGCTGTGGCTTTTATTTTCGTTAAAACTCGAAATTACCCAAAATTGGGTCATTTTCACACAAATAAAATCAGAAAATTCATCAAAATAAAGCATAAACTAACTTAAATCCTAGACGCTAAAACTACATTTTCGTTATTCCACTGGATTATTCCAGAAACAGTATCTCCTGTTATTTTTTTATATATACTTCCTTTTTTTCATTCAAATACGTTAAAATTACGAATCGAAGCTAGTAATTTCCTGAAATTTTCCTGTCAAAAGATAGGAATTTCTTCAAAGAACAGGAACAACTTTCCCAATTGCAGGATGTGTTTAGGGAATTATTTGATTGTACATTTTATGCATTTTAATTTTTTTCGAGTATATCCTACACTGAAGAATTCTTGACACCCATACATTTCTTTTTTTTTTCTTTTTCAATTACGGGTGTATATACCAGTGTTTAGTGTAAATTTGTATTTTCATCAGTGTTGCCCTATCTGGCTGGTATTTAAGCATTCCGAATTCTCACCAGTAAGCAGGGTGGCGATTGGTCAGGGAAAAACGTCAAAAAAGGTGTTAAATAACAGCATTTTGTTAAAGAGAAATTTGCTTTCTTTAATCCCTTTATATTATTCGAAAGTATTTTCCAGAAGAAAATACTGGTAGTTTCACTTTTTTTGACTGTGTTTTTCCCTGTCTACTTGGCAACCTGGTAAGTTTTAATAGTTATCTGTGCTTTACATTATTGTAGTGGAATGGAACAATGTAGTCAGTTTCTGGATTCCCTAGTTGCCGTGCAACTTTACATCCGATGTAGGGATAATGTGTTTTTCAGTACAATGGGAGCCATGAAGAATGTTTAAAGACGGCTGCTAGCCATAAAAAACAAAATGAAAGAGTAAGTATGAAACTTACATTAGAAATGTTTGTATAACAATATATGAAAAAAAAACGTCCATTAGTTCATAACATACCTGACAGTCCGCAGACAGCTACCAAAGGGATGTCCCAGCATAAAAAAAGAGTCTATTCAGAGACCATACATTTTAGTTTAAGTGAATACATAAATACTTAACAACAGTTCAAAAAGAGGAAAAATTAAAAAAATTACAAGCGAAAAATATAAATTAATACGTTTCATAAATAAAATAAAATAAAATTGATTTTCAGAATTTTCTGGTATTAATTCAATATCGCTAAATAAGAAATCCGCCTGATGCGGCAACACTGATGCTCATATACCACATGGACGTACGTACTAGTAGTCGTTTAAGATAAAATCAGGACGTTCGCATCGTGCATCCTGGAAATAAAGGGCTTAAGAACAAATAGGTTCCATATATTATGCGTTTTTTTTTTTTTTTTTTTTTTTTTTTTTTTTTTTTTTTTTAACCAGAACATTTTATTCGTATTATTTCCAATATCTATTTGTAATGTTCTTGAATTCAATAAGTCAAATAAATTAGTCAAAATTACTGGCAATAAAAATTAAAATGTCATGAAATAACGTACATCTTTATAAGGTTAATCTAGCATCATGCAAAATAACTTTAGTAATGATATCCAAAAGTAGTTTACACTACAAGAATCTTAAAGCTTCATTGTGTTTAACCTTTTCCACTTCACACCAAAAATTCAATCACCTACAAGCAACTGTACGACATTCTTACATATTCATAGCTGCTAACCTTCCACTAATCGTCCGTAATGTCTGGATTAACCCCTTGGGGACGAGCGACACGTATACGTGCCGGCAATAGGTCTAAGGATCCTTGTTTATTCTCACCAGTAAAATTTTACTGTAAAATTTGCCTTATTTAATCCGAGCATTTTCCCGATTTGAATAGGCACAAACTTCTGTTTTTTAAAACCGGTAGCAAAGTAATAAACATTTCGTAAAAGGCTCCCGTCGCGAAGGGGTTAATTTGACCCAGATTAACAACATTTCGAACCAGAAAATTTATTTCATGAATGCTTATTTATTTAATTACAGGTTTCTACGTGGAACATATTTAATTTCATTTCTTTAAAAAAATTCTGGTTCAAAATGTGTTAAACCAGGGTCAAATTAACACAAGTATTACGGACGATTAGTTCGAGGTTGGCGCCTATGCATATTTGAAATAATATGTGGGGAACTCCCTAAAAAAAATGTTTATTTGCTGTATGTTCATTTTTTGTTTACCGTATGAGTGTCAGTGGATTTGTAATTAAACATAGTATGTTACCGTATAGATTTCAGTGGAGTACAAAAGGTTAATACTTACAGTATGCAATAAAAGTTAAATATGTAATAGGCTATAATATATATATGTTGTTATTTTCTCTGCATAAAATTTGGATTACTTATTTTTAATATTTTGTCCAGAGAATACAGTAAAATGGATACAATGTTCTTAGCTTTACTGGATTTATAAAATCGTTTTTAATGAACTTAGTGTTTCAATTTTTGGAATTTACACGTATAAGGGTGCTGATATTTAATTAACTTTTTGTTTCTTTACCTTCCGTGTACTGCTTCTGCGAATTCCGCAGGTTAATAAGTTCGACCTCCATTACGAGTAATGTTGAAATCGCGTACGAAGGTAGTCCACATGAGAATGTTTTATTTATTTTTTTATCTGTCATCTATATGAAAAATAAATCTGAGTTATACTTTTATAAGAAAAGTTTACACGAACCTTTTAGTTTGGAAATAGTGCGGGAAAAAATAATAAAAATAAAAAAATCCAACAGGCTGTTATTATGCACCTACTCCGCTAAAACCACTTGAGCTGTGCATAGCTGCCAACTTTTACGCTTTCTTCATACCACTAAAATTTTATAAAAAATATTGTCATTCAATCGTTGAAATCTCATGATTAACGAAAGCGAAAATCTCTAAAATTTTAGTGGTAACCCAAAAGCGTAAAAGTTGGCCGCTATGCATTCCGAATGTGTTTTGACACGGCGAAATCCATATAAAAGTTTTATAATATTAACGCATGGTATGTGGGTAATTTTTCGAAAATGTGCACTAAATTTACGTTCACAAATGCCACTGTAAATTAATACCTGTTCACAACCAATAAGAAGCAAGCTTGCTTGGATTACAGCTTCTTTTTTCGTCCGTACAAAATTTCCGGTACCAGAAATAATTTCTGTCCCAAACCCACAAAAACGTATTTTTACGTGTCCCGCATACAATGTGTTAATATTGTAGGTAATAATTTGAATTAGATACGCTCATTTTTAACTTTCCCTCTCCATTAGTTATAATGAGTTCTACGGATTTAACATCTTATAATTTCGTGAAATTGTTTATTTTCAATACTGTCGGTATGTTTGTATTCTTCTTCAGTTTATTCAATGCCACCTATAGACAGGCTCGGACTGGCCCGCCGGCCCATCGGCCCGAGGGCCGGTGCGCCCTCGTCCAGGGAAAACTTCGCGCCCTTAACTGCCTAAGCATCTCCAATATTTTTTCACTCGTTGTACACATACATTCTGATTAGTGTACTAAATTTCAAATCAATTAATATACAGACAACACAAGAGCGGTATTTTTTATTATCACTAAGAAATCAAAGATGCATCGTAGCAATTTCATGATGGGAAACCAAAGAGGGCATCTTTGGATCCGATTAAAAGAGAAAACATGCCCCCAACGAGAGCTTTAGTAGCCATAGTGCGTTGAGCGAAATTTTTTCATCGCGTTTTTGAATGATGCCTGTTAGATTTAACCAAATATATCGCATAGTTTCAGCCCTTTTGCTTTTAATACCTTGTCTCCCCCCCTCCCTTATAGCCGTCCCTGAATGCACCTATAATCGTGATTTTTGAAAATCAACTTGAGAAAAAAAAAAAGAGAGAGAGAGACAGAAATATCCGAAGGCAAAAAACTTCTTCTATGGATTTTGTTGTTGATTGGTTGGTTGTATTTATGACGGCTAATTATTTGCACGAGGGATATAGGCCCAGGGGGGGGGTGCCCTTCGTGGGGGTCTTTCTAAGGGAACCTAACACGTATTAACGCTTGGAAATCCAAGGTTAAAAGAAAACCACGAAAACTCCGAACGATTAGGCCGACGGGCGCGATTGGGATCGAACCCAGCACCTCCCGTCTACCAGCTTCGAGAGCAGAACCTCTCAGCCACTGTTGTTGTTGATTGGAAAACACGTTTCTTTTCGGGGAATACAAAATTGATGATATACTTTTGAATTACAATCCTGCAAGTTGTGGGATCTCGCAGACAGCGTTTTCTTTCACAAAATCATTTTTTATAGTAATCTTTGCTTTATTTAATGACTAGCTAACTTGCCCGGCGTTGCCCGGGTACGTAAAAAAAAAAAAAAAAACTCGAATTGCGAAAAAGCTCTGAAAATCACAATAAGATATCGCGAAAAAATTTTAAATTGCTGCACAAAATTCGAAAAGAGAAAAAAAAATTATATATTGTGTTCGAAGATTGAAAGTTGATTCCTTTCACTAATGTGAAAAAATGGTAGGAAATCGCTAAAATGCACTAAAAATCAGATACAAAATTCCCGAAAAATTGGAAAATTGCTATACGAAATTCGAATAAACTTTATTGAAATGAGGGCAGAAATTACTTTAGTATTATAGGCCAAAAATGGAATGTCAAAAAATTGCAGCAGGTCGCGAAGAAACGTAGAAATCGAATTAAAAATCGCAAAAAGTTTAAAAATCACGAAAGTCAAAATTTACTGTAATTAGATAAAAGTTTCAAATCTAATTCCTTTGGCCTGCGGGCTCTCTTGAAATATGTTTGGGAAAGCATGCTAAGCATTGTATCATCTTACTTTTATTCATAATTTAATTTACTTGCATTCTCTCAAATATAATTAATAAACCCCCTTAAGTTAATATTAGTTTTTGTTGCAATAAAATATCTCAATTTGTTCATTTTCTGTAAGCAAGTAATCCCTATTGGTTTACAATGGAAGTCTATGGGAATTTGGCGAAATATTAGAGATATCGCCAAGTTGGCGACAAACTTGTGGTATTTGGCGACAGAACAGTGTCCTCCCTACGGTAACAACACCCCTTATGGGTATGAAGACGCATTAACTGCTTTTCAGTAATCGCATAAAAAATGCGCTAAAAATTCAAAAATCGCTGTAGGAATTCCGAATAAACTTTTTTGAAAAGAGAACAAAATTTAGTATATTGGGTTAAGAGAAAGAAACCGTATTATTTTCACTATGTGGAAAAATCGCCTCGAAACTTAAAAAAAAGCGCTAAAAATCGCATGAAAAAATTAAATTTAAAAAAATCTAATAAAAAAATCGGAAATCAGGCTTCGAGGTGCAAAACTTCATATATAGACGTACCTTTTCCCCAAATTTTGTAGCTCTACGTGCGGCGGTCCCTTCAGAACACCGTCGACACACTCACTCACACACAAACTTCTTTCCTTATTATTATATAGATTTTACGCGGTTGAATATTGTAGTATTTATTTTGAAAAAAAGTGTTTAATTTAATCAATTGAAAATTATATCATTAAATAAAGAAGTGACTACTATTTAAAAATTATAATAGGTTTTTTGAATAAAATAAACTTAAAAAAAAAACTTAAATGAAATATTAGAATGTTTTATTAAAAATGTTTTTTTTAAATGTTTTAAAAATATTTATTTAAATGCTTATTTAAAATGTTTTTTAATTATTTATTTTAGTCTGTGTTGAATTTCTAAAAAAGGACTGAACTAATTTTGATGAAATTTAAATGAGACTCGTTAGAGAGTATACTCTTTCAATTAAAAAAAATCACATGAATCGGTCGCGTAGTTTCAAAGTAATCGGTGAGCATACAAAAATAAATAAATAAATAAATAAAATACATATGCTTCAAAATGAGAACTTCCTCCCCCTTTTTTTTAAGTCTGTTGGAAAAACATTGTTTACGGGATCCTGCAGTTTGCAGGAATACAATCAGTTTTCTCAATTATGGAAACTTAAATATTTTCCATTCTCTATGGCAATCATAAGAGTTTTGCAAATCATGGTAAGATTGTGCTTAGAATAGTAAATTTACTCAATCATTTTAGTAATTTTAGACTAACAAAGCGACTTTTTTAGGGTGTTCTTTTTCTGTAGAAACTTTTTTATAGTGCGATAACAATTCAGCACTTTATGAATGCATAAAGTCATTTTTTAAGGATACAAATTATACCTATTATTTTCACAAGCAAGTATTATTTTCACATTCAAATAGCCTTATCTTTCAGCATTGCAATAACCTATAATATGTGGTACTTTTACAAAAGAATAAAAGAAGCATCAGATTTAATTTTCAAATTTTCTATTTCCACAAGGAAAGCATATTTTTGTTCTAAACATAAATGCTTTTAAAATGAAGTTTGCGTACTGAATTTTTCTTGTGTGAGATGAAGGAGACACCTGCAGATACCACATTTAAAAATGCTACTTTGTTAATAATATTATTAATAATAAAACAGTAAATTGTAGCAGAAATTGAATTTATGACATTTTTAACTGACTTGATAACTAATTCATATTACATTAAAGAAATATATTTAAAAAAAAGATTGAAGCTCTTATGAGCTCCGCAGTAACTCTATTTGCGCCTGGTGAAAAAAAATCTTGTTAGCTTTTCTAAAGATCCTCAGCGCATCAATGGTGATTAGTGGGGAAAAAATGTGGTTACTCCTTACTAATTCCACTAAAAATAATCGTAAAAAAATATATAGCTGCCTACTGACTGAAATAATATCTACTAATTACTGTTATGTATAAATTATGTTTCCGAAGTCGTCTACTTATTAAGAATTGTACCAACTTTGAATTTTCGAACAGTAACACCCATTTTGACACC
This sequence comes from Maratus speciosus, assembly GCA_963932465.1. Lineage (NCBI taxonomy): Eukaryota > Metazoa > Arthropoda > Arachnida > Araneae > Salticidae > Maratus > Maratus speciosus. The sequence goes on along the minus strand of OZ010786.1, from coordinate 589,482,872 downwards.
TTATTTGAGTTTCTTGGATCGAGACAGCCTGGAAAAAGGCATTAGTTTATATATATTATCTTAAATCTTGATAAGGTTTGAAAAGTTTAAATTTGAGGATGCTAGATCCATTTGAGAAACTTAATTTTTATTTTCATTAAAATTATATCTGATTGATGTTTTATTAATTTATTAAAGAAATATACTGAATAGACCGAAAAATATTCCAATTTTTTTTTAATCATGAATATTTTTAATGAAATCGTATTAAAAAAAATATATTATGAACAAACCACAATTGTTAAAAACATCGATGATGTGTACAGCTCGTTTGAATAAATAGTTTCCGGGATATTGAGAAATTTTTTCTTTCCATAATTCAAGGAGATTGTATTGTGTTATCAGAGGAGCCACAGAATAAAATCGTAGATAGTTACCAGAAATATTTTGTAGGAGTTTCTTTGATCTAAAGTAAGTTTTTATTAAATTTAAAAATTCCAGTAAATTACTCTAATGATATTAAAGATATACTTACCACCTTCAATGAAATAAAAGAAGTTTTTCAAATTAACGAAATTTTTAAGCTGCATCAAAAACATTTCAACTCAAACCAAAAAAAATGATAACCCTATGCAAAAAGTAATGGTGATCATCAGTGAATTCGATAAACTTGCTAACCTTCTCAACTTAAATGAAGAATAACTTCATTCCCTGCTAAACTTTTTCTTTTTCCCTGTCTTTCTGTCTTTTGTGTGCTTTAAAAAAAAAAAAAAAAAAAAAAAAAAAAAAAAACTTTTAAGCTGCTTTTCTTATGCTTTTCAAATTCTTTTTAAGTCTTACCTTTTCGTGCTTTAATTTCACTATCATGGTCTCCTTATATAACCTTTTCTCATCGAGTTACCAGACTGGGCGGGCGCCGTCCTTTCTTCCCCTTGTTCCCCTATACATTTTGTGCTTTTTTCAGTCCTGTTAGTCTGAACTCTCCTCAATGTTGTTTTTTATTATTGTATTTTCCTATCTTTTGTGCATTTTCTTATAAACTTTAATCTCTCTTTTTTCTGTAAATATGTAAATATTTCATTTTTTATAAACTTTCGTATCTTACTTTGTTATAATTGTGTTAAACTAATGTATGGTCTCTGAATTGAGTCTTTTTTTTACGGGGCTTCCTTTGGTGGCTTTTTCGCCTGTCCTGGACATATTTGTGGATCATATGGAACATTTTTTCCCCCCTACTAGTTATACTAACAATTTTTTTTTCTATTAAAAATTGTCTATCTTTTTAGTTTGTTTTTACTCTCTATTTTTCGTGGCTACTAGCCGCGCTTAAGCGCTCTTTTTTTCTAAGGCTCCCATTGCATTGTAAAACGATTTACTCTTAGCCTGGATGTAAAGTTGCCAAGCAACTAGGGAATCCATACACCAGCTTTATTGCTCCATTGTTAAATTTATAATCCTTGCATAGTTTTACTGCTGACTAATTGAGTGTTTTAGGTAGTACTTTTTCTTGTAAGATTTTTAATTTATTTTCCGAAATTAGGGATAAACCCCTAATACATTTTGTTTTATAACTGTATTAAGATTTAAGAAAAGCATATAAACTATATCTCTTTCCTGGCTAGCAAGGAACTCAAATAGGGTGTCTAAAGTGGATGTTATCATTTGAAAAATCAACTTTCGTGTACTTTTTAATAGGTAAGACAGCCTCCAAAGCAAAATTTATGACAAGCATTTAATTGTAAATATTATTTCAAATCAATTGATACCTATGTCTTTTCAGGAAAATTCGTAGGGTTGATCATTTTTTTTCTCCAAGGTATCTATCGATAAAAGAAGAAAATAAGAAAGCCCTTGTCTTGATATCAGTGATCTACTACAAGTTAATCTGTGTTAAACTTGTTGGAGGTTTTAGATTTACATGATTTGTTTAAAAAAATTGCGCAGTATTGTGTATGTTTGATGTAACTTTAAACATGCACAGAAGATAAAGCGAAGTCTTCTGTCCAGAGTTAGAGGTATAATTTAAGCTATTATCATTACTTGGTGCTATGCAAGTGTGTTAAACCCAAGCCAGATACAACACAAGCAAGTAAAATTGACTCGAGTTCGTTAAAATTTTTGCGCCCTCTGAAAATCCAAGGTCTGCGCCCTTTACATTGATCCAGTCCGACCCTGCCTATAGACAATGCCGATGAGCTCGATTTCGACGTCACGGCAGATCGGCCATTAGTTGATCATTCACTAGGCTATATTCTTGTGACTTATTCTTGTCACAAGAAGAGGGTCTAATGAACGATCCGCTGATGGCCGATCTACCGTGACGTCAAAATCAAGCTCATCGGCATTGCATATATGTGCGTTGGCTTATTGCAGTATTAACTGTCCGCAAAATACTTGTATTGGTCAGATTTTAGTGAATGAATTCCATTAAATTTCAGTAAACTTTAATTTTTTTAATGTAGTTTACTAATTTAAACTTCTTAAACCTAAACGTAATACCCATGGATATCGGAAAATTGACATTTATGCTATTCAGAATGTATTTAACCTTTAGCGGTCGATGCCACCAGAGTGATGGCCTTTAATTTTAATCCACAAATGTCATATTCACACCAGTATTTTTAAACAAAATTTTCGGTTTCTTATGCACACGAATAACAGCATTTACTTATTTATATAATAATTTTGTATTAAACTCCAGTCAAATTTTGACGTTTGAGATTAAAAAAACAAAACTTTGCCTGTGTCTGGGAGGAGACTTTTAAGGGTTAAACAACATATTTATAAAATTCTGAAAATAAAAAAGTTGTATTTTTTTTTTTTTTTTTTTTTTTTTTTTTACTATATCTCATTTTGAAAATTCGATTACTGATATTTTTTTTTTCGAATAAAACATCAGAATTACAAATATAAAAAATGTCATTTACGAGACTTATAAAGAGCTATAAAGTCATCGTTTTAGGTGCGTTCGTAATTATGAAAATACGTAGCACGTATAGTCGTCGCCTGTTCTGTCCGAAAGTCTGTCTATCTGTCCGTAAGTCTGTCTGTCTGTCCGTATATAACAACGCAAAAACTACCCGGCCGAATAGTTTGAAATTTAATATATATAATGGTTACATAACTTTGCCGAGTCATTTAAAATGCTGTGAAAATGGAATCAAAACTTAAAAAGATATTAATGAAAGCTTTCTCCATTCTATTAAATCATATCATACGTAATTAATTCAGTGATATCAAATGATAGTTAATGATTCTAGGTTGCCATGGTGATCACGTCGTATTTAAGATGGAATCACATTATTTCCGTATTAGTGAATTTAATAGATATAATCCTAATAAATTTTCTTTTCATGCATTTATCAGGGCTCCCAAATGCTCCGCCAACTGAATACCAATATTTTTTTTAGAAAAAAATTCTTTTTAGATTTTTCTTACAAACCGACCTGAAACCACCTTTGAAAGTTAATTTTAGCGCAAACCTACCATAAAACTTTCTGTTAAAATTTATTGGTATTCAGTTGGCGGACCATTTGGGAGCCCTGATTTATGCATAAGAATGCAAGAGCTATTGCATCAAGATATCAATATTTATGCAACTAGTTATAGAAGGAGCGCAAGTCATATGCCACGTTTCACGTACAATTTCCGAATTATTTTAGATTTTAAAAATGCGTGTAATTTTTAATGATATCTTTCTTCGTTTTTAACCTTTTGATTACGGCGTTGGGGCATATCTCGTCCTAGAAACTATTACTTTATTCTATTCACCCTACTTTCGATATATATTCTCTTCTATACACATGAGCTAAAATAATCGTAAGAGTAATAATCTCTACCAAAGAAATTTTGTTTTAAATTATGGTATGAATGAATATAAAAAGTTTTGTCCTTCTAACCCGTAATAAAAAAGCTAAAGTCATAATTTTCCTTACGTCATCAATATTCATCCCTTAATATCTATTAGTTAAAGCATTTTTCGTCCTAAATAAAATGATGAAGAGTTTTTCTCTATAAGTATGCCATCTTTACAGGACGATTATAAACACTCGCTTTTCCCAATAATTCTTTGAAATTTTAGTTATTTTTTTCTGATTTTAAATACTTTTTATCCAGCAATACTTAAATGTGTATTATAATAATAACAAATTATATATTATAAATAATGAATAATTATAAAAATAATGTATTATAAGAAAAAAAATTTCTAAAATATTTATTAGTATATTGCAATAAGAAATTATTTTATTTTCATGTTCTAAACATTATATAACCGTTTAGACGTGTCTACAGCAGTATGAATAACCCCCAATTACTACATATACTTGACAACATCCAACTATTTTTTCGTAAAATGCATTTTAATTTAATCTATAATCAAAAAGTTTTTTTTTCCTTAAGGATATATCATTTAGTTTGATTTTTTTTAGTATAGTTTATTTTATTTTTATTTATTTATTTATTTATGAGTTCGGGGGTCAAAATTTTATTTTCTTTAACAAAAAGTTTTTTAATGAAATTTTTTCCCCGTGAATTGTACCTGATAAAAAATACTTTTCAGATAAAATTTATTTGAAAACTTTGAATTTCTGTCTATTTAATTTTTATAAATTTAGACTTTTTTATATGACTCCTGAACAATTTGCACGATTTCAAAACGTATTTTATTCTTATTTTTTTAAAGAAAGAGTTTTCTTGTTTATTTATCTCTGGATTCTTGTTGTCTCTGGGATTTAATAAAATATTACTTGCAAAATTTACAATAAATTTAACAGAGAAAAGCCACGGAACTAGTAATAAAGAATAACTGACATATTCTTAAAATAGTGAAGCTTCAACTGTAAACGCTATCGCAGACGTTGTTTCCGCCGGTGGAAACTTCCACCAGTAGATTTATATAGAAATCTTCAACTTATTTAAACGCCTTATTATTAAAACATTTCAGTCATAAATGATGGTAGAAACAGATTTTCATTTTTACTGGTAACAGTTTACTTTGTTCTATTTAGGTCCTGCGTTTCCGCCATATTGTGACAACCAGGTAAATAAACACCAGTAATAACAAATAGAAATTTTTATGAAATTTTTGAGGAAAATTTCCATGAAAAAGACGCTTAAATAAGACGAAATTTTCTATTCAATTTTATTGGTGGGATGTTTGCCCTGGCAGTAATCACAAACAGATGATCCGATTTAAAAATGCAGCCGCCATCTTGTGACAACGTCTTTAGTTACTTCACTCGCAACTGAAAGAGGGTACACTATATGTCCCCTCCTCTTTATTCATAACTCCATTAAACAAGTAGAAGAAACTGCATAAGAGCAATTTTTCTAGGAACATATTTTGAAGTTTCTCATTAAATTAAAAATCATGATGACAATTTATTTAATACATAACATAAAAAGATTGTACAAAATTTCATGCACGTATGTTGCTAGAAACTTTCGACATATTTTAAACATGACAAATTATGAAAAATTCACTCTGAAATAAATGTAATAAAATCCATTTAATTACGTGCAGGTAACAGTGTCCACAGTAGAGTCCTGCGCGGGTCGGGTTCTACCCGACCCGACCCCGCAAATTCCATTTTAAGTCAACCCGCAACACGACCGAACCCGCAAAAATAATTTTCGGCACCCTCAACCTGACCTGAACCCGCAAAAATAATTTCAGGCAACCCGCAACCCGAACCGAACCCGAGGTATATCAATCCGCACCCGGCCCAATCCCGCAAACCGATCTGAATCCGCAATGTAAGAAAAGCAAATCATGTTTTAATACCATTATGAAAAATAATCTACAATTGTATCTCTAATAAAAGTTTGCACCGGCCTGGCCCGCGGCGGAGCGGAAAAATTTCAACCTGGCCAGGCCGCTTTATTAGGACAGTTTTTGATGGCTGTAGCGTGGGTTACTGGCTCCAGACCATCTTTCATTTTCTTCTAACCGTATTGTTCAGGATCATTTTCATTCCCAAGATATTGTTGAACGTGAAAATATCCCCTAAAGGAATGTTGCTGAGCTGCAAACTCAGTAAGAGGTAAGGACGCCAAATGGATTGATGTCTTTTATGCAGACCTAAGGTAACAAAAATACCTCAATTTGTTTAATGGCGTGGCTTCCTTGTCAGCAAATTTATACAATGAGATCAAAAAACGATTGACAGCATCAGTAACTGCATTAGCATATGTCATAGGGTGTTTAAAAATACCAATGCATTAGTTAATGCAGGGTTTTTCTTGAGAGTCTGTAGAAACCTCATCTTACCTTCTTTGAACAAGGCTGAAGTAGTATCACAGTCCCCATGGCAGTCTCCAAAATAATATGTTGTTAGTAATCGACTGATTAACACTAGAACGGCGGCGAGGGGTCATTTTGACCCTTGCCGAATGAGTACATTTCGATTCGAACCAGAATTTGTTTTATAATATAAGATTGTTATATGCTGCACAAAAATAACTTAAATAAATAAGTTAAATAGTTCTAAATAAAAATTCTGATGTGAAATATTTTTTATAAAACTTGAGTAAAATTTCCCGCCGTTCTAGTGTTAAGTTTGCAGTCAGAAGAAAAAATGAGTGGCGAAACTGTCCCTTTGCCTGGCTTTAGAAAGTATACATTTGAATGTACACCCCTACAACGACAAATCATGATAACTAGCAAATCGACGTCTTCACTCACAAGTGTTGTATTGCAAGATCCCTTGCTGTTGTAACAATAAGTGTATCCACATCTTCTCGTGCCTGTTTTGTGTGAATGTCAGCTACTGCAAATTTGTAATTGATTTTTGAAAATTATAGATTTCTGAAAAAAATGCCAAAAGTACTTACGGTTTTCTTGATAGTGACATTTATTCGTATTTTAATACGTACCCAAATGATATTCACGTGAGTAAAAGAGAAAATTGAATGTTTAAAAAACTTACTTCAGTTGATATTTTATATGTTAAAAAAATCGGATGCAGTCATTTCTTCTCATGTAATTTCTCAAGTATCAATGTCAAATGACTATCTTCTTTCTTGGATCTTATACAAGTGACGAATATCGATTTCGGAAAGACAATCTTATTTCTTTGAAGATGTTGTTAATTTTCCGGTCAAATTTATGCATTTTTTCGATGAGAACTTATCTTCTGCTAGGTCCTCGTCCTCGTTTCTCTGAGCTGATGCCAAGGTTATCGAGGATTCTATTTAGCACAGCGTAAGCGATCTCGTTGTCCGCTAATGCATCGTTTTTACCTCGGTTTTTAATTCGAAAATAATTGCTATTTTTGCTCTTCCCGTAAGTTGGGAGTGAAAAAAAAAGGGGAGGGATTTTTTAAGTTGCCGGATTTTCGAGGTCACACTGTAAACCTACATCATAATAATATATAACCTAATAATAAGTGAGTACGTCAGCAAATGTTTACAGTGAAATGCTTACTTTTAGTGTTATGAACGGAAAGGGTAAGAATATCTTTTTTGCGATTTATCAAAATTATTGTTTTTCGTCGATTTTTCAATGCCTCCACGGAAGCCATATGCCGTACAATAAAAAATGATAAGAACATAAATTGTAAGTAATTTTCTCGTCTGTATTTTAATATAGGGTTACATTTTGCATAAAAAGCTTACTTTGCAAGTTATAAGCCAAAAACAAAAAAAAAATCTGTGATTTTTAGTGGTTTTTTTTCACAATTTTTCATATTTGCCGAGAGAAAATTTGTTGGACAACTTCAGATTCGTGTTCGGCACCTCCGAAAACATAAAGTAAGACACTAAAAACAATTACGCCAGAATTTTCCACTTTAAGCCCCTTTTTAACCTAATTTGACTGGACTATCAGGAGTTTTCACAAATCGTAAATTTTAATCTTAAAATGTCATAAATAGCGAAAAGCTGATTCAATAAAACATATGCGAAGGTTGTGTTTTTTAGCTTTTAATAACTGATTTGCATTTGGAGCCAAGATTTACGCGGAACACCTGGCAATACTAGTCATATTGTTATATATAAATTGAATATTTATAAAATTCCGTATATACCAGAAAATAATACGAATAAACATAGTATATAATTATCAGGCACCATAGCTTAACAACTTCTCTTCACATTTATCGTAGTTCAAGAAATGCAGTCGTTATAAGATGTGACTGTTGTGTACCTTTTAAATGTGTTCCTTAATTTTGTATAGAAGGTTGCAAGGCTGTGAACTTGGTATTTCAGTAAGACCCTGGTGTTTAATTCGTAAATTAGGGTGGAAGAACGTTTGCTTTGCGTAATAGCTAAATCTCTATACTGATATAAAGCATAAATTACTATTCAAAATTTCTCATATGTATAAGGGATTTCTTATATCTTACCGGCGCGGAGTAATTCTGTTTATAAAATGATGAAATAATGGACTCACACCGCAATTTGTAAACGAATTTATTAGAAAGTATGAACTTGCTTATTTTCATGTATATTATAATAGGAAATTTTTAGTTAAATATTCTTGGTGCCGTTTGTCAGTTTTGGAATTAAAATTAGGTGTCCTTTTTTAAGGACACCGCGCCGGTAAAGGTTAATAAAAGGGAGGCCAAAGGGGCAAATCTGGTTATATACATACAAATCTCCAAATTCATTTTTGTAAAATGTGTATTTATATGAAATAGGTTAAGCGAGTTTCGAACCAAAATTTTTTAAAGGAGGTCCGGAAGTTAAAATTCTTTTTAAAAAATGCATTTTCATTTTTCTTGGTAATAATATACTTCAATGTGTTATAAATTAAAAATATCAAACTGCTTTTTTTACTATTATTACATCAGCAGGAATCACTATGTTTGTACCGTACTATCCTTGTCTGGATATATTTTTTTTTAATTTAGGCATTCTAAATTCTCACCAGTAAATTTTAATAGTTACTTTTCTCTTATAAAAAGACAGAGGTTTCATAAATAAAGTAAATGAAAAATGCTATTCAGAAAATACTGTTTTGAATTCATTACTTCTAAATAAAAAACTCGGCAGATATTGCAACACTGTGGACTAGAATGCTGCATCGGATCGGATTACCCGCTTTTACCCGAAACCGACCCGACCCTCGGTTCGGGTCGGGTCTAGTTGGCGCTATATTTTACCGTTGCGGTTCGGGTCGGGTTCGGGTTGGCTTTTTTACTGTTGCGGGTCGCGTCAGTATATATTTACAGTATCAAAAACATATGTGAAGCGTTTTATTAGTTGAATCCGCATTTTATTCTTTTTCTGATCGGTCTATACAGTAATCTGTATTTTCCCTTTACTTTCAACAGAGATGTATACTTCTGTTGCCACTATGACAAAAAAGTAATAAAAACTACCAAAAGAAATTATTACTCAGCTTTCAAATAGCTTTCTTTTATAATATTCTCAGCTTTCTTTTATAATATACAGCCTTCAAACACGTTGCATTTAAATGTACATTTTTTTTTCTCTATACGACGGTGTAAAAAGTAATATTGTGGGATGTTTAGAAATTTAAAAATGAAATTTCATTTAAAATTGGTCCAGGAATATTAATGTTTAATCCATGGCGTACGTAATGTATGACCAGCTCCGTAGAAGTTTAAACATTTACAGTACCGAAAATTGTAAAGCTGAAATTTCTTTTAAAATTTGTTCATGATGGGTCCAGGCATGTTAATGTTTAACTCACGGCGTACGTAATGTCTCCGTGCGATTTTTTATGTCTTAAATTTTAGTCTTCGAAAAAATCATTTTTCAAATGGTCGTTGTAATTTGTTGAATTGCTTTTATTTATTTATTTTTTTTTTTTGTGATCAAAATTATCTTAATACAGTGGTATAACTACTCAATTTTCAAACAATTACAAATAAATCATAAATTATTTTTTTAAACGGTAGTTCGTAATATAATAGGCTAATATGTTTCCTAAATTGAGGTCCAAAAGTAACCTATCCATGACTTGAGTTGTAAAAGAGGGTTAACAAAAGGAAGATGTAAATATAATGTTATAATAAAATTTCGCATGAATCATTTAAGTATTGCGCGGCAGCGCAATACTTATTTATTTCCAGTGTCACTTGTCAATGTTAATTTAACATGGAAAAGCCTATGGAGATCATAACTTTTTCATTTTTTCTTCCCACCTTTTTGCCCCTGATGCCACTGATTTTTTATTCTTTACTAATTCTAATGATATTATAAATTTAAAGTGTAAAAACGTTTGCCTGACGTCAGGGTCAAAACGAAAGGTAAAATGCCTTTGCATATGAGTGAATTATAACCCAGAGAGAAACATGGGCCAATGTTTTTTTTTTTTTTTTTTTGCATTATTCAAACATTTTTCTTAATAATTCCAATTTTAGCTTTTTTCATTGAAAATCAGCGGACATTTTTCATAGGAAATGTAACATTTTTACTTCATTGTTGCAAAAATTTCAAAAGCCGTAATAATAATTTATTTCTTTTTAGTTGAAAGATTTTCACGTGAAATATTAAATTAAGCTAGTTTTTTTTTTTTTTTTTTTTTTTTTTTTTCAAAAATTAAGAAGGTGAATATGGCGTCATAGTGTAAATAAAAAGGATATTTTCAGAATAAGTTTTTGCTTTGGTCAAGTTTATATTTTAGTAAAAAGTTTGTAATGGATAGCTATTTTTACGCAGGTAGCGAACTTAGTGGGGAATTACATAACTTACATTTTAAAATGTATTTTTTTCCGAGATGAGAGTTATTTATACCCCAAGTTAAATTTAGGTAATAATTTTCTGATGTGTTTACATCACCCCTTGGAAGAGAATAAGGTTTAAAAATTTAAGTAAAACTTTTTATTTTTTATTTTTTACTGTATCACAGCTATAATATTGTTAAATATTAGCAGTAAGGATTCAACACAGCTTATATTTCCATTCATAGCGTTCCTGAGTGGGAAATAGGGTATCTAAATTTAAGTAAAGTTATTTTTTTATGTTTTGATTATAGATTTTTTACGTTCAGATTGGAATTTTTTGTCTAAACTACCGCAACCTGCATTAATACAGTGATGAAACATTTTGAATTACACATTGGTAAACTGCATCCCACATTGTGAGCAATACCAAATACATCAAAGCCAGATGATGATACTCTCTATTAATTTTGAAATGCGTTCGTCAGAGTGCTTTAGTTATTAAAAAACTTGACATATTAAACAAAACTATAATTTGAAGAACAAATTAAAAAAACAAAATTTATTTCCTACATTGTTTAAGCCCGAGAAGGGACAGATATTAAGATATTTTATTGAGTTAGTTCTACATTTACTGTTAAATTTTTGTAAGAAATTAGTTAAGCCAATTGAAGATTAAAAAATAAAAATAAAATTAATGCAATATGATACTTAAGACACTCTAAAAAATTAGATTCCGTTCAAATAAAATCGGAATAAATCTTAGACTTCTTCCATTTGTAATTGAAAATATTTGTATTGCAGATTTTGTATTATGTTCATGACAATTGTGCATAAAATGATAAGATGCATTCAAAAGTACAAAACTTAAAAAAAAAAAAAAAGTCTAAGATTTATTTCCATTTCATTTGAACGGAATCTAATTTTTTAGGGTGTTTTAAGTATCATATTGCACGAATTTTATTTTTATTTTTTAATCTTCAATTGGCTTAACTAATTTGTTACAAAAATTTAACAGTAAATGTAGAACTAATTGAATAAAATATTTTAATATCTGTCCCTTCTCGGGCTTAAACAATGTAGGAAATAAATTTTGTTTTTTTAATTTGTTCTTCAAATTATATTTTTGTTTAATTACTTAATTAATTAGAATTAGTTCCACCGTTTTTAAAAATACTATGTGCACCAGAGCTGCTCAGCCTTCGGCCCTTCAGCCTTCCAAGCTTCGGCCCTTGAATGTTTGCAGCCTTCGCCTACGGCTGGGGCAGCAATCTTCTCCCTCGGGAAGAAAACGGCTCTTTCGCGTCCAGGTGCTTAAATAAATATTATATTTAATTATATTTTTTTTTAGGTGTAGAAGAATTGGAAGGCATGCCTGCAATCACGCAACATTTTGGCCAAGAGGGTTCGTTTGACTAATGAGTGCCATTTCAAATCAAAAATCATTTAATAATAAGTGTTGTATAAAAAATACTTACCTACCTATTTTATTATACTACCTACCTATTTTATGATAACATTAAACACTAACCCATGATTAATCACTATTCATCTTCTTGTCGTATCTATAAAACTTAACGTTAACGTTTCCCATATCTGTGCTGACGTCTAATGATGCATTTTGTATGTTTTCAATAAGGAGGCAGCTAACTACTTCGTACATTCATCATTGCTTTTCTCATAACTATTCAAGGCAAAAAAAAAAAAAAAATAAAAAAAAAAAAAAATACTTGCACATAAATTGTAGAGAATTGTATCAATTTCCAAAATACAGTGTTGTTTCTTTGAAGATGACGTTAATTTTTCGGTCAAATATATACTTTTGTTTTCTGTGAGACCTTTTCTTCTGCCAGACCAACGTCCTCGTTCCTCTGAGCTGCTACCAGTGTTGTCGAGGGCTTTATTTGGCACAGCGTCAGCGATATCGCTGTCAGCTAATGCATCTTTTTTTTTTTTTTTTTTTTTTTTTTTCGAAAATAATTCCTATTTTTAATTTTCCCATAAGTTGGAAGCAAATAAAAAGGGAGGGGGAGATGACTTTGATGCCGGATTTTTTAAGTTGCTGGATCACTGAATGCGGGATTTTCGAGGTCACACTGCATACATACATCATAATAATATATAACCTAATAATAAGTGAGTACGTTAGCAAATGTTTCCAGTGAAATGCTTACTTTTAGTGTTATGAACGGAATAACGGTAAAAGAATATCTTTTTTGCAATTTTTCAAAATTACTGGTTTTCGCCGATTTCCCAACACCTCTACAGAAGCCATATATCGCACAAAAAAATGATAAGAATATGAATTGTAGGTAATTTTCTCGCCTGTATTTTAATATAGGGTAACCTTTTGCGTAAAAAGCTTACTTAGCATGTTATAAGCCAAAAACCAAAAATATCTGCGATTTTTAGTGATTTTTTCAGGATTTTTCATATTTGACGAGAGAAATTTTATTGGATAATTCCAGAGTCGTGTTCGGCACCTACGAAAATATAAAGTAAGATACTAAAAACAATTACACCATAATTTTCCACTTCAAACTGTAATTTGACTAGACTATGACGTGATGGTTAAAAACGAAGAATTTTCCTGATTAAGCGATATAAAATAGATCAGAATAAATTATTAAGAGCTAAAAAACATGACACAACCCAAAATTTTTACGCTAGTGTAAATTAACTTAAAGATTAACCCCTTAACGGTCGCATTAAATTACAGTTTAAAAATTCAAATTGCTTATTGGCACCACTTTTTTCAAAAAGAAACAAATATTCGCCTTATTTAATGACGAGTAAAATGATACCATAATAAAGCCAATTACACCATTTTATAAAACTGGTGGGAATAAAACAATCTGAATAAAAGACACAGCCCGTGAATATCACGGGAGCGAGATTTAAGGGGTTAACCATCTCGCTGCGCAGCCCGTGCTATGCTCGGACATGCATTTTCCCGTCAAGTTATACTATTTGGTTGTTCCCACCAGTTATGTTTTAGCGAAAACTTTGTCTGATTTAATCAGGACATTTTCCCCTATTACGATAGTCAAAAATTTCTGCTTTAAAGAACTTGTGATAAACGATTAAAAATTCTGTAAAACACGCTCATCGCGAAGAATTACTTAAGCAGCGACAGGGTTAATAAAACGTGTAGCAATAATATTACGGTTTTAAAATAATAAATAACTAGTCGCCAGCGGTAAGCCTCGTTTCTGAATGTATACAAGTTTCAACGCAACCCTCCATGTTGGGAACGAATGAAACATACGTTTGTCAAACAAAGTTTTTTTCAGTTGTCTACAATGTTTTCAAATAAAAATTTTGATATATCTTTACATAAATAACGCACACAACAGTGCTGGGAATGCAGAATAATACGCAGATTGAAAAATTCTGTTTTAAGCATGTTTTTGTCACATCAAAATTAATCATTTAATATTCGTATACCGGGTGAGCCAAAAGTTCATTAAAACTTTAAAAACTCATAAAAAAGGAACAAATTATGATAAAGAAGTGCAGTTTGCAAGAAATGGCTCACAATGTAGTCGGATTTTTTTAGCAGCAAAAAAAAAAAAAAAAAAAAAAAAGGTTAAAAAAAAAGGTTAAAAAATCACATGTAGAGAGAGGGCCCTGACGACCTGAAGCCCAATGAACAAGTACTACAACACAACCTGGTAGTGTCGTAGAATGTTCTGGAGGTCATGTTGAATATTTGTTATTGGAAGAACAAATGAATGGAGCGTATTGTTGTCCTGCTCATTGTGTTTCGGGTCGTCAGCGCCCTTTACATGTGATTTTTTAACTATTTTTTTCTGCTAAAAAAAAAAAAAAAAATGTGACTTCCTTGTGAGTGCTTTCTTGCAAACCGTAATCCTTTATCATCATGTCTTCCTTTTTTAATGAGTTTTTAAAGTTTTAACGAACTTTTTGCTCAGCCGGTATTTAATCTCAAAATTTTGGGATTAACCCTCCGTCTACCAGACGGGTCCATTGGACCCGACAGGTACATACAAAATATTCATTCAGACCAGAAATTTCTTTAAAATAAACTAAGTATATAAACCAGACAAAAATAAGGTAAATAAATAAGTTAAATAGTTTTAAATAAAAATTCTGGTGTAGAACGTTTTATTAAAACTTGAATGAAATTCCCGGTAGATCTAGGGTTAAATAAAGTGAAGATTTCTATGCAGAAATAGTAGCATCTTTAACTTCCGCAACTGTGATTGTCAATGGTATAAACGTTTGCTGTCATTCGCCAATTAAAGAAAATATAGTAAAAATATATTTTCAAAAAAGGCATGAATTGAAGAATTGTTACCGTTGCCATTATTCTCATTAAAACTCCACTGTAGTCACGCGGAGATATTCAAACGCTAATGCTAAGTCTATGTGAGAAATCTTAGATTTCTCGCTCGCATTTTAATATTTTTGAATATTTCTTTTTTTTTTCATAGGGTAGTTGAGGTCAATAACCATTGCTGTGCGTTTGTACTTTTTCTATTTTGTTACAGCATTTTTTTTTATATATATATGAGGATACTTTCACATTTCGAACCGGTTCCGAAAACGAAACTATCTAGCATTTATCTAATTTTTATTAATGTTCTTGTGAATTCCAAAAGATATATAGATTTTTAGACCAGTTTTAACTTCCTTGTATCAGAAAACACATTCAAAGTTTCAAAACATATTTTTTCTGAAAAAAATGAAAAATAAAAAATATTACTTTTTCTGTGCTTCAGAAGTGAGCCTGGTAAATTTCTGATGAGTTTAAATTTTCTTAATTTTTTTAATTAACTTTTCTTTTCTTTCTCCATCTCGGAAACTTATCCTACAGCTTATTTACAATGTAGTAGGGTATATCAACAGTAGTTTAATTTAAAAATAAACATAATGCTAAAGGAACAATATTTATATATATATATATATATCTATATTATAAAGGAGAAACATATCTGTGCGTAACGCATACGTCATGTTGCGAATGGCAACGCTTTGAAATTTGAAATAAAATTTTGGTTTTGCAATTTTCTCTACTGCAAATTTTTAAACTTCTAAATATCGCACATTTAAAATTTTTACACCGTCGTATAAGGAAAAAAAAAAGCTCTTTTAAATGCAATTTGTTTGAAAGCTGCATCTCGATTTATTTTTGAGGTATTAATTTTTTTTTGTAGTTTTTAATAACATTTTTCTAATCGTGTCAACAAAAGCACAGCATTTCTATTGAAAGTAAACGGAAAATAGGAGATACTGTATCTTTTTGTTGCCATTTTCTCATAAAACCTGAAAAAAAAAGTTGAGATTAAAATATGGGCTATGTAAAGAATATTGTCTGTTATTCCGTAATAATGACCTCATATGCATACTTTTCTATAGATGAAGTTTAAGACTGAATTGTAAAAGTGGATTGCCTTAGTGGATGCACGCTTTAAGAAAGCGTGTATTTTAATTCCTAAACCTGAATTATGTTTTGTAGAAGTGCGTCATTTTCAAAGCCCAGCTTTTTTGAAATTCTTTACACGTGAAAATGCTTCACTTTTCATAATAATGTAATCGAAATCACACACTGATAAAACGCAATGTTTTACAAAAATTTAGAGTGTCTTTATAAAAGAAAGGTGAAGAAGTCTTTATAAAAGAGAACAACAGCAATTTATATTACAGAAATTGATGATTCTCTCCTGGATTGATTTGCTTCGCCGAGTTAGACAAGCAAACAAATAATTCGAGGTTTAAAATAATATCATCTTCCTGAAGATTTTGTCCAAAATTATCTCAAATAATAAAATTTTAATGCTATTCTTTAGGACATTCAACTATGTTATCAAAATAATATAATTTGCTTAATTTAATTTTTCCTAATTTTATATAATCTATATATTTAAAACATAAGTGTGCTTTTTAGTCATCTGCCCTGATCTTTCTGCTGAACCAATTTTACTAATACATATGTATTTTTTTTTTTTTTTAACTGAAAGCAGTTCATTTGTGGATGTGATTGTACTATTTTTTTTTTAAATATCCCCACTTTTATATTTTAATTTTAAAGCATTTTATGAAACTTCTTCAAAATGGTGAAAATTGGATAGCTTTCATTATTGCAGACAAGAGAGAAATAACGAGGTATTTTTCTCTTTATTCATGCCATTTTCTGATAAAAATTCAAAATTCTTGATAAAATTTGTTGTATAGGGTTTAGTGGCGAAAAATTCCATTAGTACATAATATTATATTAGGGGCATAATAACGGAAAATGACATACTGCTTTTAAAAACACGCAATTTTCGTCATAAATTTTCTATATTGTTTTTCCTTCTGCATGTGTACTAATACTAAGTTTCAGACACTAGGCGAAATGGTTATTTAAGTGAAAATGAAGTCATATTTAAAAGAAAACGATCATTTCTTTTAGATAAAACTAAAAATTTTAACACAAATGCGTCTAAAAAACATAAATTATGGAAATTTTTACTCTCCGGAATTGAGATTAGAGTCTCAAGTAAAAAGTGCTTATGATCACATAAAAGATGTTGCTGACAATCGTGATTTCAAGTTTTGAGTTAAAATGATTTTAAAATGATCAAACAAGATACAATTTTTTTAAAAATGATTAATATGTATATCAGAAGTGGGTACTACTTTGTTATCCCCTCGACCAATTTCGCCAAATTATATAAATCGCCAAACCACTCGCCAAATTATACAAATTGACATAATTTTTTAAAATAACAAAAGAACAAATAAATCAGTATAACATTAATAAAAATACAAATAAAACGTCGAAATAAAAATCACTTGATAACGTAAACTCGTGTAACTTGCTTAAAGTCAAGCGAATGTGACATTTATGATCAACAATTATTGGCATTTAATCTTATAGCTTGGCGCTAGATTTTTGGTCGAGGGGATACCTAAGTAGTACCGAAAAGTGCGTATGCAAATTTTGAGAAGGTAAAAATTGCTGTTTTTCATTCCGGAATGACAAGCATAAGAGCCTCAATTGATAACCACATACTAATAACTGATCTTTGTTATATATGAATTATTTATTTTGTTATATATTATATACAATAACTGATTAAGTATCTGTGGTATAAAGAACAAATGTATCTGTGCGTAACGCTGACGTCATTTTGCGAATGGCAAAATTTTACGATAAAATTTCGGTCTTGAAATTTTCGCTATTGCAATTTTTTAATCTTTTGACCATCGTACATTTTCAATTTTCGTCGCATAGGGTAAAAATTTACTTTCAAATGCAATTTGTTTAAAAACTGTATCTTGATTGACTGATGTATTATGTTTTCTAAAATAATTTTTAAGCATGTTTTTTTTTTAAGTTTATCTTATCACGTGCCAGTTTCAATACATAATAATAATAAACATTTTGCATATAAAGCATTAAATAATGTTCAGCATTTGTTTCTGACTATTTTTGCTTAACGAAATTAATACTTCCTTTATAAACAGATAAAAGAATAATATTAAAAAAACACCAATCTAACATATTTGTGAAAGACAAATCAACGAAATTAATACTTCTTTTATAAACAAATAAAAGAATAATATTAAAAAAAAAACACCAATCTAACATATTTGTGAAATACAAATTAACGAAATTAATACTTCTTTTATAAACAAATAAAAAAATAATATTGAAAAAACACAAATCTGACATATTTGTAATCGTACAATTTAAAATTTTAGATCACCAAATAGGATTTTTTTTTTCAAATGGGATTTGTTTGCAAAGCTCATCTCAGTTTACTGATTGTCTATGGTTTTAAAAACAATTTTAAAGCATGGAATATTTTTTTTAATTTATCTATATCGCGCGGAGCTTGATTACGAAAGATTAATCCGTTTGCCCTTAAAACAAAATAAAGAGTTCATCATTTTCTTACGGCTAATATTTATTTAAAAAAAAACTTCCCTATGAATAAATAAATAAAATAATATAAATAAAACCCAAATTTAACAGACATGTGTAAGCTCTGAAATTATCAGAATATGAAAGGATGCCGTTTGTAGCGAAATCTTGGACAAATAACTCTTAGCATGAGGCTAATAAGAAAATATCGATTTTGATAAATTTCAAAAATTTATTTGATTCTATAATTTGTATTTTTCATATGAAAAATGCTTTTTTTAATGTAAGTGGGAATCAAAAAAATATTATTGCATATAAAAAAATTATTAGTTTTCAATTTAAAAAAAATGTTTTCACCTATATTCCTTAACCAGGGAAGCCCGGGTACGATCCCCTTGTATATATAAAGGAAAAATATTTTAAACAAAAACTTATTTCTTCTTGAACTGTCTAAGAATTTGCAAAAAAAAAAAAAAATCTGTTTATGAAGACACTGTAGAAATTAAACAAATGTACCAGTAGAAATAAATTATTCCAAAAAGATTATGAAAAGTTAACGTTTAAGGATATTTTAGTCAATCAGATTTCTTTCAATCGTTTTCCAGAAATGCATTTTGGGCTTGTTTTTACATTTTAAAAATTAATGGCCCACTATAGGTACATTTACCTTATTTTCTTAAGAGTAAAAAAAAAAAAACAATAAAGCAAGCTTCTCACTATGACCGTTTTTCTAGCACGGCTTTTTTCTAAGAAAAATCTGGAAGAGATGCTGTATATTCCGGCGGCCGCCATCTTGGATTTCTCTTGGCATGAAAACCCCTTTTTCGCCAAGTAGTAAATGTCGCCAAGCAGCGATTTATGCGCAAGTTAGGCTTGATGGTGTTGCCAGAACACGTCACTTATCGCCTTTCCTTATCGATAAACGCCAACAAAAAATCGCCAAGAAATCCAAGATGGCGGCCGCGTTAATGTACTGCATCTAAGCCAAAAATATTCTTTTTAGCTATTTCTTACAATCTTTGAAATCACCTACTCCGAATATTTGCCTTTTTGTTAGGAAAAACTTTTCTCAAAAATGTAAAATTAGAATGCTATGAAGAAGATCGGAAATCTCAAAATGTCTTCCGTGAAATTCGCCACTGCGTGACGTATACAATTTATTTGACGTAATTTCATAAAAAGTAACTTTTAAATCTGATGGAAATAGATGGTAATAGAAGTTTGCGTTATACGTATGTAACAGGTTTTAAGAGTAAAGTTTCAGTTACGTATTTCTTCACTATTCGATATTTAAGGACTTTGAAACATTATCGTATATTGCAAGAATGATTTATTTATTTAGTTATTTTCTATAGAATATGGTGATGATATTTATCAAACAATGAAGTTGTAATTATCTGTCACGCTTTTTTTTATCATTCCATCATACGTTCAATGAATTAATTTATCCAGAATGTTATCTAAAAATTTAGGCCTTTTATTAAATTAAAGCAGAGTAAAAAGAAAAAAAAAAAGCTTTTCCAATTTTTAATTGAATTAATCAAGATTTTCGTCATGTTACGAAAAATCGAGAAAATTATATTTTTATGGCACAATGACTTCGCTTTAATTTTTATTTAGAATAATATGAGTAGGTAAATGAAGAAGAAGCGATGTAATGAAATTAAGGAAGCATAAATATTTTGATATTGTCATTATGTGAATGGTTTGTATTTAACATTTCATAGCCACATAACCGTAAAATATTTGAAAAGACATCCACTGATTAATACGATAAATTTTAAAATAATGAATTAAATTTATGGTACAATAAATTTTATCGAACAGAATTACACACCAAATTAAAAATGATTATATAAACTTTTAAAAAGTGCTCAGTTTCTAAAAATATTAATGTAATATTCATAATTAAAAATGAAATAATCTTGATTGAAGTCTAAAAATTGCCCTTACAAAAGTTCTCTTATTAAGGAAATATAAATAGTAAGTTAAGAAAAATATAACTAAAAACTAATTAATGATGGAAATGTGTTTTGTCGTTAATTTTCTTCTTTGATAGTGAGCCGCCCGACAAATGCTACAACTTCAATCGTTTATTCGCAACGCAAATCACTAAAACTACTACCATAAATGTACTTTAACTTTCACTACTACTAGTATAACGAGTGTATCGTTGTATTCATTGGTACGCATCGAACTCAACCGCCTCAGCTTTTTTATTCACTATCTTTTACAATTACATTTCTATAGTACACTTTTACTTATGTGTCAAGCACAACAAAGTTTGGTAATGCGGTTTATAATACCTACCTACGGCGCAAAATGTCACAAAAAAACTGAACTGAAAGTATCATCTCATTTATTACCAAAATTTTGCACAAAGAAGGATTTAATACGGCAAAAATTCCTACTTAAATTTGATTGTGGAATTTACTCCGGCCGTAATCAGTACCTGTTACTTGAAGAAAAAGAAACAACAGCCGCAATCTTTTGACAAAATGATGAGTTACTTCACTCACAACTAGTAGACACACTATATATCTCCTCTTTTTTATTTATGCCCCACCAGTGGCTGAGAGGTTCTGCTCTCGAAGCTGGTAGACAGGAGGTGCTGGGTTCGAACCCAATCGCGCCCGTCGGCCTAACCGTTTCGGAGTTTTCGTGGTTTTCTTCGAAACCGTGGATTCCCATGCGTAAATGCGGGTTATGTTCCCTTAGAAAGACCCCGACGATGGGCACTCCCCCCAGGGCCTATATCCCCAGTGTTGATAATCGGCCGTCATAAACACAAACCAAACCAAATCTTCTTTATTTACAGTTCCATTTTCTTGAAGCATTGATAACACCTGACATGCTGATCTTCTGTCACCATATGAATAAGTAACTGTACATAGCAAGATGTCGATAGAAAGTATTCTATTCTTCTTACAAACTCTGTTACCTCATTGATGGCGATGCATGATATTTTTTTATTATTAATACTATAGAATAACATGTAGGACAAAATATTAATATATATATATATATTGTGTAGCTGAGCAAAGGATGGGGAAGTAGTGTAAATTTATGGTAAGGGTGGGATTAAGAATTTAGATGATTTATTAGTTACTGCAACTACAAAATAACAAGTAGGGCTGAAATTTTTTAAATAATTCTAATAAATGTATTTTTTTGTAATTTAATCAATTTTTACTTTAATATTTTTTCCATAATTTTAAATTTAATAATAATTTAATAATTTAAAGAAATTTTAAAAAATTAATATTTTAATCATGAAATAACTTTTTAATTAAAAAAAAAAATTACTTATTAATCTCTAATGATTATTCGCTGGGGAAACGATGTTTAACTTTCATAGGAGGGGGGGGGGGATAATGTAGAAAATTGTTCATTTATTTATTATTGCAATAAAATAAAAAATGAGACAAAAGATTTTAAAAAGTATTATTAAAAACAGGAGGGAGTGGATTTATAAGCTGTCCAATTTTTAATGGATAAATATCGTGTTATACTAGAAAAATATTTTAATACGTTGTAAGCGTAGGATTATGTTTATTAAAATGATATAAGTAATCATACAGACAGAATAATAGAATGGGTGATTCTTTTAAAAGAAAAACGAAAATGATACGAGGATCATTTTAAAAAAGGAAGCTATTAATTTCCTTAACATATCGAGAGTAGCCATTCAAACGTTATGTATGAAAATGTATGCACACTCACAAAAAAAGTAACAGGGTACCACTTACAAGTTGAATTTTCTTGTGTGTATGTAAGTGGGTTAACAAAATTTGGAGCGGAATTTTCAGGGGGGAAATTTAGATGATTGATTATTAATACAACAAATATTGCCGAATTGAAATAAAAATTCGGGATGATCTGAAAAAAAAAAAAATATATATACCCCGGGGTTTTACTCAAAAAATCAGAAAAATTGTAAGAATTACTGCACACTGCTTAACCCATTAACCACCAAAACTATAAAGTTGAAATTTTCAACTTTTTAGCTGAACGGCATTTGCCACCACAAACTCTAAAAGATAATTTTCGCTTTATATGACTTAGATTTTTATGTCTTTAAGTAAGGCCAATTTTTTAATTGAAAACTAGCGGTGGGATACTTTTTTAGGGTTTCGTTCATCTGACGAAACCCTATTCGTCTCGCTCCTCTGTCTGCCTGTCCGTCTGTCACAGAGCCCGTTCTCAGAAACTATACATATTGGAGATATGAAATTTTGGGTACTTATAGATGAACACCTCACATCATACGACAAATCATAAAATTTTGAAAAGTCGTGCATTTAACCCTTTGGCTACCTACATGTGTATTTTGAACAATTCTTTCTCAGTGAGCCCCTAATTACGTTGGTGACATGAAATTTTGCATACTTATAGCTGAACACCTCACATCATACGACAAATGAAAATTTTTTGAAAAAGTACGTTTAACCATTTGGGCTCCCTGCATGTGTATTTTAAACAATTCTTTCTAAGTGAGCCCCTAATTAGTTTGGAGGCGTGAAATTTCGCATACTTATAGCTGAATACCTCACATCCAACGACAAATCATAAAATTTTGACAAAATCGTGCATTTAACCCTTTGGGATCCCACATGTGTATTTTAAACAATTCTTTCTAAGTGAGCCCCTAATTATGTTGGAGACATGGAATTTTGGGTACTTATAGCTGAACACCTCACATGATACGACCAAACGATAACATTTTGAAAAAGTCGTACATTTAACCCTTTGGGCTCCTGCATGTGTATTTTAAACAATTCTTTCTAAGTGAGCTCCTAATTAGTTTAGAATCGTGAAAATTCGCATACTTATAGCTGAACATCTCACATCAAATAACAAATCATAAACTTTTGAAAATGTCGCACGTTTAACCCTTTGGGGTCCCACATGTGTATTTTAAACAATTCTTTCTAAGTGAGCCCCTAATTAGGTTGGAGGCGTGAAATTTTGCATACTTATAGCTGAACTCCACACATCCAACGACAAATCATAAAATTTTGAAAATGTCGTACGTTTAACCCTTTGGAGTCCCACGTGTGTATTTTAAACAATTCTTTCTAAGTGAGCCCCTAATTAGGTTGGAGGCGAGAAATTTTGCATACTTATAGCTGAACACCTCACATCAAACGACAAATCATAAAATTTTGAAAATGTCTTACGTTTAACCCTTTGGGATCCCACATGTGTATTTTAAACATTTCTTTCTAAGTGAGTCCCTAACTATGTTGGAGACATGAAGTTTTGGGTACTTATAGCTGAACACCTCACATCATACAACAAATGATAAAATTTTGAAAAAGTCGTACATTTAACCCTTTGGGACACCGCATGTGTATTTTAAACAATTCTTTCTAAGTGATCTCCTAATTAGTTTGGAGACGTGAAATTTTGCATACTTATAGCTGAACACCTCACATCAAACGACAAATCATAAAATTTTGAAAAATGTCGAACATTTAACCCTTTGAGCTTCCGCATGTGTATTTTAAACAATTCTTTCTAAGTGAGCTCCTAATTAGTTTGGAGGCGTGAAATTTTGCATACTTATAGCTGCAACACCTCACATCAAACGACAAATCATAAAATTTTGAAAATGTCGTACGTTTAACCCTTTGGGCTCCCACATGTGTATTTTAAACAATTCTTTCTAAGTGAGCCCCTAATTATGTTGGAGATATGAAATTTTGGGTACTTATAGCTGAACACCTCACATCATACGACAAATGATAAAATTTTGAAAAAGTCGTACATTTAACCATTTGGGCTCACGCATGTGTATTTTAAACAATTCTTTCTAAGTGAGCTCCTAATTAGTTTGGAGACGGGAAATGTTGCATACTTATATCTGAACACCTCACATCAAACGACAAATCATAAAATTTTGAAAATGTCGTACGTTTAACCCTTTGGGGTCCCACATCTGTATTTTAAACATTTCTTTCTAAGTGAGCCCCTAATTAGTTTGGAGGCGTGAAATTTTGCATATTTATAGCTCCAACGACAAATCATAAAATTTTGAAAATGTCGTACGTTTAACCCTTTGGGGTCCCACATGTGTATTTTAAACATTTCTTTCTAAGTGAGCCCCTAATTAGTTTGGAGGCGTGAAATTTTGCATATTTATAGCTCCAACGACAAATCATAAAATTTTGAAAATGTCGTGCATTTAACACTTTGGGCTCCCACATGTGTATTTTTAACAATTCATTCTAAGTGAGCCCCTAATTATGTTGGAGACATGGAATTTTGGGTACTTATAGCTGAACACCTCACATCATACGACAAATGATAACATTTTGAAAAAGTCGTACATTTAATCCTTTGGGCTCCTGCATGTGTATTTTAAACAATTCTTTCTAAGTGAGCTCCTAATTAGTTTAGAGTCGTGAAATTTCGCATACTTATAGCTAAACACCTTACATCAAACGCAAATCATAAAATTTTGAAAATGTCGTACGTTTAACCCTTTGGGGTCCACATGTGTATTTTAAACATTTCTTTCTAAGTGAGCTCGTAATTAGTTTGGAGGCGTGAAATTTTGCATACTTATAGCTGAACATCTCACATCAAATGACAAATCATAAAATTTTGAAAATGTCGCACGTTTAACCCTTTGGGGTCCCACATGTGTATTTTAAACAATTCTTTCTAAGTGAGCCCCTAATTATGTTGGAGACATGGAATTTTGGGTACTTATAGCTGAACACCTCACATCATACGACAAATGATAACATTTTGAAAAAGTCGTACATTTAACCCTCTGTGCTACTACATGTGTATTTTAAACAATTCTTTCTAAGTGAGCCCAAATTTCGGTTGGAAGCGTGAAATTTTGCATACTTATAGCTCAACACCTCAGATCACACGTCAAATAATAAATTTTGAAAGAGTCTTATGTTTAACCCTTTCAACTCCAGCTTGTGTATTTTAAGCAATTCTTTCTAACTGAGCCCATAATTGAATTGGAGATTTGAAACTTTGCATACTTATTGCAGATCACCTGAGGCCAGGCGAGAAATCATAAAATCTTGAAAAAGTCTTACGTTTTATCCTTTGAGCTACCACATATGTATTTGGAGCAATTTTTTCTAAGAGAGCCCCTAATTAAGTTAGCGACTTGAAATTTTGCATACGTATAGCTGAATGCCTCAGACCACACGACAAATCATAAAATTTTCAAAAAGTCTTATATTATTTACCCCTCTGGTCTCTAACTTGTGTATTTTAAGCAATTTTTCTAACCTCCGCTCTTTTAACCCAGGGAGAGATTTTCCGACGTTAGCCGACACCCCTTTGACCACTCTTTCATACTATGCACATAGCCTTACATATTTCAGTTCCGCTTTTTTTCCGCCAGTTGCGCCTAGTTATATCGGGTGCTATGGGCCCAATCCCCTAGACTAATATATCTACGGATAGTATGTAAAACGGATTTTCTTTCGGATACAGGTTTGTTTAGAATCAAGTGCGCCCCCTGGTAGTGAAATGTGGAGCTAACAGATTTTTCAAAAGGATAAAGTGATTTGAAAGGAATATTAAACGAAACCCTCTGTGCGATCTGTGATCACACTTCCCCACTTATTTTAATTCCAATTTGTTTATCGGCACCACTTTTATGAAACGGTAAAATACCCTTTGCGTTCGCCTTAATTAATATGTCATTAAATAAGGCGCTTTTACCATTTCAAAAAAGTGGTGCCAGTCAAGAAATCTGAATTTAAAAAAGTAGCCCAGCTGGAAACACTGGTGGTCATGTAAATAACTTAAATAAGTGCGTCTATTTTGACCGTTGCGTGAATGCAACACCAGCGGGTAATTCGTTAATATTGGATAAAAAACAATTTCATGACAATTTCGATGCTGAATAAAATCTGAAAGAAATATGATAGCAAAGTTTGTTCTTTTTACGCTCCGTTTCATGAAAAAAAAAACACATTTTATGCAGACCGTTTACAATAAAACCACAACAAAAATGTTCTTTGTCCAAAATAATGTCTTCTTTTCAATAGAAATGTACAAGTATTATAAATTGCACTAACTTAATTGTGGTGCAAGCGAAGGAGGCTCCTGGTTACCATTATTTTCAAAAACAAGTTTACGTCGTATTTAATTACAGATATACTTCGTAATTAGTAAGAATTATTGTTCACTGCTTAATATTGAGATTATTATAAGTTTTAGTATTTCCATTATTATTACTATTACATTATTACAATATTTCCATATTATGCAATATTATGTAATAAAATATAATAAAATTTCCGTCGTATTGAATTACAGATATACGTCGTTTTAATAAGAATTGTTTCACACAGCTCAGTAATGAATAAAAAAGAATTTCATGAGAATTTTGGCGCTTAATAAAATCCGAAAGAATTAAGATAGCAAAGTTTTGTTCTTTGTACACACAGTTTCATGAAAAAAATACAACCACATATTACTGCAGAGCATTTACAATAAAACCATAACAGAAATGTTCTAAGACTCAAAATAATGCCTTCTTTCCAATATTACCAGGTGATCGTACGGGTACTGGAATCTCCAGACCAAGAAATTCTTCGGTGCCAGTAAAATGTTATAGAAAATATTTACTTAAATAAAACGAAATTTTGCGTGCTTAAATTTACAAAAATATCTGATATTTTACCTGTAAAATAACGGGACCCGTAAGAACCCTCAATATAAATGTGCAAGCTTTTCACATAACGGTCGTGTACATAATAAAAATTGTACAAACTAAATTGCGGCACAAGAAAAGCAGTCTTCTGGTTACCATTATTTTCGAAAACAAGTTTTCATCGCATTTAATTACAGAATTCTGAGATTAAGTAAAGGAAAAAAATTACAACTATTTTCGAATAGAAATTGGGTTTTATTTAATCGTTGAATTCCGCAGATAAATAAGAGGAAAATTTCTTTTTAGAAAATGGTAGCTTTCATGAACGCCATACCCACTGGGGTCACTATCGCATAAAATGTTAATTACTTTATTCGGATGCGGTAATAGTATACGTATATTACTGCTACGACTTAATTTATATTGAAAACTGGTGGATTCGCACCGGAATTCGTAGTAAATTATTTTATTTTTATAATTCGTCTGATTTAAAGGGGTAGGGGGTGGAAGAAAAACGCATTTTATTTTCAAATAAACCTGTATGTAGAATCTGGTGGCAGTGAATCCTTTTAACATTTCAACCACAGAATTGACATTCCCGATAAAGGGTTAAATTTTGTGCAGAGCCTATTTTGAAATACCCTGCATGTTAACATTCATATCAATTATTGCACAATTTCTCAATTATTTCTAATTAAGTTTTATTTCGTTTCTGTTTGATGACTATTTTAATCTAGGCTCAAGTTTTCCTCACATTTATTTCATTCGAAAATCAACGACTGTATTGGAAATAAAATATTTGAACATGCATATTAAATATACAATATTATGAATAATTGTTCTTTTATGTATTTATGGTGAAATCTACCATGAATTTCATTATCCTAAAATCCCGCAAATATGTTAGACTATCTTTTAACTTACATGGTACAAATAATTTTATTTTAATTACTATTTTAAATCATGTAGGTTGTTATTAAATATATTGAAAAAGAAATATATAACAGAATCAAACAAGCATGCACATTATAAAATTGTTTTCAAGAAAATAATTATCAATTGTGGTTAAGTAAAGTAAAGATTTATGTTAAGCCAATCGTGAAGTAAAGGAGTTTAAAAGATGGATTCAGATAAGTGGAAATATTGATAAGATGGATTTTACCAGCGCAATATAAAACTATTTAATCTGAAAAGAGAATGTTTAATTATATTTTATAATTATAAATTGCTTTTTGTTAAGTTAAAAATAATAAGGATTTTGTAACAATGAAAAACTATCAGTAAATATCATGATCTTTATTGTATGACTTTAAATATTAGTATTTTTAAAGGGGAGGGGCGTAGGGTCATGCATTCAAATTTAAATAATTCCGTACGTACGAGGAAGCTCTAAATATTATAAATTATTTTAACGAGTGTAATTCTTATGTATAACATCCATAACTAATAAGGAAAGTAAAAAATGAAATACTTGGGTTTCTCTTAAAAAGGTACGGAAACCCGAACCGGAAACCACTAAAATGAACTCGAACGGAACCTAACTCGTAACGAGAAAAAAATACTCTCAATACTGCTCGAAGCACGATTGGGTTGATCGGGTTTGGGAAAAATAGGCTTCACCAATCCGATGCATGAATCTTGTCGCGACCCAGTGTTTAGTCACACGAGGTGTTTCTGTGGGTCTGGATCGGGAATCGATGTGTCATATCTTATAGAATGTTTAATTAATTTTATCTGCTGCAAAAAATGTAGCGAAATAAATATGTTACAATTTTAAATGAAGACGAGAAAGCACATAAATAATTAATTTCGTCAAAAACAGTGTTCCATTAAACTTTATGCAGATAGCGACTCGCTCTAAAACTTAAAAGATTCAATTCCGATACAGAATCTGTCCTTTGAGTTGCCCTTTTTTAAAGTGTATTTATTAATAAATTTATTTTTTATTACTCGTAGCTGCTAAATTTTATTTTGTCATTAACATTAAAATTCAGACGCAAACCCTTTGAGCTCTGATAGGAGAATTTCTTCTCACTTAATTTTAATCTCCACTGGCACTCTCACATTGGCACCGGAGTAGTCAACCAAATTAATTTTTAAATAGATTAAAGGACTTTTTCGTGTATATTATAAGATGAAATTTTGTTTGCAAAATACTGGTGGCAATGTGACATTTTGAAAGAATTTATCTCTACAGCGCAAAGGGTTAAAAAAGTCGAAATATACGATAATATTTTAGTAGTAAGATAACAGCATAAAAATATGCCTTGCGTCATAGAGAAAAGTTTCGATCATTACATTTTGAAATTAATATTATTTAGCATTACAGATCTAGACTGAATGCTTTAAGAAAAAGTTCACCTTTTCTGGATGCTATATAATACGAAAGTTCTGTATTTTACATAGTAGTTGCGTGGTGAGAAAATTTAAACTTTTAAAATGTGTCGCGTAAATATAAATATTTGCAATCGATGATGTAGTACACGTTTTCAAAGATCGTTTCATTAATATTTGTTCCGGTGTAAGCAGGAGCTTCATCTGCACCACCTTATCTATTTTATCACTATTCAGGACGTTTGAGGGATTTGTGCATCGTTTATAAAACTATCGACAAGAAAATTTAAATTCTCCTTAGAAAGTGTGAATAGTTATTTTTGAATAACACTAAAAGGGCGGAATTCCTTCATACTGAAATGTACGCCTGGAGGTTGTTTTGACCGCTAAGGTAAAAATAGCTAAAAAGGCTCCTTTTGAAGAATTTTGTATTAGGCAAACAATGTGTAACTTTTAAATAAATTATGAATATATGTTATATTGTATTTTTAACCATCAAAGTTGTATATCATATCAATCTTTACATGGGGGCTCGGATAGCATCTATTCGGATTTATCATATATTCTCAGACAGATGCTATCCGAGTAATAGGATAACAGGGAACCTTTACCCCCCCCCCCTCCATGTAAAGGTTAGTTTCAAAGAATTAATATGTCTTGAATAAAAAAAAAAAATTATAATTTCATTGTTTTTAATAGGATTTCACAAAATGGATGCACTGCCAAATGAGAAAATATTCTCTAAAGTTCACCAAAACATATTTCACTAATTGTTTTGAAAAAAGAAATTCAAAAATAAAAGAGCACAAAATGGAAATATATTTTACTTATATTAACCCGTTAAGGACGAGCGACACGTATACGTGCCGCATGAAGCGCTCAGAATCCTTGTTTTTCCTCACCAGTAAAAATTTACTGTAAAATTTTCCTTATTTAATCAGCACATTTTTTCGATTCAAGAAGACACAAATTTCTGTTTTTAAAAAACGGTGACAAAAGATTAAGAATTTCGTAAAAGGCTCCCGTCCCGAAGGGGTTAACTTGATGTGCAGTTAACAGAAAAGGATATTTTTAAACCTTTTTTTGTGCAAGATCACATACAAATTTAACACATCTATTACAAACATCGACAGTTTTATTACATTTGCAAGTATATACTTGTCATTGCTTTCTTTTTTTGCTCTTTAAGCCCTTCAAGGGCGGTGGTTCATTTTTGGACCACTTAATTTTAATCCCTAAATGGGACATTGACACCTGAATTTTGGTTTTAAAATTTTCGTTTTACCAAGTACTTGCAAAAAAAGGTTTTACTCATTTTCAAATAAATTTGTTTCTAAAATACGGTGTCATTCATTCATTTCAGTATTTTACTAATAGAAGTGCCTTGCCCCTGAAAGGGTTAATTCGCTGTGCAACGTCTTTTGGAATCGCTGTATTGAAACGTTTTTGACAGCCTTTCGTCCCCACGTATTATTGCGTGTTCAAACGTTACGTGTTCGAGTTTTTCAACAGTGTTCAAAATATACTCTCGTTGGCTATTTTTGCTATTAAATACTTCGTTATAAATGATCCAAGCATTAACACCTTCTAATACAAGAATATTCAAACATGTTTCAGAGGGCATCTCAGCGATCTTGAATTGACAAATTATTTTTTTTCGCCATTTGATCTTCCATAATTTGTTAAACTATAAATGTTGACAGTAGAGAATGGCAAACCAACTCCTTTTAAGAAATCGATCCAGCCGGAATCGTTCACTGAAAGAAACGGGTTCTGTGGAGTCGTTCCTGTAAAAAGGAACGATTCGGAAATTGGAATCATTCCCTGAAAAAGACAAATTCCGAGTAAAAGGGAACAACTCCGAGGAAAAAAAGAATGACTCCGAGAAAAAGAAAGGATAAATAGAAAAAGAAACGCTTTCGAGATAAAAGGAAAGCTTTTAAGGCATAGGAACGAATCCGAAAACAATGTAACAAAGATGACATTAAAATTAACAATATTAAATTAATTTCTTACGTATCTATCCGTTTTCTTACGCATCCATTCGTCTTAAAATTTTAATTTTTTTGGCAGATTATTCTAAGAATTCATTTCATTGATCATTTTAGAGCAGTGGTTTCCAACTTTTATGGGGCACTCCCCACCAAAGCATCTGTAAAATCACGATGCCCCTTTCTCCCGACTCTGTAACATATGTTTGTAATTATTTCAAAGGTGAACACGATTCGCACGGTGGAAGTATAACATTAACTTAACAATAACTGTCCATTTCACATTTTTAACTTATAAAGTAGGTCACAAACATCTGCACAAATGTGTTTTTTACAAAACTCTATAAGTGGAATGATGCTAAAGAGTTTTTATGTTTTCCAACTTACCTTAACGTTAAAGAAAATTGTTATACTATTTAATTTCATATTTATTTTCACAAAATGACTTGAAGAGATTCTCACATTTAATATTAAAAGTTATAACATTGACACATTTTTGTAACTTATTAAGAATTGGTGGAAAAGATTTGGACATTATTTTTTTGTTTCTTTGGACAACACAATACACAAGACGCATTTCAAGATTCTTGTTTTTACCAATCTTAAAAAAACATTGTTCCCCCCCACACAACACATTTTCTCTGTTTACCCTTTCCCAATATCGTTAGTTGTCTACCATGTCTTATCTTATTTGAAAATTTAAAATGTATATGTCATGAAGTAAATTTATTTACTGTGTTGGATTTCTTCAGTAGAGCTATACATATTTTCTACTTAATATTTCACTTTCTAATGATATTTAAGGTTCATATATTTTATGAACTTAGTATTACTTGTATAGATATTTCAAAACTTTTTCAGGTTGTGTTTTCAAGGAAGTCAGATATACATATACTTTTAAGCAGTTTCAACTGTAAAAGTTTCTTCGTGTGACATATAGCAGAGCGTGTGGAAATAGAAGGTTCACTCAATATATAATCAAAAGTGTTACAGAAAAATATAAAATAGAGTAGTAACCAGAAAACTTATAGAGATTTTTAATTATAAAATACAGATGTCAACAAATACATAATTTATATATCGTAGAAGCTCGTATAATTATTCTGGTGTGCATTCTATTTTAAACTCTTGATTAGGAATTATCCAGCAAAAAAAAAAAAAAATGCATTCCATTTATTTTTAGTCTCCAACATTACTTTAAAAAAAGACAAAAGAAACTGATAGCGAGTGGTTGAGTAAACGATGTAAAATTGCCTCCTAAAAGTCAATTACCCCCGGTGGCGCGTATGTTCTAGATTAATTTTCCACCGTTGACAACAACGACATTAATTTTCCTTAATATAAAGGTAACTAACTATCTTTAAGGCTGTTCTCAAATTGAAAAAGGCAACTTTATGGCATATGCTTCAAATCATTTTTGTTTGGAAATGCATGAAACTATCAGGTGTTGTTGTTTTGAAACTGTGTAACAAAACTGTTTTTTCCGTTTTTTTTTTTTTTTTTTTGTTTTTTTTTTTTTTTTTGTTTGTTTGTTTGTTTGTTTGTTTGTTTGTTTGTTTGTTTGCAAACGCAATAGATTTTTCATAAAAGAGTGTCAAAGTGAGCGTTTTGAACCGAATTTTCGCGCGAAAGAAGAACAACCAGTCAAAAAAAGGAGAAAAACGTCTTTGTCACGTGATCAAAATCGCTTATAACTGAATAGGTAATTTATTTATCAAAAGGTGGAAAACACAGTTCGATTCCAAATCTCTTCCATAGTCAGGTCTTCCAATTTTGTGTATTTCTGTTAAAAAATGAATTTGTAAATGTGTCAAAACATTTTGCGCTTGTTGAGCAGATTAGTTCAGAACAGCCTTAACTTTTCTTTCTATTTTAAATTTATGTAAAGAAAAATATATCTGAAACGCATTTTGCACTGTTCTTAACCCTTTCAGAGGCAAAGTACTTTTGTTTCTAAAATGTTAAAATCATTGTTAGGCACCAGAATATACAAACAAATTTATCGGAAATAAGTAAACGGTTTTCATCATGAGCATTATTAAAGTAGGGTTACCATTGTCAATGATTTTTATATGCATTCGTGACAATATTTAAAAAAAATAATTTTTTTAGTATATTTCTCTTGCACAAGTTGTGTTTGTGAAAGATTTTTCTTATGAAAAAGTGGTGCGAGATAGAATATAAAAATAGTCCACATTGGTACCTGTGTTAAAGCAAAATTTTATCTCAAAATTTTAGTGTAAATGTAGTATTTCGGTACAAAAATTAAGTGGGATATATTATATGCCACCGCCTTTCAAGGGGTTGAAATAAGTACTATGTTTGATTTTGAAGCATGGCGTTGCATATCAGAATTTGACAGATAACTATGCATATTCTAATGTGAAAATTTCCTAGAAGAAATCATTTGCTCTAAAAGTAATAAGATATTATTTTTTAACCCTTTCATAAAGAGCATATTTAAATTGCTTTTAATCCTTCAATACCAGAAGACACCAATTCTTCCATAATGAGCTTTTAAATACGTTGACTGCCACGCTACCAATATACTCGTACCTTTAATATGTGTGGCTTTAATTTATTACTTTCTCACCATTATTTAAAAAAAAATGCCTTATTTATTGGCAGAAATTTCGCTGTATTAGTAAAGCGAAATTTACTTTTCAGGATTTCTGGAGGCGAACGACTTTCAAGAAGAAATTTGAAAATTCTTACTTTTTGCGGCAGTGAACGTGTTAAATTATTTAATCGCCAAAAATGTGAAATGGGATTCTTGCATTGATATTTTAGTTATAAGAACTTTGACGAAATTGCGATTAACTGCATTTATGCACACTGACTTCTTTTGCGAATTTCTATATTTTCCAAATATCCAAAGCTTCCAAACACCCAATTTTAAATCATCCATTGGATTCGTCCATGATTTCCTTTTTGTAAATCGATTTCACGAACATGGAAAAATTCCCAGCTACTAAATAGCTATAAGGTCACAATTTTTCAATATGCTTTTTTTTCATTATCATATTGCAAACAAGTTTTACGTGACTTGTCTACGTTTTACGAATATCATCCTGAATTTAAATATTCATCTAATTCAACTGAATTGAATACAATGCCAGGCTGTAATAAATAGTTAAGGAAATTTATCTATCACTTTGAAAACAAATCCGTCCGACATTTATACATAGCAGACGATATCACGCAATACAACGCTGCTGTATTGTTTGCACGAAAGGACATTTCATTGTGCTTATTGATGATTCAATTTTTGTGTTAGTTTTATCGATACTTACAAAAAATGCAGATAAAAAAATAATTCATTCTCTTGAAATATCTGGCGATAAGAATTTTTTTTAACATTGATTTCGTATGTAAAATGGAATAGTTTTAACCGTATTTATTTTGAAATAAAAGTTTCTTTCTTTTAAAACATTTTTTTTATTTCAAGGAGTTAGCAAAGTTTTAGGCTGTATTATAAACACCCATTATGGTCATTTCCCTTCGCAAGCGTATAGTATATATCTCATAAACAGTAACAACGTGACATTTATTAACATTCTTTAGAAAATAATTGAATTATCATATTTATTGGGAAAATATAGAGAAAACATGATGGGAGAAGAATATGGTTTTAACAGAACATTACATCATTTATTGCCGTTTCAATTCATTTCACAATAGTGAATTTCAAACTACATTCGGTTAATATGGATATGGACATATGCGTTTTATTCAATCAATACTGTTTCAAGTATATTGAATACATATTAAGTAATTAACTATTGTTTAAATTATGTTTGTTTAAAAAATAAAACATTTTTTGTAGTTTTAATATTGTTTTAGTTATTCTCTTTTTATAATTTGTTAAATTAAACATGGACTTCATTTTTTTCTTAGAGAACAGCTTTTTAATTTCACTATGTTCGAATTAAAGCAAAAACCTAACATTTGTTGCATACCGGAATTAAAACGATATGCATTCCAACTGAAGTTGCCAGATGGCACTCGTAAATCGAGGCTCATACTTCTCTGGACGTCACTATTTTCTTACAGTTTATTTCGCCATATTTACTAGCAGATAAGTCTTCTATTAACCCCCTGGCCGCTGAACTAAAGGGCAAAATTGCAAGTTGTTTTCTCTGTAATTTTAAAAGATGTTGAAAAAAGATAATTTTTTTTAACGTGATATAAAAAATTTAATTACGTATAACGTATACATACTCTTATACAGGGTGCAAAGGAAAGTCCCTTTAACCTGAAAATACTTGTGAACGGAGAGAGCTACAGCTATGCAAGTGAGGTAACGGTATAGTAAAGCAACTACGCCCGATTTAATTAAAACGACGGCAGCACCCCTAGTGGGAAAATTTGGAAGATAGCCACTGCAAATCGAAAACGAAAAGATATAGAACAAAATTTCCAGTTAGAAACTTTTAGAGCATCAATTAATTAATAGAATACGATATTTGGTTTACATGGATAAAATAAATCTTCGTCTGTTTACCCAAAAATGTCCGAAATCGATGCATTTCATTTTGTGTAAACATTTGAAAGGAATAGTCAGAAGTATGAAAAAATACGCACAATTTATGCTATAAATACGAACTTATCTCAATACATTTTGATAACATCACACACACACAAAAACAGACAAACTGTCTCACAGTGATAAAATATTAATATTCAGTATGATCGAAAAGTTCGCCATTGCTCACGATACACGTTTGTATTCGAGAGAGTAATGCTGCATGCACATTTCTCAGCATGGAACATCTATTGCAAGCCTCTTCAATATGACGACATAGATTTAACCCTTTCAAGGGCGGTGGCTAGACGGTCTAGCCATCTAATTTTAATTGCAAAACTGACAAATGGCACCAAGAATATTTTAGTAAAATTTTGCTTTTGTAATGAAAGTGCAAATTAGAGGGTTTTTGTTTTTTGAGAAATTCGTTTGAATATTCTGGTGTCAGTCAATTATTTCATTAGTTTACGAACATAATTCTTCTCGCCCTGAAAGGGTTATTCTAAAATTTTAAATGCATTGGAAATTAAATCTTTACAGACATTACAGCACAGTACAAAGTCACAATCTGAAATTGTGCACTGCTACATTTCCGGAATGTGAATAGGCAAAGTAGAATCGTCGCTCATCGATTTCGGATATATTTGAGTATGCAGGCGACGATTTATCTTATCCGTGTGAACCAAATGTCGTTTCGTACTAATTAATTGATACTCTAAAACTTTCTAACGGGAAAATTTGCTCTACCTCTTTTCGTTTTCGATTTGCAATGGCTATCTTCCAAATTTCGCTATTAGGGGTGCTGCTGTCGTTTGCATTAGGTCGGTCGTAGTCGCTTTACTGTACCGTTACCTCACTTGTATAGCTATAGCTGTCTCCGTTCGCAAGTATTTTCAGGTTAAAGAGACTTTCCTTTGCACCCTGTATATAATCCTTGAGAGTATTTATATTAACTTTATCTTCCAAAACTCGATTATTTCTGTATAATTACGTTAATTAAAAAAATGCTTCTATTGCATTGAAACGTACAGCTTAGTGAACAGATATAGAGGATGATTTTATATGCATGGTAAAAACTTTAAGGGTTGGTACAGGACACTGTGGGAATCATTTATTGTATAGGAATATGCGTTGAGGTACTAACCAGGCGTTGGTACCAGGCTGAGGCGTTTGTAACCACGTTGAGGTACCAGGCGTTGAGGTACTAACACCAGGTAGCCGATTTGGCCTTTTTTATTTCAAAACATCTCATTCATACCAGAAAATTCCTGTACTATTCTTTTCATTATCTAAGACAGACATTTCATAATTACTCAAAGAAAAAAATTCTTTATTGAAAATTTCCGGCATCAAACCGAAAATTTTGAATTAACAAAACTTCATTTCATTTTTTTTTCATGTATTTCCTGTGTTTGACAGTTTGCGTTTTTTTAAATTCAAAAATTTCAATTTCATACCGGAAATTTTCAAAGAAGAATTTTTTTGTTTACATAATCATGGAACAATGGAACAATAAAGCTGGCGTATGGATTCTCTAGTTTGCTTGGCAACTGTACATCCAGGCTAAGAATATATCGTGTTACAATGCAATGGGAGCCATAGAAAAAAAGAGCGTTTAAACGCGGCTAGTAGCCACGAAAAAGAGAGAGTAAAAACTAAGAAGATAGACAATTTTAAAAAGAAAAATTGTTAGTATAACAAGTAGGAAAAAAAATGTTCCATATGATCTACATATATGTCCAGGACAGGCGAAAAAGCTACCAAAGGAAGCCCCATAAAAAAGAATCAATTCAGAGACCATACATTTAATATATCTTGATAAGTAAAAAAGTTTAACACAGTGAAGAAATGAAATAAAAACTAAAATATATACATATTTACAAGAGAATTAAAATTACTTTAAGGAAAAAAGAATAAAAATGTAAGAAAAAGCTACAATGAGGAGAGTTCAAACTAAATAAACAGTTAAATGCAAAAGCCGAGGGGATCAAACGACAGCAAGAGGACGGCGTCCACCCAGTCTAGTAATTTGAGGTGAATTAAACATGAGAATGAAAAAAAAATAAGAGTAATATCATGAGAAGAGCATAATATACAAGAATAGAAGTTTTTTTCCCCTTTTTTTTAAACAAACAGCACAAACAAAAAGAAAGAAAAGAGTTTAGCAAATGAAGAGCTTAACCTTCGTTAATATTCAGATGGCTTGCAAGTTTATCAAATTCAGTTAATATAACCATCAATTTTTGCATCGGATAATCGAGTTTCTTAGTCTGAGTTGAGATGTTCTTTATACATTTTAGGAATTTAGTGATTTGGAAAATTTGTTTAACTTCGTTGAAAGTATTAAGTATGTCTTTTATATCATTGGTATAATTTGTAGGAATATTAGAATTTTCTATAGTAGGGGAGGAATGGGTGTTTGTGGTAGTACTATCATTGTTATCAGAGTTTAATTCAACATTACTAGTTGAGGGTTCAGAGTCTTTATTATTTTTGGTATAATTATAATTCTTAAATATATCCGCCAAGATTTGGGTTTCTTGGGATAGATTGCTGACGCTATTACTTGTTTTACGGTTTTGTTTATTTTCTAGTCTATATGGATTTTTTGGACAACCGCGGAAATTCGCTGGGTGCCCGAGTCCACAATTGGAACAAGTGGGTTTAATACGCCCCTTGTGGTGACAATCTGTACTTAAATGTAGATCTCCGCATTTTACACATTTAGCATCGAAGCCACACACCTCAGATGCGTGACCGAAACCTTGACATTTGTAACACTGTTTTACACGATTTTTGCTAGTAAAAGCTTCAATCTTAACAGAAATGTAATGTATAGCGTTGATTTGGTAAACTTCTTCAAAGTTCTTACGTGGTATAACATTTACCATGTATATCGGCATTGGTTGGCCAGTTTTGCAATTTTTAAGCATGGCAGCCCCAGTGACTGCGAAACCATGCTCCCTGAGACTTTCTTCGATAATTTTAGTATCGGTGTAACAGGGGAGTCCCCTAATGCATATTTTTTTGTGTCGGGGTTCTTTAGGATCAAGAGTGGTGTATTTCTTTTTGTTTTGGTCTAGCCATTTCTGAGTAGATTTAAAGTCCTTATCAGAGTTACATTGTATAACAATGCGTTCACCTTTTAGCGTTATTTTTGGTTTTTCTGAGTTTAACTCCGTAATTTCATGGGCTACCGTCGCCCAATTGCTTTCGACTTCGACGTAGAAAGGGTTAACAGATTTTTTAACTTTGACAGTATTCTGAGTATTTTCACTAACATTTGACTCATCCATATCTACATTTTCAGTTAGGGTAACTTCATTAGCGATATTCTTATATTTATTACTAAGAGGGATAGGTGAACTCTCCTCTGAGAGAGGATGTTTAATGCCTTTCTTAACTGCATTGAAAATTTCGTTTTAAAGGTTAGTATTAGTAAGAAAAAAATTAACAGTTTTATTATACTTAAAAGAGCAAAAAAAAACTAAAGATAGCTGAATTTAACAAATTATCATGGGTTGGCTCCCTAAGCAAAGTATATGCATCAAGGCAAGTATTTCTTACCTCTTGTTGTTCATAAACAGAAGCAGAATATCCGTCTTTAGCCTTTATATCCAAGATATATTGGTCTACGAAGGTGTAAAAATCACCCAGTATAGTCTTAGAATAGTCCTCAAAATTTGAAGAAAATCTGTCAAACTGGTCTTTCAAATTGATGTTTAACGTTCCATTATATATTTTGTCGATAACTTCCATAATATAATAATCATGTTCCTCTGTAGACGCCATACTGAAGCACTAGATAGCAAGAGTCTATTCTAACAAGAACTATACTCCACCGCCGCACCGCAATCGAAATAAAAGAGCGTGAGCAGGAGCGCTCTTGCACCGCATTCGGAGCGAAAAGAGATACGTCTGTTCAACTCAGAGGCTAGAGTGAATCTGGGTCCACATAATCATGAAATACCGGTCTTAAATAAAGAAAATAATAGTATAGGACTTTTCTGGTATGAATGAGAAATTTTGAAGTATAAAGGGCCAAATTGGCGCCCTGGTGTTTGTACCTCAACTCGTCACTTGCTCCTATACATTCCTACACAATAAATGATTGTTACAGTGCTCTGTACCAGCCCTTAAAGTTTGTACCATGGATTTAGAATCCCCCTGTATAAATCCACAGCAGTGAGAAGTTTAAACATGGCGAAGAAAATTACTTTAACATACTGGTGTCCATAGCATTTGAGCCCCAACCTGCGCGAGACACCTGGCAACACTAGTTCCAACATGCATACCAGTCATTTTTCCAGTATTGTCAGTATCATTATTTCTGAGTAAAAATACTCGTTTTAAGACTTATATGTTAAGCTAAGAGCGTTTGATAAAATATCGAGCTTCGGACTTCTCTTTTTTGTCCACCACTTTTATTATTATTATTATTTTCGCGATAGATTACAACAGAAATTGCAAGAAAAAAATGGAGCGCGTTTCTGAGATATTTCCAAGAGAAATTTAAAACAAAAAGTTTATGAGGAAAGAATGGCGTTCAAAAGTTTGATTAAGTCCCTTTTAACCCCTTAATTCTCGCTCCCGTCATATTCACTGGCTGTGTCTTTTACTCAGATTGTTCGATTCCCACCAGTTTTATAAAATAGTTTAATTGGCTTATTTTAGTATCGTTTTACCTGTCATTAAATAAGGTGACTATTTCTTTTTGAAAAAAGTGGTGCCAATAAGCAATTTGAATTTTTAAACCGCAATTTAATTCGAGCGTTAAGGGGTTAAAAGAGCCGCTCTGAGACCTGAAATGTCAGAAATTAAAAAGGATGGAATCCTAATTGAACGCTGTATGACCATGATAACTCGGAAAGGATCGACGCTAGAAATTTTAAATTTGACATGCAGGTTTCTATTAGCAGTTAATAATCCCATAAAAGTTTTAAAAAATAACATTACAAATGATCGAATGGGTATTGGAGAAGATTCTACAAGGTTCGTACGCACCAAGGGATCATAGGTATTTTCAGTGTTTTAATACCAGAAATTTCGTAGAGTACTGGACGAAATATCTGAAGATATATTTTTATTTCATTAAGGGGGTCCGGGACGCATTTTAAAATAATTTTTATTTACTGAGTTAAAATTCTGAATTTTTTTGTGATGGTTAACCTTATCATTTGTAAACAAAATCACATGATAAAACTTCTCAGAATTTTTTTTAAATTTAAATTTAAAATTTATTAAAAAAGTGGGGTAATTTAAAATCGTTATAACTCGAAATATTATTTATAGAATTTCATTTTTTTTTCATTTAAATAAACAGAAATATATAAGTTTTAATTTTGATTCAGCATTTTTAAAAATATTAATTTATAAAAAAAATTAAAAATATTTAACGAATGCAGCTTAAAAAAAAAAATATTTTAAAAAGTAAATATTTTTTTTCAACTATGCTGATTCAAAATTAAAGTAAAACAATTGAAAAATATATGTTCCAAGTTTGAACCCTGTATCTTTAACGGTTCTCGAGTTATAAGAATTTAAATATGAGAAATGCTGAAAAAACCTATTATGAAGGAAACTGCATTTTTACAAGAAGTCGTTTCCTATGACAGCCTTTGCTTAAAAGCTAGATTTTGAAAACAAACCAAAACGAAAAAAATAATATTTTTTGTTCTAATTCAGACAGAAATATGATTTAAATGTCATTTTAAGCAGGAAAAAACAGAGAAATTTTTTATGAAATAAAATGTTTTTACAAAATTTGAAGATTTTTGTGTCCCGGACCCCTTAAATAAGGCGAATATTTATTTAGAAAAATTATGGTATAAGGTGCTTGAAAGTCATTGAGGCGTACGAACCCTGTTCTATAGTTCAATTTTTTGGCATGGGATGTTTGCAAATGAACTGGTATAGTGATTTTTTTATTAATTCAACTATCTTGTTCGTCGAATATCGAATGCAGTACAAGAATAAAGTTTTCTAAATGTAATTTAATAGTAATTAATTTATCCGTTATCGGCGTTGTTGTTTGTAAATATATTTCTTATGAAAAATAAAGGTTATTAAATAAATTTCAATTTCTATAATTAAAAGAATGATTAGTCTCAAAGCATACAATGTTGTTTATGAAAATCATCTCCTTTTTTGCGATTTCATACAGTTGATTTCAAATGAGTTTTTGAATTAAACAAGTAATTAGAATAAATTCACGTTAATGAGACGTACAAATATCAGAATTTAAAAACTTTAAAAGTGGACTTTACATTGTGAGTATTACATTAACAATAAGCCAAATAAAGGGCTCAGATTTTATACAATTGCTAAATCAGAAATACACTGGGAAATGAAATATGCATAACGTTTAAAATATACATGACAGTAATATATATATATTTAACATAATATATTTATTCTTCTATTATTACTTTCACCCATAGTTTAACGCACAAAGT
Organism: Maratus speciosus; assembly: GCA_963932465.1. Taxonomy (NCBI): domain Eukaryota; kingdom Metazoa; phylum Arthropoda; class Arachnida; order Araneae; family Salticidae; genus Maratus; species Maratus speciosus. The sequence continues at coordinate 589,440,443 of OZ010786.1, read as the reverse complement.
GTATTATAGGATATATATACTTAAACTTGACATAAAAAATGCTGGAAATCTGTTATTTTTATCTATCACAAACTTTTTAACCTAACCTTTAACCAAATCATCAAAACGTAAATCTTATAAATAACGAGATCTAAAACATTTTTTGAGAAATTTGATTTTCAATATTAGATTAAAAGAACTCGAGCATCTAATACGAAATCGATACTAATAACATTTGTAAGAAAATGGCATATTTTTTCATCTAAGTTTATCTTATAGAATTTTGAATTACGTTACGCAAGAAATGTATAACTGCGTAACAATCAATGTTTTTTAAAATGAAAATTACTTTTATACGATTTAATATATTCGATATTTTAGAATTACATAGTTTATTAACTCTTTGAGGTCCAATGTCGAATCTGACTCGACTTCATCTCTCTTTGCAAAATTTGTTCTTGTCACCAGTAATAACTAGTATGTTGTGTCCATCACAAAACTTTCTTCTATATAAATCACGTCAATTAAATCTTTTAAATAGTACAAGAAACAACAACAAATTGGCACCAGTTCATATCAAAGTATATCTGAATTTGAAGTTGGATGAAAATTCGTGCATTAGTTCTTGAGATAGAGCTATAGCGGAAATTCTGAAAAAATGTAACATAGCCGTGCCACCTGTTGCGCGATTTACACCAAAAGTAAACAGCACTAAACGATATGAAGGTATACCTGAATCTGAAGTTTGTTGAAAATCCAAGCATTAGTTCTTGAGATAAAGCTATTGCGGAAATCGCAAAAAATACAGCATAGCAGCGCCACCTATTGAGCGATTTACGCCAAAAATTGAACAGTACTAATTTATACGTCACTTCATGTCAAGGACTAACTAAATCTGAAGTTTGATGAAAATCCGAGCAATAGTTCTTGAGATACAGCTCTTGTGGATATCGTGAAAAATACAGCACAACAGCGCCACCTGTTGGGCGATTTATACCAAAAATTAAACAGCACTAATTTATATCAGGGACTAACAGAATCTGAAGTTTGATGAAAATTCGTGCATTTTTTCTTGAGTTAGAGCTATTGCGATAATCATGTACAATGTAGCATACCAGCGCCACCTGTTGGGCGATTTTCACAAAAAAGGAATCAGCACCAAACTATATCTTGGACTAACTAAATCTGAAGTTTTATGAAAATCCGTGCAGTAGTTCTTGAGATATAGCTATTGCAGAAATCGTGAAAAATGCCGCATAGCAGCGCCACCTGCTGGGCGATTTTCACCCAAAACTAATCAAGTCCAGTTTATATCAAGGTCTAACTAAATATGAAGTTTTGTGAAATTCCGTGCATTAGTTCTTGAGATAGAGCGCGCACAAAATTTTTGTCACATACAGACTCACAGACAGAGTGACAGAGTGACAGAGTGACAGAGTGACAGACAGACTCACAGACAGACATTTTCTAAAAACCATCAAATCGTGTTCTGGGCATTCTAAAACGTATGAATCCGTGGAAAACCGGAAGTCGAAATTTTTCACGAATCCAATACTTTCTTCTTGTAAAGATAGAAAAAAGTAAAAAAGGGCTTATTTGCCTAGAATTTTGCAACTAGAATGAAAATTTTGGTGCCTACTTATACCTCAGATTACAATAATGACACTGAACCTAAATAAATTTGTATTTAAAGCATTTTTATATTTTTAGTACAAAGTTGTATTTGGCTAATGCAAAATTTAGAAACTTTCAACAATATAAACCCCTAAAAAAATATTTTCTTTTTACAATAAAAAGGAAATTTTAGGTTCAGTTTGTACAGACTAACATGAAACATATGTTTTAAAAATTTCATGAAAAAATATTCAGAAGTTTTTGAAATATCGTGCGCGTTATGCCCATAAACGTCATTTGGAGAAAAATGACTTCAAAGTTTTGGAAACACCGATTCAGCTACTGAGCGAGTATAATTCTAAATGCCATAACTTCTGTTCTAATAGGAATTTCAAGATAACAATTATATCAAAATGTTCAGCAAACATAGAAGTTTAACATCTAAAAAAATTAAAATTTCGAAAATTTTAGAGCTTTAAGAGTCCTGAGACCCCTTAACCCTCCGTCTACCAGACGGGTCCATTGGACCCGACAGGTACATACAAAATATTCATTCAAACCAGAAATTTCTTTAAAATAAACTAAGTATATAAACCAGACAAAAATAAGGTAAATAAATAAGTTAAATAGTTTTAAATAAAAATTCTGGTGTAGAACGTTTTATTAAAACTTGAATAAAATTCCCGGTAGATCTAGGGTTAAGGGTTAAACGCCTAAATCATGCATGGTCAACAAGTATGGCGAAATTTTCTATTTACTTTAACGATGTCAGTTTCCCTCGTAAAACAGTCAGTTTTTTTCAAAGGTTGTCACAATATGGCGGAAATTCCAGGCCTGACAACCGTCAAAGTAAACTTCCACCAGGAATATTGGAAATCTGTTCCTGCCATTATTTCTGTCTGAAATTTTGTAATAAGGCGTTTAAATAAGGAGAAAATGTCTATATAAATTTACTGGTGGAAGTTTCCACTGGCGGTAATCAACCGCTACGAAAGCGGTTGCAGTTGAAGCTTTACCATTTTAAGGATATGTCAGTTCCCCTTTATTAATGGTACCATGGTTAAAACATGGGTAAATGCGAAACAAACAATTGTCTTTAGAAAAACTAATTTAATCCTGGGATCCGATAAATCTTTTTTTTACTGTATATTGTAGAATTAGAAAGATTCTTACAACAATTATTAAATTTGCAATAAATAAGATTTATCATCATCGTAGTACGTCGTTTCGTAGTTTTTAGCCATATATGACTTTTACCATTTATTAGAATTATTTATTCAAATAGTTGACCGGGCACTTTATATTTCGTAGTAAAAAAATAGTTACCCTTATGTTATTTCATAGGGCCTTAGGGGTTGTTAAATCGCTCCGAATTTAATGCGACTTAATGTACAGATTATTAAAATGATGGGCTAGAGATAAGTTAATAATGCTTTCTAAATCAATAAAATTAAAGAGGTTGGAGACATATGGCAGAATTTTTTAGGTGAATACTAGTATATTTATACTTATAGAAGAATTAATCTTTATTTCATACCGCGATTAAACAAGGAGAATGTTTCTATAATAAAATATTGCACTGGTGTTTCATCTGAAAAATTCCTTGATTGGTTGCCAACCTCTTAATATTTTCTTAACGAATAATTGACCAGTTGTAATTATTTGTTCAACTATAAGAAAAAGTATTCGTCATTTTTTTTATTTGTCCAGACACAGTAAACATAATCATAGGATAAATAATCTTGTGGTTACAATACCATAGTTGCTAACCTTCCATTTGTACAACGCCATGATTTCTCTATTTAAATGAGGCTGTCATTTCTATACCAAAATTTAAAAAATAATAATATCTGTCATTTAATTATAGCACGTTGTTTTCAAGAGAAATCTAGCAGAAAAGGAAAATATTTGTAAATAGTGTTGCGATTGAAAATAAAATTACTTGCAAACCGTCACCCATAATTAAAGTAATAAACATTTATGTGAAGACATAACTTAGAAAAACCTGTACTGAACACTTGTTTGAATGCTAAAACGCAACATTTCGACGAAATTTTGCAAGATTTTTTCTTAATAACTTAATTTAATTTGCATTTTTTAATTAACTGTAATTCTCATCAGATTCGCAGTAGTGAAACGCTTTCGAAAGGCCCCTTAACTAAGTAACGTTTCGTGCTTAACTGGTACCTATATAAACGTTGAACTTGAGACGTTAAAAATAAAGTAAAACTATTATTTTTATCTGTTACTTAAAAAAATCTGTTGTTTAATCTGTTATTATATAAAAAGAACTTTACATCTAATAGGAAATCAATACTAATATTGTTTTTGGGAAAAGTGCGGGTTTTCCATACTTCTTCAATGTTACAAATAGTTAAGTAACTTCTAACGATAAAAACTGATTTTTTATCGGCTATTTTTAGTTTTTGTTTATACTTTTAGCTAAAACATGAAAACGAATATCGTATAAATAATACTTAAAACATTACAAAAACATTAATTTTTTATATTACATAGAAAAAACTTCACATCTATAGGAAATCAATACTAATCTTGTTTGTAAGAAAAGTTTGGGTTTTCCATAATTCCTCATCTTACAAATAGTTAAGAAACTTCTAATGATAAAAAACTGTTATTCTTATCTGTTACCTTTTCTTTTTGTTTATATTTGAAAACTAAAACTTGAAAAAGGAAATGGAATAAATAACACTTAAAACATTTTAAAATCATTTATTTTTTATAAAAAGAACTTAACATCTGGTAGGAATTAATACAAATCTTTTTTACAGGAAAAGTGTGGGTTTTCTATACATCCTCAATGTTACATGTAGTTAAGTAACTTCTAACGATGAATACTGTTATTTTTGTTTGTTATTTACAGTTTTTATTTATATTTTTAGCTAAAAAAGGGAAAAGGATATCTTATAAATAAAACTTAAAACATTTTGAAAAGATTTATTTTTTACATTATGTAAAAAGTACTGCACATGCACATCTAAGAGGATCTCAATACTAATCTTGTTTGTAGGGAAAATGTGAGTTTCATATACAGTGATGTTCGTCACCACTAAATTTTAATAGTATTCTTTGACTTGAAAAATCACGGAAATTCATTCGTGAATCAAGTCGAAGAATACAATTAAATTTATGGGTGTCAATTGATTCTTTGATTACAATGCCAAGATGTCTAAAAGTCTATAGCGTGGAAATTAACAGGTAAAACTGCATTCAAAAAATTATATTTTCACCAGAGGGCGGTATGGGGTAGAGGGTGTTTATTACTACCAATGAATAAAAATCCTGAGTGCTTTAGATATTTATGATGGAATTAAACTACGGGAAAGTTATTCTTGAATGGTAAATTTTGCAAAAAAACAGAAGTAAAAAGAAATATGCTGTAATACTCGATATATTAGGAATGAACGAAAATTATTTTAAATTCATTACATTCATGTAGGGATATATTTTTATTCATTTCGCACCACATATTTCTAGACACTGTGATAACATTTAGTGTTTACACTTTGAAGTATGGAAGCGCCGTCTAAGAAATTGTTATATTTTGGATGCAGTCTAAAGAAATACAGGTGTGTGCGATTTCCACGCTATATCGTAGGTACCGTGTCGAACTATCTAATAGAAAAACAAATATGTTACCAGTGTGCCACTTTTTGTAACTCCTTGTCCACAGCGTGGAATATGTTTTGGGGGAAAAAGTGCCAAAAATAGAAGAAAAAAATTCTCTTTAATTTTGCTCATTATTATCATCAAAATGTTAGAAATAGATTAATAAAAATAATTAAACGAAATAACTACTATAGTCAATATTTTCACATATATGTGTTAATGGATTACATCAATTTTTGCTCAAATTATAGCAAAATAAATCAAGTGACATAATTTTCTAGATAAATATAATAAACTAATACAAAAATATTATTATTTATATCAACTTTTAACTGGCGAAAAATTTATATACCTGCCTGTCAAACGTAATGTGGTTTGAATGAAATTTGGGAAGAACTGCATAATTACAAAAATTCTTCGGATGACGTGAAATTGCCGAACTTTTGGCTGGAAAGTATTGTCACATATTGGGAAAATGGTAAATTACATATTGTGTATTGAACGAACTGAGTTCGGGCTTCACGAAATTGAAAAAAAGATTTTTCTCTTACCCGAACTCAGGTCGTGCATTCCAAAATTGGCGCATTTGCTTTGCCCTTACGGAGTTCGGACGTCGCAGGCAGGGGTAAAATTCAGATTTCTTGATTGGTACCATTATTTTGAAATAGAAAAATTCGCCTTATTTAACATTATGTTTAATGACATATTAACCCTTAAATGCCTGCGTTTTCAAAAATCACTTTAAAAATGTTTTTTGCCTTTCTTTTTTTAAATAAATCATCGGAAAAATACTTAAAAAAATCATATTTTGTTTAAAGTATGGTTTATGGCTAAAAAACTGTTTTGTTACTAATCGGCAATACTTGTGTTTATTTGAAAAAATAGTTTTCCTTGATAAAATTTTATAATATTAAACACACAAGAATTTTGAGAACTATGATAAGAAATAAATTTTACTTACTGCAGAACAAAATAGGGTATTTCACAAGCTTCTAAACAAAAAAAAGAACATGTATCAACAATTGAAAAAATTAATTTATCTTTATTCTTAAACAGCACAAGTGTAGCCATCTAAATGTTGAAAATCGATTTAATAATATTTTCAGAATGTATTTTATTGGCAACATTAGACATTATATCTTTAATATTATTATAATAATATTTATAAGCCTAAATTGTGTATGTTACCGAAAGGCAACACCCGGCATTTAAGGGTTAACCCTATAATGCCCATGGGAGAATGTGTTCCAGAAATTGTGCAATTCAGATTAATATTTCATTTAACCCCTTGAGGGGCACCGGTATATATCATATACCACATACGATTAATGAAGTTTTATACCAGAAAAATTTTATTAAATTTTACTTTTCTAACTTTGGTGGGAAAAAGGCTGTAAAATTGCTTTTACTTATTTTGAAATGCAATTTTTCAAAGATTCCGGTGGGAATTCAGCATTTCACAATATATGACGATACAATGACGATATACTCTAGACACTGTTCTCTGGTGTTACACTGAACCATCACTCTCTATACTTACTCCAGTCGGGGCTAGTAAGTGGGCGGGATTTTTTGGTAGGCTTCCCCACCTAGTTGACCCTCTCTCAGGGGCGCCATTTGAGAGGGCCAGGGGGCAATAGCCCCCCAAGGAATTTGATTTTTCTGAAAATTTATCAACCATCAATTAATCTCAAGCAAAAATTTAAAAATCGCTCAAACGCTAAAATAATTTATCAGTTTTGATTGCAATAAAAACATATGCATTAAATAAATGAGTTAGGCACAGAAATTAATAATTATCAAAAAACTTTCTTAAGGTGAAAGATATAAGAGTTTGACATTAGACACTTTTGCTAATTTAAAAAATACATAAGAGACATTTTATTTTATCCATATCTTCTCAGCCGTGTACAACTTGATCATAGGAAAACTAGTCTCCCAATGTCTAGATATTAAGGGGTAGTGTTTTTCAGATAGTTTTTTGGGGTGGAGATGGGGTTGAAGGGGCAAGAATAATTCAACTTCTTAATTATCCGACTTTTTTTTACTTTTTGGATTATTAACCCTAGAACTACCGAAAATGTTACTCAAGTTTTATAAAAATATTACACATCAGAATTCTTATTTAAAACTATTGAACTTATTTACTTAACTCATTATTGTCTGGTTTAGATATTTAGTTTATTTTAAAGAAATTTCTGGTTAGAATAAATATTTCGAATGTACCCATCGGGCCCGTCTGGTAGACGGAGGGTTAATGTCACATTATATTTACTGCAATCATTGCAATGTTATCAAATTATTTAATTATTTGCTTTATTAAATTATGTTATATATGGTACACTTTCAAAATTCACCAACGCCTAGGAATGGAATCTGTACGAACCCGACAAAACAATTTCTTCAACCCAAAAACCGACAGACTTCCACCAAATCCCAATGTAAAAGAAAATTACTTCATTTTTAACACGTTTATAATAGTTTATAATTATATCCTTCATCAGGGTTCGCACAGGCGTACCACTAAATTTTAACAGTATTTTCAAAGTATTTCATTGCAGAAAAATATTGCTAAATCTGCGAATAAAGGTGGTGATTGCGAATTCTGTGTTCTAAAAATTAAATGTAAATTTTCTTATCATTAATAGTGGTGTCAGAGTCCTTGGAAATTCCAAGGAGTGTGCGAACCTTGTTTATGTGCAGAAATGAACAATGAGTTATTACTATAGATAACTGACCCTAAATGAAAGAAAATTAATCCATATTTTAATACAATTATTGTAAAAGAAATCTAATATTATATCTTTAATATAAACTTTACCTTTTATGTAGAAATATGAAGCTATATATAATACTATTCATTAATGTTCAAATATGTAGCTTTTTCATCTGAAAAATACTCAGGATTTCTTTGAAAAATAGCATTAACACGAACCCAACTCAAAATGGTGAAAACGCAGTCTGGAACAATTAACGCTTTACTTCACAGTTACAAATTGTGGAGAATCATTAATGAAAATTTTCTTATCACTATAGATCGCAAAAGTTGCAAATTTCGTGACCTATTCATGACGTTTTTGGGCTAATTATCTCATAACTGATTGAATTTCATGATCCTTTTTTTGCGATGATCTGACGAAATTAGCGATTTTTTCCGAGACCGTTTCACGGAATTCACGATTTTCTTCTAAAACTATTATCGAAATTTTGTTTTTTTCTCGAGACCATTTGTCTAAATTCACAATATTTTTCTCCGACCAACTGGCGAAATAATATATTTGTTTCTGCGATCTTTTGACAAAATTCGCGATTCTTTTTCACGATCATTTGTTGAAATTCGTGATTATTTTTTTCTACCACCGACTAATAATATTTGTAATCTTTTGCGCGATATTTACACGAAATTTTGTATCTTATTTCACGATCGTTTGACGAAATTCACCTCGATTGTTTTACTAAATTTTTGTGATTTTTTGTGTAATCTTTTGACGAAATTCGCTATTTCATTCGCAATCCTTTTACAAAATTCGAAATTTTAGTTCGTACAATCATTTGACGAAATCTATATTTCTCTTTGCAATCTCTGATTAAATTAGCAATACTTTCCACGGTCGTTTCGAAAAATTATCGATTTTTTCCGCGACGATTTGGGGATTTTTTTTTCAAAAATTTTCAAAATTCGCGATTTATTTTATTTGACTATTGACGAATTGATTTTGCGAAATTCGAAAGAAAAAAATATCGTAGACTTTCACGAAAATAAAAAAAATTCGCAGAATAATCACATCCCCGTGAAAGAAGTTAACTAGAAAAAATCACGCAGGGCTTTTTTTATTGTGCGGGATTTTCCCAGTTTCTGTGAGATTTGTGCAGTTCTGCATGTTGAGCAATTCTGCACGTTTCTTGTTCCTCAAAGAAAATGATTCCTTGCTTTTCTCCAGGAAACTCTTGAAATGGCGCCCCTGTAGTAAAATCTGAAAAAAAAGTCTAAAGGGACTAGAAAAAAGTTCCATTTTAGGCTTGTTTGTTTGTTTGTATTTATGTCGGCCAATTATCTGCACGTGGGATATAGGCCCTAAGGGGGGAGTGCCTTCCGTGGAGGTCTTTCTAAGGGAACATAACCCGTATTAACGCTTGGAGAACCAAGGTTCGAAGAAAACCACGAAAACTCCGAACGATTATGCCGACGGGCGCGATTGGGATCGAACCCAGCACTTCCCGTCTACCAGCTTCGAGAGCAGAACCTCTGGGCCACTGGCCATTTTAGGCAGGTCCCTATCTTAGCAAGGATAATTGTATGATGTTTTTTCATCGAAGTTTGATTTCTCCCCTTTGAGAAATAATTCTGTTATAGGCAGGCTTCATTTTCACAATTTTTGCTGTAATACATGTCTTTTCAGAGCTATACTATAGAGCAAGGGTGGCCAACACTGGCACGCCAGATACCACTAAAATTTTACAGAAAAATTCAACTTCTTGAATCGCAGAGATTCGATGATTAAATAAGGCAATGACTACTGTAAAATTTTAGTGGTGTAGCGCGTGCCACAGTTGGCCACCACTGCTATAGAGTTTATGGTTTAACAGTCTTTGACGATACCTGTAAAAATGGAATCTATAACAGAATACTGTCTAAAAAGAAAAATTTTCATATTCAATATATTGAAATTTTACCTGCTAAGAGCGAAACCTCTTTAAAACGAAATATTTCATTGTTTCTTGAGTTTCCGTACTCAGTGTTTTTGTAAGTATGATTCAGTTTACGTTTCCCGTTTGGTAAGGGTGGGGGCGGCGATAAACGGCCGGATGCTATATAACTTCTCTAAAAAGAATCTCCCCTCTCTCGAAAAAGTTCTGAAATGGCGCACCAGCCATGTCTATACTTTCTCGGTGTTACAAATAGTTAAGAAACTTATAACGATAAAAACTGTTATTTTTAGTTTTTGTTTATATTTTTAGCTAAAACTTGGCAAGGGAAATCTTATAAATAACACTTAAAACATTTTAGATACATTTTTTATATTATATAAAATGAACTTGACATTTAATAGGGAATCAATACTAATCTTGTTTGTAGGGAACGTGTTAGGTTTTTTATACTTCCTAAGTATTACAAATAGTTAAGAAACTTTGTGCTATAAATCAAAATTATTGTACTTGAAAAACGAATCAGGATGAATCAATCAATAATTTTAAATTCCACATATTTCATATTGCTGCGTATTTTAAAATAAGAAAGATTTTAGTAAACTGTATATTGTAAAAGCTTATCATTATCCTGATACTTTAGTGGTTTTTAGTTAAAGCCATAATATATATATATATATATATATATATATATATATATATATATATATATATATATATATATATATATTTATTAAAATTATTTTTTAAATATTTTAATAGACGAATTTTTTTATAACATATACATGGGGAAAAATTGAACATTAAAAAGATGAAAGAATTCATTTGTTTAGTGTCAATTTATTTTTTATTTTTTTCAGTCAAAACTTGTTTAGTCAAAAACAAGCAATATATATTTTTTAAGTCATTCCTACTTAAGTTATCAAAGAAGAATTTAATATAATCCCTTAAGCTTAGTTTTTGTTGCATTAAATTATCTCAATTTGTTGATTTTCTATAACTAAGTAAACCCTATTGGTTTACAATGGAAGTCTATGGGAATTTTGCGAGATATTAGAGATATCGCCAAGTTGGCGTCACTTTTGGCCTTTCACTTCAACTCATTTTGGTCGCCAAATTTGGCGATATATCGCCAAGTTGGCAATAAACGTGGCTGTATTTGGCGACAGAACCGTGTTTCCCCTATGGTAAACCCCCCCTTATACGTATGAAGATGCATTAAATGCTGTTCAATAACCAATGACCGCCATTTTTTCTCCCATATAAAACTAAAATTAATTAATTAAAATTTAATTAATGAAATAATATTTGAAAAACTGTATTAACATCAAGTTAGAAGTTAAGAAAATGTATTTGAACTTTATAGGATGAATATTAAGTATTTTATTAACGATTGAAAATTTTAACAAGATATATATAGGGTGAGTGTGAACTAATAGTACGAATTGACAAATGTATTATAAGTACGGAGGTTTAAAAATTTGTTTGAGGAAACCAATTTTCAATATCAGATCAAGGCAACTCCATCTTCTAATAAGAATTCAACTCTACTACGATTTGAAAACAGCGGATAATTTTCATGTGTCCAGGATGTTAAACCTGAAAGGATTTTTTAAAGATGAAATTCTAATATTATTTACTTTATAAATATAATGATGACACAACCTATATCCTTTATAAACGACAATTTCTTTTGCAATTCAATGTAATGTGAAATAATTTCCTTAATGGTCATTGAAATACATTCATAGGCTGCTTGAACGTAAGGTATATTTTTTTTAGTCCTGGACTGATAGTTTGGCGATTTTTTCGTTTCATAAATAGTCATTCCATACCAAAAAATTTGAATTGTAAGAATTGCTTTAGTTAATGACAATCTTTCGGTGATTGCATAGACTAGGATTTTTTTTATAAGAATATGTAGTACGAATTATGTAGAGACAAATATTTTACTAAAGTTTGTGGTAGGAAAAATGCGTAAAATTCGGTTGCTAAGCTTTCTGCATTTTCCAATAATTGTATCGTAAAATGTGTTTCTGGATATCATTAATGAAGCAATGTTGCCAGTGGGCTACATTTTAAAATTCAGTTTTCTTGATTGACACCACTTTTTTGAAATGTTAAAATTTCCTGCGTTTTCGAAATAGTTAATATGTCATTAAATATGGAGAATTTTACCACTTCAAAAAATGTGTTGTTGTTCAAGGAATTTGAATTATAAAAAATAGCCAACTGGCAACACTGTAGTAATTGGCAGAAAGAATGATTTTACTGTTTGGATGAATCTTCAAGCAAGCGCAAAATGACAGCCGCCAATTATTTTTCTTCTGTCAGAAATTTTGTAAAGTAAAAGAAATTTCATATTTTAACAAGAAGTGATTTAACACTAGAATGCCCGGAAGTTTTACACAAGTTTCATAAAAATATTTTGCACCAGAATTTTTATTTAAAATTATTTGACATAAATCTGTGTTTTTCATATTTAACTTATTTTGTGAAAGAATTTATGGTTCCAATTGATGTTTAAACATACGGTCGGAGTCGGACCGATTCCTTCCGGGCGTTTTAGTGTTAAGAAACCCATAACAATTTAAAAATTGTTTTTGTCTCCAAAATTTCTGAAAATAATTTGATTAAAATATGACAAAGGCTGGTGAGTTATACTTTTGATTCTTTTCTTTTTACAGAACTTCTGGTGGTGATTGATTAAAAAATATATATACAAAGGTTAAAAAAATGTTTTGTGCATGCCCGAATATTCATACGATAGTAAAATCATTCATTCTGATTATCACTAGATATCATTAGTAATTTCTGGAACGTTTTCGTATACAATCTCTGTCGAACTGTTTGTTTATTTTTATTAAAACCTATTATACCGGGTTAACCAAAAGTTCGTTACAACTTTAAAATCTCATTAACCTTCCTACCCTGAATGGGTCTAATCGACCCATTTCTATAATTCATTTCATTCGACTCGAACCAGAATTTTTTTCGTAAAGTAAGATAAATAAAAAGCACCGAAAACTAATATAAATAAATACATTAGTTTTTAAAGAAAATTCTGGTGTGAAATTTTTGTTAAGGTTTAGTAAAATTTCAACAGGGTAAGAATGTTAAAGAGGAAGAAATTATGATGAAGGAGTGAGATCTGCAAGAAAGGGATTAAAAGTTAGTCGATTTTTTTAGCAGCAAAAATATTTTAGTTAAAATATCACATGTAGAGGGTGCTGATGACCCGAAACATAATGAACAGGAAAACAGTTGTTTCGTAGAATGTTCAGGAGGTCATGTTAAACATTTGTTATTGGAAGAACAAATGATATGAGCGTATTGTTGTCCTGTTCTTTGTGTTTCGGGTCGTCAGCGCCCTACATGTGATTTTTATTTTTATTATTTATTTATTTATTTGTTCCTGAAAAAAATTCCACTACCTTGTGAGCCCTTTCTTGGAAACCGCACTCCTTTATCAAAATTTCTTCCTTTTTTATGAGTTTTTAAAATTGTAACGAATTTTTGATATACGAACGCACTGAGTATATAAACAGCTGTATAACGAAGGTATGGCTCATTCTATAAAGAAATCAAAAGAAGTAAAACATATTTTGTCAAGGTGCATGCTTTAATGTCTTAAAAATTAGTTTCGCATACAGAAACTCTAAAGCTATACATAATCATAGTAATTTCTATGGGTGATATAATTTTAATGGTCGATTAAATCTATAAACATGCGTGATTACAGTTGGAAATAGTATAGCTGATGTCCTGAGTAAATCGGAGCTCCAAATGCTTTGGACACCAGTATTTTAAAGTAAGCTTCTTCATTAATCTAATTGCAGATTTATCTGCGATTAAAGGTGGTGAAATAAACAGTAAGAAATTAGTGATGCCTAGAACATTTGAAACCTGATTTTCAGGGGACACCAGGCAGCACTAGTTGAAAAAGAAAAAAATCTTTAAAGAATATTGTATTTATATTGGGTTGGCAACTAAGTTCCCGTCGTTTGTTTAAATACACTTTTTTTACCGGAATCTATATTCTGTTTTTTTCATCGAGTTAATTTATGTTAAAACCCAAATCATTAAAATGTAATGTCAACTATAGAATACCAAGTGGGTTTGCAACGAAGGTTCCGCCGTGTTTTTAAATACTTGTATTTTTTTGTGCCGAGTCTACCTTTTCTTTGATCGAGTTAATTTATGTTAAATTTCAGATCATTAACTCTTTGCACTCGTATACCCAGTCTGACTGGTCATCATTTTCTTTGCGAAATTTGTTTTTGGCACCATTTCAACGGAAAATAAAATTTGACTGATTCAACTTCACCATTTTCGAAATTGTGTACATAAAGGAAACATTTTTAAAAAGTGGTATAAACCGAATAAAACTTGTGTAAGAGACGCCCTTTTTTTTAAGTTTATTTTTCAATAAAAAAAAAACAAATAATTAATCAACAATGTATCATTCCTTATTGTTTACAACTTCTTCCCAACATTCAACAAGATTTTCAATACCACGTTGGTAGAAATCTCCCCGGTTTCGACTCGAAAAAATCATCCAACCAATCTCTCAATTCTGCATTAGTATTGAACGAAACTCCGCGCATATTATTTGATAGAGATCGAAAGAGGTTGAACTCCGTTGGTGAGAAATCGGGAGAGTACGGCGGGTGCTGCAGCACTTCCCAGCCATGCATTTGAATGCCTTACTTGCTCATATTGGCGATATGAGGGCGGGCGTTGTCGTGCAGCAAAAGAATTCCATGCTACCGATTAGGTCTTTTCTCTTGAATAACCGTGTTGTGTTGTTCCATTTGTCGAACATAGAGTTCAGCGTTGAGTGTTTGGTTCCGTTCAAGCAATTCATAATGGATAATCCCTTCCAGTTTCACCATACGCCCTAGAGATGAGACGGGCTCAGCCCGGGCCCGAGTGTCCGAGCCCGAGCACGGGCCCGAGACGGTCTCGGGCTCGATTTTCATACCAGCCTTCGGGCACGGACGGGCTCGGGCTCATTTTTTAACCTGAAAATTTTATTTATTCCCGTATGGAAAAAAAAACTTTTAAAAAAATATAAGAAGTAATATATTAATATATAATCATCAAAATTTCTTGTGTTCCCTATATTATTCTGTTAATGCTTTTTAAGGTGTGTTAATATCTAAAATTTATTTATGTTTCTAAAATAAATTCAGTATTCCTTATTTTTATCTCTGTTAAAAAGCTGTTATTCTTGTAAAAGTAATTTAATTACTCCTTTCATAATAATCATTAATCTTTCAGTTTCCTGTGGTTTCAATAAATAAATGAGGCATTTGTCTGTTATCGCCTACTTCTCGTCCTTACGACGCGACGCCTGGGTTGAAAATTGCATTTTCCATAAGAAATCCTTTTGATGTTATTTTCATAAGAATGATGAAAGCGATGTATCAGTAATTGTTTAGTGTTTAGGTTATTGCACAAAAGAAAAGAAAATGATAAAAAAATAGTTTTATTTATTGGTGAACGGAAATAAAAGCATTTAACTTTACTGTTCGTTAATGAGTGTGAGAAAGTTGATTTTTTGCTTTATTTTGTTAACAGTTGATAATTTGGTAAACATTGAAAGGAATATTTATTAGCTGTATAAGAGATAAAGCTGACATTAACGTGTAATGAGAATGTTTTTAATGGGAAGGAAGTATCAGTTAAATATATTTGTAAAAGGACAATTTTGGTTTTAAATGGTATAATTATATGTGATGATTGATTAATGTTACAACATCACAGCTATTTTAAAAGAAATTTGCAATATTTGCTGATTTATATCATTCACGCTAATGCGCCAAAATAGTAGAATATTTTTAAATTGGATCGTTTATTTTATTTTATTATATTTTATTATTTGACAATCTGGCGAAATATGGCAAAATGTGAGAATGTTTTTAAGGACTTATCCATAGCTGCCAACTCTTCCGCTCTTTCAGACCACAAAAATTTAATAGAAATTTTTGCCTTATTTAATCGGCAGATAACGGCGATTTAAAACGATAAAATTTACTATAAAATTTTTGTGGTCTGAAAAAGCGTAAGATGTTGGCAGCTAAGACTCTTTTGATGAGATTAAATGCATAGCTGCCAACTCTTCCGCTTTTTCAGACCACAAAAATTTAATAGAATTTTTCGCCTTATTTAATCGGCAGATTACGGCGATTTAGAAAGGTAAAATTTACTATAAAATTTTTGTGGTCTGAAAAAGCGTAAGATGTTGGCAGCTATGTTAAATGTAAATGTCATAAAACTAATTATGTGCTAGGGATGAGATATCTAATTTAGAACAACTTTTATGCAATTTTTATTAAACTATTTTTTTCGGTTTATATTTTTGGTATCGGGCTCGGGCTCTAATGATTTAAAAATGTTTCGGGCTCGGGCAGGCTCGAATTTAAAATCGTCGGGTTCGGGCTGCCCCGGGCTTCGAAAAGTGAGCCCGCATCTCTAATACGCACAACATAATTTTACGTGGATGAAGATCTTGTTTCAGGCGCGGTCATTGTAATTTACGGGGACTAAGCCATCCCTTGCGATGCTTCGTATTAATGTACAGGCACCATTTTTCTTCGTCAGTAACGATTCGGTAATGAAAATGTAGCTTGTGTTGAGCGGTGACGCGCAAGCAAACGAGCGGAGATTGTAGCTCGTTGATTTTTGTTGTTGTCACTTAACCCCTTGGGGACGAGCGACACGTATACGTGCCGCATGAAGCACTCAGAATCTTTGCTTTTCTCACCAGTAAAACTTTACTGTAAAATTTGCCTTATTTAATCGGCGCATTTTCTCCATTCAAGAAGACACAAATTTCTGTCTTTAAAAAACTGTGACAAAAGATTAAAGATTTCGCAAAAGGCTCCCGTCCCGAAGGGGTTAAAGCAGGCGGAACCCATGCTCCACACTTCTGAATCTTTCCCCTCGAGTGAAGATGCTCCTCTATAGCAGTGTGGGGTAATTTCATTTTCTCTGCGAGTTCACTTGTCGTTTGACGGGAAGTTTCGTGCAAAACTTGGTTTAATCGCTCTTCATCGAAATCAACTGGACGTCCAGAATGAGGTGAGTTTTTGATGTCAAAATTTCCATTTTTGAACTTCGCATACCAATCACGAGCGGTTCTTTCAGCTATGGCAACAACCATACACAGCAAAAATCTCGCGCGCAACTTTTGCGGCCTTGCAACATTGACTAAATGCATAGGGGAGGAGGTGTCGTAAAAGCTCCCTTTTCTCAAATTGACACTCCATTTTACAGACCAGAGTTTCAACACAAATTAACTCTATCCAGAAAACAAAATGTAGAAAACTTCTATTTAAAAAAACTGCGGGAACTTAGTTGCCAACCTAATATATGAGGGAATGATCTAAATCCATTTATATATGTACTAAACAGTAAAATAATAAAATCTAATGCAATAAAATACACATTAAAAAACTCATAAGACTTTTAATTAGAGTAAGTTAAAAATAATACATTTTTAATTTTTATTATTTTACTGGGAGAAGTTAAAAATAAATAAAAACAATTTTTTGTACTTACTCAAATAAACGATAACTCTGCTAAATGTTAACGCTTTATCTTTATTTTTTCAATTGACATAGAGTAAAAATATATATATATATTATTTATTGACAGTATGACTTCTAATTATAATTTCTTTTATCTTTTAACCCTTTCAAGGACAGTGGTATGTTTATGAAACCACTTAATTTTAATTCCCAAGTGCCACAATGGCACCAGACTTTTTATAAAAAAATTTCTATTTAACATGTATGTGAAATACAACATTTTTCTTATTTACAAATAAATCTGTACTTAAAGTCCGGTACCAATCATTTATTTGAACATTTTAGCAATGGAAGTACTTTGAAAGTAAAATATCAGAAGATCTATCAGGTACAGTTTGGTTCCTGTTATATTTCGATAAATATAGCAATAAGGTCCTTGTAGGCTAAATTTTGAGATTTTTGAGGCATTTTTTTTAAGAAACAGCCACTTTTCAGAGAATGACCCATATACTATAACATAAAAACGTAAAATCATTTAAAAACCGCCCTTCATCAAAATTAGTTTTAGATGAAAAACTGATCAAATAAAAAAAAATGAACAAGAAATTTTATTTAATGAAAGAATTAAAGTACATTTCTATTAACAACTACATAGGAACAAGACATATTCATTTAAAAAAATCAGACGTTAATATTTTGAATTTACAAAGGCAACTCCGCGTCCCGGCCATAAGGGCACTGCTGAACATTTCTTTGATTGCTATAGTGCCAACTTTCGACGAATTTTTTCAAGGAAAATGTTTATTCAAAAAATGTGATCTGCAACATTCGAATTAACTGTAATATAATTCATGTTAGATTCACAGCAGTGAAAACATAAAACGCTCGCTCAAACCCTCTGAAGTGGGAAACTTTCATTGTTCGAAACTTGAAAATGGATAAACATGACCTCGGCGTTTAATAAAAATATACGATTTTATGTGTTACTGACTTTTCTTTATATTTTTAACCAAAACATAAAAAAGAAAATCTCATAGATAACAAGACACAAAATTTTTTTGTTTGAAAAATTTACTTTCTGTAGTATATACCAAGAACTCGAACAATGTTAGAAACAGTTAAAAAATTTCCAACAAAAATTTTGATTAAAAAAATGAATTAGGATGAACCAATCAATAATCTTCATATTTTTTATATTTATAATGTTACATATTTTAGAACTATAAAAAAGATTTTTGCAAGTTTTAATAAACTGTATATTGTAAAAGTTTATTTCATCATCCAGATAGTCATTGGGTTTTAGTGAAAGCCACAAAGACTACTTTTTTCCTTTATTAAAATTATTTTGTACGATGTTTTATTAGACAGGATTTTTTATAACATACTAGCAAACTCCGCTGCTTTGTTCGCATAACAGTTGAAATATGCCAAGTGTTATTTGTATGACTATTTTTTATTAGAAGAACACTTTTTGGAATAATTCAAAAATTACAAATTAAGCCACAGTTTGACTAAACTGCATTATAAAATTGCAATAGACAGAAATGAGATTTTAATTAATAAGACGAACTTAACACGCTGGCGGCGGTTGTCGAAAGGTGTTCGGCACTAGCGCCCCTCTCCAAATGGCGGTCGTCGACGACCCTTCTACACCTGTTAATGCTGTTTCAATTCATTCTGTATCTGTCTAGTCAACTGGTAAATATTTAAAATTTTCCCTAGCCTTCTTAAAGAGTTTTGCAACAATTTCAATAAAACAAATTAATTAAATTTCAACAAAATTTCAACAAAAAAATTTCAACAATAAATTTCAAGAAAAAAAACTTTCAGCCACGAGGAATGGTTTCACCTCATACGGCTTAGCCGCCAACGTGTTAAGCTAATTCTAAATAAATAATAATTTAGAAAGTATTTTGAGACTTTTATTCTCATTTCATACGCTCTTTTCAGTATTCATTTGCAGTTTTGAATTTTTTAGAAACCATATTAACACATTTACATCTTAAAATTAACCATCATGTCAAAGTCCAAGCTTCTTGTCTAACAGTCTACCACCTCTCTGCTGTTAGTGAAATCGTATGTCTCGAAAAATGTTGAAACAGAGACTTTCACCATTAATTTGCCAACATTAACCTTGAAATCATTTGCTATTTACAAATATTCTATAAAAACGAAATTTAGATGTTTTAAAAGGCTTTCTTGTTGTTCCTGAAAACCAGGTGGTAGTGACACCGGCATAAAATATAGCCCATATATGATCAGGGACTATCACTCTTGATTCGCAACCAATTACTTCTGTAATCGGTTTATTATTTTCTGAGATTCCATAGAAATCGTAATTTATAGTAGGAGAGCTGTTGAACATTTTAGGGAAGGTATTTGAGGCACCCTGAAAATTTGTGCAACATTTCATTTGTAACAGGCGCGGATCCACGGGGGGGGCGATCGGGGCGATCGCCCCCCCCAAAAAATCCACCGATTGTCTCGAATTTCGACAAATGGTCGCCGAAAAAAATCAATTTCGTCAATCGTTCGCAGGTCAAAGGATCGCAAAAGGAACGCAAATTTCGTCAAAGAATTGCGCAAAAACGCCAATTTCGTCAAAGGAACGCGAAAATCTCGAATTTCGTCAAAGAACACGCAAAAAACGCTAATTTCGTCAACAGATCTCTAAAAAATGCGAATTTCTTCAAAGAATTGCGAAAACAATGCGCGAATTTCGCGAAAGAATCGCTGAAAAAACGCGAATTTCGTCAAAGGGTCGTCAAAATTGACGCACAATTAGCATTGGGAGGAGATTCCCCTAGCCGCGCATCCACCGGGTGGGGGGTTAGATCGGGGCAAAGAAGGGAATAACAAATTACCAAGTTGACAGCGAAACAGCACCGAAAACTGGCGATATGAAGCAATTAAAATAATAAAACTTTGTACAAAATCACCATAAAATAAAAGCAAAACACAGGACGCGTTTCGAGCTAAAAATATAACAGTTCGTCATCAGCTACAGTAAACACGTGTCCGTAAGCGGACAAGGTCAAAAATGAACTGAAAGGGAGAGAATGTTGCAAAGAATGCGATAGATGGCGCTAGCTGAAAGGGGAACATACAGAAGAGAAAAGTGTTGCCAAAAAATAGAAGAAAAATTGATAGGGAAAAATGGAAATAAAAGAAATAAACAAAATTAAAATAAAATAAAAGAAGTAAATTAAAAAATATAAATAATAATAATAAAGAAAGAAATATAAAAGAATAAAACAAGAAAAAACCAAAAGATCCTTTTTTTTACAAAATAAAAAGAAAAGAAACAAGAGAAGATGGAAAAGAATTACAAAAGTAATTTCCACGCTGGAGATAGGAAAGGAGATGATGGGAGATCATTGACAAGATTAACAGAATTTTTAGAAATAAAATATGCTTCATGAAAATCCAAGTGAGACGGAGAGGCAGGGGAAGAAATAATTTTGGCCATGGGGAAATTGAAACAATGACTGGAAGACCAACAGTGAGAAGCAATCGAAGATTTAGAGATTTCTTGATTTGCAATATACCTCTGATGCTCACCTAATCTGAATTTTAAAGCTCTCTTTGTTTGACCAATATAACCTAAATTGCAAGAGCAAGGAATAAAATATACACCCCACCGGTTCTCAGTAGGAATAGGATCTTTTAGAGAAGAGAATTTAATTTTATTCATAGGTTTGAAGATAACTTTAAAATTAAAACGAGAAAGGATTTTAGCAATTTTAAAACAGAGAAGAGAATAAAAGGACAGAACTATTATAGAGTTAAAATTAGGAGGATTATTTGAATCAGAAAAAGGACGTTTAGGCTTATTAAATTTATACAAAGCTTTATCAATCAAAGAGGATTATAACCACGAGCAAGGGCAAGAGATTTGAGATAATTAATTTCATTATTCAGAGTAGAAGAGTCAGAACAAATGCGTAACGCCCTAAAAACAAAAGTACAAAAGGACGCCACTTTTTGTTGAGGAGGATGATTTAAAAAAGCATGAGGAACTTAATTCCGTTCCTAACCTTCTTATTAGTAAGGCTGATAAAGGCGGTCAAACAGTTCTTTTCAATAAATCTGATTATATTTCCCACGTTGAATCGATGTTAAACTCTGGTCCATATTCCAAATTACAGAAGGATCCTTCTACTAAGCATTTATCTGATATCAAGCATGTCATTAAAAATTCTGTCTTTCTTAATGATAACACCAAACGTTTGGTCACCCCTTCTATCGCTAATTGTGCTCGTTTCTATGCTCTTCCTAAGGTCCACAAACCTACTCTTTCCTTTCGCCCTATCGTTTCCAATATTGGTACTGCTTCTTATAAACTTGCCAAGTTCCTTTCTAAGTTACTCGCTCCTTTATCTTCCACTAACTTTCACACTGTGAAAAACTCTTTTGACTTTGTTGATAAAATTAAACGCCTTTCTCCTTGCAATTATATAATGGTTTCCTTAGATGTTAAATCCCTTTTCACTAACTTGCCTGTTCAAGGGGCAATTGATTGTTTGGAAAGAATGTTGCGCGAATTTCATTACTTTTCCATGGAGATTGATGAAATCCTGCATTTAGTTAGTATTTGTGTCAGGCAAACTGCTTTTCAGTTTAATAATTCTTTCTATTCTGAAACTGAGGGTTTGGCCATGGGTAATCCACTGTCTCTTCTTTTATGTGATAATTTATATGCATTTTATTGAAGAAAAACTCTTCAGTTTATATAAATTTCCTTTCTGGTTTAGGTATGTTGATGATACTTTCATTTTAATTCCCTCTGACCTGGATCTTTCTAATCTCCTTTCTCTTGTTAATTCTGTTGATCCTTGTATTCAATTTACTCTCGAAGTCGAAGAGAACAATTCTCTTCCTTTTCTTGACGTCTTGGTTTCGAAACACCCAGATCGGTTCTCTACCTCCGTTTATAGAAAACCTTTCGCTGTATCTCTTTCTCCTCATGCTTTTTCAAATCATCCTCCTCAACAAAATGTGGCGTCCTTTTATACTTTTGTTTTTAGGGCGTTACGCATTTCTTCTGACTCTTCTACTCTGAATAATGAAATTAATTATCTCAAATCTCTTGCCCTTGCTCGTGGTTATAATCCCTCTTTGATTGATAAAGCTTTGTATAAATTTAATAAGCCTAAACGTCCTTTTTCTGATTCAAATAATCCTCCTAATTTTAACTCTATAATAGTTTTGCCCTTTTATTCTCTTCTCAGTTTTAAAATTGCTAAAATCCTTTCTCGTTTTAATTTTAAAGTTATCTTCAAACCTATGAATAAAATTAAATTCCCTTCTCTAAAAGATCCTATTCCTACTGAGAATCGGTGGAACCGGAATGTTTATTTTATTCCTTGCTCTTGCAATTTAGGTTATATTGGTCAAACAAAGAGAGCTTTAAAATTCAGATTAGGCGAGCATCAGAGGTATATTGCAAATCAAGAAATCTCTAAATCTTCGATTACTTCTCACTGTTGGTCTTCCAGTCATTGTTTCGATTTCTCCATGAACAAAATTATTTCTTCCCCTGCCTCTCCCTCTCCCTTGGATTTTCATGAAGCATATTTTATTTCTAAAAATTCTGTTAATCTTGTCAATGATCTCCCATCATCTCCTTTCTTATCTCCAGCGTGGAAATTACTTTTGTAATTCTTTTCCCTCTTCTCTTGTTTCTATTCAACAGGTGGCGCTGCTATGCAGCATTTTTCACGATTTCCACAATAGCTCAATGTCCAGAACTAATGCACGGATTTTCAGGAAACTTCAGATTCAGTTAGCCCTTGACATGAATTGATGTTTTGTACCTTTTCGTTTAAATCGCTCAACAGGTGGCGCTGCTGTGCTGCATTTTTTTGTGATTTCCACAATAGCTCTAGCTCCAGAACTAATGCACCAATTTTCATCAAACTTCAGATTCCGGTATACCTTAATATGAATTAGTGCTGTTTGTGTTTTGGTGCAAATCGCTCAACAGGTGGCGCTGCTATGCTGCATTTTTCAGAATTTCCCCTACAGCTCTATCTCAATAAGTAATGCAGGAATTTTCATCAAACTTCAAATTCAGTGATACTTTGATACGAATTGGTTCTAAATTGATGTGATTTCTTTTACTATTTAAATGATTTAATTGACGTGCTTTATATAGAAGAAAGTTTTGTGATGGCCACAACATACTAGTTTTATTTGCGAACGATTGACGAAATTGATTTTTTTCGGCGACCATTTGTCGAAATTCGCGAAAATCGGTGGATTTATATTTTTTTATCCAAAAGGGGGGGGCGATCGGGGCGATCTCTTCCCCCCTTCCTTGTATCCACGCCAGTGAAGAGGTATACACACCACTTAGATGACACATTTTGATTTTCTAGTATGTTAAAGGTCCGTCAGATTTCTGAAGGGGATCCTTTTTCAGAGATTATCCTCTTTCAGAAATCTGATATTAAAAAATGGATGTGATGGTTATGTTTTTCAGCTTTCGATAATTGGTTCTTATGTATTTTTTAGTGCTGCATCCAAAAATGATCTTCATTTTTACTTTCTTCTATCTTTACAAGAAGAAAGTATTGGTTTCGTGAAAATTTTCGAATTCCAGTTTTCGACGGATTTGCACGTTTTAGGGGTCAGAGATTCCGAAAAACATGTTTTTACAAAATGTCTGTCTGTGAGTCTGTCTGTCTGTCTGTCTGTCCGTCTGTCTGTCCGTCTGTCTGTCTGTATGTGACACAAATTTTGTGGGCGCTCTATCTCAAGAACTAATGCACGGAATTTAATAAAAAATGATATTCAGTTAGACCCTGATATAAATTGGTGCTGATTAGTTTTTGGTGTAAATCGCTCAACAGGTGGCGCTGCTATGCAGCATTTTTCATGATTTCTGCAATATCTCAATCTCCAGAACTAATGCACGGATTTTCATCAAACATCAGATTCTATTAGTCCTTGACATGATTTGAAGTTTTATGCATTTTGGTGTAAATCGCTCAATAGGTGGCGCTGCTGTGCAGCATTTTTCACGATTTCTGCAATAGTTCAATCTCCAGAACTAATGCACGGATTTTAATCAAACTTCAGATTCTGTTAGCCCTTGACATGAATTGAAGTTTTATACATTTTGGTGGGAATCGCTCAATAGGTGGCGCTGTTGTGCAGCATTTTTCACGATTTCTGCAATAGTTCAATCTCCAGAACTAATGCACGGATTTTAATCAAACTTCAGATTCTGTTAGTCCTTGACATGATTTGAAGTTTTATGCATTTTGGTGTAAATCGCTCAATAGGTGGCGCTGCTGTGCAGCATTTTTCACGATTTCTGCAATAGTTCAATCTCCAGAACTAATGCACGGATTTTAATCAAACTTCAGATTCTGTTAGCCCTTGACATGAATTGAAGTTTTATGTATTTTGGTGGGAATCGCTCAATAGGTGGCGCTGTTGTGCAGCATTTTCCACGATTTCTCAAATAGCTCAATCTCCAGAACTAATGCACGGATTTTAATCAAACTTCAGATTCTGTTAGCCCTTGACATGAATTGATGTTTTATGCATTTTGGTGTAAATCGCTCAATAGGTGGCGCTGTTGTGCAGCATTTTCCACGATTTCTGCAATAGTTCAATCTCCAGAACTAATGCACGGATTTTAATCAAACTTCAGATTCAGTTAGTCCTTGACATGATTTGAAGTTTTATGCATTTTGGTGTAAATCGCTCAATAGGTGGCGCTGCTGTGCAGCATTTTTCACGATTTCTGCAATAGTTCAATCTCCAGAACTAATGCACGGATTTTCATCAAACTTCAGATTCAGTTAGCCCTTGACATGAATTGAAGTTTTATGCATTTTGGTGTAAATCGCTCAATAGGTGGCGCTGCTGTGCAGCATTTTTCACGATTTCTGCAATAGTTCAATCTCCAGAACTAATGCACGGATTTTAATCAAACTTCAGATTATGCTAGTCCTTGACATGAATTGAAGTTTTATACATTTTGGTGCAAATCGCTCAACAGGTGGCGCTGCTATGCTGTATTTTTACTTTCTTCTATCTTTACAAGAAGAAAGTATTGGTTTCATGAAAATTTTCGATTTCCAGTTTTTGACGGATTTACACGTTTTATGGGTCAGAGGTTCCAAAAAACATATTTTCACAAAATGTCTGTCTGTCCGTCTCTCTGTCTGTCTGTCTGTCTGTATGTGACACAAATTTTGTGGGCGCTCTATCTCAAGAACTAATGCACGGAATTTAATAAAAATTTATATTCAGGTAGTCCTTAATATAGATTGTTGCTGATTAGTTTTTGGTGTAAATCGTCCTGCAGGTGGCGCTGCTATGTAGAATTTTGAAGAATTTTTGCAAAAGCTCCATCTCAAGAACTAATCCACGGATTTTTATAAAACTTCAGATTCCGTTAGTCCTTGACATGAATGGATGATGTTTACGTTTTGGTGTAAATCGCCCAACAGGTGGCGCTGATATGCTGCATTTTACAGGATTTACACTATTTTCGCAGTAGCTCTATCTCAAGAACTAATGCACACATTTTCATCAAACTTCGGATTTAGTTAGTCCTTCATATGAAATGATCCTGACTACGGGTTGGTGTAAATCACCCAATAGGTGGCGCTGCTGTGCTGCATTTTGAACTATTTTCTCAATAGCTCTATCTCAAGAACTAATGCACGAATTTTCATGAAACTTCAGATTTAAGTATAACTTGATTAATATTGCGTCTGATTATGTATTGTTGCAAATCGCTCAACAGGTGGCGCTTCTATGTTGCATTTGTCATGATTTGCGCGATACCTCTATCTCAAGAACTAATGCACGAATTTTCCTCAAACTTCATATTCAGTTAGACGTTGACATAAGTTGCTGATAATTAAGTTCTGGTGTAAATAACCCAATAGGTGGCGCTGCTATGCTGCATTTTTCTGGATTTACATGATTTCAGTGACGGTCATACCTCCAGAACTAATGCACGGAATTTCATATTTTTAGAATTCTCATGATGAACACAGATTGCCATTTAATTTGGCACTGAGATAGTGAATTTTGAAGTATTGGCATGTATGAGATAGAAGAAAGTTTTGTGATGGCCACAACATACTAGTTTACCATGTCATCACGTTAGGATTTTCCATAAATCGCAAATTTGTAAAAAGTCTTACATCAAAATCAATTATCAAAAGTTTAAAAAGATAATCATCGCAAGGTTGTGTTATTAACGTTGTTTACCATAACTAAAAGAACAAAAAATAAGATAAATAATTACCATAGTATAAGAGTAAACAAAAAAAGAAAAAAAAAGACATTTAATAAATAAATTCTGTTATAACGTTTTTAATTTTACGACCTAATAAGTAACAATAAACGATACTTTGCGGAGAGGGCGTATTATAAAATAAGAGTGCTGGATAACCGAGTGTTTCGGTTAATAGGATGTCGGATAATCGAGAGTCTGTAATATTTTTAAATCGCATTAATTTTATATTCATTTAATAATTAACTGCAAGGAAGGATTTGAGCAACAGAAAGTATGACTACGTTGATTATATGTCACTCGGTATCGCCCCCCCCAAAACGATTCTCTGGATCCGCCCCTGATTTGTAATGCCTGAATACGAAATCGAATGTCTGGCTGAAGGATCGTGGCCCAAAAACTGTGCCAGACAAGTGTCAAGTGCCATTTGGCACTTGACACGTGTCTGCCACAGTTTTTGTGCCGACTAAAGTGTCTGTCATTTTCAAAATATTTTTTTCTAAGCATAAATATTATTCTGCCTCAATCTCAGCGTGCCTCAAATACCTTTTTTGGGCAGTCAAAAAATGGCACTTGACACGTGTCTGGCACAGTTTTTGGACCACGATTCTTCAGCCAGACATTCGATTTTGTATTCAGCCATTACAAAAGAAGTGGTGCACAAATTTTCAGGGTGCCTCAAATACCTTCCCTAAAATGTTTAACAGCTCTTGGACTATTAGGACTCTTTTAGAATGCTTTTCGCTCCTTCCCTTCGCTTCACTCCTTTTAATTTCGAATTTATTTTCGACTGTTCTTAGAGGACATTTATATAGAGTAAGTAACTACCGTGCTATATTTAAACTTTCCACGCTCTTCAGTATCGCAGAAATCGCAATTTAGAAAGTTTTTTGCTTCTGCAATCCTCTAGGGGTTGTGGCACCGACATAAAATATAGATTACGTTTGAGCAGGATCTATCACCATCAATTTGCAACCATTATTTTTGAAAACGGTTTCGTATTTCATACGATTGCATAAAAATCGTAATTTAGTACTCATCAAAAACGAATATCTGCAATTTTGAAAGTAATTTATTCGCAAGACCGTATCATTAGATAGATATACTCGAATTTTTTATACCATGTAAATTCACTGAAATTTTTTTTCAAAAAATTGAAATCGAAATTTATACAAGTTAGTCTAAAATGCTCATACCTAATTTATACTGCATAAAAAACATATAGTTCAAATGTTTCTGCTTTCTTGTAAAATCTAGTTTTTCTGGGGGAAAAAGATTGTAGAAAGAATAAACTTTATCTCAAAGAGATTTTCCTACATACACTTTAAGAGTATTGAGATATTGAAGTAAAATTACATAAAATTCTGAATTGTTACCAGAGCTTAATTTGATCCGAAGCTCACCGTAACTCAGCTGTGGTACATTTTGTTTTTAGTGAATATATAAATATTTTTAGGAATTCGACGAGTTTCAAAAATACTGCGCTCCGAAATCCAGCAGAAAAGTGCTTTGGAACCAAAAAACCAAAACTTAAATTATAGTTTCCTTTTCCTACCATCCCAATCTTTTCGTTCTTTATTACCAAAGCGCTTACATGCTTGACGTAGCTTCTGCACATGTAGGAGCAGTGTTGCCGGGTATCCAGCTAAATCAGGGCTCTAAATGCTCTGGACACCAGTATTTTAAAGTAATTTTAAAGGCAGAATTATCTGCGATTTAAAATAGCAAAATACCTATAAGAAATTAGTGGTGTCCATTGCATTTTGAGCTCTGATTTACGAAGGACACCTAGCAACACTATGTAAGAGCATATATCTCTCTAGCGCTCGCAAGTATAGACTCGTTGGTAATCAGTCTCAATGGTTTCCGATTTTGTACGTGTTTATAAAATCATCTAACTGATTAAATTTTTAGCTACTCGCTGTGCTTAATTTGAGCCAAGGCTCACAAGAACGCAGCTCCGGTAGATATTTGTTTTTTTTTAATATTTAAATATTAGTCGATACTAGTGTTGCCAGGTGTCCCGCGTAAATCAAGTCTTCAAAATGATCTGAAACCACTAAATGCTTACAGTTTATTTCGCCATCTTTAATCGCAGATAGGTATGCCATTAGAGATGGCGAAGAAACTCACCTTAAAATACTGGTGCCCAGAGCATTCGGAACCCCGATTTACGCGGGACGCCCTGCAACACTAGTCAAAATCAACCGCAGATTAAAAATACTGCTCAATGAAGCCGCCGGAACAACATTGTGTATTTGTTTTGCTAGTTGAGACAAAAAAAAAATCTTTCTGAGTAGTCTTTTCTGAACCTTCCCCACTCCTGATTTTAATGTTTTTGCTCTGTTTATTACTAGCAGGAATGACCGAGCCAAGCTCGGTCAAAATTAGTTTTGTGTTTATCTCGATATACTATTCCCACTGAATCATTCTTGCTGTTTTAGATGCAATTAGCTTGATCCTGAGACATAGTGACCCAAAATGACCCACTAATCGAATTGTTTCGAACATGCGACCTGACACAATGTTCTCCTGGAGCCTGAAAACGATGGAATAAAAAATTTAGTGAAAATCGTTAGTCGTTTTCTAGATAAAATAAGCTTGATCTACGTTGATTCAAAAACCCACTAACCGAAATCTATCGAACACGTGAGCAATTTCAATGGTCTTTTTGTACTGTAAAACGGTATAACAAAAAAAATGTCAAAATTGTTTGAACATTTTTAAGATGCCGTTAGCTTGACCCCAACACCTTATCACCAAAATGACTCACTAATAGAATTTTCTTGAGCATGCGGCTCAGCCCAATAATTTTATCTTGTCCAGAAACGGTGTAGTACAAAGTTTGCCAAAATCTTTTGAGTCGTTTCTTAGATACAGTCAGCTTGTTCCTGATTCATTAGGACCCAAAATGACCCATTGACTGAATTTTCTTGAACATGCAATCCTGCCCAATGGTCTTCTCGAGCCCGAAAACGATAGAACACAAAATTTAGTCAAAATCGTTTAAGCCGTTTTTTAGATACAATTAGCTGGACCCTGAAGCATTGTGACCCAAAATGACCCATTAATCGAATTTTCTCGAAAATGTGACTTAGCCCCATTCTCTTCTCATGCCCAGAAACGGTATAGTATAAAATTTGGCCAAATGTTTTGAGCAAGTTTTTAGATTCAATTAGCTTGACCCTGGCCCATTGTGACTTAAAATGATCCACTAATAGAATTTTCTCGGATACCTGACTCATCCCAATGGTCTTTCTGTGACCGAAAATGGTTAGATACAAAATTTAGTCAAAATCGATTGAGCCGTTCTCTAAATATAATTTTCTTGACCCTGACCCATTATGACCCAAAATGATCCACTAATCGAATTTTCTCGAACACGAGACCTATCCCAATGGTCTTTTCGTGCCCGAAAACAGTAGGGTGCAAAAATTTCGTCAAAATCGTTAGAGCCGTTATCTAGATAAAGTTAGCTTGACCCACGGTGACCCAAAAATGACCCACTAATCGAATTTTCTGGAACATGTGACTTAGCTCAATTGTCTTCTTGTAATCCAAAGCTATACAATATACAGTTTAGTGAAAATCGTTAGAGCCGTTTTTTAGATAAAAATAGCTTGACCCACACTGACCCAAAAATGACCCACTAATCGAAAATCTCGAAAACGTGACCCATCCCAATGGTCTTTTCGTGACCGAAAATGGTTAGATACAAAATTTAGTCAAAATCGATTGAGCCGTTCTCTAAATATAATTTTCTTGACCCTGACCCATTATGACCCAAAATGATCCACTAATCGAATTTTCTCGAACACGAGACCTATCCCAATGGTCTTTTCGTGCCCGAAAACAGTAGGGTGCAAAAATTTCGTCAAAATCGTTAGAGCCGTTATCTAGATAAAGTTAGCTTGACCCACGGTGACCCAAAAATGACCCACTAATCGAATTTTCTGGAACATGTGACTTAGCTCAATTGTCTTCTTGTAATCCAAAGCTATACAATATACAGTTTAGTGAAAATCGTTAGAGCCGTTTTTTAGATAAAAATAGCTTGACCCACACTGACCCAAAAATGACCCACTAATCGAAAATCTCGAAAACGTGACCCATCACAATGGTCTTTTCGTGCCCGAAAACGGTTAGATACAAAATTTAGTCAAAATCGTTACAGCCGTTATCTAGACACACTTAGCTTGACCCACGTTGACCCAAAAATGACCCACTAATTGAATTTTCTGACATATGTGACTTAGCTCAATGGTCTTCTCGTAATCCAAAGCTGTAGAACACAGAGTTTAGTGAAAATCGTTAGAGCCGTTTTTTAGATAAAACTAGCTTGACCCACAGTGACCCAAAATGACCCACTAATCGAATTTTTTCGAACACGTGACCCATCCCAATGG
The DNA here is from genome assembly GCA_963932465.1 of Maratus speciosus. NCBI lineage: Eukaryota > Metazoa > Arthropoda > Arachnida > Araneae > Salticidae > Maratus > Maratus speciosus. The sequence continues at coordinate 589,409,370 of OZ010786.1, read as the reverse complement.
TCTTTTCGGGCCCGAAAATGGTTAGATACAAAATTTAGTCAAAATTGATTGAGCCGTTCTTTAGATATAATTAGCTTCACCCTGAGCCATTATGACCCAAAATGACCCACTAATCAAATTTTCTTGAACACGAGACCTACCCAATGGTCTTTTCGTGCCTGAAAACAGTAGGGTGCAAAAATTTCGTCAAAATCGTTAGAGCCGTTATCTAGATAAACTTAGCTTGACCCACGGTGACCCAAAAATGACCCACTAATCGAATTTTCTGGAACATGTGACTTAGCTCAATTGTCTTCTTGTAATCCAAAACTATACAATATACAGTTTAGTGAAAATCGTTAGAGCTGTTTTTTAGATAAAAATAGCTTGACCCACAGTGACCCAAAAATGACCCACTAATCGAAAATCTCGAAAACGTGACACATCCCAATGGTCTTTTCGTGCCCGAAAATGGTTAGATACAAAATTTAGTCAAAATCGATTGAGCCGTTCTTTAGATATAATTAGCTTGACCCTGACCCATTATGACCCACTAATCGAATTTTCTTGAACACGAGACCCATCCCAATGGTCTTTTCGTGTCCGAAAACGGTAGGAGGCAAAGTTTAATCAAAATCGTTAGAGCCGTTTTCAAGATAAAATTTACATACACACACACACAATTTTTGCTCGCATTATAGTATAAGATATGTTATAAGATATAAATGCATATAACCCTTTGAGCTCTGGTGGTGAATTGCTTCAAAATTCCCAAATATCATATTAGCCCCAGTATTTTAAAAACAAAGGTTTAGTCTTATAATATAGACGAAAAAAATGCGTTAATCAATATTCAAATAAATTTGGTTGAACATTCTGGTGCCAGTGTGACATTTGAAGATTAAAATTATGTGTCAAGAAATTCACCCATCAAAGCTTAAAGGGATAAATGTAGTCAAAATATATTAACAAAAATTACTTTAATGATTTTGAAATTGCATTAAATTCTCCAAATAATGTATGAAATATATATATGCGAGTAGACGGGGCGGGATACACTATGCTTGTTATGCTTGCAGAATATCAGAGCTCGGGTACTTTTTTTGTTCGAAAGTAAGCCCTGTTTGTTATATTAAAACTCACCATAAAGTAAACGTCGCAGTGTATTAGTTCTCATTTTTAAAAGTATGCGTCTGTTATTTTGTAAAATTTCTTTGACTGAATATTTTCGTGGCACAGTAAATCTATCGCTTAAAACTGTACCAGTGAATTTTCAAAAAACCTGGTTTAGAGACTTAACACTTAAGAAGTAGCTTGACGCTTTTTTTTATGTAATTTATATAACTATCGTTTAGAAAGTCTTAAGTTCTGATTTCGATACTTTTAAACTAAAATTTTATATTTATATTTTTTGTTGTAAAATGTACGTCGTGTGTTTAATTTGTTTTTACACTTCTATCGAGTGCATTTCGTGGATATATTAGAATCAAAACCGGAAATAACCTAAAAGTAACTACTACTAACGTGCTTGCAGCATTGCTGTCTCCAGTCAGGATATATAAAATAAAGAAATTCCGAATTAGTGAATAATCCATTGCCCCACCAGTGGCCGAGAGGTTGTGCTCTCGAAGTTGTTAGACGGGGGAACTGGGTTCGATCCCAATCGCGTCCATCGGCCTAATCGTTCGTAGTTTTCGTGGTTTTCTTTATACCTTGGTTTTTCAAGCGTAAATACGGGTTAGGTTCCCTTAGAAAGAACCCCCCCTTTTGGGCCTATATCCCTCGTGCTGATAATTGGCCGTCATAAACACATCCAACTAACCTGAATAATCTATCTATGATGTTAATTTTAGATAGGGCAATCGTTTGGTAAATATAGTAGTTTTCCACAATTTACACGAATACAGCCTCTAACTTTTTTTTCATTTTACCATAAATTAAAAAAAGATCCAATTTCCAATCGAATGTTATTTTATTTTTTCTGAGCTATCTTTAAGATTAGAAAGTATAAGGGTAATCATTCTATAATAGGTAATGCTTTACGTGTACTGTGCACAATATACCCCTTTAAACCCGGGAGTTTTTTTTTTTTTTCTTTTGTAGAAATTGAAAGTTAGGGTGCTTTCCCCTTATCGATAGGACTGTATTTAATTGAAAAAAATATTTAAAAAAATACACGATGTCAGGTTATGCCAAACGAAGACCCCCTCAATTGTGCGGGTTCGGTCTTAATGCAGCCGTTTTGGGGGTAAATCTACACAATTGTGTAGTTTGGGATTGTGTGTGCAAATATCTAAAAATAAAAGTTTAAGCAAAAAAAGTTGTTGTTTATTGAGATAATCTTCATCAGCCATAATGAAAATGTTTGAAACAATTTTTGTTTTTCGACAGACCACTACAATTTCATTTTCTGAGATTCTCTATAGTTCTCTACAATTTCATTTTGGAAGTGCTCAATGTTCGCACCTCTCTTAAGAGCCGTTGACAAATGGTATGTCCTTCACTCCGTTTGGATGTGCCCCATACTTCAAATTTCTTTTCTTTAATTTTTCCAGCATCGGTATTTTGTTGCAATACCGATCGAAGTATATAAAACTAGGCCTGAACCAGAGTAAGGACTACAGCAGGTCCTAAGCCCAGATCCTTGTGGCTAAGGTCTGTACTTTCCCACTGGCATATTACAAAATTTAAAACTATCCCAGGTGATAATGTTACAACATAGTGTGGTTTGTTTTTTATATACAGCTGTACTGAATCACGTCCTAAACAAAGGAATAGTCTATTTATCTATAAAAATTTTCCCTGATCTCCTGGTAAATTCCAGCAGACACTACGGAATCTATCGAGCATTTGCTGAACTTTCCATAATGTATTATTTATTCCTGGTGGTTTACTTGCTGTGACGACAAAATGGAATGAATTTATCAAACTTAAAATCTATCTCGTGATATGCATATAACTCATATAAAACTTATAAATCATATATGACATCCATAACTCAGAGCAGAAACATACAGTTCGTTACATGTACATATTATATATCTATTACTATCAATTTTAAATAGAAATCATGAATTGTACAAACCTATTCATTTAAAATTAATCCGATTTAAAAATGTAATTAATAAAAAAAATATTGCTAAGAACATAAGTTAAAAAAATCACTTAAAAATAAAAATTTTATGTATTAGGAATTGTGCCAATTTTGGAAGTGGTAAAGGCCGGACCCTCACAATTTTCCGGGTCATTTGTTTTTCAACATTTGTAAAGCCTAATTAAATTTATCAAAGACAAAATCAATTAAAATCATGAATAAAGTATATGAAAAGAAAAATTAAATCTAAGCAAACTCTAAAAATCATATTTAAAAGGAATTACGACAGTACATACTTTTTGTCTATTTCTGTCAGATAATATAGTCTTTTTAAAGGTAGAAAATCTAACATTGTATTGTAGTTGGTGCCCCCTAGTTGTGGGTTATCAAAACATCTAACGCTGATTAACTCATATAAATGTGCAGATTTGGTTTTAAATCTCACAAAAACAGAAAATAGTCATTCTCTTTTAGTTTAGTATTACACCACCGCCCCCTGAATACTAGGCCTGAGCGCTCACATAAAAATGGCGGCTGCCGAAGGCGGATTATTTTTAGCATAGGTACGGTTCCTTAAATGTAGACACCAGTATTTTATAAAAGATTTCTCTACCTTGTGTATTCTCAGAAAAATGAAGCGGAAAAACGTCAAAAAATTATTGGTAGGAATACTTAACCCCTTCGGGACGGGAGCCTTTTACGGAATTTTTTAATCTTTTGTCACCGTTTTTTAAAAAGAGAAATTTGTTTCTTCTTGAATCGAGAAAATGCGCTGATTTAATAAGGCAAATTTTACTGGTGAGGAAAAACAAAGATTCTGAGCGCTTCATGCGGCACGTATACGTGTCGCTCGTCCCCAAGGGGTTAAGGGACAGTACACACGCTGAAAATAATCCGCCTTCGGCATCCGCCATTTTCGGTCAAGCGCTCAGGCGTAGTATTCAGGGGGCGGTGATCACGCGCACAATTTCGGGGTCATGGTCTAAAGCGATACCGTTGGCATGATGTACTATCATTTACCAAACTGTAGGTTCCTTATCAGGAACCAACTGACTTGAGTACGTTTCAAAACACCAGAGGGTGTCGACTAATTTAAACTAAAATATTATATTTGCATTTTTTCTGTAAAATGTACGGTGGGAATCTAATTTTCTTTTACTCTTCTATTGAGTGCATTTCGTGGATATACAGTGCTCAGCAAAAGTTTAGACAATGATCGATTTTGCTTCTGTGCTGAGAAATATGTAACGAATTGTTGTAATTCTACTGTCATATATTACTAGGGACTTATATTTCTTATACAAACAATAAATTTTAATTTATACACTTTACATAATATATAATGACAAAAAAACAAATTTAACATTGTTGCAAAAGTATAGACAATCTGTTTGTTAACAGAAAAATAATCATAAATTAAAATCGAACTGCACCTACATTGTCTGCTATTAATGCAAAAATGTGACTTTCCATCGCAGAAAATAAATCCTGCATCACTTGGGAGTCTATTTCGTACCAAACATGTTCAACATCTGATCGAAGTTCATTTACAGAGGAGTATTGTTAAAAATTGCATAAACCATATGAGATATGATGATACAAAAGTTTTCGATTGGGTTCAGATCAGGGCTACACGCGGGCTTGTCAAAAATAGTAATATTTTGAGAGTTAAACCAATTTTTTGATTTGTATGCAACATGAATAGACGCATTATCTTGCTCAAATACATACTTTAGAAGAGGTAAAAGTTCTCCAAATGGCTGTAAATTGTTTTCCAATGTATGTATGTAGTCTTACGCAGCTTGGCGACCATTGAGAAACTCCAGAAATACTTAATAATTAAAGCAAAGTAAGTAATCATCAACCCTTTCGAGGGCAAAGGACTCCTAATTTTAATTCCAAAAGTGACAAGAATATTTAATTAAAATTTTCCTTTTATAATATATGTGAAAATAAGCAATTTCATATTTTCTAAAAACTTCGTTTATAAATTCTGGTATCAGTCCATTATTTCATCAGTTTATAAAAAGAATTACTCCGCGACAGGAAAGGGGTCAATTTGTTGTGAGATTTCAAGGCTGGTTGTTTTATCATTTTCATGTAAACTAATTTACATCTTTCTTTAATGCATCTATGAAATTATCCGCTGACACAGAAAGCTCTGACTCACTTTTAATGTGATTAGCAGTCATCATTTGTCTAGATGCCAGTTTATGGATCCTTCTATAATCTCGTTTTCTGGTCACAATAGTCCTTCCAGATCTAAGTTTTCTTTTGAAAGAGTCACCCTTAGACAGTACTTAATAGACAGACTTCTTTGGCCGATTCAAAGTAGCTGAAATTTCTGCAACAGTCTTCCCTTTCGATTTCAGCTTCCATGCTTTAATTACTTCATCTGACTGAAAATTTCTTGCTCGCGGCATCTTCACTAACCGATGCTATCGCGAGGTGCACTTAAATACTTCATGCATGTGACGTCATAAGTTTGAAATATGTGTTTTTCCGTGAACAATTGCCAAAAAATCACAAAAGTGTCTAAACTTTTGCAATATGCAAATTTCACTTTTTTCAGTTAAATTAAATAATATCTTACATTAAAACCGTTATTTCTGTCTTAAAACGTTTAAAATATATTCAAAAGTAAGTACAGTCATTTGGATAACCCAAGCGTTCGTATTTTTTATTTAAAGGTTAAAAATCACCAGTGTCTAAACTTTTGCTGAGGAGTGTATAAGCATCAAAACCGGAAATAACCTAAAAGTAACTGCTACTAACGTGCTTGCAGTATCGCAGTCCCCAGTCAGGATATACAAAATAAACAAATCCGAATTTACTGCAGAATCCATCTATGATGTTAATGTTAGATAGTTAGATCATTTTGAAAATATAGTAGTTTTCCACAATTTCAAACCGAAAACAGCTTCCAAGGTTTTTTTTTCTTTTTAGCACAAATTAAAAAAAAAAAAGATCAAATTTCCAATCGAACGTTATTTATTTTTTTCTGATCCATCTTTACGATTAGAAAGTATAAGGGTAATCATATTATAATAGGTAATTCTTTACGTGTACTGCACACAATATACCCTTGGAATGATGTTCTATCATTTAGCAAACTACTGGTTGCTTACCAGGAACCAACGGACTTGAGTACGTCCTAAAAAAAAATTATGTTAATCTCGACACATTTAACTAACTTTTTATATTCACGTTTTTTGTTGTAAAATGTACGGTGCAAGTTTAATTTAGTTTTACTCTTCGTCGAGTGCATTTTATGTATATGTTAGCATCAAAACAGGAAATCACCTAAAAATAACTGTTACTAACGTCCTTGCAGCATTGCAGTTCTCAATCAAGATAGTATGTAAAACTAAAAAATCCGAATTTACTGAAAAATCTATCTAAGATGTTAAATAGTATGTTCGTTTAGAAAATCTTGTAGATTTTCACGTTTTCAGACTGAATACAACCTGTAAGGTTTTTTATTTATTTATTATTATTATTTTTTTAAAGTTTAAACTGAAAAAAAGACCAAATTTCCAATCGAGATTTTTCTTCTTTTTGCAGCGTCAATTTTCAATATAAGAGTAATCATTATTAATATGTAATTCTGCATGTGTACAGCACACAATGCATCATTGTCATGGTGTTCTATATTGCGTCTCAAAAGTACAAGGACAAGCGATTTTTTTAAATAGCAGCTTAAAAAATGAATCACGAAAAAATGTAATGAGCATATGGAAATATAATATACGTTTATTACAACAACGAAATAATACACTATAGGTTTTAAAGAATTTTTGTAAAAAATTAAAATTAATAATAAGTTGTCTCAAAAATATATGGACAATGAAACGAATTGCTTTTGTTACCACCGTAAAAAAAAAAAAAAAAAAAAAAAAAAAAAAAAAAAAAAACATTTTTTGCGTTTTGTACATGTGCAGTAACCACTTCGAAATACAAAATCACTCTTCCTTCTTCAGTTGTCGAATAATGGGAAAATGCCTCGCAACGTTCAATTCTCTCCTGTTCATATAGATAAAATTTGGCGTTTAAAGGCACAAAATGTTAAAATTTCTGATACTGCTAAACGAAGAGTAACAGATCCGGAATTTACGAAATTTTATCAAAAAGTGACAATGCGATTTCAAAACAACGTTTAAGTCGACCAAGAAAAACATCTCTACGAAAAGAAAGACACATGTTGCGAGCAATTTCAACACAAAAGAAGTCTGTTCGTGAAAGCTTGAATATCTTAGAGTTTCCTATTATGAGATCAACTTTTTACCGTTGCATACAATCAAGCAAATTTCACATATATCGCAGAATGTGTCGGACACCTATGCTGAAAGTGCACCAGAGAAATGCACGCATTCTTTGAACTAAAAAACGCATGCCTTGGGAGGATAAATTGTTAAGTGTTTCTTCAGTGACGAAAATAAAATCAATTTGGATTGACCTGATGTCTGGGCATGGTCTGCGACAAGAATCTCCTGAGTTCTTTAGTTGACAACAAGGAGGGGATTCTCACATTGTGTGGGCGCGATTTGTACCAATGCAGTGGTGGAAAATTGGCGCAGAGGTGGAGCCTATTGACACCACTAAATTATAGTAGTATTTTGCCTCTTATCTAATGATCAAATTCCTGAGTTTTATTAACCCCTTGGGGACGAGCGACACGAATACGTGCCGCATGAAGTGCTCAGAATCCTTGTTTTTTCTCACCAGTAAAATTTTACTGTAAAATTTGCCTTATTTAATCAGCGCATTTTCTTTATTCAAGAAGACACAAATTTCTGTTTTTAAAAAACGGTGACAAAAGATTAAAAATTTCGCAAAAGGCTCCCGTCCCGAAGGGGTTAAACTGAATAATACCATAAAAATTTAGTGGTGTGAATAGTCTCCGCCTCTGCGCCTATTTTCCACCACTGCCAATGGAACAGCGGATATTGATTTTCTTCATGGTCGAAAGTGCTCTGAGGATTATTGTCCTATTGTCCTTGTACTATTTCAAGAAACATAGTGTCAGAAATCTATATGGTCAAAACTAGAGCTAGTTAACATGAAACTATCTAAGAATGGCAAAACATCTACAGTTATTAACAATTTTTGCTAATTCAAAAATACGACTTAATGTAAAACCAGGAAATCAAATAAAAATCCATTAGAGGTAGTTTTAATTAAGCAACTGATTTATAATTTTCTTGAATTTGGAAAAAGTGAGACAGTTATTTTTGGTAATTATACTGTATATTTTTAATTAAAAAAAATTTGTAAAACCTTAGTAAACAGAGAAACCTCCCAAGTAGGGGAGGTAGGGGAGGTTTGATACGTAGGGAGGGTTGATACATTGACAATTTTTCTCAACAAATGGCATTAAGAGCCATTCTAACACAAGTGAAGGCTTCCTTTATTTGCTGAACAATCATTAGCTGGACTAATCAGTGAAGAACTGACAACTTTTCTTTTCTTTTAATTTTGAAGGTTTTAGGAATGTCAATGTAAAGTTTTTCATTGACTGATTTTCTTTCATAACTCTTATTATTGTGACGATAATATCTTGTAATTTTTTTTATTTATAAAGCACATTGTTAGGATTAGTTTTACTTGAAAGTAGATTACCATTTTGCAACTGCATTTGTACAAAGTGATTAAAAATTCAATAAGGCATAATAGGGAGAAATGATACATTAGTACTGGGGAGAAATGATACACTTGCATATTTGAAATTTAATAGTTTTTTTAAGTTTGCAAACTAATATAGGACTGTAATATTCATTATTGTTTTACAGCAAGAGCTACTGAAATTGGTAAGGAAGAACAAAGAGACTATTCATAGACTTTATGTAGGTTACATAGAAAAGCAGTGCGATGATAGATGGTTAGTTCGCTTTGCTTGTCATGTAGAAGGGAAAAGGTTTAAATGGCCTGAAAGGGGAAATGTTTCTATAATTTACGAAAAGCAAATTGAAAAAAACGTTAAATCTATCCAATTTTATTTATCAAAATGATAGAGTTATTAGTTTTTCTTTTAACCATTTCAGGGGTGGTGGTATGTTTATGAAACCACTTAATTTTAATTCCCAAACGCCACATTGGCACCAGCATTTTGGTAAAATATTTTCCATTTAGTATGAAAGTGAAATATATCCCTTTTCTTATTTCTAATTAAATTTGTTGGTAAATTCCGGTGCCATTCATTTATTCAACACTTTAGCATTGAAAATGCGTTGCCCCTGAAAGGGTTAAAGGAATCTTAAATGTGTTGAATTTATGTTAAATTGTTTGCAGTGTTCACTTCATTTTTCCTTGCAACTAGATCTCTAGGGGTTTTTTTCATTATTTATTTTCTAAAAAGCGTGTTAATAGGAATGTTTAAATAATAGCAATAGTTTAAATATTTTTGTAAAAAATCATTTCTGAAACAAAAATATGTCAATGTCATTTCGTTTTAAATTTTACATAAATATTTCAAGATTTATCATAAAAAATTGCTTGACGCATAAATTGAATTGACTGCATTTTTTTTTTTCAATTTACATAAAAATGTATCAAACCTCCCTTGCTAGTGTATCAATCCTCCCCAGTAATGGGGAGATTTGATACAGTAGTAACCATTAAAATAATTGGGATACATTTTTTGAATGACTATTTTTTAAATTCACAATATTTTTAATAAATGAATAAAAGGTCACTTTATAAGAAAACACGAAAACTTTGTTTAAAAAGAGCTTACTAAGGGTTGTAAAAAATTAGTAAAAGAAGTGTATCATACCTCCCCTACTTAGTGAACGTAAGAACAAGAGAATGTGGATATAATTGTGTTCCTATTGTAGTGGGGTTTCTTTTTTACAATGAGTAGCTGCCAACTTTTACGCTCTTTGGCTACCACTAAAATTTAATAGAGATTTTTGCCTTCTTTAATCATGAGATTTCGAAAATTAAATAAGAAAATATTTACTATAAAATTTTAGTGGTAAGAAGAAAGCATAAAACTTGGCAGCTATGACAATATCATATGCATACATGCGATCACGACCGTTTTTAACATAATAAAAAATATGTTAAAATAAACAAACTGGAACCACAAAATTTCCTTCTGAATGAAATTAAGAATTGGGTATTTGGAAAGTCGTGTCCGTTTGGGAAAATCAATCCGTACCGGAAAATTCTGTCATTTGATTATTAGGCATTGATTCCGATATGTAATGTCTGATAACTACCGCGCAGACTTTTCTAGTGCGAATTGATTATCCTAGACGGACACGGCCTTCCGAACGACCCAGTAAATTATATAAGTTATTAAACCCTTAGTGACGAGCGACCGGTATTCGTGCCGCGTAGGGTGCGCAGAATCGGGTATTATTCTCACCAGTAAATTTTTACTGTAAATTGTGCCTTATTTAATCCGAGCATTTTCCCGATTCAATTAGTCAAATCTTTTTGTTTTAAAAAAACGGTGATTGAAGACTAAAAATTCTGTAAAAGACACTCGTCCCGAAGGGGTTAAACCGTAATTAAGCTTAAAATCATTAAATAATTTTTATACTAAAGCTAGAATTTTTATTTCCTCACGGCTCATTAATAACAAAACACTTATCAATAGAGTTGGTGTAAAGTTGCTGTCAATTCGGTAGCCTCTCAAAGATTTTACACTGTTGTATAGTATTGTTTCCTTTATTTAATGACAGACGTTTCGTGATCACCTAAAGTAAAAATTCTTCATTCAGAATGTGAATTCGGAGTTTTTAAATTGAAATACAACCCGAACTGTCAAATCAGTGTTAAACACTATTAAATTACATCAGCACATTAGCACTCTAATGCCCATAGTAGCATGTATGGGTCAATATCTGAAAACCGGACAATTTCATTCCAAAATTTTTATTTTATACAATTTGCGTACCAGCTACCAAACACAATTATATACTATGATCATAGCTGCCAACTTTTACGCCTTTTGGCTACCACTAAAATTTTAAGGAGATTTCCGCCTTGTTTAATAATGAGATTTCGACGATTGAATGAGATAATATTTTCTATAAAATTTTAATGGTATGAAAAAAGCGTAAATGTTGGCAGCTATGCTATGATACATGTTTTGTCATTTAAATGCTGTAGTGTTTTGAGATAAAGGATGTATATTTTATGTGTATAAACTTTTATGGAAGAAAGTGTGTGTTAACATCATAATCAGTATCAAATAATTGCGACTGAGAGGATGGGGACTGAGGAGATGTTTTTGTCTTAACAGCTGCTCAGCCATTTTGTTAATTCATTTTGAACACATGTAAATTATTAAATATGCCATGTGATATTTGTATGTTACATAAATAAAGTTGCAATAAACTTTTTTTATAAATAAAAAGTTAAATATGAGGGCATGAATGATGCTATAAAAAATATTCATCCCTATTCAGGAAAAAAACTAAATATTTCTAAATATGAAATAAAGAGAAGAACAATTTACCTTCTACCATAGTGGCTAGTTGTACTTTAGCTGCTGTTGCAATGGAAATAGTTCTGCCAGCACTACACAGAATCTGTTAACATAATTGTGTGTTTAGAGGGACTGAGATGATGGCAAACCTCAGGGACAAATATATTTACTACAATATTTTACTATACAATCTATACTCATAAAGGAGAATTATACTTTCTAACACTGTATATATATATAGGTATAAATATATAATAGCAAAAGATAATAATATTTATAAAAAAAATTACAGCATACATTTAATACTGTATATTTGTATCTGGGGACAGGGACTGAAATGATGATTGATTTTTTCTAAATTTTAAAATTAATTATTTATACATCATTGTATGTCCATTTATCATTGGTAATTGTTATAAAAAATGTTATAATATATTACATTTTCCAGTTTTTGGTTTTAGTATAATTAATGAAATATTATTTGCAGTGGACGCAAATGTCCAATTTTCAGATATTTAGGCATATGCTACCGCAAGTGTTTCCAGTTTAGTGGATATTTTAACTCAGCTTTTCAAAATTTGTACCAGACATACAAAATAGCAATATTTGTCTTGCTTATAAACAAAACATTCCGCCGTTAAATAAAGCAAAATTTATTATTAAAATATTCTGGTGTGAATTCCGATTCTCCGAATTAAGGGATCTCTACAACGTATTCTACCATAGGAATTAGAAGGTTAGTGATAATAAATCTTCCTCAAGCATTCGAAGTATTTTTCTTACGCTTTACTGACTAGCGATTTTGTGTGAAATTTGTAATTTAACCCATTAATGCCGGTTGGTACGAAAATCTGCCATTTAAGTAATACGAAAATTTTAAATATGAAATGCAGTATTTTAGCATGGAAATTTTCATATTACTTAAACTCATACTTTGAGAGATCAAATAAGTTAAAATTACAGTATGGGAAAACTGGTGTCAACGGTTACCTAGGTATTGAAAAGCTGCAAAAGAAACTCGTCATTAATGGGTTAAAGCAGTAGTTGGCAACGACCTGTCCTGTAATCATAGGATTAAAGATTTATGTGAAGACTATTCTCTTTACATAATAATGTATTTTCTCAGGCCAAGACAAACAATTTACTGACATGAAGATTTTTTTGGCTTAGATGAAATGAAATCTCAACTATGCTACTCCAGCACCTTCAGCAACCTTCTTCAAGGTTTAAAATTCAACGCATAAAAATATTTGCATTTTTAACGGAGTTATGAGCATTTATGTAACAACCGTTACAAAGCCGCACCCATTTAATTGCAACTTTAAGTCGCGTTTTCTCCAAACTTGATTTTTGACAACTATCCGTAAGGTTAAAAAGAAACTATTTGATGGAATGGCTTAAATCTTTTTGCATGCATAAAACATCATTATCTATAGAATGAATTGATATATTTTAGATAGTTTAATATTTTGAGTATTTTTAATGAAAAAAAAAAGTTGTATTTTTAGGGTTTTTTACATTTTCAAATTTGAGAGGTTTTTTTAATAAAATTTCCTTTGAGTGATAGTTATATCCTTAATTCATTCTATAGAGTGAAGTTTGCTGATCATTGTAAAGCAAATATTAGGTTCTTATGCCAATTTAACGTTAAGATATCTTACGGATGGTGATATGACACCTAAATTTTTTTTTCGAAAATTGTATTATATAAATTTTGCTATATTTTTTGTTTTATTACATTGAAGTACTTCATTTTATAATTTTATAAGACTACAAACATACCTTAAAAATATCAGAAAGTTTCAATTAGTTACATTGAATACTTCTGTTTTTATATGCACTCGAAGCGAGAGCTCTGTTTACATGTTTTTCGTTATCGATCAGGCCCTGAGCCCCCTTAAAAAAGTGATAAAATGAAAGAAAAAGATTATCGTAGAAGTTCCTTAGAATATAGGGTGTTTCAAATACTTAAAATTCAAGAAGTCATTAACCAATTAACGATGAGTATTTTTTACACTACTTTTAATTCTTCGACATACTTTTTCCCACATAGAAATTTTGAATTAAAGCAAACTCCCGACTATCCGGAAAAACGTGGCGGAAGGATAGGCCGGATAACAAAAAAGCCGGATAGGCCGGAGTTCTATAAATATTTACTCCCTTCCTGCACTCCACCGCCCCAATTACATTAAAAACACATGTTACACATTTTAAGATAAATGTTATATGTACTGTACATATAAGTTTCAAAATAAGGGAATCATTAAGGTAAAATGTAACCTTATTCGTAAAAATATGAGTAAATATTATTTAACTGTTTATTAATAAATGATTGCACAAATATGAAAAATTATGCATAAGATAAGGAGTCAAAACTTAATTTTCAGTTTTTGAAAAAGTAGCTGATAGATGACTGATTCACCCTGTTAGCCCTCTTCCGCGACGCAATGTCCCTCCATTTACGCAAGTAGATAACATCAACTGGCGTCGCTTCCTACTGCTGACTCGTAGTTTCCCCTGTATAGTCACTACAACCTTCTTTCATTTATCACCCATTTCGTTAATCTTCAATAAATAAACCCGAAGCACAACAAAAGACTATATAAAAGTAACTACGATAAGCGAACAATAACGTCCGCACGTGTTAACATCCGTTGCGCAACTGATGAATCAGGTTATGAAGCCTTAACTACCCTCCTCCCTTCCTGTCTGTCTCTGCTATTGCATGATGTAATCCCTTCTTGCTCCTTCTTGTCGTGTGTTAGCATCTGCCTATGGGCAAGATCCTGCCTGTCTCGGCTGTTTGAAACATTCCTCATTCTTTTCACTAGGCCAGATAGTCGGGAGTTTACTGTATTTAATCGCTTAAAATCTGAGATTAGATAATGTAAAAATTTCCGAACTTAAATATTAATATTCAAATTTAAAAGTTTTCTTCGCCTTAAATGGCAAGTTTTCTTGTTAACCGGTGTTAATGTGTTAAAAAGGCTACTATATAGTAATTGCACATTTATTTTCTGATAATCGTAATAAGATAATTTATTAGGTAATGGTCAATCACCAAATTGGATTTTCCTATAGCGTAAAATAGAATTTAACAATACGGGAAAACACTGAAAAAACACTCTTAATCTGTTAAAACACGGACACTGTTATTGAAACCGATTCATTTTATTTAAACAGCAATTTTTTAACAAAATTTACCTTTGAAATGTACGTGAAAGCAAAAATAATCTTGCCATTATTAGGTGCGTTCGTAATTATATAAATGCGTAGCACCTATAGTCGTCGTTCAGTCTGTCCGTCCACATATAACAGAGCAAAAACTACCCAATCGAATGGTCTGAAATTTTAAATATACAATTGTTGCAAAATTTTGCCGGGTCATTTCAAATTTTATGAAAATCGGATCTATAGTTTAATTACAGGGACAGTCAAAATATTTCCGCTACAGTACGGCCAATGAGAAAAAATTATTTCAAGCGCATTTTAATGATGTTACAGCCTTCCAAATGGTCTGAAAATTTAAATATATAAATTGTTTCAAAGTTTTGCCGAGTCATTTCAAATTTTATGAAAATCGGATGTATAGTTTAATTACAGGGACAGTCAAAATTTTTCAGTTACATGAAGGCCAATGGGAAAAAATATATCAAGTTCATTTTAATGACGTTGGAGCTTTTCAAACAGAATGAAATTGATATGCACTTATGAAGTGCACTAAAATATACATTCAGTACAATATGCTGTGCAAAAAATATTTATAAAACTAGTTATAGTACGAACGCATCTCATTTGCCACGTTTGACAAGCAATTTCCACCTTTTTTAATTTTAAATAGAAATTCTTATAACTTCGGATGTCACGACAAAATGCCAACAACATAATTTCTCACTGAAAGAACAATTTTTGTAGTGCGTTTTTTAGGTGCTTTCGTAATTATTTAAATGCGTAGCTCCTATAGTCGTCATCTTGTCCGTTCGCCTATCTGTGTGCCTCTGCGCATATAATAGAGCAAAAACTACCCAGCAGAATGGTTTGAAATTTAATATATATAAGAGTTGCAGAACTTTACCGAGTCATTTCAAATTTTATGAAAATTTACTAAAAACTTAACAAGAAAGGAAAATCATGCGTGAAGCATAGATTATAAAACACTTTGCAACACTTCTTGAATGCTTTAACAAAATTTCATTATTTAGGGAAATAAGGTAAATAAGTGAACTAAGTAAACATTTTGTAAAACACATAAACTATTTGAAAAACTGATTTCAGTAGTTACCATCCATAACCAAATATGTATTCGAATTCTTTTGAAAAGCCCTGTATTTGATCTGTAGGTTGATATACAGTGGCGGTCAAAAGTTTCCGGCCAGCATAAAATTTTTGGTTAATTTGTAAGTATACCCATATGAAGAGGAATCTCAAAGTGATACTTATACACTTTATTGACATAACAGTTTAGAACTTACTTATGGAATAGAAATTAAATATTAATGAATTTACTTGACAAAATTAATTACAAAATAAAACGCATGTTCTCAAAAGATTCCGGCCACCTTGGCAAGTTTGGAAAAAAATGGTGTTATAACAGAAAATAACAGTGATCAACAACATTTACAATTAGTATATTATATTCATACATTTAGCAAAATGTACTGATGCGCAGCAACATGGCATCGATTCAATGAACGGTTGTAGATAGTCAATGTTAAGTTTTGTCCACGGTTCTTGCAATTTTTGTGAAAATGCTGCTGAATTGGAATATTGATAGTTCCACACACTTTTTCAAGTTAGTTTCAAAGATTTTCTATCGGATTCAGATTGGATGATTGGGCTGTTCATTTCAAAAGCGGATTTCTTTTGTGCGAAAGCCACTGCTTGACGAGCTGGCATGTATACTTTTGGTCGTTTTCATGATGAAACAAATAGTTGCGACCATAATTTTTCCTCCAATAAGGCAGCAAATGATCTTGCAAGATATCCTTATGCATTGCACTATTCATCCTGACGCGCATTTCAAATAACGGATAGGCACATTTTCCAGAAAATGCTCCCCACAGCATAACGTGTCCTCCGCTATGCCTCATTGTAGGAATACTATATCTTGCACCTTATCTTTTATTTTTAGGTCGTCGGTTGTAATGTCTATTATCAATCCCGAAAAGATTGAACGTCGATTCATCAGAAAATAGTACTTTTTTCCAGTTTTCACTTGACCATTTTTTGTATTCCTTGGCAAACGAAAGTCGGACCCTCTGATTTTTTTTACTTCTGAAAGATTTTTTAAAACCGACTATTCCATAAAGTTATGCGTCACATAAGCGTCTTGACACTGTAGACAGACTTATTTCAGCAATATTTTAACGCCGTAAATCGCGTGGAATTGCAGCTGCATTTTCACGCGGGTCATCAACTGCTTTTCTTCTGATAATTCTGTCCACAAGAATAGTCGTTTTTCACCCACCCCCCCAGACGGTGGCAAGTTCCGAAGGCCACGACCATCTTTATATTTTTTTAAATATCATTTACAGCAAATTTCCCGATCGACAACTTTACCGCAATCTCACGAGAGGATTGTCACTTTAGAGACAAACAAATCAGTCGTTTAGAAACAAAAAATTGTTAAACTTTTCATTTTTGAATTTCAAATGCGTTATTCACGTTGATTAATTAACAAACATGGCAAAAAAAAACACTTTAGCGATAGGAAAAACTAATGGATGACGAATCGCCGGACACTTTTGCAGGCGCGAATTTCGAATTCCTCCCCTTTGCATCAAGTATCTTAAGTATCCAATCAAAATGATCACGTGGTCAGAGGTAATTTACTTATTCCTAACTTTTGGAGCAATTGTACTTCTTCGCTGAAACGTTCTGTCAAACAAATCAAAGAAACTAACCGGCCGGAAACTTTTGACCGCCACTGTATGTACTATATAATGGGAAAATTAAGTTTAGCAAGAAAATCCATTACAGTTTGAAATTCCTCTTTCAGCAATTTTTATTAATAGGTGGAAACATGCTTGAATGCTTTTGTACAGCCCTGTAGTTCTAGTACCTTTATTACATGCCACTATTTAGCTAACATTTAATTCAAACTAAAAATCTCTTAAAACTACTGAAATTATATTTTTAGAAATTATCACCCATAGATGGCCGTGTATCCAACTCTTTGCGAGCCCTGTATATCATTTTATCTATATTCTACAAATATTTCTTAGTAAACTAATTTCAGTTCAGCGTAAAAATGCATAACTCCTTTAATACCCACATGTAAGTAATTTATACTCGTACTCAGTAACCTTTACGAATTCATTTTTGTAGCCCTGTATATGAACTATAACATTTATACGCACTTCATAGTATGCATAAATGTAGTGAAAAAAGCGCATATCATAATTAAAAATGCATTTCGAGCAATCATTACTAATATACTGTAATTCGGATAAAATATAGTATCTGAAATCTTTTCAAATACACCGCAAACAACTGCCCCTACACTATTATGAACGGAATACTTTTGTGTGGCCCTGTAAATGAACAATAACTAATCTTTGCACCGCATATTCAACAGAATGCCTATTTTAGTGGACTCCATAAATGAATATCAATTTTACTATGTCTGAAAGAATGTCGCACCAATAAAAATCATGTGAAGCGATTTTTTTCCCATTGGCCGTAATGTAACGGAAAACTTTTGACTGTCCCTGTAAATGAACTAAGCATGCTACAAACTTCATTTGAAATAGGGAACGTGTTATGGTAGAGGTCACTAACATCCTAAAATTTCAGAACGATCCGAGCATATTTACAAGAGTTAGAGCGTGGACAGACGGACAGACAAACCGGAGTCATAAACACTTTTCAACTTTATTGTAAAGTGATAAAAAGATATTAATATTTTTTCGTTATATTAAATCCTATCATACGTAATTAATTGAATGATATCGCATGATAGGTATGGTGATTACGTCCTATTTAAGATGGGCTCATATTTTTTCCGTATTACTGAATTTAATATATAGAATCGTAATAAATTTATTAGTATTTATGCATTTTTGCATAAGATCGGAACAGTTATTGCACCAAGAAATGAATATTTATAAAACTAGTAAATAATTCGAACGCAGCTCCTTTACCACGTCAGACGTTCCATTTCAGGCTCGGTTTCAAATATTTAGATTGCTTGATTTCCTCCACGTTTTTTAAACTTGTATAATTTGCCTTATTTTCGCCTCATTTCGTCCATCAAACAATAAAGCGAATATTCTACTTTCAAAACATTATGGCAATCACTAAGCTACCTCTGGCGACTATGTTTCAATCCTATCTCGTACTACTTTTTCAAAACAGAAATCTTTTACATACTCTGTGACAACATATGCAAGAGAAATATATCACAAAATCAATTTTTTTAAAATAGTGGTGCAAACAGGATATAAAAATAGCCGCCTGTGTCAGCCTTGCAAGCAAGCAACGTCGTTAAAAGAAAGAGTCGAAACTGTAAATGAATTAAAGCATTTCTATATATATATATAAAAATAAACAATTTTATTGCACAAAATCAAAGAAAAAAATTCTTCACACGACATTACGAAATTATCGTGTAAAATTTCTCCATTATACGTTACCGGACAAAAGTAAAAACATGCCGTCGTACATGTGAGGAAACATGCCAGAAAAACAAACAAATTCCAGTAAAAACATACTATTTTTACTTCTACTAAATTTTTCATTCGTACAAAAGAAAGGAAAGTTTATTCAGTTAAGCAGTTTCAGGTGTAAATTTTAGAACGTTAATTGCTTTTTATTATTCACAAACTAAAAACTGCAATATTAAATGTGTGTTTTTGGATAAATCAAAATATACTTGGCGGAATGTACTGAAAATTTGAATACGAATATCGCAAACATATAGAAATCGATTGCTATTCAAAAAATAATAAGTTACAATTCATGTGTTTTAGATAATTAATTTCACATAATACATGACTTGAACTTAATATATGAAAAATAAACTTAGGAATTGTAACATGTAATTTTTTTAAACATAATTCAATTTCTAGAAGTTTCAAATGGAAAAAATTCTAATTGTATAGCGTATTCCGCCTGAAGTAGTTTTTGAATTATTCGTGAAAAAACAACCCATTGCAGTTTGATTTTAGATATTAGAATGGAATTTAACGTTAGAAGTTCAAAACTGCATGACTCATAAACCATTCCTCGGAATGATTTATTTATTTGTACCCGAAGATAGAATTTGCTGTATTATCCATATAAATTGGTGTTCGTTTTGATATTTTCAAAGTTTGTTGCAATATCATTATGTATACAACCCTATTTTTTTATGTGAACTCTAGAAAAGATACTTTTTTGAATTGAAGGCTATTTTTGGTTTTCTATGTGCGAAGTGTGGGATTAGAAGGTTTAGGAGTAGTCACTGCATAATTGGGAAAGCTGCATATGTTTAACACACAGCAGTACGTTTGCATGATGTGCGTTTCTTTCTTTTAGTAATCTACTGATTGCTTATGAGCAACCAGCTTACTTGAGTAATTCAGCTTTTTGTGTTATGCTACTCTTAACACAAAAACTAAATTTTACTATTAAATTTTATATTACGAAGTTTACGGTGTGAAATTTAATTAAAATCTCATCTTTCTTTTTTATTTATTTTGTAGATATGTTAACATGGTAACCCAAAATCACTTTCAAAACAGCTGCAACTAAACGCCTTCTTCAAAGGTGCCTTTAATAGAAAGTAGTAAAAACAAATTTTAACTTGCCTTGCATGGAAATCTTATCTTAACTAGTCAAAACCGGAAAGACAAACTATTTTCGGTTATTATTAGTGTTTGCTAACTAAAATTAAATCTAAAATGGGAGTTACTGCAAAACAAACGATTAAATAAATCCCATAAAATTCAGTTAGAAAACGTTTTTACCAGACAATTTGTTTTTAATTTGTTTTAACGTGATAAACCCAGATGGTCTATCTCTATGGTCATAACAAATTCCACTTTTCAATAAACATTTATGCAGCTAAACCTCAGTAACTTGCTCTCTAGAAAAACAACTCGCAATAACTTAGTGACGAAAGGACTAGCGAATGTATGTGTAATTACGTTACTTGTATACATAGCATCTATGAAGGTATTTGAAGGTCAGTATAAAGAAAAACGTCAAAAAACTCCTTTATTCGCAGAAATTCCATTATAAAATCACACCAAATTTGACATAAGTCACGGTACATCGTGTTAATTTTTAAAATGAGTTTTTTTTTTTAAATAAGTGTCGTCTACATATAAAAGAATGTACCCACATCGGTTTTTTGAATCGCAACACCCACTTTTGTTGAGTCACCATATTATTTGAGTTCATTTTATCAAAACATCCCAGAAAAGTAGATAGCGGAACCCTTTGAAAGGTTTATTTGTCTTACACAATTAACTAAAAATAAGGACCATACAGCACTTTTATAGCACTAACATATATTCCTCAGATTTGGGCAAATATGAAATTGCAATTATCTGCAATGTAATTACAATTTAATTTTATTTAATTAATTATAGTTAAAATTGCATGCCGTAAAAAATTCTTCCAGCTATGTAGCAGGAACCGCCCCCATGCCATTATTTGACAAATTTCTGCTTTAGAATGTCTGTAACTATAATCGATTTCACGCAATTAACTTGTAATTACAATGCGGATAATTGACGTTACAAATCCCAACTCTGATTTGCCTTTTAAAACCCACCTAATTTTAATGCAGATTGGCACCTTAAACTTTGGTGTAAGAAGGCCCAAGGAATTAATTGATCATCCTATTTCTTAAGAAATTCTTTTTTTAAGTTCCGGTGTGAATTCAACATTGCACAAACATAATTGCTTACACCGCAATCGGACACAATGGTGTATGTCTGCCATTAAATAACATGAATATTGCAGTTTAAATTTAGTGGTGCCGAAAAATTGTAGTAACGAAATTCTTTTTGCCTGTACGGTGAACGGGCAAACCTGTTAACACCTTGGGGACGAGCGACCCGTATACGTGCCGCTTAACCCCTTGGGGACGAGCGACACGTATACGTGCCGCATGAAGCGCTCAGAATCCTTGTTTTTCCTCACCAGTAAAATTTTACTGTAAAATTTGCCTTTTTTAATCAGCGCATTTTATCGATTCAAGAAGACACAAATTACTGTTTTTAAAAAACGGTGACAAAACATTAAAAATTTCGTAAAAGGCTCCCGTCCGGAAAGGGTTAAGGTGCTCAAAATCAGTGATTATTCTCACCAGTAAATTTTTATTGCAAATTTTTGCCTTACTTAATCCGAGTACTTTCTCACAGGCACAAATTTCTGTTTAAAAAAAAACCGGTGATACAAGATTAAAAAGATCTGTAAAAGACGCTCGTGGTTAAGGAGTTAATCCATTTAATATTTTAATAGGGATCCTTTCTTGTAGAGGCTTTAAGATTAGTAAAAAAATATTCAAATGAAGATTAACATAAACGGAAATCAACATGCTGCAATTTTCATATCAATCTTAGGTGTGTTGAGTGCGGCGGAAATTGGTATTCAAAACGAAACCCATGAAATATTTCCCCTGATATACCCTACTCAAACAAAAAAATAAAATAAAATGATTTAACTGCGAAAATTTCCAACACTCCGTTTTTAATAAATGTACTTAATTCCATCATATACCCTAGTTTAGTAATTTGATCCTAAAGCAGTTGTTAAGACGAAAAAATAATATTATAGCAAAAGAAAAGACCTCCCTTGCCCCCTATCACACACACATAAAAAGAAAACAAGTGACTCATCATATCTATAATCTACATGAATTGAGGATTAAGAATGGAGAACACTTCAAACCATTATTAAGAACATCTGATAAAACACATACGTGAAATCTATAACGATACATGATCCATATACAAATTGGCAATAAAATGAATATTATAGATAGAGATTTTTAGTGAAACTCAAGATAATATTGTCAGTATATGGAAACCAAGAAAAGTGAATCTTTCATTATCTGAACACGATATGCATTTTACATAAGTTAGAATATTAAATTTTTAGATTTGATAAATGTTAAATGTGCATGGTACTAAATAATGTTAAATTAAAACAAAAATTAGACATCTAAAATTTTAATAATATTTTGCATTATTCAAAATTGGTTAAATCTTAGTTTGGTTACTGAAATAAAAAAACAACGAACATTAGATTTACACATCTATCTGACTTTAAAAAAAACTTAGTGGAGTAAGATATGAAAAAGAGATTTTTTTTTTTTTTTGGGGGGGGGGGGGGCACTGGAAATCTTAAAATATTATTAGTATTTATTCTATAATTTACAGAAATGAAATCTATAAAGATATAACACATATAAAAATTATTAATAAAGCTGACATTATAGATGGAGATTTTTAGTGAATCTCAAGATAATGCTTTTATCGCAAATTAATAACTTTTGATAATGTGAGATAAATAAATTAGCTTTATATATCTAAAAGCATATAGTAATATTGTAGTGGTTATTATTCATAATTCTACAGGTAATTATTTTTAATAATCGGTAATATTTTGAACATTATATTTTTCTTTCAAAAATCTAACTAAACTTTAAAGTACATTAAATTTTGTAAAAAAAATATTATTATGTAGATTTAAAATTTTAACTATCTATTTTTTTTACATTATATATCATACTTACTTATCTGACTTAAATTTTATTTTTTGTATCTATTCTATGATTGAATTAAAATTTCAAAATTAATATCTCCAAGCAAGTACCATTCAATTAATCTTTAAACCATTAACAAAAATAAAAAATTATATTGTAAGCAATACTTTTATGGTAACTATCAATAATGAATATATATATATATATTGAAAAATACAAGATTTATACATGCTACATAGAATATACGTAAATTTCGTTAAGTTTAAAATATTTTGGAGTACTACAAATTATTAATTTACAAACAAAGTCTAAATTATTAAAAATTGATAATGGAAAAGAATAAATACATGACAATAACAAATTTGTGCATTATTTAACGTAGTTTTAAAGTTTAAGAGCAATGATATCATATGCACATAAATGTTTAAAGCTGATGCATGCAATTATTTTAACATTGTAGCAGAATAGTGTTGCTTTTCTTTCTTTAGAAATTAATATTACCGCTTAAATGTTAAAATTGTGAGAATTTGATACTTTAACAGGTAGTCTAACAAATGAATGATTAATTAAAAAATGCATTGAATAAATCTTTTTTTTAAATAAAATGTAAACCAAATATTTTATATTAATAATAATTATTATTTCTACCACTGAATGGAAATACACTGTTATGCTTCAGTCATGTTTACAAATATAAGAATATTTGAAGAAAAAAAATGAGCCCATAAGAAACCCTAAATATAGCATAATTGCAGTATGAAGTAATGAAGAATTATATACTTATATTAAACATAGTGAAAAAAAGATGTCACAAAGCACTCGCATTAAATTACAGAACACGTGGTGATTTATATCTTATATTCAATGTATCAAAAGCAAGTAAAAGGTACTAGAAGTAAAACGTACAAATAAAAAAATGCTCACAAGATTTAAGATTTATCAAGATAAAAAACTCTTTCTTACCTTATTATAAATAGATTTTTCAATAATCCAACAACGCTTTGGAACAAAGCCAATGTGTGATTTCTTTACACTTTGCATATGAAATACAAGTACAAACAAGCAAGGCTGTACTCGTATTGCCACAAGAGAGGAAGAGAAATGGAGGTTGCTCAAAACCAGTTCAGTCAACACCCACTGGACTCTATTCAGGTGACTTCAGACGCCAGAGCTGTCGGTATGATGATCTGTTATTCTAGTTACTGCACCGGCATAATACAAGTATGCGCAGGCACAAACACCGCTAGCAGATTACTTTAGCCTTGACCCAGGTTGAATGGGTACGTTTTAACTAAAAATTTGCAAACTTAGGGAATTTTCTCACATAAAGAACAACATTTTGAATTTAGATTACAATATATTAAGTATATGCTGCTGCATTAAAGAATTCTTTTGCGGTATTTTTAACAAACAAGCATTAATAACTCACACTCCATAGACTGCTATGCTAAACACCGCCAGTAAATACCTCCAGCAGACGAATTTTAGCCTCAACATCAGGTAGCGTGCATAAGGTCCCTTGATCTTGTGTCAAGTAGGTGTTGGCTGAAAGGGGAAAATTCAGCTATGTGCCGGCCTCCTGTGCTGATGTGAATCGGTCAACGTCAAAATAGAGTGCGAATTAAATGAAAAAAAAGAGGGGGATCAGAATAGCTTTTTATTATGTCGTTTGATTCATGGAAACATTCTAATCAAGATTAATCATATTATTTAATATAATATTTTATGTCATCAATTTGTTTCAGTGTTGTTTATAAAAAAATAATAATTAATTTAATTTTATAATACAACGTTTCTATTCATTCAAACTCTAAAATAATTATTTAATACAGTATGTAATCATTTATAACAGAGTATTTCTTTTAAAGGGAAAATTATCCAGTACCCTATATGTAACATAGAATGAATATTATGTATTGAAAAGCTTTATTTTATTTTTCAATTTATGAAAAAATTCAGACATTTTTCTGTTTCTTTCTTCTACACTTTTTTTTTGTTTGTTTAGTTTATTTATGCTTATTATTTTTAACTTAATACTTTGAAATTAATTATTTTTAAAGCACATAAAATATATTCTCTTTTTACAAGAAATTTTCAATCCTTTCATTTCTATTTTTGAAGATGCAATAACAAATTTCAATAAAAGGGAATGTCATGTGATAAAATACAAATGATTTTGATTGTATAAGTATTATTTTTATTTCTGACTATTTTTTTTTAGCAACATTTATCCTGATTCAAAACAAGAGCCATTTTCATCATTTAAGAAAAACAACAAGTGCATATACCGGGTGATTCAGAAGTTCCGGGAGTTTTGAAATGTTAATAATTAGTAAACCGTATACAATAGAAAGATGCAGTTTTCACCGAAATGCTTAGAAACTTGTGGGATTTGTTCTATCTATCTATCTATCTATCTATATATATATATATATATATGTATAAGGCTATTTTAGTTACATTTTTTTCCAACAGGAGGCGCTAAAATTGATAAGATAGTTTAGAGATGGACTGAGTATTGGCATTGTGTTCTATATCATTTACGACTGCAACAGATTTTTGGGGTCTCCCGCCTCTTTGACGATCTCCCATTTCCTCAAACCGTCTTGTCATAGCCTTTAGATTTGTAACAGTCATCGGTCCTTTTCCAGTTTTAACTCCACGCGTTGTATGATAAGAAAGCAAAGCTTTTGCTGATTCATCCTTTTTGTAAAACAGCATAATTAACAAAGCTTTGGCACGCAAAGTAAACATGTCTAAACCATGGAACTATTAATAAAGAGGAACTGACCTGTCCTTAAATTAGTGAAGCTTCAACTGTAACCGCTATCGCAGGAGTTGTTTACCGCCGGTGGAAACTTATTTAAACTTATTTAAACTTAATTTTCAACTTATTTAAACGCCTCGACATTACAAAATTTCAGTCATAAATAATAGTAGAAACAGATATTCAGTTTTACTGGTAGGAATGTACCTTGACGGTAGTTAGGTCTTACGGTTCCGCCATATTGTGACAACCAGGGAAACTAACTGACAGTTTTACAAGGCATACTGACACCAGTAAAAACAAATAGAGATTTTTATGACATTTTTGAGAAAAAATTTCCTTGAATAAGACATTTAATTAAGATGAAATTTTCTATTCAGTTTTACTGGTGGGAAGTTTGCCCTGGCGGTAATCAGAAACTGAAAATCCTATTTTAAAAAAACTGTCGCCATCTTGTGACATCCTTTTAACAACAAGTTACTTCACTCCCAACTGGTAGACAGTACACTATATGTCTCCTCCTTTTTATTCTTAACTCCATTGTCTAAAGACTGGAGTTACACATCAAATTGTGCATCAAAATTCCTTTTAAATGCAATGTCTTTAACCTTCGAAAAAGCGTTTGAACATAAACGATCCTTAAATCGAAATCTGAGCAATATCTTAGCAAAGATGCTGCGCAATGAAGTCATCTGCTTAACCCCTTAAGGACGAGCGGCACGTATACGTGCCGTATGAAGCGCTCATAATCCTTGTTTTTCCTCACCAGTAAAATTTTACTGTAAAATTTACCTTATTTAATCAGCGCATTTTCTCGATTCAAGAAAACACAAATTTCTGTTTTTAAAAAACAGTGACTAAAGATTAAAAATTTAGTAAAAGACTCCCGTCCCGAAGGGGTTAATAAGACATGGTACAGATATTTTTGATGTTGTACAGCAGCGCTATCTGTTGCTAAAAATGTTAACTATTTATTTAAAAAAATTTTCATTACAAACAAATATCCCACACGTTTCTGAGCATATATGTGAAGACCGCACATTTCTATCGTACACAGTTTTCTAATTATTAACATTTCAAAACTCCCGGAACATTAGGATCACCTGGTGTATAGAGAGAATAAGAGCTTTTTAAGTGGTTAGCATGTCTCAAAAATTGGTTTTAAACAACAATTTTGTCAGAATTTTCTAAAGATTCTGTCAATCCTAATAAAATTATCCAAATAAAATAATTTATAACTTTTAAAACTAATCTCTGTACAATATATTATTTCAAGAATTGTTGCTAGTTTTGAGATGATGAAAGGAATATATATTATCCTTTGTCTTTTGCGTTTCTGAAATCTAAAATCAGGAAAGTTATAAAAAATATCCCTTAAAATAAATTAAATAAACTGAAATATTATACATTTAATAATAACGCACAAACAGACATATAATAAGGAACTTATCTTGCACTATGAAACTTACTGCCACTTTTTCATTCTTTCATTTTTTTACTTGCTTGTTAATCAATTTCTTGGCTCTTGTTGCGGCATAAAACATGTCAGTTTCTTTATTATTATTATTTGTTTTAAATTACAATTTCTGCTGAGAAACTCTCACTAATCTCAAATGCAAGTTAAAAATTTAAAAGTCTTCTCTACAAACACCACTCCAACAATAAAATTTACTTTACTATAATCTAAAACTTCAACAGTTTTCTTTAAAACACGATTCATTGTAGCGCTCAAGATTTTATTTGGCCGCCAAAAACAAAAACTTTAACCCTTTCAAGGGTGGTGGCTAGAGGGTCTAGTCACCTAATTTTAATTCCAAAACTGACTACTGGCAACAATAATATTTTAATAAAATGTTGCTTTTGTAATTAAAGCGCAAAATAGCGTTATGTTATTTGATAAGAAATTCGTTTGAATATTCTGGTGTCAGCCAATTATTTCATCCTTTTACGAACCGAATTCCTCTGCCCCTGAGAGGGTTAAACAATAACGTTTTTTAAAACGATAATATTTTTTAAATATTTCTAAACAAAACTGCTCAATGGTAAATTAAGTATGTGTACCCTGGTGCAGGATCCCTACCCTGGAAGATTTATGGTTTTATTCTTATTAACCTTTTACTCTCTACGTACGCAGCCAACGTCATGATAGCTGGCTGATTTTTAATTGCCATTCCAAATTCGTACCGGAAAGTTTTAACTCTTATTTTTGGATTATAATATGATTCATTTTTCATAAATGAAGTAAAAGAAAATTATAAAAATTAAATGTTTGTAGGATAAATTCAAAATTTCTAAAAAAAAAAAAAAAAAAAAAACAAGTAATATAAAAATTTTGTTTTTAAAGTCAATTCCTACTTAGGTCATCAAAGAAAAAATTAATATAATTCCTTAAGCTAATATTAGTTTTTGTTGCATTAAAATATCTCAATTTGCTGATTTTCTATAATCAAGTAGGTTTACAATGGAATTCTATGGGAATTTGGCGAAATATTAGAGATATCGCCAAGTTGGCGTCACTTTTGGCGACTCATTTCGGCCGCCAAATTTGGCGATATATCACCAAGTTGGCGACAAACTTGGTGGTATTTGGCGACAGAACAGGGTCTCCCCTATGGTAACCACCTTATAGATATGAAGATGCATTAAATTCTTCAATAACCAGTGGCCGCCATTTTGTCTCCCATGTAAAACTAAAATTAATTAATTAAAATTTAATTAATGAATTGATGTTTGAAAAAACTATATTAACATCAATTGTCATCCAGTACAAGTTTAAAAAAATATTTCAACTTGATAGGATGAATAATAAGTATTTTATTAACGATTGAAAATTTGAACAAGATATATATATATATATATAAATAAATAAATAATTAAATGTAGGGAGAGTGTGAACTAATAGTAGAAATTGAAAAAAAAAACATCTGCCAGATGGTCGATACTGGTCGATACACCACTAACACTAGCGATACATCCACTAACTGTACTAGAACTCAAGGGGTTATTAATTTTAAAGTGGAAATTTCCTCTGGAACTCTTCAAATGCACCACCCCCCTCTCCCCCTGCCCTTCAAAATTATCTTTATTCAACACTAAAAATATTTTAAAATTATTACAATTTCTAAATTAATCAACATACTTAGTTTTTTACACATCATTCTCTTAATAATTATAGAGAGAAAAAATGAGATCTTAATTTTTTTTTTAACAAAATTGCTAAAAAATTATTACATTTCCTAAATTATTGAATCATATTTTATATAGTCCTATTCCATATGAGTAACAAAAAAGGAAGAAAAGAAAAAAATACATAAATTTTTTGCAGATTTTTAATTAAATTTTGAAAACGTTAAACTCTAATATTCAGTTTTAATAATATCATAATTAAGTGGGGTTTTTTTTGTTTTGTTTTTCGCATTAATATCGTACAACACCAACTAAGATTGCTACATGTAAAAGTTAACATATTTAACTAGAGATTTTCATAAATAAAATTGTAATTTCGGAGCTGCCCAATCCATCCATTAACATTCCCTTTTCATGTTCAGCCGGAGCCCTTTCTGCCAGATGCTTAGACAAATACTAAATTCAGTTAGCCAAACAAGCGATAATCAGCCAAATACAGTAACCCTACAAATGTGCTGTACATTCTCCCAAGGAGCTTACTCTATATTGAGAAGCTAGTATTAAAAATTGAATCAGGATGAAGCAGTCAATAATCTTTATATTCTACATATTTTATAATGTTGCATATTTATGAATTATAAAGATTTTTACAAGTTTTTAGCTCACAGGCAATCAAAGCCTAAGAGCTTATGTGTCCGCCAGTTCTGTATGTACGTACGTATGTGTACGTACGTACACATGTACGTAACGCGATAACTCTTGATAGAAACTTCCCATTTGCTTCATTTTTTTTTTCTAGTTTCATTCTGATAAGGCGCTTCCATGATTAGTTTTGGGGGTGCATTGGTTGAGGATAAATGGGAAAAGGGAGGACTAGTCCACCTCCCTTAATTTAGATAAATAGGTTTTTCATGCTGAATTATTCGATTCGCTCCAAATTTGGTATACCGGTTTATTATGTTAAAGAACTTCCTTGATTAGTATTGTGGGTTCATTGGTTAAGGATAAAGGGGATTAGCCCACCCCTCTTAATTCAGATAATTTATGAATCGTATGTTCTAAAAGTTTATCATCATCCAGATACTTATTGCATAGCTCCCAACTTGTACGGATTTTTGCTACCACTAAAATTTAACAGAAATTTTTAATTTTTTTAATCGTTAGAAAAAAATCAGGTTTCGGCAATTGTTTTTGATAAAATTTTCTATTAAACTTTAGTGGTGAGAAAAATCCGTACAAGTTGGCAGCTATGTTATTGGTTTTTAGTGAAAGTCATAAAATGTCCTTTTTACCTTTATTCGAATTATTTTTTAAGGTTTTATTAGACAATTTTTTTATAAACTATGTGCTATAAAACAAAGAGTGCGACATTAAAAAAACAAAAGAACCTTTATTTTTATAAGCTGTTTATTTTTTGTTAAATTTTTTAGTCAAAACTGTAAATAATTATCCTATGAATAAGGAAACTAAACATTGGTTTGAGAAAACCAATCTCCAATATTTGATTTAGAAATCCCGAATAAGAATGTAATATTCAACAGATTTGTAACAAAATAGCGGATACTTTTTATGTGTTGAGAATCTAAAGATAGATTGAATTTTGTAATAATAAAATGTATTATTATTTACCTATTGTAGTTGAATAAGAAATAATTTACTTCCATAATGCTCTTTGAACTATGTGGATAGGCAGCATAACATTAAGCGTTATTTGTTTAGATCAGGTAACCTGCTTTGGTCTCTTGAATTTAGGTGACAGTGCTACTCAAATTCAAAAATCCGTAC
This sequence comes from Maratus speciosus, assembly GCA_963932465.1. Classification (NCBI taxonomy): domain Eukaryota; kingdom Metazoa; phylum Arthropoda; class Arachnida; order Araneae; family Salticidae; genus Maratus; species Maratus speciosus. The sequence continues at coordinate 589,378,484 of OZ010786.1, read as the reverse complement.
GAACTCTGGTATCAAGAATATTATTAATCGCGTTATTTATTAATCTGTCATTACATAAAGCGAAAAATAATTGAAAACACTAAGTTGACAATGCAGAGAAAGTTAGATATATTCATTGCATGTCTCACACGAGTATGTGGTACACGAATAGAGTTGTGAATAAAGATGAGAAGACATAAAGTGTAGTCTGCCAGTTGCGAGGGAAGTCATTATTCCCTTGAGGGGCGGTGGAAAATATTTTATCCCACCTACGATTAAAGAAGATTTGCACCAGTAAAATTTTATTAAATTTTACTTTTCAAACTCTGGTAGAAAGAAAGGTCGTAAAATTGCTTTTCTTTATTTTGCAATAAAACTTTTTGGTAGTTTCCGGTGTGAATTCGACATTACAGAAACACAATCATTTGCCCTTCAAGGGGTTAAGGGCTAATTTCATGAAAACTTGTCATGTCTGTCACACAGTCGAAAATCGCTATGCTTGTTGGCTACCAGTATTTTAGAACGAAAAAATGTGACTTATTTTATCGGAGATATCTCATCAATTGAACAACGCGAAGCAAACTTTTCGAAAATAAAGGTGGCCAACAAGCATAGCGATTTTCAGTTGTGTGATAGACATGACAAGTTTTCGTTCAATCAGCCTAAGGAGATTATCATAAGATGGCGACTGATTTTTTTTTTTTTTTTTTTTTCTTTTTTTTTTTTTTTATCGGATCAAAAGTTTCTGATTACCGCCGGAACAAACGTCCTCCAGTAAATTTTTAATAGAAAATTTCGCCTTATTCATGCAAAATTTCTGTCACAAGTATGGTAAAAAATTTCTATTCATTTAAAATGGTGCAAGTTGCCACGCTTATTATAATCTCTTTCACTGACATTAGGTTGTCACAATATAGTGAAAATGGAAGGTGTTACTACTACAGAAAGTAAACATCCACCACTAAACATGAATATCTGTTTTTGCCATAACCATTTCCCATTCACAAGGTGTTTAAATAGGGTTAAAATTTCTATTCAAATTTACTGGTGGGAGAAATGAGGAATAAAGTATTAATAAATAGAATAAATGGTTCTGAAAATGGTTCATTTTTGTAATCAAGTAAAATATTAACCTATTAAAGACGAGCCTCTTTTACACATCTTTTAATTGTTCGACACGTTTTTTCCACATTGTAATTTTGAATTATTTAATCTCGAAAAATTTGAGAAAAATTAATGTGAAAATTTCAAAACTAAAATACTGGTATTCAAATTTAAAAGTTTTGTTCACCTTACGTGGCAAGTTTTCTTGCCAACCGGCTTTAAAACTTTATCTACTAACGGTACTTATAAGTACCACTCACTTTAAACTTTCATCCTATAGTGAATATTACTAATATCCTAATGGTACTTCGCAAAAACACTTTTCTAACTCCAATTTATCCGGATACATGCAGCAGTAGTTCTAGGTTTATTATTTTAGCGAGGAAGGAGGGTAACTCTGACACAGTCGATATGTTTTATGCCGACATTTTGTACAGATTGTCTTGCTCGTCATTTTATTGCTGCAAACACAGTAAAGGATATAAGGTAAGTGTTCGATTTTTTTATGTGTTCATTATGAGCTTAGAATACAGTTTGACTAGCTATTTTAGGTTAACGGTGTATGTATTTGTTATAACAGTTGAATTACTCGGTAGTACTTATAAGTACCGTCAGTACACTGGGTGTTGGAGAAAAACTTCTTGTTTACTTTTCGTCTGTGCATTTATCCATCGTTTTCGTATACTTAAAAATGTAATTACTAAAATGTAGTGTAGTAAGGATTTCCCTGAAATTTCTTTTCTGATTTATTGTTATTTTTTTTATAGGAAATAGAATAAGTTGTGGCACCGGCTCCTCTTTTCTATGCAAGAAATGGCATATGTAAATTCATATATTCCATATGTGGAAATGTAAAAAAAAATGTTATCCCTGGAATATAGACGTCGCATAACTAAAGGCCTGCTAACAAGATCGAAACCTAAAACAAAATAGTTTATTTAACCCTTTCAGGGGCAAAGCATTTACAATTCTAAAGTGTTGAAATAAATAATTGGCACATGAATTTGTGTTAACATTTATTTGTAAATAAGAAAAAGCCTATATTTTACATAACTTATTAAATCGAAAATAATTTTTGGCGCCATTTGAAATACCTTGTGGATTCTCTGTTACGAAATTTTAGTCATAGTGTACTAACGGTACTTTAAAGTACAACTTTAATAAATTACCTCTAGGTAATTAAATTTCTCACGGATGAGTATTTTTTTATATTTATCTTTTAATTTTCATTGTACTAATTGAAACAAAATACATGAAAAGAATTGCAGTAGACCATGATGCGGTAGATAAAGTGTTAATCATTTAAATACCAAAATTATTTTCTTCAGCAAAAACTATTTTTTGAATTTCTGCAGATTAACACTAGAACGCCCGTAAGGCGTCGATTCGACTCAGACTACATGATTAAATGTCCATTGGAGCTATAAATATTTTCTTTAAAAAAGTTAAATTAAAAACACATAGAATGTCGCTAAATAAATCAGTTAAATAATTATAAATAAAAATTCTGTGGTGAAATATTTTTATGAAACTTGAGTAAAATTTCCGTGCGTTCTAGTGTTAAATAGTATACAAAGTTCTATAAAGTTGTATAAACTTTCTTTGAGAAACAAATTTCTTTTTCAGAATCAAATCATGTAGGTTGTTTGGCATTTTGATTTAGTGCGTCTTCAACTTTCGTTAGGAAGTTGAAACTACCTATTTTTTTACACATTCGCGACCGCTGAGGTGAGTTCACCTGATTTGGATATCTGTAACTCCGCCTACAGGCGCTCCTTTGGTATTTTTTTTGTTATATTTTTCTCAAAAACATGCACACTGTTCGCATTAGTACAACCAATATACTATGAATATAAATAGATCGATGAGTAGTAGTATAATTATTGTATACATACATTCGTAATAGAAACATGAATGCATAAATACACTTTTGTTAAATAAATCAATATGCAACGATAATAGCCATAGGCTGGTCTTACATTTAAAAAGACGAAAACATTCGGTTGTGAAGGTGTGAAGTATAATTTTATCTGGCATGCATTTAAGGACCTGCCAGGTATAGCTCTAAGAACCATACATATTTTTTTTTTAATGCTGTTACAGATAAACATAAATGGATTAATAATATCTAAATCTGCATAAATTCAACTTTATGTTTTGCCAGAAATACATACCCCCCCCCCCCCTGTTTTACAAACATATGGTAGAAAGTTTTATTAACTTTACTGTACTCATTATATTCCTTCAATGTTTAAATATGTATGTGAACAATCAGTTATTTCTTTTATAGTGACAAATAATAATAATACACAAATAAAAAGATCTAATGAGAAATATTGTCTGAACGTGAAAATTTTAATTTGTAATTAAAATTTTAAAAATATATGAATAATAGTTTTTTTGTATAAATATATATTTCTCCGTTTTTACTACCGTATTTTAATTTGAATAAAAAAGCGGTTTCACGTAATAGTATTATTATTTTTTTACATTAGGTATGCTTTTTGGTTTTTGGCATTCTAATAATACGGTTTTCAAAAGCTAAAAGATGGTACACGTATAGAAAGTTAAATTCAATACATTTACAAAAACTGAAACATAAATTATGTGCCTAAACAGATCTCAATCCAGGGTTCTTAAATGTCTTTAAATTTCAGTACTAGTTATTTCTAAGTATGAATCTTTGCCTTATTTAATCGCAGATTCCCGAGAAGCATTGTAAAACTATAATAAAATAAACATAAAATAAAGTATCACAGAGACTCTAAACGTATTGTAGTTACTTTAATTAAAACATTATTTCTAAAAAGTATTAAAGATATCGCCGAGTCCTCTAATAACATTATATAATAATAACAGTATGTTATTGACAGTCGAACAATTTTTTTTATATTAGACTATGGGTGAAAAAGTCTCTGACAAAAAGTAAAGTAACAGGCTCCTTTAGGTTGTAGCGGCATGATTTCTAGAATTTTATCCAATAAGGGATATGTCTGAAATTTTTTAACTGGACTCTCGATTTCACGAAATTCATTAAAAACGTCTACATTCGTACCGCTCAATATATGATAGTAATTAAATTAACGTACAAACAATTAAACTCCGGGTAAGTTGTAAACGCTTTTTCTTTGTTCTTACTCCATTTTCAATAGTAGAATTTGCTTTATTTATCACAGAAAAGCTAAAATTATATAAAAAGAATTTTATTATTGAAAAATAGAAGTAAGACAAAAGTGCAAAAGTTGGCAGCTATGCTTTAATCTGATATACTACTTTCCTGTAAACGAAATGATCACGTTATCTCAGTGACTCAAACTCACTTTCCATAGAATCAAGGAAATCTTTCCCCCTCTAGTCTCATATTCCCTTTTCCTTCACATTCAGCATTCCGATGTTGATATATATTTTAAAAGCTCATTGCACATGGTTAATCCTTAAATGCATGATTTTATAATTTGTTTCTAAAAAATTAAATATGGATCTCAGAAAGGTGTATTACACAGGAAAAATAATGAAAAAAAAATCAGAGATACATTTTTCGTATAATACGTCAAACTTTTTTATGTTGCACTTCTGCAATAAAAGTAAAACAATATTGCAAATTAGTAAATATTTTAAAAATTATGAATATAAATACTTTATTTTATATAATTCTTTATTTTGTAAAACTGAACCCTTATATGAATGAACTATTCTTTTAGAATTGTGTTTTGTTATTCTTATATTAAATATTGGACACCAGAAATTTTAAGATAGATTTTAAACTTTTTTTAGTAGCATGCTTTTGCTAACATTACAGGATTAATATTTCAATATAAATATAATGGTTGCTAAAAGTGAAATAAAATGTGATGCAGATATGCAACACTATGCAAATAAGGGTCAAAGCATTTCAACATTGATTTTCCGTAAACAGAAACTTCCATATTAACTTTCAGAAAAGTAATTTGATGATTACTCACCATCTAAAATAATTGTCAAAATACGATTTCGCCATTAGGTAGTAAATGTCGTAAGCTGAGATTGTGTTTTTAAAAAAACCAGCATTTTTCAATAATTGTTTTATACTTTGCTTAAAAAAAAGGTCAAGTTTATATTTATTTATTTTAAAATAAAAAATGTTCGTAAATATAGCTCAAAAAATATCATAAATATTCGAAATTTCAACATGACAGTAAAAAAAACCTTGATCATTTGCACCTGAACAAATTGAAGGAAGTTTTCTATTTTAAAATTATAGCGCACAAAATAAAAATAAAAAATGTTTATCCGACATTACGAAATTAATCTATAGAATTGACCCTTTACCAGACAAAACTAAAAAGTTGTGCAGTCGTCAAAATAAAGAGAGGACATCTCATACTTTTTAAATGATAAATTCTCGCAGAGGAAAACAAATATCCGAATGCAAATACACAATTTTAACACTTAAATGCATGATTTTAATGCAAATAACAATTCTAACCCTTAAATGCATGATATTTTATTTTGCTTCGAAAAAAGTATATATGATGCTCTGAAAGATTTATAATACCACCGAAAAAATAATGAAAAAAGTTAGAGATTCATTTTTCGTATAATACGCCATCTTTTGCTATGCTCATCGGACAAAAATACAAACTGTAACATTGCAAATCTGTAAATATTTTTATAAGTATGAATCTAAATACCTTTTTTTATGTTTTTTTTTTTTTTTTTTTTTTTTTTTTTGTAAAACTTAACCCTTAAATGCATGAATTATTGTTTTAGAATTTTTGTTTTTTACTCTTGTATTAAAGATGAGATACCAGAAATTTTTAGGTAGATTTTATTTTTTCATTTTTGTAATTTTTACACCAGCAATATTTCTACATAAATATACTGGTTGCTAAGAATTAAATAAAAAGTGAATTAGATATGCATCGCTATGCATTTAAGGGTTAATATTACACTTGGATTCGTCTGTAAATTTTTCATTCGGATTAAAAAACGAAAATTCGTTCGGCGAAGTAGAAAGATTATAACATAGATTTTTAACTTTATATTTTTGTTGTTATCATGTAAAAATTGGAAGTTTTAATGATTAATTCTTTTGGATTAATGGAAAACAAACTTCAGTCATGGTAGTGCTTTATAATAGGCCGAATATACTTGACAAAATGAGCTGTAATTTTAGGTTCGCATATTTGTAGAAATCCATTTCTGAAAATAAAATTTACATGGTATTACCAAATTCACGACAAATTCAGAGGGGTTATAGTAGGCATCAAGAGAATGAAAAATTGTCATAGAACATGGCGTCGCATACCACCTATTTAGTCCCAAATACAGTGTCTTACACCCTAAGTAAAGTCGGCTTGATGGTAGTAATTTTGAGAAAAAAATTGCTATTAAAATGCAACGACATGTACCTTAATTTCCGCTGTATAGTCCGCGAATAAAATAATCTTGAATTTACCCAAAAAATCTATTTAATAATTGTAGTGAAATGTTTACCTATACATTTTATCAAAAATATTTTATCGTTCCAAAAATGACAATTCTAACCGCGGAATGAACTCCGGAAATTACCGTGCATTTTTCGTGTGAATGTTATAACATCCGGAAAAATTCTGGAAAAACAGGATACTGAAGCAATAGGTGATATTGTATGAACTGTTAATTGCAGTCCAAAATGTGGATTGCCAAGTATATAATGCTGACAAGTATAATGGAAACTTTTACCTTTTTTTTTATTATCACATTTGAAAAAAGGACAGAATGTCTATTAAAAGTTTTATTATAATATACTTCAGTTTTCTGAAAGTTATCCCTTTAAGCGTCTGACATTTTTTATAAATTATGTTTATTGATTCATATAATGATAGCTATGATAATTATTTGTATGGGGATTTATTTATGATTACCTAGTATATTTATTTATCTTTTGCACTGAAGAAAAATAACATTAATATCAATTTTGTGTTAAATCAGCCCTTGATTTCAAAGATTACGTGACGGAAAAACACGTTTAGGACGCTTAAAGGGTACAGTCAACTCAAATTGAGTTAAAGTAGATCACCCTGTATTTTTGATTAAATACGTAGTTTGTAACCACGCTCTATGGTGGTGACCATGTTCTATAGTAATTTTTCATTGTGTTGATACCTACAATCACCACAATAGATTTGTATGTTGAATTCGGCAACACCTTGTATAAAGGTTACAATTCATATACTTTTAGAATATTAATTTCAAAAGGATCAATCACTAAAAAAAATATGAATTGTGATTTGTATTTTGTTTAACATAAATCGATTTCAGGATGCATTTAATTTTGGATTATACTGTGCTTAAAAACATCTGAATTGCTGTATGGTTTTAACTTTAAAAAAAATAATTTAACATAAGGAAATCCGAACTTTATGCAATTCCTACACAATTTCATGATTATTTGTCATTTGGTATCTGAAGACAAAATTTACTAAAGAACACATATATATGACAAAATTGTGGTTGTTTCTAAAATGTCAAAGTTGAATAGAATTTCAGTATGGATACGTTCCTTAAGTTTATTTACTTTTTATCCCTTTATTTCCCCGACGGGAACTTTAAAGTACCACAGTTTTCCATCCACATTAAAACACACTTTTGAATGTATTCGGAAAGGTAATTTTAGGAAACAAGAGTAAATACTTCGTTTGACCACTACTAGATAGACCTATCAGTACCAGTAAGCTGAATATAGTTCACGAAGCTATTTTAGCGCGTGTGATTACAAATTTTTCTTCAATATTCTTGACTAACATGATATCCCTAACTTTTCATGGAAACATCTTAAATTTTCAAGGTAAGGGACCAAACCTTGCAACTCTTACCTTTTTTTTTGTGCCACAAAAAATTAAGTGGGAAATTTTACCTTATTTAACACTAGAACGGCGGGAAATTTTACTCAAGTTTTATAAAAAATATTTCACATCAGAATTTTTATTTAGAACTATTTAACTTATTTATTTAAGTTATTTTTGTGCAGCATATAACAATCTTATATTATAAAACAAATTCTGGTTCGAATCGAAATGTATTCATTCGGCAAGGGTCAAAATGACCCCTCGCCGCCGTTCTAGTGTTAATCGGTAGATTTCGGCGATTTAAAAAGGTAAAATTTATTATAAAGTTTTTGTGGTACATAAAAGCGTAAGGTTTTGGCAGCTATGTGTAAGGCTATGACATTTTATTTTCTTTTTTTAACCCTTCACTGCACCACGTGCCGTCAGTGTTGCCAGATGGGCTACTTTTTTTAAAATTCAGATTCTTGATTGGCACCACTTTTTTGAAATGGTAAAATGCGCCTTATTTGATGACACATTAATTAAGGCAAAATCAAAGGTAATTTTACCGTTCCAAAAAAGTGGTGGCAATCAAGAAATCTGAATTTGAAAAAAGTAGCCCTCTGTCAACACTGCGTGCCATATCTGGCACATACCTAAAAACGTTATAATTTTCATTGTGTGCTATGAATTTGGCTAATATGATCATTGTAACTGATCAAGAATAATCAAAAGAATGGAATAACACTTATTTTATCCATGCCAGATGCCTGCATTATACAAAAAATTAGAATTTGTTCTTCGGAAACAAAAAAAAAATTGATCAAGCTATTAATGTAAATTTTATTTTCATTATTTTTACTTAAGACCTTAAAATATTAATATAATAAAAGTTTTAGAGTGTTAAGCAGAGAAAAATAATTATTTTAAGCTCATTTAGTTGCAAAATTTAGCAATATAATGTTTTAAAACCCTAAATGTGTACATATGGTCCACACCATAAAATATCAAATTTTAGCTGACATTTTGAAATTTATTTTTTTTTTATATTTTTCCCATTATTAGACCGATATATTGATTTAAAAAATATATATAAGAATGGAAAAATTTGTGACGTGAAGTGTTAAATTGATCACCTGAGAATATGTTGATATTTTCTCAGTTTGTTTACTTTACGAAGCACTTTTCAAAGCGGTACTTTTGAGTACTGTTACGCAGAACGGATTTTTACTTAGATTTTTGTCTTTGAATACATATGGTGCATAAAAATGTATATATTTACTAAAGATGCATGTGTGCTAGACAGATGGATTTTGATACAACGTAGGGGAAAATATTACATGGTTTATGCATTATATTAATGATTAATAAAGCAAAAAATACGTTATTTTACCTTTAGAAAAATATTGAAATTTTTAAAAACAAAATAGAAAAAAATTACAAATTAGAAAATAAATCTAAAAATACATTTTAGTTCGGAAATTTCTTTCATATATACTTTTAACACTTTCAGGGGTACAGTACTTATGTTAATTAAATGTTGAAATCATTGATTCACACCGGGATTCAAGAACAATTTTTTCCCAAAATAAGTAGATGATTTCCTTCGCGTATAATTATAAATCCAATATTTCATTCCAAAATTCCGGTGCCATTGTGGCGTTTCGGAATTAAAATTATGTGGGATATATGTTATATCTCACCGCTCTTCAAGGGGTTTTAATCGGACAATAGTGTTACAACAGTAGACAAATCTTCAAATGATATACCAACAACATCCTCACCTAGTTATATATACACCATCGACATATATACACTGAATATATGCATAAGTTACATTAAAATAATAAGTAAAAAAATGGATATAGTCTTCTTTTCTAAGTCTCGATTTTTCTCCAAACGTTACGATTCAACTGTATTTTGAAGTACCGCATCAAGTAATTAGCCGTAATTAATTTTAAAAAATCTTATCTTTTTAGTGCGTTCATCTCCTAATGAATAATAGTTCATAATTTGGGATATAAAAGAGTTAAAACTTAAACTTAAAAAGACTTAATTTCCAATCAAATGGCTATTTGCGACAATTGAGGGAATATATAAAAAAAAAGTCGTACTTCAGGAAATTCTGCATTCGTATAAAACATGCGCACGACTAAGACGACAGGCAAAACTATTATTTAGCAAACTATTGACCGCTTTTGAGCAATCAAATGACTTGAATAATAAATACATTGTATTTCGAACATTCTGTTATAGGCGTAAAACAATTTTTTTATATTTCAAGTTTGTCTTCTAAAATTTACGGTGTGAGTTTTTAATAAAATTTCACTCCAATCATAAGCATTTTCTAGATATTTTTCCATCAAAACTCGAAATCATTTTAACCCTTCAATTCTCGCTCCCGTCATATTCACGGGCTGTGCTTTTCACTCAGATTGTTTGATTCCCACCAGTTTTATAAAATAGTGCAATTGGCTATATTTTAGTATCGTTTTACCTGTCATTAAATAAGGTGAATATTTCTTTTTCACTAAAGTGGTGTCAATAAGCAATTTGAATTTTTAAACAATTTAATTCGAGCGTTAAGGGGTTAAAACAGCCGTTCATAAAATGTGCTTTTAAGTGAATAACTATTAAAAAACAAAAAATTATGAGATATTTCACTTTAAAAATAATTAAAGTACATTTCAATTGACTATCACAAAGTAACAAGAAATAGTTATTTTAAAAGAATACACTAATTTAGATGTTCAAATTTTGAATTTAAGGTAGGTGTCTAACTTTGGGGCTCTTTTTTTTCTTTTGGAGAAAATATGAAATTTTTATCAAACATATAGGATTTTAGTTAACAGGGAATAAAACTATGAATTGATATAAATTTTTAAAGAAATTTTTATTAACTTTTCAAATTTAGGCAATATTTAGTCAAAATTTAGTAAAACATGCGTTTATGTCAAACCTTCTATAACGAAATTTGTTTAATATATTTCCCTTTTTTTAACCACTTCAACGGCTGTCCCGAGATAAGTCGGGGGTATAAGCACTGTTTCCCTATACCCGTCGCCGGTGAAGTGGAAAACAATATATTAGCAAACCACTTACCTGTGTTATGAAGCAAAATATTTGCAAAACCTCTTAAACCCTTGAGGGGCGGTGGAATAAATTTTATCCCACCTACGATTAATGAGATATTGCACCAGAAAAACTTTATGAAATTTAAATTTTCTAACTTTGGTGGATAAAAGTCGTAAAATTGCTTTTCCTTATTTTTAAGCAAAGTTTTTCTAAATTTCCGGTGGGAATTCAGCATTTCACAAACGCAATTGCTTGCCCCTCAAGGGGTTATATGTACTAACTTATACCAAATTTTCTATGCAAACAATGATTTTTCTCTACAAAAATGTTTATTTTTCAATGAAAATGGCTCTTAATTTAATATATACAAACTTACAAGCTATACTTTGCTTCATAACACACCTATAGATGAACAGAGCTTTGTCACAAAATTTTATTTCAATATCTTAAAAACTTTTTAAGAAAATATGTCTCCCGTAAACATACACAATGAACGCAGTTTTCCAGGAAACGCAATTTAAGATATCGATAGAGCACAAAAAATTATGTATAAAATTTGCAATTATCAAATCCACCCTATTTGTAGTGGTTTATGTGTTTGTGTATATTTTATATGTTATATAAATGCATATAAAATGTGTTATTGCATGAAATACACAAACTTAGATGACCTGATCTTGTCAAAAATGGATTAATTGGAAAATGCAGAATTTTAATTGCGGCTATTTAAAATACCGTAAATTTACGCATTAGTAAAGGTACCAATGGTAAAATTATGGCAACGCAGAAATTATTTTTAGAACTATTTAAAGAAACTGGCGTTTGCCCTTATAATAGTTTTTCCGTCTATGGGCGGAAAGCAGTGTTTTCGCAAATGAATAATTCAATAAATGAAATAAAAAGCAGTTATCAGATAAATCCAGTTCAGTTTGCATTCTGTAACTGAGTATGAACCTGATATTAATTATTTCTCTATACAACAACACAATTAATAACATATTTTTTTAAATAATTTCTAAAATATAATTGTTTTAAGATTATTACAGTGTAATACTCATTTTTTAAAAATCTTAATAAGTGATTTTTATTCATGATTTTTAGTCCACTAAATTTGTTTATTAGTTGATACGTCAAGGTTATGGAAAATATTTTTGGAAAAAAACTGGCACAGGGTTCGTACGGGTACCGTTATTTTCAAGGCCCAATATCAGAATTTTTTTATAGAAAAATTAAATCCAATTTAAACGGACGAAATTTCGCCTTATTTCAGGAGAGATTTTCCATAAGAAAATACTGGTACCGAAGAATTTCATAGTCTAGAAATTCAAGCACCCGTACGAACCCTGTGGCACGCTGCCATAATAAGGTTCGCCAACCCTGCATTAGTCAATCAAAGCTATAAGTCTACCGATCATTTCTTTGAATGTTGCAGCGCAACTTTTTGTCGAATTTTGCTAGGAAAATTCTTATTTTAAAAATGATATGTACAACACTTCATGTTAGGTTCAGAGCAGTACAAATACAACACAACTTCCCAAACCATTTTGAACTCAATATCTTTTTTTGTTCCAAACATGTACACGGATAAACATTCAACTTGCCATTAAAAATAACGAGAATCTGCTATTTTTATCTGTTACCGAGTTTTTGTTTATATGTTCACCCAAAAATAAAAAAAGGCTTATAAATAACAAGACTCAATTTTTTTTTAATTTACTTTTTATAGCATATAAAAAGAACTTGGGCGTCTACTAAGAAATCTATACTAATATAATTTGTTGGACAGGTGAGGATTTTTTATTTATTCTGGATATCAGAAATAATTAAGAAATTTCTATCAAAAAATTTAAATGATAGTACTAATTAATCAGGGTGAAACATTCGATAATCTTAATATTCTACATATTTGATAATGTTACATATTTAAGAATTATAAAGATTGTTACAAGATTGAATGAATTGGGTATTATAAAAGTTTATCATCATCCAAAAACTTATTGTGTTTTAGCGAAAGGCATACAATGTCCTTTTTTACTTTAATAGAAATATCCTTTAACCCGTTCAGGGGCAAGGCATTTATGCTCGAAAACTGTTCAAATAATTAATTCACACCGCAATTAACGAACAAATAAATTTGAAAATAATCAAAAGTTCTTTTTCACGTATATTATGAGATCGAAATTGTACTAAAATATTAGTGGTACCATTTGGCAATTTGGGCGTTAAAATTAGCCGTTTGCAGACTGCAAACGGCGCCCCTCAAGGGGTTAAGATGTTTTATTCGACAATTTTTCTATAACATATATACGGAAAAACAAAGAGTGAGACGTTAAAAAGATGAATGAAAACTCATATTTGCAAGTTATTCATTTTCTGTTAACTTTTTTAGTCAAATATCTTGTGAATAAGGAAGCTAAACATTAGTCTGAGAAAAACAATCTGCAATATTTGGATTTAGAATCCCAAAGCCTGTAATAGGTATGTAATAGTAAAACGATTTGTAACTAAGTAGTAAGTAATTTTTAATATATTAAAATGCAATATTAAAACTATTTGTGACAAAACAGTGGATAATTTTTATGTGTTCAGAATCTAAGCATGAAAAAAATTAATACAGTCATTCAGGATAAATTTGATCCATGGGGTGTAACTTTGCACCACCTCCTAATTTTCAATATATTTGACTCCAAAAGACTAAATAAACTACAGAACTGTACTCTGTTGGCAAGGTTCTAAACTGGGATTCCTACTCTTTATTTTAGAAAATAAATTAGCAACATTATGTGCAATTAATTGCATCATCTAACTATTTTTGCGAAGTACTGTTTTCAAGTTAATTTTGAATGCTGTTTTGAAGTTGTTGTAATCCAATTAAATTTTCATAGTAAGTTACAATATACTCATTTATCAGACATATTATTATCTAAATGTTGTAAATGTGTTAATATTTTGTGATTATTCATTTATTAATAGTTAACAAAATGTACAATAAGAAGTCACTAACATTTTACCACATCTCCAGAATAACTTTGAGCCGGTTCAAAGTTATACTGATGTTTATAACTTACAAATTATAGGTACTACTGTCAAAAATTTCCCATATTTGCACGTATATGTGATATAAATGCCGAAAGTGTACATTAGATATAACATGTAAATATTTTCACAAATATGTGTAAAATACATAAAATTCACGTAAAGGCGTTTTTCGGGGCGGAGCTACTCAAATTTGACATTTCATACATTCGACATTTTTTATCCTGTTTGAATAATACTAGTACTAGTATATATTACTGTAACTATCGATATATTATTGAGTTAAAACATTAAAAATTGTTTTCCACTGCATTTTTATGTTTAATATGAACAATAAACATTTTTTTTTTAATTTCTAAATATTCATGGTACTCTTTTTCCACTTTTCTTATGCCTAATATTTGTTGTACTATCATAAATTATACAAATCTTGTGATGTTGGGATATGTAAATTCGGAGTATTTACATATCTGAAAACATTTTACGATGTTCAAAGTTGTCTTAATTATACTTTTTTTATAATGCATTATTTTAGACAATATTTGTCATATGGTGCAAAGTTACCCTAAATGGCTGGGTAACTTTGAACCACGTTAAAAATTCATTTTTTATTGCTTTAATCATTATTAGCCCTTAATTTTTTATAGTCATACAATAATTTAGGATCATTTCTTCTCTTTTATGCCCCTAGTTGCAACAATCTTCTTAAAATAAGAGTGTGGCATATGAAAATAGAGATAATGTGGATCAAAGTTACCCTGAATAACTGTAATGAAATTCCAACGATATGTACCTTGTTTTGTGTGAAATGTTATAACATCACGAAATGTTCTGATAAAACAGGGTGCTCAAGCAATCGTTGATACCGTATGAACTGCTAATCATAATCCAAAATGTGAAGCGTCAATTGCACACTGCTGGCTAATGAAATTTCAACCACATTTTTTATAATATCACATTTACAAAAAGGTGCGAATGTGGAATAAATGTTTTATTATAATATACTTCAGTTTTTTCAAATTTATTACAGTCAACCTAAATTGAGTTCGGGTGAATTTTTGATTAAATATGTTATTTTTGACACCCTGTTCTATGGTAATTTTTCATCCTCTTGATGCCTACTATCACACTACTGAATTTGTCTGTAGAATTCGGCAACATCCTATATATAGGTTGCAATTCACACAGTTTTACAATATTATTCCTTACCACTGCGTTGGCACCAGTAATAAGGGAAAATAAAATGTACCTTATTTATTCAAGGCATTTTTGAAATTGTGTACTTGAAAAAAATTTCTTTTTAAAAAGTGGCGCCGTTCGAATAAAATTTGTGTAAGAGACACCGGAGCGCAAAGGGTTAATTTCAAAAAGATTAATCACTAAAAATAAAAATGAATTGTAATTTGTATTTTGTTTAAGTTAAATCGATATCTAGTTGCTCCTAACAGGAATATCTAAATTTACAGTTCAACTCAGCCAGTAATTTCTAGATTACACTATACTTAAAAAAAAACTGCCGCATTTTAGCTATTAAAAATAGTTTAATCTTATCAGCTAATTTAAGGAGTTTCAAACTTTACACAATTCCTTCACTATATCGTAGAATGTTTTCCATTTGGTATAGGAAGATAAAATTTACTAAAGAGTACGTACAGTGGCTCCCAAAAGTTTTCGTACACCTAAACGATTTTTAGTAAAAAGGTAGCACCCTGGAATTGAATTCGAATATACAGTCCAATATTGTTCCACACCATCCCTGTGTATAGCAAATGATACCCAATAAATAATACCCAACATTTTATATAAATATTGACTATTTTATAATATAAAAATGAAACTGAAAAAGGTAAAAAAGAGCACGCAATAAAAGTCTTTGTTCACAGAAACATTTTCGGATAAATTCATAATTAAAATTATCGTCTGTCGCTTTATTTTTATTTTTGTATTGTGGTGACATTTAAAAAATCGTTTGGTTTTAATTTTTGCTTGCTTTCTTCGTAATATTATATTTATTATTTAAAAATGACTCGAGGTCGTAAATAAACAACTAACATCATACGAAAATTGATTATCTTTCATCATAGTAGTAGTAAATCAGTTCGGAACATTTCTAAATAGTTAATTTATCCCATTATACGGTGTAGTCTATACTCCTATTATAAAGAGGAAAAAATTGTTTATTTGTAGGAGGTAAGCTCAGGAACTACCGAACCGATTCCAAAAGTAATGGTATCAAAATGATGGTGTTAGTCCAACTTAGAACATAGGCTATATTTTATGTCGGTGCCACTACCCCAAAGGGGGTGCAGGAGCAAAAAACGTTCTAAAAATGCGTTTTTTGCGTTACTGAAGGGCCGAGAAATACGAAATTTGGAATATTAGTTACATATAAGATATAAATGATGTCTAAGACCAGTTCTTAAACAATTCGAAATTTAAAAGGGGTGAAAATGCACAAAAAGCGTTCTAAAAAGCGTTCTAAATGGTAGTTTCTACATAATCTCAGGAAATACCAAACCGATTTCAAAATTAATGGTATCAAAATGATGGTGTTAGTCCTACTTAGAACATAGGCTATATTTTATGTGGGTGCCACTACCCCAAATGGGGTGCATGAGCAAAAAACGTTCTAAATATGCGATTTTTGCGTTACTGAAGGGCCTAGAAATACGAAATTTGGAATATTAGTTACTTATAAGATATAAATGATGTTTAAGAACAGTTCTTAAACAATTCGAAATTTAAAAGGGGTGAAAATGCGCGAAAAGCGTTCTAAAAAACGTTCGAAATGGTGATTTCTACACAATCTCAGGAAATACCAAACCGATTAAAAAAATAATGGCGTCAAAATGATGATGAAAACCCTTGCTCCAATATAGGCTATGTTTTATGTCTGTGCTACTACCCCAAACGGGGTGCAGGAGAAAAACGTTCTAAAATGCGGTTTTTACGTGACGGAAGGGCCTTGAATCGTGAAATTTAGAATGGTAGTTAGTTATAAGATATCAATGATCTCTAAGGACATTTCCTAAAAAGTCGAAATTTAAAAGGGGGGTCAAAATGCACAAAAAGCGTTGTAAAAAACGTTCGAAATTGCGATTTCTAGCAATTTCAGGAAATACTGAACAGATTTCAAATATAATGGTGTAAAAATGATGAGGACAGATCTTGTGTCCAAGATAGGCTATATTTTATATCTGTTTCCACTACCCCAGAGGAGATGCAGGAGCAAAATGAGCGAAAAGCGTTCTAAAAACGTTCTAAATGCCGATTTGTCACCAATATCTCAGGAAGAATCAAACTGATTTCAAAAGTAATGGTAAGAAATTGATGGTGACAGCCTCTGCTCTAACATAGACGCTATTTTAACCCTCCGTCTACCAGACGGGTCCATTGGACCCGACAGGTACATACAAAATATTCATTCAAACCAGAAATTTCTTTAAAATAAACTAAGTATATAAACCAGACAAAAATAAGGTAAATAAATAAGTTAAATAGTTTTAAATAAAAATTCTGGTGTAGAACATTTTATTAAAATTTGAATAAAATTCCCGGTAGATCTAGGGTTAAGTCGGTATCACTATCACCTAGACGTTGCAGGAGCAAAAAAGCGTTCCAAATTTCGATTTTTGTGATCGGTAGGGGCTAGCAACTTAAAATTAGGCAATGTACATATTTATTACATATAAATGATCTTTAAGAACAGTTTCGTAAAAATTGGAATTTTTAAAAGGGGTGAAAATGCACGAAAAGCGTTCTAAAAACGTTCTAAATTGCGATTTCTACTTAATCTCAGGAAATTCCAAAGCTATTTCAAAAGTAATGGTTGCAAATCAATGGTGACAGTTAACATAGGTTTTATTTTATGTTGCTGTCATTTGCATCTGAGGGTTGCAAAAGCAAAACATGTTCTAATTTGCGTTTTTTGCATAACTGAAGTGTCTAACACTTTGAAGTATGGCATGGTGTTTACTTACAAGATGCAACTGCTTTCTAAGAACTGTCGAATGAAAATTTCAAATTTAAAAAGATGAAATGAGCGAAAAGCGTTATAAATTACAATTTTTATGTAATCTTATCAAATACCAAACCGATTAAAAAAATAATGATGACAAATTGTTGGTGATAGAACCTGCTCAAACATAAGCTATATTTTATGTCTGTACCACTACCACCAGAGGGTTGCAGTAGCTAAAAACTTTCTAAATTGCGATTTCTGTGATACTGAAAAGGCTAGAAACTTTAAATATGGCATGGTAGTTACTTATAAAATATAAATGCCCTCGAAGGACTGTCGAAAATAAATTCGAATTAAAAAGGGGTGAAGTGAAGGGGAGGTGCGAAAAGCATTCTAAAAAAGTCCTAAATTACGATTTCTACGCAATTTCAGGGAATATAAACCAAATATAAAAGTAATAGTTGCGAATCAATGGTAACAGTCTCTGATCCTACACAGGCTATATTTTATGCCGGTGATTCTACCACCTGGGGCTCACAGGAACAACAAACGATCTAAAAAAGGGCTTTAAAAGCTTTCCAAATTACGTTTCTGTGGAATATTAGGGAATAACAAACCAATTTCAAAATCAATGTTGGCAAATTAATGGTGACAGTTTCTATTTCAACATAGCCCTTTATGTTGAGAGAGGTGGTAGGACTTGGAATAGAACATGATGGTTAATTTTAAGATGTAAGATGATGGTTTCTAAACAATTCAAATCTTCAAATGAATACTGAAATGAGCGTATTAATTGAGCATAAAAAATTCAAAATATTTTCTAAATTATTATTTATTTAGTTTTATTTCGTTTTATTAATTTAAGTCTCATTTCTGCCTTATGCAGTGTAACAATGATGTTTAATCAAACTGTGTTTTAAATAGTAATTTTTTAATTATTCCTAAAAGTAATAAGTACCTTTTAATAAAATAAAATATTACCTTTTAATAAAATAAAAATTTAGTTAGTACCTTTTAATAAAAATTAGACATATAAATATCACTTGGCATATTTCAAATATTACGCGAGCAAAGCCGCGGGGTTTGCTAGTATGTGATAAAATGCTTTAAAGAAGAAAATAGGATCGAAAACAAGGTAAGAAAATGTCGCCCGTCAAAGTTTACACAACGTAATCAAAGTTTATAATTAGAAAAAAATGTGACAAATCCACGATTTACTACAATAAAAGTTTCTACAGAATTTAATTTAACGTTTTCTACTTAAATTTCACATGAACTGTTCGACGACTGCTAAGATCAGCTACATTAAATTGGTGTTCAGACTGTAGAAAAATTTTGTTAGTGCGAAAAACAGGAAGCTTGGGCTTTTGTTCACAAAGGCCCAATAAATAAACCCGAATCGCATTGGATTAATGTCTTATTTGTCGTTGAAAGCTAATTTAATATTTCGAATTCCGATGGATGTATAATTGTCTAAAGAAGAAAAAAATGAAGAACTTAAGGAATAGATGTCATAAGTTCCCACGGCCCCCATATTGGAATTTTTCTTGGCATGAAAACCCTTTTTCCGCCGAGTAGTAAATGTCGCCAAGCACCGGTTTATACGCATGTTTCGCTTAACTAAAATAAAAAGTAAATAATAAACCAAATTCGCTAAAGTGGCAATCAGTAATCTTGCATGACCGCTTAGCGTACATTAACCGAAAAAAACATCACTGCATTCAGCACTTCTCGCGGTGTAACATTCTCAAAATTCAGCAGTTCTCGCTTTCTAGCAATCTAAAAATGTAAAAAATTCTTAAAGCAGCATAATATACATAAAAAACGAAACTCGCAAAAGTGGCAATCAGTAATTTTGTATGAGAGCTTCGCGCACATTAACCGAAAAAAACATCACTGCATTCAGCACTTCTCGCGGTGTAGCATTCTCAAAATTCAACAGTTCTCGCTTTCTAGCAATCTCAAAATGTAAAAACTTTTAAAGCAGCAAAATATACATAACATTATCAACATACCTTAACAGACATCTGCTTTCTTGAAAGCAACAGCACGAAATCTCTCTCATACCATCACCGTCATTTTCCAAAATAGGCTTATGAATACGGATTGGCACACTATAAACAAACCTATTTTTCTTATCAAATTTCCTCATATTACTTAATTACTTCAGCAAAAGCGTTTAAACGGATTACAGAAACCATAGTCAGTCAAATACATCCAATAAATTTAACATAAAAATAAAAAGACGATACAACACGATACCAAAATACACCCTGATTGCCAGAACACACACATCAAATGGGGTTCCACATATCGAGGTTATCCTTAAACACCGCCAACACGCCAACAAAAAATCGCCAAACAATTCAATAGAATGACTGAGGGAACATAAGGCATCTAAGCCGAACTTAATTCCAAGAACTTAGTTGGAACAGTTAACCCTAGAACTACCGGAAATTTTACTCAAGTTTTATAAAAACATTCTACACCAGAATTTTTACTTAAAACTATTTAATTTGTTTATTTAACTTATTATTGTCTGATTTATACATTTAGTTTGTTTTGAAGAAATTTCTGGTTTGAATAAATATTTTGAATGTACATGTCGGGTCCAATGGACCCGTCTGGTAGACGGAAGGTTAAGCATGTCGGTGGAGGTGTCCGTGTGTGGGGATGCATGGCAGCACCAGAACTTGGTAATTTGGTATATATTGATGGCACAATGAATCATGCTCTTTATTTAAATATTGTTAAAGACAATTTAAAATTATCAGCCCAAAATGTGGGTATTGGAAACAACTTTTTATTATCAAGATAACAATCCTAAAAACATTGCTCTGAAAGTTCCCCTCCTGGTATCTCTATAATTGTCGACAAGTTCTGAAAACACTACCTTAATCGCCTGATTTAAACCCAATATAACGCATTTGGGGAGAATTGGAGGTTAAAGTACGAAGAAACGACATTGAAACGAAAAGCAAACTTAAAACAGTAATGATCGATGAATGGATGAATATTAATTTAGAAATACAAAAGAAAAAAAAAACGAAAATCTAAAAAATATATTCTTAGATATTTAAAAGCTGTCGTGGATGCTAAACTATATCCTACTAACTACTAATTTAATGAAATATGGCAATTATTACTAATATACAACGATTTTTTTACAATATTTACTAATGTATAAAGATTTTTTTTAAAGTGTACGAAGACATATGTGAGGTAACTTTTTTGTATTTATTTTTGCTTGGTTTTGATATGTTTTTAAAATATTTTATGTAGTTTTGTTACGAATAATTTATACATCTTATTATTAAAAAAAACAATTTTGAAATATTAATTTTAATTAATGGTTAGAGCACTATTTTATTGAAATTCGTAAGTGTACGAACACTTTTGGGTGTTACTGTATGTATAACAAACCTGGGTGTTCGTTGTGAAAATGTTAAACTTTGTTATAATTTCAGTATCGATATGTTCCCAAAGTTTATTTATTTTTAAAAACATATACTAAAAAAGATATAATTTGCAATCGAATGGCTATTTGCGCTTTTCTTAGTTGAGACAACTGAGCGATTATCGTAAACAAATCGTATATTAGCGAATACTGCACATATATAATACACCATGGATCATTAACCCCTTAACCTACAATGACGGGCATAGCCCGCGTACGATGATGGAGCCAAATGTAAATTCTTCTTACAACTAAAATTTCACAGTAAATATAGTTTAATTTAATCGCCGAAATTCCATGGTTAAACAAGGCAAAAATCTCTATTAAATTTTAGTGGTAGCTGTGGATTTGCCAAACCGTGGAGCTGTTGAGACGTAAATCGTAAGTTAAGGGATTAACGCATTCATGACGGGAAACGAGAATTCTCGTTTTCATTCAAAAAACTTCATTGACTAAAGGCGTGACTTCTACTTTACAGAAAATGCATTTATATCATGGTCTGCATATTTTGTTTTTAGATTGTAAGACATTTTATATTAAATTCGTACATTGAAAGAAATTTACCAATGCAAAAAGTTGAGAAACTTATCTAGAACACCAATTTACAAAAGCCTTTCTGAAGAGGGAGGAGCTTCTACTGTTTTAAAATTTAGATTTGATAAAAATTGCACGTCGGCAATGTGCTAAGACAATGAGATATCGCATCTTTTTGGAAACTAATGATCGCTTATGAACAATCAAGCATGAAAACTTGATTTAGCCATTTCACGTGCGGCGGTCAGAGGCGTGACCACCTAATTTTAATTCCAAAAATGACAAACACATACTTGCGAACATTCAACTAAACTTCCGTAAAATGTGAGTTAAGTTGACCCAGTTTATCCCTGTTACTAACCAGAAAATTTATTTGATGTATCATTGTATATTTAAAATCAGATTTCTCTATGAAATCTATTTCATTTAATTTCTTTAGTACATTTCTGGTTTGAAATGTGTTTAACCTGGGTCAATTTAACTCATAGTTTACGGAAGTTTAAGGAAAAGTTGGCAAGTATGCAAACTGCATTACGAAGACTCATTTTGCTTTTATAATGAAAGTGAACAGTGTTGTTCAGTAGAGCAACATCGAGGGTTACCTAGCTGTGGTTGCTGAAACGGAGATTATTGTTTTCTGAAAAATTCATTTGTAATTTCTGGTGTCATTCAACTTTTTATCATCTTATGAACATAATTTTTCTGTTCCTGAAAGTCTTAAAAAATGAAGAAAATATAATACACATATACTGAAACTTTATAATTAAATATAACCTTACAAAAATTAGGATGTGAGTTTTAATTAATATTCTATTCCAATCATAAACATTTCATAGATACTTTAACCCTTTCAGTGGCGCCGTTTGCAGTCTGCAAATGCTTAATTTTAATTCCCAAACTGACAAGTGGCACCAGCAATTTATAGTACAATTTCGATCTCATATAAAACGTGGAGAAGCTTTTAACTATTTTCAAATAATTTTTTTCGTAAATTGCGGTGGGAATTAATTATTTGAACATTTTTGGAGCAGAAATGCTTTGCTCCTGAAAGGGTTAACATCAAAACCCGAAATCATACTTAAACCGCGCCTCATCAAACCTAGATTAACGTGACAATCTATTCAAGTAAAAATAAATTGAACAAGAAATTGTACTTAATGAAAAAATGAAATAAAATTCTCTATTGATTGCAATATATTATCAAGAAATATTTATTCAAAAAAAATGTTCATGGTCATATTTTGCATTTAGGATATTGCGAATTTGCAATTTTGTATGAAATCCGCGTTTTAAAACTGTGAAAGGCATCCCCGTGCCCTAGGATCGAAGTCAGAAGATTAAACATTTATGCGTAGTAGTGATAGGCATACCAATCTATAAGTCTACAGAGCAATTCTTTAAATGCTACAGTGCCACCTTTCAAAGAAATTTTTTCAAGGAACATTTTTATTTAAAAAATGGGATACGCAACATTTGAATTAAATGTAATATAATTCATGTTAGATTCAGAGCAATAAAAACACTAGAAAACAGGAATTCTGCTTTTTCGGAATTTAGTGTCACCTCCGATGAAAAAAAAATATGCATATAAATATAGATAATATAAAACATATTTCAGCTTTAAGACTTAAAACACACGCTTTTATTTTATATAGGATGACGTCATTCACATCTTCTGAAGAAGTCCTCATTTACGATCCAGTCTTAAACAACATCTACAGTAAAGTATTCATATGACGTCACTATCTCTGATTAATTTATGAGATAGTGACACAAACTAAAAAAAAAAAAACTAAAAAAAAAAAAAAAAAAAACAGTTGTCAGTCAAGTAACTCGACAAAACAAATCTTCTACCTAATGATTCATGTGCCTCATTTGTTTGTAATATAGATAATTAAATTAAATATAGTTTATAATAGCTCCATGTTTTATCAAAAATCATTTATTTATATTTTTTCAAAATAGCACATATTTTAATCACTTTTTTTTTTCAGTAGTTATTGTAAAATGGCAACAAAAATATATAATTACTATTTTTCAACTATTTTTTCTTTACTTTCTACAGAAATGGAGACTCGAGTTACCAAATTATACAAATGGCGCTAAGAACTACATAAAAAAATATATCTAAAAAATAAATGGAGATGCAGTTTTCAAACAAATTGCATTAAAAAGTACTTTTTCCTCAATACGACGGTATAAAAATTAAAAATGTGCGTTTCTTAGATGTTTAAAAAATTGCAGTAGGATATTTAACAGTACAATGATACATGTGCTTTGTTTTAATGCTGGCATATACAACGGAATGTTATTTTTTGGAGATGACAGTTTAATTGCTGGGAGAAACAAATAGCATGTCGGGGCTAATAAAATGACCTCACAAACTCTCTGAACAGGGTGCCTTTTTTTTCACTCCAAACTTGTAAATGGATAAACATTGAACTTGACGATTAATGACAAATTGATATTTTTATATGTTACCGAGTTTTTGTTGCTATTTTAACTAAAACTTATAAAAGGAAATCTTATTGATAACAAGACTGTAGCCATTTTTTTGTGGTAAATTTACTTTCTATAGCAGCAAGGCTCGAAAAATCACATGCCTGACATCAGCGTTGCTACATTTTTTTTTTATTTGATTGGTACCATGTTTTTGGAATGGTAAAATTCGCCTTAATTAATATTCAATTAAATTAAGCAAATTTTACCATTCCAAAAATTGGTGCCAATCAAATAAGAAAAAGCAGCAACGCTGATGTTAGGCATGTGATTTTTCGAACCCTGTATTGCAGGGTTCGTACGCTTCAAGGACATTCAGTCCCATTTACCAGAATTTTCGTAAAGTAATATTTGGCTTATTTAACGAAAAAAATAATTATTGTCATGTATACCGACGAAAATACGAAATTTCTGGCACAGAAACACTTAAAATCTCCTGATTCAGTTGATGCTTACGAACCCTGTATAGAATATAAAAATAAATCGAGCGTCTAATGGAAAATCTATTCTAATATAATTTGCTGGAAAAGTGTGGATTTTTTACACTTTCTCAATGTTAGAAATATTTACGAAATTGCAAAGAACAAATTTAAGTTAAAATATTTAAACAATAAATCAGGGTGAAACAATCGATAATCTTTATTTTCCACATATTTTATTACGTTGAATATTTTAGAATTATAAAGATTTTCATAAGTTTTAATAAATTGTATGTTATAAAATTTTATCATCATCTAGAAACTTATTGTGTTTTAGTGAAAGCTATGAAATGTCCTTTTAAGATGTTTTACTAGACAATTTTTTTTTTGTAATATAAATACGAAAAAACCAAGAGTGTGACATTAAAAAGATGAAAGAACGCTCGTGTTTACAAGCTATTTATTTTTTGTTAACTTTTTATTCAAAACTGTGAATAAATCTATTATAAATAAGGAAGCTAAACATTAGTTTGGAAAAGCAATCACCAATATTTGATTTGAAAACACGGGGCCTGTAATTGGAAACGTAAAATGCATGTTTATTGACCCTTACGGAAATAGTTCATAGAGGTGTATGGAACTATATAGAATTCTTTACAAGTTCTATAGAATAGCTTTTCTAAAAAAAATGTTTCTATAGAATTCGTTAGAATTTTTTCCAAGTTTAAGAAATAATAATGTAGATTTTAAATATTTTTTCAAGACTATAATAAAATAAGAGTTATTTTATCCCCCCGCGCCCAATGCCATGGGATTAATTAATTTTAACAGATATATGAAATGAATATCTTAACACCGTGAGGCTCTTTTTTTTTTAACTGTAAGTAATTTAGCACCACTATCACCAACAAAATAAAGAACTAAATAAATAAATTAATTAATTCTTTATTTTAATGGACTTATTTTTCTTCTTAAATCTGGTTTTCTAAGTTACAAAGGATTTCGGTTTTCATAATTTACACGGTTGAGAATAAATCAGCTTATAAAATATATATGTGTGATTTCTATATAATACAATAATTTCTATACAAATTTAATGATTGGAAATGCAAATCACAAAAGAAACAAACTTGAAATAGTGTAATGAGAGACTAAGTTCTGTGTTCGGCCGTAGCATGCACTGAAAGTACTGGTTCACGTTCGATCATGAAAGCCAAACAGGAATTAGCGTTGTTAGTACCTAGGAGGGTGCCCAAATGGAAACAGTTGCGTTTTAAAGCAATTCCAATGTCTTATTGGAATATTTTTATAGAATATATTCAAATATTTTATAGAAATTCTGTAGACATTTCTATTGAACTTCTACAGATATTTTTATAGCTTTTGGTGAAACTAGCTTATAGAAAAATGGGCCATAATTCTATATGATTCTATAATACTTTCTCTATAATATCTTTATTTATAAAATTGTATAAGGAATTTCTGTAAGGGGATTTTTCTAGTAATAATTCCTTCTTTTTTTAATAGAAGTAGCTGTCTCATATAATCCACTAATTGATATATGTAGGTTATTTTTATATTATTATGAATTCTGCTTAAAAATATATTTTAATTACTGCAGCTTGTATTTTTAGCAGGTAACGCCTATAGGACTAACTACAATCGCGGCCAAAAGTTTAGGACCACCGTGCAGAAACTAGCGTTTTTAAAATTGAAACCACTGATAACGTCATAAATCAAATCGATTTTCGTCAGATGGCATTATTCCGTCTGACAGTGGAGTTACTGTAGTCGCTTTTCGTTTGAACTTTGAGTAATAAATGTCGCAGACGCAATTTATTGTCGGGATCTTAAATTTCAGTGGTGGTCCTAAACTTATGGCCACGACTGTATAAAATCAATAAAAATGGTTATTCACATGACTCGTCCTTATTGCACCAATTGCGCGATTATAAAGATAACATCGCATATTAGGTAATGGTGAACTTGTATGAGGTCGCCATAATTAAACTTACACTACTCAGAGTGTTCTGTAGCTCCATCTAATTGAGATAATGGCGCCAAATTTTGTGAGAAGAATTAACAAGATGGGGGACGAAGGATTCCGCGAAAAAATAGTTCCAAACATCACCTTTAGGAGAATATGTGGCGCTGTTAAATAGAAAAGAGATTTATTTAAAATGCAGAAGCAATATTGAAATAAAATTACCTTTTATTTAACACATTTGAAGATATCATTCAAACTCAGTATGGCAACATTTTTAAAAAACTAAAATTTTATATAAACATTGATAAAGGCTCTTTATTTGCTATTTCACTTACTGAGTCCTAAGAAAGCAGCATCAGCAGAAGAAGTTCTTTATTCAAATTTCACGTTGCATCCTTTGGCACAGTGCCATCTTGTTGAGGCATTTAAAAGCAATGTGCTATTTTCGGAAACTATTTGATTGAAAGTTATGTGTAATAATGTCTCCTTCATTAGTCGAGCGGGCGTTACTTGATAAATCAATTTACCTCTCTAAGTGCAACGCGTCAGCCGCTCTTCGTGCTTTTAGAACGCACAAAAAATGCGTTAACGTAACTGTCATTATTCAGTTAATAGTTTAAAAGCAATGGTCGCGAAGTTTGAGAAAATAGGTTCCCTGAAGGTTGAGTTAGGCAGAGGACGAAAACCCGTACAGGATACTATCGATGAAGGTGGAACGGCGATTGTAGACGCAGCATAAGAGAATATTGCTACCACCTCCAGCGCTCGTAGGGTAACTCGGAATCCGGATATGCCTTACTGTACACTACGGAAAGCGTTACGAAAGATTATCCACTTCTATTCATTCAAGATTAGCCGTGTACAAGAGTTTCGTCATGCCGACCATAATAAGCGATTGAAAAAAGGCTCTTACATTTCTTGCCAGAATGGAGGTGGATGATGTTTGACCGTAGAAAAATTCTTATTGGAAGACGAGGCACAGTTTTCCTGAATGAAACTGTAAATACCGAGAACTCCCGAATTTGGGATAGCGAATCACCAAATGCATTCAAAGAAATTCTTTTACATTCATCAAAGGTATCTGTTTGGTGTGGTTTTCACTGTTTGTTATTTACATCGGAAATGATCATACGTCCATTCTTTTCTGATAACATTATCCCAACAAGACCGGTAACGTGTTCTGTTGCCGGACAGAAATATCACCAAATTTTAAACAGCTTTGTATTTCCGGCAATTTCGCAAAGACAGTGCGTGGATAAAATCATTTTCATGCAAGATGGAACCGCTCCACAAATCGCTTTGTGGGTACAGCAGCTGTTACGATAGAAATTCGCAACAGAAAGTGTCATTACTCGCTGCTTTCTAACTGAATGACCATCTCGGTCCCCTGATCTTAACCCCATGCGATTTCTGGCTATGGGATTACCTAAAGATCAATGTCTATCACGGAGTTGTCCAGGGCCTGAATATGTTGAATGATAACATAACACGGAGTGTGTACGGGAGATTTCTGCAGACATTTTACTTTGTGCTGTTGTGCATGATGCACTGCACACAGAATTCAATATCTGTTCCACAAAAACGGGAGGCAACATTGAACCTGTTTTAAATATGCTAAATAAAATTCAATTTTATTTCCGTATTGATTCTGCATTTTTTAAAACTCTCTTTTCTATTACACATCGCCACATATCCTCCACATATCCTCGTAAAAATCTCTATTTATTTTTGCTATTTTCATTTTGTTCACGTTTTATAACCTTTTGCGCAGACACTGACAAGAGGTTGTCAAGGTTGTCACAATATGGCAGAAACGCAGGCCTTAACTACCACTGCCACAAACTTCCACCAGTAAAAATGAATACCTGATTTTTCCATTATTTATGACTGATAATTTTGTTAATAAGGCTTTTAAGTAAGAACTGGTTGGGTGTTTAAATATACTGGTGGAAGTTTGCCCCAGCCTGGCAGTAAAAAAACTAAGGTGAAACCAGTCATATTTAGTTTCACTATTTTAAAGATATGTTTACTTCTTAACTTTTAATAGTTCCATAGTGTTTCGAAAAGCACATAAGGAAATGAATTATTTCTCAAATTATTGATCGCTTGTGAGCAATCAATTGACTTGACAACACGATGTGTAGTCCGTGATTCTCTCTTCCAACATTCATAAACCAAATTTTTATATTTAAATTATATTTTACAAAATTTTCGGCATGAGTTTTAAGTAAAATTTTAATTGGTTTAGATGCATTTTGTAGATATTTTAACAACAGAACATGAAATCATCTAAAAATCACCCTTCGACAAATATAATTTTGCGTTAAAATCTATTGAATAAAAAAAAAATGAAAACAGAAACTTTACTCAATGAAGGAATTTAATTAATATTTCTATTGACTACCACATAGTTCTAAAAAACATTTATATTAATATATTTTTAGTGCAAACGTTCATTTTTTGTGTTTAACATATTGTCAATTGGCAATTTTGTACGAGGCCTGTGTTTTAAAACAGTAGAAGGCGACATTGATCCTACACCTTAGTAAAAGGATTACTCATTTATGTGAAATATGATATGCAATAAAACCTACAAGTCAAAATGCAATGAAACGTGTTTATCTTAATGCTACAGCGCCCAATATTCCACGAATGTTTAGAGGAAAATTTTATTTTAAAAACGATATGCACAACGTTTGTACTAACTGTTATATAAGTCCCGTTAGAGTCAGAGCAGTAAAAATATAAAATGCCCTCCCAAGCCTTCTGAACTAGATACCTTTTTTGCTTGAACCTTGTACACGGATAAACATTAAACTTCGCGTTAAAAATAATGAAAATATGTTTTTTAAAAGTTCCCAATGTAGTTCAAAAATGCTTATGAATAGGGATTGTCCGGCCGTCTTTTTGACTGTCTGTCCGTGCTCTAACTCGCGTAAATATACTCAGATTACCATGTAGTTGATATACGTTATTGAGGAACATGGCATGTTTGGTTTTCAAAGAAAAGTGCGCACATTCAAAGTTCATTTACAGGAGTACTCAAAAATATTCCGTTACATTATGGTGTACGGGGAAAATAACATCTGCGGTCTATTTTGATAGTATTACACAATTTTAAAACACGAAATTTATATACATTATTGAGTTACACTATTAATGGCTACTATGGAATACATTATGTGTAGCACATACAGTACGCGTACAGGGAACACAA
The DNA here is from genome assembly GCA_963932465.1 of Maratus speciosus. Classification (NCBI taxonomy): domain Eukaryota; kingdom Metazoa; phylum Arthropoda; class Arachnida; order Araneae; family Salticidae; genus Maratus; species Maratus speciosus. The sequence continues at coordinate 589,348,428 of OZ010786.1, read as the reverse complement.
AAATATTGCGTTATATCATGATCTATCTAAAGTAAACTACATATTATAGGCAATTGTGTTAACTTCGGTTAAAAATTCTTTCAATAAATCTAAACCCTGTTCCGAAATGATAAACACATTATCAAAAAAAATTAGAGCAGTATGTTGGTTTAATGTGAAATTCATTCTTAATTTTATCTTCAATGGTGCATAACATGATATTAGGGTTCAATTGGGGCTCTTCAATAGCTTATAAATTGAATTATTAAATTTAAAAACAGTGTTGTTTACAATCAAGTTAAAACCCGATTTTAATCGGGCAGTTTTTGGTTTTAAAAACACCTCTCTAATGTTGGAAGGAATATTATGAACCCTAACAAAGGAATATTTCCTTCATTGTTCGAGTTATGCAGTAGACAATACTTTTTTTTTTAATTTCCATGAAATAGCAAAATTAAACGTAACACATCTGTGATCTTTTTCAGCATTTGTAGTGTCTCTTGAAGTTAAATACGAGTATTTTCTAAGGGTACTCTCCGTGTTATTTATTTGAAAGTAAGTAAGGCGAATGATATTTAAAACAACTGGTAGCCAAACCAACGTGACTGTGCAAACGCTGCAAAAATACGATTAAGACAGCTGTCATTTTGTGAAAGAGCATAAAACTAGTGTGCAGAAGATTGTGATAAATCACTATTTACCAGTCTGCCCATAGTAATTTAATATTATGGTGTGAATTCTCTTATTTTATTTTGTGACGGATAACTCACAACTTCAAATGGTTTAAGGTTTGCAGACTTTTAAATACATTGATCCTAATATACTGTATTTTTCTTATAAAACCATAATTATTATAAATGAAAATAAGTGAGTTCATATACATTTACGTAAATTCAATTTGGTTCTAATTATGCGTAATTGACTTGGGAAAACACTGAAGTTGCCATCTTTATAAATATGTTCGAATAAATCGATGTTGAGTTAAAGTGGTTAAACAATGGTTAAGAAAATATTATCACTCTGTTATTTAATAGTGTATGGTTATATACGAAATGTAGAGCGTTTTTACTGTTTTGTAAGTTGTGTTTCGATTTTTTTTTTATATGCGCGAATTAAAAAAGCAAAAAAAAAACAAAACAAAAAAAACCATGCAGCATATTTTAGTACGGCAGAAAAATTCACGAACTTTAAATGTCAATAATAAATTTAATTGTTGTAATTCTTACTAAAGCTCAGTCTTTTTTCGATATGTAATATTCGAAATGTAAACTAACTTTCGAAATTCACGATGATTTTTTCCAGTTGCATATAGTGCAGATTTATGACAAGTTATACTTTAAGAAAATACATGAAAATTAGTGAAAATACTTTCATTATTACAGTACTATGCTATTCTGGAGAGTTGAAATACTTTTCCTAAATTTATTACTTTAACACTAGAATCACCGGCTTTATTACTCAAGTTTTATAAAATTTTTCACGCCAGATTTTTTATTTAAAGCTATTTAACTTATTTAATTAGCCTATGTAGTCCTCGGACTACCCTCTCTGAAATTTTCAGCCTCTCCATATTTAAATTTTTATCTTCTCTATTTTTTTTTATCGTAGTACTTTGTGCTAAGTTTAAACTCTTTCCTCATGGCTCCTCTAGGATTTGCTATCACTTACTCATCTACAGGGAGTGGAGTAGCACTGCTACTAGGAATCCCATTGAACTGCACTGCTGTTCACTGTTCCACTGCAAACATTTCATATATCTTATGAAGAAATTTCTGGTTCGAATCGACTATTATCAATGTGGCAGTGTTCAAAATGACCCCTAACGGTGCTTCTAGTATTAACCCGTTCAGGGGCAAGGCATTTATGCTCCAAAACTGTTCAAATAATTAATTCACACCGCAATTAACGAACAAATAAATTTGAAAATAATTAAAAGTTCTTTTTCACGTATATTATGAGATCGAAATTGTACTAAAATATTAGTGGTACCATTTGGCAATTTGGGCGTTAAAATTAGCCGTTTGCAGACTGCAAACGGCGCCCCTCAAGGGGTTATAGAACTGATTCTCAACCTGTGTGGCGCGGCATAGTAGTGCGCCGCGAACAAATCTCAGGTGTGCCGTCAAACGTTTAAGTCAAGTTGCATCAAATTTTTAATAATTTGAGTATGTAATATCCGATATTTCATATTATATGATTTACTTTGAAAGGTTTAGTATTACAAATTTGTTTTACTTGAGAGATTTTTTTTCTTCTTCTCCTACACATTTTAACACGCTCACGCCGGCGCGGTGGGTCACACTTGACTGTCTCAGAGTTGTCAAGACTCCGGCTTTTTGCACACCACTGTTATTTCAGAGAAAATGTTGTTCTTTTTAAATCGCCGAATTGTTCTAATTAAATAAAACAACATTTTCTGTATTAAAATACTGGTATCCAAAAAGCCGGAGACTTGGCAGCTCTGAGACAGTCGAATGTGACCCACCGCGCCGGTGTGAACGTGTTAAGAGTTTACGAGGAAACCCTAAAAATGGTCTTACGTCTCTTGAGATATATTCTTTCAGGGTATAATTTGAAATGCAGTAGAAAATATCGTTGAAAAATTATTTAAGAGTATGCCTGTCCGGAGATTTTATCTTACGCAGAAAGTATTCTAGCTTAAAAAGGCAAACTCCGATATCTGTTAAATGCTAATGTGACAAATTACTAACAAATTAAGATATACTTTTCCACATTATCAGTTCCTTTTTTCTATACAATTTCTAATTGGCTCTTGTCTGTGTCCTGTTACTTCCTGCACTGTTATTGATCAAAAAATCTATACCTCGAATCCTCTTCTCCTCCAATATCGTAAAATTCCATGATTCTTTGCACTAATGACGGTATACTGAATGATACCAAAACTAGTGTTAAATGGGTGTTTCATCTGCTTATAAATGTTAATGCATATTAAAGAGAATTATTAAAAAAAGATGATAAGAATTTTAATTAAAATAATTTTCTTTTCCTTTATTCGGACAATTTTGTTTGTGACTGTCAATAAATTAAAAATTATATGTAATCAGTTCTTATGTAACAATCAGTGGTGGAAAATTGGCGCAGAGGAGGAGCCTATTGACATCACTAAATTTTACTAGTATTTTTCGACTTTTCGAATTTCTGAGTTTTTATTAAAGGGAATACTATAAAATATTAGTGGTGTCAATAGGCTCCTCCTCTGCGCCAATTTTCCACCACTGAACAATAGATAATCCTTCCTTTTTTAAAGTCATCATAATTTTAGTGTGCCGCACAAATTTAATACTAGGTTTAAGTGCGCCGTGAAGTAAAAAAGGTTGAGAAACACTGCTTTAAAGAATTAAAATACAATTCCTACATGAAAGACTTTAAAGGAATCAAATACAAATCCCAAACCGATTCTTTTCAAAACGGAAGTTTTGTAATTCGTTAAAATATAAAAAATATTGGCACATAAGAGAGTTAAAGATAACTTAATCATACTGCGATTTAAATGTTTTATATGTCATACTCTCCCTAATTAAATGAATAATATACAACATGCAAACAACAAGCGGGATAACAAGCAGCGCGATTATTAAGCAGCCTATGGGACTGTTAACTATATATTGAGAAAAATTTAAAGCGTTGCGAAATTTTAAATCTAAGTCATCCTTGTTGGTTCTGTAAAATAAAAAGTTGTAATTGAAGCGGATGATATTTTGTCTGTGAATTAATTTGTGTAATGTTATGTTTTATTTTACCCATAACACGTGTAAAGAAAATAATTAATTATTTAAAGTATGTTTATGTAGACATAATTAGTTTAAGTGAAGGACAAACTATGAATGCATCATAAATATTAAAGATTTCTCTTTATCCAGTAGAATATGAAATGCTTACACTACTGTTTTATTTGTTTACTTACTGCTCTATCTATATTATAAAGGACAAACGTATCTGTGCGTAACGCATACGTCATTCTGCGAATGGCAACACTTTGAAATTTGAAATGAAATTTCGCTTTTGCAGTTTTCGCTACTGCAAATTTTTAAACTTCTAAACATCGCACAGTTTCAATTTTTACACCGTCGTACAGGGGAAAAAATGTACTTTTAAATGCATTTTGTTTGAAAGCTCTATCTCAATTTATTTTTGAGATATTAATTTTTTATAGTTTTTAGTACCAATTTTGTAATTGTGGCAACTGAAGTACTCCATTTCTATTAAAAGTAAAGGGAAAACAGTCATGGTTTATTTATTTTTATTGATTATATCCTTATTGATGCCATTTTCACATTACAAATAAAAGTAACTTTTTTCTAATATTTGAACAGAAAATGGCATCAGCCGTTAAAAAAAACAACAACAACAAAAAAAAAAAAACACGCATTCTTCTTCATAAATCAAAAGATTGAAGAAGATATTTCAATATTTTTACATTACGCTGATACTGAGATTGAGACGCTAGGGAAAAAGGTTCAGTGAGTAAAAATGATGCCATATTTAAAACAAAACGATCGTTTTCTGTGACCAATACTAAATGGCCAATACTATGGCAACTAAAGGCAAATTTCTGAATGGTAAATTTTCGCGGGTACTGAGATAAGAACTTAAAGTTTGTGCGAATGTTCACATGAAAAGTTATATCGGACAAACGTGACTTTAAGTTTGGAAATACATTCATTAATAATGCATTGCGCGTTAAAATACTTCTAAATTGTGAATTTGAGTGGTGCGTATGTAAATTTTGAGAATGTGAAAATAACGTACAGTTTAGATTTTATGGGGGAAATTTTTAAGATGTGACAAAGCTAAATCCTTTTTACTGATTTTTCATCCCGTAAAAACAAACATAAGAGCATCAATCGATAACTTCAAACATAATTACTCATCTTAATTACGCATTCTAATACAGTTTAATTTTTCGATCATTTAAGCAGTTGAAGTTTGTGGAAATAATATCTTGGGTAATTTTAGGTTAAAAACATTTTTTGTTTTAAGAGTTAGACAACCAATGCAAGATGATCTTTTTATTGTAATTATATTTGTAGGTTTATTCTAAATTCGATCTAACAGTTCCATTCTAAATATTTTAATTCGTCGAATTTCGACGGGTTCCAACTCGTTATTTTAAAAGCGGATCGTATTGCATAATGTCAAGATATATATAGTATATATTTTAAAGTAATGCATTGGAGAGAAAATTTAGAGATTTAAAAAAATAATAACCTAAGCCTTTGAAGCAAGATCGTATAATATTACTACCACGTATTTGTAATTCCCAAATACCACAACAACCAGAGTATTGGATTAGATTTTCCTTTTATATTGTTTAGAGAAAATTCTCAGGAAATATTAATAACTTAAATTATAATTCCCAGATTGTTGCTTTTGCATTCATTACGTATGTTACACCTTTGAAAATATTTTATTTATTTATTCCCTTTAACAATTTCCTTTGATAGACGATACCGTTTAAGCAACAAGTAAGTACATTCCCGCCGGTACAACAAAAATGAGGATTTTCTGAAGATCATCAAAAGCATCGTATCTTATTTTTCAGTCAACTAACGTAGATTTTCTTGACATAACTGGTTCCTTTAAGAAGAATTTGCAGTTATTTTAATTGATGTCTTGGGATTTCAATGATTTTGCAATTGTAAGATTTATATTGAAGAAATTTATTAATATTTCATTTCTTATACAAAACCATAAGTAAGAATAAAATTAAAAATCTTCTATTTTATTTTATCAGTGTATTATAACTATACTAAGTATATACAATGCATTTATTTGGCACGCTTTAACCCCTTAATTCTCGCTCCCGTGATAGTCACGGGCTGTGTCTTTTATTCAGATTGTTTGATACCACTAGTTTTATAAAATATATAAGTCAAAATTATGGTATCACTTTACCTGCCACTAAATAAGGTGATTATTTCTTTTTCAAAAAAGTGGTGCCAATAAGCAATTTACATTTTTAAATTGTAATTTAGTATTGATCGCTAAGGGGATGAGCATTTACAAATTAAAATTCAGAATTTAAAAGATCTAAATAAATACAGTTACTTTATTGAATTAAAACATTTTATTAAAAGATTATTTTTATTAAAATTTTGCCGTATGGCTCACTACAAACACTGAAATGTAGGGAGATGTTCGTATGTGAATTTATAAAAGACTTAATTCCCTTTGCACTTTATTAAAGAAAATTCTGAATAGATAGGTCGTTAAAAAAGGTTTGTAGATCAGCATTAGTTTTCGGGACTCAAATATTGTCTAAATGGATGAAACAACTTAAGAGATTTTACAGGTAATCTTTCACAATTTAATTATTTCGCAAAGTACATTTTAGTTCATTATGCTAAAATCAGCGTGTTTGTTTGTATTTCACAGCTACACTTCCTAGAATATCGAATGATGGGAATAAAACTGAGACTAGGTTTCCACGTGGATCCAAGGAGGTCATAAAATATCTCGCAATTTTAAATTTTGAACTAGATTCGACATAAGTGTTGTTGTTTTTGTAATTTTTAATGACCTTTCTATAATGCAAGCAATTATATCACTCCATTTTTATGAATAAAAGAGAACAAGGTAGGAAAGATAGGGACGATTAGAATATTACTTTTATTATTTTGACATGATTTCCTCATGTAAATTGAAGAAAGAAATTATTTTAAATTTAAATAGATGATGAAGAAAAATTGCAATGGTATCAGCAGTTTATAATTCCCATCCTATCAAATTTCGCGCACCAGCCATGCTATGGTCCGTAATTCCACACAGACGCACACCTATATATATAAATACATACATATATAGATACAACATACATATAAACGAGTATATACATACATACATACATACATACATACATATAAACGAGTATATACATACATACATACATACATATAAACGAGTATATACATACATACATATATTTGTAAGATTTGAATTTAAACATTGTTTATTTTCTTTATGACGTGCACGATCAGCAAATTAACTGACGCTCTTGTATTTTCATTATCCATGATTTGAAAGCATGAGTTATGAAAATTCATGACCACGACATCAAGGTTTGCAGATATTCAAAATTAGAAAAGAGTCAGTCTATTAAATTATATTGTTCATGAAGCATCGGCTTATGAAATGCCAAGGAAGGCACTGTTAGGCCTAATCGGATTGTTCGAAAGAAAGTATATTACAGGTTTTAAGTGAGAAATGTAATGTATTTGAAAAAGCTACAACGAAATGGTGTAAAATTATATTTATAGAATTGTATTAAAGTTCATGCGTTATTATTCCAACGTCCAGTTATTCAAGTCATCAATAAATCCACATTTTACATATAACCATCCAACACATATATATATACACATATACAGGGTGTTTCATAAAATATGGGCAAAACTTTAAGAGGTGATAGTACTCATCCAAACAAACAACTTTCATCAAAGATTGCATGGTCGGAAATAAAACGCAAATGTGCTAGAGGGCACCAAAGGTGATGTTGTTTTTATACCTCCATTTTATTCAGAAACTCGGAATCCGTGCCAGAAATTAAAAATAGTATTTCTTTCTTTATTTAATGACAAAAATTCTGTGATTACATATAGTATGGATTCTTTTTTTTAATTTTTCGGTATGAATGCGAAATTTCTAAATAAAAATTGAGACCAAAATGGCAACCCTGTTAACCTTTTAAGACCCGATGTATTTATAAACAAAGCTAGTCATGCCTGTAGAAAGTAAATCACGGACTACAACCGTTACTTGTTGATAAAAAACGATACTTTACTCTATCTGCAAACCAGATGTATCGTTCGATTTGAGTTTTTATTACATATGACTCAGAAGTAAAAATTTAAATGAATGTCTAAAACGCACGATCGTGCGGGTTGGGTCTTAAAGGGTTATACAAGGCAAAAACACAAAAAGAACTATTAAGTTACAAAAACAAGGTGAGAAACCACTCTATGTACAATCATTGAGCATCTGAGCCATTTTCCTTTGCAGATAAAATGCAAATCAGCCTTTTTCCTATTATTGAAGGAAAACATCTTTCTACACGTTCCTACCGCGATTGACGGTTGCACAATCGGATCAGCGACTGTTATGTATTAATCGAGGCGAAATTTTTCATACGAGTTCTTCTTCTTCCCCATATCGCATTTGCATGCTATTAGTGTCGTTCTTCTCCCGATAACTTTCAAGAGGTATGTAGCTTTTACATTTGCATCGACAAACTTCCCGAATGTGCCAGAACATTTGCGTTTTATTTCCGACTGCAAATGAAAATGACTCAGAGGCTCGACGATTGTACGGAGAGCGGTTTCAAACCTTGCTTTTCCACTTAATCGTATCTTTCTTTCTGGGTTTTTGCCTCATGTAACAGGCAAGCCAGTTTAGTCTCCATTTTTATCTCGAAATTTCACATTCATATCAGAAAATTAAAAAAAAAAAAAAAAAAAAAACATAATCTGTACTATATGTAATCACAAAATTTTTGTCAATAAATAAAGCAAAAAATACTATTTTTTATTTCTGGCACGAATTCGGATTTTCTGAATAAAAAATGGAGTCCAAGAGGGTAATCCTGTCGTATAACAACATCACCTTTAGTGCCCTGTAGTACATTTGCTTTTTATTTTCGACCATGCATTCTTTGATGAATGTTGGTTGGTTGGTTGTATAGTATCACCTCTTAAAGTTTTCCCCATCTTTTATCAAACACCCTGTATACATACATACATAGATATATACGAGTATATACATACATACATGCATGTATATATTAGGTCTACCGGAAAGCTCTGTCCTATAATGTTATTTCATGCCTACTTTTTTTAAATTCGCATTTCTTCATTGGAATTCATTCACTTTTTTGGAATGGTATAATTCCCATTGCTTTCACAATTCCCATTAAGGTGACAAGAATGGAAATTTTACCATTCCAGAAAAATGATGCTAATGAAGAACTCTGAATTTTTAAAAAAATGTAGGCAACTCTCCGGTAGACCTAATATGTAGCAAATTCTGCTAACTGATTTGAAAATTCACTTTTTCACCAGTTTTCGGCATAGTTTTGATGGCTTTTCTTAACCGTCAAAACTTCCCAGAGTACTTTTAAGAATAAGTTACTAGAAAGTATGACAGGACAGATCTTCGATCCTGACATATATCTATATAGATATACATGCAGGGTGTTGCCGAATTCGAAAACGAATTCGTAAGGTGAAAGTTGGATCCAAGAGGATGCAAATTTATCATAGAATGTGTACCGCAAGCCACGTTTAGCGGGAGAAAATTGCAAAAATATTTATGAAGGGTTTGACGATGAGCGGAACAATAAGCGTCAATAATAATTAGACAAAAATTTAATTTGAAATAAAGCAGGATTGCACTGCCTTCCTGTTCGGCGTCAGAAAGGAGACGACGAGACTTTTTTATAGGAATTGTTCGAAGTTGCGGCCTTGCAGTTCATAACACAGCTACCCACGCTCCACGGACCTCAACCCCTTAGATTTCTTCTTCTGAGTCCACCTGAAACTGGTTGTTTATCAGGCGCACTGGAGGATGCACTAGAGGATTGGACAGCACCCATCGTCATCTCATCAGCAGGCACCACCAGCACACCAGGTATGCTCGAACGCATCTGGCAATCTTTCGTCCGTCAGTATCGGTGGTGCTATGAACTTCGCGGCCACAACTTCGAACAATTCCTATAAAACTGCCCCGTCGTCTCCTTTTTGACATTGAATTGTAATGCATTGTCATCCTGGTTTACATCAACTAAATGTTTTTCTACTTATTACTGGCCCTTTTTGTTCCCTTCTAACTATTTTCACGATTTTCTCCCAGTTACCGTGGTTTGCGACAGCATCTTCTATGGCAGTTTTTCATCTAATTGACGCCTACAATAAGTCCTCTGAATTTGTCCATCGAATTCTAGAGCACCACGCATATACATTTATAGATGTATGCATGTGTGAATGCATGTGTGGATGTGCGTGTGTGTGATAAATTGAATTTCCGAATAATGAAGAGATACATTTGCACGTTTTGATGAAACTGATTTCCTATTGAATTTCTCAATTACAATTCATGTTTTTTAAACGTACATAATACCCTAACAATTTAAAATTTTGTTCCTTCGGATAATATCTGTCGATTCCATTTTATACGCTATTGAACGATTTTTCCGCCATGTAACTGAATAAAAACAGAAGCACTTGGTACCCTAATTTTAAGCCAATTTCCAGATCCATTTGTAACAAAACCACGCATCATTATTTTAATAACAAGAACTCTTTTGCAGACGAAACTATTATTTGGAAGCCTTAAAGTACTTCCTTTTGACGATTTTGACAACTCATTTTTTTAATGATGGCTGCGAATTTTATGCGTTATTAAATTTCAGAAAAAAAATTAAGAATGAAGGAATTTTTGCTTAAATCTCCCATTTAAACACTTTCAAACAAAGTTGAAAAGTGTTTATGCATTCGGTTTGTCTGTCCGTCTGACCTTCTGTCCACGCTCTAACTCACGAAAGAATAATCTGATTCTCATACAGTTGATAAACTTTATTTAGGGTCACCAAAGTACGTTTGATATTGTATATGAAGAATGTGGAATTAATAGTTCATTTACAGGAGAACTAAAAAAAAAAAATCGGATTATATTATGGTGTATGAGAAAAAATATTTTGCAAAGTTTTTTAATGAGATTACGCTGTTTCCAATGTATTGAAACTGATATAAATCGCTGTATTTCACTACAAGATGATTACGATAAAATAGGGCATTCACAGCATTTATTGTTAATTTATAAGGACAAGCAAAAAAAAGCGGTCACAGTACATTTTCGAGTAATAATTGCTAGGAGTGCGTTTTAAAATTAGGTATGCGCTTTAAAATTTTAATGCTTCTTTGCATGTTACTCGTTGCATATAAATTCTGTACCTCATATACAGGGCTGCACAAAAGAATTCATGTACCAATCTCCTTAATAGTGGAAATTGCTGAAGGGGAATTTCGAACAGAGATATATGTTGAGACAGAGATATAGTGTTTCTTATCTGAACTAAATTTTGGCATGCATGTAGTTAATAGATACAAATTTATATATCATATACAGGGCTGCTCAAAGAATTCGGGAAATTTTCCGATTGTAGATGAGAAAAGCTGAAATTGAGTTTTCAAATGTGTTATGCGTTTCTATGTGGTTGGCATAGACACAATATTTTAACTTATGCAGTTTTGTTACATTATTCTGAATGTGTTGGAAAGTGTTTCATAATCGATGCTTGACGCATGTTTTTTTCGTTCTTGTTGCATTCATAAACGGGTTGTTTTATAGCGAATCTGAAAAAAAAATAGATTTTAAGTCTTGATGTTAAAGTTATATTTTCATAAATATTTACTCAAATTTCCATTTATTTTTTTTTTCTGTGACACCTTCAATTGTTTGCGATCCCGATCTCTGTTTCATTAGCACATTCACGCCTTTTGATACATTAACCTGCTTTTTGCTTCCTTTGTCGCCACAAGAAACTTATAGTGGATGGAAATTTCCCGTAAATACGGCCGATATCAGCTATCTTAATGCCACTCTCGAATTTTTTAAATAATTTTCCTCTTCAACTCGATCGTGTTTCTGTCGTTCTTTTTTGGTCTCATGATGGAGCTATCGCAATGAATGAAAAAAGCACAAAAATACTCTTGAAATAAAAGAAATTGTTTGCCTAGACGCGCGGGAAACACGCGAGGAGAAACTACAATACACTGAGCAGGAGAATACGTGGGTTACCCACTTTGTTTACGGAAAATGCACCGAGATCATGTGGATACGCCGACGAAATTCGAGACATATTTTTCGCGGAAAAAATCGAGAAAAACCGAAGTTAACGAAAACAGAGATATTACTGTAAGTAAAAAACCGAAATATTTAAGGGGAAAACGATATCTTTCATTGCATATGAAATAAACATAATAATATATGACAATTTGAAGAAAAAATACCCTGAAACAAACGAAAATAATTTTTTTCGCAAAATCTGGTATATGCGCCCATTTAAGTTACCATAATCTGGCACTGAAGGAGTTAAGGCAATTTTCTTTAATTTAAAAATCATTTAATTTTGTGGTCCGCGTGTCACATATTGAAGGCTCCAAAGCTAGAGTATCCAAAGAAATTTTATTTGAGTGTGTATTTCTCCCTTATTGTATAATGTATGGATTGATATTGTGCGTTATTATCAAATGATACATGAGCGATAAAAGCGAATTTAATGCTCACTTCTTTGCGTCTTCTGTTATTGCATTAGCATATCTACTACTCTTTGGGACACATTTCTAATATAAAGTATAACAAAGTGTGCTATCTACAATGTAGTTAGCACATAATTAATAAATTTTATTAAAATATGTCCCTAATTAATTAAGTTATTAATTAATGTATGTTAATTAATCATTCTAATTAAAAATGTGCCGTGTGCATTAAATTTGTCCGCAGGAATCTGGTGTTTTGTTAAATGGTTGCAACAAAAGTTGTTACTTTTTTTTAAATTGTACTAAAATATTGAGAAAAATTATGAAAATCTTCAATTATTTACACTTTGTCTTGAAAGTTCTCAGAAAAAAGTTATATAACTACCAAATTTTCCTTTTATGTACAGTAATGCATGCATATATTACAAGTTATTCTTGAATAAAAAATTCTTCCTTATTTAACCCTTTCAGGGGCAAGGTGCTTGTATTCGTAAAATGTTCAAATAATTTACTGACACCAGTATTAACCAGAGATTTTATTTGTAATCAAGTAAAAGTACATTTTTGCGTATTTAATAAAGATGACATTTACATCATAAAATTCCGGTGCCAAATGTTGTAATTTGGGATTAAAATTATGTCATGCCGTAACGGCATGACCGCCCTTCAAGGGGTTAATACTAAGTTTTTAAATATAGCGTATGACAAACAATATTTGATATTAATAAAATTCGATAAAAAATAAGATTTTTGAATACACTAACTCGACGAAAATTCCCATATCGAGAAAACACGATTCAAAGTTTTGTTTTTAGAGTAATTCAATTACGGTATACAAATTTGAAATGCCTGTAACTTTGCTAGAAATTGTTGCAATTGCATGCAGGTGTTTAAAAAATGATGCAGTTATGACTGGAGCATATTAATAAACCAAAAAAGAACAAGTTGGAAATTGCACGTCAAACGTGGCAAATGAGTTGTGTTCGTACTATAACTAGTTTTATAAATATTTTTCGCACCGCATATTGTATTAAATTTATATTTTAGTGCACTTCAATAACTGCATATCCATTTCATTCTGCTCGAAGGGCTGTAACATCATTAAAATGCACTTGAAATAATTTTTCTTCCCATTGGCCGTCATGTAACGGAAAAATTTTGACTGTCCCTGTAATTAAATTATACATCCGATTTTCATAAAATTTGAGATGACTCGACAAAATTTTGCAACAATTATATATTTAAAATTTCTGTCCATTCGGAAAGTTGTAACATCATTAAAATGCACTTGCAATAATTTATTCCCATTGGCCGTAATGTAACGGAAAAATTTTGACTGTCCGTGTAATTAAACTATACATCCGATTTTCATAAAATTTGAAATGACTCGACAAAATTTTGTAACAATTCTATATTAAAAATATATTTAACCATTCGGTTGGGTAGTTTTTGCTTTGTTATATGCGGACAGTCGGACAGACAGACAGACGGACTGAACGACGACAATAGGTGCTACGCATTTATACAACTACGAACGCACCTAAAAAATGATATTTTAATCGATTTTTGTCCAATAGAAGGTTCACGGTTCCCTTAAATACGTTTTGACGGAAATGTTGAGTTTAAAAAAGGTGCCGATTACTATTCGTAAATTGTGAAACATTGTGACCCTGTAATGATCAAGCTCTTTTTGCAGGGATGTTTTGAACAATGGAAACTCAGATAAAGGAAGTCCAGAAATAAAAATAGTGCGTATTTGCAATGAAAAAGATTGATGTGCACATAATTTAGCAAATTAAGTTTCTATAACCCCAGTTTGCGTATGTATTTTACAAAAAAAAAAAAAAATGCTTATGTTAATTACCTTATATTTATCATTAAGTTTTTAAAAGTAAAGTATATTTAAGGCAGCACTTTAGTGATCTTGTCAAAAATGCCTTTTAAAAATATCATTTTATTTAAAATTCCATGTATTGGTCATTAATTTTGAGAAATAATTAAGGAAACATGAGCAGTGTTACAGGTAAAAAGAAGAATGTGTAATTTATATTTTATCTCTTGTGTACGTTCGATTACGCATTACTTAAAATAATCATATAAGGAATTGCCACACCATAGATTTGAATATCATGACTTTTTTGTAAAGTTGTTAAAATGCTGTAGTGACGATCGTGAATTACATTACATCTTAATAAATCACATTTAGGATTACCTGTTTTAAATATTAAATAACATGTTTTTCTTTTAATTCTGAATACAAAACATATGTTTCCAATTATACCTCCTGCCTTCAGATAATTAGTCATTTCATTGACAGTAAAATACGCAAAAGTAAAAGTTAAAAATTTATTTGTCTTTGCTAAATATAAATGGCATTTACATGACAGTTTAGAAAAGAACGATGTGGATAATCAAATAAATTTATCATTTATGTGACATTTATTGCATTAGTGTTGATATAAAACAACATTAATCTGATATTTGAAATCTCAAGTAATGGAATTTTGAAAGTAAAATAAGTCGACGCTACAAGTAAAAAAGCGGTATATATGACATGTAAAGTAAATAATGTCATTTCTCTTAGAAACATGTCAAAATGAAAAAGTTTAATATTATAATAAGTAGAGCTAATTTTTAAATGAGTGTAAATATCTTAATAGTAATAATTTGTGTAAACTAGATAAAAGAATGGAAGTAAAACTTTACAAAAATAGCATTAATTCAAACTACAAAGATTATAAATTTAGATGGACAGTAACAGTTTCAAAATCACATGTGAAACAGCTTAGATTTGTGTATCGATTTCTAGGGAACAAATGGAGTGATTTCATTTCTTTTTTACAGTTTTGGTAGAAGTTAAACTATAAATCCATCGTTAACACTTTCCGGACTAGTGATGCATATATGCATCGTCAAAAGGTGCATGTGGAATTTGTTTTTGGCACCATTAATAAATAAATGTATTTTTTGTCTTTTTAAAGATGACCGGGAAAGCAAAATTGAATAAAATAATCAATTTTTACTTTTTATATCATTAAATAGCTTAAACTTTATCTTTCCAACGATGTGTCACACATGTTTATATATAAAAAGTAAGTGTTTAAATTATTCATTCTTTTCTAAGAGTACTTCACTGAATAATGGCCATTTAAATCTTTAATTGACTTTTTCTCAAAACTTGGATTTTTCATGTTTATGTTCTTTTTTTTTAATCTATTAAACTTAAGAACTCAGATTTTTTTAATACTATTGTTATACTGTATAGTTTAACTCAGGGATTTAATGATTTGTTGGGAATTATTTATTTTAGGCAGAGAAATCTTACCAAAAATGCTAATTTAAAAATGACTTCCAATAAATACACTGGTGAAAACAATTAAAGGGACAAACGGTTTTTTGAAAAAAACAAAACAAAATAGGTTATCGCTATACGCAAATAAGATATCAGACGATAGCTAAGCTGCACGCGGATACATCTGCCATGCAGTCGGTCTGTGTCGTCATAAGGCAGTAGCGCTGCGATCTCGTTTGTGCAGAGGTGCTCATTTGACCGCCGAAGCTTGTAACATAAGGACGTTTTGAAACATCGTAGCATAACCCAATCCTTGTTTTTTTTTATTTCTTTGTTTTTCCATCGTTAGTATGACTAGTCGTCATCGTCTAGATGATGCCACAAGATGGCGGATTGTTGGAAGACTCGAGGCCGGCAAATCACAGGCAACCTGTTGTAAGGACCTCGGGTTTCCGAAAAATCTGTTGTCCACTCTCAGGATATTGTTCATAAAGATAGGAATAGTGGTTCGCCGACCTGGTCAAGGCCGCAAAAGGGCAACAGCAGCGGCTGAAGACCGTTATTTGAGATTTCTAGCCAAAAGGGATAGGTCGGCGACAGCGACACAACAGTCTCGTCACCTGTATAATGCAACGGGAACTTCTATTTCACGGATAACAGTCACCCAGAGACTTAATGGAGGTGGCCTGTATATCAGGCGCCCTGTAGGCTGCATCCCCTTGACTGTGAACTACAAAAAGTCCCGTCTAGCATTGTGCCGAGTTGGACAGTGGATAGTTGGGGGCGGGTTCTTTTCTGTGATGAGTCGCGATTCAGTGAGACGTGTTCTCATCTGGAGAGCACCCGGGAGTCGATATCGGGTCTGTAACATTGTCCAAAAGGATCACTATGGTGGAGGTGGTCTGATGACCTGGGCTGGCATCATGGCAGACGGGCGTACCGACCTTCATGTGTTTGATAGAGGTACTGTGACAAGTCAGCGGTACAGGGACGAGATCCTTACACCCTATGTGAGACTTTTCGGCGGAGAATATGGAGCAAATTTCGTCTTTATGGACGATAACGCCCGTCCACATAGGGCTCAGTTGGGGAACGAATGCCTCAAATCGGAAGGTGTTCAACGAATGAAGTGGCCTACAATGTCCCCTGACTTTAATCCCATCGAACACGTGTGAGACATACTTGAACGATCTATTGCAGCTCGAAGACCAGCTGCAAGGACTATTGATGAGCTCAAAGGTGCTTTGGTGCAATTGTCACAGTGCCACACTTGCATAAGTGGGTGCAGTTGCCACAGGTATTGATAAGGATCCTGGTAAACAGTATGAAACGCCGATGCGAGAGTTGTGTAGCTGCAACAGGTGATCATACACCGTATTAGACCTGTTTTCCTCTTACTCACAGGGTGTCGGTCAGCAGCTGTGCTGGACGCGTGACCAGTTTCCTTGTTTAGGGTGCAGGTTGTGCCTATTGTTGTTTTCCCATATATTGGTCTTATATCGGATGATATTTTGGCAAAGTTTGGTTTAATTTGCTTTGTTAGTTTTTTTTTTTTTTTAATTGCAAAAAAACCATTTGTCCCTTTAATTGTTTTCACCAGTGTAATTAAAAATTAATTTCGAGTTTCACTCCGTATTAAAATATGGAAAGCATGTTACTCAAACTACTCTAAAAATTATAGACCTCTATCTTTCGCCAGATCTGAGAAAAACGTACATAAATTTGGTGTATTTTAACATGGCCGAGATATAGCTCACCCGGTCGCCTTAATTAGAGCATTTTTTAGTATTTCACAAGTAAATGGAACTCTTTAAAAAAAGCGGTGCCAACCAAGTAAAATTTGTGTATGAAATGCCGTCTCGTAAGGGTTAAAAATATAAACAAAAATGCAAGAGCTAAAAGTATTTTTTAATATATAACGTCAAAATAACGTCAGTGAATATTTATTAAGAATCACAGACATTATTTTCATATGAAGAGCTATTATGATTGGTACACAATAGAAGACCAAGAATTCATAAACCTTAAACTAATGCTAGTTGACTAAAAAGAAAAATAATAAGGTCATTTCATGTTAGATCTCTAAAAATAAAAAATAAAATAATCCTTCCAATTAAAAAATATCGTACTGTCACAAACGAAAATCGGACAACAAATTATTCATGTGTCCTCCGATTGGCGCTATTGCAATAGGTCTTCGCCAGAGAAGTTATACAAGGATCTCAGTCGTTGCTATCAATGCCAGACACAAATCTGCAAATATCACAAATTTTCTTTTTGAATAGCATTATATTCTAATTCTGATACTAGAAAATAAAAATACAATGCGTCTCTCTCCTTCATTTTGATCTGAAATAGCATTAAAATAAGTTGAAATGTAATAAGTAATTTTTCAGAAAAAAGAAACAAAGTTTTTTTTTCTCTCTATGCATGAAAAAACAAGTTGTGTGGAACATGTTTCAAGTTGGGAAAATTTTAACCCCCCCCCCCCCCCTCCCAATAAATATCCGTCTTTGCTCCAAATGCTCTGGACACCAGTATTTTGAAGTAATTTTCTTCGCTTTAGCTAATGGCAGAATTATCTACGATTAAAGATAGTAAATTAAGCTGTAAGAATATAGTAGTGTCCATAGCATTTGGAGCCTCAATTTACCCGGGACACATGGCAACACTATATGGGACCCAGAGTTTCAAGTTTGGCCTCCAGTTGTATTATGAAATTTCGAGTTCATTCCAGAAATTAAGAATAGTATTTTATCCTTTATTTAATTAGAGACATTTAGTGATACAGAAACTAAAATTTCTTCGTTCAAAATTTCCAGTCTGAATATGAAATTTCGAAATAAAATTGGAGATCAAACTTGCAACACTGGTAGGACCTTCAGCCTATAACCAAAAAAATCAATATATATATTACGCTATCGTATATGGCATAGAAGCCGCGACTGATTGTTAATTGTTTATAGGCAACGCTCGAATGAAACGCATCTCATTGGTTATTGAACAGCATTTAATGCATTCCCATACCTATAAGGGGGTTACCATAGGGAGGACCCTGTTCTGTTGCCAGGTTTGTCGCCAACTTGGAAATATAACTCCAAATTTGGAGATCAAAATTAGTCGCCAAACTGATGCCAACTTGGCGATATCTCTAATATTTAGCCAAATTCCAATAGACTTCTATTGTAAACCGATAGGGTTTACTTGCTTACAGAATATCAACAAATAGAGATATTTTAATGCAACAAAAATTAATATTAGCTTAAAGGATTATACTAATTATATTTAAGGGAGACCAAGGGAATTAAATTATGAATAAAAGCAATACTATACAATGCTTAGCAGGCTGTCTCAAACATAAATTTTAAGACATACCAAACTGGTCGCCAAGTTATAAAATTTGGTTCAATTCCATGCATAACTTCAAGACTTTTCGGTGATACGAAGTGCGCATACGGATATACGGCCGAACAGATATTCATTTTGTTTAAATATTGTTTTTGGATGCTCTGACACCTAAAACGTGTAAATCTGTCAAAAAAAAATTCGATACCGATATTTACAAAAAGATGTAGAATAGATAGAGTGTGCAATGTGCAATCAACTAAAACACAATATCCATTCTTCTTTAACCCTCCGTCTACCAGACGGGTCCATTGGACCCGACAGGTACATACAAAATATTCATTCAAACCAGAAATTTCTTTAAAATAAACTAAGTATATAAACCAGACAAAAATAAGGTAAATAAATAAGTTAAATAGTTTTAAATAAAAATTCTGGTGTAGAACGTTTTATTAAAACTTGAATAAAATTCCCGGTAGATCTAGGGTTAATTATCAACCGCCGCTATGAGCAGTAGTTTCGTGATACGTTCCAGACCTCAACGTCCACAGCGATCGTACACTTTGTTTCAAATGCGAGGCATTTTTTCTTTTTTTAAAATACTGGTGTGAACCATTATAGGAAATTTTAATAACAGTTTTTTAACTATATCATACAAAAATAAAATTGATAAAATCCACGTTCTATGGTTTTTATTCTGTGGAAAACAAAATGTGAATAAAATATATTTAATTATAATATATTTACATTATAGCCCCTTTTTAGCGCTACCAAATTCCTTGAACAACAGTATAAGTAAAATCTAACTATGGAAACCGTAAGGGTAAAAAAGAATCAAATGTAGTTATTCTCAAAAATAAAAGGCAAAACTTATATGAGGGGCTCACAACCATAATAGACCAAGTCCATTAATAAGAAATGAAATAGACCATTTAGAAAGTGTATGAAATCTGTTTTATCTACTCCCTCAGTGAACCAAGCCTGTTTTCACATAATTTCGCATGTATCCAATCCTTTTACAGCCTTGTTTCATCGTGGGAGTGAATAAAACATATTTTATGAACCTTTTAAATGGACAATCTCATTTTTTTTTCAAAATGCACTTGGCGTGCTGTGGTTCTGAGCACCTCATATACTGTTCGAGGGTTGAAACATTTGACTAATTTGAATCAACGTTTAATCAACTATATCTAACATAAATTTCTATTAGTAATTTTATCTTTGTATAAGGGGCCATCCAGAAATGATGTCATGCTTCGAGGGGGGGGGGGGAGTGTTCGTGAAATTGTGAAAGTTTGTGGGTGGGGGTAAGAAGATGTGTGACATCACACATTTAGTTAAACAGTAGAGTGCTTACTATCACAGAGGATGAGAGTGATGTCAAAATGCCTGTGAGCACTGTGGACGAGCATATATCTTCTCCAAGGGAGGAAGAGTCGTAATTGTAAATGATTCAGAGTAATTTCCATTTTATAATTTAAAATATAATTCTATAAATATTCATATCAATGTGACAAATGACATGTGATGGCAATTCCATTTAAGTGAAACTAATACAGTACCGGACCTCAAATCCCGAATCCTAAAATCCGGACGACCCAAAATCCGGAATGGAAAAAAGAAAACTGAAATTCCGCGATGATCTCGAATAAATATTTCGTAAAAACGTCCATAGATGGCGCTACGTGCGCGCGTAACACAGTGCGAGCCAAACTAGACTCAGCAATTTTATTTTATTGCAATGTTTTTCATTCGTTAGTTTTAATCCAAATTTTCAAACAGAATTATCGTAGTTAGTGTGTGCACACATTTTAAATTTATTTTAAAAAGAAACCCTTTTCTTCATTTATATAGAAAATTTAAAAAGAATAAATAAATAACCACAAGAAAGAATTATTTTTAAAAAGGTTCGTAGAATACATTTATAATATTTATATGTAAAAATATTTTACAACGCCCTACCCTCACTTTTAATATGTTCAACAAATTTCATTTTTCGAAAAAATTCTATTTGTAAGCACCTTACCAAAAAATTCTTTTCTTTAACTCAAAGAGAAAAAAAAATCTATGCAAAGTTCCTTTCTCCATAACAAAACAAGCTGTCCATCGAAAGCTAATGATCACATTCTGATAACGTTGACTTTCCACTTCACGCAATTAAATAAACATGTTGAATAAGCAAAACAAACAGCGGATAGATATGTCATTTTTCTTTACTTTCTATTCATCTAGTGGCCTTTTTTTAGAGGTACCCTAGCTTTCTAATAACTTATCATAATTTAATAAAAATTTGTTACACAAGCTAATTCACTATTATTGTAACTTGCTGAAAATTTGAAAGAAATTCGTCAATTAGCCTCATTCGGTTCTCGCAAACAACGATGTATTTTCATTTTCTAAAAAATGTTTTTATGTTCCAAATAATGTGCAGACTTGTATAAAACTAAAAACTTCCTGCGCACATAAATATTGGGTCAAAAATTTTCTGCAAATTAATTTAATGTTTAATAAAATAACGTGTTATGCTACTTTGATGGTATGAATTTTAAACAGTAGTTACAAAATAATTACGAAAATATTATAATTAAATATAATAAATAATTTAATTAAATTTAAAATGCATTAATATTAATTACAGAATAATTATGTTGGCTAAAAAATTATAAAGCTAAAAATCCATGATAAGAAGGGGTGAATTCTTATCAGTTATTTTGTCAATGCATTTAGAAACAGCCCAATCCTTAATATTTTGACCTCTTCTCACAAAATGCAATAATGGACATTGCTTCTGAAACAATTGAATGACATTTTGTAAGGAGACGTCCATTCATAGGTATCATCATTAAAGAGACAGATGATTTTTTATTGCGGTACTTTGACAAAATTCTCATTTTTTCAACGATCATTTAGCGAAATTTCCGATTTTCTGCGACATTTGCGGTTTTTTTCGCGATTCTTTGACGAAATTTCCGCTTTTTTTCTCATATCCTTTGACGAAATTTGGATTTTTCGCGATTTTTTGACGAAATTCACGCATTTTTCGCGATCTTTTGACGAAATTCACGCTTTTTTCGTGATCTTTTGACGAAATTCGCGTTTTTTCGCGATCCTTTAACGAAATTAATTTTATTCCGCGGTTCTTTGACGAAATTTGCATTTTTTCGCGATCTTTTGACAAAATTCGTGCTTTTTCCGCTATGCTTTTGCGAAATTTGTTTTTTTTACGTATTTTTGGACGAAATTTGTTTTTTTCGCGATCCTTTGACGATATTTGCGTTTTTTCGGTGGCCTTTTGAGGAAATTCGTGTTTTTTCGCGATTCTTTGACGAAACGCGCGCTGTTTCCGCGACCCTTTTACGAAATTTGTGTTTCTTTCGCGATCCTTTAACGAAATTAGTTTTTTTCCGCGATTCTTTTACGAAATTTGCGTTTTTTTTTTTTTTTTCACGAACCTTTGACAAAATTCGCGCTTTTTCCTCTATGCTTTTACGAAATTCGTTTTTTATCCTGCGCTTCTTTGACGTAATTTGCATTTTTTTCTGCGATTCTTTGATAAAAGAATATTTTTTTTCCCCACGATTCTTTAAAGAAATTCGCGTTTTTTTCCGCGGTCCTTTAATGAAATTTGCGTTTTTTCCGCGATGTTTTGACAAAAGTGGGTATTTTTTCTGCGAACGATTGACGGAATTGGTTTATTTTCGGCGGCCATTTGTTGAAATCCGCAATATATTTAAGTGATATTTTTTATATCTGAATTTTTGGACTAACGGCCGATTTGTTTTAATTTTCGGGGCCGAATGCCTTAAATTTTCGGAAAATTCAGAACAGAATCACCCCTGTCAAACAATAAATAAATCGTACATAAAATTGGGGAACATTTTTAATTTTTCGGTATTAAAAAACAAACTTTACTTTTTTTTTTCCCCCTAAGAAATTTTCCGCAAAGTTCCGAACTCCGCGCACGGCGTGTGCGAGTGCGTCTATATTATACAACTCTGATAATGTGATGTGCAGGATTAAAAAAATTCTTATCCTTATTTTAAATTATTTTTTTTTTATTTATGTTTATGTTTGTTTACTTATACCTCATATGGCAATCCGCGATATAGATTCCTAGGCCTAACTCGCGAGCAACAACGCATTTTCATTTTCTAAAAAATGCTTTAATATTTCTAAGAATATGCAGTAATAGTATTTTTTTTAACTTATTTTTATTTTTAATTACTTTTTGTAATTTGTATTTTTGGCTTTATTTACACTAAGTTACTATAATTACACTAAGTTACTATAATTACTATAATACTTTACTTACTATAATTATTAATATATTTTAGTGTATTTTTGTATGCTGAATCGAATGGTACTAACAAAATTCTTTTAAGTCCAATAATTTGTGAGATATTTCATATATTTCTAATTTGGCGATACCTTTGGCGCCAAAACATCGAAATAGCTAACATTGATAAGTGATAATTCATCCATATTCATTTCATATTGTACATCCGTTACGGTAGCAACGGAAGGAATTCAAATTAAAACTTTTTACTAATTCTTTTGGTTAAAGAATTAAAACGACTTCATGAGTTTGAAAAAATAAATAAATACAAACACCTTGAAAAAAAGAAAAAAATATATTGATTCTATTTAAAATACAAGTAAGTGATCCACTGAGAAATTAACATTAAAAAATGAAAGCAATGTTTGTACGACTCAAAATTTTTTTTGGTACTTACATCCGGGCCATGTCAGATACAGGACAATTACACTAATTACAGTAACCCTAATTTTTTGCCCATTTGATTGTTCATTTATTGCATTTTTAAATTTATTTTATTATTATAGTTTTTTTCTAAATTATAATTTACAATATGTAATTTTATGTTATATATTTTATGTATTTATTTACTTTAAATAATTTGCCATTTTTAACAAGGTTATGTATTTAAGAACGTTAAATTACTGTTTTGAACGTAACTGGCAAACGATAAACAAGATTGGAAATTTTCAATCATTTTTGGCGATCTATCTCATGCTCCCGATAATACGTAAGTAACCACATTTTTCAAAGGAAGAAATTGGAATTGAAATAATGCATCGGGATTTATCGTTTGCTCCTGGATAAGAAGAAAAAATGGGTACTTTCATGACATCCGCGTGTAAATCTAGCCATTAGCATTTTAAAAATTGCCAATGGCAATTGTTACATTTCGCGTATGTAAATTAAAAACAATTTTTTGTTTTAAGTTATGGCATTATTTCCTATTATTGTTTTACTTTTCAGTTTTTCAATGAAATTTGCGTAATGCATGTATTTTAAATGAAATGAGTGAAACGTTTATATTTTGAATAAGAATAATAAAATAAGAATAAGGTATGGAAACAATCTTTGTTGACTTATTATTTGCGCCCGGCTAACATAAAAGTATCACAAAAGCCACATATTTACCTTACTTTGGTATCAAATGCTTTGGCTCATGGTTACTTTGGGTTCATGGGATTCCTGGTTAATCTTCCGTAATCGGAGACCTCGCCAATCGATGTATTAGCTACAATGTTGAAAGCATCATTTACGTATGAAGTGAAAACTTCACGATGAATTCTATTACAGAAAATCGCATCATCATCATCTACTATATATTTAAAACGGAAATTTGCATTTTATTCCGATTGTTTATAATATTTTGATAGGATATGCCACTATTATGTTAGGTAATGTTTAAGGAACGGGTTTTGTGTATACACAGTGCTCTACGTTGCTTAGTTATAGAGATAAAGAAAGAAGTTAAAATTAAATGAACCTGATTATTAATGGTTAGCCTTTGAAAAAAAATTCTATTGAACAGATTTTGATCCAAGTGGCACTATTACATAAATTTTCAGGAATGATTTTAGTATATAACCTTTCCTTTTATGTTGCTTAGTTATAGAGCTATTGGAAAAGTTATAGAGTAAGGTGAACGCAATTATTAAAGATACATCTACTGTAATTATATAAAATTCAAATTTGTCTTTCCTTCCACCAGTTTATAATTTCAGTTTTGCTGGATGTATTTTGATGGGACTAAACACTGTTAGTTAGATACTTTTTTGTGGATGGTTGCTACTTCTTGCATGATTGGGACTTCTTACATGATTGGTACTTCGTGCATGGATGGTACTTCTCGGTAGCGAAGTTTTTTCTGGGTTATTGTTTCCTCTGAACCACAAACTTGACAACAAATCAGATTGCATAAAATCACATTACAAGAGAAAGTTCCAAAACTTAGGTGAACCCGATTGCGAAAGATTACCTTATATTTAAAGTTATACTGAACGTATTTTAATTGGAGTTACACAATTAGGTAATATTTCAGGGATTGTTTGAATATTTAATTTATCATTCTACATTTTTAGTTATGGAGCTATGAGGAAAGTTTTCAGTGGTGTAGTTGTAAAAAAAGTAGGATAATATCAACAGGCAGAGGGTATATACTAGAGAGTATATATGTTATAGCTATGGAGGTTTGTGTAGAGTTTCTAAAATAAATCCAGAAGGTCTACGGCATATAGGCAACGCTACATTCCTGAAAGTTCTAAAATCACGTTAACGCAATACTGAAAAATATATTCACCTATCTACTCTATCTATAGAACTATGTGCGAAAGTTCTTTAATCAGTGAACCCTATTTGGAATGATTAGCCTTTTTAAAAGGTTCTACTGAGTTAAGTTCGATGGAATTAGCACTGGTTATTATAAAATTTTTCAGGAAATAAGGTTTTAGAATATAACACATATTGTTCTACATCGCTTTGCTATAGAATTATGGGTGAATGTTCTATAATCTGGTGAACCCGATTATGAAAAATTAGTCTTATTAGAAGATTCTACTGAACGGATTTTGATGAGATTTGCATTCTTAAATTTTCAGGGATGATTTTAATGTGCTACATATTGTTCTTCCGCTATTTTCCATATTCGATTGCAAATAATCAACTAAAGGATTTCCTTTTTAACAGTCCAAATTTTGTCTGAGCCATTAAAAGATATGAAACCGCAATGGCGTTCATATTGTTTTCATCAGTGCGGAAGATCATTGAAGATAAATGTATATATTGCTATAATACACAAGATCAAATACAGCGATATATTTCGTTTGATTAAAGTTTTGTTTGAAGAAACCGACCAGCGTAGCGGGCGATGGCTGCTAGTATAGTTATAAGTTCAAAAATAAAATTTGAAATATGATCTGTAACGTAATACTTTGTTTCTGAAGTGCAAGTATATGTTTGCGTAATACAGCGTGACATTTGACAAGGGGAGGGGAGGGTATATTGTGAAGTGTGACATTATGTGACAAAGGGGAGGGGGGGGTAAAAATATTGAAAAAAAGTGCGACATCATTTATGGATTGCCCTAAGGGAAGAGTCTACTTATTTGGCCTAAATTTTAGATAATTTTTACGATTTGTTTTTCGGTTACATACAATGGAACATCCCCGCAAGACTATTCTCATTACATTTATTAAAATGCTTTATTTAATTTTTTTGTGAAAAAATTGAATAATAATTAGAGATGGGAATACTTTGAAAAAATCCGGAAATTTAAGGAAAAAAGCTGATCTTTTTTTCAGTTTTCTTTTCCAAAAGGCTATTTTTTAACTTTTCCAAATTGGAAAAAAATGAAATTTCATTTATAAAATAATGTAGACGAAATTTTATAATAGCTACCTTCTGTTACTTTTATTTATATTTTTTTCATGTTTATTTTCCCACATGAAAACATTAACATGGAAAATCACATCTGCGAGCAGGGATCTGTTTAGAAACAACTTGTGAACAAAATTGTTTCTCATAAAGATAGACATTTTAGAAAAATTTTCAAACTCCAAATTAAATCCTTCATACATACAATGATTTTAGAATAACAATAATAATAATAAATCCCTGTTACATAATAGCTGAGATTACCAATGAATCTATTATGTAGCTGTATATCTATGTACAAAGGACCTTCTCTATAACGTCTAAATAAGAACTATTTATTCTTTTTCTGAAATATAGATTCTTAGAGATGTCTAACTGTATTTTTCAAATATAAATTCAAACAAACAAACTTTACAAAGAAAATGTAAGTAACTTTCTGTGAGAATTTTATTTGAAAACAATTTTTAAATATATTGAGAATTTCACATGTTTTAAAACTTTCATTAAAAAAATTATCAATTTCAATATTAAGAATCTAAAATATAGTTTAGGTTCAGACTAGAAGACCGTACCATAATACAGAGGAATAGACCTAAATACAGAGGAAATGAAAATTATAACTGGAACGGGCAAAAAATGTAATATAATACCAATTTTTAAACAATTGATGATTTCAAAATGATAATATTTATAATAACACCAGAACTACCTTCTTTTAAACTGGTATCATTTATATATTTGAAAAACAGTACTATGTAGAGGGGATGTACAGTCGTGGAAAAAAAAAAGTAAACACCCCCTACTAACTCCTCAACAAATTATCGTAGAAGAAAGTTACTGGTACCGAACGATTGGAAATAAAGTCTACTTTTAAATGATGTATATGAAATTTGCTTAGGGGGCCACCTACATATTAAAACGAACCATAACTTTGTTTTTTTTTCAATAGCAGTACCCAATTCTGACAGCATAAATGAATTATACACCTTCAATTAGCCTAAAAACGAATTTTTATGCAATTCGTACCATACGTTTCCGAGAAATTAATTATTTTAAAACGAGCGTATTTTAAGGGCTGTATCCAAATTGAAGTTCCGTACTGGATTGTTAACCGAGAGAGCCGCTTCCTTGATCAAGGCACCTTAAGCGCCACTCAAGGAGTCAATGAAGCGTGTTAGATTACAGTACGGCAGAATAAATTTCAAAATGTCTACTCACTTCGATCATAGACGGCCCCTTAAACCATCATTTTGCCGTTTTTTAAGCATAATTTGAAAACCACTTGGAAGAAAAATGTGAAATTTTTGAATTTCTATAAAGCAGGACTTAATAAATCTAAATCCATCAAAAAATTGTAGGTTGCAATTCATAATTTTTTCGAATATTACTTTCATAATTCATAATTTATATCATAAAATTATAAAAATTGCAAATTCAGCTTATTTATGTTTGGGTATATTAGTATTATTACCACAAAAAAAATTAGCACATTAGGAGCATAATTTCGGGAGATATAAATAAAAATATGAAAATATAATTTAACATTAGAAGCACTCAATTTTGAATGTTTATAATTCAAAAACTTATCATTCAAATGACTTGAAATTTGGTGTCTAGGCATAGTTTGAACCGAAGATTTGAAATATCTCGTTAAAATTGGGTATTGCCATTGAAAAAAAGGAAGTTTGGATTCGTTTTAATATGTAGAGGACCCCCTAAGAAAATTTTATATACATCATTTAAAAGTAGACGTTATTTCCAATCGTTCGGTACCAGTCACTTTCTTCTATGATGATTTGTTGAGGAGTTAGTAGGGGGTGTTTACTTTTTTTTTTTCCACGACTGTACAATACAGTTTAAAATTGCTCTCAGACTGTCCGTGATATTGGTTGAAACTTAAGATTTTTTTGACGGTATTTTTAAAATGAGCTCTATTGATAAACAAACAAATGCAACTGAAAAATCATTTCAAAAGACACATGACATATTAGAAACAATGATGTTAAATTAAGCAAGAAAAGCTACTGTCAAAATTCTCAGACTGAAAATATAAAGTTTTAATAGCTAGCTTGTTTACTCTCTTTTCTTTTTTATAATATATTCATGTAAAGGGAAAATAAATTTTTTCAGTGTGCATAAATATTAAAAAAGTTTATTATGTTATATTTTTAAAGAAAATACAACTTATTTTTGGGAAAATATGACTTATATTTGAGAAATATTTGTGTAAAATCAATTTTCCAAAAAAAAAAAAAAAAAAACTGGAAAAAAAACGGGTTTTTTCCCATCACTTCAGAATTTCTGGAACATTTACATCTCTATAATAATATATCTTGTGCGATAGGAGATTCTCCTCAAGGTCTTAGAATCGGGAGACCATTTTCTTCAGTGACAAACACGTCAAACAAATTTGGTCACCATATTATGAAAAGGCATTAAATTCTCTGGAGCTTATACCTACATTTGTTTTTAAAGTTGGGACAAACTGGCGGTCGTTTTATCAAAAAAGTTAAATTGTTTGCCTTTTTTTTAAAGAAAAATAACTGCGAGCTCTGAAAAATATTTACTAATCATTGATTCTTTATCATTAACACTAAAACTACCGCATGGTCAAATGACCATTTTTGATTTTTTTTTTTTTTAATTTCTTAAACTAAAACCTTACGAAATTTTTTTTTTATATTCTTTTATTAAAAGACTATTAAAAACTTTATTAAAAACTTTTATTAAAAGATATGATAATATTATTCCTTAAAAAAATACCTCATCTCTGAACTGCCTTTTTTGCCTAGAAAAAAATATTTTAGTCTTAACTACCGCAAAGGGTCATTTAACCCCTGAATAAATTTATGTTAAATCATAACGTATCAATGTTTTATTTTGTAAGAACATTAGTAACTTCTGTAATCATTTATTCAACCGTATTACATCATGTATGTTAACCCTTTCAGGGGCAAAGCATTTTCAATGCTAAAATGTTGAAGTAAATGATTGGCACTGGAATAGACCAACAAATTTATTTGTAAATTTGAAAAAGGGCTATATATCACATAATTGTTAAATGGAAAATTTTTTACCAAAATACTGGTGCCATTGTGGCGTTAATTAAAACTAAGTGGTTTCATAAAACATACCACCGCCCCTTAATTGGTTAATATGTGATGGTGCAATTAGAAATTGACTTTAGTCCAGGTGATATTCTAGTTTGAATATTTCAGGTTATATCGACAATGAAACAATCTTAAAAATATGTGGTGAGCATAAAACAAATTTGCACAATATTTGCTTACTAAATTTTCGATTTTCTTGAAAAATATTGTTTTCTTACTTTTTCTTATTTGTAATTTTATAATTTTTAATTTAATAATTTGTAATAATTTTTATTTTTTTAATTTAATAAACAATGTGTAATAATTATTTGAAAAAAAAATGTTTTATTTATACTTCAACGTGTATCAACTCGTATATTTTTGGCAAAACATCGTAAAATAGATAATTTTTATATAGGGGTTATTTGACCCATTTCGGTAGGAATAGGTATAAAAAAATATCGGTACGTTTAGTGTTAATATCATTGATAATCAAAACTGTTTTAGGTGGTATAAGCACCAGCAAAATCGATTAGCTTTCTTTAAAAAAAGAAAAAGAAAGTCTGCTCACTAATAATCAAGAAAAAGGGTCACCCTATTTGAAAAACAGTGTTTCAGATGAAAAAAAGTAAGTTTAAAATTAAACGTTCCCCGAGCGGCGTTATTTTAGTGAGCAAGAAAGACTGTGAGAACTATCAAGAATCCGCTTTAGGGAATCAATCTGCACATTCACATTCGAGTGATGCAAAAAATGAACTAGTATGTTGTGGCCATCACAAAACTTTCTTCTATATAAATCACGTCAATTAAATCATTTAAATAATACAAGAAATTACATCAATTTAGCATCAATTTATATTAAAGTACCAGCTGAAATACCTGGTGTTGCCAGGGGTTTTGAACATGTTTGATTAGAAAAATCAATTTTAAAATTAAACACCCTTTGGACTACGAATTGCGCGCAAATATGCTCTCTTTTTTAATATATTGAAAGCCTTGAGATATTTTGCTTTTATACCAGTATTTAATGTAAAAAGAAATGTTTCCTAAGCCTAAATAAATATAGTTTTGATTCTTGAAAAAAAATCAAAAAGAAATGTAAATTCAAGAAAAACCCTTCATGATATCACTTTCTCTTGTAAAAGCCATGCATTAACCATATATAAAAAGTGGGGAAGGATTGTACTTTGTGCCGATATATTAAGAAAGAGAAACAACGTATAAAGACACAAATAAAATGTGTTTAAAAAGCTAAAATTTGACTTTAAGGTAGTTTATACTCCTTTAAACAAAATTCAATTCACAAATCTGAAATATCCAATTGATAGTTTTTCAAATTGGGGTATTTACAGGATATTTTGCGAATGCAACAAAATGTACATTGGTGAAACGAAGTGAGCCTTTAAGATCCGTTTTTTTTTGGGGGGGGGGGGGCATAAAACTTGTGTTAAAAATTGTGATATCAAACGTTCCGCTACTGCCAACCACTGCTGGTCCAACAACCATAATTTTAAATTTTCCAAAGCCTCCATAATACAAAAATGCTTATCAATTTACGATCTTCGCTTCTGGGAAACTAATCACATATGGAAAAATTTAAACAGTTTAGTTAAGGATTTATCCAGTACGCCCAATTTTTCAAAGATACGGTTTAACATTCTGTAATTCGTTCTCTTCACTCCCTTCCCCCTTTTTCTCCTCTAAGTTTGAACTCTTTCGGAGCAAATTGGGCGATTTTGATTGATCTCTCTGTGTATGCGCGCGAGATCGAATCCGTAGCTGTTTGTAAGACCTATGTCGCATTCCACCGTTGGCAGTAGAGCTGAAAGGTACGCCTTTCTGACTCTCTGTCCTCCTCCCCCCCCCACCCTTTTTTTACACAGTGTTTTAATTTTACTTTTCCTTTTAAGCACTGATGACGAAACCTTAGAGGTTTTGAAACAGCTGTATGCTTTTTAAATATATTTTATTTGTGTCTTTATACGTTGTATCTCTTTCTTAACATTAACCATATAGTCGCTTTAAATATGAGGTCAGACGTTAATTAATCTATATTATTCACAAATAAAAAGAAATCCCGCATCTAGTATTTATCGAGAATTAAATAAAAATCATGCACACGTGACATCATAATTCACTTTTATAAAAGGTGCGTCTATAAAGTTCGGTGAATAGACGGATATCTCATAAACAACGCGAGTTAAACAGAAATTTTGCTACAAATTGGGAAAAACTGCAACAGAACCGCATGCAATGTTGGTCCATGTGTATGGAACAGTCGCAGTGAGCAAAAAATGCCTGTACAACTGGTTTAAACGTTTTCGGGAGGGAAAGAAACCTTGGATGACGAACCATGCTCAGGTCGACCCGCAACAATTGTCACGACAGACAACATCGACCGGGTGCGACAGATGCTATTAAACAATCGCCAACTGTCTTTATGATGTATAACGGAATAATTGGGAAACAGTAGCAACAGTGTTAGCATCATCGTGTGACACCTGTGTTTCGGTCGATCCCAAAAGACTGACCTTTGCTCACTCATTCCAGCCGCTTTATCAACGATGTCATAAGTGTATTGTGACCAATGGATGTTATTTGTAGGGTGATTAAATGTATTTCGTTTCCATGTTTTGTTTTATTTGTTTTATGCTTCCATTCACCGAACTTTTTAGACGCACCTTGTATTTAAAAAAAAATAAGGTTACAATAATTTGTGACTCGTGCTCTAGCCACTGACACGACAGGACACATTGCCGTTATCATTATCTTCGCTATGGTACTCCATTGTGAAATTTGGTAATACTTTAATTCAGTATTTGAAAAACGGCATAATCATTAGATTTGAAATTTATATAAAGAAAAATACAATATGTTACCTTTGTAACGCAGTTTGTCAAAACATTTTCTGATAAATACTTTTCGAGCTATTCATTTTTTCAGTAACCTCAAATGTTTCTTTTTCCGAGATTAATCTGTGGCAACGATTAGCGAAAAAGCCAGTCGGCAGCAACGCGTAGATTTATATTAAAGAGAATATCTGAATTTGAAGTTTGATGAAAAATCGTGCATCAGTTTTTGAGATAGAGCTACAGCGAAATTTTATAAAAATGTAGCGTAGAAACGCTGTCTGACTGAATATAAAATTTTATGAAATTCCGTTCTTGACATAGAGTGCCCACAATATTTGTGTCACATACACACATGCAGACAGACAGAGACACAGACATACAATTTGTAAAAACATGTTTTCCGGAATTTCTGACCCCTAAAACGTGCAAATCTATCGAAAAGCAAAAGTTGAAAAATTTCACGAATCAAATACTTTCTTCTTGTAAAGTAATTAAAAATAACAACACATCGGAAACTCTAACCCAAAGGAGTAAAAGTTGTTATATCATTAATTAGTTTATTTTTTCTGGTAGATATATTGAATAAAGAATTTTCCCGTTTTGGCAATTGTGTGGTGTGTAATATATTTGATGGTCGACTTTAGGAAAAAAGATCTGGCTGGTTTCGTTATCATTTTTGTCGTCATATTTTTATTTTAAACTCCAAGAACCAGAACCCCGTGTTTTTGAATTGAATTAATTCAATTACCAAGAATTTTTTGGAAGCCGAAAATGCACTTCAGTCCGCAAGAATAATAGTACAGGAATAGTACAAGAATAGTAGTAATACACGTTCAAAATTTCACAAGAATTAATTTAAACATTTAACAAGAAATGAGATTGATATTAGTGTGGGATGGATACTCACTGAAACCTACTTATAACAACGCACGTTTACCAATCAGAAAGTGGGTTATTAATTTTCTAAATTGTTTAGAGCAGGGGTTCCCAAGCTTTTAGACCGACGACGTACCACTAAATAGAAGTCCATACTTCCGCGTACCACCAGGTGATAAATTAAGAATAATTCAGAAAAATCTGTATAAACGGAATATGTCTAAAACGAAATATATTTTGTGCTTTTTTTCTGATCAGATTTTACTGTATTTAATTGCATAATTTAATTATTAAATTGGTAGTTAGATTGACTGCTTTTTTTTAACATTCAAATAAAAGATATCACCATCATTACATTTTAATAATAAGTACATTATCAAAATATTTTGCTTTAGCACAAAAAAGGCTTCAATGACTTATTAGCGTAAATTTATACATATTCAGTAGGGTGATTCTATTAACTAACGTGTATTGCAAATGAGAAAGGAGAATTAATTATATAAAGTGTATCATTTTTGGATTGCAAATATTATTTCAATCTATCAATAGATCTATTTATATAGAGTACACAAATACTACATAGCTTTGTTAAACTTAAAATACATATACACATTTAAAGCCGCCTTGTTCGTCCATTTTTGTTATATAAGACTTGTTTATATCAACAGTAAAATACGCTTAAGAAAATTTAATAAATTAATAACCTACATAAGAAATTCAAATATCTTCTGATATCAAACTACTTATTAATATGAGATAGAAGCTCCTTGAAACAAGTATTATACACACATGCAATATAGTAATAAAAGAAAACTTTGTTTTTTTAGGTGAGCTGAAAGATCAACTGAACATCTAATTGGTTCCATTTACATAAAATTCTAATCAAAATTACATTAAAATAAGAGAAAGCAAAATACTGTGAAAGCAGTAACGTACAGTGCTCAGCAAAAGTTTAGACAATGATCGATTATGCTTCTGTAATGAGAAATATGTAACGAATTGTTGTAACTCAACTATCATATATTACTGGGGACTTATCTTTCATACCCAAACAATAAATTTTAATTTATACACCTTAGATAATATATAATGACAAAAAAAATAAATTTAACATTATGGCAAAAGTATACACAATTTGTCTGTTAACAGAAAAAGATCCATAAATTAAAATCGAACTGCACCTACATTGATTGCTATTAATGCAAAATTGTGATCTTCCCATCGAAGAAACTAAATCCTGCATTACTTGGGGGTCTATTTCGTACCAAACACGTTCAACAGCTGATCGAAGTTCATTTACAGTGGAGTATTGTCCAAAAATTGCATAAATTGTATGAGATATGACGCCATAAAAGTTTTCGATTGGGTTCAGATCAGGGCTACACGGGGGCCTGTCGATAACAGTAATATTTGGAGAGTTAAACTATTTTTTTGATTTGTATACAACATCAACAGACGCATTATCTTGCTCAAATACATACTTTGGAAGAGCTACAAGTTCACTAAATGGCTGCAAATTGTTTTCCAATGTACGTATGTAGTCTTACGGCGCTTGGCGACCGTTGAGAAACTCCAGAGTTACCTTAGTATTAAAACAAAGTGAGGCCCAAATCATTAACTCTTTCGAGAGCAATGTCCTCAAAGGGGACACCTAATTTTAATTCAAAAACTCACAGACCGCACCAAGAAGATTTAATTAAAATTTTCCTTTTGTTATGTACGTGAAAATAATCAAGTTCTTACTTTCTAATAAATTCGTTTATAAATGCTGGTTTCAGTCCATTATTTCATCAGTTTTATAAACAGAATTACTCCGCGACGAAAAGGAGTCAATTTGCTGTGAAATTTCAAGGCTAGCTGTTTTATCATTTTCATGTAAACTAATGTACATCTTTCTACAATTCATCTACTAAAGTATCCGTTCACACGGAAAGCTCTGACTCAAATTTAATGCGATTAGCAGTCATCATTTGCCTGGATGCCAGTTTATGGATCCTTCCATAATCTCGTTTTCTGGCCACATGAGGCCTTCCAGATTTATGTTTTGCTTTGAAAGAGTCACCCTCAGACAGTACTTAATAGACAGACTTCTTTGGACGATTCAAAGTAGCTGAAATTTCTGCAACAGTCTTCCCTTTCGATTTCAGCTTCCTTAGTTTAATTACTTCATCTTGCTGAAATTTTCTAGCTCACGGCACCTTCACTAACCGATACTATCGCGAGGTGCACTTAAATACTTCATGCATGTGACGTCATAAGTTTGAAATTTGCGTTTTTCCGTGAACAGTTGCCAAAAAATCACAAAAGTGTCTAAACTTTTGCAATATGCAAATATCACTTTTTAAACTAAATTAAATAATATCCTACATTAAAACCATTATTTCTGTCCTAAAACGTTTAAAATATATTTAAAAAATAAGTACAGCCATTTGTATAACCCAAGTGTTCGTATTTTCTATTTAAAGGTTACAAATCACCAGTGTCTAAACTTTTGCTGAGGACTGTAACAGCACGAAGATACTACAGGGCCGGTTAACTGACGACTCAAAAAGAGGAGGGGTATTTGCTATTTTTTGATTTCACATACTGTATTTTATATCTAATTTCATTACCAGTATCAGATTTGTGCCGACCAGTAACCAGAGCTTCACGTACCAGTACTGGTGCCCGCACATGTGTTTGAGAACCCCTAATTTAGAGGATGTTTTATAATAAGCATTATCGTCTAAAGCAAAAATAAATTTTAAGAATTATCTCCCTAATGCAAATAATTCCTATATTTCTAAAATAGAAATTTTTTTGTAGTTAGATGCAAATGCTGTCTTAGATATTCCAAAAATGTCAAATTGCCTAAATGTGATAGCCGATAAATGCGACAAAGTTCTTATACATAAGCCCTAGCTTACAAATTGTATATAAATGTTACATAGTCAAACATCCGCGATTCAAGAACAATCGGGGAACATCTTACTGCATTTGAAACATTTCATCTAGTAAAATTTACTTTTGCAGTTGACATCGGTAATTAAAAAGTACGACAGCAGTTCCTACATATGGGGAATAACATAACATCAAAATGCAGATTGATTTGATTTATTATTTTTTTTTTATTCGTACACTGTTAAAAAATATCATGAAAGATTGCCTCTGTTTTCAAAGGCTATTTTCTAACCAATGAGAACGCTACGTAAAGCCTATGAAGCGTTCTCGTTGGTAGAAAATATTATAGATAGTCTTTAAAAACAGAGGTAATTTTTCACGATATTTTTAACAATGTATAGTCCGGGAATTCGTATATTTTTCTCTTACACACAAGAAAACAAAATGGACATTTTTATTTCGCTGTTTTCAATCAAAATAGACATTATTTGTTATATGTAGTATAATGAACAAGGTCTACGATTCCTTCTATATTACGAGGTAATCATGTTTTTTTCTGTTACGTAGAAAATTGTCATTTATCTTAAAGAACAAGTAATGTCCTGTTTTTTAATTTTTGTTTGCAGTAAACAGGTTAAAACATTTTTAAATTTCAAACCAGGAGTCCATAAGTACGAAATTTATTTATATTTCCTTCGAAGAGATATTTTGATTGATCAAAAGCTGGTGAATTTTCGATTTCCATATTACTCGCTGTTATATTCATGTATGCATATTACACCGATAAACGTATATCCTATCAATATGGTGAGTTTTTTTTTATTCGAAAGAACACATGTTTACTATATTTGAATCCAACAAGTTTGATTAAGATAAATGCAAGGATCATGCTGAACATATTTCTCAAATGACGTCATTTTCATGAAATCATTGTAGCTATATGTTTTATGAATCAAAATATGTATGATGTTTTGTTAATTTAAAATGTTGTTTTCTTATTAGTATAAACATCTTACTCTTCTGTAATTAATATAAAAAAATATTTAATGTAAAGGCTTCCCTTTCAAGCAGTACGAAATTAAATTTCAGTAAGTAATTCGCCACTTGGATGCAATTATTACAATTGTCTATTCGGTATTTTTACGACTGCCACAGGTGCCTATTTTTAATTATATCTCGCACCGTTTCTCAAGACAAAAATCTTTTAAATACAACGTTTGCAAAAGAAATATACTACAAAATTTATCTTTTAAAATTTTTGATGCGAATAAAGTATAAAAATATTCGCCAGTGCCAGATCTATATTGTACACGTGGGAAACGTAAAAGGGCATTCTTATTTTTTTTAAAAAATGGGATTATTGTATCCCGATTAATCAAAGGTGACGTCATTATTTTTATTTTTAACGATTCAATGGTGCAAATGCACAGAAATTCCTATTGCGATGTTTGTATTTGTAGCAAATTACATTTTTCTTTGTTTTATCCTGTAGGTCCTGCATGGTTAACACGGGCAAAGCCGATTGGTTGTGCTAATATATATAAAACTCAGAAAACGTTGTGTGGGAGCAGCAAATGTAATATTACGCATATGTTAAAGAAAAAGTATTTTCATATCTGAAATCATATTTTTGCACAATTTTCACAATTACAAATTTATTTACAACTTAGTTTTTGTATATAAATATTGCATTTTGCAATCGATTTTTAATTTATTTCCTGACTTTCTAGAATTATAAAATTAAATGAAATGCTATTTTCCCCTTGGTAATACATCATTTGAATATGTATAAAACGGAATTATAATCTGATAATATTGCTTTAACCATTTTACTATTAGCGTGCCAAGAGTCATAAATCGCCAAGTCTTCATTATGGTTACAATTCTATAAGAGTTACAACAACAATTCTTATAATTAGACGCACTGTCGACATAAAAAGAAAAGAGCTAACAGGCTGTAAAAATGCACAAATGAATATTTTAAACACTAACAGTAGGAAATATATATAAAGAATGAAGAATGTAATTCTATTGTCAAATACTCTTTAATCCAATAATATCTTATTATAATATTCATTATAATTATAACTATACGTTTAAAAAAAGAACAAGGAATCTCGAATAGATAGTTTAAATCTCGCTAAGTTTTCATATCTGAAATAAGAAACACAGCTAAATTTATGTATTTTTAAATATACTTCAATAGTGCGCGCATTTGGCAAATCATTAATTTTCCATAATCGGATCCAGTCCATAATCGGAATTGCAGTCATGAAATACGGCGTGAATTTTAAGATAACTTGTTAAAAACTTTATTTACAGTTTTAACCCTTTCAGGAGCAAGGCATTTCTGCACCAAAAAGTGCTGATAAAGCGTGTCATTTTGTTTCTTTTTAACGATTTATGGATGTGAATGCACAAATCATCGTTATAGTGATGATCGTATTTGTAGGATATCACATTTTTCTTTATTGTATCCGGTAGGACCCCCATGATTAACACGGACAAGGGTGATTGGCTGTGGTAGTATTTATATAGCAAAGAAAATATTATGTGTGTAACACAAAAATAACTTTATGTATACAGGCATCCCCCGACGTACGTATTAGGCCACTTACGTAAATTCGCAGTTACGTAAATACAAATCTCGAAAATTATATTTGTGAACATACTAGCGCGTTTGATACGCAGTTCTATTATTTAAATATTTATTTTATAAATAAAATATAGAGATATAAACCTCAGCCGTAATATAGTTTATATATTAGATAGAGTTCTATTTTTATTGGTATATTCAATCAAATCTATAACAAAACAATTTAATATTTATTGTTAGTTATTCATAGCAGTCATTTAATTCATAATAAATACAGTTTGTGTTTATCAAGGGTTATTTCATTTTGTGAGTTATGTTCATGTATCTTGCCATCAGAAATTCATGGAGAGAAGGTCCCCTTTAATTATTTCTTATTTTTATAGTCGTTTGATGTAGATTCAAAATAGTTATACAGAAATTCACCAATGTTAGATTTATAAATCCCACATTTCCCAAGATATTTGAAAAAGTGTTCTTTAAGCTTGTTTTTATATTTTTTGTTACATTTGTAGTTTATATGCTGTTAATACTGTCGCACGAGGCATTATTTATAAAATAATAGGGTGTAAATAATATAAATATATGTATATATATAAATAAATATTATATAATAAATATTGCCGTTTCTTACAAAATTTTACATAAGCAACTTAAAAATTCGACTTACGTAAAATTCAAGTTACGTAAAACTTTACGGAACGCATTCCTTACGTAAGTCGGGGGATGCGTGTATATTAAAAAATGTAATATCATAGCTGAAGTCATGCATTTATACTATGTATTTGATGCAACTTAGTTTTTCTATTTACAGATGGAATCTTGTAAATTTTAACTGGCTTACTGACTTTTTAAAATTATAAAAATTATGTGAGAAGGTGTGTTTCCGGTAACAATACAACATTTCAATACTTTTAAAACTTGATTCAAATCTGATACTTTAAGCATTTTATTAACAGCGTGCGAAGGATGATAAATTGACAAATTTTCATTATGTTTACAATTTTATATGAATCACAACAACAATAGATTTACTTAGACTCAAGGTCGATAAAAAAAAAAGAAGAGGAAGAAAAAGATAAACCCGAAAGGTTGTGAAACTGCAAAACGAGATTATGTAAACAGTATACATTACGTTGAGTAGAAAATTTTCCGCCAATAATTATTTTATTGTAAAATTATAAATACATACGAAATCATCAAAGCTAATGAGGATAGAAATTTCCGTTCAAATCTACAATCATCTGCCAACGTTTAGGCAACTTTTCAATCCCTTCTGCGAAAAAATGTAGCGTGCGCGAGTCCTGAAAGAGATCGACCTCATTTATGGCCTCCTCATTTGAATGGAAGATTGCGTCCTCATGACTCAGCTGCAGATGTGAAAAGAGATAAAAATCTAAAGAGGCCATGTCGGGGTTGTGTGGTGGATGTTGCATCAAATCCCACTTCAGCTTGTAGAGTGTCTAGACGGTCATCGTATTAACATGGTCCGGTGTTATCCTGATGAAAGAGCACCACCTTCCTTCCGAACTCGTTTCTTCGTTTTTCGCGAATGGCATCGCGAACTTTGATTAAAATGTTGCTGTATATTGCATTGTTGATAGTCTGTCCGCTTTTCATGTACTCTTTGTACAGAATTACGGCGACAATACCACCAAATGCAGAGAAGCACCATCTTGTTAGTTATGGAACGTCTTGCAACCGAGCTTGTTGATTCCCCAGGTGATGACCACCCTCATTTACGGCTTGTATTGTTGTAGTACACCCATTTTTCATCGCAGGTCACAATATTCTCCAGTATGTTCTCTTTCCTTTGAACTTTGAGCAGAGCCAAACAACAATTTTTTCTCTTGCGCTTGTCTTCAGCAGTCAATTCGTGAGGCACCCAGCGGTTGGACTTATACGTTAGATTTATGCGTTTCAGAGCGTTAATGATTATTTTTCAGCAAAGGTTAAGTTATAACGCAATAGTTAGTGTTGAAACATTTCTATCTTGATCAATGATTTGATG
This sequence comes from Maratus speciosus, assembly GCA_963932465.1. Taxonomy (NCBI): domain Eukaryota; kingdom Metazoa; phylum Arthropoda; class Arachnida; order Araneae; family Salticidae; genus Maratus; species Maratus speciosus. Next base: position 589,307,555 of record OZ010786.1, on the reverse strand, counting down.
TAAACTGCTCACAATCAACTTCAATAGGGCTGCCAGAACATGGTTCATGTTTAATATCGAAATTTACAGCTTTAAACTTCCGAAACAAAACTTCGACTGTATCATACGAAACAGTGTTGATGACTAAACTTTCACACATTTTTCTGTGGCCTTCAGTTGCACTGCGTTTGTTACGGAACTCATAGTATATAATCGTGATGATCTGCTGACGTGATAGCTCCATTTTAAACACTTTTTTGATTCACAAGATAATAAATTTTTGACAAATTACACAGTCATGTAGTTCATATGTTCTGCTTTCGAAGGCAAAAATTGGTTGGTGAAAAAGCTAAAAACTACACAAGTGACAGCTGCTTACGGGAAGGTATCTCCCTTTGGCGGGAAACTTTTTACTTAACGTAATACATAGATATATACATGAACTCGATTTGTGGCGTCCGAAAATCTACAATAGTATTTTTCAATTTTTCCGGTGAAGGTTCCATTTCTCTTCCAGACCTCTATCCCTCATTGCCCTTACAATATCGTCCATCCAGTTCTTTCGTGGTCTTCCTCGTTTCCTGATTTTATTTGTTTTACAATTAAATGTGATTTTGTGTAGTCTTTCATCACTCATTCTTCTACCATGACCATACCAGATAAATTGATTTTTTTTAACCCCACCTACAATGACGGGCATAGCCCGCGTACGATGATCGAGCCAAATGTAAACTTTTCTTACCACTAAAATTTCACAGTAAAGATAGTATAATTTAATCATCGAAATTCCATGATTAAACAAGGCGAAAATCTGTATTAAATTTTAGTGGTAGCTATGGATTTGCTAAACCGTGGAGCTGTTGAGACTAAATCGTATGTTAAGGGGTTAATATCATCTAACGTGGTTCCCTTTTTTTGCATCATTTCCTTGATTCTTTCATTTCTTATTCTTACTATTCTTGATATCCTATATGATCTCCTTAGGGCATCTATTTCTACTGCCGCTAATTTATTTCTTTCTGTCTCCATGATTCGTCATCCTTCTGTGCTATATAATAATCCATCCATAATCTCCTCTGTGGTGTCTCTATCTTGTCGGGTGGAGGAGCTTGTGTGCAATAGTGACCCAGAGGGCTACGTCTGTATATAATAGCATTTAGCCGTTGAAATCTCACGATTAAACAAGGCGAAAATCTCTATTAAATTTAAGTGGTAGCGTAAAAAGGGTAAATTTTGGCAGTTATGTAAACAGCAATTCTAAAGTTCCAAAAAAAGCTTTTCATGTACAAATTTTCTTGATTAAATTTTCCCTAGAGGATTAATATGATGTTCTAATGATATTGGTAATCACTTCGCTTAAATTTATTTCAAAATTATGTTTACTACATTCACACTTACGCATGCAAATAAAGTTTCCTTCCATATTACATTATTAATTCAAAATAGTATTGAGCTAATTAAAACACAATATGTAAACAGGGAATTCATTTACAAACGATTTTTCCATCGGCTAAACAAACATCATTTTTATTACTCTTTCTGAAAATTTTCAGCTAATTTTCCGAAAGAACTATCATGAAAATGGACTTCATTACCTTAATAACAAGAGCTCATTATCAGAAGAAACTAATCTTAAAACGTTTTAAATTTGTTGAGATATTGGTTGGGGATTTTGTTGCACTCCATTTTCTTAATCGTGTTTGTATCTGTCGCGAATGGTTATGTTTCATAATTATTTTACAAATTTAGATTTAGTAAATTCAGTTCAAAACGTTGACTATCACAAAGCATGATTATGTTTATGTAAAATATTATTTTAACGTCTGAAGTGTATATCTTAATTAACAAAAACGAAGTATTAGGAAAAAAGACAAAGTAATTACAAAAATTCATTAAATCTAATTATGCTAACAATTGGAACTTTTACCTGTACCAAACGAAAACGATTAGAATAAAACCAGAATTTGCTTCACAAAATAAGTAAATTATAAATCTCACCGAAAGTTAAATAGAAAAATTAAATAATTCTAAATAAAAATTAAGGTGTGACATATATTTATAAACCTGAGTTAAAATCATTGTTTCGAAATAATAATAGGCTCTTAATTTGAAGTATATAATTTTGATTAAATAAAATGAAGTTTATGGGATAAAACGTCACTCAAATGTGAAAACTGAACGAACGCGTTAACGGCATAAATAAATTCTGTCTAGTACGTGGCAAGTCATGTAAGTTCCAAAAGCAACATATACGGTATGTACAGACAGATCAGTTAAGCTGTTAATATGAGATTCTAATTATATTTGTATCTAAGACCGAATTACACGGGGACAAGATTCCACCAGTATTTTAGTGTAGAAAACTGATCTTTATTAAACTGCAGAAATGTCATTTTAACACTAGCACTGTTGTGAGCCTTCATTTAGACGGCTACTATGTAAATATGTTTCGGTAAAAATCAGAAATTTGATTATGAAATAAGTCTAAAAGATCCAAAGAAGAAAAACATTAAATAATAAAGTTAAACTGTTGTAAATCAAAATTCTGGTGTAAAATATTTTTATAAAACTTAACTGAAATTCCCGGTAGTTCTAGTGTTAAATAAGTCGTAACATTTTATTATAAAACATTGCTGGTAGTTCGGCACTTTATTAATTCTCTGTTAGTGTTCAATTTCTTTAACTTCTTGAGGGGCAGTGGGATATATTATATTCCACCTAATTTTAATGAAGATTCAAACCAGAAACTTTTACTTTTTCATGTCTGTGGCAATATGTTTAAAAAAAGCTTTTCTTCGATTTAAGGTAATTCTTTTTTTTTTTCATTCCGGTGTGAGTTGAACGTTACACAAACACAATTACTTGCCCCTGAAAGGGTTAAATTTATTCCCAAATTCTTATATCATTTGTAAAACATTTACATACACAAACTTGAAAAATGATGCCTTACATCAATAACTCAAAATTTTATCAAGTTAAATAGATCACTAATTTTCAAAAGAGAACCCATTTGATAATGATTTTTTTCTGATTGTTAACCCTTTCAGGGGCAAAGCAATATCATTGCTAAAATTTTGGAATTAATGATTGACACCGGAATTTGAAAACAAATTTATTTATAACTAGGAAAAAGCTATATTTCACACATATAATAAACGGAATTTTTTCTCCCAATTTTCTGGTGACAATGTAGCATTTGGGAATTAAAATTAAGTGGTTTCATAAACATACCACCGCCCCTCAAGGAGTTGAACAAAAAATTTTTTCATAATTTATACGACAATGTTACAACTAATTCTGAATACAAATTGTAATTAAAATGGTCAACATTACTTCACTAGCAAAGAAATTATTTTCAGAAAAACCGATATCTGAAATGTTTTAATACACTTACGTTGATAATTTTGTTGTACTCGATTGATTAATTCAATGTTGACTTTATACGAGAATTCATGTGAGAATTACCAGTTAGGCTATTTCGTAAATTAAAAAAAAATCGAATACCAGGGATATTAAGATGTGACATTAAGAAATATATTTATAAATTAATTAAAGAAAAGTATTAGAAAAAAAAGACAAAGAAATGATAAAAACGTATTAAAACTAATTATACCAACAATCGGGTCTTTTACCTGTGCCAAACGAAAATATTTAGATTAAAAACAGAATTTGTCTCACAAAATAAGTAAATTATAAATCTCACTTAATGAAGTTAAATAGTAAAATTACATAATTCTAAATAATAATTAAGCTGCGATATATTTTATAAAACGTGAGTTAAAATCAGAATAACAATAGATAGAAACTTTCAGAATAACAATATTCCCTTAATTATTAAGTTTATGGGATACAACGACACTCAAATGTAAAAACTGAACAAGCGCATTAACGGCAAAAATAAATTCTCTAGTATGTGACAAATCATTTAAGTCCCAGAAGCAAAATATATGGGACGTACAAACGAATCAATTAAGCTGTTAATCTGATATTCCAATTATATTTGTATCCAGGTCCCCAATTACGCGGGGACAAGAATCCACCAGTATTTTGGTGTAGAAAATTGATCTTTATTAAAACGCAGAAATGTTATTTTAAATGTCAAAACATTTTGTTATAAAACATTGCTGGAAGATTGGCACTGCATTAATTATCTGTTTGATTAACTTTCTTTAAATTTATTCATAAGTTCTTATATCATTTGTAAAACATTTACATACACAAACTTGAAAAATGTTGTCTGATATCAATAACACAAAATTTTATCAAGTTAAAAAAATAAATACTTTTCAAAAGAGAACCCATTTGTTAATGATTTTTTTCTGACTGTTAAAACAAAAAATATTTCATAATTTATACCACAATCTTAAACTAATTCTCAATGTGAATTATAACTGAAATGTTCGCCATTACTTCACTAAAAAGGAATTATTTTCAGAAAATGAGATTCTTGAAATGTTAAATTTGCGAAGATATATATATATATATATATATATATATATATATATATATTGTATTCGGTTGATTCATACAATGCTGACGGGATATGCGAAGTCACGTGAGAATTACCATTTTGGCCTTTTTATTTAACCCATTAAGGACGAGCCTCTTTTACGTTTCTTTTAATTCTTCGACACCGGTTTTTTCAACATTGTAATTTTGATTTATTTAATCACTCAAAGACGGAGATTAGATAATGGAAAATTTCCAAATTAAAATACTGGTATTCAAATTTTAAAGTTTTGTTCTCCTTACATGGCAAGTTTTCTTGCCAACCGGATTGAGTTAAATAAAAAATTTTCCATACCAGAAATTGTAAGATAAGATTATTTAATTTCTGCTATCACGAAATATTTTCATTAAGTTTGGAAAAATATACTATTTAAACCTGAATAAATTCCAAAATTATGAATTTCAAAATTAGACCATACCGACAACCCTAATTCACGTCTTTTGACTCAAAAAACTTCCACAAAATTCGTATTTTTACAGTTACAGTACTATGTAATCGTATATAAATATTTCGATTAGAATCAATACAATCTGTGCATACATTCATTTATAATATAAAACACAAACAGAGAAAATCTTTTTGTTAAATAATGTAACTTGAAAGTATAACGCGGCCAATGGCCGGCTTTCAATTTAAAGGATGGAAACTAACCGGCATTAATGTGTTCATGTTTTTTGTATCTGTCAATCATGGGTTTAATTGCGGAAATATTTTATTAATAAAGATTTATTAATTTTGTTCAGCAGTGACTTTTATCGAAATACTTTAGGAATATTTCATGATGTCGTTGAATATTAAATATAGAATAATTGTAGTAAAATATTATATTTTAGATACTGTAGTGGCAGGGTTGCCAGTTTAGCCTGCATTTTTTTTTTTTTTTTTTGCTTAAAGTCCATACTAACAACGGAAAATCCTAAATAACAATTTTTAATTTAACCCCTTAATTCTCGTTCCCGTCATATTCTCGGGCTATGTCTTTTACTCTAATATTCCCAGCAGTTTTATAAAATAGTAAAATTGGCTTTATTTTAGTATCGTTTTACCTGTCATTCAATAAGGTGAATATTTCTTTTTCATAAAAGTGGTGCCAATAAGCAATTTCAATTCTTCAACCGTAATTTAATTCGAGCGTTAAGGGGTTAAGTAATCAGGATGTGGTTGTCATTCATTCAAATCAGTAAAAAAAACTGTTCGTATTTTCTGGTGTGAATTCCGAATTCCTGAATAAAAATGGCAGTCAGACTAGCGATCCTCTGTAGTAGTGTATCGTCTGGGACGATAAATCACTTTACTACCAGTATTATTGAATATTAAATTCGGCCATGTTTAATCGTATAACATGCAAAGAGTAAATGTTGCAAAATTTATAATGTAATAATAAATGAAGTGGAAATTACTATTGGCTGTAATTGTAATCGTAGTATAAACTTGTTGATTATGTAAATATATAAATTTGTTTTTGTTTTACCGGATAAATTTAACCGCACGATGGCCAGAAATTTTACTCTAGTTTTATAAAAAATGTTTACACCAGAATTTTTATTTAAAAGTTTGTAACTTAAATACCTTGACGAATGCGATAAAACACATTCCTGAAAGATGTATGAACTTTAAAATATTAACCCTTTCAGGGGCAGAGGAATTCTGTTCGTAAAATGATGAAATAATGAATTCGTAAAATGATGACTGACACAAGAATATTCAAAAGAATTTCTTACTAAATAACAAAACGCTATTTTGCACCTTAACTACAAAAGCAACATTTTATTAAAATATTCTTGGTGCCTTTAATCAGTTTTGGAATTAAAATTAGGTGGCTAGACCCTCTCGCCACCGCCCTTGAAAGGGTTAAAATGACATTAAAAATTTAATAAACATATGCATTAATGTCCTTTTAATGTAATATTAGTATTTTAAAGTTAATACATCATACAGCAATGTGTTTTATCGCTTTATTGAAGTTATTTCAGTATACATGGTGTAATAGTCCATGCCTTTATAATGTTTAATTTATTTTGATTTACTTTTTTCCGCCTTGATTACTAAACTTATTTTATTAAGAAATTTCTGGTTCGAATCGAAATATATCCATTTAGTAAAGGCCAAAATGACCTTCATGGTTCTTCTACTGTTACCCCTTTTCCTGCGCAGCGGTGCCACTTTGGGACCACCAAATTTTAAATTCCAAACTTACAATCGGCACCAAGAATATTTTAATAAAATTTTGCTTTTACAATGAAAGTCTAAAGTAACGAGTTTGCAAATTTCGGAATCAGTGAATCATTTCATTATTTTAGGAACAGAATGTTTCTGTGCCGGGAAGTGTTAACCCTTTCTGGGGCAAGACATTTCTGCTCCAAAAACGTACAAATAATTAATTCACACCGAAATTTACAAACAAATTTATTTGAAAATAATCAAGAGCTTTTCTTCGCGTGTATTATGAGATCGAAATTGTACTAAAAAATTACTGGTGCCACTTGGTAGTTTGGGCAGTAAGAGAAACCGATTGAAGCCTGCAAAGGGCGTCACTGAAAGGATTAAAGCATGTGAAGTCATGTCAAACATGTGAAGAATAAGCTGTCAGTTTTCTGAAGAGTTGTTTTACAGTATATTCATACATGTTAAATTTCTAAAGTTTCTGAAATATTCATATTATATTGATAAGCATTATATAATATTAAAAAATCCAACAGCATGGGTTTACTCATTTTACCACTAAATGCTTACATTTTTTGTATTAAATTCACAAGCAAAATATTATATAAAGGATTCTTACTCTAACTTTAATAATTCAAAATTTTATCGAGTTAACCAAGCCACTATCTTTCAACAGAAAATCCATTTGCGAACGATTTTCCGTCAGCTAAACAATTTCTTCATCTTTCTGAGAATTTTAAGCTTATTTCCAAATCTATCTGTCATTAAAATGCATCTCATTATTTTAATAACGAGTGTTCATTATTCAAAGAAGCGAATCTTAAAATGTTTTAAAGCACTTTCTCTGGAGATTTTGTGGCACGTTATTTCTTTAACCCATTAACCACTGCAGTTGTGTTGAAGTAATAGTCAAAATAAATGCGCATGTTTAAATCCATTCCCTGTGTATCACTATTGTAAAGTTAAAAACATTGTTTATTTAACCCTTTGAAGTGCGGTGGGATATATACCGGGTGTTTCAAATGTTCGGTTCGGAAGTAAAACACGATAAAAAAGATCTGTGAGTCAGAGAGACATGCGATTTGCAGTTAAACATTCAGCCTGTTACCGGATTTTGTATGACACCAGGAACAAATTCGTTTAAAACCTCGACAATAGAGGGCAGTACTGCAGATAATTTCACGGAATAATTCCATATTGCTCACAGAACGCAAGATTTGAATACAAAAACATTTGAGAATACTGAATGTACCCGGTTTTTTGTATCCAAATCTTGTGTTCTGTGAGCAATATGGAATTATTCCATGGAATAATCTGCAGTAGCACCCTCATGTGTCGAGATTTTGAACAAATTACGAAATACAGTACCACACTGAATGTTTAACTGCAAACCGCATGTCTTTCCAACCCATAGATCTTTGTTTATCGATTTTTTTTCCGCACCGAACCTTTGTGAACACCCGTTATATCTAATTTAATTTTAATTCCGGAATGACACTTTCAATTTCGGAAGTGAAGTACAGTTTCGAAAGTGAAAGTAACTTTATAAACAATATCTGCAACCAAAATCGAAAAAGTAAAAAAGTAGCGATGTAGAGATGGACATCAGCTATCCAATACAAAAAAATTACTTTAAAATGTCAAATGCAAACGAGATATTAGAAAATAACCCCCCCCCCCCCATAGTTTTAGTATGAGCTCGCGGGTGTCTTCGAGAGCTTCAGGAACAGGAACCTTAACCCTTAAATGCCCGATATTTTATTTTGTTTCGAAAACATTATATATGATACACTGAAATATGTATTACACAGGAAAAATAATGAAAAAATTCAGAGATATATTTTTCATATAATACGTCAATCATTTCTTCTGTTGCACATCTGCAATATAAATAAAAACTACCGTCGTGTGGCTGTTTTACTCTGAAATATTGCAAGTTACTAAAAATTTTAATAAGCATGTCTCCAAATACCGTATTTTATATAATTGATTATTTTATAAAACTTAGCCTTTAACCCTTTAATTCCCATGATAGACTATGTTCTAGAAATTACATAGTTCGGAGAATCTGACTTTACACCAGAAAGTTTCAATGGTTAATTTTGCTTTATTTAAATAAAGCATGTATGTTATTCATTAAAGCAAATATTGCTATTTTAATTTTCTGGTGTGAATTAGGTATATACGAATAAAAAAATCTAATAAATTCAAAACACTGTTGTTTGCACATTGGAAAGCTGCGCGCTAAAGGGTTAAGCAATAGCGTGTAATTAGGACGTTTACGGTTGGTGGGGTCGGATACTTCATAGTCGGGTGATTCCATGACAATTTGATTAGGGAGATTTTAAACAGTTTTGTAGATGTTTTTAAAAAGTTGGTTTATACGTATTTCTAATGAAATGGTGAGACCTACGGATTGTGGGTATTGCGAAGATACCGATGACCATTACGAATGATACGGGGGCTTTTATTATGAGTACGGTAGATATGATTTATATTGGTTTTGCATGCAAATCCTCAGATAGGATGCATAAATGAGTACAGATCTAATGCAACCATTATATAAGATATGTTTATTTTAATAGGAAGTGTGCTACTTTTCACCCCTTGGGGACGATCGACCGGTAAACGTGCCGCGTAAGCTGCTCAGAATCCATGATTATTCTCACCAGTAAATTGTTAATGTAAATTTTGCTTTATTTAATCCGAGCATTCTCCTGATTTAATTAGGTAAAATTTTCTGTTCTAAGAAAACCGGTGATCAAAGATTAAAAATTCTGTAAAAGACGCTCGTCCCGAAGGGGTTAACCCCTTGAGGAGCAAGCAATTGCGTTTGTGTAATACTGAATTCCCACCAGAAAATTTGAAAATTGTTATTTCAAAATAAGGAAAAGCAATTTTACGACTTTTTTCCACCAAAGTTAGAATAGTAAAATTTCATAAAATTTTCTCTGGTGCAAATCTTCATTAATCGTAGGTGTGATATAATTTATCCCACCGCCCCTCCAGGTGTTTTAAACATCTTTTGTAGCTCCCATTGCATTGAAAAACGCATATACTTATACACCGGATCTGAAGTTGCATGGCATCTAGGGAATCCATAAAAATAATTACATTGTTCCATAATAGTTAACCCCTTCGGGACGGGAGCCTTTTACGAAATTTTTAATCTTTTTTCACCGTTTAAAAAAAAAAAAAAAAAACAGAAATTTGTGTCTTCTTGTATCGGGAAAATGCGCTATTATTTTACTGGTGAGAAAAAACAAGGATTCTGAGCGCTTCATGCGGCACGTATACGTGTCGCTCGTTCCCAAGGTGTTAAGAAAGGGAAAATCTTCTATTCAAAATTTCCGGTTTCTGAGTTAATAAAACAAACAAACACCAAACTTCTAACCCGGATTCATGTCTACTGGATATGCATTATTCCACCCACGGTACGTATTTTTGCATTTTATGTGTTAAAATTCGGATTTTTACAATTTGAGTTATGTGCATATAAATTCTTCGATTAGAAACAATACCATATTTTTATATATATTAATTCATAATATGAAACACGAACAGAAAAAAATATGTTTCTTAAAGCACGTGGAATGGAAGTCTAACGCTAGTAGGCGGGGCTTCCTTTTTAAAAGACAAAAATTAGCCGTCGTTAGCATGTTACTGATGTTTCCATCTGTCACGTGCGTGTCAAATCTCTGAAATATTTTAATAATTTAGATTTAATGACTCTGTTCAGCTTTGACGTTTGCTGAATTACTTTAGGAATATTTTTTGATAACGTTGGAGATTTATTTACAGTTTAAGAATTTGAATAAAATCATATTTAATAATCTGCAGTGGTGTCGCATTGGGAGGGGGCATTACATAACGTTACTACCAGTATAATTATGTATTAAATTTGATGTCGTTTAATTGAATTACGTTCAATGTTTAAATAAAGCCAAATTTAGTGTATAGAAATAATGGTAGTAAAGTTATCCATTATCGCCTGATACTGCGCCACTGATAAACTGTAAGTCAAATACACAGCTGCCAAAATTGGCACTTTTTTGTCAACACTATTTCCAAGATGTAAGCTTTGTCTTACTACATAGATTTTCTTAGATTTTTGCCGAATTACTTTAGGAATATTTTTTGATAACGTTGGAGATTTACATTCTAAGAGTTTGAATAAAATCATATTTAATAATCTGCAGTGGTGTCGCATCGGGGTGGGTGGTAGTACATAACGTTACTACCAGTATAATTATGTATTAAATTTGATGTTGTTTAATTGAATTACGTTTAAAGTTTAAATAAAGCCAAATTTAGTGTATAAAAATAATGGTAGTAAACTTATCCAGTGTCGCCAGATACTGCGCCACTGATAAACTGTAAGTCAAATACACAGCTGCCAAAATTGGCACTTTTTTGTCACCACTATTTCCAAGCCTTGTCTTACTCGATAGATTTTCTTTGATTAAATAAAGCGGAAATTACTATATACCATAGCAGAAAACATGTCGATAATGTTAAAATATAAATTTAATTTTGCTTTTACTGGATAAATCTGATGCATGTGAAAAAAACTGCCATTTTTACCGAAGATTTACATGACAGTCTAATTATATGTATTATATTTCAAAAGTTTTACAAATATAAATACTATATTGATAAGCATTATATAATTACCAAAAGAAAAACAACTTGAGTTTCCTTTACATTATTCCCAAATGTTTAAATTATTCGTATTAAATTCAAAAATAGAAGCTAAAATATAAGTTGCTCTCATAATTCAAAATTTTTTCGAGGTTAACTAAGTAACTGTCTTTCTCAGAAAATCCATTTACAAACCATTCTCCGTTAGATAAACAAATATAATATTTATAAATGTTTCTATAAACTTAAAGATTATTTTTAGAACTATCTGTCATTAAAATGCATCTCATTATTTTAATAACAAGAGCTCATTATTCGAAGAAGCGAATCTTGATACATTTTAAAGTACTTTTCCTGAAGATTTCATTGCACTTCATTTCCTTAACCCACATTTCATTACCCACTGGTGTTGTCTTGACGCAAAGGTAGAAATAAATGGGTATGTTTGAATGAAATAAGTGGGATATTTCATATCCCATTTCATATTATAATGCTACAATGGTATCAGAATTTATAAATAACATTTGTTTTATAAAGTATGTGAAGAATAGTTTTTACTTCCATTTCAAATAAACTTGTCCGTAAATCCTGGTGTCATTCTGTTATTTCAACATTTTAGAATCATAAGTGTGCTAACTATAGCCTACATCACTGCACTCCGTAGCGAAAAAAAAAAAAAAAGAATTATTACACCTACCTTAAGGTTCGCGTTTGGGGATTGTGCGTTAAACTGTTTCTGTTTTAGGACACCTGAAAATTGCATACTTACGTATAAATCATACACAGTGACAAGGGTAAAATTGAAATTTAATAAACTGTTACTGAAATGCATTACTACCAAATTCTACCGATTCTGTTACCATTGTTTCAAAATAATACTCTTTATCGTAGTTAATCGTAAAATTTCTGTGATTACATAAGGGCAACATTATTTAAATATGTGAAAGTTCGAAGAAAATATTAAGAGCAAACGAAATAAGCTGAAAGTTAGTGCAAAGATTTGTAGTACTACTTCTAATTGCATACACTCACATATATGTTTATGTGTGTGTGTGCGTGCGTAAGCACGTATATATTTAGAATAACATATAAAAAATATCGCAATGCCTGTGTTATATAAAAATTATAGTGCTATTTTATTTTGCAGAAAACAATGCAAAAAATACAAGGATTTGTTTGAATATATTATTATATTTCTTAAATTCTTTCTTTGATATTTACAAAACAAATTGATATGAAGGTTCCAGCAGGGCTGCCACAGGCGATTATTTTTTAATTCTACCTCGCACCACTTTCTTAAAACAAAATTTATCCATATATTTTGTCGAGAACATTTGCAAGAAAAATATACTATAAAATCTTTTTTTTTTAAATAGTGGTGCGAATATAATAAAAAAAATAAGAGCCCGTGTGAGACCTGTTCCAGGGTTCGCACATCTTTTACCAACCAATTTTAATAGAGTTTTTCGCCATATTTAACCACTAAAAAATATTTCAAATCCTGTGAATATACGTTGATACTGCAATTCTGCAATTTAATATATTCTACGAATTCTGCAATTTAAATCTTAAACAAAATTTTTCTCATTTTATGTAACGGTAGGTCTTTGGAAATTTCAAGGAGTGTGTGAACTCTGCAGAGTCAAATTATTGGGTCGTTCGGAAAGTCGTGTCCTTTTGGGAAAATCAATTCGTACCGGAAAATATTGTCATTTAATTATTAGACATTGATTCCGATATCTAGTGTCTAATAATTATAGGCCAGAATTCCCCGGTACAAATTGATTTTCCCAAACGGGCACGACTTTCCGAACGGCCCAATACAAAGCGTTATAAGTAAGCCAACAAACTTAATGCTGGAATCAGGCGTAAATTAACATAGTTGCGCCACCTTGTGGACGGAGTGATAATTCACATGCGCGGGCTTTTAGTGTGGCGCGTATTTTCTGCTTCTTTAGTCACTCATGGAAATGAATTTTGTTTGTCACATTTATTGCATAACAGTAGCGTAGCGAGAGGGGCATCCAAATGCACTTGACCCAACGAAGTTTTCTTCACCTTATCAGAAGCACCCCAGTTATTAATCAAGGGGAAAAAAATTTTACAGTTTTAGTGGTGTGAGTAAGAAAACAGTTAGGTAGCTACCTGTAGTTCACACTCCATCCGCTACGTGGCGCATGACCTTGATTGATGTGACCTCGCTTTTTATCTTGCGGTTACTTCTCCCATTTAAGATAGGACGCTTACTTATATCGCTTTGCCCAATATGCTCACTCGCAAGAAAATGACACATCTCGACAAAAGTAAATTCCATAGGAGAAGGCAAAAGAAAATTTTGCAGGATTTTACTGTAACATTAAATTATAGCACCTATCTCTGCATGCAGAAATAAAAACGTGCATAAAATCATAAAACCTTTAAGAATGAAGACGAAGGATGAGGTTTGGAGGGTTGGTCAATTTTACCTCCGAACACAATTCTCCTCTTTTCTGTGGTCACAAATAGACATATAGCGCAAAAAAGTGATTTTCCGTGTAACTACACTTATGAAACTTGTTGTGTAGCAAGACGCACCTACGACAGACTTATTAGTGTAATAAAACGCAAAATGAATTTTGCGAATTATGTCACTTTTCTTGCTGGTGAGCGAAAACACAAAATGAATTTTTGCGAGATATGTCACTTTTCTTGCGGGTGACCGATATCTTATATTTACAATTCAAAATTCTATTGAGTAAAATAAACCAGAATCTTTCGACAGAGAATCCGTATAACTACAGTTATGAAACTTGCTTTGTAGCAAGGCGCATCTACGGCAGTTTTATTAATGTAATAAAACGCAAAATGTATTTTAGCGAGATATGTCACTTTTCTTGCAGGTGAGCGATATCTTATATTTACAATTAAAAATTCTACCGAGTAAAATAAACCAGAATCTTTCGACAGAGAATCCATTTACGGACAATTTTTCCATCGTATTAAAAAACATAATATTTCTTAATTTATGTAGTAATCGTACGCTAATATTTATAACCAACTCTCTTTAAAATGTGCTTCATTACATTAATAACAAGTGCTCATTATCAAAAGAAGCTAATCTTGAAATGTTTTTAAGAACCTTCCCAGAAGGTTTCGTTGTACCTCATTTCGTTAATGATGTTTGTATCGAATACATATGGTTTAGTTTCATAAATATTTTGCTAATTTATATTTAAATATTTATATTATGTTTCGTATTTTACTCAAATATTTTAGGAATATTTTCTGACAATAATGAAATTTAAATTATAATTGTTGATGTAAAATTTTAGGTAAATAAATGTTAGTCAAGTGTATACCTGCCCAATTTTACACATTTCGTTCCGACAGTTTCCAAATAATAATCTTAACTTCATTCCGTTTTCGTAGAATTTCTGGGATTAAATGAAATTAAGATTGCTTGAGTGGGTGAAGATTCGGAAATAGAATTAATAAAGATATAGGGTAGTCCGACCTTTAAGTCAACAACCCCCAGTGAATGAACAATTGGTATATATTTTAATAGAATAAGGTTTGAAAACATCCCTACTAAACGGGGTTACAACATTGTCATAATTCTATTAAAGAGAAAGCTATCACATTCCTGATTGGTTAATGAAGTCACATTACTTAACTTTGAGAACATGTTTTATTTTTCATGTTTGAGAAACATATTGTTTCTATGCTGAAATAATAAGCGCTATGTCATTTCATATATTTCATAAGAATTTACTGTTTTTATTTGCATTATGCACTAATTTTATTGTACATACATTAAATATATGTATTATAGACTCATTTTTGATTGTTTTAATTGTAGAATATGTGCAATTTGAGAATAGGGATGATTAATAACTGGTTAGACAAATGTTAAAAAATCCAATGAATGAACAGTTTTTCATTCGCTGGTAGGAATACATTAGGCTACTTTTCGTAGTGAACGAACTGTTTTCGGCTTTATGTTTTTGTGGCTCCTTTTATTCCTATATTTTGAATAGTAATTTTTCAAAAATGGTAACAAATGAAAAGTTAACAGATATAAAAACGTAACAAAAGAACATATACTCACACATTTTTAAATGTAATAAATATTGATGACTTTCAAATCTTAAAGTTTCTATGTTTTTAGATGAATGATAAAAATATACTTACTGAAGGCCAACAAGATTCGACAAAAAGGAAATATGGGAGGTTCAGGTACTCTATAGAGGACCTTGAAAATGCTGTACAAGCTATGAGGGTCAGGTCAGCTCAATTTGAAGAAAGCATCTCTTCATTTTAATATTTGTAAAGCAACGATGTCTGTGAAAATGCGAGGTAAAACAATTGAAAGTAAGCGCATGGGACATTGCCTGTGTTGTCCTTTGAAGAAGACAAACTTCTTGAAGATTGGATAGTTGGAAAGGGAAATTTGAATTTACAATGCATAAGGATGAAGTAAAAGATGATGTTTACAATGTCGTGAAACAAACAGGAAGAAAAAATCAATTTATAGACAAATATCCAAAGGAGAGACGGATGACTCTCTTTTTAAAAATAGCATCAAACATTGGAAATATGAAGTAAGTACCAAAAGAATATGTAGACCACAGGTCCACATGTGGTGGAATTGGAAGTGGCCTGCAGTAATGTATAAGATCTGGTACTTTAAGCATCTTATGAAACGCAGAATAAAAACACCTGAACTTATTTCTGCAACATCCCCCCGTTCGTCTGGAGTTATTACTGAAATAGAGAAGGGCCAATGATTTCAGAAAATATAATTAGTTTTCTTCTTTTCTTTTTAAATCTGTCATTTATGATTAATTTCAAAACTTAACAGTGACAATTTTTCAAGCTAATTAGTTGTCGTTATGGGTTTAAAAAAAAACCGTAATTCAGTAAAAACATGTTATACGTTATTTGTACAAGTTGTAAAATAAATAACGAACTATAAAATTTAATTATTTTTAAATTGCTGCCTGTTCATTCACTGGAAAATTTTGCGTTCATTTACTGGTAACAACTGTTCATTTACTTGGGTTTTGTATCTAATTCTATTAAGACACCCCTAGCATCCCAAAGGAGTAAAATATAACATTCCTTTTGTTGTTTTTTAATCATTTGTAAACCAACAAATGTATTTGCACTGTCAAACAGCAATAGGTACAGTTTATTAAAATATAATGAATCATTTTTTCCTTAAATGTTCTTAAGTGTTCATTCATTAGTCGGACTACCCTATATAAATTATTTTGTAATTTTTATGTTATATAAATACTATATGGATAAACATTTTATAGAAAGCAAACGGAAAAAACTGCACGGGTTTGCTACAATTTTGTTCTTAAATGCTGAAATTATTTTCTCGACATTTATAGTTACAATCTGAAACTACGCTTCTTTAAGCGTTATATTAATTATTCAAAATTCTATCGAGTTATTCAAACCACAATCTTTCGAAAGAGAATCCATTTTCGGACACTTTTTTCCGTCATCTTAAGAAACATGATATTTCATAATTTATATAATAATTTTATGCTAATATTCAAAACCAACTGTCATTGAAATGCGCTTCATTGCTTAAATAACAAAAGCTCATTATGAGAAAAAGATAATCTTGAAATGTTTTAAAGCACTTTCCCAGAAGTTTACGTTGTATCCCATTTCCTTAATGATCGCATCAGATACGTATGTTTATGTTTCATAAATATTTTACTAATTTGGATTTCACAATTTCTTTGAGATTTTCTCTAATATTTTATGGCCATTTTAAAGATTATAATTATACCAATTCGAGAAAAATTCATATTTAATAAAATATTACTTAAACAGGTCAACAGTTGAATTCTTTGATGGAATATCCAGTTGCACTGTAACTCACTCACAGTGGAGGAGTATCATATCATACTGTGGCCATAGAAAAATAATCCAGCTATTGTACAATAGATGATAAAGGAAAAAAATACGGAAAAATGCCACTTTAGCGAAAATAAAGAGATTAAAAATATTGGAAAGGATGATAAATTCGGGTTGGATAATCCAAGAGAAGCAGGCGGAGCTTTTTGGGAATCAAAGAATTATGTTTAGCAAGTTCTGTGATTTAAATATATGAAAACTTTCCTTGACGATGCTCAGAGATGATGACCTAAATGTCGATTTTTCTAATTTTATTTTAATGTTTGTTTAATTTTTAACTTTGCAACATGGCACATACATTATTTACTAAACTTGTATTTTTTTCACGCTAATATTAAAAAATAAAAAATGTAATAATTTTACGGTTAAATACAAATCAATTGGCAGCTTATTGTAGTATTAATTAATTTGTAATTATACGTTGGAAAAACGATTGAGAAATCCTTAATATAGAGTTTAAATCCCGTTATGTTGCTATATCTTAAAGAAAAATAATAGATAAATTTAATAAATTCATTAGTTCGCGCGTTTGGCAAGTCATAAATTTTCCATGATCGTGTACACGCCAAATTATCTTATTGTAACGGAATGTTTTGGATACACCAAGAATTGCAGTCAGGCTTGAAATAAGGCTTGATTATTTTTAGATAAAGGTTGAATTCTTATAAAAGGGTGTTTTTTATTTTATTGTTGTACTTATTAGTAATTTTATTTATTATTTTAATTTATAAAATAAGTTTATAATAACAAATGCAGAAAATCATTATGCAAAAGAAAAAATAATTGTAAAAAAAGCCGTTCTCCTAAAATAATGGGTCTGGCTTGTCAATTGTGTGTGTGTATGTGCATGTGCCAAAAGTTAGAATGCCGGTCTATGAAGAGAAATATTCACATTATTTTATGACAGAATTTTTGTCATTAAATAAACTGAATATTGTGTATTTGGAAGTGGTCCTTAAAATACCCAGAAACTTATGGATTATGGATGATTTACATGTAGATTTTTTTTTAAATCCTGATCTACACTCAGCATACGGATTGAGGTTTTAAAAATATAAAGTTAACCCGAAAACTTTTAGTTAATAATATATAATTAGTTATATTATCCCATTAGTTATATTGCTCCATTAGTTATATTGCTCCATTAGTTAATAATGTATAAATTGTAAAATTAAACAGCAGTTGTAAACACATAGTTGCCAACAATTACGCTTTCTTCTTACCACTAAACATTGTAAATATATAATAGCATTTAGCCGCTGAAATCTCACGATTAAACAAGGCGAAAATCTCTATTAAATTTTAGTGGTAGCGAAAAAGGGTAAGGTTTGGCAGTTATAAAGTTATTCATGCAAAAAAAAGCTTTTCATGTACAAATTTTCTTGATTAAATTTTCCCAAGAGGAATAATATGAGGTTTTAATGAAATTGGTAATCACTTCGCTTAAATTTATTTCAAAATTATGTTTACTACATTCTCACACATGCGAATAAAGTTTCCTTCCATATTACATTATTAATTCAAAATAGTATTGAGCTAAATAAAACACTATATGTAAACAGGGAATTCATTTACAAACGACTTTTCAATCGGCTAAACAAACATAATTTTTCTTACTGTTTCTGAAAAATTTCAGCTAATTTTCCGAAAGAACTATCATGAAAATGGGCTCAATTACCTTAATAACAAGAGCTCATTATCAGAAGAAACTAATCTTAAAACGTTTTAAATTTGTTGAGATATTGGTTGAGGGATTTTGTTGCACTCCATTTTCTTAATCGTGTTTATTTCTATCGCGAATGGTTATGTTTCATAATTATTTTACAAATTTATATTTAGTAAATTGAGTTAAAAACGTTGACTATCACAAAGCAGGATTATGTTTACGTAAAATATGATTTTAACGTCTGAAAAGTATTTATTAATTAACTAACGCAAAGTATGAGGTAAAAAGACAAAGTAATTACAAAAACTCATTAAAACTAATTATAATAACAATTGGGACTTTTTCCTGTGCGAAAAGAAAAGCGTTTAGAATTAAACCAGAATTTGTTTCACAAAATAAGTAAATTATAAATCTCACAGAAAGAAGTTAAATAGAAAAATTAAATAATTCTAAATAAAAATTAAGGTGTGACATATATTTATAAAATCTGAGTTAAAATCATTGTTTCAGAATAATAATAGGCTCTTAATTTGAAGTACACTGATGTCCAAAATTAAAGACTAGTCACAAAAGGCTAATTTTTAAGTAAGCGAATACTCAAAAGGAAATAATATAATTCAAATAATTGCTATCCCTACAGCACAGCTAGTCCATATAGCATTTCATTCATGTCACACATGGTCAAAAGTGTGACAGTCACTACGGTGAAACAAAAAATAGGAAATTCCACACGTCTCATTATGAGTCTCGAATGATCACTATATGTGACTCCACTGAGACGTCAATGTGACAGCTGCTTTGTCACGTGTCACCAGATGACTTTAGAATGTACTTACATTGTGACTCTCACGTGACTGTCATTTTTAGACTGAATTTCAAAGTCATCATGAACGTTGCATGAGGATAAGTCACCAAATAATATCACATTGTAGTCACATGGAGACTTTTCACAAAAGGGCACAATGGTGACTTCACAGTAGTCTCTCTGTCACCTGAAAGTCATCTTGTGACTTTAATGTGACATTATTTGATAACTTATCACAATGCAGCATTCACGATGACTTTGAAATTGAGTCAACAGATGACAGTCACATGAGAGTCACAATGTAACTACATTGTAAAGTCACATGGTGACTCATCACAAAGCAGCATGCACAGAGCGACTCAGTGGAGTCACATATAGGGATCATTTGAGACCCATAATGTAATGTATGGAATTTCCTATTTTTTGGCTTCACCGTAGTGACTGTGACACGTGTGACCATGTGTGACATGAATGAGATGTTATATGGACTAGCTGTGCTGTAGAGATAGTAATTATTCGAATTATATTATTTCCTTTTGAGTATCCACGTACTTGAAAATTAGCATTTTGTGATTGGTCCTTAATTTTGGACACCAGTGTATATAATTTCGACTAAATAAAATGAAGTTTATGGGATAAAACGTCACTCAAATGTGAAACACCGCCCCCTGAACACTAGGACTGAACGCTGACACAAAAATGGCCATTGCCGAAGGCGGATTTTTTTTTAAAACTAGGTACGGTCCCTTTAATGTTGACACCAGTATTTTATAAAAGATTTCTCTGACTCGTTTAATCTCAGAAAAATAAACCGGGAAAAACTTAAAAAAATTATTGGTACGAATATTTAAGGAACCGTACACACGCTGAAAAAAATCCGCCTTCGACAGCCGCCACTTTCGTGTCAACGCTCAGGCCTCAGGGGCCGGTGTGTGAAAACTGAACGAACATGTTAACGGCATAAATAAATTCTCTCTACTACGTGGCAAATCATGTAAGTTCCAAAAGCAACATATACGGTACGTACTGACAAATCAATTGAACTGTTAATATGATATTCTAATTATATTTGTTTCCAAGGCCCAAGTACGCGGGGACACGATTCCATCAGTATTTTAGTGTAGAAAATTGATCTTTATTAAAACGCAGAAATGTCATTTTAACACTAGCACTATCGTGAACCGTTTAGACGGCTACTATGGGAATATGTTTCGGTTTAAACCGGCAATTTGATTATGAAATAAGTTTGAACTAAACAAAGAAGAAAAACGTTAAATAATAAAGTTAAACTGTTTTTAAATCAAAAATTCTGTTGTAAAATATTTTTATAAAGCTTGTCTCAAATTTCCGTTCTAGAGTTAAATAAGTCGAAACATTTTATTATAAAACATTGCTGGAAGTTCGGCACTGTATTAATTCTCTGTTTGTGTTTACATAACAGTAAGTGGGGTGTATTATATCCCACCTAATTTTAAGTAAAATTCGACCAGAAACTTTTCATTAAATTTTACTTTTTTAATGTTTATGGAAATGAGCTTAAAAATAGCTTTATCCCTTTTTTTTTATTCCGGTGTGAGTTCAACGTTACACAAACACAATTGCTTGCTCCTGAAATGATTAAATTTATTCCTAAATTCTTATATCATTGTAAAACTGTCACATACACAATCTTGAAAAATGGTGTCTTACATCAATAACTCAAAATTTTATCAAGTTAAATAAATCACTACTTTTCAAAAGAGAACCTATTTGATAATATTTTTTTTCTGATTGTTAAACTAAAAATTATTTCATAATTAATACGACAATGTTAAACCAATTCTCAATACGAATTGTAATTTAAATGGTCGACATTACATCACTAGCAAAGAAATTATTTTCAGAAAGAGCGATTCTTGAAATGTTTTAATACACTTACGTTCATAATTTTATTGTACTCGATTGATTTATTCAATGCTGACTTTATACGCGAATTCATGTGAGAATTACCACTTTGGCCCTTTTTTAAATTAAAAAAATTTCGAATGCCAGGTTTGTTAAGATGTGACATTAAGAAATGTATTTATTAATTAACTAAAGAAAAGTATTAGGGAAAAAAGACAAAGTAATGATAAAAACTTATTAAAAATAATTATACCAGCAATCGGGTCTTTTACCTGTGACAAACGAAAATATTTAGATTAAAAACAGAATTTGTCTCACAAAATAAGTAAATTATAAATCTCACTTAATGATGTCAAATAGTAAAATTAAATAATTCTAAATAAAAAGTAAGCTGTGATATATTTTTATAAAACCTGAGTTAAAATTATTGTTACGGAATAACAACATTCCCTTAATTTTTAAGTATGTAATTTCGATTGAATAAAATGAAGTTTATGGGATAAAACGGCACTCAAATGTGAAAACTGAACAAACGCGTTAATGGCAAAAATAAATTCTCTAGTTCGTGACAAATCATTTAGGTCCCAGAAGCAAAATATATGGGACATACAAGTGAATCAATTAAGCTGTTAATCTGATATTCCAATTATATTTGTATCCAGGCCCAAATTACGCGGGGACAAGATTCCACAAGTAATTTGGTGTAGAAAATTGATCTTTATTAAAACGCAGAAAGGTTATTTTAAATGTCAAACCATTTTGTTACAAAACATTGATGGAAGATCTGCTGTGTATTAATTCTCTGTTTGTATTCACTTTCTTTAAATTTATTCCTTTGTTGTTATATCATTTGTAAAATATTTACATACACGAACTTGAAAAATGCTGTCTTATATCAATAACTCAAAATTTTATCAAGTTAAAGAAATGACTACTTTTCAAAAGAGGACCCATTTGTTAATGACATTTTTCTGACTGGTAAATCAAAAATTATTTCATAATTTATACGACCATCTTAAACTAATTCTCAATGCGAATTGTAACTAAAATGCTCGGCATTACTTCACTAACATGGAATTATTTTCAGAAAGCGAGATTCTTGAAATGTTACACTTACGTTGATATTTTTTTTATTCCATTGATTTATACAATTCTGACGGGATATGCGAAGTCACGTGGGAATTACCATTTTGTCCTTTTTATTTAACCCTTTAAGGACGATCCTCTTTTACGTTTCTTTTAATTCCTCGACACCAGTTTTTTCCGCATTGTAATTTTGATTAATTCAATCGCTCAAAACTTGAGATTAGATTATGGAAAATTTCCAAATTAAAATACTGGTATTCAAATTTTAAAGTTTTGTTCCCCTAACATGGCAAGTTTTCTTGCAAACCGGCTTGAGTTAAATTAAAAAATTTTTCGTACCAGAAATGTTAAGAGAAGATTATTTACTTCTGCTATCACGATATATTTTTATTAACCCTTTAATCGTCGCGCCCGAGACATTCACGGGCAAAACTGTATTAACAAATTTCGTCGCGCCCGTAACACTACGGGCTGGACGTCTTTTGACTTTAGCTATTTTTTTCTGGTATTTACTTTGCATTTTTCTTTCCCGAAAATATTTTTAAGCCTTAAATACGTGATTCTATTTTTATATTCTGTTCGCACCACTATATTTTTAAAGTATAGTTTTTAGCAAATTTCTTTTTTTCATTGGGACGGGAGCTTTTTACGAAATTTTTAATCTTTTTTCACCGTTTTTTTAAAAACAGAAATTTGTGTTTTCTCGAGTTGCGAAAATGCGCTGATTAAAAGGCAAATTTTATAGTAAAATTTTACTGGTGAGGAAAAACAAGGATACGTGCCGCTCGTCCCCAAGGGGTTAAACGAATAGTGGTGCACAAGAAATAAATTGTCTTAAACGCTTAAAAAGAAGGGAAACTCAGAAATGACAAGCTTGTTTTTAAGATCGTAATGCCTAATTTAAGAAATTGTACGAGTTGAAACATATTTTTTACTTGTTTCAAATCTGAATACATCTGGGTTACCATTTTATAAATTTCTATGCTGAGTAGCTCAAGTGAAGAGAATTATTTTAGTGTTGGGATATCTCGAAAGGAATCAGAAGATTCCATTTTTTTCAGATGTTTTTGACTCCGAAAAGATAATGAAGATGACGCAATATTACGCAGCTCCATGCTTGCAATTCAAATCGGACCCTATGATTAACGTTTAGTTTGAAGCTATTTCGGGTATTCTGCAGAACCATGCACATTTTATAAATAATGAATAGGCGGAAAATATTGTAATAGAAACTAATCGCTATGATGAGAAATAGGGAAATGTTGTTTGAGAAAAAAAGAGAGAATGGCAGGTTGGAATGGCAAACTATTTCTAAAAATAAAATGTTGTTGTTTCTTACTCTTACTACTGTTGAAAAAATTGTAAAAAAATAGTTAAAAGTAATAGTTAAAGAAAATATATTTTGGACTACACTTTATTTGTTAAAACTCCATTTTTTCGCGATATTAGGACGTACAATAGGTACAGCGAATTCGATAAAAAAAAATAATACATTTCTGGAATAACGATCCTCAAAATCACCTAATCCAAAACTGTGCAAAATTTCGACTGTTTGTACGCATCTGAATGAATTGTAAAGAACAATTATCAACATCAAGTAGTTTATGTGAACACCATTTTCTGGATGTTATGACCCATTCGGACAAAACCTTACACGGAATGAAAAATTCGTTCTTCCCTTGAGAATAAATACGGAAACAAAATTATAAAATAAAACAAATATGAATGGACGGATTGTAATGTAGGACTATGCATGTCATGTTTCAAAGTTATCCTTACATTGAAAATTTACTAAATTTTCAAAAATATATTGAATACCGATTTTCAAATTAAAATTGAATGAAATTATCGTCCTTGTAGTAATATAAAAAATTTATTTGATTTATTTTTGTCTTTACATTAACTTAAAATGAAACCACAGGTTGCAGCCTTGCATCGAAGCTTCCCTCCACGTCATGTGTGTACAATATAATCAAATAAAAATAAATAAAATTGAATGTTTTAAAAATTTTATCTACCCAGCAAAGAGGAAATTGCTGGCCAGCAGCAAGATAGGTGCTGGCAATGATGGAGAAGTGCTGGCTGATGGTCTAACACTGCATGACCAAAGCGTTATAAGTAAGCGAACAAACTTAATGCTGGAATCAGGCGTAAATTAACACAGTTGCGCGAAATTGTGGATGGAGTGATAATTCACATACGCGGGCTTTTAGCGTGGCGCGTATTTTCTAAATCTTTAGTCACTCATGGAAATGAATTTTTTTGCCACATTCATTGCAAAATAATGGCGTAGCGATAGGGGCATCCAGATGCACTTGACACCACGAAGTTTTCCTCGGCTTATCAGATGTACTGCAGTTATTAATCAAGATGAAAAAAAAACTTTACAATTTTAGTGGTGGAAGTAAGAAAACAGTAAGGTATCTACCTGTAGTTCACACTCCATCCGTTACGTGGCGGATGCCCTTGATGGATGTGACCTCGCTTTTAATCTTGCGGTTATTTTTCCTTTTTAAGATAGGACGCTTACTTATATCGCTTTGCTACATGACTACTGTTGGACAGCTTTAGTCAACATTGCTGTTGGAAATCACCAGATAAAAT
The DNA here is from genome assembly GCA_963932465.1 of Maratus speciosus. Taxonomy (NCBI): domain Eukaryota; kingdom Metazoa; phylum Arthropoda; class Arachnida; order Araneae; family Salticidae; genus Maratus; species Maratus speciosus. Next base: position 589,282,301 of record OZ010786.1, on the reverse strand, counting down.
TCTGGTGGGCATCCATTTTATCTAATGCGCTGGCCCACCACTATATGGAAGTGCACGAACTTTTGTAGTATTATTGCTGGGAACACTTACACTAGGTGGCGCTGCGAATATCGAAGACATTGAGTATTTGAACACAAATCTGAAATCTTAACAAAATTTAAGCTGTGAAGCTAATTTTTTTTTGAAACTGTAAAAAATATAGCACTACTGCCACCAACAAAATAAATAAGTAAATGAATAAATAAATAAATTCTTAAGTTGAACGCACTTTTTTTCCCCTTAAATCTGGTTTTACTAGGTTACAAAGGATTTCTGTTTTCATAATTTACGCAGTTCAGAATCAATAATAAAAAAAAAAGCCTATAAAATACATAGGATTTCTATACATTAGAATAATTTATATACAAGTTTAATGATTGGGAACGTAAATCACAAAAGAAACAAACTTGAAATAGTGTAATGAGAGGTTGAAAACTACGAGCAATCGTAGCGTACGCTGAAAACACTTGTTCATGTCCGATCACGAAAACCAAGCATAGTCCAAGAGCGGTTAAATATTTTAGAGAAGGTATTTGAGGCATCCTGAAAATTTGTGCAACATTTCTTTTGTAATGCCTGAATACAAAATCGAATGTCTGGCTGATGGATCGTGGCCCAAAAACTGTGCCAGATACGTGTCAAGTGCCATTTTTTGACTACCCAAAAAAGGTATTTGAGGCACGCTGAGATTGCGACAGAATAATATTTATGCTTAGAAAAAAATATTTTGAAAATGACAGACACTTTAGTCGGCCCAAAACCTGTGCCTGACACGTGTCAAGTGCCATTTTTTGACTGCCCAAAAAAGGTATTTGAGGCACGCTGAGATTGAGACAGAATAATATTTATGCTTAGACAAAAATATTTTGAAAATGACAGACACTTTTGTTGGCACTTTCTACTTGCCAGACAACATAGAATGTTAAACGCGAGTGCAAATAAAGCTGGACTTGCAGTGCCTCGCTGAAGATCCATTTACTGACTTCCGATACAATCAAAGCGTAAATCGAGTTGCACCCCTTTTCCCCCTTTATCCTTAACCAATGAACTCCCAAAACTAATCAGGGAAGTTCCTTAACATAATAAACCGGCATACCAAATTCGGAGCAAATAGAATAATTCTGCATGAAAAACCCATTTATCTGAAATAAGGGCAGGGTGGGCTAACGCCCCTTTTCCCCCTTTATCCTTAACCAATGAACCCCCAAAACTAATCAGGGAAGTTCCTTAACATAATAAACCGGTATACCAAATTCGGAGCAAATCGAATAATTCTGCATAAAAAACACGTTTATCTAAATTAAGGGGGGGGGGACTGACACCGCTTTTCCCCCTTTATACTTTGCCAATGAACACCCAAAATGTATCAGGGAAGTTCCTTAACCTAATAAACCGGTATACCAAATTCGGAGCAAATCGAATAATTCTGCATGGAAAACCCATTTATTTGAAATAAGGGGAGGGTGGACTAACAACCCTTCCCCCCCCTTTATCCTTAACCAATGAAGCCCCAAAATTTTTCAGGGAAGTTCCTTAACATAATAAACCGGTATACCAAATTTGGAGCATCCAATAATTCTGCATGAAAAACCCATTTGTATGAAATAAGGGGAGGGTGGACTAACACCCCTTTTCCCCCTTTTCCTTAACCAATGAACCCTCAAAACTAATCAGCGAAGTTCCTTGACATAATAAACTGGTTTACCAAATTCGGAGCAAATCGAATAATTCTGCATGAAAAACCCATTTATATGAATTAAGGGGGGTGGACTAACTCCCCTTTTTCCCCTTTATCCTTAACCAAAGAGCCCCCCAAAACTAATCAGGGAAGCGGCATATCAGAATGAAACAAGAAAAAATAATTGAAGCAAATGGAATGATTCTGTCTAGAGTTATCGCGTTACGTACATATAGAACCGGCGGTCACATAAGCTCTCAGGCTTTGATAGCCTGTGAGCTAAAAATAAAATATTTTCGATTATTTGGCGCTAAAAGACGAATGTGTACGTGATTTGGCGGGTAAAACTTTTCCTCGCCAAACGCGAATATTTTAAATTATTTATCTGAAAATTGCTTGTTAAATGATTATTTGAATGCGCGGTACTTAAGGAATTTAAACTTAAACAATGAAATATTTTGTTATTTTTTTCTATAAGCTTATGTAATATATGCATGTTGCGCGTTGCTGAAGTTATTTAATTTTAGGACGGTTTCACCGGCTGGATAAATTTAAGTGCACTTTAAATGTAACTGTCCGATTAAGAAATATTTCATTATCTATTTCGAAAATAAATAAGTCGTTGTTTCTATGGCAACAGTATTTTTCTCATATTGTCTCCGACACTAACACTATCGAAGACAAATCGACAGAGCTCAGAATCGGACCTTGAGTTTAAAGCAATTTTAATCAGTTTAAATTTTGTACTAACCGTCATTAAACGATCGTTAAATTTCATTACATATAAATGTATATGACAAAATCATAGTTATAAAATTATATTTCTGTACTTTTATATAAATATACTTTTAAATATACTTTTAAAATATACTTTTAAATATACTTTTAAATATACTTTTAAAAAGGCACCGCAAGTCCAGCTTTACTGGCACACGCGTTTAACATTCTATGTTTTCTGGCAAGTAAAAAGTGTCAACAAAAGTGTCTGTCATTTTCAATATATTTTTTTCTAAGCATAAATATTATTCTGTCTCAATCTCAGCGTGCCTCAAATACCTTTTTTGGGTAGTCAAAAAATAGCACTTGACACGTGTCTGGCACAGGTTTTGGGCCGACTAAAGTGTTTGTCATTTTCAAAATATTTTTTTCTAAGCATAAATATTATTCTGACTCAATCTCAGCGTGCCTCAAATACCTTTTTTGGGTAGTCAAAAAATGGCACTTGACACGTGTCTGGCACAGGTTTTGGGTCGACTAAAGTGTCTGTCATTTTCAAAATATTTTTTTCTAAGCATAAATATTATTCTGTCTCAATCTCAGTGTGCCTCAAATACCTTTTTTGGGTAGTCAAAAAACGGCACTTGACACGTGTCTGGCACAGGTTTTGGGCCGACTAAAGTGTCTGTCATTTTCAAAATATTTTTTTCTAAGCATAAATATTATTCTGTCTCAATCTCAGCGTGCCTCAAATACCTTTTTTGGGTAGTCAAAAAATGGCACTTGACACGTGTCTGGCACAGGATTTGGGCCGACTAAAGAGTCTCTCATTTTCAAAATATTTTTTTCTAAGTATAAATATTATTCTGTCTCAATCTCAGCGTGCCTCAAATACCTTTTTTGGTCAGTCAAAAAATGGCATTGTACACGTTTCTGGCACAGGTTTTGGGCCACGATCCTTCAGCCAGACATTCGATTTTGTATTCAGACATTACAAAAGAAGTGTTGCACAAATTTTCAGGGTGCCTCAAATACCTACTCAAAAATATTCAACAGCTCTCCTACTAGCAGCATCGAGCGCGGTCAGTACTTGGGAGGGTGACTACAAGCAGTTCAAATATTTCTATAGACACTTCACACAGAAGTTTCTGTAGCTCTTAGTGAAACTAGCTTATAGAAAAAAGAGCCATAATTAAATAATATTTTGTTTTCTTATAGAATTCTATAAGAAATTTTTGTAAGGGAAAGTGCTGGGCCAGCAAGGGAATAGCAGTGGGATAGGTGCTAGCACTGCAGGAAAAGTGCGGGATTGAAGCTAGGTGATGGCATACCAATGGTGGCCCGCTGTTGGCCATCACTGATGTGCCAGCTGCATTCGGCATGGACACTTTTCAACAGGTTTAAGTAATGGCATCCTTGCACTTTACCGCTGATATCACTGCTGGCTGCCATCTTTTTTCCAGCTGATGGCCCACTGTTTCTTTCTTTGCTGGGTATCCTGAACACTTTCAGGAACAAAGCCTCTTCTTTGCTTAAATGTCGAAATAAAGGATTGACGTCGGAATTTATTTAAAGATTTATTTCCAAATGGGAAAGAGCCAAATTTCGCAAACTTAGTAAAGACAAATTTTTGTATTAAACTTCTGGGATTATTGGACTTTTGGGTATTAAAATTGAGGGATTTCATACACTTCAAACCACCCTTAAAAGGGTTAAATATTCAGAAAATACTCTGTTTCTTTTACTAATGAACTCAGAATTTTTTGAATAATAAAATCGGGCAATAAAAACAAATCGACGATTTTTGAAGGGTTTTTTTCCAAAATTAAGCGACGATTAAGGGGTTAAGTTTTGGAAAATCTACTATTAGTGCGGGCAATAGAGACCGTATAGAGGCTCTACCTAGTAAAATTCATGGTAGTTCTGGAAAAAGGCTTACTATATGTTTTTTGGGTCGCTGAATCCGAATTTTTAACTACCCACCAGATTGTCCCCCGACAACCCCCCCCCCCAAATTTAAGTAATATGCCCCCCAAAAGAGGTTTTTATTAAAAAAAAATCATTTTTTTTTTATTGTTAGAAATTCAGAACGAAGACAAAATTGGCAACAAATTAGATATATTACATTATGACTTAGAATGAAGGGGAAGAGGGGATCTGCCTCGGAACATGCGCATGGTGCTGCATGAACTAAGTTGCGCAATTCCACTTAACCACTCACACGTTTACATTCGCCTTCCCATCTCCCCTCCGAACTTTCTCTATAAGGTTTACTTTAAGTTTTTGGGTCGCTGAATCCGAATTTTTAACTTACCCACAAAATTTTCCCCCGAACACCCCAAATAGTTGTTTTTAACTTAAATTTCTTATTCTTTTAGGGGAAAAGCATTACGAAATTCAGAAACTAGACAAAATTTGCAACAAATAGGATATATGACATTATGACGTAGGATGAACGGGGAGGGGGAGGGCTGCCTGTGAACATGCACTGCGGCGCTACGTGCACTAAGTTATAAAGTCCAGGCAATAGGGGATTTTACCTGGAGAAATTAATACTAGTTCTGGATTTCGACTCATTTTGTGTTTTTTAGGTCGCTGAATCAAAATTTGTAACTTCCCACCAAAATTTCACCCGGCAACCCCCCAAAAAATTGACTTTTGAAAAAAATTGGTTTTTGAGAAAAGCGCGCGGGGAATGTGCCGAGGCAGACCCCTCTCTCCCCGTTTATCCTACGTCATAATGTCATGTATCCTATTTGTTGCAAATTTTGTCTAGTTTCTGAATTTCGTAATACTTTTCCCCTAAAACAATACGATATTTAAGTTAATAACAACTATTTGGGGGGGGGGTTTCGGGGGGTGGAGGGAATTTTGGGGGTAAGTTAAAAATTCGGATTCAGCGACCCAAAAAACTTAAGTTAATCCTTATAAGGAAAGTTCGGAGAAGAGATGGAAGGGCGAATGTAAACTAGTGAGTGGTTAAGTGGAATAGCACAACTTAGTCCATGCAGCACCGCGCGCATGTTCCGAGGCAGATCCCCCCTTCCTTTTCATCCTAAGTTATAATGTCATGTATCTGATTTGTTGCAAATTTTGTCTACTTTCCGAATTTCTAGATACTTTTCCCTAAAAGAATAAAAAATTGATTTTTTTAATAAAAACCTTTCTGGGGGGCTTTTTACCAAAATTTGGGGGGGGGGGGGAGGTCCGGGGGATATTTTGGTGGGAAGTTACAAATTCGGATTCAGCGACCCAAAAACATAAAGTAAGCCGATTTCCAGAACTACCATTAATTTTGCTAGACAAAATTCCTTGTTGCCTGGACTATATTTAAACCTGAATAAATTCGAAAATTATGAATTTCAAAATTAGACGATACCGACAACCCTGATCCACGTCTTTTGACTCAAAAAACATCCACATTATTCCTATTTTTGCAATTACAGTACTATGCACTCGTATATAAATATTTCGATTAGAATCAATACAATCTGTGCATACATTCATTTATAATATAAAACACAAACAGAGAAAATCTTTTTGTTAAATAATGTAACTTGAAAGTATAACGCGGCCAATGGCCGGCTTTCAATTTAAAGGATGGAAACTAACCGGCATTAATGTGTTCATGTTTTTTGTATCTGTCAATCATGGGTTTAATTGCGGAAATATTTTATTAATAAAGATTTAGTAATTTTGTACAGCAGTGACTTTTATCGAAATAATTTAGGAATATTTCATGATGTCGTTGAATATTAAAAATAGAATAAATGGAGTAAAATATTATATTTAAAAAACTGTAGTGGCAGGGCTGCCAGTTTGGCCTCCATTTTTTGCTTAAAGTCCATGCTGACAACGGAAAATCCGAAATAACAATTTTTAATTTAAGTAATCACGAAGTGGTTGTCATTCATTAAAATCAGAAAAAAAACTGTTCGTATTTTCTGGTGTGAATTCCGAATTCCTTAATAAAAATGGCGGTCAGACTAGCAATCCTGTGTAGTGGTGTATCGTCATGGGACGATAAATCACTTTACTACCAGTATTATTGAACATTAAATTTGGCCATGTTTAATCGTATAACATTCTAAGAGTAAATGTTGCAAAATTCATAATGTAATAATAAACAAAGTGGAAATTACTATTGTCTGTAATTGTAATCGTAGCATAAACTTGTTGATTATGTAAATATATAAATTTGGTTTTGTTTTACTGGATAATGGTAACCGTACGATGGCCAGAAATTTTACTCAAGTTTTATAAAAAATATTTACACCAGAATTTTTATTTAAAACTGTTTAACTTAAATAACTTGACGAATGTAATAAAACACATTCCGGAAAGATGTATGAACTTTAAAATAATAAAATGACATTAAAAATTTAATAAACATATACATTTATGTAATTTTAATGAAATATTAGTATTTTAAAGTTAATACATCATTCAGCAATGTGTTTTATCGCATTCGTGAAGTTATTTCAGTATACATGGTGTAATAGTCCATGTCTTTATAATGTTTAACTTATTTTTATTTACTTTTTCCGCCTTGATTACTAAATTAATTTTATTAAGAAATTTCCGGTTCGAATCGAAATATATTTCATTTAGTAATATAATTCATTTAGTAATAAATTCATTTAGTAAAGGCATAGCTGCCAACTTTTACGCTTTCATCATAGCACTAAAATTTTATAGTAAATGTTGTCTTATTTAATCATCGAAATCTCACGATTAGAGAAGACGAAAATATCCATAAAATTTTAGTGGTAGCAAAAAAGCGTAAAGGTTGGCAGCTATGGTAAAGGCCAAAATGACCTTCATTGGTCTTCTACTGTTACCCTTTTTAATGCGCAGCAGTCCCACTTCGGGACCACCTAATTTTAAATTCCAAACTTACAATCGGCACCAAGAATATTTTAATAAAATTTTGCTTTTACAATGAAAGTCTAAAGTAACGAGTTTATAAATTTCGGAGTCAGTGAATCATTTCATTACTTTACGAACAGAATGTTTCTGTGCCGGGAAATGTTAACCCTTTTTGGGGCAAGACATTTCTGCTCCAAAAACGTTCAAATAATTAATTCACGCCGACATTTGCAAACAAATTTATTTGAAAATAATCAAGAGCTTTTCTTCGCGTGTATTATGAGATCGAAATTGTACTAAAAAATTACTGGTGCCACATGGTAGTTTGGGCAGTAAGAGAAACCGATTGAAGCCTGCAAACGGCGTCACTGAAAGGGTTAAAGCATGTGAAGTCATGTCAAACATGTGAAGAATAAGCTGTCAGTTTTCTGAAGTTGTTGTACAGTATATTTATACATGTTAAATTTCTAAAGTTTCTGAAATATTCATATTATATTGATAAGCATTATATCATATTCAAAATACCAACAGCATGGGTTTACTCATATTACCACTAAATGCTTACATTATTTGTATTAAATTCACAAGCAGAAGCTTATATAAAGGATTCTTACTCTAACTTTAATAATTCAAAATTTTATCGAGTTAACCAAGCCACTATCTTTCAACAGAAAATCCATTTGCGAACGATTTTCCGTCAGCTAAACAAATATAACATTTCTTCATCTTTCTGAAAATTTTAAGCTTATTTCCAAAACTATCTATCATTAAAATGCATCTCATTATTTTAATAACGAGTGTTCACTATTCAAAGAAGCTAATCTTAAAATGTTTTAAAGCACTTTCTCTGGAGATTTTGGGGCACATTATTTCCTTAACCCATTAACCACTGCAGTTGTGTTGACGTAATAGTCAAACTAAATGCGCATGTTTAAATCCATTCTCTGTGTATCACTATTGTAAAGTTAAAAACATTCTTTATTTAACCCTTTGAAGTGCGATGGGATATATATCGGGTGTTTCAAAAGTTCGGTTCGGAAGTAAAACACGATAAAAAAGATCTGTGAGTCAGAGAGACATACGGTTTGCAGTTAAATATTCATCGTGTTACGGGATGTTTTTATGACACCCAGAAAAAAATTCGTTTATAACCTCGACAATAGACGGCACTACTGCAGATAATTCAACGGAATAATTCTATATTGCTCACAGAACGCAAGATTTGAATACAAAAACATTAGAGAATACTGAATGTACCCGGTTTTTTGTATCCAAATCTTGTGTTGTGTGAGCAATATGGAATTATTCCATGGAATAATCTGCAGTAGCACCCTCAATTTTTCGAGATTTTGAACTAATTTTTTGTTAGTGCCACACGAAATCCAGCACCACAGTGAATATTTAACTACGAACCGCATGTCTCTCCAATCCATAGATCTTTGTTTATCGTGTTTTTCTTTCGCATCAAACTTTTCTGAACACCCGTTATATCTTATTTAATTTTAATTCCGCAATGACACTTTCATTTTCGGAACCGGTTTCGAAAGTGAAAGTAACTTTATAAACAATATCTGCAACCAAAATCGAAAAAGTAGAGCGATGTAGAGATAGATCTCAATTATCCAATACAAAGAAAATTACTTTAAAATGTCGAAATGCAAACGAGATATCAGAAAATAACCCCCTTCCCATTGTTTTAGTATTAGCTCGCGAGTGTCTTCGCGAGCTTAGGGAACCTTCGGAAACAGGAGCCTTAAACCTTAAATGCGCGAATTTTTATTTTAATTCGAAAAAATTATATATGATAGTCTGAAAGGCTTATTACACAGGAAAAACAATGAAAAAAAATCAGAGATGTATTTTTTATAATATACGTCAATCGTTTCTTCTGTTGCACATCTGCAATATAAGTAAGGACTACTGTCGTGTGGCTGTTTTACGCTGAAATATTGCAAATTAGTAAAAGTTTTAATGAGCCTCCAAATACCTTATTTTATGTAATTAATATATTTTATAAAACTTAACCTTTAACCCTATAATTCCCATGGTAGAATATGTTCTAGAAATTACGTAGTTCGGAGAATCTGACTTTATACCCGAAAGTTTTGATGATTAATTTCACTTTATTTACTTTCAAAATGTCTGTTATTCATTAAACCAAATATTGCTATTTTAATTTTCTGGTGTGAATTAGATATATTCGAAATAAAAAATGTAATAAATTTAAAACACTGTTGTTTGTAAATATGCAAAGCTGCGCATTAAAGAGTTAAGTAATAGCGTGTATTTAGGACGTTTGCGGTTGGTGGGGTCGGATACTTCATAGTCGGGTGATTCCATGACAATTTGATTAGGGAGATTTTAAACAGTTTTGTAGATGTTTTTAGAAAGTTGGTTTATATGTATTTCTAATGAAATGGTGGGACCTACGGATTGTGGGTATTGCGAAGATACCGATGACCATTACGAATGCTTTTATTATGAGCACGGTAGATACAATTTATATTGGTTTCGCATGCGAAACATTAGATTGGACGGGCATAAATGAGTACAGATCTAATGCAACCATTATATAAGATAAGTTTATTTTTAATAGAAAGTGTGTTACTTTTAACCCCTTGGGGCACGAGTGACCGGTATATGTGCCGCGTAAGGTGCTCAGAATCCGCGATTATTCTCACCAGTAAATTTTTATTGTAAATTTTGCCTTATTTAATCCGAGCATTTTCCCGATTTAATTAGGCAAAAATTTCTGTTTTTAAAAACCGGTGATAAAAGATTAAAAATTCTGTAAAAGGCGCTCGTCCCGAAGGTGTTAACCACTTTAGGGGCAAGCAATTGCGTTTGTGTAATGCTGAATTCCCACCGGAAAATTAGAAAAATTTATTTAAAAACAAGGAAAAGCAATTTTACAAAGTTAGAAAAGTAAAATTTCATAAAAAATTCCTGGTGCAAATGTTCATTAATCGTAGGTGGGATATATTTTATCCCACTGCCCCTCAAGGGGTTATGAAGAGGTGAAAGAGATTTGGGGATTCTGGTGACTTTGGCTGAAACGTTTATAATGTGTTTTATCCAACTAAGTCTTCTATCAAGGGTAACCCCCAGCTATTTAGTGTAGTTAGTCCTAGGAATGGTTGTGTTATTGATTGTGTTACGGTTGGGATAAGTTAATTTTCTAGAGAAGTAAACAGCAGCATACTTTTCTTCGTTAACACTTAAATGTGTGATTTTATATTTTGTCTCGAAAAAAAAATAATAATTAATATATAATTCTTTGAAAGGTTTTTTAAAACAGGAAAAGTAAGGAAAAAACTCAGAGATACATTTCTCGTTTAATACGTTAACCTTTTCTTATGCTGCACATCTGCAATACAAATAAAAACTAAAATATTACAAATTAGTAAACATTTTAATAAGTACGATTCTAAATACGATGAGCCACATGGGTATTTAAGGAGAAAAAAAGCAAGGTAATTCTATGAACAAACGGCTACGTATGTACTTAAGTACTTTATCTGTATCCAGGTGTCGCATTATATAGGGAAAATTTTATTGTTCCTACCAGAACCCTTAATGAGTTACCTTCATAATCATTTTATTTATAATAAAGAAAGGTGCGATGAAGATATTATTTTCAAAATAGTGGTGTAGGAACAATAAAAGTTTCCTTATAGAATGTGACCCCTGTCTATCGTACAATTTCAAGGTTTGGCTATCTCACTTTCAGGAGCAAGGTACTTGCATTCGTAAAATTTTGAAATAATTTATTGACACCAATATTTACAAGAGAATCTATTTGTTAACAAGTAAAAGTATATTTTCGCGTACTAAATAAAGGTAAAATTTTCATTATAAAATTCCGGTGGCAATGTGGCAATTAGGGATTACATTGTAGCACTTAGGGTGGATTGTTCATGAAAGCTAAAACTTAAAAAACATCAACAGTTTTTTATAAAATTGCCTATGGCGCAGTTACCTCGTGGGTCCAGTTACACCAACTTACCTTACTTGAAATCTGAGACTTGTTTTATTATCTCATCATCCAAGACAATTTTACTTCTTATGGGTCTTTTCCTCTGAAAGCCATTGTCTTGGTTTTCTTTATGGACAAAATTTTTCATTTGTTTATTTAATTTAACCCTAGAACTACCGAAAATTTTACTCAAGTTTTATAAAAACATTCTACACCAGAATTTTTACTTAAAACTAGTTAATTTGTTTATTTAACTTATTATTGTCTGATTTATAAATTTAGTTTGTTTTGAAGAAATTTCTGGTTTGAATAAATATTTTGAATGTACATGTCGGGTCCATTGGACCCTTCTGGTAGACAGAGGGTTAAGGAAAGTAAGGACGAAAAAACATTTAGAAATTATTTGTATTCAAATTCAAGGTACCATACAAACGCTGAAATAAATCCGCCTACTATAGCTGCCCTTTTTGTGTTTGTTCTCAACTCTAGTATTCAGGAGGCGGTGCCACTGACTGTTCGCACAACACGCTAACCACAGAACACTGGGCTTGAGCGCTGACACAAAAACAGCGGCTGCCGAAGGCACATTTTTTCAGCGTGCGTACGGACCCTTAAAGTATGATACAAATAATTTTTAAGAGTTCTTTCACTTTATTTCTCTGGTATTAAACAAGTCAAAGAAATCTTTTATAAAATACAGGTTTCTAAAAAGCATAGATGGATAAGCATTAAAAACATGCCTTTCAATCAAATTTCCTGATTTTTTTTCCCAGATGTGGCTACATATCTGACAATATATTTCCCCTATTATCATCATATAAATATTGATATTTAAAGAGATAAAAATGTTTTTTCGATTTTTTAAAAAACGAATTTTCTCAAAAACTGCTGCACGGATGTTCATGCCATTAATTGAGGATATATACATACCAAGATGCGTAACTGGTAATTTTTGTATAATTTTCTGTTTATAAAAACTGCGTGAAATAGCGAAATAAAATTAAAAAAAAATAAAAATCATATCTTATGGTTATCCGAAAATTACCATTTTCTTGTAAAAAATTCTCCATATGTGCCCGTATATTCTATATAAATACCGAAAGTTTGCGTTAGATACTACATATAAACATTTACAAAAATGTATATTGAAATTATTGAAATTCATTTTAAGGCGTTATTTGGGGCGGAACGACTCAACATCTACACCCGAAGAATTTTTGGAATAAACAGTTACAGAATTGCTGTATTTTTTTATTTTAATGAACACATGAGCAACATTCTCAACACTGTCGATATCAAAATGAACATGAAGTTGAAAAACATAGCTTATATGCTTAATGGAATCTAAAATATATCAGTTGATATATTGTCTGCTGACTTTGTTCCAAAAACTCTCCGGTTTTCGAAGTTTAGTAGCTCCGCCCCAAATAACGCCTTAAAATGAATTTCAATAATTTCAATATACCTTTTTGTAAATATATTTATATGTAGTACCCAATGCAAACTTTCGGCATTTATATAGAATATATGGGCACATATGGAGATTTTTTTACAAAAAATGATAATTCTCGGATAACCATAAGATATGATTTTTATTTTTATTTTTATTTTTATTTCGCGATTTCACACAGTTTTTATAAACAGAAAATTATACAAAAAATACCAGTTATGCATCTTTAGTATCTATACATCCTCAGTTAATGGCATGAAATTCCACGCAGCAGTTTTTGAGAAAATCCGTTTTTTAAAAAATCGAAAAAACATTTTTATCTCATTAAATATCAATATTTATAGGGTGATAATAGGGGAAATATATTGTCAGATATGTTGCCACATCTGAGAAAAATATCAGGAAATTTGATGGAAAGGCATGTTTCCTACTTTACGGTTCACGTTTGGGGAATGTGCGCTAAACTCTTTCTGTTTTAATACATTTGGAAATTACATACTTACGTATGAATCATCCACAGTGACAGGTGTAAATTTTAAATTTAACTAGTAAATCTGCAGATCAGGAGCCTCAACGTCAGCTCTACAATTCATTGTGTTTAGCACCCTTTGAGTAATATTAATCTTTCTACAAAAAATGAAATTTAAAGTTTTGAAATTACATAAACATTTATAAAATGAAAAAATATTTCGAAGGTTTCTGACATTAGAAACGTTAAATTAAACCCCTTGTTATGTAATGGTATTCTGAAAATCTCATGAGCTACTTATTCTGGTAATTTTTAGATAATAAAGTAGATTTCTTCAGGGGTGCTCTGCCCCCCTGAACCCCTTCGTAGTGTAATTTAATTTACATTTGTAATTATCAATTTATTGTGTTAATGTACTATAGTAAATTCTACCAATAGACGGAAACGTACATGAATTCTTTTCTACAGCCCTGTATATTACGTGAAGATTTTTACGCGTCGTCTATAACATTTAAATTTAATGCAGACAAAAAACCCTCTTAAAACTGCTCATATCACATTTCCGGGGATTAGTATGCATAGTGTGCACCATATATCCAGTTTCTGCGGAGTCCTGTATATGATTCTATTTAAATTCTGCAAACATTTGTTAGTATACTAAATGTAATTGGGCTGGGAAATACATAACTCAAAAAAAAAAAAAAAAAAATCACACTGAAGCAATTCGCGCTCATTTTCATTTATACTTACGAATTCATTTGTGTATCCCTGTACATGGTCTATACAATATTTAAGCACTACTTATTAAGCACAAATTTACTTAACGTTAAAACGCACACCATAATCGAAAATGCTCTTCAGCAATCATCCCTAATAGACCAGAACTGTATCCGAAATTTTTTATGTGACCCTATAAATGAACGATAAATACGATACAAATCATATCAAGCTTCTTGTAGTCAACCACAGTAATGTAATTTAATTTCATAATGTTTGAATTAGTGCAACACAATTAACACACTGACGACAGGCAATTTAATTAAATCTGGGTTTAAAAACAGTAGAAGCTCCTCCCTCTTCTGAAAGTGTCTCGGAAATTGGTTTCTGAGATATGTTTTTCATATTTATGCAGCAGTAAATATCTTTCAATGTACGGATGTAATATATAATGTCTTACAATCTATAAAAAATATGGACAACACAATATAAATGTCTTTTCTGTAAGGTAGAAGTCACTCCCTTAGCCAATGATGTATTCTGAATAAAAACGAGAATTCTCGTTTCCCGTCGCTAATGTGTTAAAATAAGCTGTGAAGAGTTTTTTTCCCCCGTAGACCACATTTTAATTGACCACTTTTGTGTGACCCTGAAAAAAACATATGCTTTGCACCCCATATACTACAAAAATGTTTAAAAAATACATATCAATTTTATTATTTTGTAACAGAGTAACATCATTAAACTAGTTGGATGTGCCAATCCCAAAACTTTCTTCTATCTTATACATCTTAATATTTCAAAACCTAGTTACACATGTTAATACTTCAATATTATTAGTTCAATACTATACCAATTTTGATTTTCATCTTAAATTTCTGCTCAAGTCAATTAAACGGACTCAAAACGAGTTAATCTATATCATGATATTTGTTAAAATTATTAATTTTTCCTTATTCTGTCGTTATCAGCTGTTTGCGAATAGCCGGCATAGCAGGAAGCGAGTTCCCGCCGATGCATGAGCCGCCGATGCACAATAGAACTACGAAAAATCAAGAAAAGTATACAAAAATCGCTAGCACGGAGCCCCTTTACAGCGCAATATTTCCAAATTCAAGGAGAACCTGTTGGCCAAAGCCAAAAACAAGCACAAACATTTTGGTTCAATTGTATGCATAATTTTATACGCTGTTCGATGGTACAATAATGAAAATGGCACAGAGATCGGAATTATAGCGCCCCCTTCTTTCGGAATTTTTTCAAGTTCAGGGAGGACTTGTTTGCCATAGCCAGAAACATGCACAAAAAACTTGGTTCAATTATATGGATAACTTCATACACTTTTCGATGGTACAATAATGAAAATGGCACAAAAATTGTACAAAAATCGCTATTACAGCGCCCTCTACATCGCAATTATAGTGCCCCCTTCCGGCAGAATTTTTCCAAATTCAGGGAGGACCTTCGTGACATGACCAAAAATAAACACATAAAATTTGGTTCAATTCTATGCATAACTTCATACACTTTTCGGCGGTACAATATTCAAAATGGCACAAAAATTGTACAAAAATCGCTATTACAGCGCCCTCTACGAGCGATTTTTTTACAAATTAAGGGAGGACCTCCTTGCCATAGCCAAGAACTTAAAAATTTTTTTGGTTCAATTCTATGCATACCTTCATACACTTTTCGATGGTACAATATTCAAAATCGCACAAAAAACGCATTTACAGCGCCCCCTACCGGCGAGTTTTTTCCAAATTCAGGGAGGACCTGCTTGTCATATCCAAAAACTTAAACTAAAAATTTGGTTCAATTCTATGCGTAACTCCATACACTTTTGGATGGTAAAATATTCAAAATCGCACAAAAATTGTTATATCAGCGCCCCCTACCGGCGAATTTTTTCCAAATTCCGGGAGGACCTGCTTGCCATAGCCAAAAACTTATAATAAAATTTTGATTTAATTCTATACATAACTTCATACACTTTTTGGTGGTACAATGGCGACAGACAGACGGACAGACGGACAGACGGACGGACGGACAGACGGACAGACGGACGGACGGACAGACGGACACACAGACAGACAGACATTTTCTATAAACATGTTTTTTGGAATCTCTGACCCCTAAAACATGCAAATCCGTCGAAAAACGGAAGTCGAAAAAAATTTCGATTACAATACTTTCTTCTATTGAAGATAGAAGAAAGTAAAAACGCCACAAAAGGATTTTCTTCAAAGATTGTAATATTATGAATACTTTTGAGTTCCCTGTACGCATGCTGTAAGTGCTACACATAACATATTTTATAGTAACCAGGTTCTAGTGCACCTTAATAAAGTATATAAATTTCATTACGTTTAAAATTGTGTAATATTTTTAAAATACACCGCAGACGATTTTTCCCAAAGACTATAATGTAACGGTATAGTTTTGAGTGCCCCTGTAATTAAGCTATGAATGCTACACTCTTCATTTTTAATACCAAACATACTTTGGCAAACCTCGATAACGTATATCAATTACATGTAATCCCGACTATATTTACGCGAGTTAGAGCACGTAGAGAAACACAGCAGGCGACAGATAGAAAAACTGAAGTCATAAATACTTTTCTTCCATGTTGGAAAGTGTTAAAAAGGATTTACATGCCTTTAACCAGAGGTGCGAAGTTCGCACTAATCTTCCGTAATGCGTGGATTAATTTAACCCAGTTTAACAACGTTTTGAACCAGAAAAATTATTTGATGAATCTTTATTTATTTAATTCCAGTTTTCTACGTGGAACTTATTTAATTTCAACTCTCAAAAAAAATTCTGCTGCGAAATGTATTAAACCAGGGTTAAATTAACCCATATATTACGGAGGATTAGTGGCAACTTGGCACCTATGCTTTAACTGTACTTTTTTTTCAGTATGGTTAAACATTAGTTTAAACATCCTAATCCATGCGATAGCAATAACATATTAAAAGCCCCCCAAAATATGCATATCTGGAGATCTATAAATCTACTGGAAAATAATTCATTATCGTGTCCACTGTTAATTGCAAAAATTGCATCGATTTGGCGCGATAAAATATTTTTTGTGATAGCCTTTCAATAGTACCTGCAACAAAATTAACGTAATTTACTAACTTCATTCATATTTGACGCAATGATAGGCTACGAATAACAGTCGCTAGGCAACGAAGACAAGGAAAAAAAAAGAAATATGTATCATGTAAAACAAGAAAATTAATTTAAAAATTCTTTATATTATTGGAATACATGTATAAATGTCCTCAAAACATTATACACGTAAATAAAAAAATCTGATAGATATATTGATAAAACTTCAATATAATAGGAATAATTTAAAACCCTTATTTGGAATTTTAGTATCCATAATTTGACATTTAAATCCATTAATCAAACGTGCCATTTTCTTTCAACTAATCGAAATTTGAAAATCGTCTGACTTGCCGTAGAAAAGCATTATAAAGAAAAATAAAATCTTCCATATTTTCCGAACGAATGAACCAAATTTAACCAAAAACTATACAGCTACGTCCGGATATCTCACGAATATGCCCAATTAATTTCAAGCTGATCGGGTGCTTTTTGCGGCAGTTATCGCGGAACAGACAGACAGACAGACAGACAAACGGAAATCAAAACTTTTCGTGTCTCCACAGTAAGCCTTCACTGACGTTTCGGCAATAAACTGTTACTCAAATGCATGACTGCCAAATTTTACCCATTATGTTACCAATGCTTCCAAATAATACTGTTTGTATTAGTTACTCGTAAAATTTCTGCGATTACATAAGGACAAGGATATTTAAATAGGCGAAGTTTCGAAGAAAATATTAAGAGCAAACGAAATAAGCTGAAAGTTCTTGTAAAGATTTGTAGTACTACTTCTAATTGCGTACAACACATATGTATGTGTGTGTGTGTGTGTGTGTGTGTGTGCGCGCGCGCGCCTACGCGCGTACATATTTGGAAGTAATATATAAAATATATCACAATATTTCTGTTATATAAAAATTATAGTCATGTGACAACGAAAAAACTATATCGATTGTTTGAATATATTATTTTATTTATTAAATTATTTCTTTGATATTTACAAAAACAAACTCATATGATGCTTCCAGCAGGGCTGCCACAGGCGACTATTTTTTTTTTTTTTTTTACCTCATACCACTTTCTTAAAACAAAAAATATTGTATACTTTTCGAGAACATTTGCAAGAGAAATATACTGCAAGATTTTTTTTTTTTTTTTTTTTTTTTTTTTTTTTTTTTTATTGTGGTACGAATAGAATAGAAAAATAGGCGCATGTGCGTGCCCCGCTGCGAGGTTCGCACACCTTTTACCAACCAATTATAATAGAATTTTTCGCCCTTTTTCACCACTGAAAAATATTTCAAATCATGTGAATAAGCGTGGCAACTACAAATTCTGGAATTTAAATCTTACACAGAAAATTTCCTAATTTTAAATAACGGTTGAAAAGTCTTTGAAAAATTCAAGGAATGTGTGTACTTTGCAGCTTCGTATTATTGGGTCGTTTTGAAAGTCGTGTCCGTTTGGGAAAAACAGTTCGTATCGGAAAATTCTATCATTTAATTATTAGTCATAGATTCCGATATCTAATGTCTAGTAATTACCGGGTAGAATTTCCCGATACGAATTGGTTTTCCCTGACGGACACGACTTTCCGAACGACCCATTATATCATATACAGGGTCATCGAAAAATAATGCCTAGATTTAAAAAAAAACATAACATTGAAACCTTTTATGTTAAATGAGTAATTCTTTCACTGGACGATAACTGGTGAACGCAAGTTTGGTTTTAGTTCACCAGAATTATTTTGCATGTCTCTGTTATCTGCGGATTAGTTGCGCAGTCGTCAAGGTCAGCTGACGCGCCAGACTGCAGCTACTCACTACGATGTTGACCGTGCAACAAAAAGCACAGTGCGTTATTTGGTATGTGGGGTCAAAGTTAATAGTCAGTGTACCGCGGCTTTTTCGGAGAACTTATCCAGGTCAAACGGCTCCTGGTGCTCACATTGCACACATTTGCTCTTGGTGCAGACCGCATCACATTAAAACATACTAAGGTATGAAAAAAAGTAATTTTTGCTGCACATTACAAGACTAAAACCAATAAATTACCTTTCATAGTTTTTTGCGACAGTTATTTAAAATCTAGGCATTATTTTTCGATGGCACTGTATTTACAATTCAAAATTCTATCGAGTAAAACAAACCGGAATCTTTCGACAGAGAATCCATTTACGGACAATTTTTCCGTCGTCTTAACAAACATAATATTTCTTAATTTATGCAGTAATCTTATGCTAATATTTAACCCTTAAATGCCGGGTGTTCCTTTTCGGCAACATATCCAATTTAGGCTTCTAAAATAAATTAGAATAATATTGAAGCTATAATGCCTAATGTTGCCAATAAAATACATTCTGAAAATATTATTAAATCGATTTTCAACATGTAGATGGCAACACTTGTACTGTTTAAGAATAAAAATGTATTTACCTTTTTCAATTCTTGCAACTTGTTCTTTGTGTTTTGTTTGGAAGCTTGCGAAATACCCTATTTTGTTCTGCAGTGAGCAAGTAAAATTTATTTCTCATTATAGTTCCTAAAATTTTTGTGTGTTTAATATTATAGTATTTTATCAAGGAAAATTATTTTTTCAATTAAAGATTAGTATTGCCGATTAGTAACAAACTTTTTTTAGCCGTAAACCATACTTAAAACAAAATATTATTTTTTTAAAGTACTTTTCCCTTGATATATTTAAAAAATGAAAGCCGAAAAACATTATTACAATGATTTTTGAAATATCAGGCATTTAAGGGTTAAAAACAACTGTCATTAAAATGCGCTTTATTACTTTAATAAAAAGTGCTCATTATCAAAAGAAGATAATCTTGAAATGTTTTAAAGCACTTTCCCGGAAAGTTTAATTGTACATCATTTCCTTAAGGATGTTTGTATCGAGTACGCATGGTTTAGTTTCAGAAATATTTTTCTAATTTAAATCTAATTTATCTATTTAAATATTTATGTTATATATCGTCTTTAACTCAAATATTTTAGGAATATTTTATGATTATATTGAAAATTTAAATTATAATTACTGATCTAAAATTTAAAGTAAATAATATGTTACTAAAATGTATACTTACCCTAGTTTACACATTTCGTTCCGACAGTTTCCAAACAATAATCTTAGCTTTATTCCGCATTTGCAGAATTTCCGGAATTAAATGAAATTAAGATTGGTCAAGTGGGCGAAGATTCGGAAAAAGAAGTAATAAAGTTATATATAAAATACTTTGTAATTTTCCAGTAATATAATTATTATATATAAAACAATGGAAAAAAATTGCACGGGTTTACTACAATTTATTTCTTAAGGCGACAGTGGGCGTTCAAAAACATTTTCTACAGTTTTTACTCATTTTTTTTTTTTTTTTTTTAATTAAGTACACATATAATTTGTGCAATAATTAAGAATTTTTTTTAATTTTATTTAAAATTACTAATATGCAAATGAGTAATAAATTAACAATATGCTAATTAGTGATACAAAATAAAAATACTCCATGCGCATTAAATTTTGTTTCAGAAACTTGTAATCCTTTTTAGGATAGCTTTATAATATTATATAAAAAATTGCTATACATTTTAAAATAACTATCTAACTAAATAAGTAACTTGGCAGAAAATAATTATAAACATGCTAATGTAAATGCCCGTCCTAGGACGGTGGGTAAAAATTGTGTTTTTCACTTAAAATTTGAAAAAATGATAAAAAAAAATAATTGACAATATGGAAGCGTTTAGATGAGCAAAATTTGGCTAGTTTATGTTCTAATAAACACACAATTAACATTTACAATATTTCTGGGTAAACCAGGTTTACAATCTAATATACTATAACAAAATTAAGATTTCTTAATAAAACAAAAAATAATAAATATGCAATAAAAGTGCGTAATTAAACCAGTCTGCTGCAACTATTGAAATAATACTATTTTTTTAATAACACTTTGAAATTGCATTTTATCGTTTACCCAACCCCCCTTCCTCCCCCCTCCAATTTTTTTAAAATATGTATATTGATTAATAAATAAGTATCTCAGGTTGAATCACAACCGTCTAATCCCCTAAGCTTCTGTCCTCCTCATTCAAAGCTATAAATCAAAAATTATTAATTTTACTTTTCGTATAAATATTAATTTTTTACTTTTAAAATATGGGATATGTTTTTTTTTTTTTTTTTTTTTTTTTAAGTTTAAATTTACATACACCTGTATATAGAAAAGGAAAATATAAGTAATGTGTAATTTAAAAATAAGTTACAAAATGCCAGGATATTATTTCAGGGGGGCGGTCTAATGCCCTAAGCTTCTGTCCTCCTGATGGGAAGCTATAAATAAAAAATTATTAATTTTACTTTTCGTATAAATATTAATTTTTTACTTTTAAAATATTGAATTTTTTTTTTTTTTTTTTAAGTTTAAATTTACATACACCTGTATATAGAAAAGAAAAATATAAGTAATGTGTAGTTTAAAAATAAGTTACAAATTAATAAGCCTAAAATATTTAAATTGATTACTTTTTTAAAAGAAAGTCAGTTTTATCAATTTTTTGCAGGAAAAAAAAAGGGATATTTTTGAAAATACCATATCATTGTTTTTCGTGAATCACTTTATATGAGAAATAAATTAAAATTCCTTACATGTTGCAAAGAAAATTTAATATGATTGCAACTTAATACTTGAAATAATCTCAAATGACACTTGGCGATTTATTTTGATGGTGTAATGCGATGTGCATTGCATTGATTTGTTAGGAAGAAATGTCTACCATTGCTCAATTATCAGGACTTGTAACCTTGAGAAGTAATCGCGGGATTCATGTTTCTTGTCAACCAATGGGAGAATGGATCCTTTTCCCCTTTAGTCTCTTCCTGGGAGACTGGTAAGATAGATGGATTCGCCCCGCCCAGCGTTACACTGGCTTTTATTATATAGAGATACTATTGATCATTTCGGATAAAATTAAATGTTAAAATATTACTTTTTTTTTACCTTTTTATAAAATAATGTACACATATTAATAGCAAGTTTTGTAATAAAGTATATAACAAAAATATTTCCAAGTATATCATACAACAACAAATATTTCCAAGTATTATGAAAATTGGTATAAAATTAAGACGCATGAAGCATTTTGAACTTACTCAGTCGGCAAAAATTCTCATTTTGAGAAAACCGGATTTAAAGTTATATTTTATGTGTAGATTAAAAATGTTAAACACATTCAAAATAACTCTTTTTTTAAAAAAATTGTATTATAATTGCTTAGTATAGCAATTCAAATTCAATAAAAATTAAGTAGAACCAAGTAATTAGGACTGTAAAAGTTTCAAACATAAATGTCGATTTCATATGAACTTTCGTATAAAATTATAATTTATTTAAATATTAATATGAAAATTACTGTTACATGTTTAAATGTATACAATGAATCAACTATGGATGAACATTTATAGTTAAGATAAAATAATAGTAATAATTATACAATTATAAAAAAAAAATCAGTTGACGACTTATTCAGGTCGATTGATATCCCCATATTGAAAAAAATATATACATATCACTATTTTGAAACACATTCATCGTAATGTTTTTTTAAAGTATATAATGATTGCTTAATCTAGCAATTAAAATGAATAGAATTTGGGAATTATCAAGTAAATTGAGGGAAAAATGTTTCAAACATAAATGCCGATTTTATGTAAATTTCAATATAAAATTACTATTTACTTAGATATCACTATGAAAATTACTCACACATGTTTAAATTTATACAATGCATCAATTATAGTTAAACATTTATAATTAAGATAAAACAATAGTAATAAATTTACAATTATTAAGAAAAAGATCAGTTCACGACTTATTCAGGTCGATTGATATTCCCATATTGAAAAAAATATATATATCACTATTTTGAAACACATTCAGTATAATGTTTTTGTTTTTTTATAAAGTATATAATGATTGCTTAGTCTAACAATTAAAATGCAATAAAATTTGGAAATTATCAAGTAATTAGGGCAAAAAAAGTTTTAAACATAAATGTCGATTTTATGTTGAATTTCCCTGTAAAATTCTTGTATACTTAGGTATGATTAGGATATTTAGGAAAACTAAGGGCATAGCCGGATTTAAAGGGCAGGTTTAAAGGGCATAGCCGAATAAGCATTGGAAACATGCCTTTCAATCAAATTTCCTGATTTTTTTCAAAGATGTGGCTACATATCTGACAATATATTTTCCTTATTATCATCCAATAAATATTGATGTTTAATGAGATAAAAATGTTTTTTTGATTTTTTTAAAAAACGGATTTTCTAAAAAACTGCTGCGTGGAATTTCATGCCATTAACTGAGTATATATAGATACCAAAGATGCATAACTGGTAATTTTCCTATAATTTTCTGTTTATAAAAACTGTGTGAAATAGCGAAATAAAAATACAAAAAAATAAAAATCATATGTTATGTTTATCCGAAAATTACCAATTTCTTGTAAAAAAATTCTCCATATGTGCCCGTATATTCTATATAAATGCCGAAAGTTTGCGTTGGGTACTACATATAAATATTTTAAAAAATGTATACTTAAATTATTGAAATTCATTTTAAGGCGTTATTTGGGGTGGAGCTACAGAACTTCAACACCCGAAGAATTTTTGGAACAAAGTCAGCAGACAATATGTCAACTGATGTATTTTAGATTCCATTAAGCATATAAGTCATGTTTTTCAACATCATGCTCATTTTGATATCGACAGTGTTGAGAATGTTGCTCATTTGTTCATTAAAATTTAAAATACAGCAATTTTGTAACTGTTTATTCCAAAAATTCTTCGGGTGTGGAAGTTGAGTAGCGCCGCCCAAAATAACGCCTTACAATGAATTTCAATAATTTTAATATACATTTTTGTAAATACTATATGTAGTACCCAACGCAAACTTTCGGCATTTATAAAGAATATACGGGCACATATGGGGAATTTTTTACAAGAAAAGGGTAATTTTCGGATAACCATAAGATATTATTTTTATTTTTTAAAATTTTTAATTCTCCATTTTACACAGTTTTTATAAACAGAAAATTATACAAAAATTACCAATTACGCATCTATATATCCTCAGTTAATGGCATGAAATTCCGTGCAGCAGTTTTTGAGAAAATCCGTTTTTTTTTAAATCGAAAAAACATTTTTATCTATCATTATTTATAGGGTGATAATAGGGGAAATATCTTGTCAGGTATGTAGCTACATCTGCGAATAAAATCAGGAAATTTGATTAAAAGGCTTATGCCCTTTGTACAGTGCATAATATTACATTTTATAGTCATAATATAAAGAATAATAGTAATAAGAAAATTACTCTAAGAAATAAAAGTGAAATGGAATACAAAAATTGTAATTGAAACTTATATTTTACCTAAAATTGTTCAGCCCCATAAGATAAACCTTCAGCTTTTTTTTTTTTTTTTTTTTTTTTTTTTTGCATTATGAGATGTACTTTTAAACTTTTTAAGATTTCTTTTTTGTTCATATGTTTCAGACGACCTAAGATTAATTTGTGAGCTTCTACATTTATCAGGCATATTTGCAATTTCACAAGAAACAGTTCCTTCCCAGTCATTGATTATCAAAGACTCAGCATGCCCTAAATTAAATTCACTAACTGCTGAGGTAACACACAATTCCAGTAGTTTTTTGGAGACAAACACTTCTTTGGAGCATTTACTCCAGATGCAGCTGTGAAGGGCTTCGTTTGCATTTTGGGTCTTTGCGGAAATACATCGTGATAACAGTTCCGTTGACAATAGCCTTTCGTAAACAGTAAGAATGAATGTAACAACAGATGGTGACAGAAAAGTTTTCATAGTGGAATGTTTCTTCGGTTTTTCCTTTGCATGTATTGTTCGCTGGTAAAAACACCACGATGGCGAATCTTCAGGACACTTAGAATGCTGCGGCTTATCGTCTGTTGACATAGAATGGTACAAAGATGCAAAAATAGCAGTTTTCAATTTGTCAATATTTGGGGCATTTTCTTTACTAGCTTTTCTATCAGGTTGTAACGGAAGTTCCTCGCCACATTTAATACTGCCTGTGCAAACAGTTCGCGTTGACGTGTTTGCTCATATTTTGTCAAACGGTTTTTGGAATTTGAAAGAAAGAGACATGCTTTACAACACTGTGTTGTGAAATTTGTAAAAAAAATATCGTTATGATTATGTACAAGGTGTCTGAAATTGAACTCTCGCGCTACGAGATTAGAACCATAATTTACTTCCAGTTCTGTTGCGAAAAGTCAGCTACAGAATGTCACCGAATAAAGTGTACAGCTTTAGGTACTAGTGTTGTATCATATGACACTGAGAAGGTTTGGCGGAATAGCAGTTATATATAAAATTATAGTTAATTATATGTATCACAATTAGTATTATGTAATTGCGATTTGGTGGAAAACTTTCGATACAACCTAATGTAATAGTTTTATAATTTTACGAGTGTTGCTTCAGTTAAATTACCTCGTTTCTTGCCACGAAGTGTAATTCATTTGGCTTTACATTCTTTAATTTTGTTTCGTGCCTAACCTTTTGGCGACACGATTGATGCATTTTCCTTTCTCGATAATTTTTTCCCTACACACTTTTTGCTCATTCAAAAATTGAAATGTTTTTGCATCTCCATCTGAAAGCATTTTTGTGTACCGCATTTTGCCCATTTCAATTGAACGTTTCCAAAGAATCATAGCAGCATGCATTTCCATGCGGTTTGACGATACAGAAAAATTCTTCTGGCACTCAGATGAATGGGAATTACTCCATATTCCATGTTCTGCAGTATTCTTTCCAAGATCTCTAATAGCAGTGATACAGTCGTGACAATACTTACTCAAGATTTCAAAATCTACAACTCAACCTGTTAAGATATCAATGACTACACCAGTACCATATAGAGATGTATAGCCACGCTTTTGCCAAATAATATCATATGATACACAAATGTCCAATATATCTTTTTCAGCAAGAGACGGTTCAACTTCCTGGTGTTCTTCACTTATTGCTCTATGCGATATTTCTAAAATTTTAGATTTTATTTCTGCATTCTTCAAGGAAAGATGGTCCAAGCAACTCGAAAATATCATACGATCCATTGTAGGTATACCTAATACCATAGAAAAAGTTTCTAGGGCTGAAAGTCCTTTTCCAAAAGAAAGAAATGCTTTCACAAACTTATTGCTTATGTCAAACCTTCTGGAAAAGTATTGCCGTGAACTACTGTAAGTTGAATTGGAGGCATATTCTTACTGTTTACATTGGAGTTTTATGCCAGTTGAATAGCCAAACGTATCACCTGTAGAAATGTCTAAATTTGGAGTTTGGCATTCAGGGCAACATACATCACATAATAACGATGAGAAATCTTTTTATCAACAATAATATAATTTGAATCAACCTGTGATTCAGAGCTCAATGTATTAGTAACACTACTTTCATTTTCGATTGCACCAACAGTTGAGGAAATATTCCATCGTTTTGATATATTTTTTAATGAAGCCCCTTTACGCTTCGAACATCTGGCTTTGGGTTTTCGGTAACGAAATCTTATAAGATCCATTAAGAAAAGAAACAGAAAATGTAAAGTAAATTCTAAAATAATGCCACTTTATAGAAGTGTTTCAGAATTTCAGAGACTTACGCTTTTTTTTGCAGCATGATATTAAATAATAGAAATCACTTTGATAAATACAAATAAACATTGAGTAAGACAGTTACACAGTTGCGGTTAATGAAAACAGTAGTAGTAGTAGTTGTTGGAAATTAAAAACCACGGAGCACGATAGGAATATATTCATACGGCGTTGCAGCTGGATTACATTGCTTTCACAGACGCCCTTTAAATCTGAAATCGATTGTTTGCGTTAGAAAAACAGCTGTATCTCTTCAAAAAATTATCGGATTTGAATATTTTTCTTTGTATTTGAAAGTAGAAGACTGCCAGAACATTTTTTTTTCAAAAAACAAAAAAATGATTTTTTAATGTTCTTTTGCGATTTTGCACGTCCACTGTCACCCTAAAGGCTTAAAATATTTCTTCGAAATTTATAGTTACAATCTGAAATAACGCTTCTTTACGACTTACATTATTAATTCAAAATTCTATCGACTTACAGAAACCACAATCTTTCGAAAGAGAATCCATTTGCGGACAATTTTTCCGTCGTCTTAAGAAACATGATATTTCTTAATGTATGCAATAATTTTATGCTAATATTCAAAACAAACAGTCAATTAAATTCGTTCCATTACTTAAATAACAAGGGCTCATTATGGCAAGAAGCTAATCTTGAAATGTTTTAAAGCACTTTCCCAGAAGGTTACATTCTATCTGATTTCCTTAATGATGTTTCTATCGGATAATCATGGTTATGTTTCATAAATATTTTACTAATTTGGATTTCATAATTTCTTTGAAATTTTCTCTAATATTTTATGGCCATTTTAAAGATTAGAATTGTAACAATTAATGTAAAATATGTATGTGCGTGCGTGTGATTTAGAAGTAATACATAACACATATCCTATAAGGTTTCTGTAACAAATATGATATTGCTAAGTCATTTTATAGAAAATATCGGAAAAACTACATGGGTAGCTTCAAATTATTCTTTTATTTCTTAAATTATTTCTTTGATATCAACTAAAATAAACTCAAAGTACGATTCTAAGGCTGGCACATCTTTTACAAACCAATTTTAATAGAAATTTCTGCCTTATTTCATAGCTGAAAAATATTTTAAATCATGTGAATAAAACTGTTCTGCAAATTAAATGTTAAACAGAAATCTTTCTATTTTTAAATAAAGGTGGAAGACTCTTTGAAAATCCTAAGGAGTGTGCGAACTTTGCAGCTTTCTGACATCTTACATTCATAATTCAAAATTCTGTCGAGTTAAATAAACCACAATCTTTCGAAAGAAAATTTATTTACGGACAATTTGTCCATCGTTTTAACAAACATAATATTCCTTAATTTATGTAATAATTTTATGCTAATAACGAACTGTCAATAAAATGCGCTTCATTACTTTAATTACAAAGGCTCATTATCAAAAGAAACTAATCTTGAAATGCTTTAACCCCTTACAGTGGTGGAAAATTGGCGCAGAGGAGGAGCCTATTGACACCACTAATATTTTATGGTATTCTTCATCTTAATAAAAACTGTCATTAGATAATACGAAAAATTCTACTAAAATTTAGTGGTGTCAATAGGCTCCTCCTCTGCGCCAATTTTCCACCACTGCCCTTAATTCTCGCTCCCGTCATATTCTCTGGCTGTGTCTTTTACTCAAATTGTTTGATTCCCACCAGTTTTATAAAATAGTGAAATTGGCTATATTTTAGTATCGTTTTTCCTGTCATTAAATAAGGTGAATATTTCTTTTTCATAAAAGTGGTGCCAATAAGCAATTTGAATTTTCAACCGTAATTTAATTCGAGCGTTAAGGGGTTAAAGCACTTTCCCTGAAGATTTCGTTGTACTTCATTTCTTTAACACGTTCAGGGCGGCGCGGTGGGCCACACTCGAATGTCTCAGAGCTGGCAAGTCTCCGGCCTTTTGGATACCAGTATTTTAATACAGAAAATTTTGTTTTATTTAATTAGAACAATTGGGCGATTTAAAGGAACAACATTTTCTCTAAAATAAGAGTGGTGTACAAAACGCCGGAGACTTGACAACTTTGAGACAGTCGAGTGTGGCCCACTGCGCCGGCGTGAACGTGTTAATGATGTTTGTATTGGATACGTATGGTTTAGCTTCAGAAATAAGTTGCTAATTTGATTCTTTGCAGTTCGATTCTTCGTCAGATTGTTCACAAATAGGCATTTAGAACGTTTTTAGAACGCTTTTCGATAATTTTCACTCCTTTTAAATTTCAAATTTTTAAACAAATGTTCTTAGAGATCACCCAACAAACACTCGACTTAGGGCCGAATGACGTATATATCGCGGCCAAAAGGAGTTAAGGCCATTTGTAACCAAACAGTGTTGTACCGTAAATGACCCGCCGCTAGTTGCGGCAGCTATTGCCGGACCGCTAATGTTTCAGCGTTGAGAGAACGGTTACATTTACTTTGCCCGGCAACTCTTAAGGGGCAGTTTCTGGCAAAAACGTAATGGCCCGTCATTGTCTAGAAAGTAGAGGGCTAATATCAAATAACCCGAATATTTAATTAAAGAGAGAAAATGTATTTTTTCTTCATTTTTTAAAAAGTAAACTTAATTATTTTAAATCTGGCTTTTAGTAAATATATAAATACGTTGCGAGATTTATATTTAACAGTAAAACAAATTACACATTTTTATTTAGTTTTAAAATATTTTTATATATAAAAAAGTCCTCAAAATGTGCTACATTTTTTATGGCCACACTAAAAACAATGAATGTATTATTTTTCAATTTCTATTGATCTTATAGCCAAAACAAACAGGCAACTAATTAATAGAATATACATCTGAAACAACTTTTGTTTTGCCAAAATAAATTTTTAAATGTAAATAAACCTTGGGTTGCTAAAATTCTATTCAGTATAATATGAGACATTTTTAGTCTAAAGTACAATACTGAAAACAAAATTTAGAAAAATTATAAACTAAAATGTGAATAAATGAATAAATAAATAAAATAAATGTTTTTTGAATCAAAATGCTTAAAATATATATACAGCACACCTTAAATTCCCAATAAAAGAGCATAAAACAAAAACTTTGTTAATTTTTTTGTTAAAGTGTTTCATAAATGTTCCATGAAATCCTTATGGATTTTAATGGGGGGGGGGGGGGTTGCAAGGCCAAGAAAAAAGTAAACATTGCTATTAAGGTTGCATGTAAATATGCATGCTTGTTTTAATTTTTTCTGTATGATCAGAGAATAATGAACGCCTACTATTATTATTATTTTGCTCTCAAAGTGTCTTAGACTACTTTTTGTCGGTTGCAAAAAATAAGTTCTTTTACATGTTTCAAAACCCTCAAAGATAAACAAAATTGAGATTAAAATAAAAATATATAGCAAATGTACAGCCTCAATATAAATTCTATTCAGTATCATATGAGACATTTTTAGTCTAAAGTACAATACTCAAAACAAAATTTAGAAAAATTATAAACTAAAATGTGACAAAATAAATAAATAAATAAAATAAAATATTTTTTTGAATCAAAATGCTTAAAAAATATATACAGCATACCTTAAATTCCTAATAAAAAGAGCATAAAACAAAAACAAAACTTTGTTAACTTTATTGTTAGTGTTTCATAAATGTTCCATGAAATCCTTATTGATTTTAGGGGTGGGGGGGGGGGGTTGCGAGGGCAAGAAAAAAGTAAACATTGCTATTAAGGTTGTCTATGTGTAAATATGCATGCTTGTTTTAAATTTTTCTGTATGATCAGAGAATAATCAACACTTACTATTATTATTATTGTTATTTTGCTCTCAAAGTGACTTTGACTACTTTTTGTCAGCCGCAAAAAATAAGTTATTTTACATGTTTCAAAACCCTCAAAGATAAACAAAATTTAGATTAAAGTAAAAATATATAGCAAATGTACAGCCTCAATTCATCCCCCCCCCCCATACACACATACACACTCAAAACAACACACTTCATTGCTTTGCCAACGTGGCTTTGCGCCTCTCCTTGCAGGGAAATACAGCTAGGGAAAGACGAAATGAAAATTTCCCTTTTCTGACGCGTTTCCTTTGTTTTTTCCAACTGGGGATTTTCGTAGATGCATTTAAAATATTTTCAACTTTTAAAATAAACAACATTTCAAAACTAGCATTTTAAAAATTATTTCAATATTGTATGAGAAATTTTTAAGTTATAAATATACTGAAAAATAGTTCTATTAAAAGATAGTTTTTAAAAAAGTGTAGGATTTTCCTTTTCTGAGGACTTTTAGGGATTTTTTTGGCGTGTTTACAGAACTGAATGATTGAATCAACGCGCACTCTTCTTGCTCTATTTCGCCATCATGAATTGCCTTGGATTTACAAATTAGGTAAGATTATTTTTTATATATCATTTCAATCAGTTTATTAGAATTAGTTAAAACTAGTTCTTATCATTCTCAGGGACAGATTTAAGGTTAAGCTAAAGAAATATGAAAATTCGCATACCCACAGCCCGTATTCGGCGGCATGCATGTCTTGTGGTTCTGCATAAAAAAAACAAACCAGCAACCTTAGTTTACAATAGTTTCGTATTGAACTTAAATCTGTCCCCGAATATGCTATTAATAAGTTGTTAACTTTGTATAGTATATAATTATATAGGGTAGGTGGACATCCTTGAATGTTTTTGGTTGATAAAAAATTAGCTTTTATTGTTTTTCATAACTCCCTCTTGCATGTTTTATAACCAGGCATATTGTTGACACTCTTAATCAAACTAATCGGGGAGCAAAAAATAATGTTTCGAAGTTTCACTGTTTTTCAGTGAAAGTCTTAATGAATATGCTAAGAGTTTAATTCATTTTGACATATTTATATACTATTCGTTATTTTCGTGTAAAATTTGCATGCTTTTGCTTTGGTAATCAGAGTTCGCAAAAACTCGTTTTTTTTTTTTTTTTTTTTTCTTTTTGAAAAACCCAACCCACATGGGTTTTATCAGAAGTGTAATATATATATGATATTACATTATTGTATACTATATTCGTTATACATATTATATATATCAGCAAAAAAAATATATTGTTCCCTTATACAGCTTAATTGTAATGCTATTTTACAAACTATAAATTCTATAAATTGATTGAATGTCAGTGTTTCTCACAAATTAGTTTTTAACATAAAATAAAATATAAATTGTTAATTTGCTCCACCTACAAAATTTGCTTTGAAAATCAAATAATGAATAGATTGTTAAAATTCAAAATATATAAGTAGGAAGAAAAGGAGTAAAAAATACATATTATATAATGTACTCTATTGTATGTAGTATTGATTCTCACTAACTCTTTAAACCAATTCTTTCTGTATATATATTTTTTGGTACTACTTGGTATTCCGTCAACCAAAAATCTATCGCCAAACTGTAAGATTAAATGGCAATAATGGTTGATCGTAAATGTCACATTCACTTGACTTTAAGCAAGTTACACGAGCTTACGTCATAAAGTGATTTTTATTTTGACATTTTATTTGTATTTCTGTTAATGTTATGATAATTTATTTGTTATTTTGTTATATAAAAATAAAAATTATCTCAATTTATGTAATTTGGCAAAATTGGTCGACGGGATAACTAAGTAGTACCTATGTTTTTTACAAATGCATAAAAAAATAAATAAATAAACAAGCATAATGGAATAAAATACAAAAAGAATCTCTTATTCTTTGTTTTTATTTTTAAGCTTATGATTGCTTCAGAATTCAAATCCATCTCAGAGTCCAAAAAGCAATGAAATTAGTAAAAGTATCAACTCATTACATGTAAAGTCTTAAATTTGTAATTTTCTTTTTTTATATGAAGATAGTTAAAAAAAAAATGATTTTGTAGTTAGAAGTTTTATTTTCATGAAGTTTATTTGAATTTTTTATGCTATAAAGAAAAAGACATTCTTATATGCTTGTACCTATAATTATGTAATGTCTTGTATGTTGCCTGTGTACTATGTTCTATATTAGTAAAATATTTGGCTGAATCCCAAAACAGCCTAGACACTTGGCATCGTTCAATTTGGCGAGGTGATAAATGGATTTTTCTTGCTACCAGTTCGTTTCGTAAATTCTTTCCACGCCTACAGTGGTCTGATCTTGAATTGGGATTGGTTCATTTGTTGTGTATTGGATGGTTACGCCTTCATGAAAACTATTATTGGCACAGATGTCATATTCGCCCCATATTGGCGCGATTTTTTTCGGTTGCCAATTTGGGGAAAACATCAACAGCATAAACAACATAATCTGGGTTACCACATCAAGCAAAATAACGACACTTTGGCGCCAGTTAAGTACCCGTTGCGTATATGACATTGGCGTCAGAAAAAAATCGCGCCAATATGGGGCGAATATGACATCTGTGCCCTATTATTCACAGTTAGCTCAGCGATGTTTTTACAACTCAACTCTTTATTTGTAAAAATAGAATGTCGGCAAGTCAAAAGTTTGTTGTTGTTAATTTTTTTTTTTTTTTTTTTGCTGTTTTTAGTTGTAAAATTTGAAAGTTAAAAGTACCTGTGTAGTTTAATTTAAAATTGTGAGTATTTGTTCATTTTTTTTGCTGGGAAGTTAAATGAAGTTTGACTAAAAATTTACGAAATTATGGCAATTCAACATTTTTTAGAGTTGATTTTCAAGAAAGGAGATGCCTGTTAAGGTATGTTAATAATTTTATGCACTTTTTGTTGTAGCGTTTTATATTAGCCGTTTATTGTATATTTCTCATGTATGCTGTCCTTATGAGTTTTGTACATTTTGAGATTGCTACAGACTAGCGAGAACTGCTGAATGTTGAGATTGCTACACAGCGAGAAATGCTAAATCCAGTGATGTTTTTTTTTTTCTGGTTAATGAATGCGTAAGCGTTCATACACGATTACTGATTGCCGCTTAATGAGTTTTGTACATTTTGAGATTGCTACAGAGCGAGAACTGCTGTATTTTGAGACTGCTGAATCCAGTGATGTTTTTTTTTCGGTTAATGAACACGTAAGTGTTCATACACGATTACTGATTGCCACTTTGACGAGTTATGTACATTTTGTGATTGCTACAGAGCGAGTACTGCTGTATTCAGTGATATTATTTTTTTATGAATGCGAAGCGTTCAAAGTTCCGTAAATTAGAAATGATTTGTTCAATGTTTACTCTGATATAGGCATGTACTTTAAAATATTAAATGACGCCATGATTTTTTCTGAAAGTTGTTGAGAAATGAAAATTTTAATCATTAAATCGTTACTCTGATTTGAAAAGGTACTTTAAAAATTTCACATTTTTTCAACAAATTTTGTTTAAATCATTTGTTTTATTTTGAATCTCATAAAAATCAGCTTTCCTGTGTTTTCTAAAACGTCGTTATTTATAAATGTTGTATTTCCTATGATTCCAGGGTGATGATGTAGTAAAAAACAGTCTGGAAGCATTCAGGAAAGTGGACCAATCACGTTATTTTTCAGGTTGCCACATTTTAGGTTGGCGTATGTGGGGTGTTTGGCGCTTGTCAGAAAAGTCGCCAAATGGGGGTGTCTCGCCTGTTTTGGTATTCTGCCAAATATTTTAATGTGCTAAAATATATTTTTTTTACTTCAGCTGTTTATGTAATGGCTTTTATGTATTATTTTTTTTTTCAAAATTACCTGAAATGACATAAATTCATTAAATGTAATATGTTGTTTAAAATTTTAAATATTGCTAAAATTTGAAAAAATCCACATTTTAGTTTTTTTGGTGGGCTTTTTCAAGTGGGGCCCAGTCTGAAAAAACCCACAGGGAATTTTCCGACTGGGTCCAGCTTTGCAAACCCTGGTAGTAATAGAAAACTTTGAATTTTATACTATGCTAATGGCCATTTAGAAAATTTCATTTATTGTTAAGATTTTATGACCCATGTGCAATTGGTCAATTTCCAGTTGCTGAAAATGCAATTTCAGTAATGTTCATACGTTCATAAAAATCTTTTGACTTAACTCAAAACCTAAGTAATGAAATTTAATTTTTTATTTGCACTTACCAGAATGTAATAACACCAACCAATTTTTTTATAAATAGCTGTTTTTAATTAATTTTGTGTGATTAATAAAATTTTCGTTATTTTAATCAATTTTTTTTTTTTTTTTTTTTTTACTTTGCCTTGCATATTTTATAATATGGCAATCAATAAAATAAATCAGAAAGCGGAGAATATTGTTAGGGCATAGGGTTTAATATCTCCCAATTTAAATAAAAACAATTAAGTTACAGAAGTTGTTAAAAATAAATGTTAAAATGTCTGTCTTAAATGTTTACTTATTAATCCCCCCCCCCCCCAAAAAAAAAGAAGTAATGTGGCCTCAAACAGTAGTTCTGCAATTTTATTTTGAAATTATATCCGAGTTTCCCCCAAGTTTAAAAGATTTGGTCAAAGAAAATTATGGAAATTGCCAGACATATATTGCTGGAAACCCGAATTAAGTCATTTTTTACTATGGTAGCAATTTTTTTAATGCAGAGTTCAAAGCAACATGGAAAATCTGGAAAGTAATTGGGGAAATTTTAAAATATATAAGAAAAATCAGGGATTTTATAAATATTTTCTAAAAAGTCATGGAAGACAAAAATAAAGCGGGGTGTTCTTGGAAAAAAAAAGTGTGACATTCGTCAAATGACTGCAAAACAATTGCTAATTTTGTCAAATGATTGCGGAAATAAATAGCTAATTTTGTTGTAAGCCCGTTTGGTCATCGATTTTTTTGAGATCTGACCAGGCAAATTGGCAGACATGTTTTGCTGAGAACCCTGTAGTTAACCCTAGAACTACCGAAAATTTTACTCAAGTTATATAAAAATATTGCACATCAGAATTCTTATTTAAAACTATGGAACTTATTTACTTAACTCATTATTGTCTGGTTTACACATTTAGTTTATTTTAAAGAAATTTCTGGTTAGAATAAATATTTCGAATGTACCCATCGGGCCCATTGGACCCGTCTGGTAGACGGAGGGTTAACCAGAGACATGTTTATTATACTGTCATAAAATCAGAAGCTGTTGATACTATATATAGATATTAACTAAAAACTTCTTTCTTGTGTGCAAGGTAGCTGTAAACGATACAAATTAGATTTGGAAAATAAGCGCAAAATAGAAGAAAAAAGGTAGTAAATGAAAAGACAAATAAAGAATAAAGAAAAATAGATAAAAAAAAATAAATAAAAGAATTATGAGAAATGGGAAAATATTAGAAAAGCTGCTGAATTAGAAGAAGAAGGAATTGAAGTTATTTTTTTGAAATGGAATTAAAAAATTGCCTGAGAGGTAGCAAAAAGTAGTAGCCAGCGATAAGCAATACTTTGATTAATCTGTTCATTTATTTTGAAATAAATGCATATTTGAACACAATAAAACAGACCAAACTAATTTGTACTACTTGAATATTAATGTCTTCAGGTTTCATGCACACAGATTAATTGCTTTGCCAATATGTCAGTAAGATTAACTTTATTTTAAGTATACAGAGTGTTTCACTAGGTAGTTACACAGATCTTGTCTGGGTAGTTGCACAGATCTTGTTTGTTTCTTTGAGAATCATTTTACCATATAGTAATATTGGTTTTATTTAATATGAAATTTCTGGAATTTATTAAAGTAATGCAAGAGTTATTCGGAAATTGTCGTATTATAATTTAAGAACTACAGGCAAATATCTTTACAAGTTTTTAATCTGTACTAGTTGGGACCAAACGTTGTCCAGATTTATAGAATATTGTGTGGATTATGAGTAATTTTGTTTTTTCTGAAGAACATTTTGTTACCATATTTAGTGTAATATAATATAAATATGAAATCTAATAATGTAATATATTATCCCATAAAAGCTCATTTATAAAAGAAATTATATATTTAAAGAATAATATATACAATGAAATTTGATATACATGCAAAGTTCATTAATCCATAGTGTTGACTATAGAAAAAAAGGGCCGCCGGGTGGAATTTTTTAAAAAAGGGAACACTATTCTAAAAAAGGGTACATCTTTTCAAAAAGGGAATACTATTCTAAAAAAAGGGCCTATTTTTTTCAAAAAGGGCACACTTGTACCTTGTTCACTAAAAATATTTTGAACCGGTTTGTTTAGAGCCCTAGTATTTGCGATATTTTCCCAAGATCAATTGAATTGCCATGGGACACATAGGAAATGTAAAAAGGGCAGCCGGGCGCATCAGAAGGGTTTAAAAGAGCCGCCGGGCGCTGCACCCTGCTAAAGCGACTTAGAATCAACACTAATCTGCACAAGCTGGGACCAAAGGTTGTGCACATTATAGAGTAATATAGATTATGAGTCATTTTATTTTTTCTGGAGATCATTTTAATACCATATTCAGTTATAGTATAAGATAAATATGAAATCTAATAATTTAATTTGCTATCTCATAAAATGCAATTTTTCAAGTGCTTTTAGTAAAGAAATTATATATTTAAAGAGTAATAAATACATTGATAATTTGATATTTATGAAATTTTTTTTACCGTGATCAATTGCCAAAGTTCATGTTTTTTTCAACGATCTTTGACGAAATTCATGTTTTTTACCACGATCAATTTACGAAATTTGTAATTTTTTCTTCTGTGTCTTGCCAAAATTTGCAATATTTTTCCGCGACAGATAGGCAAAATTTGCTGTGATTCCGCGATCTTTTGACGAAATTTGCAATATTTTTCCTCGATTGTTTACCGAAATTCGCGATATTTTTCCAAGGTCATTTGGCGAAATTCTCAATTTTTTTTGTGATTATTTGCCAAAATTTATAGTTTTTTTCCGCAACTATTTCATGATATTTTTCAATGATTGTTTCACAAAATTAAAGTTTTTTTCCACAATCGTTTCATGAAATTCAAGTTTGTTTTGTTTTTTTCGCAATCAATTACCGAAATTTGCGTCTCTTTCCGCCATCATTTCATGAGTTTTTTTAAAGATCTTTGATAAAATTCATGTTTTTTCCTACCATCATTTGGCAAAATGCGCAATTTTTGACGATATTCGTGACGGGAATGTTCGAGACGGGAGACGGACGTCACAGACTTTTTTTTCTCTTTTGCAGACTCTTTTTCATCGAACTTTTATTTTGCTTCATATTTTTTGTTCAGCTCTTTATTCCTTAATACAAAAAGTTAAGATTATTATTTATAAAAAGCTGTAAAATGCCTAAAAACGCTACATGCAAGTGAATGCTTAATTAATTAACACTTCAATTGTAAAAATATTTTACCTGCAGATTATTTTTTGGCCCTAAAGTATCTGTCGCAGACACTTTGAGAAATTTCTGCTACTGGGACCACTGAGTACATAAAGTGGTTTAAAAAGGGCTTGCCAGGTGCATAAAGTAGTGAGAAAGGGCTGCCTAGCACCTTGCCTTGCGAATTTGGCATAAAATCAACACTATAATGTTAGGTTGTTTAAGTTCTAAATACTAAGTGTAAATACGAATAGTATTATAAGTAAGATTTTTCTTGCTTTATCAGGGGTCGATCCTGGCACAATTTGGGTCCTATTTCAGGCCCCTTCGCATAAATCTATTTAATAAAATTGGCCCCTTCACAAAATAAATTTTATAACGGGCCCCATTACAAAAATGAACTTAATAAAACAGGCCACTTCACAAAATTCCTTTTAATAAAATAGGCTCCCTTTGTAACATTCATTTTCATAAAAACTATTTTAAAATGTGTAATTTGTATATAAAACCATGTGACGAAAAACGAACTTTAGCAAGAGGATTTAAAGAAGTTTTTGTTAATAAATTCTTGTTTCGAATTTGAGTAACTGGATGTCAACTTTAGGTACAAAATGTTATTTTACACAAAAATCACTTACTTTTCAGAAAATGGGCCCCAAGAATAAAAACCTGCATCGACTCCTGTTATATTTAAGGCTGTTCTCAAATCCAAAAGAATTAAAAAACCCAATTCACTGGTATCATTTAAGTGCTCAATTATATATTTAAAAAAATTCTAGTTGAATATGATAAATACTTAATATTACAACCTATTTAAATTATTTATTTTCATGAGTTTCAGGGGAGTGTAGTGATGTTACATCAATTCAAGGAGACAGTTGTGCACCTTAACTCTGTTCATTTTGGTATTCAAGCAAAGATAAATATCTGTTAATTTGCTGTATTTGTAATGTAAGTTGAATTTTTTGCATCTAAAACTGTATTATTGTACGTTATTTGCAGACCTGCCAACTGCTACGAAAAAATCGTAGTTGCTACGATTTGGACCTATAAACTACGATGCTACGAAAATCGGTCTTAAACTACGATTTTTTGCAAAGAACATAAACTCATTTTTTTGTTTCTAGTTGCGATTTTTATCCCGTGCAGCATATTTTTCAGGAGTGATTCTGTTATGAAATTTCCAAAATTTCAATATATTCATTTCCGAAAGTTTAAAAAAATCCATTTTAAAAAAATAGCCATTAGTCTGAAAAAAATCTGGGCTGCAAAACAAACTTCTTAACATAAAACACTCTTTATGTATATTAACCAGGAGTGAATCGTGTTTCTGTAAATATTTATACAGGAATTCTCTTCCTTAGAAACAAGGGTGCCATTTTAAGAATTTCTGAAAGGGGAAGGGGTGGTTGTTTGAGGGGCGAGGTCGCACGATTTGTGAATTTCGTCAAAAGTTCATGGTAAAAAATGCAGATTTCAACAAAGAATCGTGATAGAAAAATATAAATTACGATTGTGGGAAAAAAAATGTGAATATTTTGAAATGATCGCGGGGGAAAAAATCGCGAATTTCGTCAAAATTTACTGCACTGTGCTAAAATATTGGAACCAGACTCCTTTTACAAGTGTAAAAAAAAAAAAAAAAAATCTGCGAAACGAAAAGAAAATCTAACAATCGTATAAAAACTTTCAGAGGAAAAAATTTACTATATTGAGTTGAAAGACTGAAACCTTATTCCTTTTACGAATGTCAAAAGATGGCTGCGTAACACAAAAAACCAACCAACCAACCTCCAGATTAATTTAAATTTTGTGTGCTACGATTTCTCATTTTCAAAGGATGGCAGGTCTGGTTATTTGTGAACTTTGGGGCTCTTTAACATGTTTGACAAACTTAAATTTACACATTTAGACCATTTTTTACACTTGTACAATTAGAATACTTATTCTTAACTCTCTTTTGCAAAGTTTCTCTCAAGCTTCATCCCCCCCCCCCCCTTAATACTATGAATTACTTTTTAGTCGTTTGCAATAAGAATAAATACTTATTATGAGGGAGAGGGATTGTTTAGTATTGTCAAATGATGAAAAAAGGTTGTGAATCCTGATTTAGTCTGTCACTTCATCTGTGTGAACTTTATATGAGTTTTTGTTATGTTATAGTGATGGTAGATATAATCAAGTTATTTTTAACTCTGATTTAAAACTAATTAGTTTAGTT
The DNA here is from genome assembly GCA_963932465.1 of Maratus speciosus. Lineage (NCBI taxonomy): Eukaryota > Metazoa > Arthropoda > Arachnida > Araneae > Salticidae > Maratus > Maratus speciosus. The sequence continues at coordinate 589,242,071 of OZ010786.1, read as the reverse complement.
GACATCTTATAAATTAGAATTTATCAATCCTGAGTGTATCATTTAGTTCTGCTTTAGATCCATGAGTTATAAAAAGTAAAACTTCTTTAACACAAACACATACAGCAAGCATATGAATTTTGAATGATTTTTATGTGTTTTTTTTCTCCATTTGTTTTCTTTGTTAATATTTTGCTATATTTGACATTTAAAGCCATAAAAATTTTCATCTTGTCTTTATTTTGAAATAAACACTACACTGCTTTCAACCACAAACACTATTTTCTCTAAAGGCTTTATTTCATAATTTTATTTTGTGGCAGAAAATTCCGTTGCACAGTTAAAAGCTGAAAAAAACTTTGGGTCTCTGCGTAGAAAGTTGTTTTAGATTTACCAAACCCAAAAATATTTTTAAGAATCCTAAAACTGTCACATGCAATAAAATTTATTTAAAGGTATATTTAATTTTTTATTCTGTTTTACTTATTATTATTCAATACCAGGGTGGGATTTGCGACCAAAATTTTGAAATCCCACCCAAAATAATATCGCGGGCGGGAGACTGTCGTCCAAAAATTGTCACCCTTTTCCTGAAAATTTTGCATTTTGAAATTACGATTAACTACCACGAACGCCTTGCAAATTTCCTGATATTTTCGCGTGACTAATTGACACATTTTGCGTTTTTTTTTTTTTTTTTTTTTTTTTTTTTTTACTGCGAAAGATTGTTGAAACTCACGAATTTTTGATGCGACCGACAGACAAATTTCATTATTTTTTTCCACAACCGAGAGGCGAATTCAGGGGTGAACAAAATTTCCGAAACACGAATGAATTTTCTGAAATACGAAAATCCGCGTTACGAATTTTCCAAAAATTTAAGGCATTAGGTTCTGAAACTTGTGAAAAATCGGTCATCAGTTCAACAGAATAATATCGTGAATTTCTACAAATGATCGCCGAAAAAATCAATTTTGTCAATCGTTCGAGGAAAAAATCGCCAATTTCGTCACAAAGGATTGCGAATAAAACAAATTTTGTCAAAGGATCACGGAAAAACGTGTATTTTGTCAGATTGCGGGAAAAAAAAAACTTGAAATTCATCAAAGGATCGCGAAAAAACGCAAATTACATCAAAGTATAGCGAAAAAATCATAAATTTCGGCAAAGGAACGCGGAAAAAATGCGAGTTTTGGCAAAGGATCGCGGAAAAAACTAATTTCATCAAAGGATCGCAGAAAAAAGCTAATTTCCTCAAAGGATCGCGGAATAAACACGAATTTAGTGTTTAGCCAAACGGCCGCTGAGAAAAAAATCACGAATTTCATCAAAGAATCGCAAAAAAAATACGAATTTTGTCAAAGTATCGCGAAAAAAACACTCATTTCGTCAAAGAATCGTGAATTTCGTCAAAGAATTGTGCAAAAAAACTGATTTCATCAAAGGGGCACGAAAAAACACATAGCTAGTGGTGGGAGTGATCCCCCCCCCCTCCCTGCCCCCTCATCCCCTCTGTTTAAACCTTTCAGAAAATTTGCTGTCAGTTTCAGATTTTTTTATTTTTTTTACTCAGAATTACTCTGCTTTCTTACTTTTTTAAATAAAAAACATTTTGCATCATTATTCTGAATTGTTGATTTAAATTGCTTCAATGGTATTCTGTCACGCCTGCATTAATACAGACATGATAAAATAATTAATGCAAATCTTTAAAAAGGACGTAAAATAACAGTGGGTTTCATATTTTTTTCTCCCTCACAAATAGCTCAACTCCCCTCCATTTATAAATGTTGGTAGGGAGACTCCCTTCCTATGAAAAATTGAATTTCAAGCCCTGAATACCTTTTATTACTACATATATTCATATAAGTAAATAATTTTTTTTTCCCCTGTAAAACTTTGCAGTGTGTGTGCAGCACGCCTGCTCTATGGTACCATAGACAGTAGGAACCTGGTTAGAGATTTTTTTTTTTTTTTTTTTTTTTAAGATTTTGCTGTGTGTGTGTAGTAGCATGCATATTCACAATACCTACTCGGTTCGGATTGGCCACAGGTATTTCTCATTTTATTTTTCTGGTATAAGATATTGAATATTCAGAAATAATTATGAAGCCGATCGCTATATAATAGAATAATGGAATTGTTATTTAACCATCCAGCCGCTGGCAACGCTCATATCGCATTTCACATATTCTATACAATTCCACAGGGAATGCTATTTTTGTGTTCTAGTGGGCTACTTTTTAAAAATTCAGATTGCTTGATTCCCACCACTTTTTTTAAAAACAATTTTTTTTATACTTCAGCTTATTATCGCATTATTTAATCTGTAATTAAATAAAGTGACTATTTCTACTTCAAAAAAGTGGTGGGAATCAAGCAATCTTAATTTTAAAACTTAAAAATATGCTACGGTTTTATCCAAGAAAATTAAACAGTCGCCCACGTCTGAAGGGTTAACTCTTTTAGGATCTATCGTCCTATAAAGAGAACATATGTTTTCATTGAATATTATTTTGTCTTATTAGTTTTATTATTATTTACATCTAGTAATGACAGTATTCTAATCTTAATCTTAATTATATTATAAATGTGAAAATGTTTGACTGAAGTCAGCATTAAATCAGCCTTTTCATTCATTATCCACCATATTAATTTTTTTTCAATATGCAACATTTTCACCTAAGTTAATAAAATTTACAATTTTATATGTTTCTAATACATAAAATAAAAATTATAGATAAACATAAAACACGCTTTCAGTCAAATTTTGCATTTTGCACATATTTGTGCAATATTTCCAGAAAATATATTGAAGTTTCTCTATTAATATTTTTAACATAAATTAAATATTTGTGCAATATTGACATTTCACTACAAATGTTGGCACAATATAACCAACATAGCTGATACTGTTTTTTCGAGTAATTACGTTTCTGTATTTTTATAATCTTTATTTCCAAATAATAATCATTGCCTTATTTATTCTCAGAATTTATATTACAAATATTACTATTTGGATGAAATATTAGTTTGAAAAAAATTCAGAAACACAATCACTCTTTAAAATATGTAAAATTTATTAAGTAAAAATTTTGCACATTAAAAAAAAAAAAAAAAAATGAATAGAATGGATATGACAAAAGTTATTTAATCCCCAGTTTTGCAGTTGACTTCAGTCAAACTTTTTCACACTTTTTCATGTATAATATTAATAGTATTAGGATTTTATCATTATAACATGGAGATAATAGCAAAACTACTTGTTAAAGACAAAATAATACTCAATGAAAAGACATGTTCACTTTATAGGATGCTAGATCCCGAACGGTTTGAATAAAAATTCCATGTTTCTATGAGACAGCGATCGGCTTCGTATGTGTTTCAGAATATTCAAAATTTCGTACCAGAAAAATATACTGTTTAACCCTTGAGGGGCAGTGGGATATATTACATCCCACCTATAGAGTTTAATCTAGGAAAAGGGGATTTTTAGCTTTTGGACTAGTTGCAGCCAATAACTTGTAGCCAAATAAAAATAGCTTTAGCCAAGGAAAAAAAAAAGTTTTATTTATACAAAATTTCTATATACATGAGTATTATTTTTAGTTATGCAATATACAAACAAATACATCACTCTGTAAGATTGACCCTTCGAGATTTGGCTGTATACCACACAGCAAATTCTTTTTTTAATGGGATTTCTTTTCAAAATTCCCCTTCCAAATTAATCATTATTAAGTTACTTAAATTCTTGATTGTCAGTTTGTTTCTCAAGTCAATTTTAGTTATATTCATGAGACTGAATCCCCCTTCACAGTCTGCTGTAGACAACAAAAGTGATGCTACAAATTCATACAAAGAAGTCACATTGGAAACATGCCAGCTAGGAAACCATTACATAAGTAGTACCAATCATATATGTGCCACTCTTCAAGGAAAGGAATAATGGGAAGGTGTACTCGCACTGTGTCTCTTCGCTATGTGGGGACTTCGTTCGTGGTTCAATCGGTTCTATATTGTTTATTTTTTTATAAAATTTTGCAGTGCATGCGCAGCAAATCTGCTATATAGGACCACAGGCAGGAGGGGATCAGGTTCAAGGTTCATCCGATTCGAGATTGTTTTTTTGGAAAAAATTCATGGTATAATCTGTTCGAGATTTTATATTACAAGATTACAAATAAATTAGAGGCTCCAATGAAAGGAGTTGCCCACTAGTGGGAAAAGTCAGCTAGTTTTATGTATAATAAGTGTTATCAGCTGGTTCTTTCTAAGTTTTATTTTGTTATTTTCATTTCTGAATAAATCTGCTTTTTAAAAGCATTTATTTTGTTTATTGAAAGTATTAAACATTATTAAGTAAAAAAAATTCTATTTTTAAGATATGTTATATTCTTTTAGGTTAAGATATATTAAAGGCGAGGAAGTATTTTGCAATCGTTATTATTTTTTAAACAAAAAACTTTATTAAGAACATGCATTATCTATTTTTAATTAATATAAAATCAGTATAACAACAGTCAACAAATCCGTAAATGTAAAGCATATAAAATCAATTATATATTAAAATATCTGAAAAATAGCTCATTTTTTGCATGAATATCTATAATACCAATCTATTTCATATATGTGAATTTCAAAACATCATGGATAAACGAGGGTCTTTTTTTTTATATATAATGCTTTTACAAGAGTTAAACTTAACACTCAAATCAATTTTTCTTTTTCATTTCATCAGAGACATAGTAAAGAATTTTATTTTCCATGGCCCCTCTGATTTTGAAGAAATGTTTATATTGGATTTTCCATGAGTTTCATTTTATAACAAAAACAGCTGAGTTTTGCTGTTTTTTTTTCTTAACCCCAGTGCCTTCAACAACGAGTATCTATGTGGGCTATGCCCACTCTGATCTCTAGTCTAATGAACCTTTTATTATTGTGTGTGTAATCCATCCGCTTATCACAGATAGAGGGGAAAAATGCACACTTATAGCATAATTCTTTTCTGTCCCCAGTGGTACCTTTCATTTACAGAAATATAATATTAACGGCCTACTTCAGTAGGGCGAAAAGACCCGATCGCTAATGCTATTCCTATGGGAAAAAATTATAAAGATATCTCGGTCGCATTTCAGTATTTTTAGATGATTTTTTTTGCAGTGGCTAGCTGAGGTTGATCTGTATGCAGTACGTTTTTTACTTTTTCGATTTTCATCGGTGATTTTTTTCAAGAGGATGTTTTCATTTTAGGAACCGGTTCTGAAAATGAAAGTGTCCTGATTAAAAATACTTGTAAACGAAATTGAAATAGTAGAAAACGTCCTGCATACAGATCGACCTCAGCTAGCCACTGCAAAAAAAAAATCATCTAAAAATATTGAAATGCGACCGAGATATCTTTATAAATTTCTTCCATAGGAATAGCATTAGCAAACGGGTCTTTTCACCTGACTGAAGTAGGACCTTAATTTAAAAAAAAAAAAAAAAAAAATTGTCTTCATATTCTGTGATTTTTCTACAATTTAAAGCTGTCATCCATGTTGCTGGGATGTAAATATTTAAACACAAAGAATATCCACAAATAGATACTACCTTTCTGTGGAATTGTGCAATGTCAGGCACAAACGGCTTTATTAGACTAGAATGATAAAGACAGGTGTTTCTCTCTCCAGGATTTTCTTGGAGAGACTGTAAAGCTACATGATTTGGCAGCAAATTACCTGTCTATCTGAAGTTGTGCACCTTGAATAAGATTTTTTTATAAATTTTCTTTTAAGAATTTTTTTATTTAATTTTTAATGCTATTTTTAGCATTTTCCACGTTTCGCACTATTTTTTTTTTAAGGAATCCCAGTTTCAGCCCAATATAGTAAATTTTGTTCTCTGTAATTTGTGAAATTCTTCCAAATTTTTTATGCAATTTCAGCAGCATTTGCAAAAAAAAAATTCTGAAATAAAAGAATTCTCCATTAAATTTTGCTGCTACCCTGATTAAACTCAAGTTGCAAGACTATCAAATCAGTTTCTATGGCCAATGTGAATGATGTTGCTGAAAATTTTTATTTTAATCTGGGTTGAAAGAAAAATCACCATAATTCAAGTTTGTTTTGTTAGAGACTGGAGTGGGAATAGCATGGGTTACGCTGCAAAAGTAATAGATTTTCCAACTCCAGGTTATTTCAATTTGAAATTTGTTGAAGAAAGACCAATTTGCTAAGTTTTGCCAATAGAGCAAATAGTTACAAAATATAACTTATATAATTAGCATCAGTGTTTTATGGAAACAGAAACTGATAAAAAAGAAACAGGCTGAATATAAGGGGATATATGACAAATACAATACATCAAGGCCCCGCTTGTAGAGGCCCTTAATGTGGTAAAAAACATTTTCTAAGCCTTTTAATAAGAATAATAGTAAAAGGGCCTAAAATTTTGAACTTTGTGTTCTCTTTTCCCTCACACTTATATGAGGCTCCCTAAAAAGACTAAATTTTTAAAAAATAGAATTTAGAGCCTCCAAAATTTCTTGCATCTGAGCATCAAATTTAAAAAGAATAGTGGCTATCGAAAGACAGATCGGTTTGGTTGAAGGAAGCAACATTAGAAAGTACTGTCGTGTCAATTCTCACTTTTTTTTTTCCTTTTTTGAAATCTAATTGCGGTTTTTGATTGAGAATTTCAACCCTCGTATTGAAGCAAAATATAGGTCAGTAATTCCTAGAAACTCGAAACATAACTTGATGCTAATAATAAAAAAATCCGAAATTTTCTAAAATTCAATATTTTTATTGCAAGTGAAAATGTTTCTGCAAAAATTTTATGGGAAATTTTAAAGCTTCAGCAACAACTTGTTGAGAAAGCAATAGAATGTGATCCTTAACTGGTGAGGAGTTGAATTTAAAAGAGAAATCGAGACTGCAACTTCTCCTTATATGGAAATTCATAAACCAAAGCTCTGTTCTTCCAAACAATCGTATATCAAAAAAATATTTTCAGCCATCAACTAGCAACAAAACTTTGTACAATATGTTTATAATTATTCAAATTTATTTACAGCACATACTTTTTAATCTTTAATAAATATATTTTTGTGTTTCAGTTGCTTTTTCTATTAAAAAAAATCGTAATACCTAACCCCCTTTTATGCACAGGAATATAGTCTCAACATTCGCGACGTTTCCACGAACGTTTAGGGATTGCTGTAATTTAGATTCACAACTATGTTTTGTCATCTGTCTTATTCATCATTTGCATGTCATTTAGGGGTATATTCTTGGATATTATATTCTTTGATGCTAACCTAATGGCTTGTTTTGATAGTAAACAACATTAATTGTGTCTCTGTAATTTGATTTTTTAAAACATTTGAAGTTTTTTCTGCAAAACTAATTTGTTTTTTTTTTTGTTGTTGTTACAGAAGAATTATAAAAATCTGGGAATAAAAATTTTCTCTAAGAAGATGGCTGTGGATTTTCTTCTTTACCAACTTTTATGGACAAATAGCATAACTATAACAGGAATAATTTTTCATGTAAAATGTTTGTGTTAAACTTGATCGACTTGTAAACAAATAAAAAATATATATTTTTTTTTACTTTGTTTGTTTTACATTTATTATAAAAAATAAAATTGTGAAAAAATGACATTTGGTTCTAGAGTTTTTTAATATATTTTCTTTTAGGTAAGTCATGTGAAATAACAGAAAAAAAGAGATGCATTATATGTTTTCTCCTAAGAAAAACTGTCTCTCTGTTTTATAATAAAAGCGGGAGGTTAAATAAAAATTAATATATTTTTTATATATATTATATATAATTCAATAAAAATGTGGATTTATGTAAATTATATTTTTTAATTTTTGATGGCCTGATAAACTGATATATCATACTAATATGCTAGTTAACTATAAATTAACATTGCTTGAACACGATGCATTAAAGATTCATTGTTGTATAAAGACTGTTATAATTCCAACCAAAATTTCTAGTAAGAAAAGTAAAAATATATTCTTATTATGAATAATGTTTTAGTCTATTTCAGAAAACATGAACGTCTAATACATGACTGGCAAACATGTGTGTTTAGTGCCCGTTGCCATCAATATATCAGAAAATTATCAAAGTGCCTTTTCGAATGTAAAAGGCAAAAAAAGAAGTGGTGGCAGTTGGCTTTCTGGCAGTTAGTCATATTTTGAAGAAAAAAAAAAGTATATGTTGAAAATGTTTCATAGTTCATGAAATGTATGACGAGGATGTGTTTTTGTGTATAAGAGGGAGGTGGTGGAAAGAAGACGGAATACAACAGCAGCATTACGTTATAGAAATACTTACATTTTTTTCTATTAATTATACATTAAAGAAATGACGATGTGAAAGTAGCTTTTTTTAATAGACTTAAATGACCAAATTACATACGTAATTTATCTTAAAAAATTGTTAAATTCTAGTGATCAATAAATGTTAAAAAACAATTTCCCAGATTACAAAAGTTAAAATGTATTCTTGTATTTTGTTTTATTTTCCAGCTGGATAATTGGAAGAAACATCCAGGTAAGAAATTGCATGAAGTTTGGTTCATATATATAAATAAAATAGAGCATCGAATTTTATATATTTGAATTTAAAGGTTAAAAAAATTGAAAAATTTGGAATTTTTTTCGAAAAAATTTCCGAATATTTTATTTTTTGTAAATTTCATCTTAAATATTATTCAAGGTTGCATTATGGCATGCATTTATCACAAAAAAAAAAAAAAATATTTTTGAGAAAAAAAATGGAATTTTACGCATCGTCTTAGAAATCTTCGAAATGTCCCCTGCACGTTCCATATCAATGAAAACCCCCAATATTTTTTATAAAAGTTTGATTTATATATATAAATAAATTAGAGCATCAAATTTTATACATTTGATATTAAAAGTAAAAAAAAATAAATAAATTTTTTTTTAATTTTTCTATTTTTTTTATTTTTTGTAAATTTTATCTTAAATAATATTCAAGGGTGCATTATGGCATGCAATCATCACAAAAAAAAAATATTTTTATGAAAAGAATGGAATTCTACGAATTAAAAAAAATTTTTTTGAAATTTTTTCGAAAAAATTTAAAAATCTTTAATTTTTTTTTAAACCTTTAAATTCAAATGTATAAAATTCGATGCCCCATTTCATTCATATATATAAACCAAACTTACATAAAAAATATTGGGGATTTTCATTGATATGGAGAACGCAGGGGGCATTTTGAAAATTTCTAAGACAATGCGTAAAATTCCATTTTTTTTTTCATAGAAATAATTTTTTTTTTTTTTTGTGATAAATGCATATAATGTACCCTTGAATTATAATTAGGTGAAATTTACAAAAAATAAAAAAAAATTATTTTTAAGGATTTTAAGGTCCCTTGTCCCCTTAAGTTGAAGTTTGTTCTGTTTAAGGGAGATGAATAGATAAGGCTCATTTATGCTCCATTGGATTTTTTTTTTTTTAAGTGTTCTGATAACATTTAGGATCTAAATGCATTTTGTTCTATAACTCTTTTTTAAAATTAATATTTAACTATTAATAAGAAGTGCTTATAATACCATAACGTTTTTGATTGAAGTATATGATAAAACATTTATAAAAGTCAGGCTGGTGTTATGAGCACTTCTTTAAAAAATTGAAATGTTAAAATTTCCTAGGCCTGTTCCAAATTTTACGTAGTATATTTAAAATCTTTTTCAGATAAAAATTACAAAATCTATTATTTAGATTCTAAATTTTATCAAAATATTTTTTTAAAGAATATTTTTTTGGCTCTGCCCCCCCCCCTCTTCCAAAAAAAAAAGCCTCATTTACTGAACTGTTTTGAGGGCCTTAAAAAGTAAAATTCTGGCCAGCTTCTGGCTTGCATTCGTTAATTATGCCCATTGATGGTATGAATGTGGCTAGCTTCTGGCTTGCATTCGTTAATGATGCCCATTGATGGCATAAGTGTGTTTCTCTTGTGGCCAACTTTTACGTAAAATAACCCTTAATGGCATAACTGTGGCAAGCTTTTATTCATGAATGCCATTAAATGTATAATTGTGGCCAGTTTGAGGTTAAATATCAGTTTTGGCTGGCCGTTGATGGTGCATTTGTGGGCAACTTCTTGTATTTACGGCCAATTCTCTTGTGGCCATATTGTGTCCGGCGTGACACTTTTTTGACGGAGCCGTAACGGACAATGATAGCGGGCCCTAATCAAACACTTGCGGCCAAGGCTAACGAACCCATCAGTGGCCCGTAAGTTCTGTGTTTGTTGGGCATTTATATTTAATAAGTACATACCATTCCAAATGTCATGAATCTAGGTGCTTCCATAACACAAAAATCGCATTTTTAGAATTTCTTTTGCTTCTGCACCTCTTTGGGATAGTGGAAACAGGTATAAAATATAGCCTATCTTGGAGCAAGAGCTGTCACCTTTATTTTTACACTATTATGTTTCAAATAGGTTCAGTACTTCCTGCGATTGCATAGAAATCGCAATTTTGAACATTTTTTAGAACGCTTTTCGCGCATTTTCACCCCTTTTAAATTGCGATTTTTGTAGGAAATGTTCTTAGAGACCATTTATATCTTATAAGTAACTGCCATTCAAAATTTCACGATTCTGGGCCCTATAATGACACATAAACCGCAACTTAGAACCTTTTTTTTATTCTGCAACCCCCAGATTGTAGTGACAAAAACATAATATAGAGTCTATGTTTGAGCAAGGGCTGTCACCATCAATTTACAACCATTACTTTTGAAATCGATTTGATAATTCCTAAAATTGCGTTGAAGTCGCCATTTAGAACGTTTTTAGAACGCTTTTCGTGCATGTTCACCCTTTTTAAATTTTGATTTTTTTAGGAAATGTTCTTAGTGATCATTGATATCTTATAAGTAATTACAATTCCAAATTTCATGATTCTAGGCCCTTCCATAACACAAAAACCGCAATTTAGTAAGTGTTTTGCTCCGGCAAGTCCCATGTGGTAGCGACACAAACATAAAATAGAGCCTATGTTATAGCAAGGGCTGGCAATATCAATTTACAAGTATTACTTTTCAAATGGATTTGACACTTCCTAAAATTGCGTAGAAATCGCCATTTAGAACGTTTTTAGAACACTCTTCGCGCATTATCACACCTTTTAAATTTCGAATTTTTTATATCTAATAAGTAACTAATATTCCAAATTTCATATTTCTGGGCCCTTTAGTAACACAAAAATCGCATTTTTAGAACGTTTTTCTCCTGCAAACCCTTTTGGTGTAGTGACACCGACATAAAATATAGCCTATCTCTGAGCAAGGGTTGTCACCATCATTTAGACACCATTATTTTTCTAATGGGTATGGTATTTCCTGAGATTGCGTAGAACCACCATTTAGAACGTTTATTGGAACGCTTTTTGCGCATTTTCACATCTTTTAAATTTCAGATTGTTTAGGAAATATTCTTAGAAGTAACTAATATTGCAAATTCCACATTTCTATGTCCTTCAGTAACACAAAAATCGCACCTTACACTCCCTTTGGCTTAATGTCATCGACTTAAGTTATAGCGTATGTTCGAACGTGTACTAACGCAATCATTTTGATAGCATTACTTCTGAAATCGGTTCGGTAGTTCCAGAGATTACCTCGTACAAATAATAATAATAATAATAATAATAATAATAATAAACTTTACTTCTATATAATATTATTATAGACTAACATATTTTGGCTTTTTTCTTTTAAATACAAAATAAAATCCATATTTATTTTCCGATTTAAATAGGATTTATTTACTTTAATATTAGTTCGTACATATTTTCTTTGCTCCATGTGCTGTAATCCGATTTTCAAAGAAAACATCCAGCCAGTGAAAATGACGTACACTAAATTTCCGTGACGTGTGTAGATAAATTGTGCTTTTTTGTCAGTTTTTTAATATAATTTTTAAAGGGTTTGGAACTTATTTTTGATAGTAGGTGCATTCTGTAGGTTACCCTCATAGGTACCTTCTGGTGTTATCAGAAACTAAATACGACAAATATTTTTTGAGTTATGCTCGACGAAAGTGTTTTGTTAGGCATTATTCTAGTAGGCACCGCCTTTACTATCCATCTTAGCTGTATGTGTCTGGAAAGTAATATTGCGCTGTGTATTAGCCTTCGCTTCGCTCAGACAATTAAAATTTAAAGTAGGGATATTAAAAAAACGACTAGTGCGGGCACATATACAAATGAAGAGCTTCCAATTAAAAAAAATAGTAGTAAAATTGATTCAGTAGAAAGCTCAGGGAAGATAATTAGAAAAAAACCTTGTGTTTTAAATATATAGATTATATAAAATAAAAAAATAAATTACTTAAGCAAATTTTATTATTTTAATAAAATTATAGTTGATTGTCTTAAAAAATAGCAGTAACATTTTATTAGTCAAGAGAAATTTAGACAAAAACATGGGGAATCTGATATCATTTTAAACCTCCAATTATTGCCAAGATCATCTTGTTTTCTTATATAACTCGACGAAGTGAATTCATCTAGGAGATAATCACCAAGTTCTTTAATATATGTCACTATTTTTTTTATAAAAGCTTTCAAACCGAGCATGCACATTGTATATCACTGCTCTTCTATAAAGACACTGAAAATTTTTTTAAAACATTGTGCTTTATCAGCCTGTGATTTCGATTACGTTATTTTTAAAAGACGTTTTTTCACCTGTGAAGAATTTCACAGCTGCTGGGGTGAATTGACGTACTTCTCTACAACACATATTTCAGTTTCAAGAACTAAAAAACACGCTTTTTTATAAAATGACGTCATTTGCATCCACGAACACATTCCATTTTTATGATCCAGTCTTAAACAACATCTATATAGAGCTTCTAGAAGTCTTAAATTTTGTAGTAAGTACTATATCTATAGTAAAGTAATCAAATGACGTCATTACTGCGGAATAATACACAAACACAACAAAAAACAATATCGTCATTCAAGAAGTTCTCCAAAAAAATTGGGCATTTAATGTTACATATGCCTTCACTTGTTTTTGTTTATAATAGCTCCATGTTTTATCAGAAATCAGAATACGGAAAATTTTATTACACACGGATAAATAAAATTGCATTCTTTTAGTTTTCTGATGCGAAATAAGAAATTGTGAAAGAAAGTCACAGAATTATTTAAAATATGTTTTCGTAAAGAGAAAGTGTCATATAGTTTGTAAAATATTTTTGCTATAAACTAAGAAACATTTAATCGATGAATAGAAACGAAATAAAACTAAAATTTACCGAATTTTATAACAGACGGTATTTTTGGCATAGCACGTATTTGAATTTCACTTTTTATGAGGAAATGACAACAGAGAAATACATACAGTAATCTACTATTTTCCCCTCACTTTTAATAGAAACGGGGTACTTCTGTTGCCATAATTACAAAATTAGTACAAAAAACTATAAAAAAAATTAATATCTCAAAAATAAATTGAGATACAGCTTTCAAACAAATTGCATTTAAAAGTATATTTTTTTTTCTTATACGACCGACGGTATAAAAACTGAAAACGTGTGATGTGTAGAAGCTTAAAAAATTTCAGTAGCGAAAATTGCAAAACAGAAATTCATTTCAAATTTGAAAGTGTTGCCATTCGCAGAATTACGTATGCGTTACGCAGAGATATGTTTGTCCTTTAAAATATAGATAGTTTTACAAATAACACATAAATAGTTAGCACTTCCTAAATGTGTTAATCGGGGATTTTTATCGTGAAATTTCCGTGATAAAGTTAGAGAAATATTTGTATTTCAGTTTATTGCGCCTAAAACATTAAAAATTATTAACAAGACGCTCGACACGAAGGCAATAAAAATCTGATAAAAAAGATGTACGATTTTAAAGGAATAAATATCTCTTTAGAAAATGTTGTATAATTTATATGCTTCACAATATTGTATTTTCTTAACTTTTAAGCGTATTCACAATAAAAATTTCATTAGGAAACTAAAAAAAATAGTTTTATAATATAATGTTAACATAAAAAAAAACAATTTATTTCCAACTATAAAAATTACACGTGGTATCTAATTTATAAATACCACTCGACAATCTGGAAGCTTGAACAATTTGAGACGATATAAGCGTCACTTAAAGAAGTAAAATATATTGGTAGAGAACGAATGAGACTGCTTTTAAGATCGTTCTTGGCAACATTAATACACATTTAGTATGCGTTATTAAATTCCTGAATCGTTCGGGATGTCTGGAATGTAATTTATCGCCACAGATAAAAGTAATATACCAGACATCGGAATAAAACAATTTCTAATAGTTCTGGGGACTAAATGTTTATTACGAAAGTATTTACGTGGTATAAATGAAATGGCGCCAAATCTGGCGTATTTCTTATTCAAAAATTTCAAATTCAAACCAGAAAAATTGCGGTAGTTTTTATTGTATTAAATGGGTCACAAAATATCACAAAGTAAGACAAAAGAAATTATTCAAACTTTTTGGTGAGAATTTGGAATGTTTGAATAAAAAATACCCCTGATTTCTCAACAGAAGATAAATGATGTTTTATATATTCTGAAGATATTAGACGGCTGATTATTAGAGATTAATAATATACGTCAAAATAATTTATGTTTCACTTCAAAGCCTTTATGGCACATCGAGTTTATTAATATAATGTTAACATAAATAAAACCAGTTTATTTCTAACTATAAAATGTCATGTGGTATCTAATTTATGAATACCAATCGACTATCCGGAAGCCTGAACAATTTGAGATGATATAAGCGTCACTCAAAGAAGTAAAATATCGGTACAGAACCAATGAGACTGCTTTTAAGGTCGTCCCTGGCAACATTAATACACATTTAGTATGAGTTATTAAATTCATGAACCGTTCAGGATGTCTGGAATGTAATTTATCGCCCCAGATAAAAGTAATATTCCAGACATCAGAATAAAACAATTTCTAATAGTTCTGGGGACTATAAATATTTATTACGAAAGTATTTACGTGGGATAAATTAAATTGTGCCAAATCTGGCGTATTTCTTATTCAAAAATTTCAAATTCAAACCAGAAAATTTTGATTAGCATTTTTTTTATTATATTAAAGGAATCTGTATTATTAAACATTTCTATTATGCAAGGTTCTTTTACATAAGGTTGTTCCATATGAAGGATACAATCAGAGTAGAGCAGGACAGAAACGTTACGCGGCGGACAAGATCGGAGTTCCACCGGCCGTAAGAAAGTAAATAGATGCGTAAAAGAACTTAATATAAAATAAATAATTTTTTTAAAAGCAGATCCTCGAAAATAAATTGAACGAAATCACTTTCCTTAAAATAATTTGTTCAAACACTGATTGGAGTTAATTAAATATAAAACACATAATGGTTAAATAATATCGCGATACATTTGTTTACATTCAAATACTTCAGTAAATTCGCGAAAAAAATTAAATGTTTAATGCGTAAAAGTACAAATGAAAACTTTTAAACTTGTAAAATGAAATGAATGGAGGAATTATATGAATATGATGACAAAGCAGTAATAATAAAAAGACTAGAATTATCAAACAGAATAAATTAAACAACAAAACTCACACATCAAAACTTTTAACAATAATCCATTGTCCGACTACTAGATATAAGTTTTCAAAAAATTTCGAATGTCACTATGGTTATTCAGGATCAAAATCAATATGATTCAAATATCTGTAACAATATATATACACAAGGTTTAGTTTCTAGCAAAAAAAAAAAGTACCGGAGCTCTAATGTTCTGCAGTAATAACAGCAAAGTGTATAATACCCCTCCCCCCCACACGCGCATATTTATATTTCATACACTATTTGCAAATTTTAAAGTAATTGCGCCTTCCTCAAAAAGAAATTTTATATTTTTGACATATCTTTAGGCATTAATATATAATAAATTCTAATAAATGAACAGAGCAAAAATATTAAAATCATGAGAGGGGAATTTCAGAAAATCCTACTCGTCACGGACTTCTTTTGTATTGGTGCGCAGTATTTATAAACTCTGGTCTGTTCTGACTAATATTTAAATATTCACTAAAAATAAAGAAGTACTGGAGCTGCGCTCCTGTGATATTCGGAGCAAATTAAGCACCGGGCGGAGCTAGAAAGTTAATCAGAGAGAATGTTTTAAAAACACGAACAAAAAGCGGCGATTAAAAACGGCAGAAACAGTTGCGACTAATTCTGACATTCCTTATCGCCGTTCTGAAACCATTGAAAAAAAAACCCTACACAGGCACATACTATGTCACATATGTAAGCGCTTTGGTAGGAAAGAACACAACAGATTTCAGATGGGAGGGAAATAAATAAAAATTTAAGCTTTGATTTTATAGAAACACTATTTCCGCTGAACTCTGGAGTGAGCGCCGGTGAATTCAGACCAATATTTAAATTTCCACTAAAAACAAAGAAGTAGCGGAGCTGAGAATCAAACAGACTATATTAACGATAATATCCAACGCAAATTAAGCACTGCTTATAGGCTAATACTTCAACCCTACATTAATTTTCATCTTAAATTTCTGCTTCATTTTATTAATCAGAGTAACACGAACATAATATTTAATAAAATAAATATTATCGTTATTCTGTTTGCGAATCGCCGGGTTAGCTAGATAGAACTGCATGTCGCTGCATCAGCAACCGATGTACAACAAAACTACGAAAAATCGAGAAATTCGCACAAAAATCGTTATCACAATGCCCCCTTCCAGGGTTACATATCCATTTTCAACTGGGAACTGGCGTCAATAGTCAAAAATATACGTATGAAGTTTCGTTCAAATCTATGCCTAACTTTGTATGCTTTCCGGTGAAACAGTAATGAAAATGGTACAAAAATCGCTATTACAGCGCCCCCTCCCGGCGGAATATCCCAAAATTTAAAATGGACCTGCTGGCCATAGTCAAAAATAGATAATTTCCTATACTTTCCGATGATATAATGAGACATACATGTATACGGACAGACAGATATTTTGAAAAACATGTTTTTCGGGATCTCCGATCTTTAAAACGTGTAAATCCGTCGAAAACTGGAAGTCGAACAAAAATTCGATTACCATACTTTTTTCTGTTATAGATAAAAGAAAGTAAAAAAAGATAAGGCTAAAGCATATATTTTAATAGAAGATTTTTTTAAAGGTAAAAAAAAAAAAAAAAAAAAAAAAAAACAAATATATAAAATAAAATAAAAATAATTTTTAATGCAATTTTTGACGTTTTTCTTTAAATTTTGCGGCGATTTTTCCATATGAATAAAAGGAATCCTGCTTTATTTTTTTTAGCCCACTATAGTATTAAATCTTGTCATTTTTTCAATAAAGTTTATTGAGAGTTCGTGCAGAGATATTCGCATTTTTCTAGAATTTTTACGCGATTTTTAGAATTTTGAGATTTGTAAAAGAAACTCGGTTACCAACTTTTAGCCAAATATAATAAATTTTTTCGTCTGCGAGTTTTGAACTTTTTTCCCCACTTCATGGCGATTTGTCTGCATTTGTGAAAGAAATCTGGTTTTAATCTTTTAGTCTAACATAGTAAATGCTGTCCTCTTTTTTTTTTTTTTTTTTTTTTCTTTCATTAAAGTTTATTCTGAATTTCTCGCGATTCTTTTATCCAATTTTTAGAGATTTTCGCATTCTGCAGAAATTTTTTGACGTTCGTAAAAGTAATTCGGTTTTGAAATTGTAGCTTAATCTAGTAATTTTTGTCCTTTGCGATTTTAGTGTTTTTCTTTGCAATTTTCCAGAATAATAATCGCCAGTTAACAAAATGCCCGGATTTTGAAAAATTCCGAATTTCGACATCCGGATTTGAGACCCTGTACGGTATAGGGCTCCTTTAACTCTTCTTTATCTTTTTAAGAGTTATAGGAATCGTAGTACTGTATTGTTAAATCTGCATACGTGCTCTCCGAGAGTTATTAGAACACGTTGATATAGTGCATTCATTAGGTTTTTTCCAAAAAGGCTGTTAAAATAATATAATAATTAAAATCATTCACAGAAAAAAAATTCCAACGCAGAACAGCATACAAAAACGAGCGAAGCGAGGCGAATCTGTCCGCCACGTGACGTAATGCGCGAGCAGTTAAGAAATCTTTACAGTTGGCGCATTGCACGAATGGTACCCCCCTGCTATTATGTAGTTTTTAACAATTACACCTTTACTTTTTTGCCAATGGCTCATTAATTAGTACATGTTTCGTTCGCCTCCTTGAATTTTGCAGACCAGAAAAATTTATAGCAGTATTATATTATAGAAATTCTCTTCTTAAAAGAAAACGAGATTTCGCGCGTTTAACCTAGATTTCTTTTTCTATAAAAAAGATACTTGTAGCTCTCTTGGAGAAATTTCGGTACCCGTACGAACCATCAAGTAGGACATTAAGTCGTCACACTTGGTGCTAAACTAATGACGTAGATAGCCCCTCAAAGCTGTTCTACTGTTCATCATTAAATGAGACAAAACAAATTATTAAAATTTCTGGTGAGAATTCGGAATCTTTGAATAAAAAATATCCCTGATTTATCAACAGAAGATAAATTATGTTTTATATACTCTGACAATTTTAGACGGCTGATTATTGGAGATTAATAACATACTTCAAAATTATTAATGTTTTATTTGAAGGCCTTTATGGTACATAAATTTTCAGAATGTCAATTCTTAACACTGGTTGGTACAAGACTGCCTCAGATGACAGTTTCTTTTTTACTAATCTTCCGACCTCTATTAGCGTGTGATAATCTTCGTGATATACTTTTAATATAAATTTACCATTAAAATTACTACTTGGAAATAGTGGTATGAGAAATAATAAAAATATTTTTTTGTCTAGGCACCTCTGTATTAATGATAGTGATCCGATTAAACGGCTGTTCCGTTAGGCTTAAAAGTAGCGTTTATTACAATCCAAATTATCGTAGATCCTCAAGAAATCAACCAACCTAAAGAGAGCTTTAGATTAAATCTACCGTATATATACTAAATCCTAATTAAACGAATTTATGAAAAGACTGATTATGTTTCACAGCTATTACTCCTAAAACATGGAACTTTTGACGGTGGAATTAACGCCATTTATCCGTCTGGAAATCAAAAATGGTATTAGAATTTTTAAATTCGAATTAGTTTTCGATAGTTTATTGTTTTTCTAATGTTAATGATATTTCGCTAATGATGCCAACTAAATAACTCCATTTTTGAGGGGGGGAAAGGCGGGAAAGGGAAAAATATAGGGCCTATTAGATTTCTGTTTCTTCGCCATTTGCTGATTGAAATTGAAATTATCTTTTATTTAAATCGAAAGTGAGGACAATATCGTGATTAAATTATGTTTTCCGGAAAAATTCGAAAAAGTAATTCATTAAATAATAATAAAAATATTAATATTAAATGAATAATATATTTTTTTAATCAAATCATCATCATTTCAAGAGATTTATTTTTAATATTTTCGAAAAGTTTTGTATTAGAAATTGTTGCCAATTATAAAAACAACGCAAATAATATTATTTCCTTATGAAAGTCAAATCCTAAATCTTTATGAAATTAAAACCCTTATGAAACGACTGATTATGTTTCACAGCTATTACTAAGGTATACACAAGATTTTTTTTATTAAATTTTGTTGCTTCTACTATAAACAAAGTAGTTATAAACAAATATGTTCAACTGCTTTGGAAAATTTAGTCTGGACGATGGGCATCATAGCGCGTTATAGAATTATCTGAAACACAAAAATTAATTTTTTTCGTAAACTTCGTCAGTATAGCTTCTAGTTAAATTAAAGGAACCCATAAATCTATTAATACAAAGCTACGTAATGGCTGATTAAGAAAAAAACATTTTTTTTGTTAAAAAGTTATTTTCATATTTGTTAATAAGCTTTTTTTATATAATTTTAGTAAAAGCTTTAATTCATATCCAAGGCAATTAACCCTTAAATGCCGGCTGTTGCCATCCGGCAACATACCCAATTTAGGCTTATAAATGCTATTAGAATAATATTGAAGCTATAATGCCTAATGTGGCCAATAAAATACATTCTAAAATATTATTAAATCGATTTTCAGCATTTAGATGACAACACTTGTGCTGTTTATGAATAAAGATAGATTTAATTTTTCAATTGTTGATACATGTTCTTTTTGTTATGTTTGGAAACTTGCGAAATACCCTATTTTGTTCTGCAGTGCGCAGGTAAAATTTATTTCTTATCATATTTCTCAAAATTCTTATGTGTTTAATATTATAGAAGTTTATCAAGGAAAATTATTTTTTCAATTAAACACCAGTATTGCCGATTAGTAACAAACAGTTTTTTACACGTAAACCATACTTAAAACAAAATATGATTTTTTTAAGTATTTTTTCCCATGATTTATTTAAAAAAAAGCCGAAAAATATTTTTTAAATGATTTTTGAAAACTCAGACATTTAAGGGTTAAATAAGCTTTAATTAAATAAATAAATAAATAAATAAATAAATAAATAAATAAAAAAAAAAAAAAAAAAAAAAAGATGATCCATTGAGTAGTTTTTTTTTTAAATCTCGCCCACCGTGTCAACCACATTTTTTGACACGGTGGGCAAGATTAACAAAAAAATTACTAATCCATTTATAAAAAACTAATTCATTTCCTTGATTAATAAAGTTAACTATTGTTAGTCCATATAAGTGTAGCTTTCGACCACAGTACTGACAGATATCGTTTTACAAATGAGCGCTATAACCATAGATGTCATGCGTGTGGATAATGGAGTTAGGTTCGTTGGTTGTATGGGGTTTTATGGCGCAAAGTCCCTATAGGGACATGCTGCGCCAAGACAAAGATAATGGAGTTAGGAATAAAGAAGAGAAGACATACTATTTAGAGTGTACCAGTAGAGAGTGAAGTAACTGAGGAAGTTGTCATAAGATGGCGGCTGATTTTTTAAATCGAAACAACAGTTTCTGATTAGAGCAGAAGCAAACTTCCACCAATAAATTTTAAATAAAAAATTTCGCCTTTATTTTAGTGGCTTATTCATGCATAATTTATCTCACAAATATGTTATAAATTTCTATTCGTTTTTAGTGGTGGGAATTTATCAGGGTATTATAATTTCTTCTACTGATAGGGTTTTTTGGTTGTCACAATATGGCGAGAACGCAGGACCTGACTACCTCAGATGTGAACTTTCATCAATAAAAATAAATATCTGTATTTTGGACACAGTTATGGCTAAAATTCTACATTAATAAGTCGTTAAAATAAGGAGAAAATTTCTATTCAAATTTACTAGTTTGCTCGGTAATAAAGAGCCACTGTGAAACTGGTTGCAGTTGAAGCTTCACAATTTTGAGGATATGTCAATTTGTCTTTATTCATAGATCCATGTTGTGGAGATCGCTCTTTGATTCCGCTTGGCTATAACAGCAACATCTGCATCATCTGCGAAGGTCGTAACCCTTGGGCGACCAGCCATAGATCTTCGAGCAACTGTTTGGCTAGTTAGAAATTACTTCCACGATCTTGAAATTCTAGAATGGCTAACCTCGAAGAAAAGAATCACATCTATGGTTGATTATCACGCTTTAATGGGTCCGACGGCACGCCTATGTGCTCAGAATCTTTCATTCGTCTACTTGAAGTCATAGAAATACGTCTGCCTTTAAAAAAAAAAAAAAAAAAAAAAAAAAAAAAAAAAAAAAAAAAAAACGAAATTTCTAAACACATTTTATTAGCACTTACATGGAACTCCTGTAACCCTTCGCAATGCTGGTATCTTATACGACTGCCTCTTTTCATATTTCGCTACACGAAACCGTGATTTTATTTTACATAATGCATTTGCAAACTTCCATCTAACTCAGCAGCAAATTCCAGCGTCTCCAACACAGATTGGCTTCGGTAAATTAACATTTGCCTCTGCGTGCTTAACTTTTGGTTGTAAGTGCATACTATTACTGTGACACGCAAAATTGTCACAACTTAGAATTTGATTCCTGACTCGTATAGATTATTTAAAAATTTAGTGTATGTCGTTTTAACCCTTAAATGCCTGATTTTCAAAAAATCATTGTAATAATGTTTTTCGGCTTTCATTTTTTAAGTAAATAATGGGAAAAATACTTTAAAAAATCATATTTTGTTTTAACTATAGTTTTCGGCTAAAAAACAGTTTGTTACTAACAGGCAATACTGGTGTTTAATTGAAAAAGTAATTTCCCTTGATAAAATTCTATAATATTAAACACACAAGAATTTTAGGAACTATAATAAGAAATAAACTTTACTTGCTCACTGCAGGTCAAAATAGGGTATTTCGCAAGCTTCCAAACAAAACAAAGAGAACAAGTAGCAACAATTCAAAAAATAAATCTTTCTTTATTCTTAAACAGCACAAGAGATTCTATCTGCATGTTGAAAATCGATATAATATTATCTTCAGAATGTATTTTATTGGCAATATTAGGCATTACAGCTTCAATATTATTCTAATAGTATTTTAGAGCCTAAATTGGGTATGTTGCCGAAAAGCAGCACCAGGCATTTAAGGGTTAATAATTGTTCCTCTCTCGACGCGAAACCGTGATTGGTTGTTACATAACACATTTGAATACTTCAATGTAACTGCGCAGCAAATTGCAGCATAAATAATACAGATTGGCTTCCGGAAATTAACATTTTCCGTTGCGTGTTTAACTTTCGGTTGTAAGTGTATACTATTATGGCATGTAAAATAGTCACAATTTAGAATTTGATTCCTGACTCGTATAGATGATTTTAAAATTTATGTGTTTCTCGTTTTAATAATAGTTGCTCTACTAATGACTTCGAATAACAATTAAAAAAAAAATGAACACCATTAAAAGATCATAAGAAAACTGCTTTTCAGAGGAATTCTATGCAGCATGTATTCGTTCAAATTAACTAAATATAATTCATTTATTAATCACCTGAGTTAAGTAATTGAATTAACTTAACCCATTAACCGCTGGTGTTGCGTTTACGCAACAGTCAAAATAAATGCGTATAGAAACTTTAGCTATCAGATGAATTTTATATTTACAGTAATTTTTAAGTAGGGAATATTTTTAGTTAATAATTCAATAGAAAAATATTTTATTTCACCAGTTTTTTTATATTTAATAACGAGTTCCAAACTTGAAGCATTTTTAAACGAAAACTTTTACGTTGTCGTTTCCGACGAATAAATATAGTTATAAAAACGTAAACTTTAGAGGTAATCTATTTTTTGACAAGGTCAAATTAGATAAAAACTTTCCACGCATCAGTTGTTTTGTTTTAGCGAAGGAGGAAGAAAATACAAGTGTTGCTTTTGCGCAACGTCAGCAGGAAACGGGTAGTTCATTTATTCTTTCGTGTCTTTCGAATATTCGGGATTTTTACTTAGTCTGCGCTCATAGAGTTGCTTAAACCGTTAGAGGAGGCCCTTCAAAGAATTTTTTATGAAGATTCAGATAAAGATGATTGGAACAAAACTGAAATTATTGTTATTTTAACAGAAATATCAGAAATTATTGATGAAAAGGAAATGATAATATATCAAAATAAGACAATGATATTTCACCATGTGATATTGCTGGCGAAATTGATATGATAATAAAAACAGAAATTTGTGCCCTCTAAAATTTGCGCAAGTCCTACATTTAAAAGAAAATAGGAGACTTAAAGTGGATAATGAAGGAAATATTGACTTAGTCTCACCCCAAAAATGAAGAAAACACAAAATATTGACAAATGTGGAAGAAATCAAGATTATGTTCGAAAATAAAATGTCTCACTTAGATTTCAGACGTGAATTTGCATTGCAAACGGTGTTTGCTTTTGCAAACACCATTTGAAAGCATAGGGTTAGATAGAAAGAAATCAGCAACTAGAAGGCTTAGTAATTCCAGCATGCAAAAGCCATTACAGACAGAAAGCCGACATTTAATTGTCAAGTCCGATGACAGCAAAAGACTGCATTGTAAACAATGCCATAACCTGAAGGATTATCGTTGCAGTAAATTTGGGATATTGCTTTATTACTTAAGTGTAGAACATATTTTGATGCTTGAAACTGTTTTCTGGATATAATCAGTAATTTATAAAGAAAAAAATAATTAAAATTTAATAATAAATTATTTACCTTTAAAGTGATGCTTTGCTTTCTAAATTGTAACAACTCTAAAAAAATCTTCCAGTGCCCAAATCAAAGAAAATTCTGCAGATACTCAGTTGAACTCACTGAACATCAATACTCTGATTCGGCTGACTTTGCGTAAACGCAAATATCGATTTTTTTCGTAAGCTAAGGCAAGTTTTGTTATTTTCACTATAAATTAATGTTATGTATGTTCAAATGAATAACCAATATCATTTGTATAAAAAAAATTAAGCCCGTATAGTTTTGGTTGTTAATGTGTTAATTGCGTTAAGATTACATGAATTTTTAATATATGGATGTTACAGTATTTACTATAATTACATGTGATATTAATATGATGTTACCTATATTTTTAACGTAACCTGACGCTAAACGCTAATTTGAAAGAAAAGGAAAAATTTTAATTTGTTACTTTTGATTCCATGGTTACTAGCAACACTGGATTTTATCAGCTGGAATTTTATAGTCATTGGCACGCTATTGCTCGAAATGAGAGATACGTGTATGTTATGGAAGTAAAATACTGGTACTACTAAAAAGAACGTAAGAGATTATTTTACAATCATGGTTACCAATCTATACAATACATGAGTTATGAAAATTATGATTCATTTAGAATGACTGGAAAGTAATTTATTCTCACGGATAACACAGGTCAACAAGATTGAACTTTTACTTTATCACAAAACCGAAATTTATTGTTTCTTATTCAGTATTTTGTGTTGATTCCGAATCTAGTTTTATATGTCCTCCAACCCATCTAGTTTTTGAGATATTTTCATATTTTGATTTGTGCAAATTTTGAAATTTTGTACAATTACATGCAAATTTAAGGCATAAAGATTTACAAGATTGCCTTTTTTTGTTTGATGTCTTGATTACTGTCCAGGTTACTTTACATAAATGTTGTGTCTCAGATTATACTTTCATGCGACCATTAAATATTTTGCCTTTTATGCATATATTTCTAATAGCGTTTCTTGACATCCAAATATTTTTGCCATATGAATACGCTAATATGTTTCTAAACCACTTTATTCGCTGATTTCAAACACGGTATTCGTTACTTTTTATTACGCAGTGCTTGCAGCGTTCCTAAAATTTTCACACTTGGTTACCAGTATTTTAAATAAACTAGTTGCATAGCAACCCATTGTGTTGCTTTCGAATTGCATGAGACAATCGATCTTTTTGCGAATGAAAATGAAATCTTAACTTTATTGTAAATTTAGAAAGCCATTACAATATTAATTTTATTAAATGCAATATTTCAAATAATAAGTTATATTTACAATTTAATTCAAAATCTTTCCCAATGAAAATGCACATATTCTATAACTTTATTTGCCTAGAGCTTTTCGTTCTTCCAAGATTTTGCTTCGAATTTCGGAGTTGCTTCGAATTTCGGCACAAATGATGTCACCTGGGTCAACTTATATAAAAATGTATTTGTTTGGACGAAATTATTCAGAAGCATTTTATATTTATGAATTAAAATAAATATTTAGAGAATTATTATTTTTCTCGCTATAACATTTCATTTTTAATGTCCGTTTCTGAAATGTTTTATTAGCCATCTTAAGGCAATAGATGAAAATCTACTTTTCGACTTTAAATTAAATGAAAATAGCGTACGATTTTTTTTTTTTTTTTGACGTCAACAGAATTTATCTCAATGTTCCAGTCGAAAGTCGAATTTGTGTTTCTAATATAAACGGATTCCTGAAGCTTGAATATGAGTGAGTTTGTATTTCGTGAAATTTTCTTGAAAACTACAGTAATTTTTTCACTATTTATTCAAATTAACGTTAATTTCAATTTAAAAATGATTTCAAACAATGATATATAATAATCTTTGTAATTTTCCCTTTGCTCTCTTTTATCCAGAAAAATGGAGCAATTTTAGTTTCCATCATTACAGAAATGTCATTAAAAATAATGTAAAACTTTATATCTCGAAAACTAATCAAATTTTGAAATTCTACGACCACTTTTAACATCCTTGTGCCCATGTGGATAACTGGTGTTAATTTGATCACCCAACATTCCATATTCTAGGAGGAACAGCTGTGAAATACAAACGGACAGTCACTTTTTAATATAATAGATTGATGAAGTTTTAATTTCCTATAAAAAATTAGTCAGGGACAAATACTGAATTATTTATATTATTTTAAGTGCAAATGGCTTATTTCGTAAATGAGCCTGTACGCAATGGATATAGATTAAAAAACATTATGCTTGAAAATTATTTAAAAAGACATAATATATAAATCAATTAAGATAAAACTTTCAAGCAAATTGCATTTGAAAGTAGATATTATTTCCCTATATAACGGGTGTAAAGATTGAAGATGCGCGATGTTTAGAAATTCAAAAAATTGCTGTAGCAAAGATTGCAAAACCGACATTTATTCGTCAAGCGTTGCCATTCTCAAAATGACGTCAGCCTTACGCACGGACATATTTTTCCTTTATAATACAGATAGATTTTCAAAGGTGAAGTTCCGTTCGTCAGCTAAAACTTTGCATGTGAAAATGTATTCTTTTGGCTTGAGGTTCTAATTTCAGTACCGCGAAGTACAAATTCCAGAAACTGATGTCTTTTAGATGTATTCGTGGTAAAATATATAGTTTTATCAAAGAAAAGGATTGTTTTCTTTTAAATATGGAACTTACTAAAGCATTACGCCAAGTGTCTGAAATTCGGTATCTGCCGAATGAAAATATATTGTAACATTAGCTTTATGAGCGAAAATGTTTTCTAAATAGTGACGTCATTTTCTGTTCAGACTTAAAATAAAGTTATTAACCATTTTGAAAAATGGTTATTGTTCTCGTCAGGATGGGAAATCAAAAGCATATCTGAAGGTTTTCATTGGTTTAATCTGCAATTTATTCGTTTTCTGGTTGGTCTATACAGTAATCTGTATTTCCCTTTAATTTCAACAACGATGGATACTTTCTGTTGCCACTATAGCAGAAAAGTAATAAAAACTACAAAAAAAACCCTCAGAAACAAATTGAGATACATCTTTCAAACATATTGCATTTAAAAGTACTTTTTTTCTCTATCCGACGGTGTAAAAAGTAATATTGTCGGTTGTTTAGAAGTTTAAGAATGAAATTTCATTTAAAATTGGCCGTCAGATTTCTTGGAAATCTGACGATGGAAAAACCTTTTCCCGAAAAGCCAATGAAATGCTTGGATATTTATGTAAGTTTCAGGTGGATAATACTTAAGTTTCATGAAATCTGACGGCTCGCAGGCGATATTTTTGGCTTGCAATTTTTACGTGTAATAACACTATTAATGTTTAATTCATGGCGTACGTAATGTATGATCAACTCCGTGCGATTTTTTATGTCTTAAATTTTAATCTTAAAAAAAAATCGTTTTCCAAATGGTCGTTGTAATTTGATAAATTGCTTTATTTTTTTTAAAATTGTAATTGAGTAAATGGTATCAGTAAGGATAAATAAACCTCAATATTTCTTTTTTTTTCTGCAACAGGGGAAATAATACAATTGCTATCATTTTGATGAAATTTCAAAAAAAAAAAAACTTTTCAACTTAAATTAAAAATATAAAAGTGGAAATATTTAGAAAAATAGCTAGTGCGAAGACATCTACAAATGAACAGCTTTCATATAAAAAAAGAATTATTAGCAAAATTGGTAACATTAGAAAGTTCAGGGGAGATGTCTAAAAAAGCTATCTTGTGTTTTCAATACATAGATTATTTTTTCTCTTTTACTTTAAAAGTTGCCTAGCAACTCTATTTCATACAAATTACATTTAAATGCACATATTTTTCCCAATTCGGCTCTAAAAATTTAAATTGTTCCATTACATATATGTTAAATTCATGCTTTTTAATATATTATTATTTTATTCATTTATTGATGAAGCTTTAATTTCGTTGTAGAAAATTAGCGGGAGTGAAATTCTGAACTTTTTTTATGTGCAAATTTCTTATTAATATTTCGCAATGGAGTAGGCACGGCAAAATCATTTAATTGATAAATAAAAACGAAATAAAGCCAAAACTCACTGGGTTTTATAACTGTATTCTTGACATAGCACGTATTTTAATTTCAATTTTTTTTAGGTTTTTATGAGAAAATGGCAACAAAAAGATACAGCAATCTACTATTTTCATTTCCCCGCCTTTACTTTCAACAGAAATGGAGCTGCCACAATTACAAAAAAAGTAATAAAAAGTACAAAAAAATTAATATCTTAAAATGAAATTGAGATACAGCTTTCAAACAAATTGCATTTAAAAGAACATTTTTTTTCCTTATACGACGGTGTAAAAATTTAAAATGTGCGATGTTTAGAAGTTTAAAAATTTGCAGTAGAGAAAATTGCAAGACCAAAATTTTACTTCAAATTTCAAAGTGATGCCATTCGCAAAATGACGTATGCGTTACGCACAGATATGTTTGTCCTTTATAATATAGATATTCTTCGTTGTAGATTCCTTTAGCGAACAGTAGAGAGTTCCAGGGACTACTCAGTTGCGAAGCAACTCCACGCCCTATATACGAGTAATGGATGATAAGAAAAAAGCACATGATAAGAAAGATTTGCACTACATGATAAGCACATGATAAGAAAAAGGGGAAAAAAGTCTAACTGTAGTGCAAAACAAATTCTATAGTAAGGTATAAGAATATATAGTGGATAAATGTGTAGAAAAAATTTACGAGAGTCAATAATTCCCAGGTATCCACAACCGTACGATGCCGGAGCACACATACCGTGCGAAGACACAGAAAATCAAGGACGGAATGGAGAGAAAAAGAGGGGACAAGTCTATTTAACCCCTTAACGGTCGTAGTAAATTACGGTTTGAAAATTCAAATTGCTTATTGGCACCACTTTTTTAAAAAAAGAAATATTCATCTTATTTAATCACAGATAAAATGATACGATAATAAAGCCAATTACACTATTTTTAAAACTGGTAGGAATCAAACAAAAAAGAATAAAATGAATAAAAAACACAGCCCGTGAACATCACGGGAGCGAGAATTAAGGTGTTAAGCAAGAGGCCAAACTGACAGCCAATCCGAAATAGGGAGTGTGTGGCTTCAGCAAGTGAGGCACGCTGTCGTAAAAGATTCCTTTAACATCTATAATAGTATTATACAATGAAGATTATCGTTTTAAATTAGTGGGAGCAAAGTGCAAAAATTTTAGGAACGCTGCGAACCTTGATTGCGTATAGCTTTTGAAAAAAGTGAAATTTCATTCTCTTTGTCAAAAGTGTAAGTAAACTCTATTTATGCTACTTTATGATGTATTTCAGCTATTTAGGATAGATTCTACTTATCCTTTCAATTATTTTTCGATTATATCCATCATTGATTACGTCCCTGATGATAATTTGACACTGTTCACCCTTTTAAAAATGAAGTACACACCACTAAAAAGTATTTTATATGAAACAGTGCCAATACAGGGTTGCCAGTGTCAACTATTCTTATATTATATTCGTACCACTATTTTAAAAATATAAACTTTTTAAGGGTTAAAGGATACCTTTAAACCTGCAAAATTTTCGAAAATTTTTTAATACACATTTTGATTCCGTAATCATTTCTGAACACTATGCAAAAAATCGTATTAAAAAATTCCCCTTAGTTTGCAAATTATGGCAGTTTTAGTAAGACGATTTATTAAGACTACATAGGATAATTAAACTTTGCATTGCGCTTATTCAAAACGATGAATTTTGATACTGCGCGCAGTATTATTAAAAAACTATGCATGGCAATCAAAGAAACTTTTCACCATTTCACCACATATTCATTACTGTATTATCTACAACTTAAAACCAGAAAAAGGTAAGATTTAATTTTATTTTTTGTTTGTTTTCTTTGAAAAGACCTTTCAAAAAGGGAAAATTTTCATTTTTTTTTTTTAAATTTTTTAATTTAGTCAATTTTTTTTACAAATATTCTGGTTTTAGCATAAAGTTAAAAGTAATATGTATTTATTTTCACCAAAATTTCCTCTTTATATGAATATTTTCAGATTTTATCATGCGCGCAAGATTTTTTTCTCTTATTATAATATATTTTAAAAATTGTCATTTTAATATTTATTAATGAATTTACAAGTATATGTATATTTTTAAATATAAATATACAAGGGGTGATCAAATGAAAAGGTACGAAACGACATGGTGGGTACAAATGTAGACTTTATTCAAAATATTCACCATAGGCTTGTGCACAACGATCCCACTGATGAACAAGCCGCAGGATTTCTTGTTCCCAGAATTCCTGTGGCCGTGACGAGACCAAGTCCTTCACAGCGTCCTTGAGTACGTCGTCCAAGTTGAAGGGCTTTACTTTCAGGTGTTTCTTCAGTGTACCAAACACATGGAAATCACAGGCGACATTTCCGTACTGTAGGGCGGATGGTCCAACGTCTCCCACTTGAACTGGTCTCGGGTCATCACCCAGACTGTCACGGCCTGCACGAAAATGGGCACTCCATTTTCTGACAGACTTGTCAGAGACACATTTCTCCCCGTAAACTGGCACCATCCGGCGATGAATAGCTGCCGGTTTCTCACCTTCCGCTGTCAGAAATCGGATAACACCTTGCTGCTCCTCAATCGTCGAATTTTGCAACGCGAACGCCATCCTGTCCTCATACGATCTGCCGCATCATTTGGACGGCGCTTTTCATAAGAGCCTTTGCTCTCTACTGCGCATGCGGGCGCCCGCGCATGCTCCGATCCCAGTCAGAGGCTCCAATCACATCCCGAGATGCATTTTCGCCGTTCCCAACCGTTATAGCAAAAATTAGCAAATGCGCATGCGTGTGGACTTAGACAGAAATTTACTTACTAGAAAACTTCTACAGGGTTACCGAGGTTGTTATAAGTCATGATGCCAAATTGGCGATTACGTTTTGGCGTTCGAAAATATTTCAATTTCTCGTTATTGTGATCGTGTTGCATATTGTCTTGTTATTAACACGTGTTCCTGTGTAGAGCTTCTGTTAACTATTTTGCTTTGATATTTATAATGAATTTACCAGAACAATACACGTATATTACGGGCAAAAATGATGAAAATAATACAATTTATCGAGTTAAAGAACTTACAAGTGGATCTGCAGCCGAAGTAAGTTTCTTCAATTAGATACTTATATTTTCTTTAGATTAGATATTGATATTTTTCTTAAACAGCTTTGACTATTTTTCTTCTGTCATCAACTTTAATGTGATTTACAAATATTATTAATTAACAATAGATTATTGATATAATTTACAGATAATCTAAACTGGTAATTAACAACAATAACAAAAATTATTATTAGATTTATTATTAGACTTACAGTGGTATTTTAAGACTTGAAATTTTCTTTTGATATTTTACTTTTCTGTGAACATAGCGACTTAAATAATCAATATAAGTTTATAATATATTTTAAATCTGTTTCCTGGTTTATTCATATTAAAATACTTAAATAGTTTATTGAAGTATTTTATCATTACTGACAGTATGTTTTAAAATATTTATTTCTTATCATTATTAACACATTGTAATTAAATATTATTGTTGTTGTATTAATGCAAATAAAAAACAGATAATATTTATCTATATTAGACAAATAAATGTATATCTTATTTATAATATTACAATATATTTTAGACAGATATTTTATAATACATACTATAAAATATTAAAATAACGTTTTATGAATTATTATATACTTATTATTTTTTTATTAACTGTTCAATAAATTTTACACTATTTTGTAAAAAAAAAAAAAAAAAAAAAAAAAAAAATATATATATATATAAGCTGATTTGTAATATTTGAAAATATGATTATATTTTATCATTAAATGGTTTACTGAAATATTTCATCAGTATTGATATTTTTATAATGTTTTTAGTATGTCCTACTCATTATCAACATTTAAAATATTATCAAATATTTTCATTATAAATAAAACAGGTGTAATTCATAAATAAATATTATCTTCTTTATTATCTAAAGAAGATAATATTTTATAAATAAATATCATAAATTATCATTAATTTTCAATGAAATATTGATATGTAAAATTTCATTTATATAAATATATGGATATTATTAATTTCATAATAATCCAAAATATTATTGTATCATTATATTTATTAATAATTGCATTATCAAGCAGGCCAATTCCATGGTAATTCATGCCGCATTTTTTACAAAATATAAGTTTTAATCATGCTCTAATAATAAATATTACGCTTTTTTATTTTCTAAAAAATCACAAAATTCTAGTTTATGTCCATTTTTACAAACTATCTTTAAAATTGGTATAAGTATTTAATTTTTGGAAATATTAATTAAAATATTCCGGTAACTCATGTTACCAAAAAAAGACATTAAGCTATGAGTATAAAAGTCAAAGTTGTATTTCTACTACAATTCTACTTAATCAGTGCTATAACTTTCTAAATAATTTAAGTGGACCTTCCTTATATTGTCTTAAAGTATTATTCAACTGTGCATGGGATACATTTTGTAATTGGTTGTTAGGTAAAATATACTAACTGGATGGTAATGGTAACTCATGCTACAAGACTATAATTCGTGGATTATAACACATGCAACATCACAAATGAAAGATGAATGATTTGATGACTACAAAAGCTAAAATTCTAAACATTTATTTTATTATTTTAATAAAGTGTATTTTTCAGAAACAATCAGTATTTGTAAATTTAATGATTACAAAAACAAAACTTTTTGCTGAAAGTTATAGCTGTAGAATAAAATTTTCTAATGCCTGACTTTTCAGTGTTGACATTTTGATAAAAAGAAATTTTTATCCAAAATAAATTGTTAAGTTTTATAAATAAGTTACTAATACAGTTACAACATTTTAGAATAATTATATAAATTAATAAATAAATATAAAATAATAAATTACAGTATATAGCACTATTGTGCTGCCATAAATATATGGTAACTCCTGCTACCATATATTTATGCAAATAACAATGCAACATTGAGCACTACTGCTTTTAAACTTTTGTTTTTGACTAAAACAACAGAAAATTGAAGAAAATATTCAATTTTAAAGTAATTGAAAGTTTATTACATTTGCTAGGTTAACAAAACTATGTTTTTGGTAACTCATGCTACATGTGTTAGGTTCTGATATAATTCATGAGTATACATAAATAATGTTAATTCTAAACATTTATTTTGTTACTTTTTATAAAGTGTATTTATTAGAAACAATCAGTATTTATAAATTTAATGTTTACAAAATTACAAAAACAAACCTTTTAGTTGCTGAAAATTTTAGCTGTAGAACAAAATTTTACAATGGCTGACTTTAAAGTGTTTTCATTTTGTTAGAAAGAAATATTTACCCAAAATAAACTGTTGCCAACACAGCTACAATGTTTTAAAACAATTATTCATCAAAATATATTACAAAATGTACATTTTTTTAGGGATGTATTGTTCTGTTCATGTGGAATGGCCCAACATCTTATCTATGAATTACAGCGACATAGTTAATTTTATAATATAACAACAACAATAATTTGATAATTATTAATTACAAAATATAATAATTTATCTTTATCAAATATTCTATTATTTTATATTGAGATATTCTATTATTTTATATTCAAATATGCTATTATAAATTGTATGAAAGTTGTGTAATAATATACTATCAATAAATAATTTGGTAATAAAACATTAAATCTAGTTAGCTATTTGGAATATCTAAACATTGCTTATTTACTAATTATAAATGATTAATTATCTAACTTAATTTGATAATAGTATAACTAAAATGAAAAACAAAACAAAAAAAAACTCTTAATAATAATCTATATCTTTGCAAAGTAATTTTTATTTTTGATAGAGTACCTACTCAATTAAAAAATACAATTTGCCTTGTAAAAATAATAATTTTTTTATATTAATTGTCTATGAATATTATAATTTAAATATTTATATTAAGTATGTAAAATATTAATTATCCTTAATATTACACAACTACATTAACTATAATTTATAAATTAATATCATTATTGATTTATTATCATTAGATACACGAGGCAATCAGAAATGAAGTGGTTCACATATTCGAGATAAATCGAGTTAGTTTCTCCTTGATTAGTAATTTTTCCATTTCAATAATTTTTTTTTTTTTTGCATAAAAATGTCATTGAAAGTCTAACTAAAATATTAGTGTT
The DNA here is from genome assembly GCA_963932465.1 of Maratus speciosus. Taxonomy (NCBI): domain Eukaryota; kingdom Metazoa; phylum Arthropoda; class Arachnida; order Araneae; family Salticidae; genus Maratus; species Maratus speciosus. The sequence goes on along the minus strand of OZ010786.1, from coordinate 589,207,605 downwards.
AGCTCCAAAAAATTATAATAATAACAAAAAAGCAATTTGATTCTAAATTTAAAATTGTGGACTTGATGATCCACTTCAGTTCTGAACGCTACTTGTCAGTGTATTATCAAATACCGGTGCCATAAAAATGATGGATCTATTAAGAAAATAAAGTTTAATGGAAAATGATTAAAATCCTAGTTTGCTACAATGTATTGGCAAAACAGCAAATTTTGAGAAATTGAATAAAATTTAATTAATATCAATTTAACATAAAAGTAACAGCAGTAGAATAATATAAATTTTCACAGAAACCCATCATTTTGGGACCCATGGTATGAACGAATATGTTTAATTTAACAAATAAGTAGGACATTCGTTATTGATATTATCAATTTTTATTATCCCTTATTTATTATCTTTTTTATTTAATCATTATTGATGTTATATTTTATCTTTATTGATATTGTATTTGATTGCCATGGTTCTTATAATTTAGCATTATTGTATTATATTACATTTTGTTTTCTTTTGCAAATTTATTAGGAATGGGTAACTGAATTCTCCAAACAGAGTTATGTTACATGGAGAGTGATGAAAACCTATCCAAATGCTTGTAGAAAAAATATATTTAGAAAAGATTATCGATGTCAACACTTCACAGATAAAAGAGCTGCTGGAGTTGGTCCTTCAAAAAATACAGGCTGTCCTGCAAAATTAGAGGTTATTGTTAAGAGGTATAATTTCTTTTCTTTTTCTATTGCTTTTTTTTTTTTTAATTTTTTTTTTATTAATGATATATGTGTCAAACTGTTAAATGCATATAAATTGAAATTTTAGTGGGACTTATAATTAAGGTGCTCAATTAATTAATTGTTTATTTTACATTGTACTACTTAGTTGTCCCATCGAGCAACATTTACATTATTACAGTCACATTATATTTATTGTAATCATTGCAATGCTATAAAATCATTTGCATTATTTAGGCATATTTATATTCAGTACATACTCAAGCATCTGCAGAACCTGGTACCAAGGGATTTGTGGATATTAGACATTAATTTGTTTACATTTTTTTAATAGTTATAGCTTTTTTAAATACTTACAGTATAAATATTAAGTGTTAATAAAAATTGATATATCTAATACATATTATATATACATATGTATGTATATGTTACCGTGAAAGACGAAAATTGGAGAATGTCGACTTTCACTGATGAATGTCAACACATACCAAATACGTCGGTGAAAGTTGATTATATTCTTGTACATTTGGACCATCACCGGAGAATGTCGACAAGCACAGATATGCTGCGGTCGAGGTCGAAAAGAGAAGCGGTGTTCAACAGACAGGCTAAACAGTCTGTCGCCAAATTCTTTGTTCTGCTGCGAGTCACTCATCTTTGTCAGTTTTATGCAAGTTTTGGTGGCATGCAACGTTTTCTCAAATTTTATTTTTTTAATCACTATCCTAATTTATATTGAATGGATACTGCAGTGAACCATGATCTTTAATTTTTTTTAGAAAAATTAAATACATTAATTGAGAGTAAACGAGAAAACAATTGTTTTTATTTTTTTTTTCAAAACAAATACTCTAAAATACTTTCTGAAGTGATTTCTGCTAAAAGTAAGTGCTGCACACATTTGGATTATAGACGATTAAAACGTTTTTATGTTTTAAAAATTAATGATCGCGCCTGAAATACGGAGAAGTAAATGTAAATTTCCGACATATTCAACATTCACCATTAGTGCATGGTAAATGTCCACATTTGCCGGTGTAAGTGAAAAATAAGGAAATTTAGCAAATAATTCGGACATACACCAAGCGGCTATGTGAATGTTGACATTCACCGGTGAAAGTTGACACTCCCCAGATTTCGGTAACATATACATTTAATGAATAATTTGATTAAATTATTATTGATATTAATTACTAATGCAAATTATTACTTGAATTAGCTGGTTTTGCCCACTAGCACACCCCTAATTATATCAGGGCATCTAATTTATACAAACTTAAACAAGTGGGTAAGTGTGATCACAGATCGCACAGAGGGTTTTGTTTAATATCTCTTTTAAAACGCTTTATCCTTAAATTAACAAATCAAAATTGTTAATTTAAAATTATTAATTCCTTACATAAATGGTAGCATCATTACATTTAGGAATGCCCCCCCCCCCCGGTAAATCATCCACTACTCTATTTCAATTTTTTATATTTAACTAATAATATTTATAAGAGGACTCTGTCACAAAACCACATTTAAAATGGGGTGGAGACATCAGATGTGTATAATATGAATAAGTTTTCATAGACCTATCTAATGATATGTCACATGAAGGGTGGTCCTTAAAATTTCAAAAAGTACCCCCGGGGCAAAGGGGGGGGGGGGCATTGGATATATATAATATGAATAAGTTTTCATAGGTCTATCTAACAATGTTACATGATGTGTTTACTCAAAATTTAGAAAATAGCCCCTCCCTGGAGCACCCTCTTTCAAATATTTAAGGTTAAAAAATAATATTGATATGAGGGCTCAGTGAAAATATGCATTCAAAATGCAATAAACAGCTGATCTGAAGAAAAAAGAGAAAATTGTCTCAAAATTACACCTAAATTACACGTACTCTCATAAAATTTTTAATATATGTTATAAACTATGTCAAAGTTTAAAAGCAATCGGATAATTAATTTTCTTAATTTTAACAATTTTGCATCAATAGTCTTCCCTGGAAGATCCTCTCCTCCCACGGAATTTCCCACTCTTTCAAATATTTAATGTTAAAAAATAATATTTCTTAGAGTGCTCACTGATAAAATGCAATAAACAGCTGATATAATGAAAAAAGAGAAAATTATCCCTCCCCCCATCCAAATTCCACGTATCCTCACTATATAAATTTTGTATTATGTGTTATAAACTATCTCAAAGCGCCTCCGCATCTTTTTTAATGGAGAAAAATGAGTTTGAAGAAATTGAAATTTTTAATTGTAGAAAAAAGTGGTATGAAATCAGGCATCTCTATCTTTCAAATATTATTGTTAAAAAATAATATTTAAAGGAGAGCTCAGAGAAAAGAACCGGGCTCAGTAAAAAACCCGCATTTAAAATGAAAAAAAAAACAGCTGATAAAAAAATAGAAAAAAAGCCCCTTTCACCAAAGTTCAACGCACGCTAACTTTATAATATTGTTATTATCTGTTATAAACTATCTCAAAATTTAAAAGTGATTGAATATTTAGCTTTCCTAATTTTAACAAATTTGTGTTCATTATATATACCTAAACGCATTTCTTTTATGAGTTTAAAAATAGATTTTTTGATAAATCCAAAAATTGTGGACGGAATTTTTAAAAAATTGACATATTATTAATTAGCGTGTGATTTTAAATCCGGTTGCGCAAGAACCAGAATTCTAAAAGCAATATTTAAAAAAAAAATTGTAGATGGTATTAAAAACAGCAATATAAAAATTATCTGTTTTTTTTGTATCATGTCACGTGACCTGCCGTTTGAAAGAAGCAAATCTCAAATTAATGATATAAAAATAATATCAAATCTGCTAGTACGATGAAAGCTACCTGTTTTGAGACTTCCATCTGTGAAAGATCATCTAAACTTACAGATGTCTGTCGCCTTCTCAAAAGACAAAAATAAAAGATTTTTTACTCGATTTTTAAGGATTTTTCGAGTTTTTATAGTATGATCAAGATAAATTTTCGAATTTCTGAAAGCTTATTTTTTTCAAGTCCTGAGGTCCTAATTTCGGATCCATAGGATGGCTAGACAAAAAGTTATTGCGGCTTAAAAAAGTTGCCAGTACATATTTTCCATTAAACCCACACATGCTTGTAATCATTTCTGAGAGAAAATCTTGGGGTTTCAAAAAGTAGATGCTTTTGCTGAATTATGAAACACGTTCAAATTTTTTAATTGGGATTTTCTAATTAATAACATCTGTTAATTGCGACTTTTCAAACTTTTATGATTTGTCGTTTGATGTAAAGTTTTCAGCTATAAGTAGGCAAAATTTCAAGTCTCCAACATATGTATCACTTAAGGGTTTTGGAAAAAAGTTTGAAAATTCTACCCCCCCCCCCCTTCTCCCCCTATTGGTCAATTTTCGTGCCCCCAGAATTTACCCACCAGCTTCTTTGAAATTTTAAAACTAAACTTGTTCTTGAGAAAAAAATTTTGAACGTTCTAACACTTATATGTCTCTGTGATGTCTGGACTTGAGATATAGAGCCCTTCAGACAGATACACAGGCCGACATTTACCAACATTCATAGCATTCACTAGCTGGCTTCACCCGCTAAGAGCCTCTCCTTTTATCGGGGTATCTAATATTATGATTTATCGAATTCAAATAAATCTCTAATTTATATGTATATCTCGAACTGAACAAACCTCAAACCAGGTCTCTGTTGCCTACGGCACGATATAGCAGGCAGTGGTGTAGTCGTAAAAAACACAGAGGGTATAGGCTCAAAGCAGAGGGTATACGCTCAAGGCAGAGCGTATACCCTAGAGTATATATACTATGGCTATCTCGAGAAACAGAGGGCATACGGTGCTCCTTAAATAAATCCAGATGGTATACGGCGTATACCCTCCACTACATCCCTGATAGCAGGCGTGCTGCACACACACTGCAGTGCCCCTCATTTCACATGAATCTTTAATTTATCCATAAATCTTGACCCGAACAAACCTCTTACTGGGTCCCCGCTGCCTACGGCACTGTATAGCAGGCGTACTGCACACACACTGCAAAATCCTTATAATCCACTTCCCAGGGCTTTCAAATGATATATCACATGAGGGGTATCAACAAAATATAGAAATTTGCCCGCTTGTGGGGATGGACGCCAAAGTTGCATATTATGATTAAGTGGTCACGGGCCTTTCAACGATATATCACATTTAACCTCCCGGGGGGGGGGGTTAAAATGGAGGGGGAACACTGGTGGTGCATAACATGAATAAGTGGTCACAGCTAGTGATGGGCGATAACGGGATGTTTTTATCGATGTTCTCGGTTGTATGGACATCACAATATTTTTTGATTGTGTGAAATTTTTCTCTGACTCCAGTTTGCCAATTGCTTTTATACGTCATACATTTATCAAGAATCATCTGCAGGTGAACTGGAATGAGTTGGTGTCAATAAGGACTATGTGGCTTCGCCTGCTAGCGGACCCTTCCTTTGATCGGAGCTTCTAATTTATATCTAATCTTATAATATGAAATCTCGAACTGGCTCCCTGCTATATAAGGCACTGTATAGCAGGCGTGCTGGGGGAGGGGGGGGTGGTCAAAGCAGACCTGCCAACCTTTGAAAATGAGAAATCGTAGCAATTAAAATTAATCTGGAGGTTGGTTGGTTTTTCGTGTTTCGCAGCAATCTTTTGACATTCGTAAACGGAATAACGTTTCAGTCATTAAACTCAATATAATAAATTTTTTCCTCTAAAAATTTTTATACGATTTTTAGTTTCTTTTCATTTCGTAGCTTTTTTTTACACTTGTAAAAGGAGTCTGGTTCCAATTTTTTAGCCCAGTGCAGTAAATTTTGACGAAATTCATGATTTTTTTTCCCGCGATCATTTCAGGATGTTCACAACTTTTTCCCCACAATCGTAATTCACATTTTTCTATCCCGATTCTTTGTTGAAATCCGCACTTTTTACCATGAACTTTTGGTGAAATTCGCATTTTTTTACCGCGATCCTTTGACAAATTTTGCATTTTTTACCACGATTCTTTGACGAAATTAGTGTTTTCAAGTTTGTTTTTTCTGCGATCTTTCGGTGAAATTTGCGTTTTCTTACTGATCTTTTGACGAAATTCGCATTTTCTTTCTGAGATATTTTGACAAAATTCACGTTTTTACCACGATCCCTTGACGAAATTTATTTTCTTCTGCGACGAATTGACAAATATGACATTTACGATCAACCATTATTGATGTTTAAACTTTTAGTTTGGCGATATAATGGGGTCGACGGGATAACCAAGTAGTACCCATAAAAATATGGAGTTCTTGATTTCTCTACTATAAACTTCTGATTTGACGAAGTATTGAGAAAGTAAATTAAATTTTGGATAAAAGTAACATGGTACAATGCTTAGCACACATCTAACGGAGACCAAACTGGTCGCCAAGGGCCGCTAGTATAAAAATATATACTAAAAACAATAAAACAAATTAACAATTAAAATGCCTGACATAATTAAAAATTATCTACAGTTTTAATTTTACAATTAAAATTAAAAAATCAAAATGTAAATTTTTAATGGAAGATGTTTACTTTTGATTACATATAAATTACTTTCCAAATTAATAACTTTAATTGCTAAATCAAATAAACTTGTTGCATCATAAATTAAAATTTATTTTATTTATTTATTTATTTTTCATTTACAGATATGTAGAAAATACAAGGTCAAAAAATGTGGATCATCTAACCAAAAAATATCCAGGTATGATCGTTCTGAAAGGAGAGCATAATCATCCCATTATTAGTGCAGATACATTGCACCACAGAGATATGTCCCCTGAAACAAAAGAGAAACTATCAGCACTCTTTCGTCAGGGTCACAGTCCTTCTTCTGCTCACTATTTCTTAAACATTGATTTAATGATGAATTCTGGAGAGAAGTACTATAAATTTGCTGCAGATAGTAGGTACCTGCCTACATTATCTAGTGTCACAAAATTATTTCAAAAAGAATTTCAGAGTGAATATGGAAGCTTCAGTGGTGGTGACATGTTTCAAAATTTAGAAGCTTTCTTAGCTGATTATGAAAAATCAGGAGGTAAAGCCAAATTTAGAAAAACACCTGAAAACCATTATTATGTCGTTATATGCACACCTTTGATGCTCCGTGCACACGAAAAAATTAGCCAATCAGGTGACTTGGTCATGCTGGATGCTTCAGGAGTGATGGACAAGCAAAGGCATAGACTTTATGCCTTTGTTGCACCAACAGCAGCTGGGGGGTTGCCACTTGGAGTAGTGGTAACGGATTGTGAAAAAGAAAACGTTTTTACTGAAGCATTATTATGCTACAAAGAAATGCTTTCTGATAAAGCATTTTTTACAAAAGGCTGTCCCAATGTCTTTTTAACGGATAATGATATGAAGGAACGCAATGCGTTGAATAAAATATATCCCAAATCGACCTTATTGCTATGCCAGTTCCACATGCTAAAAGCAATGTGGACGTGGTTATGTAATAGAAAACATGGCATAGGCATCAGCCACAGACAACAGCTCTATTTTTTATTCAAAAATGTTGTGTATTCCTTCGATGAAACTTTGGCGAATGAAAATGCATCAATATTTTTGAAAGAAGCCAAAAAAAAAACAATTATGAAAATCTGGAAGGTCATTTCCTTCACTTGTGGGAATACAGAAAAGATTGGATTACTTGTTACAGAAAACATTTGACAACTCGCGGAAATAACACAACGAACTATGTTGAAATAGTTTTTAGAATCTTGAAAGATATCATATTTGACAGAGTGTTAGCATACAATATAGTACAGTTGGTGTATTTCATAGTCACCAAATACGAAATGTATATGAGGCAGCGCTTGGTTAGTTTTGCAAATGGTCGCTATTCTAATTCATTACTTATGAAAATGTTGCCCCAAAGGTGTAACCTATCATCCTTTTCCATTCACAATGAAAAAGAAGACAACTTTGTAGTGAAACATTTTGAAAAAACATATGTTGTTGATATGGTAAGGGGCATATGCTCCTGCAATGATGGAAGCTGTGGGAAACTATGTAAGCATGCATCTGCAGTTTTTCTCAGACTTGAACACTGCAGTACATCGTATAACGTTGCAAATAAAGAAACTAAAGCATTGATGTTATCTGTTGCAGAAGGGGTACAACCCAATCCTAATTGGTTTGAGCCTCTACCCATTCAATCTAAATCTTTACAAAAAGGTATACCTGAGTCCCAAAACCTTATTCCCAATAGACCTGAAAAAGATGATTCCCAAAGCATGGAAGAAAATGATAGTACTGAATATGTATCAACTCCATCTGGATCAAATAACTTATCATCTGTTACAGAAACAGATAGAAGGAGATATCAAACCCTCCTCAGCAGAATTGAAGAGGGATTGTCAAATAACCCAACTGTTTTTATCCCTGCTTTCAAAAAAATGCTGGATAATACAGATGAATCCGCCTCTACTGAAAGTGGTTTAGCTTCTGCCATGCACACCTTTGGGAAATATTCAGGAGTAAAAGCAGCAACTCGAAGAGCAGCAAAACAATTACTTCGGCGCTCTCACAAAACTGTTATTGGAGTTCAGCCGACTGCTCCTGCACGCAGAAAATTATTATTGAGTGGTAGAAAAAAATTAAATGTTGGGCGGCCAACAGGTGTAAGAGGACTACCTAGAGAACTTTCTCATCATAATTATACAAGCTTTGGTGTTCTACCTAAAAGAAAGCGAAAAGCTCCACACAACTTGGATCAGTGCGTATATGATAATAAATCTTTAGGTGGATGTTAAAAAAATTTAATTTATTATCGGATATACAATTTCTTCTCATCTCTCTAATTTATGTGGAAATTATTTACATAACTCATTACTATAATTGCCTTTAAATGTTTTAATTTTATGTGCCTTAAAAAGTTTTGAAGAGTTATTATTAGATGTAATATGGCGTTTACAGCAATGAATAACATGGATAATGTCCACAAAAATTGGAAAGATGAGAAGAAATTACATATTTGCTAATAAATTAAATTTTTTTATTAATTATTATTTTTAACATAAATTATATATTTAAAATTTATGTTTCATATTTATATAAACATTGGTCAATATGAAAGATGCGTGCACTGTATCTACAATTTTTTAAATTTAATAATGTATGAACGCTGTTTGTGATTGAAATATTTGAAATTTGTGGTCTATGTAACATTTAACAAATATGATGAATTATGTATTTTAACATGAGCATATATTTTTATTGCGGGTATTTCTTCATATAGTTTATTATTATTAAAAAATTCCTTAAGGGTATATGTATATATAAATAATTTTTTTAAGTTCTAATTTATTTCTCTGCATAAACTTTATTAAATTATTTTTCTTCATTTATATTTTTTAATATCTTCTCAACGTTCATCAGTGTCTTAAAAATTGCACCTACATTTTTGTTAATTTAATAAATTTGAAATAAAATTTGTCTATTTGTACTTCAATCCTATATATAAAATTATGTCACTAATGGAAGTATTTATTCACACAAACTATTCTGTTTATATATATACAATCAAGTCAAATATTCCTTATGTGTGAGGTGTTTATATGTATAATTTGAATTTAGCTGAAACAGATTGTTATTTTTGCTCTGAAATTAATGAGAAAATTAAATTGATGGTCTGTTGCTGTATAATGCTTTTCTTTACTGTATTATATTTTATATTAATTACATTTGTACCCATAGTTTTATTAGTATTGCTGTTATGTGAATGCCAACCTCAAAAGAAAAGTATGACTTAGTGTAAAAATAAAGAGTGAAAAAGAAATGCCTGACATTGTGTAATTTGATGAAGTTCATGGAATCACAAGCTTCAAATGTATGATAAAATATATGTGTTTGTGTGTATGTCATCATTAATAAATGTGTTTACACAAAGATGGCTCATTTTTAAAGTAATATCGCAAGACATCAACATATATATATATACAAATACAGTAAATTCTGTCTAAGGCGGACTCTGTGCAAGCCGGAAATCTGTCTACCGTGGAAAATTTTTCAAGTCCCGGCGAACCCATAGAAAATAACATTAATTCTTGTTGCATAAGGCGGAATCTGTCTAACGCGGAAATGGAAAGGATTTTAAGGTCCCACCGAAACCAAAATTTTACATAAGGTGGAAAAAAGGATAATTTAAAAATGAGAGGCATTTTGTTTATTAAACTTTAAAACGGATAAGTCAAATACTCAATGTCGAGCATGTTAGTTAAATTTCCTAACACCTTGAAAAAGTTAATTCAAAGGGACAGGAACTGTTTAAATTTTAAGGAATTTATGCTTGTGCCATTTTTTATATGCAAAATTATATTTAAAACTTAATATTTCTAGTAAAATGAGTATTTATCAAAATATATATTTTCGAAAGTGCAATATATTATACTTTAAGGATGTACTCAAATTCAAAGTTATAGCGTTCTGTCTCATTCTCGAAGTTTATAAGGGGGGGGGGGGGGTAGTTTTTTTGTCTGTGTGTGTAAACTTCCTATTCGCATGTATTACAGCAGTACTAAGAAATTGAATAGCGTTTCTCATTTATCTATAGAGACAAAAAATCTTTCCGAATTTCAGTTTTTAACCGATTTTCGAGTCAGGAAAATAAATAAAAAATCATCTAATTCGAGGATTTTTTTTTTTTGGGGGGGGGGAAGCTTTTTTGCATAAGCCGGAATATTGTCTACCACGGAAAATTTTCTGAGTCCCGATCGATTCCGCCTTAGACAGAGTTTACTGCATAAGCACACACACGTGTGCATACATGTCTATTTTAATATTAATATAATTGCCTTAGATTCACTTTAAATTTACAATATCAACGTTAAAATTTTGATTGTGATATCAATATTTGATAAATGATATAAAAAAAACTATTATAATGTCAAATTTTAATACTTAATTCACTATACTGAAGTGCAAATGCAGATATTATTATAGTGTACTAGCTGGCTTCATTGAAATCAGAGAAAAATTCTATGCACGGGTGTATAAAAATTTAATAATTTAACAGTTTTACGTTCGTAAAAATAACTGAATTTTATTATTTTGTTTATGAAATTGTTAAAAAATTTAACATCTTCCAAGGAAGATAACCCACTCTAGAAAGATTTCTAATAGATTTAGATCTAATAGACTATAGATTAATAGATTAGGTCTAATAGAGAGATTTTTCTGTTAATAACCCAGAATCAATACTTTTTTTTTATATGCAGGAACTTTCATTTCTGGAAAACTGTATAGAACCGATTCTGAAATATAAAGTATCCTCATATTAAAAAAATGCAACCAAGTTAAAAAATGTAGAAATGTACAACATTAGATATTAACCTCGGGTATCATATTAGAGGTCTGCACGGGCCGGAATTATTAATGTAATTTAGAATAAAGGTTTACAAACATGATAACTTTTGAAGCTGTATAATAAAAAGTAGATTTGTGAAAATATTTCTCTCATTTTTAAGGTTTTTCTCAAATCCTAAAAAGGTACAGTTCGACACATTTATGAATTTACTTCTTTTCGAAAACGCGTAAGATTGTCAGGTATTCTTTTTCAGAAAGTATGTAAATGCCGTTTATTTTCTTAGATAAAAGCAACATATCTGACAGAAAATACTGCCAAAGTTAGCGTTTTGAATCGAATTTCCAGAAGCGATATCGCAGGAAAAGGAGGAACGTACAGTCATGTGACAAGAATCTCTTATCTCTGTAAGTAATTTATCAAAAATGGAAAAAGCTATTTGATTCCAAATGCCTCCAATAGTCAGGCCTGTCAATTTTATGCCTTTATAGTTAGAAATGAATCAGAAAATGTGCCTGAAAGTTTCGCATTGTTGAGCAGCGAATATGAGAACTACCTTAAGGTATATTTAAAGATACTGTTAACAGAAGTTCATTATCACTATTAATACTTTCCCAAAACATAATGCCTGTCCTGCACATCCTGAGAACGATTAGGACCAGTTCCGTCCCGGCACGAGTCTGCTGAAAAAATTAAACCCGGGATCAGACATCATGTAACTGTACGATGCTGATCTCTATGATGGACATGTTATATTTCTGTATTGATGTTGTTAAACTTGCATTGGCTCGTGACGCACATTTATGCTGCTCGAGAAAGTCATATTCATTGAAAATGGCTCGTATTTTATCTGTTTTGCTTAAATTCTTATATCGGCCCGGCCCGTTTGAAAATCCGCCTTCATTTCCCCGGGCCCGTGCAGACCTCTATATCATGTCTCTCACCCGCAAGAAAAGTGACACATCTCGCAAAAATTCATTTTGCATTTTATTCAACTAATAGTTCTGTCATAGATGTGTCTTCCTACACAGGCAGTTTCATAAGTGTAATTATACGGAAAATCGCTTTATTACACTATATTTCCAAGTGTGACCTCAGAAGAGGAGTGGATTGTGTTTGGGAGGTAAAATTACCCAGCCCTCCAAACCTCATCCTACGTCTTCATTCTTAAGGGTTTTACACTTTTATACACATATTTATGCCTGAATGCAGAGCTAAATACTAAAATTTCCTGTTTCGGTAAAATCATGCAATTTTTACTTTTGTTGAGATGTGTTACTTTTCTTGCAGATGAATGATATGTGATATATATGTCGTAGGCTAATTGGGAAATCCGGCTCTTTGCAAACAGCCTAGGCTCTTTGCAAAGAGCCGGGCTAATTGGAGAATCCATCTCCCTTTTTCCAATTAGCCTGATATTTTTCAGGCTTATTGCAAAGAGCCTAGAAAGCGTTAGGCTAATTGAAAAATGACCACTTATTATCCGATCAGGGTGACATTTTTTGCTCATAGGCGATCAAAGCCTGAGAGCTTATGTGCGTGTGTGTACGTGTGTACGTACGTATGTACATAACACGATAACTCTTGATAGAAATATCAGATTTGCTTCAAAATTTTTTTTCTAAGTTCATTCTGATAAGGTGCTTCCCTGATTAGTTTTTGGGGTTCATTGGTTAAGGATAAAGGGGGTCTAGTCCCCCCCCCTTAATTTATATAAATGGGTTTTTCATGCAGAAATATTCGATTTGCTCCAAATTTGGTATACCGGTTTATTGTGTTAAGGAGCTTCCCTGATTAGATTTGGAAGCTCATTATTTAAGTAAAAGGGGGGAGAGGGGGGCTACCCCCCTTAATTTAGATAAATCGGTTTTTCATGATGAATTATTCAATTTGCTCCAAATTTGGTATACCGGTTTACTATGTTAAGGAGCTGCCTTGATTAGATTTGGAGGTCCATTAGTTACATAGAAAGGGGGGGCTATCCCCCCCGTAATTTAGGTAAATGGGTTTTTCAAGCAGAAATATGCGATTTGCAATAAATTTGGTATACCGGTTAATTATGTTAAGCAGCTTCCCTGATTACATTTGGAAGATCATTATTATGTATAAAAGGGGGAAAGGGGGGCAATTGCCTCTCCCCTTAATTTAGATAAATGCGTTTTTCATGTAGAATTATTCGATTAGTTCAAATTTGGTTTACTGGTTTATTATGTTAAGGATATGGCTTGATTAGATTTGGAGGTTCATTAGTTAAATATAAAGGGAGGAAAGGGGGCTACCCCCCCCTTAATTTAGGTAAATGGGTTTTTAATGCAAAATTATTAGATTTGCTCCAAATTTGGTATACCGGTTTATTATGTTAAGGAGCTTCCCTGATTATATTTGGAAGTTCATTAGTTAAGTATAAAGGGAGGAAAGGGGGGCTTGACCCGCCCCCCTTAATTTAGATAAATGGGTTTTTCATGCAGAGTTATTCGATTTGCTCCAATTTTCATATACCGGTTTATTATGTTAAGGAGCTGCCTTGATTAGATTTGGAGATTTATTGGTTAAGTATAAAGGAGGGACAGGGGCTAGTGTCCCCTTGATTTAGTTAAATGGGTTTTTCATCAGAATTATTCGATTTGCTTGAAATTTGATATACCAGTTTATTACGATATGGCTTCTTTCATTTGATTTGGAGGTTGATTGGTTAAGTATAAAAGGGGGGCAATTGCCTCTCCCCTTAATTTAGATAAATGCGTTTTTCATGTAGAATTATTCGATTAGCTCAAATTTGGTATACTGGTTTATTATTTTAAGGAGATGGCTTGATTAGATTTGGAGGTTCATTAGTTAAATATAAAGGGAGGAAAGGAGGGGGGCTAGCCCCTCCCCCTTAATTTAGGTAAATGGGTTTTTAATGCAAAATTATTCGATTTGCTCCAAATTTGGTATACCGGTTTATTATGTTAAGGAGCTTCCCTGATTAGATTTGGAAGTTCATTAGTTAAGTATAAAGGGAGGAAAGGGGGTCTAGACCCCCCCCCCTTTAATTTAGATAAACGGGTTTTTCATGCAGAGTTATTCTATTTGCTCCAAATTTCGTATACCGGTTTATTATGTTAAGGAGCTTCCCTGATTAGATTTGGAGGTTCATTAGTTAAGTATAAAGGGAGGAAAGGGGTTAGACCCCCCCCCCCTTAATTTAGATAAATGGGTTTTTCATGCAGAGTTATTCGATTTGCAACAAATTTCGTATACCGGTTTATTATGTTAAGGAGCTGCCTTGATGAGATTTGGAGATTTATTCGTTATGTATAAAGGAGGGACAGGGGCTAGTGTCCCCTTAATTTAGATAAATGGGTTTTTTATGCAGAATTATTCGATTTGCTTCAAATTTGATATACCAGTTTATTACGATATGGCTTCTTTCATTTGATTTGGAGGCTAATTGGTTAAGTATAAAGGAGGAGCAGGGGCTAGTGTCCCCTTAATTTAGATAAATGGGTTTTTCATACAGAATTATTCGATTTGCTACAAATTTGATATACCAGTTTATTACGATATGGCTTCCTTCATTTGATTTGGTGGTTCATTGGTTAAGTATAAAAGGGGGGCAATTGCCCCTCCCTTTAATTTAGATAAATGGATTTTCATGCAGAATTATCTGATTTATTTTTTTTTTTTTTCAACCGGATCCGAACTTGAAGGTTCCATTTGAAGTCAACCCGAACACTGACCACATACAGGTTTCGGATTGAGTTCAATTAGAACTTTCAGGTTCAGATCGGGTTGCCGGTGGACGGAGATTATTTTGTCTGGCTTGCGTCGAGTTATTATAGTTCTATGGAATATTTTTGTCGGTTAAGATTTGGTTCGCGACGGGTTTCAGGTTGACTTCGAATGGAATTTTTTGGTTCTGGTAGCGTTGCGTGTCCACGGAAACTAATTTGTCTTGTTCGGATCCGGTTATGGATCTTCGGAATTTTTTTGTCGGTTATCAGATTTGGTTCGGGATTTAGAGTTTTTTCAATTGGAACTCTCAGGTTCGGGTCGGGTTGCATGAAGACTGAAATTATTTTGTCTTGTTCGGATTGGAGTACGGTCTGTTGTAATTTATTTTTCGGGTTTAGGTAGGGTTATGCGTTAATAAACCTAATAAAAAGAAAATTGCCCAGATAAACTGATGGCATTGAGCTCACAGGCTATTCACACGAATTGTATATTATACTCTTATTTCAAAGAATAATGCCCCTCGAAAATAAATGAAGGTATCAGTCCTCGTTGCCCCACTTTCTACTTAACCAAAGAACCTCCAAATCTAATCAGGGAAGCTACTTAACATAATAAACTGGTATACCAAATTTGAAGCAAATCAGATAATTCTGCATGAACAAACCATTTCTCTAAATTAAGGGGGGTATTAGTTCCCCCCATTTCTCGCTTTATGCTGAACCAATGAACCTTCAAATCTAATCAGAAAAGCTCCTTATCAGAATGTACATAGAAAAAAAATTAAACTAAATTAGATAATTCTGCATGAAAACACATTTATCTAAATTAAGGGGAGGGGCAATTGCCCTCCTATCCCCCCTTTTATACTTAACCAATGAACCTCCAAATCAAATGAAGGAAGCCATATCGTAATAAACTGGTATATCAAATTTGAAGCAAATCGAATAATTCTGTATGAAAAACCCATTTATCTAAATTAAGGGGACACTAGCCCCCGTCCCTCCTTTATACTTATCCAATAAATCTCCAAATGTAATTATGGAAACTTCTTAACATAATAAACAAGTATACGAAATTTGGAGCAAATTGAATAACTCTGCATGAAAAAAACCATTTATCTAAATTAAGGGGGGGGGTCTAGCCCCCTTTGCCTCCTTTTATACTTAACTAACGAACCTCCAAATCTAATCAGGGAAGCTCCTTAACATAATAAATTGGTATACCAAATCTGAGCTAATCGAATAATTCTACATAAAAAATGCATTTATCTTAATTAAAAGGGGTAGCCCCCTTTATACATAATAAAGATCTTCCAAATCTAATCAGGGAAGCTGCGTAACATAATTAACCGGCATACCAAATTTATAGCAAATCTCATATTTCTGCATGAAAAACCCATTTACCTAAATTAAGGGAGGGGGGGGGTAGCCTCCCTTTCCTCCCTTTATATGTAACTAATGAACCTCCAAATCTAATCAAGGCAGCTCCTTAACATAATAAACCAGTATGTCAGATTTGGAGCAAATCGAATATTTCTGCATGAAAAACCAATTTATCTAAATTAAGGGGGGGACTAGCCCCCCTTTATCCTTAACCAATGAACCCCAAAAACTAATCAGGGAAGTGCTTTATCAGAATGAACCTAGAAAAAAAATTTGAAGCAAATCGGATATTTCTATCAAGAGTTATCGCGTTACGTACATACAGAACCGGCGGGCACATAAGCTCTCAAACTTTGATAGCCTGTGAGCTAAAAATCAGATACTTGAGGTTTCTTGAAGTTTGTTCTAATATAACTCAACTATAAAGGTTTTTAATACTATTATTTCTTTTAAAAAATTAATAAATATTCTAAATTTGTGTGATCACATTTTATAGGGTAATCAGACGAAGTTCTGTGTGATATAAAGCGATTGAAGATATGGAAACTGCTCTGATGCAAAGATTAAGTAACCAAAAATCATAATAATGGAAAACTTTCAACTGAAAAAAACAGAAATTAAATTAATATGAATAATTATATTTTCTTAAACAAATATTTGAAACGGTGGTGATGCAACTGTTTTATAGAAAGTATTTTCAGGGAGTGTTTTTTTTTAATGTGCAGTTATAGAAAAACATTACATTTCAATAATAAATGTAAGAGGAAAAAATCAATACCATACATTACAGAAGCAGTACTGACCTTTTTTTAAAGAATATTAAGAAATATTTTAGACCTTAATAAATGTGTATTTCAAATGTTAAAAAAAAAAAAAAAAAAAAAAAAAAAAAAAATCTTATTCTGGCTTTATAAGCTCATGGCCAATACATGCTACAAAAAACCCCTATGCCATGCATACAACAAAGAGATTGTAATAAATGATTAAAACTTAATAAAAAGTGTATGATGTTACATAATATTAAGGTACAATTTATATATGGAGTGAAATAAAATAGAAAGATCACCACTATAGGACTACTATTTATTTGAGCGTGTCCCTAAAAACAGTATCATATGTCTATTCTTAATTCATTTTTATACATCACAATTATAATGCGACAAAAGCATCATATGCTAATCATTCACAGAAAAAAATCTGTAGAAGTATAAATGATATTGATGTAGCTTATTGTTAGTTCAAATAATATCCCCCCCCCCCACCTCCCAACATGCACGAAAGAAAAGAGAGAAAGTTTGAAGTAAAATGAAAACAAAAGAAAAGTATTTAAAAAGCTAAAATAAATAATTTTATCATTAAAAAGGTAAATAACTGAATAACTTACATCCATAAAGAGTGAAAAAAAAAAAATACTCTGCTGCCATCTATATCCAGTGATTTAATTGGTTATTAAAAGAATTTTATAATTATCTGAATAGATAGCTTTTAATTGCTTATAACTGAATTAAAAAAAAAACAGTTCCATGAAGTTGTATTTAAAAAGGAAGCCATAGTAATAATATTGAATAAAAAACGTATTTAATATTTAATAAAATTCCATAGATTGTAAAAAATTAATGCATTATTAAATTTGTAAAAATCATAAACTATTACATTTAAATTTATATGTACTGCTTAAAATAAATTAATAATGTTTCTTTAAAAATATACTATTTTGACAGCATAACATACAAGATTTAAAAGAATATATTTTAAACTTCATGTTAAAAACATAATAAGTATATAAAATAAAAATAAGATAATGATTCTTCTTATTATTAAGTGTGGAAAGGAATAATATGTATTTGCAGCTACATTTTTATTAGTAGATCCGTTTAAATTAGTCATTGATAAGCTCATTAGCAAGTTAGTATTAAATATTTTAAGAAAATCACGTGAAGCTAATTCTAAAGCAGTGTTGTTTGTCAATAAAAATAAAATAATAATGTAATTGACATAGGAAATTACAAAACAAATCACCTTTAATTATTTAAAGATGTATTTTGGAGGTGACTTAAAATAACTAAACAATAAGATAAAAATGTATAATTGATGGTCGAGGTATTTTTATTTATTATAAACCATTGGTTTATATATTTCATTACTACAACTTTTAGAGAAAGTTTTGCTGACCATCTAAAAAAAATGTCGATGGGATGAAAATGTAACGCCTGATATGATAAAAGTGCCAAGCTGGTAACCCTGCACCTATATCTCTTCTAGTAAAGTAAATTTCTGTCTAAGTCCACACGCATGCGCATTTGCTAATTTTTGCTATAACGGTTGGGAACGGCGAAAATGCTCCCGAGATGTCTCGCTACGTTCTCCCATGGCGGGATATGCAAATATTTAACTGTTACGTTTTTACGTCGTTTCGTAACTTTTCATTTGATCACCCCTTGTAAATATGAGCTTTCTATTTAAATGAAGTTTGATTTTTATTTTTGACTTATTACACAAGTTTTGAAGCTTGGAACATAGCGGTATTTTTTCATTTTTCGACGTGTTCAAAGGTATCCCACCCCCGTAATACATTTCTCTTGAGCAGTTTTCGGAACAGATGTGAATTGCCTTTTGTTTGGGAAAGGGGTGCGAGATCGAAACAGAAACATGTCACCAATGAAAAATGTCACCAGACCTGAAATACCATACAAAAGTAGAAATTCATTTCACTGAAAAACTAAACTTTATACTAGCAAAAACCATGCATTGTTTGGATTCGCGAAGCATGATTTAATAAGATAAATATTTGAAAGTAACAATACTTTTTTATCTTATTTTTGCATCTTTATTCAGCAAAAACGTTATTTTATGTTTTGACGCAATTTAATTTTAGAAATGTCAATTCAGCCAAATAACTAAGAATTTCCTCGGAATTTTCTATTTACGATATAACGAATTTAACAATTTTATTTGTTTACAATTCTTTTGTCGGCACTTAGCAAAAAAAAAAAAAATCATAATATAATTTTTTTAAATGCGTAAGTATAATCTGCGTAAATGATTTCACATAATAACAAAAAATTGTGTTTTGGAATTCTTAACACTGAAAAATACTTTTATAATTGAATGTAAATAACTGAATTTTCACAAATTTTAATTCATAAAAAATATACTATAAATTTCATAAAAAATGGTATTTTAAAAAATTCAGAAAAGGAATCGTGACACTATTTAATAATTAATCATGATTCTATCTATAATCACTAACTTCATGATTTATTTTTTCTTCTGAAAATATACGT
Organism: Maratus speciosus; assembly: GCA_963932465.1. NCBI lineage: Eukaryota > Metazoa > Arthropoda > Arachnida > Araneae > Salticidae > Maratus > Maratus speciosus. The sequence goes on along the minus strand of OZ010786.1, from coordinate 589,188,135 downwards.
GTTTCATTTTTTAACCCTTTCAAGGGCGGTGGCTAGAGGGTCTAGCCACCTAATTTTAATTCCAAAACTGACTACTGGCACCAATAATATTTTAATAAAATGTTGCTTTTGTAATTAAAGTGCAAAATAGCGTTTTGTTACTTACTAAGAAATTCGTTTGAATACTCTGGTGTCAGTCAATTATTTCATCATTTTACGAACAGAATTCCTCTGCCCCTGAAAGGGTTAATTGCAAAAAGGCGTCCGTAATGGAAAAACAGTTAAAATAAATTAAATAAAATAATAATTTTTTTAACGTTATTCTGTAAACAAATAATATTGTGCAAATCTGCAGATCGTAATTTATTTTATGTTTAAATGTAAGTAAAAAAACTGAATAGTTTTTTAGTAAAATGTACGACAAAATGTAATTTGTATAGTCTAGTAGAGGATTCGTTTCGCTCATCCGAATAAGATACCGGATTACAGATTTTGAATCAGCATAAAAATCTAGTCTATAAAAACAAAATTTGAAAGAAATATAAACATTACACAATTGAAAAATATGCAAGTTAGGCATAATGACTGACTTATAAATGTTAATAATGCGCATATTTATCTGACGTAAAGGGTGTAGTAATCATTATCTAGAAAAGGTAATTCAATCTGACATTTATTGTAACTAAACTTTGCATAAAATGGGAAAACAAAAGCTTAAATTTACATGAACGTAATATTCACATTTCTTAAAAACTGGACCACTAAGAGAAAAACGCTAAACATATTCGGAATCAGCGCAGGAAATTGATCTAGAATCAAGAAATTTCAGTTATCTGGTAAAACCATTGTTATGCAATGTAATAGTTAAGTTTAAGATTTTCGAATGCGAATAATTCATGTTGAACAAGACTTTGATAAGACTCTTTAAACCTATTAGACAAAAGATTGAACAATTTGAACAATAGGTTATTTTGAATAAATGAAATGGAATACATATCACAAAGGCTCTAATTTCATTTTTTATTAAATATATGTTTATTTCATTTGGTCGCAGCTATGTAAATCAACTTTTATAAATTAATGGTTGATATAGGAGATCAGTTGGAGTCCTTATGAACTGTCACTGTTGGTTTTCTTATAGTAAGTTCTTCCTAATGGAATTTTAACACTAGAACGTTCAGCAAGTTTACTGAACTTTTAATAAAAATATTTTACAACAGAATTTTTTTTTCAAAATATTTAAGTTATTTAACCCCTTAACCCTCGAATTAAATCACAGTTGAAAAATTCAAATTGCTCATTGGCACCACTTTTATGAAAAAGAAATATTCACTTTATTTAATGACAGGAAAAACGATACTAAAATATAGCCAGTTGCACTATTTTATAAAACTGGTGGGAATCAAACAATTTGAGTAAAAGACACAGCCCGTGAATATGACGGGAGCGAGAATTAAGGGGTTAACTTAATTCCCTGTGGTTTGTATTTAACTTATTTTGTGAAGAAAAATCTGGTTCTAGTAGATATTTAAACATTTGGTCGTTGTCTAATCGACACCAGCTGGACGTTGTAGTGTTAAAGAATAGTCACGTAAATTTGAGATGGTTTTTACTGTACCAACTGTACGCGGAACCGCCAGTTTTTATTTCCCAAGCAATCGTGTTCTTCATTTTATTGAGAAAGAAGAGATGATAGTTTGAGCGAACCTTTCCTAAATCTGCAACCTAAGAATTGTAGTGTGACAGCTTACTAGTTCTGTTCATCTACTTTTTAAGGGCAGTTGGGAGTCAAAGTGAAAAAAAATCGTTTTTTTTTTATTTTTTTAATATTTTGAATCCTTTATTTCCCCCCACTTTAAATAGTATATTACTTTTGATTCTACGACAACAAGAAGTTAAAAAATTTTAACTAATTTAGTTTGCTTACATCATACATAAACATTAGATACGTAAACTTTAAGCACAAGTTTCTCAAAATGTTGCCTCTTGAACGTCGATGTACCTTTTCATATAAACTACTTCATATTATTGCTTTCAGTCTTGCCAGAATATTTAACACCTATACCTGATCAATCTGAAGTGAACTTTTGTTACAAAATGTGTACAAATTTTTTTTATAAAAACGTTTTTCTTTGGAAAAATGCAAGTTTTTTGTTGTCTAAAAATGGTTTTTATTCCAGATTTAAAAAAATAATAACTAAAGAATATCTGTTTATAAATTTGATTTCACTTTATTAATAATTTGTCATATTATGTATATAAAAATATTCAAATGAATATATTTGGAGTTTCTGAAAAAAAGTACATTAATTTAACATGGCAGATATAGGGACTTCCAACCTCCCTTAATACATAATATTCTTAGTTTGTGAACTGATATATATCCACCCGAGACTTGGCATCCATTTAATGAATGTTTTGCTTTATCCTTCTATTACGTTAAATTTCATTGTAGCAATCTAAAACCAGTTTGGCATGGTAATGTATGAATCAAAATCAACATTCAGCTTTTGGATTTTGGCAACGGTAACTACTTTGTTTACAAAATGGCGTAATAAATGAGTCAAGTAGGAATTCTACGTTCTGCTAATAAGTTTCGTTTTTATGTTATTTTAATTTGTTTAAACTACTTTTTTTTTGCAATTTTAATAGCAGATGTTAATACTTGCCTTATGTTCTTTATAATAAATTATATTCTTTCCCATACTTTTAGCATTTTTAAAATTATTTTAAAGCGGGTAATGGCCTGAACATCCATTTAGATGGATGTGCTGTAAAACAAAATTAAAAAATCGAAATTCATTAATTTCTTTAAAAACATCATTTTTGATGCCTATTTGTTGAAATAAACTCATTAAAAAATATATGCATTATAGTTTGCTTGGGTCTCAGGAGGATATTATACAAAACACCCTATCATTTTAAAAACATAATATAATCATAAATACTACGATTTTTTAAATCCTGATATAAAAGGTAACAAGAAATCTAGTTCAGGAATATCACCTGAATATCGTGACTCTTAAACAAAACGATAGGTTATAAATGTCACTTCGCAAAGAAAATATTGGAGGAGAATGAATGAGGCTGATTTTACGACTGTCACTAGTAGCATATATAAAACACATATAGCATGAATTATTAAATTCCTAAATCGTTGTGGATGTCTGGAATGTAAATTTTCCGCTGAGAGAAAGATTGCTTTTAATACTTCAAACCGTTTGAAAATTTAAATGGTTGTAGAAACAAATTTGTGATTTCGAAAATGTTTATGTGGCATAAATCACGTTTTATACATACTGTTGATAGTTGACGGCTGAAATTGGAGTTTCATAACACTCTTGAAAATCTTTGATGTTTAATGTACATTAATTTCCCCATTGCGAATTAAGAAAGTATATATTACATTTTAGAGAAAAACAGTTTGTACTAAAAACCGAACATCCATAAGGGTATTTTAATAATCGCATAAAGAACATAAAAACTATCTTACTAGCTAATTGTAAAACTATTAAACTTCAATAATGTAATAAATTTGTGATTTTCTCCCGAAATTGACAATTAAAAAGTTGTGTTACATCTAATAACAGCGTTTGTAAAATGTGGTCCCCGAGTCTGCTCCTGTGGTTTCTGTTATTCTTCCAAAAAAGAGAGAGAAAAAAAATTAAATACGAAGGCAGATCGAATTAAACAGCCAACCTATGAAGTTTATAGCTTCGGTGCTCCACTGGTATTTGTATATAATGTCACAATCAACAATAAAGTATATAAATCAATAAAAATTCTGTAATAAATATACTTATTTTCACGTCATGAGTTTTGGAAATCACACATTGACGTAAAATATTACAGTTTGTAAATTACACAGTGCAACAATCAGTTGATCTGCGGGATATTTTGAGTACTTTATATGGCCTCCACAGGAATGAAGTTTTAGAAATGTTCCTTTAACCTTTCCGGCGCGGAGTAATTCTGTTTATAAACTGATGAAATAATGGACTTACACCAGAATTTATAAACGATTTTATTAGAAATTACGAACTTTATTTTCACGTACATTATTAAAAGAAAACTTTAATTAAATTTCCTTGGTGTCCATTGTCAGTTTTGGAATTAAAATTAGGTGTCCTTTTTTAAGAACACCGCCCCGAAAGGTTTAAAGGATTATGTGAATTAAAGTTTCCATTTTTTTCTTTTTACTTATTAAACTCTTCGTTCATTTTTTACTTTTACATAAAATTAAAGCTTTATACTTTTCAATAATTCTCTATTTTTTTTATTATACCACGTTTTTTTTATATTATATTAATCAGTTATTTAAATTTAAATAATTTACGTAGTTTATAAAGTACAGTTAGAATTTATTTTTTGGAATGGCTCACTAATAATAAGATATTCAACTGAAGACTGGGCGTAAAGTTGCTGAGAACTCGAAAGACCATCAGGAACTTTACATTGTTAAGCACTGTTATTCTGCCAAGTTTAATGTATTTTTAATTGTACAATTTGCGTTATTTAATAAAGAAAAATCTCTGATTAGTTAATTCTTTCTTTATGAAAACTACAGCGCCTAGAATACCTAGTGTGAAAATATGCTATCCAAACAGTGCTAAAAATTTGTTTCCGTTAAATGTGCGACGATACTGCTAAAATCCCAAGTGTCGAGCGCAGCGACATCTGCGGGATTTTCGTATTACTAGTATTACATTGTATAGGCTAGCAATTACTTGATTTGTAGAAAATATCCTGTAGATGTCGCTGCGACCTGCATATTGTAGCAGTATCATTGCTCATTTACGGTATACAATATTTTAGCGTTTTTTTAAGTATTACAGGGATAGCCGATTTCCACACTATATATTCTAGGCGCTATAATGAAAACAACTGTAAGAAAAAAGTAAAAAAATGTATATGGAAAAGTTGAATATTGCAAAATAAGGAAAAGATAACCGAAATTTGCAACTTTATATACATCGAAATCCCGCACTATTTCACCCCCCACCCCCCCCCCCCACACACACGCAAGGAGTTGCTACACTAGAACGCACGGAAATTTTACTCAAGTTTCATAAAAATATTTCACACCAAAATTTTTATTTAAAATAATTTAACTGATTTATTTAACGTAATTCTGTGTTGTTTAAATTTAACTTATTTTATCAAAAAAAAAAAAAAAAAATCTGGCTCTAATTGACATTTAGTAACATGGTCGTAGTCGAAACGACTACATCCGGGCGTTCTTTCGAGGTCAGAAAAAATCTGTTTGTAAAATGATGAAATAATTGACTGACATTAGAATTTACAATCTAATGTTTTGTGAAAAAAACCTACTTTTCTGCACTTTTATTATAAAAGGAAATTTTCATATAAATATTCTTGGTGCCGCTGTCAGTTTTAGAATTGAAATTAGGTGGTTATGCCACTTGACCACCGCCCTTGAAAGGGTTAATAGGTAGGCAAATTCCCATCAACTATTTTTAGAAATATGTTTTACTTCTTTAATTGCAGGGCTGCCACGGGCGACACTACTCTTTAAAAAAAAAGAGTAGTGTCGCACTACTCTTAAAAAAAAATACATTTTGTGGTATATTTCTCTTACTAATGTGTTGATAAAGTATGTAAAAGATTTTTGATTTGAAAAAGTGGTGCGAAATATAATTTTAAAACATCGCCTTTGTCAGCCTGCAATTACAATAATTGCCTTTTTTAATTCTGTGATTAAATAAGGCGAATGTTTTTTTCCAAATAAAGTGGTATTAGTTTTCATAGATGGTTACCAAGCTCGGACTTATTCAAAGCTCTTTTTCACATTTACCTCAAGTCACATTTACCTAGGTGCCAAGTTTAAAACCTTTTTTTTACCACTGTTTCTGAAAAAAAAAAATCTATTACTTAATCGTTCATTTTTTAATCTAATAAAACATATTTTATAATTAAAAAATAATGATATTGAAAAATCTTAAAGTTGTCAGTTGTGCATTCGTTTTTAGTTATCTTGTGATCAATGCCTTTTAGATTTTGTGACTATTTCCAGGTTTTACACGGATATTTCTGTATCTTCGTTAAGAAAAAAATTAATCACTGAAGAGTCGCAATTGCTTGATGAGCCTTATCTATCAAAACACTTTAAATGAAACATAAAATGCTATGTTTCGGTTATAAGAATGTTAGTATTACAGTATATCAGATTTTTTCCTTGTTAAAATATACAAAACTATCTCCGTCTTATTTAATCAGTCGTAAATTTTTACTTTTACTACTTACAATTTTTAAAAGTTCTAGTACCAGTTTTCAAAATAAATATATATTGCTAATTTGGCAAAATTCTGAAACTAAAAAAGAAAGAATATCTTACTAACGAATAACTTATAAGGATACGTGGGGTAACTTGGCCATGATTTTACAATGTGAGTCTGCAGATTCTGACAATTCAGCTTCAAAAAGTTTAAGTTCATTTGAAATAAAGTCTGAACTTTTGTAAATGTGTTTAGTTAGGTCCCCTCTATCAGATAGAAATGCTCAAAATTACATTTTAATATTAAAAAAATATATTTGCATATTTCCTCTTTCTTTTCTCATGGGTCCATGGGACCCATAAAAATGGGGTAAGTATACCAGATGGGTCTATGTTTTGTTTTGTTTAGTTTGGTTTTTTTTTTTCATATGGGATATCACGTCCTGTTTGAAAAAGTGTAAACAACTTAAAAAAATTAAACCAGGCTGATCATGTAAATTATTTATCGACTAATGAGCGATGTAAGGGAAACCTTTGCTGTCAATGTGTAAAAAAAAACACTAAAAGTGAAAATATTAGATTTATATATACCAATAACCTAAACATTAAGTAAGTGTTTATGTACTTTAGTATCGGTAATAAGTAAAAAAGTTACATGGGTATTTTAAGGAAAAAGATAACAAGGAAAATCTATGAACAAACTGCTACGTAAGTACTTACGTACTTCATCTATATCGTACAGTTTCAAGGTTTGGCTCTCTCTTTTTCAGGGACAAGGTACTTGTATTCGTAAAATGTTGAAATAATTTAATGACACCACTATTTACAAGAGAATTTATTCGTAAAAGAAAAGCATAAGTATATTTTCGCGTACTTAATAAAGGTTAAATTTTCATTATAAAATTCTGGTGCCAATGTGGAAATTAGGGATTAAAATTATGTGATGCCATAACGGCATCATCGCCCTTTAAGGGGTTAAAAAATTTGATATGATACTACCCAATACTTTTTTTATTGCGTAATTTTAATAAGTTATTCTATAATTTTCTTTATTGTGTGCAAAAAAACAATGGAGAAATTTATTTCCTGTAGTAAAAGAAACTAAAAAAAATATTTATAACTATTGGGGTAACTGGATCCAACATGGTCCAGTTACCACTGGTATATGTCCTAGTTATCCCATTCTTGAAAAAATTATGGGATAACTGGGGCATTGGGCTTACATTTGAAACATGAAGTAAATATGTATACATACCTAATGTTATTAATGTAGTTATATGCCTGATCTTAAAAAATAATAATTGTTTAATAAATGTACTTACAGTATTTTAATAAACAGCTGAGGAAATTCAACCAAATTGGCGTGATTTTTTAAAAAAAGAAACGTAAATTTTCGACAATCTACCACAGCAAAGAGAGAGTTATCATTGAGTTGACACACGTAGTTTTAGGAAGTAGAGATTAAGGTGCATTGTTTACAAAAGCTAAAGCTAAAGCTTAAAAAACATCAACGGTTATTTATAAATTAGCCTATGGCCCAGTTACCTCGTTTGTCCAGTTACCCCAACTAACCCTAGGTGTAATTAAGGATTAAGAGCAAATTAATTAACCCATTAACGACGATCCTCCTTTACTCTTCTTTTAATTCTTTAACACCAGTATTTACGACTTCGTAATTTTGAATTATTAAATCGCTCAAAATCTGAGATTAGATAATCTGAAAATTTCCAAACTAAAATACTGGTATTCAAATTTATAAAGTTTATTCCCCTTGCATGGCAAGTTTTCTTGCCAACAGGCTTTAATAGGTTAACACGCATCTTCTACGTGACGTAAACACTACGTTCGGAACGACGAAGTTAAATACGACAAATATTACTATAAACAAAATACATAAAGTATATGTCACGAAAAATATGTTGAGATGAAAATAGCTATGCAACCTGCGTAATCCATTGCTGTCAAAGTCTACGATTTTTTTTTTTCACCAGTAATCTTCAACACCAATCTTCGTAGTTTTTAATGACAGAATTTTATGATTATATTTGATACCGTCTACAAATATTTGACGACGTGAGTTAAAAAAAGTAACGTTTTACTGGTACGAGTCAATATTTTGCGATAGCTTTTGCTGGATATCAAATGAGAAGTTTTGAACAATCGACCGCTAGAGAGCCTTACAATTATCCCATTCTTTTGCACAAGTTTAAAATATAACGGCTAAAAAAACACTAATATAAATTTTAAAAAACTCTTTTCCTAGATCTTTATTGCATATAACAACTCACTTCTTGTTGCCATGAAATTATTAATAAGGAGGAACTGATATAGCCTAAAAATAATGAGGCTTCAACTGTAAGCACTTTCGAATGGGTTGATTATCGTCGAAGAAACCTTTTACCAGTAGATTTAAATAGAAATTGTCTCATTATTAAAACGCCTTATTAATGCAAAACTTCAGTAAAAAATAATGGCAAAATCAGATATTAATTTTTACTGGTCGAACTTTTCTTCATCGGCAGTCAGGCCCTGTATTTCTGTCATATTGTGACAACCTAGATAACCTCCTGTCAGTGTACGTTATAAAAGTTATATTACCTGTGCAAACTGAAACAAGTAAAAACAAATAGAAATTTTCACCATATTTGTGAGAAAAATTTTCCATGAAAAAGGTGCTTAAATAAGACGAAATATTCTATTCAAATTTACTGGTCGAAGTTTGTCCGGGCAATAATCAGAAAATGTCGATCCGATTAAAACAGAACAACAGCCATCATGTGCCAGCCTCCTCAGTTACTGTGTTGCCAGATGGGCTACTTTTTTTAAAATTTAGATTCTTGATTTGCACCACTTTTTTGAAATGGTAAAATGCACCTTAATACGTTCACGCCGGCGCCTATATTCATGTTTCTCGCTGTGAGGCGGCTCTTGAATTCATCTGTTGCTTCATCTGGCGGCGCGGTACTTTCGCTTATTCAGACACTGTATGTAATGACACGCCCGCTTCATATTTATTACATTGAACTCAAATATAACAAGCAGAGTTGATTGTGAATGTCTGAAAGTTCGTAAGGAGTAAGCAAATGCATTAGAGACATGATTTTATTGACTGCATAGAAATATGGACAACATCATATAAATGCATTTTCTGTAAGGTAGAAGCCACGCCCTTAGTTAATGATATCTTTTGAATGAAAACGAGAATTCTCGTTTCCCGTCGTGAATGTATAAGATTTATAATATTGAATTGTTTTTACTACTGAATTTTCGAATATTCAAGTGTGACCCACCTGTAGTGCACGCCGTCTATGGCATAGTCGAGTGTGATCCACCTGTAGTGCACGCCTTCTATGGAACAGTGGAGTGTGACCCACCGGTGATGCACGCCGCCCGATGCAGCAGCAAGCGTGACCCACCGGTGATGCACGCCGACCGATGCGGCAATCAAGCGTGACCCACCGGTGATGCACGCTTTCGTGAATGTGTTAATTAATGACATAATAATTAAGGCGAAAACAAAAGTAATTTTACCGTTTCAAAAAAGGGGTGGCAATCAAGAAATCTGAATTAAAAAGAAGTAGCCCACTGGCAACACTGCTCAGTTACTTAACTCGCATGCACTTGCATGCACTATATGTCTCCTGCTCTTTATTGTATCCCCATTACTGTTGCCAGCGAGGTACTTTTTGTTATTCAGATTGCTTGATTACACGCACTTTGTTTTTAAATAGCCTGAATTGCCTTATTTTGTTCTTATTTAGTCTGTCATTAAATAAAGATACTTCTAAAAACTAGTGCAAAATAGCACCTTGATAAAAAAGGGAAAATAGCGGACTGTCAGCTCTAATTCAAGTGTAAAAATTTAAATAATTCAAAAATATTTTTAGTTGACATTGCAGTTGTAATATTTGAGTATGTTTTTTTAAAATCTCAACTACATCTTCCATAAAATATTTTTAGGAAATGAATGATTTTTTTGTGAACATAATTAAAAACTTTGTACATTTCACTTAAAAATAAATCCTTTCTTTACAATCGATAATGATTTTTTTTGGAAGTTTGGGGGGGGGGGGGGAGGGTTGTTGCGGATTTTCTAAAAAAAAGTTTTATTCATGTGCAAGATATTTTTTCTGTATTTTCTAAATATATAATACAGCAGCAAAACTTGTTGAACAAAAAGAATATACCAACACAATATATTATAATACGTGAAGAAAATAAAATTGGAAAACAAAAAACGCAGGTACAATGTCGTTTTTTAGCAAACACGTGCACACGGAAAAAGGTTATGATACACCTGGGGAGTGATACCCCCCCCCCAGTCAGAGACGGAGAACATTCTACGGCAAAGTGGTCTAGATATACAGGATGTCCCAAAAATCTCCGTACAACTTCAAAAATTTATTACAAAAAAAATAATAGGCCTACAGCAAAATTAATTACAACAGTACATAGAGTAACTTAAAAAGTTTTTTCTACTAGCTTAGTATACTTCTACATGAGATCCTTTTGTACGCGACGTTTCAACGGGATGAAGCATTTAAACTGCAAATTCGAAACGTTTCGCATAATCATCCATTTGTAAGACCTGCACAATCTGAATTTTGTAGGTTTAAAGTTGTAATCGTTTATGAAGCACTCTGTGTATTGTGCTTTTTGACATAATAAGCTCTTTCGATGCTTTTTGAAATAGTTTTACACGACTCCTAGAAAAAGTTTTACGTACTCGTTCCACATTTTCTTCCACATTCAAAAAAGGGCGACCACTTCTTTTTTTATCATTCACACTTCCCGTTGGCATAAATTTCTCATACCAGTCATGAATGCTTTGCAGGCGTTACAAACGGATGATTATGGGAAACGCTTCGAATTTGCAGTTGAAATGCTTCATCGCATGGAAACGTCGTTGTGTGCAACGAAAGGATCTCATGTAGAAGTGTACTAAGGTAGTAGAAAAAAACTTTTTAAATTACGCTAAGAACTGTTGTAATTATTTTTGCTGTAGGCCTATTAATATTTTGTAATAAATTTTTGAAGTTGTACGGGGACTTTTAGGGCACCCTGTATAACAGGAAAAACATACTGTGCATCTCTGGCAATAGCGTATCTTCAGAGAGTGATACTTTTATTACCAGTATTATTGTATCCTAAATTTTGCTATACTCAATGATAAAATAAAGCCAAATGTTCTATATAATAGTGCTGGATATAATATGATCCAACTCCCACTCCTAACAATACGCAACTGATCTGTGAGATCTGGCGTGTAAATGGATAACAAATATTACACATACCAAGAGTAACTTATTCTATTAACTTTATTTATTCAGATAGAAGCTAAATGTTTTTGACACCGTGAATATGAATTCTTTATATTTGTATCTAAACAGCAATGACTGTCAAAAGGTGAAGTGATAAAGTATATATTATGGAAGATATTTGGTTACATATTTACCTCACGAAATATGATAGAATAAAAATAACAGTGATCCTTCAACTTGTCATATTCATGTTTGCACATGCAATCCTTGAAATGATGTATGATGTTTTGTTCTTTACAGAGGGTGTTTATCGATCACATATAAATGTGTTATATATCGATAAAAGGATATTTCACACATTATGAAATGCATTTTTTGTAGTACTTATGTTCTTTTTTCTGTAGCTTTTATTTATTTCTATTAGTATAACTTTTTTTGTGTTAAAATGATAAATGATACATTATTTTGTCTTCCGGAAATTCAATTAATTTCAAGAACAGTGTGACTAAATAAAATTTATAAGAAGTTGGAAATTGCTCGTCAAATGTGGCAAATGAGGTGCGTTCGTACTATAACTAGTTTTATAATAATTTTTTGCATCGCATATTGTACTGTATGTATATTTTAGTGCACTTAATAAGTGCATATCAATTTCATTCTGTTCAAAAAACTGTAAAATAATTAAAATGCACTTGGCCTTAATGTAACCGAAAACTTTTGACAGTCCCTGTAATTAAACTATACATCTGATTTTCATAAAATTTGAAATGACTAAACAAAATATTGCACCAATTATATATTTAAAATTTCAAACCATTCTGAAGGCTGTAACATCATTAAAATGCACTTGTAATAATTTATTCCCATTGGCCGTAATGTAACGGAAAACTTTTGACTGTCCCTGCAATTAAACTATACATCCGATTTTCATAAAATTTGAAATGACTCGGCGAAATTTTGCAACAATTATATATTTAAAATTTCAGACCATTCGGTTGGGTAGTTTTTGCTCTGTTATATGCGGACGAACTGACGGACGGAGTGAATGACGACTATAGGTGCTACGTATTTACATAATTACAAATGCACCTAATAAAAAAGAGCATGACAATCGGCAGCTATGCAAATGGTTAGCAAAAGTATCTTGACATATGGAACTGCAAATGTTATTATTATTTTTTTTAATCCTAGTTATAAACTTAAAATTGTGTTAAAATATGCTGGGAGAAACCTTGGTTAAAATTAAGTAGTATTAACATGGCTGCCACTGTCGACAAAACAAAAATTCTTTACGTACACTTTTCTGACATCTGCAAGAGAAATATACTACAAAATTTATTTTTTTAAAATAGTGGTGCGAATGGAATGTAAAATTAGTCGCCGGTGGCAGTTGTGTATAAGAGATATCCCACCGCCTTTCAAGCGACTAAAAGCTAAAGAAAGGAAAAATCAGTTTACATATTTTTATTCCTGAATATATTTGTATATTCACGACATACATGCAAACCTCCAGCAAAAGAAAAAAAAAAGAAAAAAAAAAAACCTCGAACGAACAATTTATTTCATGAGTGAGTTTAAATGAAGATTCTACAGCATTGTCTTAAAATTTACATGGATTTCACAATTTTTTTTTTTTTTTGTTGTTGTTAAAAAGAAAGGAGATATCAAGTTCGAGGTTTTTGTATTATATTTATTCACATTTCCCTTATATAATTAAAATTTTTGTGGTAAAAAAAAATGAATAATACGCCTTGGTAATAAAAATAATACATGCGATAATACGTAAAAGAATAAATGAATAATACGTGCGACGGGAGGTACCTGCAGCTGCGCACCATGAACTTCTTGTCGACTTTTAGTGTCAAATGTAGATAGATTTCTTAAAAAATTGCTGTCATTTGAGCAAACAGGGTCACTTCTTTGCCCTTTTAGATGCGTTCGTTTTTATGTAAAAACGTAGCACCTATAGTCGTCGACCGTCCGTCCGTCCTTCCGCATATAACAGAGCAAAAACTACTCAGCCGAATGGTCTGAAATTTTAAATAAAGTTGTTGAAAAATGTTGTTGAAAAATGTTGTCGAATCATTTCAAATTTTATGAAAATCCTATGTATAGTTTAATTACAGGGCTAGTCAAAATTTTCCGTTACATTACGACAATGGGAAAAAAATGTTTCAAGTGCATTTTAATGATGTTACAGCCTTTTGAACAGAATGAAATTGATAAGCACTGATAGTGCACTTATGAAGTGCACTAAAATATATATTCAGTACAATATGCGGTGCAAAAAATATTTATAAAACTATTTATAGTACGAACGCACCTCATTTGTCACATTTGACGTGCATTTTTTTATACCTATAGCGGATTCGAAAAAATATTTAATCAATTTTTTTTATTATACACTTAGGTAGTATATATATATATATATATATATATATATATATATATATACATATATATAATATTTATTGACAGTATGACTTCAAATTATTCAAATTATAATTTCTTTTCTTTTTTAACTCTTTCAAGGTCGGTGGTATGTTTATGAAACCACTTAATTTTAATCCCCAAGCGCTATATAGCTACCAGACTTTTTATGAACTTATATCTATCTAACATGTATGTGAAATGTAGCATGTTTCTTATTTACAAATATATTTGCTCTTAAATTCCGGTGCCTATCATTTATTTGAACATTTTAGCAATGGAAGTGCTTTGAAATTTAGATATCAGAAGAGCTATGAGATACAGTTTGGTTCATATTATTTTTTGATAAATATAGCAATAAGCAACCTGTAGGCTAAATTTTGAGATTTTTGAGGCTATTTTATCGGGCCGTGATTTATTTTTTTTTTTTTATTTTTTTTTTTTTTAAACAGCCACTTTTCAGGGAATGACCCAATTACTGGTTTCTACGTGCAAGATATTTATTTTAATTTCTTTTAAAATATTCTGGTTCAAAACATGTTAATTAGGGTCAAATTAACACAAGTATTACGGAAGATTAGTTCTAGGTTGGCGCCTCTGTGTATATATATTATTTCAAATGTTATCTGTTAAATTTTGTGGGATGATGATAAATAAAAATCTAAGTTCTGAACAATAAAGTTCTTATTTGCATTAATTTGTGTGGTGTAAAACAAATAGTAAGACACAGAATTCTCGAATGATGGATTTCGTATAAATATGAATTTGATCTATAATATTTTTTTTTACATTAATAAAAATTAATTACATGTTTTATTTTGAAACCTTATAATTATTCTATTTCTGTAATAAAAAATAGGCATTTTTTTATGTTTATTTCCAAATATTAAGCGATCCTTAAGGGGTTAAGTAACATAAAAATCGCATTTTTAAGTACATTTTGCGGTACTGCACCCTCCTGGGGCCAGTGGCACTGACATAAAATATAACCTATGTTGAGTCAGGGACTGTAACCGTCAAATTTCAAATATTACTTATGAAATTGGTACTGTGTCTAGAAGTATATAGTGTGGAAATCAACATGCGGAATCGTATTAAAAAAATTGCATTTTAACCAGAGGGCACTGTAGTCGAGTCTATTCGTACGGATCAATAGAAATCCAGTGTGTTTTTTAAATATTTCAAATGGAATTTAAGCTAACGGAAATTTATTTTTGAAAGATAAATTTAGTGTAAAATATAGATAGGAAGAGTTATTTTTATTATGCGATACATGACGAATGAAAAAAAAAAACTTTAGGCATGCATCAGGTTAATAAGTATGTACTTAACATTTGTTATTTAGAAAATCTGATTTCACACCAGAAAACATTGAATTGCAATTTCTTATATTTTACTTGAAGAATATCCATCATTTCTTAAACTAAAAATAACTAAAAAAAATCTGGTGGGAATTTGGAATTAATAAATAGAAAGGAAGGTTTGAAATTGGACGTTTCATAATTAATAACCTAATATTTTAAATGCATTTAACATCACATACTTCTGGACGCTTAGTGTTTACACTTTCAAGTAATAAATTCGATGGCATCGCCCTCAAAGAAAATGTAATATTTTGGATACATTATAAAGCAATAGCTGTATACGCGATTTCCACACAACGTATACAGGTTCCGAACAACTTCCTTTCTTAAAACACTAGAACGTCCGAAAATTTTACCTAATCTAAATAAAAACTTTTTAACACCAGAATTTTTATTTAAAACAATTTCACTTATTTATTCAACCGAGATTTCTCCAGTTTCAACTTAATTAATTTTACGAAAAAAATTCTGGTTCGAATCTAGATTTTGTAATCTGATCGGTTTCGAATTGACACCAGCTGGACGTTCTAGTGTTAATAGATTTTTTCAAAATTGTGGTAGGAACAATAAATGTTTCACAATAGAATGCGACCCCTGTGTATCGGACAACTTCAAGGTTTGGCTATCTTGCTTTTAGGGACAAGGTACTTGCATTCGTAAAATATTGAAATAATTTCATGACACCATTATTTACACGATAATCTATTTGTAATAAAGTAAAAGTACATTTTCGCATACTTAATAAAGATGAAATTTTCATTATAAAATTCCGGTGCCAATGTGGCAATTCGGGATTAAAATTATGTAATGCTATAACGGCATCACCGCCTCTCAATGAATCAATAAATTTTGTTTGATACCACCCAGTATATATATATATTTTAATTTTATTATGAAATTTTAATAAGGTATTCTATAATTTTCTTTATTGTGAGCAAAAAACAATTGAGAAATTTATTTCTCTTAGTAAGAGAAACTCAAAAATATTATTTATAACTATTGGGGTAACTGGATTTAACATGGTCCAGTTACCCCGGATATATGACCCAGTTACCCCATTCTTGAAATATTTATGGGGTAACTGGGACACCGGGCTTAAATTTGAATAATGAGCTAAATATGTATGTATACCTAATAATATTAATGTAGTTATATGCCTTATCTTAAAAAAAGTTTGCTTAATAAATGTACTTACAGTATTTTAGTAAAAAGCTGAGGAAGTTCAACCATGTTGACGTTGTTTTTAAAAAAAGAAACGTAAATTTTCGACAACATATCACAGCAAACAGAGAGTAATGATTGAGTTGACACACGTTGTTTTAGGAATTAGAGGTTAAGGGGGCATTGTTCACAAAAGCTAAAACTTAAAATGTATCAACGGTTTTTTATAAAATAGGCTATGGCCAGTTACCTCGTGGGTTCCTCGTCGGTACAGTTTTTGGGCCGACTAAAGTGTCTGTCGTTTTCAAAATATTTTTTTCTAAGTATAAATATTATTCTGTCTCAATCTCAGCGTGCCTCAAATACCTTTTTTTGGGGGTAGTCAAAAAATGGCACTTGACACGTGTCTGGCACAGTTTTTGGGCCACGATCCTTCAGCCAGACATTAGATTTTGTATTCAGCCATTACAAAAGAAGTGTTGCACAAATTTTCAGGGTGCCTCAAATAACTTCCCTAAAATGTTTAACAGCTCTTGGACTATTACTTTATCTCAAATTTGTACAAGTAAATGTGACAAATATTACCATTAAGTTGATTTTTTGGTAGATATGAGTACCTTTATAACATATTTGCGTAATCCTCCGGCAGACAATTTTCTATAGGATAAAAGTTTGTGATTTTTCTTAGGGGGAAATAAATTTCATTCTAAAATTGAAATCAAATTAGAACTTTGAACTTTTTGGACTTTTATTAATTTTTTCCATATTTTATAGCACTATTTCGTGGTAGCATAATTTGATATCTGCTGCAGAAGTCTACAGTAAAGATTATCCTTTCAAAATAGTGTAGCAAAGTAAGAAAATTTCTGGAACGTATTTACATTATATGCATTCACCGAAAAATATAGTTGTGTCTAACTATACCACTAATATATTCTGGAATATTCCGTTTTTTTTACTCTTTATTCGTTCAACAAAATCTTTTTTTTTTCATAATATCATCTACTTCTAAAAAGAAGAATGATTTGAATACCATCTTTTGTTGCTGTTTCTTCGCACTTAAATCTTAGATATATTTTAAAACTCTCAAAATTTTTCCAGAAACGATAATTTAAACTCTTTGCTTAAGTTTTAATTTTTTAACACCGGTTTCTCAAAACAGAAAATTTTCTGTAGTTGAATCACGAAACTGGTTTGATTAAAATTAACTGAGGGGAATAATGAAGGATTCGGAACACCTTAACCTCTTGAAGGGCAAGCAATTGCGTTTGTGTAATGCTTAATTCCCACCGGAAATTTATAAAAATTTTATTTCAAAATAAGGAAAAGCAATTTTACGACGTTTCTCCACTAAAGTCAGAAAACTAAAATTTCCTAAAGTTTTTCTGGTGCACATCCTGATTAATCGTAGGTGGGATAAAATATATCCCACCGCCCCTCAAAGGGTTAAGAGGCATGTATACCGGTCGCTCGTCCCCAAAGGTTTCATTTCACCTAGGCATATTGTAAAACGGATAGCGGACCTTTTTGAATAGTTATAACTATAAAAAAAATATATATAATAACCCATTATACTAACACATAATACAAATAGCACTTCAACTAATTCAATTATAACACATCATTTAATTATGCAAAGTTTCTACTGCTTTTAGCATCAGCAGTTTCACCACAAGTTCGAAGTCGAACAAGAAATTCGAAGAGTAAATATTCATTA
Organism: Maratus speciosus; assembly: GCA_963932465.1. NCBI lineage: Eukaryota > Metazoa > Arthropoda > Arachnida > Araneae > Salticidae > Maratus > Maratus speciosus. Next base: position 589,169,988 of record OZ010786.1, on the reverse strand, counting down.
AAGTTTAAATAATCTATCACACATTTACATTATAAAAATATTGGTGTGAATATACGAAAATATTAACGTTTTTTTTAAATGTTGAGTCAAACGTGAAAATTAATATTCTTAAAAACACTTGATTCTTACGTTATAATGTTATAGGACATTAAACGGCGTTACAGACGTTCGAAATCATTTGCTTGTAATACCTGATGTTTTACCTACTATTTCATTCTTGTAAACATTGCAGTTTCCTTTAAAACTATTTTTTTTCTTTTATTTTTATAAGTCTTTTTACACATTTACGTTCGCATCCACACACACATATGAAATACCTTCGGACTAAATAAATTTTTCGTATAACAAAATGACTGAATCTCTAATTTGGTTGCCATGTGATAATACTTTGCATAATTGTTACAGTTAAAAATCTTATTAAGTGAATAAGAAAAACTTGGACTTACGCTGTCAAAATTTAATAATTAAAAACTCTTAGATACTCATCAGCGTACATATAAATAAAAACTATATTAAAAACGCATTACAAATTAATCCCAACGTTTCATGCTCTTTCTAATGAGCCATCATCAGGGGAGTGGGTTCTTGACCTCCGCGAAGCAAAGTTACAAACAGTCACTTTCACAACATCAAACTTAAAACATTTCGGTAACTTATCATTAAACATCCAAAATCAATACTGCATCGGATATGGCGCCATCTGTTGGTAGGCTAATACACTATTATCACAATGTAGGAAAATCCGAAATTAACATTACGAATGTACTTCTTTTAAAATATTCGACCAAACATTAGAAATCTGAAATGAAATATTGTCATTGCATACTCCGTTTTCTCTGACTAATTTCTATGGATTCACGTATATGGGCTTTAAGTGGGTTGGAATATTCAGAGATAATTTTTACATTGTCAAAATGAACTGCCTTGACACTGCCTTTAAATGCTAATCTAGATAACGCTGTAGATTGTCTATTGAATTTTAAATCTCTTTTATGTTCTTTAATTGTTTCAAACATAAACTTTCAAATTTTTGGAAGATGAACTGAACCATATTGTCAAGATTGGAATGGATCTTGGATATAACTCACAGGTTATGCATAAATTAATCGAGAAGTTCAATAGATATCCCAAAAGCGCTCAGTTAACTCGCCCTATTTATAGAAAAAATTCTTATATTCCAGCAATGTTTGAAAGATTAAGGAGAATTTTTAATAGATTCAGAATTCTTCTTGTTGCCTCCCCCTCAAAAAATCTGTTTGCAGCTATTACCAGAAAGCAAGATCCTCTACCAATTTTATTCCATCCTGGTTTTTACGAAATCCCTATTCAACTCAATACTGGTCTATTAACTTCATATATTGGAATGACAAAGCGATGCCTGTTTGAAAGAATTAAAGAACATAAAACATATTTTAAATTCAATAGACAATCTACAGCTTCATCTAGATTAGCGTTTAAAGGCAGTGTCAAGGCAGTTCATTTTGACAATGTAAAAATTATCTCTAAATATTCCACCCACTTAAAGCCCTTATACGTGAATCCATAGAAATTAGTCTGAGAAAAAACGGAGTATGTAATGACAATGTTTCATTTCAGATTTCTAATGTTTGGTCGAATATTTTAAAAGAAGTACATTCGTAATGTTTATTTCGGATTTTCCTACTTTCTGATAATAGTGTTTTAGGCTACCATCAGATTGCGCCATATCCGATGCAATATTGATTTGGGATGTTTAATGATCAGTTACCGAAATATTTTCAGTTTGATGTTGTGAAAGTGACTGTTTGTAACTTTGCTTCGTGGAGGTCAAGAACCTTCTCCCTGATGTATATCTCCCCGGCTCATTAGAAAGAGCATGAAACGTTGGGATTAATTTGTAATGTGTTTTTAATATAGTTTTTATTTATATGTACGCTAATGAGTATCATAAGAGTTTTAAATTATTAATAAGTGAAATTTACCAATAAATCACAATATAATAACATTATAATATATTTAATGATAGATGATCCCAAACAAGTAAGAAATAAAAATGATTTAATCACAAATTGGAACAAAAGTGGAATGTAGAAATCAAGTGATGATGGGAATTTTAAAAATGTAAGTAATTAACCATCAGTTAGCAAGAAGACCCCGTTGTCGCATAAATTGCTTTATATCTTACAAGCTAACCAAGTGGCTTTGCTCGCGTAACAGTGAAAAACTATTAAGTGGTAGACTTATGATAAGGTCTAAAATGAGTTCTATATAAATGATAATTTAGAATGTACAGGGTGGACCGAAAGTCTTCCGATGATTATAAATATTTATTGTGCTGAAACTATTTTAATTAGACATATGTTTGTTTGGATACATTGTAAGTATTGTTATACATTTTTTATAAGACCACGCACCTCAGAAAATTCCAACATGTGCCCCCTTTGTCTCTCGGAGAATATCTAAGTGGTATTCTTGTTCCCGCCAAGTGTTCTTAACATGTCTTATGTTACAGTACATACAGTAGCTTTAGCAGCAAATAGTTGAAGTTCACGAGTTGATTGAGTAGGACTCCGCTAAAACGATTGCCGAACGCGTTCAACAATTGCTTCAGTCACACTAGGCTGCCACTTCTGGGCAGATCAGCAACGCTGCCTCTTTCTTTAACCCTTTCTGGAACAGACAATTTTTATTGTAAAATGATGAAATGATTGACTGACACCGGAATTTAGAAACGACTTTGTTAGATATTAAAAACTTGTTACTTGACATGTTCATTGAAAAGCAGAATTCTACTAAAATATTCTTGGTGCCGTTCGTAAGTTTGGAATTAAAATTAGGTATCCCGAACTGGGCACACTGTGCCGGAAAGGGCATATGGGGGACATGTCATACCAGCGCTTTATCGATTTTGCATCAGGGAAATATGATCCACTTCACATAAAATTTGAAGTGGACATCAGCTTATAGTAGGAGAGCTGTTGAACATTTTTGAGTAGGTATTTGAGGCACCCTGAAAATTTGTGCAACACTTCTTTTGTAATGCCTGAATACAAAATCGAATGTCTGGCTGAAGGATCGTGGCACTTGACACGTGTCTGGCACAGTTTTTGTGCCGACTAAAGTGTCTGTCATTTTCAAAATATATTTTTCTAAGCATAAATATTATTCTGCCTCAATCTCAGCGTGCCTCAAATACCTTTTTTGAGTAGTCAAAAAATGGCACTTGACACGTACGGAGGAATAGAAATCCAGTGTGTTTTTTAAATATTTCAAATGGAATTTAAACTAACGGAAATTTATTTTTGAAAGATAAATTTTGTGTAAAATATAGATAGGAAGAGTTATTTTTAATTACGCGATACATGACGAATAAAAAAAAAATTAGGCATGCATCAAGTTAATAAGTATGTACGTAACATTTGTTATTTAGAAAATCTGATTTCACACCAGAAAACATTGAATAGCAATTTCTTATATTTTACTTGAAGAATATCCATCATTTTTTAAACTAAAAATAACTAAAAAAATCTCTGGAGGGAATTTGGAATTAATAAATAGAAAGGAAGGTTTGAAATTGGACGTTTCATAATTAATAACCTAATATTTTAAATGCATTTACCATCACATACTTTTGGACGCTTAGTGTTTACACTTTCAAGTAATAAATTCGATGGCATCGCCCTCAAAGAAAATGTAATATTTTGGATACATTATAAAGCAATACCTGTATACGCGATTTCCACACAACGTATACAGGTTCCGAACAACTTCCTTTCTTAAAATACTAGAACGTCCGAAAATTTTACCTAATCTAAATAAAAACTTTTTAACACCAGAATTTTTATTTAAAACAATTTCACTTATTTATTCAACCGAGATTTCTCCAGTTTCAACTTAATTAATTTTACGAAAAAAATTCTGGTTCGAATCTACATTTTGTAATCTGATCGGTTTCGAATTGACACCAGCTGGACGTTCTAGTGTTAATAGATTTTTCAAAATTGTGGTAGGAACAATAAATGTTTCACAATAGAATGCGACCCCTGTGTATCGGACAATTTCAAGGTTTGGCTATCTTGCTTTTAGGGACAAGGTACTTGCATTAGTAAAATATTGAAATAATTTCATGACACCAGTATTTACATGATAATCTATTTGTAATAAAGTAAAAGTACATTTTCGCATACTTAATAAAGGTGAAAATTTCATTAGAAAATTCCGGTGCCAATGTGGCAATTCGGGATTAAAATTATGTAATGCTACAACGGCATCACCGCCTCTTAATGAGTCAATAAATTTTGTTTGATACCACCCAGTATATATATATATTTAATTTTATTATGAAATTTTAATAAGGTATTCTATAATTTTCTTTAATGTGAGCAAAAAACAATTGAGAAATTTATTTCTCGTAGTAAGAGAAAGTCAAAAATATTGTTTATAACTATTGGGGTAACTGGATTTAACATGGTCCAGTTACCCCGGATATATGACCCAGTTACCCCATTTATGGGGTAACTTTAAATTTGAATAATGAGCTAAATATGTATGTATACCTAATAATATTAATGTAGTTATATGCCTTATCTTAAAAAAAAGATTGCTTAATAAATGTACTTACAGTATTTTAGTAAAAAGCTGAGGAAGTTCAACCATGTTGACGTTGTTTAAAAAAAAAAGAAACGTAAATTTTCGACAACATATCACAGCAAAGAGAGAGTAATTATTGAGTTGACACACGTTGTTTTAGGAATTAGAGGTTAAGGGGCATTGTTCGCAAAAGCTAAAATTTAAAATGTATCAACGTTTTTTTTATAAAATAGGCTATGGTCAGTTACCTCGTGGGTCCAGTTACCGCAGCTAACCCTATATGCCCCATACAGTTAATGTTGTCAGTGACACCCAGTAATCCAACGCAATTCCCTTTTTTGCACATTCGGAAGATCTGCTCATTGCCATGGTGTTAAAACCTCCCTTTCTTTCTGTTTGACTTGGCGAAAATAAATCATCGCCAAGAATTATGGTAACCCTATTTTTTACTTTACTATTTTTCAGTTTGTTTATAATGTAGATGTAATTTAAATTCTGAAGCGAGTGATCACCGCAATAAGTGATCTGAACCAGGCTTGCCTGGTAATAATAAATCTTATTATTATTCAATTCTTCGAGCTTTTAATCATTTGATTGCTGATTTATCATGAATAGATAAAATTATTCTGCATATAATTTTTATTTTGAATTGATGTGGTTAATGACTGATTCGATGAAAATTTGTTCTTATTCGATTGTTTTTGAAACCCCTCATGCTGGCAAACCGCGTCAGGATGTCTAGACTGACGATTGAATATTATTTTTTCTGATTTTGAAGGCTTGAGGTAAGCTATTGTTTTTTATTGTTGATTCAGTGAAAAATAAATATGTCGGTTACATCTAATATTGATACATTATAAAAGAAAAGAACTGGCTTACGTACACAAACGACAAAATTTTGTACAAAAATAAGCACAGCTCTTGAAGATGATTCTATGGCATTAGAAAATAAACTAGATTTATTAAACATTTGTAAAGATCAATTGAATGACAAATATGAATCATTAAAAAAATTAAACTCTGATATCCAGGATATTATTGCTGATGACGATTTTGAGAAAGAAATCGAAAGTTCCGAAACCTATAGTGAGAAAATAATTGAATCTCGTTATCAAATAACGAAGTTCTTAAATGAACATGACTCCCAATATCAAAATAATCCTTTTCAAAATTTTAGGAAAAATGAATCCGGTTCTCAAAGCGGAAATTTAGAGAGATCGATGAAATTGCCGAAGCTCACTATAAATAAATTTTTTGGTGACTGCAGTTCCTCAGTGGTGGAAAATTGGCGCAGAGGAGGAGCCTATTGACACCACTAAAATTTAGTAATATTTTTCGGTTTACCTAATGACAGAATTTCTGAGTTTTTACTATGTTGAGGAACACTATAAAATATTAGTGGTGTCAATAGGCTCCTCCTCTGCGCCAATTTTCCAACCCTGAGTTCCTGCTTAGAATTTTGGGGGCAATATTCTAATGCAATTGAAAAGAATTCTAATTTAACTCCTATTGACAAATTTGTCTACTTGAAATCTCTTCTTGGAGGTAGTGCATATAATGCTGTTGCAGGATTTTCGCTTTCGGAGGAAAACTTTAAAGCTGCAGTTGATTTGTTAAAGGCTCGCTACGGTCGTGACGACCTAGTCATGTAAATTATTAAATTTAAAACAGGTAAAGAATGCTTCTAATGTTACAGAACTTCGGGAACTGTATGACAGTTGTGAAATACAAATTAAAAATTTAAATTCTCTCGGAGTTACAGCAGGAAGTTATGGTCATCTCATATGCCCTATTTTATTAAAGTTGATACCTTCTGAAATGGCGTTGGATTTTAATCGTAAAAGAACCGATGGTAAAAAAATGGAAGTCGAAGAGCTTCTTTCTTTCATTAAAAACGAAGTACAATCGCAAGAATCTACTATGGCACTCCAGAGCTCTGAAAATAGGTTTAGTGCTAAAAATTAAAAAAATAAATATAACAACAGTTATAAACATTTTAGCAATTATAAACGTGATTATAAAACCTTCAGCCTCTGCATTGAATACCAATCTAAAAAATGTTTGTTTATTTTGTGACAATGAACATGATTCAAAATTGTGTGAAGTGTGTACTATTCCTCAAAAAAGGGATAAATTACGTATGCAAGGACGCTGTTTCACCTGTTTCAAAAAATTCCACGTCTCGGCTAAATGTAAATCTAATTTAGAACCATGTAAATTTTGTAATGGAAATTTTCATCATTATTCGATTTGTTTAAAAAAATCTCAACCAACTTTTCCCAAAGAAATCGAATCAGCTGACACAGTTATTAGTTCGATATCTCATTGTAATGCAGAAAATGAAAATTCCTTTAAGGAGGTAATACTTCAAACTGCTTGCGTAAATGTGGAATCTGAAATAAGCTCCGAGCTTTCATTATGCTTATATGATTTGGGGAGTCAAAGGTCATTCGTTACAGAGCAATTAGTATCAAAATTAAATCCCCGAATTATTCGTCAAGATAAACTTCAAATTTATTCTTTTGCAGCTGTTAAACCACAAATAAAAACATTTGATGTTGTGCAATTAAAATTATCCCATGTTGAAAACAAATCGCGTTTCATATTTATCCAAGCTTTAGTCACAGATGTAATTTCAAACGTTAGTATTTCTCCCCCCCCCCCCCACATTCTCTCCAGACAGATAGAAAATAAACTGGCGCCATATAAGTTGTCAAATGCGGTTGAATCATGCCATTCTAATATAAATGTTCTTATTGGGGCGAATTATTTTTATCAAATCTGTTACGATAGAGAAATAAAAAAAAGTAACTAAATCTCTCTTTTTATGCGATAGATTATTCGGTTATTCGCTTTGTGGTTTTTATGAAAATGAAAAAAGAAGAAAAATGGAATTTGATTCTGTTTTACATCTGTCGATTAACACTCCAGTTGGAGAAGATTTGAATTTTTTATGGGAAATCGAATCTTTGGGTATTACGCAATCAAATGATAATATTCCTGATGCAGATATTGAAATTGTTAATAAATTTGAGAATAACTTAAAATTCGTAAATCATAGGTATGAAACGGGTTTATTGCGGAAGTATGAGAAAAATAAAGTCGGGAATAATTTTAGAATAGCTAGAAGTCGCTTTGAGAAATTAAATCGTAAACTCGAGAAGGATTGTGAATTATGTAAAAATTATAAAGATATTATATTAGAACAATTAACTGCTGGAATTGTAGAAGAATGTCCTGATAAAATAACGGAGGGTGGTTATTTTATGCCGCACAGACCGATTTTAAGAGATGATAAATTAACTACTAAGGTAATGATGTTTTTCGATGCTTCTTCTAAAGAAAAACATTTAATTTCTCTAAATGATTGTTTATATCCAGGACCTATCCTTATCCCGAACATTCTTAATGTAATATTTAATTTCAGAAAATTTAATGTTGCATTTAGCGCTGACTTAGAGAAAGCGTTTTTGCAAATTGGGATAACAGAGGAAGATGGGGATTATTTAAAATTTTTGTGCTTTGGTGACGAAAAGAATGATTTAAAATTTTTGAGATTTACACGAGCTGCTTTAGGGGGAACTTGCAGTCCCTTTCTTTTGGCTGCAACGATTAAATCCCATATACGTAAATATGTTGATCATCCTGAAGTTGTTAAGATTTTGGACTCTTCTTTTTATGTAGATGATTCGATTACGGGTTCAAAATCTGATGAAGACGCTCATTATCTATCCTCAACAGCTTCGCATATTTTTAAAGAAGCTAGCATGAATTTGCGAAAATTCAATACTAATTCTGTCAAACTTAGAAAATTATGTTTGGAAAATAAATTATGTGACTCAGAAGAAAATTTGAATAATTCTTTAAAAATTTTTGGGATTATTATGGGATACTAATTGGGATATTTTACGTTTTGACGTGCAATCCTTTCCTGATGATTGGAAATTTAATCCCTCGAAACGCGTTGTTCTTAAAGCCATGTTAAAATTCTTTGATCCTATTGGATTCATTGCACCATTTTCTGTTCGTATGAAAAGTTTGCTACAGGAAACATGGAAAAGGGGTTTGGAATGGGATGAAAAATTCCCTAATGATTTAAAAATTGAATGGGAAAATTGGTGTGCAGAAATCGAACATTTATATAAATTTGAGGTACCCCGCAAATATTTTCCACAGGGTTTAGACTTTTCGGACCCAATCGAAATTCATATATTTTCAGATGCTAGTCCTAAGGCTTATGGGGCCGTAGCTTATTTTCGATGTATCACAAATGATAATAAAATTATGACTAGTCTTATTCGGGCAAAATGCCGAGTCGCCCCGATTAAATGTTTGACAATTCCTCGGCTTGAATTAATGGGGGCATTAATAGCTGCAAGGATGTCTAAATATCTGAAAAATGCATTTAATTTTCAATATTTGGAAATTCATATCTGGTCAGATTCCACAATTACGTTACATTGGATCATGGGATCAGCCATGTATTGGAAGCCCTTTGTAGCTAATAGGGTTGTAGAAATATAATCTTTAACTGATCCTAAAATATGGAAGTATATTCCGGGTAAGGATAATCCTAGTGATCTCCTTACTCGAGGCGAAAATTTACGTAACCTCATAGAAAATAAATTATGGTATTACTGTCCTGAATGGTTGTCATTACCAAAGGACAGTTGGCCGAAACCTGAAAAAATACAATTTAGTGAAAATATTCTAAACGAAAGAAAATCAACAAATTTCAGTTCTGCTCAATTATCTTGTACAGTATGTGTTGTACCTCCAGAGTCCTTGTTAAAATTAGAAAAAATTACTTCTCTTTCCAAATTACTTAACATCCCAACCTGGATCTTTAGATTTCTAAATAATATCAACAATTCAAAAACTAAAATTTCAGGTGAGCGCACAGCTCAAGAAATTGAAGAGGCAAACAAACTTGAAATTGAAACAAACCTAGTTATCTGTCTTCAATCGTGAAATCGATTTACTAAAAAAGGGAAAGCCCATCGATAAAGATTCAACCTTGTATAGTCTGAATCCAAAATTGGATGAGAATGATTTGTTAATTTTATCTGGAAGATTACAATTTTCAGAATTATCTCAAAGGGAAAAGCACCCTTTTATACTTCCATATGGGAGTGCTTACATCAAACTGTTGATTCGAAATGCCCATGAAAAGGTTTTCCATTATGGAATTGCAACAACTTTAGCTCACTTACGAGAAAATTATTTTATAATTAGAGGACGAAAAATGATAAAATCTGTACTGAAAAATTGTCTTATTTGTACAAAATTTAAATCTTCTCCTGGGAAGCAAGAAATTGCACCATTGCCGAAAGATCTTATTACTGAATCAACACCCTTCTATACCTGTGCTGTAGATTTCGCAGGACCTATTTATGTCAAAGCAAAAACTGCCCAAGAAAAGGCCTATATAGTTCTTTTCACGTGCGCAGTCACTAGAGCTGTGCACCTTGAACTGTGTACCAATTTAACTACACAGAGCTGCCAAGTCTCCGGCTTTTTCCACACCACTATTATCTTAGAGAAAATATTGTTCTCTTAAATCATCCAAATGTTCCAATTTAATAAAACTGCATTTTCTGAATTAAAATACTGGTATCCAAAAAGCCGGAGACTTGGCAATTCTGACTACAGAAACATTCCTTTGATCATTTAAAAGGTTTATCTCTAGTAGAGGAATTTGTCGAACAATCTACAGTGATAATGCGAAAACATTTATCAAAACGGATAATTTTCTTAGAGAAGTTTGGAGCCGAATATCGAAAGAGGAAGTTTTACGATATTCTAATAAAAATAGCATCATCTGGAAATTCATTATTCCAAGAGCCAGTTGGTGGGACGGTTTTTGGGAACGCATGGTTCGTTCGGTGAAAACTCATTTGAAGAAAGTTCTCGGAAGATCTTGTCACTTAGACAGTTTTTAGAACGCTTTTCGCTCATTTCATCATTTTAAATTTCGAAATCTTTAGTAACTTTTATTAGAGGGCATTTACATCTTATAAGTAAATACCATGTCAAGTTTTAAGTTTCTAGGACCTTAACAGGGTTCGTACGCATCAAGGGATTAGTGGGATTTTACAGGGTGCGGAGAAAGTATTGATAGTAAAACCAATCTCTACTACAACGCTGTAGATGGGTACTTCCACGAGCACTTGTCGTGTAAGTCACATACTATGATGCTTGACTACCAGTATTTTAGAACGAAAAAATGTGACTTATTTTAAGGGAGATATCTCATTAATTGAAAAAGGCGAAGCAAACTTTTATAAATTAACGGTGGCCAACAAGCATACTATGTGACTTACACGACAAGTGATCGTGGAAATACCCAGATACAATTATTTCAATAATTTTATTGAGTAAGTTTAACAACTAAGTAACAATTTCTATTATATAATTCATTCTAGCTAAGATCTCCTTTTGCCTTGACATACTCGCGGAGAAGGCGCATGAAGGCATCCACGTAGCGCCTCAAGTAATCCGCATCGAGACCGTTCCATTCACTTGTCAGTGCAGCTTTTAAAAAAGCGATATCAAAGCGTTATAAGTAAGCGAACAAACTTAATGCTGGAATCAGGCGTAAAATAACATAGATGCGCCACCTTGTGGACGGAGTGATAATTCACATACGCGGGCTTTTAGTGTGGCACGTATTTTCTAAATCTTTAGTCACTCATAGAAATTAATTTTGTTTGCCACATTTACAGCAATATAATGGCGCAGCGAGAGGGGCATCCAAATGCACTTGACACCACGAAGTTTTCTTCGCCTTGTCAAAGCACTTCAGTTATTAATCAAGGTGACAAAAACTTTACAATTTTAGTGGTGTGAGTATGAAAACAGTTTGGTATTTACCTGTAGTTCACATTCCATCCGCTACGTAGCGCATGACCTTGATTGATGTGACCTAGCTTTTAATCTTGCGGTTACTTCTCCCATTTAAGATAGGACGCTTACTTATATCGCTTTGAAGCGATATTCTTGTGAGGTTTTACACAGGCTCTTGCTTGCAACACTCCCCATACCGAGTATTCAAGTGGATTCAAATTCGGACTATTTGGCGGCCAATCTTGAGAAGAAATGAAATCGGAAGATTTGCATGGCACCACTGTTGTGTTTGGCGAGCCTTATGGGCTGGCGTTGAATCTTGTTGGAACACATATGGATTGTTTCCAAAATGAGAATTTAGCCATGGAAGGACCTCCTTTATCAGACTATTGTTGAGATAATTCCTCTGATTAATCTTGACACCAGCATGAACAAAGAACAAATGGAATTTCCCATTGCTTTTCATTTCATTTCTTCTCAAGAAAGACTATTTTCTCTTATGTTTTTAAAAGTATATTTTACACATTTACGTTCGCACACACACACATATAAAATAAATTTGGAATACATAAATCGTTCGTGTAACAAAACGACTGAATCTCTAATTTTAGGATGGCATGTAACAATATTTTACATAATTCTTATAGTTAAAAAATATATAATACACCTTAATAAGTGAAATCTACTAACAAATCTCAACATAATAAGAATCATAAACATATTTAAAGATGCGAAATAAATGTGAAACAAAAATTCTAACCATAAAATGAAATATAGAAATAAAATGAAATTGGGAATTTGAAAAATGTGTTTAAACATAAGTCGCAAGAACACACGCGTGTCGTAGAAATTGTATTATATAATATAAATGACCGCGAATTTGCCAATAATGGATACCACTGTCTGTGTAATGCAGTGAATTAAGTTAAAACTAAGAAGATCATACAAAGAGAAATGTAAAAATAATTGAAAATCTAACAATAACATAGCTGACAACATGTTACGTTTTTTGTATCACAAAAAAGTTATAGAAAATGTTACATTTTTAAATCGCCGTAATCTGAAAATTAAATAAGGGAGAAATTTTTTTACAAAAAAGCGGAAGAGTTCGCAGCTTTGTAATAATAAAAAAATGAGACATGTACTCACAATATTTGATCCACACACACACACACACACACACAACTGATATGTATAGTATATATTTCAACAAAATGTTGAACTGGAATTTCTCAAGAGTATGCATTTCAGACTAAAAAAAATTAATATTTAAATCGCAGTTGATTCCATATCGACATATGTAATAGCAGATGTCTACGTTTATTTATCACCACTAATTACGAATGTTTCTTTTCACTTTAAATAATCTAGAAATATGCGATTATATCTATCATTAAATAAGATAAACTTTATCATTTAAAATAGTAGGCAAGCAGTATAGTAGAATTTCGACTATGTAATGCAAGTATTAAATACAATAGAAGTAAGGTTTTGTATTGAGCAGTTAAAAAATATATGGTTTAGTTAGTTTTTAAAAGTATAGATACAAAATCATTGGATGATTCAAGTTCACGTTTTCCAAAAAAGTATTAAATGTAATAGAAGTAAGGTTTTATATTGAACAGTTAAAATATATATGGTTTAGATAGTTTTTAAAAGTATAGATACAAAATCGTATGATGATTCAAGTTAACTTTTTCCAAATATACGAAACTTTATTCATATTCTATAACCAAATTTAAAATTTTTGACAAATTCTTTGTAACGAAATTTTATTTACATATTTTCAACTATGAAAGCTTTATTAAATTATTTTTTTATTTATCTTCTGCTATAAAGATTGAAAATATAAGATATTCTAATTATATTCATTTAAGATAAAATCTATTGAATACAAAACATGTTTTATATTTATTTAATTTATTATTTTTTCCCTTACATAAAATGCTAAGTTTCTTTGTTGTTGTTGTTGTTTTGCTTTTACTCTCGGCATATGTTGTTTGTGTTTTCTATATCATTAACCTGAATTTTAAAGGAATTATAGCCATCTTAATCTAGCCGTAGTTAACTGAGAGTACTAATTTTTGTAAAATTTTGTAAGATGGTTAAACAAGATGGATTTTTAATTTTTTCACGGTTTAACTGCGAAAATAGAACAAAATTTTGTAAGATGGTCAAACACGATGGAGGACGAACGATTCAGCATGAAAAATTAGAAAATATGCCCTTAGCGGCATTTTTTGTAATTATTTTTTTCTCGGATCAGCTCTTTTTTAAACATATAAAAAAATTTAGCTTCATTCACGAAATTAGACAAAACTAAAGTACACATAGGGTAACGCCAGTTTAATTATGGCCATTTTGTGTATTAACAGGGTGTATTAATCATGGAATTTCCGTGATAAAATGTGGGGAAATAGCTCTATTTTTAGTTTATTTTACTAAAAGATTAAAAATTATTAACAAAACTACCGACACGAAGGAGAAAATATCTGAAAAAAAAGTACTGTTTTAATAACATAATTTTCGTCCCAGTGGCTTTCACGGGCAGTGAGTATGGGATTTTTTAAAAATCAGATTTAGTCCTGCGTGGGTCAGGTTTTACATTTACGTTCACTTTAAGTCAACCCGAACCCGACAAAAGAAATTCCTCGACCCGCAACCTGACCCGCAACCCGACAGTAACCCTAGGTATTTCAACCCGCACCCGAACAAAAACCGGAACATTTCAACCCGCAACCCGAACCGAACCCGTAATGAAAGAAAAGTGAAAGTTTTGAAAAAAAAATTACAATTGTATCTCTAATACCATTTTTATATTTACCAAAGGAGAATGAATAGATCCATATTTTTTAATATTCAAATATAATAAAACCTCTGAATGGTGGACACCTCGGGATCGTTGTATACAGACAAACATCGGGTCGGGTTATCCCGAACATTGGTTTTTCGGCTCGAAATGAAGTTAAATTTCTTTCTGCAGGTCGGGTTCACACTAGTAATTGTTGTCGCTCATATATAAGTTTTTTTTTCCCTCAGAGGTTTGGGATTTTCACAAAAAGGTTGAGCATAACTATGTTTCCTGATGAAAAGAAATACGGATTTCTATTAGAGTCCTGCACGGGTGGGGTACAACCCGATCCATGCCCCGTATACGACTCAATTAGATGAATATCAAAAGTATGATAAATTATACCTGAACTGTGATACAATAAAAATAAAGAAAGTCAAAAAATAATGTTTCAGGCGATATCTAACGGTATAAAATTAAAAATCTAATCTTTAAATATGCATTCAAATTAGTTACGGTTTCAGAAGTTCAACTTATAACGGTACACCCTGTACGACAATATTGGTATTCTGCTTTAACGTACTTTAAAAATAGAATACGCAGCAAAACGCTGTCCTTCCTGTCTGTCACTTAGTTGATTTTTGTCATAACAACGCTAGAAGTACCAAGGCTAGAATATTAGAATTGTAACTATTCAGCAAAAATGCTTTAGAAATGCAGCAGCATTTTTTATAATCCTTATCGTACCAGTAGTTGAAAAAGTATGTTTCTATTAACTTACAGAAACGAATTCTAAGACTAGACAAAACTGTCAGGCAGGTATTTTGCTTTTGTGAAACTTTTATCTGCGGTTTAATATACTTTGAACGTGAAATGGAAATTCTTTCTAAAAATCGGAACAACACGAAACCGACCCAAGCCTGAAACAATCCCTACTCGCAAGAAAAAATTGAAGTCAACCCGACCCGAAACCCAATAATATAGCGCCAACTCGTTCCGACCCGGGTTCGGATAAAAGCGAGTAAGCCAACCCGATGCAGGACTCTAATCAGATTGTTTGATTCTTATCAGTTTTTTAAAATAGTGTAATTGGCTTTAATACTCAAAAATTTTATCTGTCATTAAATAAGGTGAATATCTGTACTTTAAAAAAGTGGTCGCAATCAAACAATCTGAATTTTAAAAAAGTATCCTACACATATCCGGCGTGAAGCTTAAGGTGTTTAAGGAAAGAATATTTGTTTAGCAAATTTTGTATAATTCATCTACTTTACAATATTTTATTTTCATAATTCTTAAATTTATGCTCTTTAAAGTTTGGAATAGTAGAAAACTATAAAAAAAAGTATTTTTATAATATAATAGTAACATAAATAAAACCTATTTATTTGAAACTGTGAAATGACGCAAGAAATCTAATTTAGGAATGTCACCAGACTATCTAGAATTTCGAACACATTTAGGCGATATAAGCTTCACTTAACGAAGTAAAATATTGGTAGAGAACGAATGAGATTGCTTTTAAGATCGTCCCTAGCAACATTAACACACATTTAAAGTTAGTTATTAAATTCCTGAATCGTTCAGGATGACTGGAATGTAATTTATCACTTCAGATAAGAGTAATATTCCAGACTCGAATATAAAGCCTTCTGATAATTCTTCGCACACAATATTTATTTCGAAGGTATTTACGTGGGATAAATATTTAGAATGTTGTCACATCTAGTTGATTTCTCATTAAATAAACTACAAATTCATACTCAGTGTTGCCAGTGGGGTACTTTTTTTTAAATTCAGATTTCATGATTGGCACCACTTTTTTGAAATCGTAAAATTCGCTTTGTTTAATGACATATTAATAAAGGCGATTAAAAGGTAAATTTTACCATTTCAAAAAAAGTGGTGCCAATTAAGAAATCTGAATTTTTAAAAAAGTAGCACACTGGCAACACTGTAGTAAAGCAGTAAAAATTGTTGTACAAAAATAATATACCAAAAAAAAAAAAAAAAAAAAAAACATATTATAATAAGTTAAGAAAAATAAAATCGCAAGAAATTAAGTTTTTTAAATTATTAAGTTCTATATATTCTGACGATAGTTGACTATTGATCTTTCAATGTCTTTTGACGTTTTACTTATATTAATTTGCTTATAACGATATTTAAACTTTTACAATACCGATGTAGTATAAAGGTTGATACAAGATTGGCCAGGCAACTGTTTTTTTTTTTTTTTTTTTTTTTTTTTTTTTTTGTTTGTTTGTTTACAAGTACTGCTACATAAATATATTGATAATATAATTTTAATAGAGATTTACAATTAAAATTATTATTTGTGACTATTGAGAAGATGAATAATAAAATAGTTCTTTTTGCTAAATGCATCTGTACAAACGACGATGAACGGATCAAACTGATATTCCGTTGCATTTAATAGTAGTGCGAAAAGTATGACTGTAGATCTCCGAGAAATTAACCAACTTAAAGAGATCTTTAGTTTAAATATTAATATAAAGCTAAAATAAAAATAAATTACCGTAGCACTGTAAAAAAATGAAGAAAATTTAAAGCATTTTGTACCATTTATCTATTTTTTAAGAATTTATTTTCTCTGCTTGTAAACCTTATGCCAGTATCGGCGAGCCTTTTTACTTGCAAGTGCCAAAAATTTACCAAAAACATATATCGACAGTGTAACGTGTCACACTTTGACATAAAATAAATTTGCAAAGTACGATATTTATACAAAACTCTAGTTAAAAAATCAAATGCTAATACTCTGTATATTGAAATAAGCCATTAAATAAATGGAATTTTATTTCGTAAATATGATTCATTTATGTAATAATTTTCACTATAATAAGGAAATAAAAATACGAAATTTTATTTTAGAAATTTTTGACCTTATTATTTATGCAACATCTATTTATAATTATCCAAATCGCTTTAAACATTGTATCAATAAATTATTGATGAGATTTTTGCTGTTGTATGTTCGATGGAGAGTCCTCATTCATATTTTAATAGTTGTATAAATTAGATTCATTTGCCATCTAACTGAAGCAACTGTCTAAAAAAATAATTTGAAAAATACAGCTTTATAAAATCATACAGAAAGGGAAAATACATATCGCAAACGCTGCATAATATCACAAGAAAAGAAAATTCTTTTTAAGAAAAAATAATTGCATTATTTGTGATAGTCTGTCCGTATGAAACAAAATTTTATTCATTACAATATAAATTAAATGTTATATGTATAATAATTATAAAATTTATTTTTTCGCATGTCAGAAAATTGTCTTACGTGCCAACTCTGGCACACGTGCCATGGGTTCGCCAACCCTGATACTCTCTAAAGTTTCCAATATAAACATGAAAATACTATAAGAAATTTATAAAATAATGTCAACATAAATACTATTTATTTTTATGTACTAATGCAAAAAAGGCGCAAGATATACAACTTATGTATATCACTGGAAAATGGTGACACTCAAACAAAATGAAATGTTATAACTGGTACTTTGGAAAGCGAAATACTGGAAGAGAACAAACTCGATTGCTTATAGGATCGTGCAGTAGCAACATATGTAAAACGCGTTCTATATGAGTTATTAAATTCCTAAACCGTTGAGGATGTCTGGAATGAAATTTATCACCCGATAATTAGAGTTATTTTTGAGACACAATAGAGTAAAATTACAATAGAGAAACTTAAAATGTTCTGAAGACTTATTACAAAACTTATTACAAAAGTGTTTATGTAGGACAAATGATAATTTAAGTATTCTGAAGATAATTGACGGTTAATATTGGTAATTGTTAACATTCTTAAAAATCTTTGAGTTTTTACTTATATCGTCGATATCATTTCAAATTATCCAATATGAAAACATTGTTGCCAGTGGGCTACTTTTTACCCGACTGAACAGAAGGGTTATGTGTTTCACGCGTATCTGGGTATGTGAATTTCTTTATACCATCGAAACATCCCAACGGTTGGATGGATTTTAATGAATAGGGTCTCTATCAATTCGTCTTAATCGTCCAATTGTTATAGGATAGGTTTTGTTTTTATAAATTCAAAATGGCGTCCGTAAAATAAACAAGTAATATAAAAATTTCGTTTTTAAAGTAAATTCCTACTTAGGTCATCAAAGAAAATTTTAATATAATCCCATAAGCTAATATTAGTTTTTGTTGCATTAAAATATCTTAATTTGTTGATTTTCTATAAGCAAGTAGGTTTACAATGGGACTCTATGGGAATTTGGCGAAATATTACAGATATCGCCAAGTTGGCGTCACTTTTGGCGACTTATTTTGGCTGCCAAATTTGGCGATATATCGCCAAGTTGGCGACAAACGTGGCGGTATTTGGCGACAGAACAGGGTCCCCCCTATGGTAACCCCTTATTGAAAATACTTTCATTGATCTTCAATAACCAATGGCCGTCATTTTGTTTTCCATGCAAAACTAAAATTAATTAATTAAAATTTAAGTAATTGTTTGATAATACAGCTTCGCATTAATAAGTTAGAATTAATAAGTTAGCAGTAATCCCAGAAATTGTTGGCAGACTCAAAGACCACAAAATAGATATGCCAATAAGACCAATAGTAACTAAATGCTCAAGCCCCACATATTTTATGGAAAAAGCTTTTGTACTTTTATTGAAAAATATTTTGCCCAGCTCTGATCATGTAATTAATTCAACGTATGAGTTCATTCAATATTTGAATCACATTAATTTACCTGAGGATTATTTAATAGCCAGTCTAGATGTAGTCTCTTTATACCCATCTATTGATACCCAAAAAGCCGTTACAAATATAAATAACTGTATTGACCGCATGGAGAGTATTAATGAAAGTATGAAAACTACACTTAAGAGTGCTCTTAATCTTATAGTTAATAATAATTACTTCACTTTCGACGGCAAAATATACAAACAAAATAACGGAGCTCCAATGGGTTCTCCTATATCAGGATTACTAGCTGAATTCATATTACGACCTCTTGAAATATATATATACAAATTGGATTGCACTTCCCATACATGGATCAGATATGTAGACGATATTTTCATCATTTGGCAACATGCAGATACCTTTCTCAATAACTTTTTATACCAGATTAATAGCCTTGATTCAAAAATTAAATTTACATTGGAAATAGAACAAAATGGTACGCTACCTTATTTAGATGTATTACTAATCAAGACGCACCAAGGAATAGAACGCACTGTTTACAGAAAGCCCATAGCCAGTCAATCCATTATCCCTCATAATGCTCAAGCACCTTTTTCATACAAAGTTTCTGCACTTAGACATTCTATTCATAGAGCTTTCACAGTTTGTACCCCCGTGCAGTTAAATAACGAAATAAATAAAATATATGATATTGCACGAAACAATGGATACAAAGAAAGTACCATAGAAAAATTAATTAAGAGCTTAAAGAATAACAAGAAAAGAAATTTCAATCCACAAAATTCCATGTTATCCACTGTACAATATTTTCCTGGTTTCTTCGAACGTCTAAAATATAAACTCAATAAATACAATAGCTCCCTAGTCGCAAAACCTTCTATGAAATTAAGAAATATAGTATGCAAGAAAATAGATCCAATTGGGTCAAACCAACTATCAGGAGTATACGAAATACCTTTCACCAAAGAAGATGGAACCAAGCAGTTTTATATAGGTATGACAACTAGAAAACTTAAAACTAGAATCAAAGAACATATAGCAGACATAAAATACAACAGAAGAACCACAGCTTTGGCCAGATTATACTGCGAAGAACCTTTACAGATCGATTTTAAAAATAGCAAGTTAATTTATACATCAAGATTTTATTTACCATCCATAATCCGAGAATCAATACAGATATTTTTACGCAACAAGAATATTTGCAATGATTCAGTGTCCATAGAATTACCTAAAATTTGGAAAGAGATGCTATGTAATTTTAGTAACAATAGTAAAAATTAATCCACGCTCGCAAATAGCCAAGATAATATTATTTTTATTTTATATTTTGCAATGCTTTTCATTATGCATGTTGTCTCGTGATATTGTTTACCATGTTATTGTTTTGTTAAATTATATGAAAATTAATCCACGCTCACAAATAGCTAATTTAATTTTAATTTAATTTTATGTTTGCAATATTTTTCATTATGCATCTTGTCTCGTGACATTGTTTACTAGGTTTATTGTTTTAAAATATTTTGCGAAAGTATTTTCTATCATAAATGATTTTGAAAATGTCGCCGTTGGTGCGACGAAACGATCGTCAATCTTAATAAAGATTTTCTATCACTTTTTATAGCATTTTTTAACTTTATCTATTTATAAGTGATTATTATACATGTGTTTATAAAATTTAATTAATTAATATTTGAAAAAACTGTATTAACATCAATTGTCATCCAGTACAAGTTACAAAAAAATTATTTCAACTTGATAGGATGAATAATGAGTATTTTATTAACGACTGAAAATTTGAACAAGATAAATATATAAATAAATAAATATAGGGAGAGTGTGAGCTAATAGTAGGAATTGAAAAATGGCGGTAGAGTCGAAAAAAAAATACACACCCTATTGAGTGGCATATCACAGGATAGGTCTTTCAAAATGAAGAGTATGTTTCATTGACTATTTTACAGTCAGAAGCCCCGTTTAAATATTACACAACCTGGAAGTTTTGTAGATAGGATCTCTAGCTTTACTGCAACTCTAACCATCATGGAGATCTATAGGCCTCATCACAACATCGCTTATAGATAGGAACTAAAAATTAAACGCATCTTAAAAGTCATCAATACAAGTAAATAAAAAAAAGGGTATGTACTATAAAAAAAATAGTTTCACATTGATGAGAAATAATTAATTAGTTCGCTTTTTACACAGTCGGGTTTTCTGATTTTTTAAATTTATTTTTTATTTAAAAGTCAGATTTATTGCTATTTTGGCCAACAAGCCTAGCAGTTATCAGCAATGTAACTTACACTACAAAAACTCATGGAACTACTCAGCTGCCAACTTAAACACAAAAGTGTTTATGTAGGACAAATGATAATTTAAGTATTCTGAAGATAATTGACGGTTAATATTGGTAATTGTTAACATTCTTAAAAATCATTGAGCTTTTACTTATATCGTCGGTACTATTTCAAACTAATCAATATGAAAACATTGATGCCAGCGGGCTAGTTTTTTAAAATTCAGATTTATTGCTATTTTGGCCAACAAGCCTAGCAGTTATCAGCAATGTGACTTACACTATAAAAACTCATGGAACTACTCAGCTGCCAACTTAAACACGTTTTTAATAAATTATTTTTTAATTATAAAATTTGCATAGAACTTTTGTATAGAGTAGCTTATTGAATTTAAAATTAGTGGTGAGAAAAAAAGTAGAAGCTACGTGTAAAAGATGAATTTGGCAAAAATAAAGAAAATTAAGTGGTATTAAGAAAGCATAAATTTTGGCAGTTATTCATACATTAATACATTGCAATTTCTTGTGTTCTCTGCAGTTTAGATTTTGTAACTATTTGCAAGTTTTAAGGGTGTAAGTACCCACGTGGAGAAATGCGCAAACTAATGTTAATCCTATGGGAGCGTTATTTACAAATTTCTTGCCCGCATATTAATATTTATGCATAGAATGCCTGAGGTCGATATTTTTTTAAGTGTGTTTGTACTTTTTCGATTTCGGCGATAGTTATTTTATATGAGGTTGTTTTTTATAACCGGTTCTTACCGATTCCAAGAGTAAAACTATTTTAATGAAAAAAGACTGTACCCGAAATCGAAAAAGTACAAACGCACGGTAAAAGATATCAACCTCATATACAGTATGCAAAAAATATCATTTAAAAACATTAAAATGCGAGAAGAAATCTATAAACAATCCTCCTATCAGTGTTACCAGTGGGCTACTTTTTATAAATTCAGATTTATTGATTGGCACCACTTTTTTGAAATAGTGCAATCTGCCTTATTTAATATTGGAATGTAATTTTTCCTTTTATTAAGTAAGCGAGCAAGAGCACTTTCACATTTAAAAATAAATTTGTTGGTAAATTCCTGTGCCATTCACTGATTTCAACATATTACGAATAGAAGCCCTTTGCCACTGAACGGGTTAATAACATGTTAACTAAGACGAAAACATGGGAAATTTAACCATTTCCACAAAAGTGGTACCCATCAAAAAATCTGAATTTAAAAAAAGTAGCCCAATGCATAGCTCCCAACTTTTACGCTTTCTTCGTACCGCTAAAATTTTATTGTAAATATTGTCTTATTTAATCATCGAAATCTCATGATGAAACAAGGCAAAAATCTCTATTAAATTTTAGTGGTAGCCAAAATCGTAAAAGTTGGCAGCTATGCCACTGGCAACACTGTATTCATACGAGATAGTTTGACATGTTATCGACGATATTTCCTTTTTAACCCTTTCAGGGGCAGGTTACTTGTATTCGTAAAATGTTGAAATAATTGTTTAACACCAGTATTTACAAGAAAATTTATTTGTAAACAGGTAAAAGCATATTTTCGCTTACTTAATAAAAGTTAAATTTTCATAAAAAAATTCGGGTGCCAATGTGGACATTAGGGATTAAAATCATGTGATGCCATAGCGGCATCACCTTCCTTCAAGGGGTTAACCCCTTAACGGTCGCATTAAATTACGGTTTAAAAATTCAAATTGCTTTAAGGTAGCACTTTTTTGAAAATAAATATTCACCTTATTTAACGACAGGTAAAATGATACCAGAATAAAGCCAATTACACCATTTTATACAACTGGTGGGAATCAAACAATCTGAATAAAAGACAGAACCCGTGAATATTACAGGAGCGAGAATTAAGGGTTAAGTGTGGAATTTAAATTTTAATATACACTGGTTATCAAAAATTAAGGAAAAGTCACAAAATGCTAATTTTCAAATACACGAACACTCAAGAGGAAATAATATAATTCGAGCAATTACTATCTCTACAACACAACTAGCCCATATAACATCTCATTCAGGTCACACATGGTCACAAGTGTCACAGTCACTACGGTGAAGCAAAAAATAGGAAATTCCATGCATCTCATTATGATTCTCAAATGATCCCTATATGTGACTCCACTGAGAAGTCAGTGTGACTGATGCTTTGTGACGAGTCACTGTGTGACTTTACAGTGTAGTTACATTGTGACTCTCATGTGACTGTCATTTGTAGACTCAATTTCAAAGTCATCGTAACGCTCCAGTGTGATAAGTTTACCAAATAATGTCATATTAAAGTCACATGATGACTTTCAGGTGACAGAGAGACTACTGTGAAGTCACCATTGTGCTCTTTTGGGAAAAGTCATCATGTGACTTTAATGTGACATTATTTGGTGACTTATCACAATGCAGCGTTCACGATAACTTTGAAATTGAGTCTACAAATAACAGCTACATGAAAGTCACAATGTAACTACATTGTAAAGTCACATGGTGACTCGTCACAAAGCAGCAGTCACATTGAATTCTCAGTGGAGTCACATATAGTGATCATTTGAGACTCATAATGAGATGTATAGAATTTCCTATTTTTTTGCTTCACCGTAGTGACTGTGACACTTATGACCATGTGTGACCTGAAAGAAATGTTATATGGGCTGGCTGTGTTGTAGAGATAGTAATTACTCGAATTATTATTTCCTTTTGAGTGTTCGCGTATTTCAAAATCAGCATTTTGTGACTTTTCCTTAATTTTTTATAACCAGTGTATATACATATATATATATACATATATATATATATATATATAATTAATGAAAAATTATTGCACAACTGGCGCTAATAGCAGCTCATGTCAAATGCAACAAAATGCATTTCATCACTACTTTAAAATGCAAAAACAACATAACTCCTAAAAGAAGTGTATATCTGCAATATTTATATATAAAAAACTCAAAAACTTTCAAAAATACAGTTAAAAAAAACACAGACAAATAACAGTCTGTTCTTCATCAGTGGGAGGACAGACAGACCTTACTCCACCCCCACTGTTAAAAGTCTGCAGGTTTCTGAACACACATCCATCCTGCACTCAATACAGAAAAAACTATTGTCATTTAAGAAACTAAATTCAAAAAGGCTAAAATAAACCAAATTTAAACAAAAACAAAGCATAATTTAAAATACGAAAACAAAATTCTTTAATAAAATGATCTTTTAGAAAATTACTTTAAAATTTACAATTTAAATATAAACAAATGCAATTAACTTATCATGCATGAATGCAGAAGAACGTGCACCCTCCCAAACCTGCAAGAAAAAATTTCAAAAACATGAAGACAGTACCTGTATAGTGTTCTTCACCTGTCAATAACAAACTATTAATTTTCTCTCCGAGTCCGTTGTCGAAAACTAGAAATCCAAATCTGCATACTTCCAATTGATTCAAAGCATCTTCCTAAATCCGTTCTTTAAACAAGACTTCTGAATTTACGTGTCATATGGAAAGTTCTGGAAGGATGCTGCCATAAGTTGCTTACGCCGTCAATCCACAATGTTGCCACTCACTTTTTAAAACTATCTTTAAATAATATTTCAAAAATTATATAGGATAATTATTATTGTAAAAAAGATTAGCCAAAAACTTAAAAATCTGTTTATAAAAATCACTATCTCTGCCACAAATTTTATTAAAACGAATTAATTGATTAATTATAATATTTATGTAAATGTTTTTATGCAAATTAGAAAACCAATGTGACATACTTCTGTAAAAAATTGAAAACTATTTCTTTTATCATACAAATCCAAAGTTAACTTATTATCAATAATTTTAAAGGAAATATCCAAAAATTCTGCATTATAATCTTAAATTTTAGCTAAATAGTGGCGTGTACTAAAGGTACTAGTTTAATTACAGGGTTGTACAAAATTATTCAAGTGTGTTTTCATGCATTAGTATAAATTTCTGAAAGAGAAATTTCAACCTGTTATGAGTTTTCCTGCTAACCTAAATTTCCCATTTATATAGTATATATATCAATCTACAGATCAAATACAGGGGTGTTCAAAAGAATTGGAATACATATTTGGCTAAGGATGGAAACTGCTGAAATCAGTTTTTCAAATGTTTTATGCGTTTTCTAAAATGCTTACTTAGTTATCTTCTTTACAGTATTTCTCTAAATAACGAAGTTTTGTTAAAGCATTCAGGAAGTGTTGGAAAGTTTTTCAAAATATATGCTCAAAGCATGATTTTTCTTCCTTTCTAACTCATCCAATGACTTTAACTTTTGAGAAAAGGAAAAATATTAAAAGTTCAAATGGAAACTTCTCGTCAGGTGATTTCAATGTAGCATATACAGGGCTTCAACAGGCGAATATTTTTATATTCTGTTTGCACCAGTATTTTTCTGATATAAATTTTCAAGTATATTTCTCTTGCAAATGGTGTCAAAGTGTCTGTTAAGAATTTCTGTTCTCAGAAATTGGTGCCAGTTAAAATTAAAATATAGTCGCCTGTGGCAGTTCTGCACGGATTATGTACAAAGTAACTAAAAATATACCATATATCAATTATTTGAGCTAAAGAATTGCATTAAGTTTATACGATTTTTTTAAATATGGCTGCTACTCTAACTACTGTAATTACATGTATTACTAATATTATTTTGCATATATTTTTAATGAAACCTAACGGTTATTTTTTTTTATGTTTTGACTTTGTAGTTTTGATCCACCGGACACTGGCAACACTAAGTGATTGGCACCATTGGGTTTGATCTACAAAATGTTTATGGTTATTTGCATGCTATTGCTCGAAATGTGAGAATATAAGTATACGTTAACGAAATAAAACATTGGTACTAATAAGAACAAAAGGGATTTTGGACAATAATGGTTAGCAAAATATATAAAATACATGAGTTATTTAGTTCCTGACTTATTCTGGACGACTGGAATGTAATTCATCCCCTCTGATAATAGCTACTTTTAAGACTTTCAAATCTGAATGTATATGTTGAATAACACAACGTTGAGACTCATTGACCTTCTGAGATTCTTTGAGCAAGACTCTTTAGACAATAATAGATTGAACGATTTGAACAAGAAATTATTTCGGATAAATGAAATGGAGAAAAAATGACATACCAAGAAGAAAGACACTAAATTCATTTTATTGATTTTTTTTACTTATTTAATATTTATTCATTTAATCTGAAACAATACACGGGAAGTTCGCAGTCATGTAAATGAACATTTTTAACCTTCTCGCTGCGCAGCCCAAAATGTCCTCGGGCAACGTAAGAGTAGCAAAATTTGCGCAACCCGATATTTCCTCGGGGATGCATTTTTTCCGTTTAATTTACTCTGCTTGCTTATTCCTCCCCAGTTATTTTTTGTAAATTTTGTCGAGCATTTTCCCAGTTGAATTGTTCAAAAATTTCTGTTTTGAAAAACCAATGATAAAAGATTAAAAATTCTGTAAAAGACGCTCTTTCTAACAAACTCTTTTTATGATCTAATTCTATATTGAAAAACAAAACATAAAAAAAAAATTCACATACTTTAACTCTAAATTAAATGTAGATTTGTAATATGTAATAAAAAAATAGCGCAATTTTTGAACCCATTTTGATAAAACAATTACGTAGCGAGAGGCTTAAAGCTTTATATTTAGTCGAAAAATTAAGGGTTGGCACAGAAAATGAACAGAGTCCTAATAAACCATTGCTATTAGTGTACTTACAGTAATTTGTTCATTGTAGAATTTCAAAGAATAATAACTTAAATTTTAGACGGTTTTTACTGAAAATCGAATGAAAGTCTTGTTTCGAATCTGGACTGATCGTTGATTGGTGCAGTGCTGGAAAATTGGCGCAGAGGTGGAGCCTATTGACACCACTAAATTTTAGTGGTATTTTTCGGCTTATCTAATGACAGAATTTGTGAGTTTTTATTAAGGTGAAGAATACTATAAAAATTTAGTGGTGTCAATAGGCTCCTCCTCTGCGCTAATTTTCCAACACTGTTGGTGTCCATTTATGTTATGTTTTAAATGCAAATTTAAAAGATCACAGCTTAAAAAAACTAAAAAGAATCTGCGCTGTTTAATCAGCTAAGGATCATGGACGGCGGTATCCCTGCTTTATTGACTATTATTCCTGAACTGCTTTATGGCATATGTACCAACACAGTGATTATCTTTACTCGAAACAACCAACGCTTAGGTCCCAAGCAAGCGCT
This sequence comes from Maratus speciosus, assembly GCA_963932465.1. Taxonomy (NCBI): domain Eukaryota; kingdom Metazoa; phylum Arthropoda; class Arachnida; order Araneae; family Salticidae; genus Maratus; species Maratus speciosus. Next base: position 589,142,505 of record OZ010786.1, on the reverse strand, counting down.
TTACATATTTTACAGGGCTGCCACGGGCTACTATTTTTATATTGTAATGCACCACAATTTAATTTATAAAAAATAAAATTTGTAATATATTTCCTCTTGCAAATGTTGTTAAAGTGTACATGAAGCATTTCTGTTTTCATAAATTGGTACGAGATAGAATTCAGAATAAGTCGCTCTTAAGAATAAGGCAGCTCTTATGCCATTGTCAGAAATGGTATGGTGGTTTCAACTTTCCGTAAATCTGGAGGCGAACCTCAGAAATGTTTAGTGATAGCGTACAGTCAATCAGGGTAACTTTGATCCGCATTTTCTCAATTTTCACATGCCACACTGTTATTTGAAGAATATTGTCGCAACTAGGGACATAGAGAAGAAATGATACTAAATTATTGTTTGACTATCAAAAATTAAGGAAAAATAAGGATAAAAGCAATAAAAAATGGATTTTTAGCCCGGTTCAATGTTACCCAGCCATTTAAGGTAACTTTGCACCGCATGATAAATTTTTATATAAAATAAGTCATTATAAAAAAAGTATTGTAGTCAGGATAACTTTAAACCCCCAAAAATGTGTTCATATTTGTAAAGACTGCGAATTTACATTTCGCAACATCACAAGATTTGTATAATTTATGATATTACAACAAATATCAGGCATAAGAAAAGTGGAAGAATAGAACTATGAACATTTAGAAATAAAAAAAACCTGTTTATTGTTCATATAAAACATAAAAATGCAGTGAAAAACAATTTTCAATGTTTTAACTCAATAATATATCCATAGTTACAGTAATACATACAAGTACTAGTATTATTCAAATAAGAATAAAAAACGTCGAAAGTATGAAATGTCAAATTTGAGTAGCTCCGCCCCTAATCACGACTCTAAATGAATTTTATGTATTTTACACATATTTGTGAAAATATTTACATGTTATATCTAATGTTCATTTTCGGCATTTATATAAAATATACGTGCAAATATGGGAAATTTTTGACAGTAGCACCTATAATTAGTAAATTATAAGCATCAGTATAACTTTGGGCCGGCTCAAAGTTACCCTGAAAATGAGGTAAAATGTTAGTGACTTCATATTTCACATTTTATTAACTATTAATAAATGAATAATCACAAAATATTAACATTTTTACAACATTTAGATAATAATATGTCTTATAAATGAGTATATTGTTACTTACTATGAAAATTTAATTGGATTACAACAACTTCAAAACAGCATTCAAAATTAACTTGAAAAAAGTACATTACAAAAATAGTTAGATAATGCAATTAATTGCGCATAATGTTGCTAATTTATTTTCTAAAATAAAGAGTAGAAATCCCAGTTTAGAACCTTGCCAACAGAGCACAGTTCTGGAGTTTATTTAGTCTTTTAGTGTCAAAAATATCGAAAAATAGGTGGTGGTGCAAAGTTACACCCCGTGGTTCAAAGTTACCCTGATTGACTGTACTACTTCTAGCCATCTACTTCTTAATACTTTATTCAATTAGCTGGTTAACATATGGACTATAAAAAGTACCTTATCATTTTTACAACATAATATAAATTAAGAATTTTTAAATCCTAATATAATGTCTAATAAGAAATCTAGTTACAGAATATCACTTGAATATATTGAACCTCAAACAAAATGATAGACTATAAATGTCACTTCGCAAAGAAAATATTGGGGGAGAATGAACGCGGCTGCTTTTACGATCACGCCTAATAGTATATATAAAGCACTTTTAGCCTGAATTATTAAATTCCTGAATAGCTCCGAATGTCTGGAATGTAAACATTGCCCTGAGTTCAAGATTGCTTTTGAGACTTCAAATCGTTGAAAAATTTAAATTGTTCATCGAAATATTTTTTTATTACGAAAATGTTTATGGGGCATTCTGACAATATTTTGACTTTAGGGAATAATAATCTGGTGAAATTAAACTTGCTAAAGTAACATTTTAATCTGATAGACGAGTGCCTTAATGTTTAAAAAAAATGGTCAGCAGCAATTTTTTTTTTATTTAACTGAGGTTTAAGTTAAGCTTGCGAGTTTAATTTTCCTTACCATTTTACCTCTATAACTTTTTATTTTCTTCTAAATTTTTACTTATAATGAATTTGCATAGTACCCACAGGACATTCAAATAAGAAATAATAAAAATGTAGTAATACAGAATGTTTTAATACAGAAATGTTTTAATACAGAATGTTTGGATAACATTGTCTTAAAGTGGTGTTAAAGAAGGGACGGTAAGGTAAAAAAGGGGGACGGTGTAGAAAAAAAGGGACGAAATGTTAATAAAGGGGGCGGTAAGGATGGAACGGTAAGGAAAATTACCATCTATTTTTAGGAAAATCATGTTAAGACTAAGAGATAGTCACAATGTTCATTGATTTTTAGAAGCAATTGTTAACATTGGATTATTATTATTATTTTTTTTTTTTAATTTACCTCGAAAAGTGTAGGAATAAACCATGGGGACGGTAAGGCTACCAATAAAGCCACGATCTTGAAATTTCAACTTAAATGTTGATTTAAATGCTGCAGTAAATTTCCTGTCAAAGAATTTTAGACATTCTTTCTCTAGCATACTTCTGAGTCAGAAAAAACTTGAAAAAAATTCTGTGGCTGCATCTGAAGTGATTTTCTTTATAACTTTAGCAAGAGGGACAAAAAAGGGTGAAGAACCCAGGGACACAGTTAAAAAAATAATATCAACCGTAAAAATGTGGGCATGTTAATTTTTTGCTACATATTTATACAATTGTCCCAGTTTCGGAAAAATATTACATCGAATTACCTTTATTGATATAATTTTATACAGACAGCGCCAAACTTAAAAATCAGCATCAGGGACACGATACGGTATAGGAGTTTTCCAGGTATTTGGATCACCAACATCGTCCAAAACTTATTTATCTCGTTAATATTGTTAAGCAAACATGCAATGGGATGTTCCCCAGTATATGAAATAAAATAAAAAAACACAAAAATGTATTAAAATAAAAATTATTATTCAGGGACATAAAAGTCAAAAGATTGTGAGAATGCTCCTTATGTGACATAAAAGATGTTTTATTCATACTGATGGTACTTGACGGCTGATATTGAAGTTTGGTAACATTCTTGAAAATATTTTATGTTTAATTAATATTAACCTACCCAATGCAAATAATTAAATTTAAAAAAATATTTTTTGACAGAATCAGTTAAGTTCCATCCAAAGAACACCAAAAATATGCTGAAGGGGTTATTGGAATTTCAAATCAGTGCTGCCAGATTGGGTACTTTTTTGTTCCCAGATTGTTGATTGTCACCGCCTTTTTGAAATATAAACATTTGGCCTATTTAAAATTGATTAAAAATTCTGAAAAATAAGACAAATTATATTACTTTTAAAAAGTGGTGACAGTCAAATAATCTGGATTAAAAAAGTTCCCAATCTGGCAACACTGTTTCAAATGCAATAATGTAATAGCTTTGCGATTTTCTCTTAAAATAGGGTTTATAAAAATAGTGTGATATATTAAATTATTGTTTGAAAAACGTGGATCGTGAAAAAACAGCGCACACAAAATATGCCGTTGGAAGACTCATAAACTTCCAAAAAAATCAGAAAAAATAAAAGTAAAATGACATACTAATCCTAGTGAGAGTGTCAAATCGAGTAGAACTGCCAACTATGAAGTTTATAGCATCTTATCTTTACAGGTATTTATTTTCAATTAAAGAAAAACATAACAACTTCATTTATAATTTTTACACTTGACATAATAATCATATAATCGAACAAAAAATTATATAATGACTGTAATTCTAAGAGTATCTAAATTACAAATGGCAATGCACAATTTCTCCGCGGGATATTTTGACTTATAAAGGTGCTCACTTCTTGACAAAAGTTTGAGGAAAGCTGCTATAATAATTATGTAAATTATTGCTGCCAACATAAAAGCTTTTTAATAAATTATTTTTTAATGATAAAATTTGTATAGAGCTTTTGGTATAGATCAACTTTTTGAAAATTTGTAAAATTTCAAGGAGAAAAATATACAATTTAGCAAGCATTTTCTTACTTTTAAAATTAGTGGTGAGAAAAAAACGTAAAAGCTATGTGTAAAAGATGAATTTGGCAAAAAAAGAAAATTAAGTGGTATTAAGAAAGCACAAATCTTGAGAGCTATTCATACATGGTCTTGTGATACATAGTCCATGACGTTTTCTTGTGTTCCGTGCATTTTAGATTTTGTAAATATTTGCAAGTTTTAAGGGCGTACAATAGTCACTTGGAGAAATGGTCAAGCTAATGTTTATCCTATGGGAGCGTTGTTTACAGATTTCTTGTTCGCATATTAATATTTTAAATTGATTTTTTTTCATAGGGTGCATGAGGTCGATACTTTTTAACTGTGTGTTTGTACTTTTTCGATTTCGGTCATAGTTATTTTATATGAGGATATTTTTAGAACTGCTTCTTACTGATTCCAAGAGTGAAACTATTTTCATGTAATTACACTGCACTCGAAATCGAAAAAGCATAGCTGTCAACTTTTACGCTTTCTTCCTACCACTAAAATTTTCTTGTAAATATTGCCTTTTTTAATGGTCGAAATCTCACGTTTAAACAAGGCGAAAATCTCTTCTAAATTTTAGTGGTAGCAAAAAAAGCGTAAAGGTTGGCAGCTATGAAAAAGTACAAACGCACAGTAAAAGGTATGAACCTCGGGTACAGTATGCAAAAAAAATGCCATTTAAAATATTCAAATGCGAGCAGAAATCTAGAAACAATCCTTCCATCAATCGTCTAGCAATTTGGAACCTACCGAGATAATTTTAACTATCCAAGATACAGAAGAGCACGCACTAGCTCCGCGAAGAAACGCTCAAGCTAATATTAATCATATGGTAGCAGTGTTGCCAGTGAGCTACTAATTTTCTTGATCTAAGATTTCTTGATTAAAATTTGCCTTATGTAATGACATATTAATCAAGGCGAAAACAAGCGGAAACCATTTAAGAAAAGTGATGCCAATCAAGAAATCTGAATTTTTTAAAAGTAGCCTACTGGCAAGATTACCTCCCATATGTTAACATTAGCTTGAGCGTTTCTTTGCGGAGGTAGTGCGTGCTCTTCTATATCTTCCTTAGTTAAAATTATCATTGAAGGTTCAAAATTGCTAAAAGGCCCCTAAGCAAATTGTATAATATATCAAAATTCTTTAAATAAGTCATGGGAAGTTATGTTTGGTTGATAAGACTGTTAGTGTTGCCATTATATCGGGGTTTTTTAATTGAAATAATCTTTTAATATTTCCAGTTTATTTAATCAGTCATTAAGCCTTCCGTGACGAGCAATCCGTACACAATTTTTAATCTTCTATTACCAGTATTTCTCATAAAATATATTTTACTAATTTGTTCGCCAAAATTATGAAATTAAATAAGGGGGAATATTGTATTCACGAATAATTGCAGGAAAATAGGATGACTTGTGAAATATTAAGTAAACAAACACCCTCTACGTCACGTAGACGCTACGCTCTTCGCAAAAATTGGTTAAGTTATGCGAATATTACAATATATATAGTAGATAAAGTGTATTTCATTTAAAACAGGTTCAGATGAAATTAACTCATGAGACCTATGTAACTTATAAATTTTACGTTATCTCTATCTGGACATCAAAGGCAAAGTTTTTACAATCGGCCGATAAATTGCTTCCATTCTTCTGAGCAAACCAAGGACGTCATACATTAAGCCTGAGAAGATGAATCGAAGAAATTTCGCAAGTTGATAAAGCTCCCTCTGCCGGCTGATTGCCTCTTTGCAAGCTGGAAAAACAAATAATTAACTAGTAAATCATAATGTGGACAAGTCGAAGATATCGCTCACCCGCAACAAAAGTGATATATCTCGACAAAAGTAAATTTCGCAGGAGATGCAAAAGAAAATTTGGATGATTTTACTGTAACATGAAATTATAACACTTAGCTTTGCATGTAGTAATAAAAATGTGCATAAAAGTGTAAAACCCTTACGAAGGAAGCGATAGGATGAGGTTTAAAGGGTTGGGTAATTTTACCTCCCCAGGCAATCCACCCCTCTTTTGTGGTCAAAAATGGACATATAGCGTAATAAAGTATTTTTCCTTATAACTATACTTATGAAATTTTTTGTGTAGCAAGACGCACCTATGACAGACCTATTTGTGGAAAAAAACGCAAAACGAATTTTTGGGAGTTGTGTCACTGTTCTTGCGGGTGAGGGAAATGTCATTAGGTTAAATGTGATTCCTGAATTTACAAATCACAGTTTCTGTAAATTGAATGGGATGGTTGACATTAAACTACAAACAATGCAGCCTATAATAAACATTAGCTGTTATTTTTTCATTTGTGACGAACATTTTGTTTGGATACCACGCCTTAAGAGATGAAAATGTCGCTTATACACGCGAATAAAATTTACATATTGTGAGGCCTGCAGTGCACTTCTGTTTTGACTACCAGCCACAGGAGAGGAAAGTTTGTTTATGCGCGCTATAAAATTTAACAAGTATCGCACACGCTTTAAGCCTAATCGCTCTGGTGCAAACTTAATACATAAGAGCTTTGAAAAAAATCCCATCAATAAAATTTCAAAAATCTTTTTCTAACTCTTTAGTGCATATTATAATTCACATCATTGTTGCCAGCCCGCTAATGTTTTTAAAATTAATATTGTTTAATTACCACCACTTCTTTTAAATCCTACTACTTTTTGTGCCCTAATTTAATCTGTTATTAAATGCTATTTCTTCCAAAACTTTTTCCAATAATGCAATATGAATTTTAAAAAATGTAGTGGACTGACAAAACTGACTCACATGCAGAATTTTAAATGATGAAAAAATATTTTAAATGGACATATTAGAAATAATATTTCAAAATTATATTTAAAATTTCAACTAAAAATACATAAATTACATCTGACAAAACATATTGGCAGAAAAAGAAGAATTTTCATTATGAGCATAATTCAAAACTAACAAATTTATTTTCATTTACTTAAAAAAGAAATCATTCCTTTGTAACAAACAATGAAAAATTTAGTATTTTTTTTTTTTTTTTTTTGCCGGCTTTCCTATAACTTTATTGAATCTGTAAGCTATAGTTCCTGTATTTTATAAATAAATAATACGACAATAAAAAGTATTGTACAAAAAGAATATACCAACATAACATAATCAGGCCTGCCACGGGCGAATATTTTTATATTCTGTCACACCAGTATTTTTTTAATATAAGTTTTGAAGTATGTTTCTCTTGCAAATGTTGTCAAAGAGTGTGTTAAGGATTTCTGTCTTTAGAAAGTGGTGCCAGTTAGAATTAAAAAATAGTCGCTTGTGGCAACCCTGCATAATATAATAAATATGTAAAGAAGAAAACCCGGATATGTAAAAAAAAAACACTACAAATTAGATAACTAATTACCTGACCGTTACGTTTTTGAAAAATGTGCACACATAAAAGATCATAATACAATTGTGTCATGATATCCCATGAGTTAGAGACGGGGCATTCTCTACTCTAAGGTGGTCAAGAAATGCAGTAGGAAAAATATAGTATGTATTTTTTATATCTAGCGCGACCTACTGAATGTTAAATAGATAACGAAATTTACGCATGTCAAGAATAAAATATCCTAGTAATTGTTTTTATTCAGAGAAAAACTAAATGTTTTTGACACCGTCAATATGCATTCTTTATATTTGTATCTAAAAATCCATTGACTGTCAGTGTATGGAATGATAAACAGTGTATATTATTAAAGATATTTGGTTACATATTTGCCTCACGATATGTGATGGAACTAGAATAAAAACAAGAGTGATCCTTCAACTTGTCATCTTGATGTTCGCACATGCAATCCTTGAAATGATATATGATGTTTTGTTTTCACTAAGTGTGTTTATCGATCACATATAAATGTGTTATATATGGATAATGAGATATTTCACACATTATGAAACATATATTTTGTAGTTGTTATGTTCTTCTTTGTATAGTTCTTATTTATTGCTATTAGTTATTATCACAAATGTCTTCCGTTATCCCTTTGAGGGGCAAGCCATAATGTCATTTTAAAATTGCATTCTCACCGGAAAATTCGAAAAATTTTATTTTAAACTAAGGAAAAGCAATTTTTCAACATTCCACTTCCCAAAAAAGTTAATAATATAAAATTTAGTTAAAAGTTTCTGGTGCGAATTTTAATTAGGTGGGATATAATATATCTCACCGCCGCTCTAGGAGTTAAATTAAAATGATAAATGGAACATTATTTTCTCTTCCGATAGTTGCATTAATATCAGGAATTATGTGATTAAATATAATTTACATTTAAAAGAATGGCACGACAACCGCCAGCTATGCAACTTATTAACAGAAGCATCTCGACGTGTGAGGAGCAGATTTACCGGTCAAGCGATTATTTAAACACACGCATAAGAGCATACTGAAAAAATTATGCTGTAGCTTTAACTTTGAATTTATTTAACTTTTTAAGCCCTTAAGGGGCGGTGGGATAATATTCCACCTATTATTAATTAAGATTTGTAACAGAAACTTTTAATTAGGTTTCACTTTAATAACTTTGGTGGGAAAGAGTTACAAAATGACTTTTCCTTATTTTCAAATAAAATTTTATCATATTTCTGGTGAAATTTCAGCATTATAGGAGCACAATTGCTTGCTCCTCAAAGGGTAATCACTCACTCCTTTGTTCAACTCATAACATAACCTGGAGAAAATGTAACTTTTCATTTTCCATTTTGAATATTAATCTTGCACACAAATTAATTTTAAAAACTTCTTTTTAACGTAATGTTCACGCACGACACAGGTAGATAACTGACAATTAATAATATAGTTATAAACGAAATATCAGCACAGTAAAAAAAATTCAAGTTCCTGCGATCTGTGAAATCGGGCACGGACCTTTGCAATCACCCAATATAACAGAGTACGCACACTATTAAACCACGCCCAATTTTGTAAAGACTCTACCACCAGTAATCGCATAACACTATCTTCTAGCTAAGGAATAGTGCTGAAAATGATATTTTTAATAAAACTGGTTTTAGAGTCCTTACAAAAAGGGGCGTGGCATAATAGCGTGCGAACCCTGTGATACACGTGGAGAAAAGCTTTTAGTTACTTTTCAAATAAACGTTTTCGTACATCCGGTGTCAGTCAATCATTTCAATATTTTAGCAAATATGTACTTTTGGTTCTCAAAGAGTTACAACTGTTAAAAATAAAATTGGTCTGTTTTAATTAGGAGGAAAAATGCTAATAGTTTATCTATTTAAACTCATACAATCAGTTATACAATTGAACCTCCTGTTAACCCTTTCAGGGGCGCCATTTGCAGTCTGCAAACACTTAATTTTAATGCCCAAACTTCCAATTAAAATATATATAGGCTAGTAATATATATAGGCAATAAAATAGGCATATAAGGCTGGAAATTGAACTAGATAACATTTTTTATACCAACCTTGTACATGTATAAACATTGAAATTAACGTTAAAAATAATGAAAAGCTGTTTTTAATGCTTTCCAACATAGCTGAAAAGTGTTTATGAACTGGGTTTGTCTAGCCATCTGTTTGTCTGTCTGTGTGTCCGAGCTCTAACTCGCAGAAATATAGTCGGATTGCCATGCAATTGATATATGGTATTGATATTCTCTACGGCATGTTCCGTATTGAAAATGAAGCATGTAGTAGCAGTAAAAGTTTTTACAGCAGTAACGGAGACTTTTAAAAGAAATCCGTTACATTACAGCCTATGGAGAAAAAATCGTTTGCGGTGATCTTGAGTAATGTTTCATTATTTCAAAACAAATGACATCTATATATAGCTCCTGAAGAACACTTAAAGATGCGGCACAGATGTCATATTCACCCCATATTGGCGCGAATTTTTTCTGTCGCCAATATCATATAGGTAACGGGTACTTAACTTGCGCCAAAGTGATTGATGTGGTAACCCGGATTATGTTGTTTATGCTGTTGATGTTTTCGCCAAATTGGCAACCGAAAAAATCGCGCCAATATGGGGCGAATATGACATCTGTACCAAAGATGCTTACTATAGAATATGGTATTATAATAGCATTCATCGTTCTTTTAAAGGGACACTGAAAGCAATTCAATTACATTACGGTTCTACGGAGTAAAATCGTTTGCGGTGTATTTTATTGATGTTACTCATTGGACTATAATATATAATATATAACTCTGATATGTCTTTCGATAGTAATTGATGAAATTGTATTTTCAAATGGGTTTTTTTGTGTGTGTGTGTTTTACAAATAGTTTAGTTAGACAACCTTTTTCAACTTATTAACCTGTAAAGTTTTAACATAGTATTCTGAGTATGTTGATATTGTTTCATAATCTATTCTTAACTCATGATTTTACGTTTATGTATTTCTTATAAAGCCGTGACTTAAGGGGTCTTGGGACTCTTAAAATTGGAAAAAATGAACCATTGGAAACCAGTTTTAGCATTTAATATCTTAAAATGTCTATGATTTTAAAACAAAAATTTTTTGGGGGATGTAAGATATAAGTATGTGCTTTCATTTCATGTATTTAAAATTGCAAGATGCAGAATTATCATTTACAGAAGGATCCAAACTGTCAGACATTTGGCGAGAAGAAAACTCATATAATAGCTTACGCATAGGATTACAAAATAAATGTTGCAATTATAATGGAATTTTTGGTGCCTACGTACACTTCAGACTATAGTAATGACCCTGAACCTAAAGAAATTTGTATTTAAAGCAATTTTATATTTTTAAGACAAAGTTGTATTTAGCTGATACAAAATTTTGAAAATTTCAACAGTATAATCACCTGAAAAATGTATTTTCTTTTAACAATAAAAACTAAATTTTAGGTTCAGTTTACGCAGACTAACACGAAACATATATTTTGAAAATTACATGAAAAAATATTCAGAACTTGCGCGTTATGCCCAAAAACGTCATTTGGACAACAATGACTTCAAAATTTCGGAAACGCAGCTTCAGCTATTGATCTGATATCATTTTAAAAGCCATAACTTCTGTTCTAATAGGAATTGCAAGGAAACAATTATGTCAAAATGTTCACAAAAGATAGCGGTCTACCATCTAAAAAAACTAAAATTTCGAAAATTTTGAATCTTTAATTTGAGACCCCCTAGCCCTTTAGCGGGCGGTGTCCACAAAAAAGGAGAGCCAATTTTAGGATTACTAGCACCAGGAATATATAATTAAAATTTTCCTTTTCTAAAGAACGGGAAAATACGCCAGTTTTTAGATTCGAATTACTTCTTTAGTAAATTAGTATGTGAGTTCATCATTTCATCATTTTACAAACGGAGTTACTCTGCGCCGGAAAGGGTTAAAAGAACGATATTTATCCTTTCGTGTCCGGTTTTTTGTAAATTTTGAGAAAAATGTACTTTTATGTTAATAATTTTAATAGTAGCTATGTAAATAGATTTACTGAAGTTTAATGGATATGTCATTGTCTGAAATGTAACGAATGTAGTAATTTAGCGTATTATTTAATTCATATTCATATGGCAATACGCTATGGAAGAGTTTTCAGGCTATCAAAGCCTGAGAGCTAATGTGCCCGCAGGTTCTGTATGTATGTACGTACGTAACGTGATAACTCTGGATAGAAATATCCGATTTGCTTAAATTTTTTTTCTAGGTTCATTCTCATAATGTGCTTCCCTGACTAGTTTTGGTGGTTCATTGGTTAAGTACAAAGGGGTTTACGGGGGCTAATCCCCCTTAACTTAGATAGACGGGTTTTTCATGCAGAATTATCAGATTTGCTTCAATTTTGGTATACCGGTTAATTCTGATAAGGCGCTTTCCTGATTCGATTTGGAGGTTCATTTTTTAAGTATAAAGGGGAGATTGGGGGGGATACCCCTTAATTTAGATAAATGGGTTTTCTTATCCGATTTGCTACAAGTTTGGTATACCGGTTTATTATGATAAAGAGCTTCCTTGATTAGATTTGGAGGTTCATTGTTTAAGTATAAAGAGGAGAACGGGGGGCTAATTCTCCCCATAATTTAGATAAATGTGTTTTTCTATCCGATTTGCTTCAAATTTGGTATACCGGTTTATTTTGATAAGGCGCTTCCCTGATAAGATTTGGAGGCTCAATGGTTAGGTATAAAGATGTGAAACAGGTGTGGGTGGGGCTAATTCCCCCCTTAATTTATTTTTAGAAAAGCATTATTCTTTGAAGTAAGAGCATAATATATAATTAGTGCGAAAAGACTGTGAGCTCAATGCCATCAGTTTAACTGGACATTTTCTTTTTTATTAGAGGCCTTTGGAAAAAACGGTATTATGACAGGATTTAACAGGTATTACAACTTTCTTATAATTTTCTGTGGTTTATCAAACATGATTCGTTGAGAAATAAATCCTATGTTTTAAATTTAAAGACAGAATCAGTTTAAAACTAAAGAATCGACAACGATGAAAGGAGAATTAACCCCTTGAGGGGCGCTGGGATATATTATGTCCGACCTAATTTTAATTCCGATTCGCACCAGAAAATTTTAATTAATTTTCATTTTTCTAACTTTTGTGGAAAACAAAAAGGTTGAAAAATTGCTTTTCGTTATTTTGAAACATTTTTTTTTCAAAATTTCTGGTGAGAATTCAACATTACAGAAACACAATTGCTTGCCCCTGAAAGGGTTAAGCAAACTTTTATTATTATTATTATTACTAAATGCCAAATCATAAGTGAAATCATATTAAGAAACGCTTAAACATATACTACAATTCACTACATGAAGAGTAAATAGTAACAAATTTAATCGTTAAGACAAAATAATATTTAAAAGAAAATACGTGTACTAAGTATAGAACGCCAGAATCGAACGGGTTAATTCATTTTTTTAGTTTTAAAATGTTTCTCTCTTCGACGTATATGTATTGCTTTTTATAAATAAATACGCACTCAGTTAATTATGATTAATGGAATATTTTATAGGTCATTTAAAAATGTAATAATACAATTTTTTTTCAGTAAACAAAGGAAAATGAATGGATTTCATAACAGTAAGTACACACAAAGGATTTTTTTTTATCAAATATCATTTTACTGTAATCTCTGGGCTATTTGGAAGAAAATAAATTTCATTTTAAGGTTTAATCTTAACGGATATTTCAATCTCCGAAAAGACATTTAATGAAAATTTATGACCTACTCAGGTGCTATACATGTATAACGTTATCAAGGTTTTCGCAGTTTTAGACCCCCTCCATCCCCTACAATATCATACGTTATCATTCCTCGACAACCCCCTCCCCCCCCCCCCCCACACACACACCCTGCCCTAACGATATCGTTATGAGTATCGAAACATTCTTTTTATTTTTACAATTTTTTCTTATTTTTATACGTTTGCAAGAATATACGAGTATAGTTATGCATTTATTATTCTCACACTTTACTTATTTAAATATTGAAATTAAATTAATAAAATATCACTATAATATATTAACCCCTTAATTATCACTCCCGAGATATTCTCAGGCTGTGTCTTTTACTCAAATTGTTTGATTCCCACCAGTTTTATAAAATAGTGAAATTGACTATATTTTAGTATCGTTTTTACTGTCATTAAATAAGGTGAATATTTCTTTTTCATTAAAGTGGTGCCAATAAGCAATTTGAATTATTCAACCGTAATTTAATTCGAGCTTGAAGGGGTTAAATAACTTTACATCAAAGAACACTTGAAAACACTTTCGAGGGCGGTGTCCTTAAAAAAGGACACCTAATTTTAATTCCAGAACTGACAAATGGCACAAAGAATATTTATTTAAAATTTTCCTATTATAATGTACGTGAAAATAAGCAAGCTCGTATTTTCTAATAAATTCGTTTATGAATTCCGGTGTCAGTCCATTATTTCATCAGTTTATAAACATAATTACTCCGCGCCGGTAAGGGTTATAAGAACATTTGTTATTTAAAAGTATTTGATAATAGCTTTTTGTTACATAAATCATAGTTTCCAACCTCCCAATTTTTCGGTTACCACTTAAATCTTACAAAAATGTTTGCTTTATATAATTACGTAAATTGTGCGATTGCACAAAGGAAGTATTTTTGCATAAAAATATTGGTACGAAAAAATCGGGAGCTTCGCAACTATGCATAATGCATTCTAAAGTAATATTGTCATCAGAGATGATATTTCCGATTTTTTAAATACCAGTATAATATTAGAGAAAATGTTATTTTTTTTAATCGGAGCATTTTTATGATTTAACAGACCAACATTTTCTCTAAGATTATACTGGTATAAAAAAGGAGGAATTCTCATCCCTGCTTCATGCATTTGCCACTTGAACGGGGGTGAGCAGAATTTCTTATAACCCTTACCGGCGCGGAGTAATTCGGTTTATAAACTGATGAAATAATGGACTGACACCGGAATTTATAAACGAATTTATTAGAAAATATGAACCTGCTTATTTTCACGTACATTATAATAGGAAAATTTTAATTAAATATTCTTGGTGCCATTTATCAGTTCTGGAATTACAATTAGGTGTCCTTTTTTAAGGACACCGCCCTCGAAAGGGTTAAACAAAACAGATGGAGAAGCTTCTTCCCCATTTTTTACAAGCAAATATGGCAAGTATCAATTCACAGCTAATTCATCTAACAATGAATTTTATGCACCTATGACAGAAGAATAGGAATGGCGAACGTTGGTATATTAAATATTTTTGAAATTATTTTATAATCATTTAATGGTTTTAATAATAACTACGTATATGTACTAAAAAACCCATCAATAGTCTATATTGGTGTAAGGAAAAAAAAAGTTACTAAAGAAATGAAAAGTTTGGTTGGATCAAAAATGATAACGATATCAAAAGATAAAACTTCCTACACCTCATAGATATCTAACGATATCTAGTGCCAGACCCCCCCCCCCCCTCCACCATAACGTGATAACGTTATATATGTATGTAGTCCATATTTTTTTTCACCTTGAATGTCAGTGAAATATTTCTGTTGAAAAAAATAAAAAAAAACATTACAGTGGTGGAACAGTGGCGCAGCTATTGAGCGATTGTCACCACTAAATTTTTATAGTATTCCCCGCCATCAAAAATCTCAGAAATTCTGTCCTGAAATTAGATAAAGAATACTAGAAAAATTTTGAGGTGTCAATTGGTTATCTTCTGCTACACTGTTCCATCACTGATCATTTATCCCCGTTTACATTGTGTAATTTCAAAAGTGGAAAAAAGGGTAAGAACGTGAAGTTGCCTAAACGCTAGGGAAATTAACAGCAACAGCAACAGCAACAACAAAAAAAGAACAGGATTTAATTGACAGTCCCGTACGCCACTATTTCAACTATAAGAGGTTCTGAAATTTTAAAGCATCAGAAAGCCTGTAAAAATGATTTTACGGAAGAAGATAATATTTTAAATGTAAGACCTTTTTAAGTAAATTATCCAGATAGTAATGACAACATCAGAATTAAGTGGGATTTAAATACTATTAATATTAAGGAATATTTAAAATGGGCTGCTTTTAAAATTTTAATGCTATATTTTCTCTACATTTTAAAGAAAAAAATATGTTACAATTAGAAATTTGAAAATTAGGGAACAAAATATTTCACATGCTCTGATGCTAATATAAGCAGAGTTGCCGCATCTGACTTATTTTTTAATTAAGCATTCCGAATTTTAACCAGAAAATTTAATCAGTAATTTTTAAATTAATGATATATATTTTCCGTAAATAAAATAAAGAATTAATTACCATTTAAATTTTGTCGGTGCGAATTTAAAATTCCTAAACTCAAAATCCGTGAGATGCGGCAACAGTGAATGTAAGTGGTACTTAAATAACATGCTTATGAATATTCTAATGCATATGTTTCACTATCATATACATACGTTTAAATGTAAATTCTTTTTAAATAAATTATCCGACCGAAAATTCTGTAGTAATTAGTTCAACTTAATAAAGTGAACTTTATAATTTAGAACTTTAAACGGAATGGAGTACCGGTTACTCTTTTCTTTAAATTTACATACAGGGTGTCCGAAAAGTCTGGAAACGGTATTAGACGGAACGGTAACGGAAGCTTATTTACTCGGTAAAATATCAAAATACGCAGTTTATTATTTAAAAATGATTGACTTGATAAAAAGACATGCAAATAGAAAGCTAATTAATATATTTCTATTAACTTTTATGGAAAAAGCATATAAAGCGCCATTAAAACAATCTTCACAGATGGCTTTTGAGAAACACTATTTCCGCAAAACACGGCAACTCTGACGTTAAAAGTTCTCGCCAATCAGATTTCGAGATGTCAAAACTTGTTTGGGAAAACCAAAATATGTATCTGTTTTATTTGCTCAATTACACCGTGATCAACGAGGATTAGAAAAAAATGTTAATTACAAAAGTTACGTATTTTTGTCCGTAGAATCCGAATCTGCAATAAAAAATGGGGGTTATCATTCAAGATTTCAAAGTTGGACCCCCTCTGACCCCCGGGGGGTCGGTTGCGGGGATCAAATTTGGTATCACTGAGTAGCTTTTTTTAAAATATTTAACACGTATATTTTCGTTTTTCAATTTGCTTTGTATTTCTTGAGATAGTCGACCGTTTCCAGACTTTTCGGACACCCTGTATATCTTGTTTAAGAATACTGTTAAAATATAAGAGAATTATCAGATGTTTCGAAATATAAATTTTAACTTAAATGTATCAGAAGAAGAAGAATGAAGGGATTTTTTAAGCGTAGAGGTACTTTAATCTTTGCAGTATTTTGACGATGCATGTATGAAGTATTATTTCGATTTTTTTTAACGTCACATTTCTTGTTTTAAAATATTGTTATGGGATAAAAAAGCTACAAATCATTTTAGTATGCATTTTAAAACCAATGTCTCTAAAACATAAAAATTCGAAATTCAATACTGTAACACTCCGATTTATGTCCCCTTGATTTACGTTATCCCGTATTTACGTCGTCTAGACTGTGAAAAAAATTCGTTGATTAAGACGCACATAGAACTTTTTGGAAGATTTTGGAAGAAATTTAACATCTCAGACGCAGTCATAGTCATTCATGTGGTGAAGTTCAGCAAAAAACGGTGAGAGATGCTTCGAAAATACTGTGCCCCTTTACCTTCGCAGAGACTAAGAAAACATCTTAAAATTTTGATTCTGTATCTCTCTTAGTTGATGGAATCGTCGAAAATGTAAGAGAACAACTTAGACATTGGATGATGAAGATGTTGTTGAACTCGCAAATTCCCCTGATCCAGAATTAACCATTGACAAATTTATCGAATTAAAGAAACAAAGTACTGTCGAAAAAATAGATAAATATTGTAAGCCTGGTGGAAAGGAGAAGATTTTTAGCTTTCAAAATTAACCGAAGGACTAAACCTTATTGAAGCTGGAATGACTGTTCTTGAAAATATATATTCAGACGAGCAAAGTGTAGAAACGACTAGAAAAACCTTAGAAAACTCATTTTGTTGTTACAAAGATCTTCTAAGAGAAAAAAAGAAAAATTTGCCAGTTCAAATTTCATTGGGAGATTTTTTCTCATGCTGGAAGACTCGAACGGGACAGCCAGAAGAACAATAAATTATAAATTAACTTAATTGATTTATTCCAAATTCCTGTAATGCACACGCATTTTTTTACTAATGTTAAGAGGAATGAGATTTCCCAAGGTTCTTCTACATAAGGTTGTTCCATTTGAAGGATAGCCAATCAGAGTAGAGCAGGACTGAAACGTCACGTGGCGGACAAGATCGGAGAAAGACCGGCCGTGACAATGTAAATAGATGAGTAAAAGAACGGAATATGAAGTAAATAATTTAAAAAAAAAACAGATCCTCGAAAGTAAATTGAACGAAATCATTTTTCCTTAAAATAATTTGTTCAAACACTGATTGGAGTTAGTTAAATATAACATACATAATGGTTAAATAATATCGCGATACATTTGTTTCATTCAAATACTTCAGTAAATTCGCGAAAAAAATTACATTTTTAATGCGTAAAAGTACAAATGAAAACTTTTAAACTATTGTAAAATAAAATGAATGGATGAATTATATGAATATGATGGCACAGCAGTAATAATAAAAAGACTAGAATTAACAAACAGAATAAATTAAACAAAACTTTTAACAATAATCCATTGTCCGATTACTAGATATGTTTTCAAAAAATTTCGAATGTCACTATGCTTATTCAGGATCAAACTCAATATGATTCCAATATCTGTAACAATATAT